>JBBDGP010000264.1:6572500-7953750 GCA_037952835.1 Lithobates septentrionalis | reverse complement strand
ACCCCTGACCACTCTGAGTACTCCCCATTTATCACCACCCTCTGAACACGCCCTTGTAGCCAGTTTTCAATCCATGTACTCACCCTATGGTCCATGCCAACGGACCTTATTTTGTACAGTAAACGTTTATGGGGAACTGTGTCAAATGCTTTTGCAAAATCCAGCTACACCACGTCTACGGGCCTTCCTTTATCTAGATGGCAACTCACCTCCTCATAGAAGGTTAATAGATTGGTTTGAGATGGTAACCATTTTTGTAATTTCTTTAATATTTAAACGTTCATTTAGGCCACATAGCATAGCTCACACTATTCTTCCAACACTGTGACTATGAGAGCTGTGGTCTTTTCTTCTCTGAACTTCCTTAAGAACAGTGGTATCAGAGAAAAGGGGGGAAAGGCATAGCACAGCTGGTAATGCCATGGATGGGCGAAGTTATCTATGCCTACTGCTTGATCTTCTCGGTGGAGAGAGAAGAACTTGCATACTCTTGAGTTTTGTTGGTTGGCAAACAGATCTATTTGGAGTTGCCCCCAAGCTTTGGAGATCATCAGGAAGACATCTTGATTTAAGCTCAATTCTGCTTCCACCAAGTTCCATCTGCTTAGAAGATCTGCTAGCAGATTCTGAGAGCCTTTCAGGTGGACTGCTGATAAGGCCATGTTCTGTTCCGCCCAGGTCAGTAATTGACTGGCCAACTCTAGTAGCATTTTGCTCCTGGTTCCCCCTTGTTTCATTAGGCTACTGCAGTTGTGTTGTCCGACAGTACCTGAACATGATGGCCCTTCACTACATCTTGAAAAACGAAAAGACCCAGAAAAATTGCCTTCAGTTCCCACCAGTTTAAGGAATTTTGGGCTTCCGACTTGGACCAGACCCCCTGAGAGGTCTGACCATCCAGGTGGGCTCCCCAGCCCCAGGAACTCGCGTCCGTCGTTAGACACTTGTCCAGGGGAAAGACCCAAGAAAGGCCTTTTGTCAGGTTGGATGGATTTCTCCACCACCAGAGAGCCCTCTTTACCTTTAAGGAAAGGTTTAACTGTTTTTCTAATGGTTCTTGGTATGATCAACTGCGCAGAATGTTTAACTGGAGGGGCCTTGAATGCAATCTGGCCCACTGAATGGCGGTAATCGATGCTGTAAGAAGACCCAACACCGCCATAGCTGACCTGGCTGACACTGACAGGTTGTTCTGAACCTGTTTCACCGCCAATTGGATCTTTTCCCTTTTTTCCTGCAGTAGAAAAACTTTTTGAAGCACTGAGTTTATGGTGTACCCCAAAAACTTCATCTCCTGTGAGGGTTCCAGATTGGATTTTTCCAAATTTGGAAGCCACCCCAAGTTCTTCAGGTGATCCTGGGACGTCTGGAGATTTAATAAGACTTGTTCTTTGGAATCTGCGAAGAACAACAGGTCGTCCAGATAGGGGACAACTGAAATCCCTTTCAACTTCAGAGGTTCCAGAGCTTCCGCCGCTTGTGAAGATCCTGGGGGAGGATAAAAGTCTGAATGGTAGAGCTGTGAATTGGAGGTGCCATACCGAGTTCCCCAGATCCACTGCCAGGCGTAGAAACTGTTGAGAAGTCTGATTTATCAGAACATGAAGATAAGCATCTCTTAGATCCAGAGATGCCATGAAACAGCCTGGAGTCAGTAACTTTGTAATTGAAAAGATTGTAAACATCCTGAAATGTTTGTACCGTATTGATTTGTTCAAGATCAAGCGGTACTTCGCCGAAGGCTTCTTTACCAGGAATATATGAGAGTAGAAACCCCTGCCCTCCTGATTTTTTGGGACCTGGATGATTACTTCTTGCTGGATCAGATCCTGCAGTAGGTTCATCATTGCAGAAGCTTTTTCACGATCTTTTGGTAGGGCTGTAACATAAATTCTGCTCGGGGGGTGGCTCTGAAATTTCCAGCCTGTATCTCTGAGCTTTGATGCTTTTCACAAACAGACTTGGAGATGTCGTGTTCCACTGTAGGTGAAAAGCTGACAATCTTCCCCCTACTGGGGTGAGATTGTCACTTACTTTTAGAGGGCTGGTCTGGGGGAGATCTAAAAAGAACTCCTCCTCTTCCTTTACCTCTTTGGGAGACCGACCGTCCTGTTCCTTATGCCGCGTACACACGAGCGGACTTTACGGCGGACTTTGCCCGGCGGATTTTTCGACGTACTTTCCGACGGACTTTCTGAATGAACGGACTTGCCTACACACAATCCACCAAAGTCCGTCGAATTCATACGTGATGACGTACGACCGGACTAAAACAAGGAAGTTCATAGCCAGTAGCCAATAGCTGCCCTAGCGTGGCTTTTTAGTCCGTCGAACTAGCATACAGACGGCGGACTTTTCGACCGGACTCGATTTCAACGGATAAATTTTAAACAAGTTTCAAATCTAATTCCGTCCAACTTTTGAGAAAACAAAGTCCGCTGGAGCCCACACACATCGAATTGTCCGACGAAATCCAGTCCGCCGGGCAAAGTCCGCCGTAAAGTCCGCTCGTGTGTACGCGGCATTACTCTTATGGGGCTGTTGAACAGCACGAAAATTCTTTTTCATTGGCTGTTTCTTTTTGGCAGAAAAAGCATTTTTGTTGTCGGCTGTCCTATCCAAGACTGTTTCAAGGTCTGGACCAAAAAGGAAATCACCTGAAAAAGGTAAACTGCACAGCTTAACCTTGGAAGCTGTGTCCCCACACCAGGTCTTCAGCCAGACCGCACGTCTGAATGAGTTCACCAGTGCTGAAGACCTTGCCGCCAACCTGACTGATTCAGCTGAAGCATCAGCCATATACTTAACAGCTTTTAGTATTAATGGAAACGACTCTAACAAATCTTTACGCGGTGTGCCTGCTTCAACGTGGCTTTTCAGCTTTTCAACCAGGCATTCCAGGTTCCTTGCCACAACCGTGGAAGCCATAGCAGGTTTGAGACTGACTGATGTAGCATCCCAAGCTTAAGAAGGGAATGTGCCTTCTTATCCATTGGGTCCTTCAGCACCCCCATATCCTCAAACACGAGGTCTGTGCTTCTAGAAACCTGCGAGAAAGCAGCATCTACCCGTGGTTTCTTATTCCAAACTTCAGAGTCTTTATCCTCAAATGGAAACCTTCTCCTAAGTGTCTTGGCGATAAAAGGGACACTCTCAGGGTCATTCCATTCTTTCTTGACTGACTCTGATAGGACCCTATGAACTGGAAACACTCTGCGTTTGGATTCATTCAGACCCTGGTACATTTTGTCATGTACTGACAGCTGTACCTTTTCTTCCTGAATTTCGAGAGTAATGTAGATTGCCCTTAAGAGGTCATCCACTTCCTCTAGGGATAGCTTGTACTGAGAGGTTCTGCTATCATCTTCCTCTTCATCTGAGTCCTTAAGTGAGAGAAGAGTACTTCCTCCTTTGTCACCTGAGTCCTCAGTCTCCACTAGTCTGGATGAGGCTGCTTTTGGACTAGGTGGTAGATGCTGGGGCTCAACCTGAGCTGCTGGGTTCTGTACCAATATAGACCTGATGGACCTCAGCGAGTTTGTAAGTTCCCTTACGGAGGAGAATAAATCCTTGTATTGCTGGGACATTTCTTCCTCCACCAGATCTTTAATACAGGATCTGCACATCGCCTTCTGCCACGAATCTCTAAGGGGGTTCTTGCAAGAAGGACATTTCCTCTGGCTTGGTGGATTTATAGGTTTAGTTTTTCCTAACGCCTTTTCCTGTAATGACAAAACAGTTTCAACTACACCTAGTGTCCCTAAAACACCAAATACTAGTATCTAACAGACCCACCACCAAGCCAGAGAAGACAGATAAAACCCCAGCAGCAGTGAGGTTTCTAGACCATGCTGCAGGGTCCGAGTGAAGTAACCTCTGACCCTGCAGCTAGAGGACTCCCCCCAGGGAGGAAACAACAAAAAACAAAGCCCATAATGATAAAAAAGAGGCAGCACTGTACCACTCTTACCTGGGCTTGACCTGTGCTAAGGGCGCATGCATCCGCCACAGCTGTTTTGCTTTTGTCCATTTTGTGAGAGAAACAGCAGAAAGGAGGAAAAAACCCACAGGTTTTTTAAATTTTCCCATATCCCGCGTCATCAGCGAGGGCTAGGAAACGGAAGCGCCGGTCCTCTGACCCGTCCCCTCGTCTCTGCGTTCCAGGCGCTTAGAACCAGCAGCGCCACGCCCCCTCAGGAAGCCGCGTCACCGGAGATGACGCACTCGCCGGCCAGGACCCGGAACCGAGATGCGGGACACGCCGCTGACTGGTAGTGGCCCCCGCCCGACCCCCAGAGCCACTCTAGGAGCCAAAGAAACAGCGGAATCCAGGTACAGGGACGCCGCACCTCCTGAGGGTCTTAACTCCCCTGAGACAGAGAGACGGGGGACAACCAGACACCCCCCGCCCCTGGGTGGGATGCAGGGATGGTCTTTTCACTGCACAACAAGAGGTAAGCCTGACAATCACAACTTTGAAGAGAGCGCAGCTCCCTGGTTCCCTGCACATGCTTCCACCATGGCGGAGGAGACACAATGACTGAGGCCATGGTGGAAGAGGAGGGATTTAAAAGTTGCATGTGTTTCCTGTAAAGAAGGCGGAGCTACGCTCTCTCCAAAGTTGTCCTGCAAAGGCGATTTGAGAAAAAAAATGTGCATTTATTATTTTTTCCCCCAAGATCCTGCAAAGCATCGCGGGTGCTCCTGCAGACACTTACTCCAGATTTCTGACTGTACCTCTATGTGGGCTGTTAGAAAGCTGGAAAAAGTGTCATTAGCACCCTTGTAGTTCATTGAGACCTACAAGCGTTCTGCTCTTTTGGCCCTACTTCTATAAGTCACAGTTCACTTAGTTCTGCGACCCAGATTAACCACTTGCTTACTGGGCACTTAAACCCCCTCCTGTCCAGACCAAATTTTCAGCTTTCAGCGCTGATGCACTTTGAATGACAATTGCGCAGTCATACAACACTGTACCCAAATGAAATTTTTATCATTTTTTTTCCCCGCAAATAGAGCTTTCTTTTGATGGTATTTGATCACCTCTGCGGTTTTTATTTTTTGTTAAAAAGACCGATTTTTTTTTTTATATTTTGTTATAAAATTTTGCAAACAGGTAATTTTTCTCCTTCAATGATGTACGCTGATGAGGCAGCACTGATGGGCACTGATGGCAGTGATGGGCACCGATGGGTGGCAGTGATGGGCAGCAATAAAGGGCACTGGTTGGTTATACTGATAGGCAGCACTGCTAGGTGGCATTGATTGGCAGCACTGGTGGGCATTGATAGGTGGCACTTGTGGGCATTGATAGGTGGCACTGGTGGGCACAGAATTGCCTCTTCGAGACCGATGTCCCTTGCACATAAGCCGATGATCGGCTTTTTTTTCTTCTCATGTTGTCAGCATGAGGAGGAAAAAAAAAAAAACCGATTACCGAGCTTTTGTTTACATATTGTGATCAGCTGTCATTGGCTGACAGCTGATCACGTGGTAAGGGGCCGGGATCAGCCCCTTTCTCGGAACTGTTATCACCCTAGTCTCAGTGATCACGGCGCGCGCAGGGAGCGTGCAAAGGGGAGGACATCATATGACGACCTCCCAGAAATTCAGGTCCGCGCTGTTGCCGTCATTCGGCTATATCGCGGACGCCAAGTGGTTAAGCCGAAAGTGGGCTATAGTTGGCTGACATCACTCAGCCGGTCCAGATTCCAGAGGGATCCCGAATTTAATGTAGGGACCGATCCAGATGCTTGAGCGGCTCCTGGTTCAGCCCCTCAGAGCCTGGGCCAGCCGCTCCCACCTTCTGCACAGCGCTACAGTAAGCCCTAGAGGGACAGAGCAAGGCCAAGAAGTGAGTGATCAGCAGTCTTTGATCACTCAGTTCTCGGGTCTTAGAGGTGGCAGATGACTGATGCTGGATCCACCTACGTGAGTGTTTGTGGGGTTTTTATTGTTTTTTTTTTTTTAAATCCCACACTTCTCTTTCCAAAAAAATAAAAAATAAAATTTGCCTGTCCTGATGTTACTTTTTTTCCACCACAGGTGTATTTTGACAGTTTAGTGCAGCAAATTAAGCAGCCCCCCCCCCCTCCCCCACATACAATTTAATTAACATTAAATTTTCCTAAATCCTTTAATTTTTTTATTTACAACCTCCTGCCCTATAGCTGGCTACAGCGCGGGCCTTAATTTCCAGGAGGGCATCAATAGGCGTCCTCCCGTGCATGAGCTGCCTGCAGGGCGCACGCGGCGTGCTGTGTGATCACCGAGTAAATGAGACCCGGCTGATCACAGATCGGAGTAGGGGGTCGATCTCGACCCCTTACCACGTGATCAGCTGTCAGCCAATGACAGCTGATCGTGTGATGTAAACAGAAGATTAGTAATCGGCCTTTTTTTTCCTCTCATGCTGACAGCGTGAGGGGAAAAAAAAGCCGATCACCGGCTTCTGACACATGGACATTGGTAACAATGGACATTGGTATAACACACTATGAAACAGGTTTTTTTTTGTGGGGTTTTTTCAAAATTTTCTGTCTTTTTTTCGTTTTATTAGCAAAAAAAAACAAAAAAAAAAAACACAACAAGCAGTGATTAAATACCCCCAAAAGAAAGCTCTATTTGTGTGAAAAAAAATTATAAAAATGTAATTTGTTCAGCAGGTTCCAGTGCTCTCCCACTGCCTGAATCCTCCCTCTATGTGAGCCCTCCCCCTGGAGTGTACCCGGAAGCCGCTGAACGGCCTGTGACGTCACGCACACCCACTGTGCGCTCCACGCCGCCCCCAGCTTCTCCCTGATGGCCACAGGACGAACCACCTGCTGAACAGCTTCCCCTGCAGCCTTAGACAGCTGACACACCATCCAGACTGGAGCCCGAGGAACTCACCAGGATTGCCCATCTACAGATGAGCCTTTTTAATTATGTCTCTTGTAAGTGTTTTTTACTGTGTCATTAAAAGTACCTACTAATGCTGCACTCAGGTGGCGCTTCCTTTCTTTACCCCCACTGTATTAATGTCACTGGTTCCCAAAAAAGTGTCAAAAAACCCCGTTAGACTTACTGGTAATGGTATTTCCATGAATATTTCAGGACAGCTACTTGAGAGATGATTGGCTCCGCCTTCTACAGGAAATACAAACCAGACAATTTAAAAGGCCCTCCCTCTCCTCTGACCCTTAGTTGTATGAAGATCAAGTAAACCTCCACCAAAAGTGAACTCGGAAGAGGAATATTAGAAACTCACTAACACACCACCACCAGGTTAAATTAAGGGGACCAGTGAATAAAGAATAGGTGGGAATTTAGATGCTGTACTGGAAGATTCA
Source organism: Lithobates septentrionalis (assembly GCA_037952835.1). Taxonomy (NCBI): domain Eukaryota; kingdom Metazoa; phylum Chordata; class Amphibia; order Anura; family Ranidae; genus Lithobates; species Lithobates septentrionalis. The sequence goes on along the minus strand of JBBDGP010000264.1, from coordinate 7,946,419 downwards.
TGGAAATACCACTACCGGTAATTCTAACGCAGGTTTTCCCCCTTCATCTTCCAGGACAGCTACTTGAGAGGATAAGCAAGATTCTATACCTTAGGGAGGGACAACAGCCTGAAGCACTTTCCTTCCAAAGGAGAGGTCCTGGCTGGAGAGCATCTGGACTCTATAATGCTTGATGAATGCATGAGAGGAGGACCAGACAGCAGCTTTGGAAATATCTTCCCAAGATGCGCCCGTTCTTTCTGCCCAAGATGCCGCTAGAGATCTAGTAGAGCGAGCCCCAACTCTGGAAGAAGGGGATTGCCCCGAAGATCTGTAGGCTTCACAAATAGCTTCTCATCCATCTGGCAATGGAACCCCTGGATGCCTTGGAACCCTTTTTTGGGGCCACTAAAAGAAATCAGGAAGCCTTTCTAAACTCCCTAGATACTTCTAAATAATGCAGAAGACATCTTCTCACATCTAAGAAACAAAATCTTTCCTCCTATGAATTCCTGGGGGAGGAACAAAAGTTAAGAAGAACTACGAGAAATGGAAATGCGATACTAATGGTGAGATAAGAGTAGCTGCACGCCCCAATAGAATATAAATTGGAAAGGTTCCCAGTGGGGTTTTGTGTTGCAGCCAAAGATTCAGAATTGAATTTGAAAAAATATATAGATTTATTGGAAAAGGTAGTAACATACATCATGAGCTCTGTAGGAGAGGCCATCACAAATATCACAATGATACAGCCGTAAGTATACATTAAAAACATAGCATGATATAGGTATATAGTAGGGGTGCGCATCTACACTGGTCTCACGATTCAATTATGATTATCTGGTCAACAATTCGATTCCTCGATGCATCACCATTACTGACGAGCTCCCACTTCCGCTTGGGCCGCCTAGGGGAACCCAGCTGTGAAGCTGCAAGCTGTCACAGCCTGATGCCCACAGTAGTATTGCCAGCGCCGTGGACAGGCAGGGGAGAGAATTGAGGGTTTGGGTGGCCATGTCGCTGGATTGTGGGACAGATGAGTGTCTTTTTATTAAAAGTCAGAAGATACACTTTTTTTGTAGCTGCTGACTTTTAATAAACAAATAATTTACTGGAACTCTTTCTTTGAATTAAAAATTACCTCACTCCTTTAAAGCTGAGTTCCACCCAAAAGTGGAACTTCCGCTTTAAGCACTCCTCGCCCCCTGACATGCCACATTTGGCATGTCATTTTTTTTGGGAGGGGGGGGGGGGGGAGAGTGTGTGTCCTTTAAAAAAAAAAAAAAAAAAAGTTTATTTGTAAGTAAAACATAAAGGCACGGTACATGTCATGCATAACAATATAAAGATGTAAAGTAAACCCAAACAGGTAAATCATTCTGGATATCCATTGCACAGTATGATCTGTCTTGGCATCTAACTTCCAAATGTGTTTTCCAGATTGTATACCATCGCCCTGCACTAGGGACTCTCTTGTTTATTTAACAATTTGCAGTATAGTATGGTTCTTGCATGTGACTCAGGGTAGCGCTCATCCCCCAGCTTACGTTCAGGTGTATGAGCCAACTCAGTGCATGTATCTGGGGAGTCAAGCCACCTATCCCAGACCTTACTGTATTTGGCCGGACAGCCCTCTGTGCCGGTATATGACTTTTTAATATTTTAGATTTATGGTAAATTTATTTCCCCAATCCAGGCCTGGATAGTGAGGGGGGCTGTCCTCATCCAGTATTTGGCCACTAGTTTCCTTGCGCTAAAAAGGGTTTCGTACAGGAAGGTGGCTAGGAATTTGTCAATTGTGACGTCTGGGAGTAGCCCCAATAAACAGGATTTAGGGTCCAGTTGTAGGAGTGAGCCCATGTGGTCGGGCAGAAATTGTACAATTTGTGCCCAGTAACTCTGAATAACTGGGCAAGTCCATAGTGATAGAATGTGCATGGGTGGCCTGTACATCTTGAGCACTGTGGGTTCTGGTTTGGGTGGTACTTGGCGATTCTTACCAGTGTAAAAGGTATGATTTGTGTATAGAGGTCGACCGATATATCGGCCGGCCGATATATCGGCTGATATTTGGCTTTTTTTTACTTAATCGGCATCGGCCGATTGTGCCGATAAAAAAAGCCGATTATAACTTCAGCGGGAATTATCTGTATACGTTATCTGTGGAAGTGTGTAGAAGTTCTCAGTTTAACCATTTAAAGACTAAATCTTTTCTGACATTTGTTGCTTACAAGTGAAAATCCTGTATTTTCTCCTAGAAAATCACTTAGAACCCCCAAACATTATGTATGTTTTTTTTAGCAGAGACCCTAGGGAATAAAATAGCGGTTGTTGCAATATTTTATGTCCCACGGTATTTGCGCAGCGGTCTTTCAAACGCAATTTTTTTTGAAAAAATACACTAATGAAATAAAAAAAAAAAAAAAATAAGCAGTAAAGTTAGCCCATTTTTTTTCGTCCAAAAGTTTTGAATACCGGTTTTTGTGTATTTCATATTTAAGATATAGTTTTTTTTTTTTAATCTAAATTATACATACAAGTGAACTGATTGGAGGTTTGTTTTGTTTAATAAATGTTTAAATGTAAAAAAATGTCTGTATCACTTATTACTTAAGGCTGCTTTCACACTGGAGCGGGCATGCGTTGACGGTAAAACGCTGTTCGTTTTAGCGGCGCTTTACCGTCATTTTAGCGGCGCTATTCGGCTGCTAGCGGGGCGCTTATAACCCAGCTAGCGGCCGAGGAAGGGGATAAATGCGCCCCTGAAGCGCTGCTGCCGAAACGCTTTGCAGGCGATTCGGCAGCGGTGCACATTCATTTCAATGGGCCGGAGTGGTGGAGGAGCGGTATACACCGCTCCAAAGATGCCGCTTGCAGGACTTTTTTTTAACATCCTGCCAGCGCATCGCTTCAGTGTGAAAGCACTCGGGCTTTCACACTGAGACTGCAGGGGAGCCGTTTTACAGGCACTTTACAGTCGCTATTTTTAGCCCAAAAACGCTCCAGTGTGAAAGGGGTCTAACTGTTAGATTTTATGAGATGAAGGGAAAAAAATAAATAAATAATAAAAAAAAAAAAAAAACGGCCTAATATATCGGCCCAAAAAAATCGGCAGCATATATCGGCCATCACGATTTCTAAATATCGACCTCTATTTGTGTATGATATATAATTGGGTCAGCTGCTCGGAGAGCCTGGGGGATACCTTCTTAGTGTTTTCTAAAATCTCGTCCCAATCTGTTTCTTCCATGGGGCCTACATCTTCCTCCCATCTAGCTCTGGTCATGTCTATAATCCATGACACCGAACAAGTTCTTAATATATTATATAAAGTAGATATCAGTTTAGATGGATCTGCACCTATGATTACATCTACCATGGATAGAGTTTGTGGGTTTGGGAAGCCGTCTGCGAATTGGGTTTGGAGGGTCTTATCTGTATATATCTAAATAACATGTGTGGAGGTAGCTCAAACTCGTCCTGCAGTGATTGGAGGTTTCGTACTCCAAGTGGGGTAATTACTTGGCGTAGAAATAGTATTCCCTTAGATGCCCAAATGTCAATGCCCGGGATTACCGACAGTTCCCTTAGTTGGGGATTGTGCCACAGGGGTGTGTATGAGTGGAAGAAGTCAGCACCGGTCAATTTAAGAGCAATCTCCCATATGCGTCTTTGGTGATATAGTAGAGGATGTCAGCTGTCAACACCCCCTCTGCCTCCCTTGCCTCTGAATATTACTTGTAAGGGAGAATGTGTGTTGTTATGTGGCTTCTTACATATTAGGGTTTGATATCTAGGTCCATCTGTTTTGTGGAGATGATAGAAGTGGGAGAGTTGGGCTGCTATATAGTATGAGTAGAAGTCTGGAAGAGCTGCTCCCCCTGAGGAGGTTGGGTTTTTAAGGGTGTTCCATGCCAACTTTTGTCTGCTGGGTCCCCATATGAAAGAGTTAAGAATGCTGTCAAGCATTTTGAAGGTTTTTAAGGGCATTAGTACCGGAGAATAAAAATAAAGGAAAGAAATTACGCTAGGTGTGTGATAAATGAAAAACATAAATAACTGAACATTGAAACCGTGAAGGATATCCTGCTGCTAAGCACTATAACCCTGATATGAGGCACAAAAAGATAAACATATAGAAAAGTGTAGCGCGGGATAATAAACCAATGGTTTTACCAAGTGAACTTACATTAAAGTGACATATATATCATAATCAAAAATATCAAGTGAAATAAAATAAGTTGAAAAATCAGGTGAAAATAAATGAAAAGGGGAAAACCATACATAAATTTATGTGTTAAAGAAATTATGTGCATAAAAGTGACAAACAAAGTTCATAAATGAAGGTGTCCCAATGGAAAAACTTCAATACAGGAACCAGGGTCTATGTTCTCCACTTGTGCTGCCCGTCACTTTATAGTAAACAATGGAGGCTTACCGGAAAGCCTGCGACCGCCCTTCTCAGGGGGGTCAAAACAGGCTTAGTAGAAAATGCAGGAACACTGTCAGGGATTCCCAGGTGACCAACTGGCATCAGTCAGGAGAAACTTCCATGATTCATTAACAGGAAATAAGTGCTGCGCACCAAATGGATGACCAAAGAGGCAAGAGCGCACCAATGGGCGACCGTTGAGACAGGAACTGCGCACCAATGGATAACAAAGTTTGTGGATGGGTCTTTATCCCAAGGTTTTAACAGCCTTTGATTATTTTAGCAGCCCCCAGCAAACTCAGGCTCTCCAAGACACGTGTATTCACCAACTCCTCCTCCCATGGTGAGGGGGGCCTCGAGGTCTGTTACCTGGGTTTCAGATAGCTGGGGGAAGGGTATGCTTTACAGGAAGGCCTGAGTCGCCTGTGTAGTGGCGGTTACTTGGGAAGAGTATAAGTTAGCATAATAGGAGCAAAAAGCCGCAGCCACCAATGATGGGTCCATTATGGGTGTGTTCTGTGGATCCAACAGGGATACCACCACCGGTGGTCTGGCATCCTGATGGGCCAAGTAAGCCAAAAGCTTTCCCATCCGCTCCCCCTGTTCGAACACTCGCTGCCTCGAGAAGAATTGCTTCTGTTTGGCCTTTTCATAACGTAGTTGATTGACTACACGTGTTTGGAACTTAAGCGCCGAGATGTTGGCCGGTGTAGTGTCTGTCATGAATTCGTGTCACTGATGCTAGTTTCTCTGAAGCCTAATGGAGCAGTATTTTGGAGGATGCTTTCAGCCTATTTATGCGTCTGGATAGGGTGAATCGGACATGTAGTTTAAATGCTTTCCATATTAGGCCTATAGACGCCGTGTCCCGGTTTGTATTGAAATAGAACTGCCATTCCCTCTGTATATCATCTTGGTCATTTAGAGCAGACAGCCAAAAAGGGTGAAGGTGCCATGTGCGGGGCCCTGTTGGCGGTGCAATTCTTAAGGAAGCCCAACATGGAGCATGATCAGACAGAGACCTGGTGTGGTAACCTGAGTACTCAAGCAGGGGAAGTAGAACATCTGAGACCAGAATAAAATCTATACGGGACATGATGGAGTGTCTCGCCGAGAAACATAAAAAGGCCTCAGTGTCCGGGTGTTTGAAGCGCCATGTGTCTGTCAGTGAGAATTCTGTCAATGTGCGGCTCAAACGGGTAGTGGTAGGGAGCTGGACAGTCTGGCTCGATTGTAGTCTGTCCTTGGTTGGGTTTAGAACCATATTGACGTCCCCAAGCCAAATGGCTGGGATTGTGGGGTGCTCTGCCATGTACAGGAATCCCTCATTAACCATAGTGGAATTGTAGGGCGGAGGAATATAGTAGGCCAGGATAAGATATTGCGTACCATATAGAGTATAATGTGGAAAGATGAACCTGCCCTGGGGATCTGTTTGCACAGAGATGATTCCGAATTGGGTTGTTTTAGAAATTAAAATGGACACGCAACGGGAGTATGTAGTGTGGGTGGCGTGATACGTCCACCCTATCCATGGGCGTTTAAGAGCAAGTTTGAGTTTGCCAGTGACGTGTGTCTCTACCAAGACAATTATGTCTGCCCGGTAGGATTTGAGACAACCAAACACTGCTGTGCGCTTGAGCTGGTCCTGAATCCCACGGACGTTCAAGGTTAGGAATTATATGGTGGCCATGCGTTATTTGGTTGGGTATTTTTTAGGAGGATTGGCGGATCAGTCCCCAAAGCAGGGTCATCTACATAATACAATGGTGTGTACAATCTTGAGCATCGCAATAACAAAGTGTACCATGCATACTTACATCCTATGTGACTCATTACATTACAATTTGTTGACCTTAAGTGTGTCTTCTTTTTAGTGGGACTTCCTGTTCTCAGACGCCTAGGTGACTCCTCCTCTCGCCCTAGGCGGCCCCTCCCTGCCAGCGATCTTCTGGGACACAACACAGGTCCTAGAAAATTGGCTGGCCAATGGCAGAGCGCAGTGCGGCTCGTGCAGTGCGCGCCCGGCCGTGAAGCCATAAGCTGTCACGGCCAGGTGTCACTGCCCACAGTAGATACGACGGTGCCAAGGAGAGGAGGGGGAGAGGTGCGGCCGCATCGATGGACCATGGGACAGGTGAGTGTCTGTTTACTAAAAGTCAGCAGCTAAACTTTTTGTAGCTGCTGACTTTTAATAAACTAAAAAACGGGTGGAACTCCGCCTTAGGAAGTGCACTAATCCGGTGCACTACAGGGTACAGGAATTCACACACACGGCTGCTGGGAGGTCAGGAGGGATTAGAATCCACAACTGACAAACAGCCCTGTTTAGTTCCCTGTACTCTCTCTGTGCTGACATTTCTCTGGGCTCCCCCGTTTGCACCTTCCAGCACACTAGGAGTTAACACAGTGGAATGTGCAAACGGGGGGGAACCGGGGAAATGTCAGCACAGAGCACGTTTAGGAGCCAGTGTAAGTGGAGTACAAACACATTTGTACATACTGCGGTTAAAATACCTGTGTTGTAATAAATGCAGAGTTATAATCCATTAAGTGCCCACCGCTGTATGTGTATTTTAAAATATATGCAGCTTCATACCTAATTTCTTAGTCTGTGTATAACTGTATATGCCGCTCATGTGACTGCCTGGTCCGGCCCGCCTCTCTCCTCACGTCAGTGGGTGTTCTCAGCCCCGCCCACCGACTGTAGCTATCAGGTCAGAAGAGAGGCGGCCGGGGCTGATGTCAAGAGAGACGTGAGAAGAGAGAGGTGGGCCGGACCTGGCAGTCACATGAGTGGCATATACAGTTATACACACACTAAGAAATGAGGTGTGAAGCTGCATATATTTTAAAAACACATACAGCGGTGGGCACTTAATGGATTATAACTCTGCATTTATTACAAAAGTTATTTTGACAGACACGCGCTCTTCCAGGAGGGGCGGGGCAAGTCGGGATGACGTCACCCAACATCGATTTTTCGGGTCGCGTGCATCGATGCCGCATCGTGGACACCCTAATCGCGATGCAGCGATTAAATTCCGCACCCCTAATATATAGTCATACTGATAAACCCCGACACGTTTCGACCATTAGTAGTAGACGTCTTCTGCTGGGGGAAGGGAGTACAAGAACTCTACAAAGAAATGTGTTATAAGAATAAACATATTTGAAAATCAAGCAGCAGTTTATATTACTATTGACATGGATTACAATGCTGCAATCATATTTACCAGAAAAAATGAAAACTCAAAATAACGCGCCCTTCCTGAGTTCTCACCACTGCGCTTAATGCGAGAAAAGAAGGGGGTGTTGGACCTCCTAAACAAATGTGAAAAAATATGATAAAAGAACAAAGTGTGAAAAACAAATATGTGAAACTTAAATATGTGAAATATAAATGGAGTGAATCCAAAGCTGCCACTTATAAAATAGACAATACAGTAAATCCTATTATTCCCAAGAGCCCAAATAAATGTGATCCTGGTAGAACAATATAAGTAGCGCTAAGTACCAGTGATAGATCATACAACACTCAAAAGTGATCTAGTACATCTATCAACAACAAAATCATAAAAAACTTATTCAAATACAAAATTAAAAATGCAAATGTGCCAATCAAGGCAATAGTGATGACACATAAACAGAAATGAAATCAAGTGGTAAAGTCCATAAAGTCCATAAATAGAGCACCGTGCAAAAAATGTGATGAATCTGGAAAACGGTCCACCAATTGACTTAGTGTCAGTGATTCCACTCCCCTTAAAGTCAGCACTCACCGACTCACAATGCCTCACACTCTCGTGTTTTGGCAGCAAAGCATAGATGTAATGCGCATCAGCTGGGGGTGTAAGCTCCGAATTCCTTGTTAATCCCAGTGTCACCTCAATGCATGGAAAAAACTCAACATAGTGTGATACCGTAAAAACAAGTGTAAAATTTATTGAACTTAAAAACCTTCAATCATTGCACTCACATAAAAATTCTTGAATCAAGCCAAACTGACACTGCAAAGAAAACTTCCAATACACTCCTCCTCTGTGAAACGCCCAGCACCACTATGAAACGAGGGTCGCGGCGGACCACCAAACAAAGGGTTGGATGGGTTCTCACCCCTCTTGCTGACACTTCGCTGGTATAGATCTCCTGCTGGCTTGTACGCCCAAAGCGTGACTCCTCTAGCGCCTTCAGAGGATCTCGCCGGTTACCGGAGATATGCCGCGACGTCCTATCTCTCACTGATTGCTAGTCCTGGATGCCGTACACCCACGCGTGGCTGAAAGAGGGACTTGTTCCAATCGCTGCCTCTAACCGCAATATGTATTCAGTCAAGGGCAATGAAAGAAACTTTGGGCATCTTGTAATAATGTTTAGACACCATGTGTCTACCAAGCGGTAGAAATGGATTTCCAATTTGCATACTGTAGGTGTGCTGTGTTATGTGGCACCGAAACTCCTGTCTGGTTTTCCCTATATAAAATACACTTCATTCGCAGAGCATAATATATACTAGGCCATGGGTATGACAATTAGCGAAATGGAGAGGGAAAAACATCTCTCCATTCGGTAGTAAAAAATGTCTTTTCCTTTCTAATAAGGGGACAAAGAGAGCAGTGACCACATGGAAAGGACCCTCTTGCGGGACAATGCACTTTTAACAATTCTCCCCTAAACTCACTTGTGACTAGTCTGTCTTTAATTGACATAGCCCTTCTGGAAGTAATTGAGGGAGCATCTGGAACAAATTTCTGAATTTTCAAATCGTCAGTCAAGATAGGCCAATGACGTTGGATAATGTCTCTAATCTGTTTATGTTTCTTCGAAAAACGCATAAATTAACCGAGTTGTGTTGCAGTCTGAAGTCTGTTGAGGCTGAGTTTTAAGCAGAAGGTCATTACGGGACTTAGTGGCCGCTTCGTTAAAAGCCTTACGTAGGCAGGACCAACTATATCCTCTTTCCAAACATCTGTCTTGTAATTTACCTGCTTCCTCCCTAAAGAAACCTTCATCAGAACAGTTTCTACAAAGGCGTAAATATTGTCCAAAAGGTATGGAGTTTAATGGGGTGGGGTGAAAACTGTCGTCATGCAGCACAGTGTTCCCGGCCGTCTCTTTCCTAAACAGTGTGCTGCATAGTTTGCCCCCTACAGTAGAGAGAACCCAAATGTCAAGAAGGGTAATGGTACTTGTATCAAAGGTCATGGTGAATTTTTTATTTAAAATTGTTAATATTGATGTGATCCAAAAATTCCATAAGCATAGCTTCCGTACCTTCCCAGACGATGCAGACATCGTCGATGTACCTGAAACAAAAAAGAAAACGAATGCGCAAAACCAAGGCGAGCCAAAGCAGCTAAAGAGGACTAAGAATCAAGAATCTGTTTAGGAGGCTTAGATTGATGACCATCCGAAATCCTCAGAATGTCTTTCTTACCAGGAAAACATGTGAATAAAACCCTTGGAATTTCTGATACTCCGGAACAGGGGAAATAACTCCTTCTGATTCCCAAAGGGAAATCAGATCTAATATGCCCTGCCGTCTCTCTTGATCTCTGGGCAACCGAGTGAGAAAAAAACCTCTGGCGAGGAGGGAGATTGAATTCCAACCTGTATCCCTCTCCTACGATCTTGGGCAGGGGTGTCAAACTGGCGGCCCTCCAGCTGTTGCGAAACTACAACTCCCATGAGGCATTGCAAGGCTGACAGTTACAATCATGACTCCCACAGGCAGAGGCATGATGGGACTTATAGTTTCGCAACAGCTGGAGGGCCACCAGTTTGAGACCCCTGATCTTGAGGATAAAAGGATTTTCTGTTATCTCTGCCCATTCCTTGACGAAACGGGTCAGCTTTCCCCCTACCCCTGACCTGGCGTCAGAGTTTTTGGTCGGGGCTGAAGGAGCAAAGAGTGCCCCTTTAGCTTTGACTTTGCTAAATGACCACCTGTCTTGACGTTAGCTTTGTTCTGAAAGCTACGAAAGGGCCTCTTTGGGGCTTAGCCTTCCGAGATGGAAAACGCTTACCCTTCTCTGAAGACCGAGCTAGTACTTCCTCCAAAGCTGAACCAAATAAAAGTTTGCCTTCAAAAGGGAATACCACAAAGCTTATTTCTGCAGGTCAGATCCCTGTCCCAGGATTTGAACCAGATTGCTCGCCTAGAACAATTGATCAGCGCTGACATTTTGGCCACTGACCTAACCGAGTCTGCCGCTGTGTCTGCCAAAAAAGCCACTGATTTGGCAATCAGGGGGAGAGATTCTCTGACCTCCTCCACTGGTGTGTTGGAGGAGAGGTGGTCATCTAGCCTATGAACCAATACATCTAGATTCCTAGCTATACATGTGGATGCCAGGGCTGGCCCAAGAGAGGAGGCTGAAGCCTCCCAGGCTTTACGGAGTAAAGCGTCAGCTTTCCTATCCATCTGATCCTTAAGTCTTCAAATGAGAGATCTTATTTTTTAGACACTTGTGACATAGGAGCATCCAGTCTAGGACATTTGAAAAACATTTCCTCAATATCCGACTGAAAGGGAAATCTCCTTTTATGCCCTCTGGACTGGAACAACCTTCTCTCAGGTTTTTTCCATTCAGACAGGACCATGTCCTTAAGCAACTGGTGTACAGGAAAAAACTTATGCTTAGGCCCCTGAAGACCCCTATACCATTCTATCCTGAACCTACTGAGTCTTCTGTGGCGACTCAATCTGCTCAGAAGTATAAACTGCTTTCAACAGTTCCTCAATATCTTTGATTGGGAATAGATATCTGGGAGAGTTAACGGTCTCCTCAATCTCTGACGTGGACTCCTCGTCAGACGTAGAATCCGAGTTCTCCACCTCCTCCGGGTCAAAGGCCGCCCATGAACTCACGGTCTCTAACACCAAGGGAGGTAGAGACCTCGCCGAGACTGAAGGGACCTGGGACACTGTCACAGCTGTTGAAGTGGAAGGACCTAACCCTGCTAATCTATCATTAAAGGACTGGAAGGAAGAAACCACTTTCATGGAAACCATTAATTCCTTTAGGGTAGAAACAGAATCAGCCCCTGCCACTGAAGACATACAAGTCTCGCACAATAGTTTTCTACAGCTACTGGGAAGCTTAGATCTACAGTTCCCACATTTTCTCTTAACAGGCTTGTCAACCGAGGAGAAAAAAAATATAAGAATATAAACTGACACTTCATCCACCCCTGGCCCTAATAGCTCTCAATTAACAGCCGCTGGGTCAGCTTGAGCGGGTGCTCTGCCCTCAGCATTCATAACGAGGAGGAGCCAGCAGGAGAGCGATCTGTATCTGCTGAACGCTGTCCGCTTCTCGTGCTGTAATCCTAGCAGCACATCCTTAGCAGCGTGACAAACCAAGCCGGTCCTTTAAATGAAAGACTCTGCAACTGGAAGTGCGTCACGCCGCTTCCGGCGCCATCTTGCCGCATCACCGGAAGTGCATCATCCGACCCCATCTTGGAACACACCAAAGGAGAAATACACGAGGAAGCGCTCCTCCGCTACCCCAGATACTCAGACGCCGGACAAGCACGCTGGCAGTTGCAAATGTCTTCGCAAAGGCAAGTAACAACAAAAGAGGGGGCCCTTTTCAGGCTGCACAAGCAGAAAATACTGTAGACATGGCCACAACAGGTCTGAGTATTACTGAACATGGGGGGTCCGCTAACCACAGATACCAGACCAAAAAGAAACAAACATAACGGTGCGTACTCCTGGAGGTCTGGAAACACAAAAAAACTGAGGGAGGGAGGGCCTTTTAAATTGTGGTTTGTTCTTCCTGTAGAAGGCGGAGCCAATCAGCTCTCAAGTAGCTGTCCTGGAAGATGAAAGTGGAAATGTCAGTTAGGTGTCCGATCTGTCCGCCACAATCCCGCTAAAAATTGCTGATCACCAGCATTACTAGTAAAAAAAATTTAAAAAGCCATAAATCTATCCCCTATTTTGTAGACTCTCTAACTTTTGCGCAAACCAATCAATATACACCTATTGGTTTGGTTTTTTACCAAAAATATGTAGAATACATATTGGCCTAAACGGATGAAAAAATGAGTGTTATATATATATTTTTTTTTTTTTTTTCTGTGATATGTATTTATAACAGAAGGTAAAAAATATAGTTTTTTTTTTTAAATTGTCGGTCTTTTTCTGTTTATAGCACAAAAATTTATAAAACTGCAGAGGTGATCAAATACCACCAAAAGAAAGCTCTATTTGTGGGAAAAAAAGGATTGGGTACAATGTCGCATGACCATGCAATCGTCAGTTAGGAAACTTTCACACTGGGGCGGGCAGGCGTCGACGGTAATGCGCAGCTATATTTAGCGGCGCTTTTCGGCCGCTAGCAGGGCGCTTTTAAATCCCACTAGTGGATGAAAAAGGGTGCCCATTGATTTCGGTGCTTTAGGAGCGGTGTATACACTGCTCCTGAAGCGCCTCAAAGATGCTGCTTGCAGGATTTTTTTTAGCATCCTGCCTGTGCACAGTTCCAGTGTGAAAGCACTCAGGCTTTGACACTGCAGTGACAGGAGAGGTGCTTTACATGCACTATTTTTAGCGCTATAGCTAGAGTTGCCACCTCATCCCTTTAAACCCAAACACATATGAATTACACAGGTTCTGTGAGGCTAATTAAATGCACATAAGGCACCAAGTGAGTTTAATTACCACCTTAATCAGCCACAGAACTTGTGTAATTAATATGTTAGGGTTTAAAGGGATGAGGTGGCAACCATAGCTATAGCGCCTGTAAAGCGCCTCAGTGTGAAAGTAGCCTTAAAGTAATGCAGTGCCATGTAGCAAAAAAATGGCCTGGTCATTAAGGGGGTAAATCCTTCCAGGTCTGAAGTGGTTTTAAAAAAAATGTATAAGGGGCAAAGTCCATGGGGGGGGGGGGGGGGGTGACCCCTAATAAATAAGCAGACGTGTAAGGTCTGCTTTAAGCTACCACATAGCTACTCCACGTCTGCCGTCCATAAAGGTGTGCTGAGGGTAGAATGGTAAAACCAAGTTCTTCCACAGTAGTAAGCAAATTCCTTCTCCACTTTTAGGAAGCACGCCACAGACTTCAGCTCAGCTCTCACACAGCACCAGTTCTAAGAACCCAACCTCCCACAGGCATATTTCCTTTTTAGCAGTTTAGACCCACAAGAACTAAGGAAATGGCGTTCACCTGGAGGGCCTGTCAGGAAAACGTGTCTGTACATAGCCAAGTAGACAATTCACTCCGAAAAGAACAGGAATAAACGTCACCAAGCGGAGCCAGTGTTCCGTCAGAATCGGCGACCCGTCGGATTCGGTAACGGAAGTGACATTGCGTCACTACACTGCGACAACCGGAAGTGACGCATTTTTATTGAGTAATACACTTACAGAACATTCCTCGGGTTTACCAAAACATAAAACGTATATATAAAAGTGACTGTTAACAGTATGAAAAAAAATGTTCAAAACGAATTGGCCAGGAAGAGATATGACAGAGCCCATGGACTTCCTTCCCTTAACAATAATGGCGGCTCAGCTATCTAGGGTGCGTAGGCTGCCATGTTGACCGGAAGTTCGGAGAGTGACAGTTCTCACAGGCGGAAGGGTTAGCCGTGATTGTTGTAAACATGACTGAAACCAGTGCGTGGGCCCTCCGCCTGAGGAGGCAGCTGGAATACAACAACTTTAATGCAGAACAGTACGTGAAGGTCCTGTCGCAGCAGTCAGATGGAGATCGGGACTTACAGGAGCATCAGCAGCGCATACAGAGCCTGGCTGATGAGACAGCACAGAGCCTTAAGCGCAACGTCTACCAGAATTACCGGCAGTTCATTGAAACCGCCCGAGAGATCAGTTACCTGGAGGGAGAGATGTACCAACTCAGCCACATCCTGACTGAGCAGAAAGGCATCATGGAGAGCGTGGCGCAGACTCTGCTACATACCGACCGCACCGAGGCCGCCCGGGAGCTGCAGGCAGCTTTCCACAAGGAGGCCGAGGAGGGAAAAGTCAGGAACCTGACAACCCTGCTGGAGAAGGTGGAGGGCTGCAAGAACCTGCTTGAGACTCCAGGGAGGTATGGGTATAATAAGACACCTGTGATCCGCTGGGTATATGGCATAAGTGACCTCCTGGCTGTAGAGCATGACTGACCCGCAGGGTATAGGATATGGACAATCTGCTGGGTATAGGACAGCATATTGGGAATTGAGTTTTCAGGGATCTGAAGGTTTGTGGTATGGGTGAACAAATCGAAAAGCTGGAGGTGTCTTACAATTCAGATGTACCATCTCTTTAATATTCTGTTTATGTATTTAAATAAATTGGCAGTGCAAGGAGGAAAGGAATGAAGTATAACTGAAAATTGTATCAAACACTTAAAGTAATTTTCTTTTCCTGGTACCAATCCATGGCAGCATACATTTTATTTATTTATTACAGGTACTTATGTAGCGCTGGGAATTTACGCATCGCTTTACATATACATTGTACATTCACATCAGTCCCTCCCCTCAAGGAGCTTACAATCTAAGGTCCCTAACTAACATTCATACACATACTAGGGCCAATTTAGACAGGATCCAATAACCTGCCAGCAAGCCTTTTGGAGTGTGACAGGAACCGGAGAATCCACGCTGGCAAAGGGAAAACATGCAAACTCCAGGCAGGTAGTGTCATGGTTGGGATTTGAACTGACAACCCTAGTGCTGCTAGGCAGAAGTGCTAATCACTTAGCCACTGTGCTGCCCTACATGTGATCGTATGCTGCCATGTTGGGGGTCAGGTAAACAAAAAATTATTGCAAATACTGTAATTTTCCTTTCTTGGCGCCAATCCAATGTTAGGACAGGAAAACAATTTAATAAGAAGGGAATTTTGTGAGCACAGAAGGAGGTGAGAGTCTGGGCAGAATTTTGCCCTATTTAGTGTGGTTTTTCTTTCTGTTTAGACACTATGCATAAGGGTGTCAAAATACATGCGTCCATATGTGTTAGAAGCTTATTTCTAAACACATCTAGAAGCATGTAATCTAATGCTTTATGTATGAATTCACACCTAAACGTTCAGCTGCATCTAGGAGCCTTCAGTATAGCTGTATACACAAACAAGAATATTGTGCACCCTGGGATCATTTTATCATGGCTTCCTGCAGCTAAATTTGTGTTAAAGTACATTTAGATGCAGGAGAAATAAATCGGGCAAGTATAAAATGTGTTTACTTTTCCCAGATCAATTTCTCCTGCACATGACGCCTTACAATGAAGAGACTTCATGGCCATCCTGTGCATGTTCTGTATACCTAAAAATGCTCTGACTGCACTATGCTCTGCCAGCTTTGATAAACAGACATTTCTCTGAGGAAGTCCAAATGCCAGACTGCCTATGTGCCAGTATCCTAGTAATACAAATGACAGTATTTACATAGGTAAGGTTGAATAAAGACAATAATCCATCCAGTTCAACTTGTGTAGGTGTACGTGTGTCGGTGTTGATAATCATTTCCCATATCCCTGTATTTTGTGTTCTTTAAGATGCACATCCAAGAGTCTTTTAAAAATATCAATACTCCCCACTGTCACAACCAATTGTAGAAAAGTTCCACATCCTTATCGCCCTGACAGTGAAAAACCCCCTGCGCAGTTTAAAGTGGATGTAAACCTTCACATATATACCCAGTGAAGTGAACAGCCTCAGATGATACACCGCGATGAAACAAATCTCCCTACATAATTTTTTCATGTATGTCTGCTGTCTTCAGCTTTATATACTGTTTAGAAACTGCACGTCCTGTTCGATTTTTCACTTCCTCATTCCCCTGTAGGAGTGGATTATTGCTAGACACTGAGCCAGCTGATTGGGGGAAAGGCACACACCCCCTCCCCACACATGCAGAGGTTGCCTGCATGTGTGGGGAGCATCTCTCCAAGTGTGTCTTCTTCAGTGAGAATACATTTAGTGCTTGTAGTCTTTCCTCATAATTGAGGTCCTCCAGTCCCCTTATTAGTTTTGTTGCCCTTCTCTGGACTCTCTCCAGCACATCCTTTCTGAGGACTGCTGACCAGAACTGGACATAATACTCCAGATATGGCCTAACCAGAGTTTTAAAAAGTGTAAGGATTATAGTTCATCTCTGGAGTATATCCCATTTTCTCTTAGTCATCTTCCAGGATGGCACACCTGAGAGATGAGAGGCTCCTCCCTACAGGAAACACAATGAATCGACAGCTGTTTTAAGTCCCCACCCTTCCCCTTGATCCTCAGTTTTTGATTGTGTTTCTCCCTACACAGCGAAACCGTTTGTTTTTTTCCAAATGACCCGATGCCTGGGGCTGGTGGTCCCCCCCTGGGAGCCGGACCAAATGCCTGGGAAGGCCTACGGCCACATCACCCTGAAAGTGAAAGAGGGCGCAGCCTGCACGATCTCGTATGATCTCGGAGGCTAAGCAGGGTCGGGCCTGGTTAGTACCTGATGGGCCTCTGGGTCTGGCCGGATATATTTATCCTTCCTGGGGGGTTCCCCTTTCCTTTCCTCAGGGGGGGCAGCAGAAACTGGAAGAGCCCCCCTGAGAGCTGAAGGCCCCTGGGTACAGTGGTGTCCCCAGAACTTCAGGGGCCTTTTTCCTGTCTCCCCCCCTTACCTGTACGGGCGTCCGTTCAGAAAGGGGTGCTGGCTGTCAGTTCTTTCCAGGGCCCCCGGTAGCTCGCGTGGGCTGCTGGGGAGGGCGCCGCCTGAACGACCCGTGTTCTTACCCAGGAGGGAAGGCTGAGAGTCAGCAGGAGCAGGCGCCCACATCCTCCTTTCGAGGAGGCACCAGTTCACTACGGTGGATGTCTGCCTAAACCACCTCAGAATGCAATGAGGAACGTACGGCATTGCCCCCCCCAGGTGTATATACTGACTGGCAGGACACAGCCTAACCTTGCAGCTCCCTACGGGGACAGCAGTTGGACGGGCACTTTGGCGGCTATCCTCCTTGCGTGTGGACCATAAGGATGGACAAGCAAGCCCGGTGGCTGTGGAAAAAGGGGAAGATGACAACGGTGAGTACTTTCCTTTACCTTGGGAATTTAGCTGCAAAATCCCCAATCCCAGCCAGATGGTTTCTGGGCATTTGAGATAATCTCCCCTGGGGTCTAGATTCAAATAGCCCAGAAGCTTCTGCTAAAAACACCAGCTACAGCTCCCTCTTACATCAGAGATGCTGTATGGTGGACAAGTGGTGCAGAGGAGCGAGTGTGCCTAAACCACCTCAGATGGGAAAGGGGTAGGTAAGGTCTTCCCCTTCCCCTCTGTATTTACTGAGTGGTGCAGCGCAGGACCTGGGGTCTGCATAACAAAATAGCCCAGAAGCTACTGCTAAAACCACCAGCCACAGCTCCCTCTTACAGCAGAGACACTGTGGTTATCACAACAGTAGGTTGCCAGCCTCTCCCTACATGTCCGGTTGTGGGACATTAGTAGGGATGAATAGAGCGAAGGGGGGGGGGGGGGGACCTGGTAGATACAAAGAGTTCCTTACAGGCCAGGTATACCACTGAACAATTTCTGGATTGTGCAATGGTTGTAAGCTCTCCTGGTCAGCAGGTGCACTAGGTTATATGGCCCTATTAGCCCAGCTGCTAGGAATCTGAAGTCATAAGCTCCAACCTCCCACTCCACCTTTACATTGTGGTTATATTATAGTGCAGGAGGTAAGAAAAACCTTTTTGTTGGTTTGGGCTACAGTCAACTCAGCGACAGATCTAAAGGCGATTTACCATAAATTGCTTCCTATATCCTTTAAGGATTTTCTGTGCAAACATATGCAAGAGCTAGATAGATACATGATTGCTTGTTTAAGGCCTGCAGGTGGCTATTTTCCTCCAGGCTAAATGGGTGACCACCTTTTCTAGAGGCTGTCCTAAATTGGTCTCTATGGCTGGGCTCATTGAGACTTTAGTTTCTGATCAGCCCCACCTGTGTGTGAGCTGGCCAGCGTTTGCTCAGTCTACGGAGGTAAGGTAGGACAACAGCTACTATAGTAAGGTGGCTAATAATTTTTAGGATTTGTTCCTTCACTGGGGGGTGAAGTGTTAGTATCTACAGCCCAGGCTATGCCTAGGGATCAAGTTGCTTTGTTTGGTTATTTCATAAAGGGATACACCATGACTCCTCCTTGGTTGCACACCAGTAGACCTCAGTAGTGAAGGTTTGTCCTTGCTGGGATGTTTTGTGGCACAGCAGAAATACACATTGAGATTTGTGACATTTCTGCTCATAAGGGGTATATTGGTGTACATCAGAAATGCACTGCACTGAAGCTTGGTTGTTGTCTATTATATCCTAAAGGTACTGCTTTATTTGGCTACAGATCAGAAAAATACAACAGGGAAGGTGGTCTGTACTTTCTGGTCTTGTGACGCATGACGGAAATGCACATCATTGAGTCTTGTGACATCTCTGCTCATATTTGTTATATTGCTGCACATCAGACATACTCAAAATTGAGTTCTGTCTGGGGTTTTTTGTGTCCTGTATTACTGCCTTATTTTTTGCTTATTAGAAAGGCAGTAGTGAAGATTGATGGTCCTGAATTGTTGGGAAATACAAATTGAACCTGTGCCAGGGGTAGTACTAGTACTGCCTTTGGTATTCGGTGCAGCCCCGCTAAGTGGCATTGGGCTGACAGTGCTATTAACGGCAAAGGCTGCCGATTTTAGGCATGCGATTTGACATGTTGAGTCGCATGCCAAATCCCTTCAGTATGGATGTGCTATCTCTATTCAGATTGTTATATTGTTGCACACCAGATATATACAAGATTGAAGGTTGTCTGTCCTTTTATGTCTTACATTTACTGCCTTATTGGCTGCATATCAGAAGGGACACAGCAGTGAGGTTGCTTGTCCTTTTCTGATTTGTTTTTGCTGCCTGAGCAGGGAGACACATTGAGGGTGGTGGCGTCTCTGCTCAGTATTGGTATATTACTACACATCAGACATGCACAAAGATTGAAGATTGTTTGTTTGTGTCCTGTATGTTCTATATTTACTGCCTTATCGGCTGCATATCAGAAAAGCACAGCAGTGAGGGGTGTCTTTTCTGTTTCTCATTGTTCTACCTTGCTGCTTCTTAAGGATACACAGCAGGGGGTTGTTGGCTGCACGCCTCCAGGGAGATACAGCATTGGGGACCCCTCGCTTGTTCAACCTGAAAATTGCAAGTTACCTGTGACCTGTGTAATCTTGAGGTCTGTGGATCCAGAAAGCAGGGTCTGCTTGGTGGCGCTGCGACCTGGAGTTGCACAGACACAAATGTTTCCCATTGGAAGCCATAGTGTTTGACTTTTCTCTTGCGTTTTTGCGGTTGCAGGTTGGGTCGCACAGGTGTGGGAGCCCTAAGTTTTATCTGTCCCTTCTGGTTGAGGTTTTGCTACACAACAAGAATAGACATCATGGAGTTATTGCCTTACTTTGCAATATACCAGAAAGATCGCAGCTAGGAAGGCTGTCTGTTTTTATGTGGCTGCACAGCAGAAATACTCAACATTGAAGCTTGTTGGTGCTTTCTGTTTCAGATTCCCTTACCTTACTGCACTTCAGAAAAACACAATGCTGCAGGTTGCTTGTGTCCTTTCTGTGTTGGTTCTATGTGACTGCACTACAGAACTGCATAACAGAAAAGATATTGTCTTGTGTGCCATATTGATCTTATAACTGTATTGGATGGTTCGGCAGAAATACGCAACATAGAAGTTTGGGTCTTTCTGTCTTATATTTATGGCCCTGTTTTGCTGTACATCAGTAAAACTCCACCGTAAACAGGACTCCCGTCCTTTATGTATATATCAGTTATGACCTAGCTAGCTGCACT
Source organism: Lithobates septentrionalis (assembly GCA_037952835.1). Classification (NCBI taxonomy): domain Eukaryota; kingdom Metazoa; phylum Chordata; class Amphibia; order Anura; family Ranidae; genus Lithobates; species Lithobates septentrionalis. The sequence goes on along the minus strand of JBBDGP010000264.1, from coordinate 7,926,163 downwards.
TCAGAAACACGCAGCATTTAGGGTCGGTTCACACTGAGGCAGCACGACTTACAGCGCGACTGCCTCAGGCGACCCAGGACACGACTCAGCGGCGACTTGCGAAACGACTTCTGTATAGAAGTCAATGCAAGTCGTACAGGAACCTTTTTCTAAGTCGGAGCGACTTGCATCGCGCCGATTAGAATGGTTCCATTGCACAGAACAGGACGCTACTTGTCAGGTGACTAGGTCAGCGCGAGGAGGAAAAATAGCCGATTACCGGCTCTGTTTACATCACATGATCAGCTGTCATTGGCCGACAGCTGATCATGTGGTAAGGGGTCGGGACCAACCCCTTACTCTGATCTGTGATCAGGCGAGTCTCAGACTCGCTGATCACCGAGCGCGCCGCGCGCGCCCTGCAGGGGGCGCGCAGGCCGCTCGTGCACGGGACGACGTCAGTAGACGTTGTCCTGGCAATTTAGATCCGCGCTGTTGCCGTCATTTGGCAATGGCCCGGATCTGAAGCGGTTAATCACCGCTGGGTTTTTTTTTTTTTTGCTAAACAATCGAAAAAAGACGGAAAATTTTGGAGAACATTTTTTCTTTTTTTTTTTGCAAACAGGTAATTTTTCTCTTTCATTGGTATGCACTGTTGAGGCTGCACTGATGAAGCGGCACTGATGAGGTGGCACTGATGAGGCGGTCCTGATGGATGGCACTGATAGGTAGCACTGTGGGCACAGATCACTCGGCTGTCCCTCTGACATCCACTGGTGATCGGCTTTTTTTTTTTTCTCCTCACAGTATCAGCATGAGGAGAAAAAAAATAGCCGATTACCGGTTCGGTTTACATCACATGATCAGCTGTCCTTGGCTGACAGCTGATCACGTGGTAAGGGGTCGGGATCGACCCCTTACTCCGATCTGTGATCAGCTGAGTCTCATAGACTCGCTGATCGAGGAGCGCACCGTGCGCGCCCTGCGCCATATGACGGCCTCCCGGTGAAGTAGGTCCACGCTGTAGCTGTCATTCGGCTATAGTGCAGACGGAAAGGGGATAAGTATTCCCTTTGCTCAATACTTTGTTGAAGCACCTTTGGCACCAATTACATCAAGGATGTCTCTGTTCATTGCTGTATTCATCTTACCCTCAATCCTGATTAGTCTTCCAGTTCCTGCCACTGTAAAACATCCCACAGCATGATGCTGCCATCACAATGTTTCACTGTAGGGATGGTATTGGCCAGGTTATGAGCGGTGCCTGGTTTCCTCCAGACATGACGCTTGCCATTCAGGCCAAAGAGTTCAATCTTTGTTTCATTAGACCAGAGAACTTTGTTTCTCATGGTCTGAGAATCCTTCGGGTGCCTTTTGGCAAACTGATGGGCTGTCATGTGCCGTTTATTGAGGAGTGGCTTCCGTCTGGCTACTCCTACCATACAGGCCTGATTGGTGGTGTGCTGCAGAGATGGTTGTCCTTCTGGAAGGTTCTCCTCTCTCCACAGAGAAATGCTGGAGCTCTGTCCGAGTGACCATCGGGTTCTTGGTCGCCTCCCTGACTAAGGCCCTTCTCCCCCAATTGCTCATTTTGGCCGGGCGGCCTGCTCTAGGAAGAGTCCTGGTGGTTCCAAACTTCTTCCATATACAGATGATGGGAGGCCACTGTGCTCATTGGGACCTTCAATGCTGCAGAATTTTTCTTTACCCTTCCCCAGATCTGTGCCTCGATACAATCCTGTCTCTGAGGTCTACAGACAATTCCTTGGACTTCATGACTTGGTTTGTGCTCTGACATACACTGTTAACTGTGGAACCTTTTTATATAGACAGGTTTGTGCCTTTCCAAATAGTAAAAAACGTCCCACACTCCGCTTCAGTGCTTTCTTCATATACCGCTTCCTCCAGTCTGAATATAGATATTAGCTGCATATTACAACCAGGAACAAGGCAGGATTCGTTTGGCTGCAAGCTGGAACATTAACTGTTTTATTTAAGATCTCACACAAATAAATATATACACCCGAATGAGAATACAAACTGTAACCAGAAACCTAATTAACATGAGCTAACTAATACTTTAGACAGCCTTGTGACTCAGAGGCATGACCTTTCAGGACACAATCAACATTATCATAAATATAAGCACAGGACACTGATACACAATAGCAGAAGCTATTTACCATTAACAATACAAATCGTGATCTCCCCCCTCCTCAGCCTAGTAGGCAACAGACTATAGTAGGAGTAAACTGTCCGGCTCCTACACTAGAGGCCTGTGATCAGCTCTTCATCAGGGGATAACGACTGGCATAAAATGTGTCTTTAAATAGTGTAGTAAAGGTGTGTGTATAGTAGCGGCCATTTTCTCGTAGCCTCCCAATTTTATTGTATTACCCTGGCCGTTTTCTAATAGCCCTAAAGGCAGGTGGAAACACACAGGTCATCAGAGAGAGCCATTCCTCTAATGCTGTTACAGCATTAAGGTTAGAGGCTTGAGAGCACAAAGGTGTCGCCACAATGGAAAGAAAAGGCACCAGTCACTTTATTCACTACGATGAGCTGAGAGAGGCACCTATCGCCACATTGCAGTTTTATTCATTAGACCATCAGTGTCGTCTTTTTTTTTTTTTTTTTTTGACTTTTAATTCCAATATTTTCTTCACTATAATTCTGGTTTTAATACCACACTAGTCACTGCATGTAAGGGCTTACCTAGGTTGGAGTCCATGGCGCAGAGATGTATGCTAACTCTTGCAAATACACACAGCCCACAGGAACAAAGAGATAATCTACCTGGGCTGTGAATCTGTGCACAGGGGCTTGACAAGAATAGCCAAGGGATAGTCAAGGTAAAGCCGCAGGCAGGGATTCCGGAAGTCAGGATAACGATAAACAAAGCCAGGGTCTGAAGACGGGGTCAGTCTTGGAACTCTGTAACAGGAAACAGGAACCCTTGGCAAACAAGAGAAAATGAACTTGACAAAGCCCTCAGAGTGAGACAGGGTTTTATACCCTGATAATTAGGTAACCTGCCTCAGCTGATTAAGGGAGTGACAGGTACAGAGTATTGCCCACAGTACTTCATGCTAAACTAGACATGGCTGGAAAGCAGGCTGAATAGAACTGAGGTGTGGCTCAGAGGTAAAGAAACGGGAGCAAGAACAGACAGTCATGAGTTCAATACCACCCAGAGCCACTTGGGGTGCGACCACGTCTGGCTGTCTGCAAGACACGGTAGGGACCGTAACATCGCATTGTTAAGAAGTTGTCAGTCGTTGTTTATGCATGACAAGCATGTAATTTTGGCACTACTTATCGTGGGAATTTTATTATCATAGTTTATTTGTATACGTTTATTTAGAAGCATATTTGTGTATATCGCTTTCTTTACACCATTTAGGCTTCATGCACACGAGACGCTGGTGCAAACTCTGCTGAACACATGTTTTTAAAAGCTGAAACCGGCGTTTAGAAATGCCCGTCATGCCGCGTTTAACCGCGTTTGCGTCCAGAAGCATTTAGTTAAGATAACAAAGACCCTCCCCAAGCTCAGAAAGCATGATAAATTTTAACTATTTCTGCCATTTTGATCAAAGTGAGCAGCAGCAGCAGTGAGAGCAGTTGTATACTTGCATTTGCCTCTCTTTCTGTGTTTTTTTTGGAAATGGATGCCATATTGAACATATTGCAGAGCAGAGAGCGACATTTTGCGACCCGACTTTGGGGCCTCGTATCTCGGGGGCCACTTGGTGCTAGGAACCCCAACTTTGGATATGTTTTAGTTCTACAACATCCACTGTTCCACTGTGTTTGCACACCAAATTTGGGGTTCCTAGCACCAAGTGGCCCAGAGATATGGGGCCCCAACTTCGGGTCGCAAAATGTCATTTCTGTGTTTTCTGGTCAAAAACTATAGGGTTCCTTTAAAACACTTATAAACGCAAACGCGGCTAAATGCAGTACCGGCTTTTAGCCGCATTTGGCGTCTGAAACATGGAAAACTTTTGAGTCTGAACCTATTTTTTTGCTTCTGGAAAAACGCAGGTTAAACGCAACTGCCTAAAAACGCCAAAAAACGAGAATGTGTACATGGACACATAGGATAACATAGGGGCAGTTGAAAAAAGTGTTCAACTGCCTCTGAACGCGCGTTTAACAGCGTCTCGTGTGCATGGGGCCTTGTGGTTTACAACAAACTTTTATTGCATCATTATCTAGCCACAGATCAGCTAATCGGTGCTTGCAGCAGTCGGTTCCTTTACATCCAGCTTTAAAGTGATAGCGCGGGAGCATTACTTTTTTTTTTTTTTTTTTTTATAATGTATTTTAATCCATTTTGGAATAAGGCTGTAAACTAACAAAATGTGGAAAAAGTGAAGCACTGTGAATACTTTCCGGATTCACTGCCCTTTTTTTGAATATTTGTACCACATTGGCTTTTATCCAATCAGCTGGTACTTATTCCTGTCAGTATGCTGTCCACAAAGCTTAAAGTGGAGTTCCACCCAAAAGTGGAACTTCCACTCATCAGATTCCCCCCCCCCTCCGGTGACACAGTTGGCACCTTTCAGGGGGGAGGGGGGTACAGATACCTGTATATTACAGGTATCTGTACCCACTTCCGGCATAGATAGCCGCAGAATCTGCGGGTATTTACACCACTTCCTGCTCCCTCCCCGCTGCCTGCTGGGAAACACACGGGTCCCAGAGGCAGCAGGGACCATCCGTATTGCGCTGCACGACTCGCGCATGCGCAGTAGGGAACCGGGAAGTGAAGCAGTTACCGAAGATGGATGCGGCAGCACCCGAGGACGGAGAGACGTTTCGGCCTCGGGTGCCGACATCGCGGGCGCCCTGGACAGGTAAGTGTCCATGTTTTAAAAGTCAGCAGCTGCAGTATTTGTAGCTGCTGACTTTTAAAAAAAAAATTTTCGGCGGCTTTAAGAATAATGGTCTAGCTATAACCTAATGGAGTTCTTTGAGGACTCTCAGGTGTAAGCCATCTGGTCCTGGTCATTTTTTTGTGTTTGTGTTAAGCTTTTCTAGTCTTTTCTTGACTCTGGCCACTGTTAGCCACAAAGGTACATCCTGCGACGTGTTACTAACAATGCAGTCCTGGTCGGTATACCCTTCTTTTTTCTGTGTAAAATCTGAGGAGAAGAAAGCATTTAGTACAGTTGCCTTCTCTGTGTCACACATAACCATTCTCCCTTCATTGTCTCTTTATGCAGGCAATGTGCTCTGATCTTGCTTTTTTAATGTTTAATATATCTAAAACATTAGTATAACAAATTAATATAAAACATTTCTTAAAATTAATTTTTTACTCTCCTCTGTGTCTCTCATAGTCTTTTTTTTTAACCACCCTGATTGTGTTTTTACACTAATTATAAAGAATTTCCCTCGCGCTGGTCGATGTGAAAAAAATAATTATATACTAAATAGTGTAGAATCCTAAATGTGAATATTGCAGCAAAATAAAAGTGCTCACACAACCACTTAACTGAATAGAAAATTTAGGTAAATTTCGCGCAATATTCGTGAAAGTGATGGGTGGGTGGGGGCAGAAATAATAATATAGTGTCTAAGTAAATAAGTGAGATCATCAATCTCTATGTTGGACCATCTACTTCATACCCCTAAATAACATTCGAGTGTATGTGCTGTATTAAAGTGACAACTTGCCGTCAGCAAGATATATAATACCCAAAAAAATATCCGTGAATAAATACTGGTGAATAAAAATCCTTAATATGCAATCTTTATACCATTCAATAAGTTAATCTAAAGTGCAACCGTGAATAAATAGCCTTGAGTAGATGCTGTGAATAAAAGTCTTTGTAAAAAGTCCTTTAGCATTAAATAAATTCATATAAAGTGCAACCCATCAAAAAAGTGAATAATTAGCAGCAAATTGATATCAAAAGTGCACTAAACACAATACAATCACAGTTCATCTAATTGCGCCTTTAAAAATAAAATAAAAACTCAAAATAGCAGCATTGCAGGATTCAAGATGTGTAATTCATAAAATCTAGGATAGATGGCGCTGTTGCAGAGGTAGAAAAGTCCTTCTATTTAGATCTGTGTGTGTTCTATATAGTGATTAAATGGTTCCTACAGTGGTGTCCTCTAGTGTGGTCTCTCTGGACTCTCACCTTAAGTTAGTACAAATCGAGCTGTGGAGAACAAATCATGCAGTGTGGCAGCGCTGTCTGGACACTTGTCCCTCTATACTACTTGACTTTCTGAATCTTCTCTTGTGCTCCCTCGGCTCCCTCCGCTCTGATGCAACTCAGACAAAATAAAAACAGGGGAGGGGGAGAGAGAGAGAAGGCAGGCTCCACTAGTGTGTTATCGTTTTAAAACCAAGGGGGAATATTTATTTGATTATGCTCTTACATTTAAATACTAAAAGATCAGGCAAAGTAAAAGACAGGATGAGAAGTCTGGCGTTCTCAGCGCCCTCTCACGTGTGTTAACAGCTGTGTGCCGCTCCAGCCAATCCCTACGCGTTACGACACGTCACGTGTCTTCATCTGGGGAACCGGATTGGCTGTTCTATGCTACCTTATATGTAGTGTAACCGGAAGTGCTAAAACCGCCATTTTTTTTGTGGGTGTATTATTGAACTAAGCGGTTCCTGTGTTGTAACCGGAAGTTACGAAACGGCCATTTTACTTGTGGTTTTCTTGATTCAACTCGGCGCTCATTTTTCATTGGATTTGTAGTGTAGATATGCCACCATTTTGTTGTGGATAGCTACAATCATGCTCTATATGTTGAACAAAAAGCAAAAAGGGAACCAGTATGAGCTCTGCGCGCAAATATTAGTAAGACAGACTGGGAATGATATCAACCGAGTCTGTATGAATTAAAGGCTACTGCTATCACCTGCAGAGTGTGGGTGTGTTCCTCTGAATTCAAGTGGCATATATCAAAAAAACAAGAAAAAGAGGAATTCTTTAGTGAGGAACATGCAGTAGACAGTTTTATGAATATAAATTATTTAATAGGATAATCACAATAATCACCAGTCCAAAAAATGTACTGTGAAGACAGGTACCATCACCAATTAAAAAGACAATATTGTCAAAGACATGCGCAGATGGCCACCTCACTCAGCCACAGATTCAACCCAAGCATATGAACTTCATTCATAAATAATGCATAATAGGTAACAGCAAGAAGATTTAGATGCGCCAGTATGCAAAAAAGTCCTTAGTAATCAAAGGAGAGCAGCTGGTTGGGACATGTAGACTGAGCTTGGGCAATATAAAAGTAAAGAAACCGGCCTGGTTGTAAAAGTAGATGCCTGCTGAGATCAGGAGAAGAGGAGAAGATGCTGGGGATGTAGGGGGTCTGTAGCAGCAAACCACCGGACCGTGGGACCCCCAGGCTGTGGAACAGCATTAATGGTGAATATGCACGCCTGTATGATGAATGTCTCTCTAGATAGCTTATCGCTAGAGGTGTGAGAGGCAACTTGCACCTAACCCGAAGATACACAGAGTGACTGATTCAGTAGAGTGGATGCAGTAGACAGACTCAGGATGTATTAATACAGTGGCAATCCCATAGCTGGGATGTATAAAGGTTAAATCTCACCCGGTGTCAGCTGCTATCCTCTTCAGGGATGGAGGGTGATGATAACTTTCACCATCTCACACGTGTAGATTGCGGGTTACTGGGTCTTCCGCAGGGTCAATTAGGGTGCAGAGCCGTTGACGATCCCATGGGAATCAGGGTAGTAATTGTCCTGGTGGGGTGTCGTGCCGGAGTCAGGTATACAGGCAATGGTATGCTTCCTCTTTTCCGTTACTCCGAATATGTGCAGGTAAGCGTGGTAATGCAGGCCGGAGGTTTGGAGAGGCTGGTGGGTGGTTCTGCGCCACTGCCAGGACGCTATAGGCCATACTGAATCAGTCACTCTGTGTATCTTCGGGTTAGGTGCAAGTTGCCTCTCACACCTCTAGCGATAAGCTATCTAGAGAGACATTCATCATACAGGCGTGCATATTCACCATTAATGCTGTTCCACAGCCTGGGGGTCCCACGGTCCGGTGGTTTGCTGCTACAGACCCCCTACATCCCCAGCATCTTCTCCTCTTCTCCTGATCTCAGCAGGCATCTACTTTTACAACCAGGCCGGTTTCTTTACTTTTATATTGCCCAAGCTCAGTCTACATGTCCCAACCAGCTGCTCTATATGTTGAACTCCTGTATGTGCGGCCATTATTATGGTGGGAATGTTGTTCACAACTAATGTACATGGTGAAGGACACTAATGATTAAAACCGCGGAGAAAGAGCAATTGAATTGGTTGGATGTGCTAATGATGTTAACAGTACAAATGTGTATAAAAATAAACATTGGTAATCGATTTTATTATAACAAGTGCTATCCTATAGCGGTATACGGGTGAAACCAGGTGAGAGTGCTCTGATGAGACAGTAGATAGATGCAATAATACAACATTAGAACTAACATACGGCATCAATCTTCAAAAAATACAGATTAAAAAACTACTAATAATGTAGAACTTCTGATCAATAGAACAATATGCGCTATTAATATTAGCATGCCATATATGGATCATTATAATACTAATACATGCTACTAATAGAGATAAATAAAAATAAATCTAAAATCAAAATTACACCATACATGATCAACAACATTAAATCAAATGAACATTACACATAATATTTACAGGTGCCTCAATGTAATTGAAATCGACAATGTAGTAAAAGCGAAAAACTTCATATATTATTATACTGTATTAATATAAAATTCATAAATATGAAATATGAATCTAAAAAATATAAAAATATTAAAAATCATTTAAAAAGCAATTTAAATCAAATTCTACGTTGAGGCCCCCAGGTACCAGTGTGCGTAAAGTATGAATCCATCTGGATTCTTTACGGCTAATGTCGCGGACTAAATGACTACCTCTCCACATAGGCTTATGTTTTTCAATTCCCCAAAATTGGAGTTGCGTGGGGTCTCTATTGTGTACTAATGCAAAATGTTTCGACACATTATGCTTCGGGAAACCAGATTTTATGTTTTGTACATGTTCCTTTATTCGTGTCTTAAGGGCTCTTTTTGTACGGCCCACATATTGAAGGTTGCAACTACACTGAAGTACGTACACTACCCCTTCTGTGTGGCATCCTATAAAATCCCTGATAGTGAAATTTTGTCCTGTACTGGTGGCTGTAAAATCTTTGCGTTTTCCCTGAAATTTTCTCGCATGGCGGCAGGCGTAACAGTTACGGCATGGATAAAAACCTTTCCCTGAAAAAAATGTATATGTGGATGTTGGAGGGGGGTCAATAACAGACTTAACGATCAGGTCTCTAATAGTCGGTGCTCTCTTGTACACTATATTAGGTCTTTCTGGCAGTATTTCCTTAAGGTCTCTATCATTTTTTTAAGATGTGCCAATGTTTTTGAATGACTTTCGCAACATCTCTATATTGTATGTTGAAATCCAGTACTATGCTTGGTGCTTCTTGTTGAACTCTTGTCTTTGGTTGTTCTTCAAGCATTTTCTTCCGATCTAGCAGATTAACATGTTCGATCTGGTTTTTTATCCAATCTCCATTATAGCCTTTTGCTTTGAATCTTTCTCCAATCACCTGTGCTTGATTCCGATAGTCTTCTTCTTTCGTACAATTCCTTCTCAGTCTAGTAAATTGGCCCTTAGGGATGTTGTATAGCCACGGTTTAAAATGACAGCTGTCTATTGACAGCTGTTAGCGTCTACTTTTTTAAAATGCGTCTTGGTGACTATTTTCTGTCCTTCCAGACTTATATTTAAGTCTAGGAAGTCTATTTCCTTTTCTTCAATTATCCATACCAAATTAATGTTTTTTGTATTGTCGTTTAATTTATTTAAAAAAGCTTCCAGACTCTTTCTCTCACCATTCCACACTATCACTACGTCGTCTATAAACCTTTTATATAGCGTGAGTTCGGCGGGGGTATTGGTATATACTGCAGTTTCTTCCCACTGCGCCATAAATGCATTCGCCACTCCTGGTGCAAATTTGGCACCCATAGCTATTCCCACCAATTGTTTAAAGTAGGTTTGGTTGTGCCAAAAATAATACACATTTGTACTGTTAACATCATTAGCACATCCAACCAATTCAATTGCTCTTTCTCCGCGGTTTTAATCATTAGTGTCCTTCACCATGTACATTAGTTGTGAACAACATTCCCACCATAATAATGGCCGCACATACAGGAGTTCAACATATAGAGCATGATTGTAGCTATCCACAACAAAATGGTGGCATATCTACACTACAAATCCAATGAAAAATGAGCGCCGAGTTGAATCAAGAAAACCACAAGTAAAATGGCCGTTTCGTAACTTCCGGTTACAACACAGGAACCGCTTAGTTCAATAATACACCCACAAAAAAAATGGCGGTTTTAGCACTTCCGGTTACACTACATATAAGGTAGCATAGAACAGCCAATCCGGTTCCCCAGATGAAGACACGTGACGTGTCGTAACGCGTAGGGATTGGCTGGAGCGGCACACAGCTGTTAACACACGTGAGAGGGCGCTGAGAACGCCAGACTTCTCATCCTGTCTTTTACTTTGCCTGATCTTTTAGTATTTAAATGTAAGAGCATAATCAAATATTCCCCCTTGGTTTTAAAACGATAACACACTAGTGGAGCCTGCCTTCTCTCTCTCTCCCCCTCCCCTGTTTTTATTTTGTCTGAGTTGCATCAGAGCGGAGGGAGCCGAGGGAGCACAAGAGAAGATTCAGAAAGTCAAGTAGTATAGAGGGACAAGTGTCCAGACAGCGCTGCCACACTGCATGATTTGTTCTCCACAGCTCGATTTGTACTAACTTAAGGTGAGAGTCCAGAGAGACCACACTAGAGGACACCACTGTAGGAACCATTTAATCACTATATAGAACACACACAGATCTAAATAGAAGGACTTTTCTACCTCTGCAACAGCGCCATCTATCCTAGATTTTATGAATTACACATCTTGAATCCTGCAATGCTGCTATTTTGAGTTTTTATTTTATTTTTAAAGGCGCAATTAGATGAACTGTGATTGTATTGTGTTTAGTGCACTTTTGATATCAATTTGCTGCTAATTATTCACTTTTTTGATGGGTTGCACTTTATATGAATTTATTTAATGCTAAAGGACTTTTTACAAAGACTTTTATTCACAGCATCTACTCAAGGCTATTTATTCACGGTTGCACTTTAGATTAACTTATTGAATGGTATAAAGATTGCATATTAAGGATTTTTATTCACCAGTATTTATTCACGGATATTTTTTTGGGTATTATATATCTTGCTGACGGCAAGTTGTCACTTTAATACAGCACATACACTCGAATGTTATTTAGGGGTATGAAGAAGATGGTCCAACATAGAGATTGATGATCTCACTTATTTACTTAGACACTATATTATTATTTCTGCCCCCACCCACCCATCACTTTCACGAATATTGCGCGAAATTTACCTAAATTTTCTATTCAGTTATGTGTTTTTACACTGTTTATTGCATTCCTTTAGAGTTGGAATGCTTACAAAGACCCATCCCATTTTTTTCTCTTTAATAAGACTTTTTACGTTACGGTTTAGCCACCCAGGTTTATCCTTCGCTCTTCTATATTTATTACCCTTTGGAATGCACTGGGTGATACCTTTGTTTAATATGTTCCTACAGCATACCCATTTTTCTTCCGTGTTCAATGTGTCTAGGATTTGGTCCCAATTGATGTGTTCTTGAGCACAGTTCAGAAAAGATGGGTTGTTTGAAATTTAGTGTTCTTGTGCTACCCTCGCGCATCTTTTTTCCTATGATTTACGCTAAATGTGATCGTCCTGTGATCGCTAGATCCCAAGTTGTCCTGTATTTCCACATCGGAGATCAGACTTGAGTTATTCATAATTAATAGATCTAGCAATGCATTCTTTCTAGTCGGGAAATCCACCAATTGAGACATGAAGTTGTCCTGTAAGAAATTTAGGAAATGTTGGGCCTTTTTATGAGTGAGCTGTCCTCTGCCCAGTCAATATCGGGATACTTTCAAACTGGGGCACTTTTCTGGCGTTTTTGCGCTAAAAATAGTGCCTGTAAAGCACATCTCAAGCCACCTCAGTGTGAAAGCCGGAGTGCTTTTATACTAGGGCGGTGCGCTTGCAGGACGGGAAAAAAAGTCCTACGAGCAGCATCTTTTGAGGTGTTGCAGGAGGGATGAATACACTGCTCCTAAAATGCCCCTGCCATTGAAATCAATGACCAGCGCTGCCAAAGTGCTTCAGCAGCGGCGCTTTGCGGGGACTTTTAAGCCTTTTTCAGCCACTAGCGGGGGTTAAAAGCGCCCCACTAGCGGCCAAAATCCGCTGCTAAAACTAGAGGCGCTTTACGGCCGACGCTCTCACCGCCCCAGTGTGAAAGTGCCCTTAAAGTCCCCCATTATGATGACAGGTCCTTGCCTCGCTGTCATTTCTAACTGTGATAGGAGGTCCAGCTCCCTTTCCTTCAGGTTGGGAGGCCTGTAACATATCCCCACTATTAACTACTTCCCGCAAACTGCCATCATTGTACGTTGGTACTTTGACGTTGAATACTGGGGTTATGGCAGCAGTTAGCTGCGATAACCCCGGTATTTTCTTCAACGGCGGGCAGTCTCTTTCAGATAAAAGTGTTCTCCGTGGTGGTTTTAATCTGCGGTGGGAGCGGTGGTCTCCGCCACGGGTAGCAGCGAACACAATCCGATCCTATCCCCTCAGTAGCATGGAGCCGAGTGAGGGAAAGATGGCCCCCACTCGGCTCCATAACATTGGATGACGGTGGCAACGCCAAACGTCACTTCCGCCCAATGTTCTTAAAGAGGAAATTTCTCCCCTCGCCTTTCAGGACAGCACCTTGGAGAGAGCGTAGCTCCACCCTTCACAGAAAACACTGCTGTGACAATGCCTTTTAAATGCAGATGCCTTCACCATGCCATTGGTCCTAGTGTTTCCTCCGCCATGGTGGAAGCACTGCTGGGAACTGATGGGGGGGCTGCGCTTTCTCCAAGCGATTTTCTTAGGGAGAGGGTTTTGCAGTACCTTCAGGAATCATCTGTGACCAGCCCAGCATCCCCGCGCATGGGAAAGGGGTGTTCCGGTGCTTTCTTCCTTATCCGGCTCATGAGAGTGATGGCCACCCTGTGTGCTCGGAGGTCGCGGATGTGCAGGCAGCGTGCCTGCTAAGAGAGCCCAGAGCTCTCGGCATGTGGAATCTGAGTCCTGGAGGGCTGGTGACGTCATTCCGGTAGGCGTGACTTTCGAGGTGGGTGTACAGCAAGTGGTTCCGGCCATTGGAAAGCAGGAGGAATAGGCGGGTCATCGGCTGGTGCGTCCTTCTGGCCCTCGAGCAGTAAGGAAGGTAAGGACGCTAGAAGTATCTACACGTTATAAATGACAACCGCGCTTAGGATGGGGGTAAAAAATTATATATATATATAGGTTTCTTCCTCCCCTGATGGGGCTCCCCTACTCTAAATAATAAAGGAGCAGACAATGACAAGGGGTGTGTGGCGCTACCTATTGATTGAGGGCATAAAATGTATATGGGGGGGAATAGGAGGACTACACCGTGGATGTATGAACCTCACCAGTGCACAGTTCATACAGTTTCAACTTGCGATAGAATGTCAGTGTCTCATGTATAGATGTGCCTATGGGGTGTAGGTGGGTGTATAAAACAAATATACCTTGTATAGCGTGTACGTGAACTGCCGTGCAGGGTGGCCCCTAGTACGGTAGCCACAGAGCACGACCCAGAAGTGCCTGATATGTGTATAAACAAAGCTGTGGAGTGAATAAGTGGCATGTAGGTCCCAACAGCTATATACCAAAACTGCATAAGAAGTATTACACACAGTGCGACAAAAAAATGAGTGAATATCTGGTAGTATTAAACACAACCACCAAACTAATACAGTGAAAAATAATAAAATAAACACATCCAAAAATATCGTGTCAAAGAATCCCAAACACAATATCCCCAATGTGGGGATATGGCAGAGTCCCAAAGTTCAAACCAACTCCAAAGGCATCTGTACATCCGTTTATGTGATAAGGATTTAATTCACATATAGATGGATAAATGGCAGTTCATATAAGATGTAAATCTGGTAATGCTCAGGTGTATGGCAGAAATCTAAAGGTGACTTGAGTGCTCTCAGTATCTCCAGGTGACTTTTGTGCTCCCCCTCAAGGGTCCCCACTCACCGGATCCAATCACCCCAACGGGGCAATACGCATGTGACTATAATCAGTGCGGCCAGTTCACCACGATATCTGCTGTAGTTGTTCCAAAAGCATTCCTCCTGGCTCCAGATAGATTAGGAGTAATCCCCAATAAGCCCCTCATGGGAGAAAGAAATAGTAGACTCCCATAGTGTAGTAAGTAAAAAACGTTCATTTATTAAAATTTAAAAATGATTAAAATAATCAAAGAACTTTCCAGATAGCATAAATGTATACAGCCGGCTTCAAGACAGCAGTAAGCCGGCGGCAGAACAAAAAACTCAAAATGAACCCAAGGTGGGGACAGCAGCGGTCCGCTGCGCTCCAACTGCGTTCCACCAAACCAAAAGGACGCCAGAATGATACTTTTTAAAGAGCCTGAATGGTGGCAGCAACCTCTGAGTACCCTGCATTGGAGGTATTGCCACAGCGGTTGGGGTGGATACAGGCAACTGGTGCACCAGCCAGAACCAGGTAAGAGAGGTAAAGAGGTGCCTCTAATCTTACTCACTGGGTGTTTGCTTTGTTGTGTTGTCCTTCCACGGAAGCCTGTGCTGTCTGCTAGAGGTTTAATGTTCTTTAGCAGTACAGCAGAATGGGGTAGCTCTGTGTTACAGGAAGGGGGTGTTTCCTGGCTCGCTCACTCTCTCGCTCCCCCCCCCCTCTTCATTAAAGGCTCTGTGGCACCTGGTTGGACCGTGGAGTTGAAACCGCTGCCAAATCGGAGAGAGGTCCTTCTGGGGGGAAAAAAAGCCCCTCCTGTAGGAATCCGCTGAGGGACTCCTGGCCTAAACCACTCTGTAGGGTATTGCAGGGCTAGTGAGGGAATCTGCACAGCAATGCATAGAACTCTTCTCAGTACGGAGGAGCATGCGGAAACCATGGGGTCTGTACGCTTTCAGTTGAAGAGGAGTTCAGGTCAGGAGTCAGGTCAGCAACAGAGCTTCAGAGAGTGAATCAGAGGAAGAAAGAGTATCCCTCCTTCTATGCTGGACTCAGAGGAGGATGAGGGAGAAGAGGAGGTGAGGACCTCCCATTACAAATTGTCTTGGGAAGAGGTGGACGATCTCCTAAAGGCAATTTAGACCACCCTTGATATTCAAGCAGTGGCTAACAGGTTAGCATTTCCGCCTACCAGCACTTTCTGGGTTCACATCACCTGCCACCTCTCCCGATCAGCCGCTACACTCACGGTCTCCCCGTCAGGTCCTGGTCCCTGTCGCCTCTCCCTATCAGCCGTCACACTCGCGGTCCACGGGTCCCCGCCGCCTCCTCGTCAGGTCAGTGTGTCTCACTCCCTGGTCCTGCTCACTCTCTCTAGGTTTCGCCCTCGCTATCGCACAGTGTGTCTCTCCTGCATCCTGTGTACAGCTCTCACTATTTGTATGGTTAGGCAGTGCTGTTTCTTGCAGAGTTCAGCATACTTGCACACATTTTCCTTCACTACACACATTCAGTCTGGGGATTTGCACTAAATACCCAAACAGAAGAGGGAGGTGATGACAAAGGATGCTCATATAATCATTCCAAGGTACAAGTGCCGTAGCAGAGTGCCCATTTACTCACCATGCTCAGATGCAGGCTCCTTTTAACTCAATCTCCCACAATCCCCTGGGTTCCCAGGACATGACCAGTGAGTATAAAGCTTCCCATACACTAGTAGATTTTCAAACAAATGTTCATGTGAACATTTTGTATGAAAATTCGTAGAACATTTGATATATATCATTCGAAATTTAAGTTTTTTTGTTTACTTTTGGAACAAGCAGATTTTCCCAATAGAAAATGGCAAATGCTGTTAGAAATTTGTTCATTCAAGTAAAACTTTCCATCCTGATTCTTAAAATTTTCTTGTTGCTGCAGTAGAAAATGAATGTTGATTTGACCCCACTAATGATTAGAAAATAGGCTTTTTTTCCCGGATTTCTCTCAGGAAGTACAGCAACGTTGCAAGTCCTTTACTGATGTGAGACGCCAGCTCTGGGAAAAGGGAATACGCTTTGGCCTTTTGTATCCCAGCAGGCTCCGGATCACTGATGGTGATAACACTAGTTTCTTTGACACCCCCGAGGCTGCGGCGGCGTGGTTGGACACCTGCTAACTACATGCGACCGAGGAACCATGGTCGAATTCACCTAGCAGGGAATAGCTAAGTATCACCTTCCCCTTCAACAGGACTGTCTCCTTGTGACTCCCAGCATTACCCACTTTCTGTTCCCAGACCTGCTCTCCCTGCTACACTCCACCTTTACCCTAATTGAATGTCCGAAAATTCTTATTTCTTTATCGTACATCATAGGACACAGAGCCTCAAGTAATTACTTGGTGGGTTATGGGCCTACCTTCAGGTGTTGACACTGGTATAACTAAGACAGGAAGTTGACTCCCCTATATAACCCCTCCTCCTTCCAGGAGCCCTCAGGTTTTTCGCCAGTGTCTAAGGTGTTGGTCACGAGTGAAGATGTGCTCTGAGGAGCTCCAGGGAGGGATCCATGCTGGATTTAAAAAAACCTCCACAACCAGATCCATCCTCGCCACTGAGGCCATAGGATGGTACCCGGGCCTCGCATTGAAGAACGAGGTTTTGCCTGTAAGCTTCTCTTTGAGAGCTGGACCCTAGGAACCAGGACTCTTTTTGGTTTTTCATATTACCTAAAGTTGTTCCTGAGGGGTGCTATACATGGTCCAAAGGAGCGGAACCCCTTTAAAAAGGGCCCCAGTCTTTGAAGGTTTAACTACGCTGCCCGCCCCGATGGGTGAAGGTTGGATCTGTCTGTTGAATCAGCTGTATCCTGCAGCGAGGATAAGGTAAGGGAAGAGGCTGGGTACTGTAAAAGGTGCCTATGCTTACCTTCCATCTTTTTAAAAAGATATGCCTTTAAGAAAGTCTCCTCTAGTTGGAGTAAATTTACACATACCATACTTGTTGCCTTAAACAGCTCTGTGTCAGGCTTGAAACAGCCATGTGTGGTCCCAGCAGCAGAGGGGGGTTCTTAATGAACAAAGTTGATTTCTTAGAGGAATCAAAGGGATACAGAGTTTCTGGCTGTCGGTAGATGCAGCAGCATGAAGTGTATATGTTGTTTTCACTAAACCACTTTATCTAAAGGATTTGCAGGTAGATACAGCTATTGTCTTTTAAGATGCTATATATCTCCTGGCTATATCCCTCCCCCTCCCTCCACTGAGAGGCATGCTGACAAGTTCCTCTAGTCTAGAAAGATAAGCACCGGCCCTTATAGACACTTATTGTGTTGCGGTTTTAACATATAAGCCTGTGATCAGGCAGCATTTATTCTGTAACTCACAGCGTGCGTTCGCCTCGGCGATGCCGCCTCCTCCTCACTGACTGACTGTGATAAATAACAGCGTGCGCGCACACACAGATTACTTTAAAACATCCACACAGCTGAATCAGGAGTTTCACCTGATCTTTGGAAAGAGTTGAGGGGGCGGGTCGCGAAGGGGGCGTGTTTTTTTCAGGGCGTGCCATGTGTAAGTCTTAGAGACATCCACACAGCTGATCTGTTCACAGATAGATGGTGCTAGGGGCGGAACGCTAAGGGCGTCAATCAGGATTCTCACCTGATGTCTGTAACGAAGTAGCTCATAAAGAGTCTGTTGCAGCCACGGCCACATCACACTAACAACACAGCATCGCTGGGCACATAAGAGGTGTATCACAGGCATTTCCAGCATAGGAAATATGATTGTTATCAGCAGTTAAAGGGGTTGTAAAGGTATACATTTTTTCACCTTAATGCATTCTATGCATTAAGGTGAAAAAACTTTTGACAATACCGCTGCCCCCAGCCCCCCCGTTTTACTTACCTGACACCTCGAAACTCAGCCGCTCGCTCCCGACCTCCATTTCACCGCTCAGCCTGGTCGCTGATTGGCTATAGTGGATGGATTAAAAGCAGCGCAGCCATTGGCTCGCACTGCTGTCAATCACATCTAATGACACTGCGCGCCGGGGGGCGGGGCCGAGTGATACAGCGAGCGGCTATAGCCGCCGGCTGTATCACGGGAGCGCGCCCGCAATAACTAACCACCATGCGAGGGAGCTCACATTAAGGTGGTTAGTTCTTGCGGGGAGGAGCTGAAACAGCCGCCGAGGAACCCCAGAAGAGCAGGTTCGGGGCCACTCTGCAGAACGAGCTGCACAGTGAAGGCAAGTATAACATGTTTGTTATTTATTTTTTATTTTTTTTAAATTACCTTTACAACCCCTTTTAAATACTGATTATATGATGTCACTTGTCTTGTAAATTTTTAGTAAGGCAAATAAGAGATAATTTGTTACCTCTGTTTTTTTTGTACCTTGTATTATGACTTCCAAAGCTACTTTGAAGGTACCTAAGGTGCCACCCCCAGGCGCTGGGAAACCCAGTCATGCCGCCATGCTGTCATCCTCTCCTGAGATACCTAACATGGCAAGCAAGGGTGGGTCATTGGAAGCCAGCGGTGGTGCAACTGCTTTACACACTTCAGCCCCTGTATACGTGACTGAAGATGCATTTTCCTCAGCCCTGCAGGGCCTAGAAGGAAGATTAGCGGCTCTAATCGCATCCTCCATCCAGGTGGATAGGAAGCCTCCTAGCTCCCCCTCCCCCACCTTAAATTCTTTAACAGTGGAGGGTCCAAGGGAATTGTGGGAACAAGATGAGGTATCTCCCTCAGATAATTTGGAGGAAAGACAAGCCGGTTATTCCTCTGCTGAGGAAACCATTCTTGATGTGTCAGTTTCACAAACTGAAGTTCAGAACCTTACCGAAATGGTTCGCTCTGCTTTCATGTTACCCCTAACAGAGCTAGCTGAAGGTCCGGTTTCCTCCCTGCGTTCCCTCAAGCCTGTGCAACAATTGCATGCATTTCCCGTCCACGCTTTACTAGAAAAGCTTATTTATACCGAATGGGATCATCCAGATAAGCATTTTCCCGCTCCAAAGAGATTCTCAGCTCTCTATCCTATGGAGGAGAAGTTCACAAAAAGATGGAAAGTTCCTGCAGTTGATGCTGCGATTTCCAATGTGAATAGGAGTTTAACTTGTCCAGTGGACAATGCGCTTATGCTTAAAGATCCAACGGATAGGAAGTTGGAAGGCCTGTTAAAAACCTCTTTTTCCTTAGGAGGGAGCATGACTCAACCTGCAATGGCAGCTATAGGCATCTGTCAGTCCTTAAAGGACCAGTTCACAGATGCTCTTAATGAGCTCCCTGCACAACAGGCCCAGCAATTGGCAGAACTACCTAGAGCATTATGCTTTGCCATAGATGCTATGAAGGCTTCTCGCCTTGTGCTCTTGCTAGTTTACATGTGAAGAACCCTTTGGTTAAAGGGTTGGTCAGCTGAAGCGCCTTGCAAGAATCTTTTAACCAGTTTTCCTATTAAGGGAGAACGATCATTTGGTGAAAGTTTGGATAAGTATATCCAGACAATCTCTAGCGGAAAGAGTACTCTTTTGCCAGTTAAAAGAAGATATAGACGTCCTTCATTTAAGCGCACTTTTTCCCCTGCGCCAGGTACATCTGCCTCTAGGTAGGGGCGACGGCCTCCGCCGTCAGACTCTAGAGGAAGACCTCAGGGTCAAACCCAGGCACAAAGGAAGACCTGGGGCCGCAAGCCTGCAAAGCAGAATACCAAGGCCTCATCATGAAGAGGCATCTCCCCTCACCAAGGTGGGGGGAAGACTTCTGGGGTACTCAGAAGTCTGGCAAAGGGAGATTCAGGACAAATGGACTCTCTCCACAGTCTCTCTAGGATACAAGCTAGAGTTTCAAGAGTTTACACCATCTCGTTTTCAGAGATCGAACGTTCCCAGAGATACAGGGAAAAAACAATCCCTATTGCAAGCTTTGAACCGATTATTGGCTCAAGGGGTAATCATACAGATTCCCAAACAAGAGCAGGGTTTGGGGTTCTACTCAAACCTGTTTACGGTGCCAAAACCAAATAGGGATATGAGACCAATTCTAGATCTACTGAATCTAAATCAGTTCCTGAGAATCCGCTCCTTTCGCATGGAGTCGATCAGATCAGTTGTTTCCATCCTACAAGGAGGAGAACTTTTGGCATCCATAGACATCAGAGATGCATATCTGCATATCCCTATATTTCCTCCTCACCAGAAGTTTCTGCGATTCGAAGTAGAACAAAGGCATTTTCAGTTTGTAGCCTTGCCCTTCGCGCTAGCTACAGCACCTTGGGTATTCACAAAGGTACTAGCCCCACCTCGAGCAAGGTTAAGGGCACAGGGCATAACTGTCTTGGCTTACTTAGACGATCTATTGTTAATAGACCAGTCGGTGGCCCGCTTGAAGCAGGATATAGTCATTACAAGCAGTTACCTGGAGAATCTGGATTGGATTCTCAACCTGAGGAAATCCTCCTTAAAGTCATTAAAAAGGCTGGAGTATCTGGGCCTGATCATAGACACAGCCCAGAAAAGGGTATTTTTGCCTCCCGCAAAGATCAGCTCCATACAGGAGCTGGTGCGGATGGTCAGGTCAAAGAGAAATCCCTCAATACGTCTTTGGATGAGGTTATTAGGAAAGATGGTGGCTTCATTCGAAGCAGTTCTCTATACCCAATTCCATTTGAGACTGTTTCAAAACAGTATCCTGTCTGTTTGTAACAAGACGATTCAAGCTTTAGATTTACCAATGAGGCTGTCCCCAAGAGTGTCTCAAAGCCTCACTTGGTGGTTACTAAGTCGGAACCTGCTGAAGGGAAAGTCCTTCAGACCAATTGTTTGGAAAGTAGTCGCGACAGATGCCAGACTTTCAGGCTGGGGAGCAGTACTAGAGAAGACGACTGTCCAGGGACAGTGGTCAAGAACCGAAAGAGCCTTGCCCATAAACATCCTGGAGATTCGGGCAGTGTATCTGGCTCTGAGAACCTGGACTTCCAGGTTAAAGAATTGTCCTGTCAGGATCCAATCGGACAATGCCACGGCCGTGGCATATATCAATCATCAAGCGGGCACCAAGAGTCTCTCAGCTCAGAGAGAGGTGAACCAGAGTATAACTTGGGCAGAAAAGAATGTCCCATGCCTATCGGCAGTTTTCATTCCGGGGGTAGAGAATTGGCAGGCGGACTACTTAAGTCTCCAGCAATTATCCCCAGGGGAATGGTCTCTTCATCCCGAGATTTTTCATGCGATTTGCCAGAGATGGGGGACTCCGGACATAGACCTTCTAGCATCCAGGTTCAACACAAAGCTAGTCAATTTTGTGTCCAGAACAAGGGACCCACTCGCGTACGGAACAGATGCGTTGGTGACCCCATGGGATCAGTTTTCACTGATCTATGCATTTCCCTCGATTCAGTTGCTACCTCGACTTCTTTGCAGGATCAGACTGGAATAAAAGTCAGTAATACTGGCACCAGCATGGCCCAGAAGGTCATGGTATGCAGAGATAGTAAAGATGGCAGCGGAGGGTCCATGGCTCCTCCCACTAAGGCCAGACCTGCTAGCACAGGGGCCGATATTCCATCCTACTTTAAGAACGCGAAGTTTAACGGCCTGGCTATTGAGACCCACATTCTGAAGAAGCATGGGTATTCCAGGGCAGTTATTTCTACTTTAATGCTAGGAAGCCAGCTTCTAGAGCTATATATTATAGAGTCTGGAAAGCTTGTTTCCTGGTGTGAATCCAAAGGTTGGCACCCTCGAAGATATATTATAGGCAGAATTCTTGCCTTCCTACAATTAGGTGTAGAGATGAAGTTGGCCCTGAGTACTATTAAGGGCCAAGTCTCAGCTTTATCAATTTTATTTCAAAGACCACTTGCTATGCATTCTTTAGCCCGGGGTTTCATGCAAGGAGTGATGCGGATTAAGCCGCCAGTTAAATCACCCTTAAGCCCTTGGGACTTGAATTTAGTTTACAAAATTACAAATTTTAGTGTTACAAAAACCACCATTTGAACCATTACAGCATATTCCTTTAGTCCTTCTGACTAGGAAGCTGATATTTTTGGTTGCTATATCCTCAGCAAGGAGAGTTTCAGAATTGGCTGCTCTTTCCTGTAAAGAGCCATATTTGATCATTCATGAGGACAGAATGGTGTTACGCCCTCGTCCAGGCTTTTTGCCAAAAGTGGTTTCAGGCTTTCATCTGAATGAAGATATTGTCCTGCCATCGTTTTTTCCAAAACCATGTTCCAAAGAAGAAAAGTCACTACATTGTCTTGATGTGGTGAGAGCAGTGAAGATCTATTTATTTAAAGAAAACTGCTCAGATTCGTAAGACTGATGTCTTATTTATTCTGCCAGAGGGTCCTAAAAAAGGACAGGCAGCGTCAAAATCCACTGTGGCTAAGTGGATTCGGCAAGTTATAATTCAAACTTATGATTTAAAGGGAAAGATTCCCCCTTTTCAAGTTAAGGCGCACTTTACCAGAGCGGTTGGTGCTTCTTGGGCAGTGCGTCACCAGGCCTCCATGTCTCAGATCTGCAAGGCCGCGACTTGGTCTTTAGTGCATACATTTACAAAATTTTATCAAGTAGATGTAAGGTGGAATGAGAATATCGCCTTCAGGCGCAGTGTGCTGCAGGCAGCAGTATAATTTCTCAAGGTCTGGGGGTGCCCTATGGGTTGTGTCTCCCTCCCCTCAAGTAGCATCGCTATGGGACATCCCACCAAGCAATTACTTGAGGCCCTGTGTCCTATGATGTACGATAAAGAAAATCGGATTTTTAAAACAGCTTACCTGTAAAATTCTTTTCTTAGAGTACATCATAGAACACAGAGCTCCCGCCCCTCTGTTTTATGGGGTGAGAGTATATTGCTTATATTGCTTGGCTACAAAAACTGAGGACTCCTGGAAGGAGGAGGGTTTATATAGGGGAGTCAACTTCCTGTCTTGGTTATACCAGTGTCAACACCTGAAGGTAGGCCCATAACCCACCAAGTAATTACTTGAGGCTCTGTGTCCTATGATGTACTCCAAGAAAAGGATTTTACAGGTAAGCTGTTTTAAAAACCCTTTTTTTGCTGATTAGACTGCTGCTCACTCCTGCCTGAGGAGCTCCAATAGTAACCACTGGATCACCCCACTTTTGATCAGAAGCGACCTCTGTTGTCCCCTATTTCCCTCCCCACTTTTTGGATCCCCCTCCCTGAGCCGGGTTGGACTTCCCCAGGGAGTGATTCATCCACCTCCGGCCCTGTGGTCCAACTTCTAGAGGT
The DNA here is from genome assembly GCA_037952835.1 of Lithobates septentrionalis. Taxonomy (NCBI): domain Eukaryota; kingdom Metazoa; phylum Chordata; class Amphibia; order Anura; family Ranidae; genus Lithobates; species Lithobates septentrionalis. Next base: position 7,902,676 of record JBBDGP010000264.1, on the reverse strand, counting down.
CCCAGTGACCTAAGGATTCAATGGTTTTTTTTTTCTGTTATGGGGCAAAACCCTGCATCAGTTTTTATGACTCTCTGGCCTATTTTTTTGGCCTCTAAGCCGGGTTTTTATGATGTCTGGGTAGGGTGTTATATGTTCTGGGGAGAGGGGTTTTTCTGTTTTGTAGATATGGATACACACTGTGCTGCAATGCTTTGTTGGGTTTTGACCCTAATGAATATATGTGCCAATTTTAGGTTCACTTACATCTGTTGGTTGGTTGGGCTTATCCTGCTCCTGTTCCTCCCCTGGTGTTCCATGATGGCTCCCTCAGATGCTGAACTGCTGACCATTCTGTCGTGGAACATCAGGGGGCTTAATTCCAAATACAAACGATCACTGTTATTCCAATATTTAAAACTGCATAACCCCCACATAGTGCTGCTCTAGGAGACGCACTTAACTGGTAGTAAGGTTCTGGCTTTGAAAAAGCCCTGCGTGCAAAGGGCGCTGCATGCGACCTACTCCTTGTATTCTCGAGGGGTGTCTATACTGATCAGCAAACGAGTTCCATGTCTAATTCATGATGTTCACTTGAATTCCCAGGGGAAATATGTTCTGGTAGTGTTGAGCATGTATAACAAGAAATATGTCATTGTGAATGTCTATCTACCTCCTCCGAGCCAGATACAGATTCTTTACACGCTCTACGAGAGGCTGGCTCCGCATTGCCCAGCGTATGCTCTGTTCATGGGAGATTTTAATGGTACACTATCCCGTGACCTGGATAGGCCTTCTGCTCAATCTACTTTCAATTCTGATCTCGGGACGTTGGCTCAAGCAACAGAGTTCCAAGAGGCATGGTGGTGGCTTCACCCCCATGATAGAATGTACTCCTGCTTCTCGACCACATTTAAAACCTCCTCCCGAATTGATCTGGCTTTTGCCAATGCTGCCCTGCTGGCCAGTATCCGGGAGGCAAGTTACCTTCCCTTTGGCCTCTCTGACCACCACCCACTTAAATTTGACCATTAGGACCACCAGGTCGCGGAACAAAGCCCTTTGGAGGTTACAACCCCATTGGATTAATAACGAGGCAGTCCATGACAGAGTTTCTCCTTCCTTGCAGGACTATTGGGCGCACAATGCGGGGTCGACCTCCCTGGAGATGACATTGAACGCTTCCAAGGCTTCACAGCAGGGGTGAGTATATCTCGGCTGTGAAGGCGGAGCTTGGGGACAAGGTCGCTGACCTGCAGCGCAAGGTTGAAGAGGCTCTGAATCAATATTCGGCCTCTGCAACAGTCCCCAATTTTTAACATCTCTCATCGCTTAGACGAGAACTGCATCTCCATATTTCAGACACCACCAGGCTTGGTATACAACATGGCAGACAGGAATACTTTGAGCATAGAAATAAGAATAGCAAACTACTAGCACTGCTAGCACAACAGAATAGGCCCTTAGCGGTTATATCGGAAATCCTTACGGCAGATGGCGTATTAGTCACCTCTGAGGAGGATATCCTGTCTGCATTTACCAAGTTTTATACCTCTCTGTATGTCTCCTCACTCCCTGACGAGTTTGACCCTACACCTATGATCTCTATGTTGGACACGTTGGCACTGGGGTGACTCTCTGATGCGGAGAGGCAACTCCTTGTCTCAGATCACCCCAGAATAAGTCACAACGGCCATTAAGTCTTTCCCGGCAGGTAAAACCCCGGGGCCGGATGGCCTGCCCATGGAGTATTCTAGAACCCACACGGAACTACTTGCCCCCAAACTAGCTCAGATGTTTCAAGCCTGTTTGCAACAGGGCTCCTTACCGTCTTCTATGAGGGAAGCCCATGTTGTTCTCATTCCAAGGCCTAATAAGGACCCTAAGCTGTGCACCTCCTACAGGCCAATAGTACTTCTCAATTGCGATCTAAAAATTCTAACCAAGCTACTGGCCACTAGACTTAATAAAGTAATAAAATCCCTGATTGACTCTGATCAAACAGGCTTTATGCCCGGTAGGTCCACAGACATTAATATACAAAGACTATTCTCTAATATTCATGCCCGCCATACTAACCAGGACACTAGGACCATTGCCACCCTTTATATGGAAAAGGCATTTGACACAGTGGAGTGGGTATATCTGTGGGAGGTGCTCAGAAGAATGGGTTTTCCACTCAAATTCATTGCTTGGATGTGCACACTGTATATCGGCCCATAGCATGCATTAAACTGAATGTCTCCTTGTCTCCCCCATTCTCCCTACAGAGGGGCACCAGACAGGGATGCCCTCTCTCCCCGGCTCAGTTCGCCCAGGCCATGGAGCCCATTGCTGAGGCCCTCAGGAGCTCGGTGGAGGTCCGCGGTCTTAGGGTGAGCTGGCTGGAGGAGAGAGTGGCTCTCTACGCAGATGATCTGCTGCTGTTTTTGAACAACGCTGGTGACTCTCTGCGGGGTGCACTCGGTATCATGGATGCCTTCTCCACCTTCACGGAACTGAAAGTGAACTGGCACAAGTCTCAGCTATTTCAGGTGGATGAGGGGGCCAGGTCCTCTTTGCCCTCCTCTCTCCCACTCCAGTGGGTTGATCAGTTTACCTATTTAGGTATTCTCATCTCAAGAGAAAGTAGGGACTTTGTGCGGCTCAATCTTGACCCTGTCTTGGCAGCAATCAAAATCAAACTGAAAGCGTGGAGCAATCTTCTCCTTTTCCTCATTGGACACATCAATCTTCTCAAAATGAAAGTCCTCCCTAAACTCACGTACATTTTTCAGAACTCCCCACAATGGCTGACCAAAACCTTCTTTAATTCCCTTTAAACAACTCTTCCTCTCCTTTATTTGGGGATCTAAGCCACCTAGATTCAAATATACCACTCTGACCAGGCCTGTGGATAGTGGGGGCTTGGCTCTCCCTGATTGCCACAAGTATTTCTTGGCCACTCAGCTTGTGACTGCCCATTGGTGGTTGCAGCCAGACCTGACCAACTCTGCGACGGTGCTGAAGGTGGCTATAGTGGAGTCTCTGGAGGCCTTGAAGGGCTTGCTATTCAGGGGGCCTAAAACGCCTCATCATCTCACCCCTTATATGCGGGCACGGAGGGCGGGTGAGGCGCTGAGGGCACCCCAGCCAAACTCCTGGTCTCCTCACACCCCCCTTTGGCTGAACCCTAACCTATCACAGTTCAATACTATCCCAGATCCACAGGCCTGGGCCAAATACAAAATACTGACCCTTGAGCATGTTATCACCAATAGAGAGCTCACCCCGTTTCATGTTCTATGCACCAAATTTAATGTACCCGCACGGGCCCATTTCAGGTATCTTCAAATTGCTCACGCCTACAGATGTCAGTTCTTAGGCCAACCAGTTGTGCTGGCATATTCGGAGCTCGAAACTACCCTTCGGGTGGAAGACCTGGAGAAACCCAAGTCTCAGCTCTATGGGTCCCTGCTGGTTGCTGCCAGCCCCGAGTTGTCCTCCCTCCTCAGGAAATGGGCGGGGGACATACCGGAGCTGGACGAGGATGACTAGAGGGAGATTTGGGACTTTCCTTTCCTTTCTCCCCTCTGGTCTCAGCAAGGGACAAATTGGTCCAATACAAAATTGTGCATAGAGCCCACTACACGCCCCATAGACTGCACCAGATGTCGCCGGCGCATTCTCCGGCGTGCTGGCGTTGCTCCTACCAACCGGGGGACTTTTTCCACATTTTCTGGGTTTGCCCAGCAGTCGAACACTATTGGAAAGAAGTACTCCAGGTGATTGCTAAGGTCACTAAAACTTGTATTCCTTTTGATCCTAAATATTGCCTGCTGGTGGAACAAATGTCAATGCTTAGAGCCAGGAAAATACTCATATCCCTGCTATTATACTATGCTCGTAAGGCAATTACGATGAACTGGAAACAATCGTCTCCCCCTTCTGTCAGATTCTGGAAAAGCCTAGTAAATGCCAATTTACCCCTTTTATAAAGCCACCTACTTGGGCAGAGGTTGCCCACAAAAATTTGAAAAGGTATGCACCTGTTGATTTTCATACCACGGCAACAGATGCAGTAACCAATTCCTAGATTAACAATTTGTCTCTAGTCTGTTAGTATATTGACCCAACTATACAGCATGTTATTTTGGGCTTTTTTACGAATTTGGGCATTGCACATTGATCAAGATTGGATGAGACTTTATATTTATGTGGATCACGTTTTTCCTGATTTGTATTCAGCTTATATGATTAATATTGATTAAATTGTAATATTATGAGTTGTCACACAGAATTTTTTTAATAATTTTATAAATTCTCACCATTTAAGTAATATTAAGATTTAGAGGAAGCGTTTCACCATTGAATATAATATATTGCATTGGACAGTGTGGTGATGACACGTTGTAGGTGGTAGCTGCTTTTTTTGCTTTTTTCATTTTGATATAATGGTGTTGAGTAGAGTAGCTCAGGGTACCTAATATTTATCTATTTATTTCACCTCTACAACTGACCACCAAGGAAAAGAAACAGGAAGGCGATTATTGGATAAGTGGTCATAGGTGTTCTCACAGCAGGACCATGACCTGAGCTTTAGCAATGAGCCTGAACACAAGGTACCCACAGGAGAAAGCCCTCCCATCTGGGAAAAGCATATCTCTGTACTTCTACTAGTCAAATCAAGCATATGTTCAACAGATGATGCAACAAGGGGTGAACAAAGAGTATTGACCCATGGGCAACTTCAGTTGTGTTTGTGAGGAAAATGGAAGGCACCCTCCAATTTTGTGTGGACTATAGGTGTCAGAATGCTGTTCCCATGAGATTGAGGAATCCCTTGTTGCCCTAGAACAGGTCAAATAGAACTTGGGAGAACCTTATCCATTGTACTGAAACACAGTGGCGGCTGGTGCCTTAAAATTTTTGGGGGGGCGCAACCAAAAACTAAAGAATTCTGAAAAAAAACGCCATCAATTGCAGCCACTGTACCCATCAATTGCAGCCACTGTACCCATCAATTGCAGCCACTGTACCCATCAATTGCAGCCACTGTGCCATATCAAGCGCTGCCAGTGTGCCATATCAAATACAGCCACTGTGCCCCATGTTATGCAGCGCCACTGTGCCCCATGTTATGCAGCGCCACTGTGCCCCATGTTATGCAGCGCCACTGTGCCCCATGTTATGCAGCGCCACTGTGCCCCATGTTATGCAGCGCCACTGTGCCCCATGTTATGCAGCGCCACTGTGCCCCATGTTATGCAGCGCCACTGTGCCCCATGTTATGCAGCGCCACTGTGCCCCATGTTATGCAGCGCCACTGTGCCCCATGTTATGCAGCGCCACTGTGCCCCATGTTATGCAGCGCCACTGTGCCCCATGTTATGCAGCGCCACTGTGCCCCATGTTATGCAGCGCCACTTTGCCCCATGTTATGCAGCGCCACTGTGCCCCATGTTATGCAGCGCCACTGTGCCGCATCAAATGTTGCCAGTGTGCCCACCGCCTGTCATCTGTACTTACCCTGTCTCGGTGGCGGTGAGACAGCTCCTAGATGTCTTCTCCTGTCCTCTCTTCCCGTCCTCTGCTATGATTGGATGCCTAATTGGCTGAAACGACAGGCGCTGTGATTGGACACCTATCATGTCAGGTGACGGGCAGTGCTGGGACAAGGCCATTTGGTGCCCAGGGCAAAGATGGCAAACTGCGCCCCCCCCCCCCCCCCCCCCATTTTTAAGAAAGAATCAATGTAATTTCAAAACAAGGATATACTTAAAACAATACAAATTCAATTAGGTTTAATGTGATAGAAACAGAGTTCACTCACACCTTTTAATTATATGTACAGTCAGGTCCATAAATATTGGGACATTGACACAATTCTAATCTATTTGGCTCTATACACCACCACATTGGATTCCTCCTTCCACCTGGAATGTGTAGATGGGGGAATTGGAACATTCTTTTTTTTTCATTCAACCTAATAGTTGAATGAAAAAAGTGATCAATGTATGGGCAGCCCAAGAGCTAACACTAAGATAGTTTAACCTCTTGACATCCACGCTATAGCTGAATGACGGCCACAGCGCGGACCTGAATTTCCGGGAGTGCACGTGCCCTGTGCGCGCTGTGATCACCGAGTCACTGAGTCCCGATCCCCTTACAATGTGATCAGCTGTCAGCCAATGACAGCTGATCACATGATCAAAACAAAAGCTCTGTGATCGTTTTTTTTTTTCTCCTCACGCTGACAGCGCGAGGAGAAAAAAAGCTGATCACCGGCTCATCTGCAAGGGACATCGGTCCCGAAGAGGAGGAGGCAATTATGCCTCATCTGTGCCACCTGCCATTGCCACCTACCTATGCCCATGAGTGCCACCTATCAATGCCCACAAGTGCCACCTATCAATGCCACCTAGCAGTGCTGCCTATCAGTGTAACTGATCAGTGCCCATTATTGCCACCCATCAGTGCCGCCTCATCAGCATACATCAATGAAGGAGAAAAATTACCTGTTTTAAAATTTTATAACAAAATATAACAAAATTTTTTTTTTTTTTAATTCGGTCTTTTTACATTTTTTTTTAACAATAAATAAAAACCACAGAGGTGATCAAATACCACCAAAAGAAAGCTCTATTTGTGGGGGAAAAAAAGTATAAAAATTTCATTTGAGTACAGTGTTGTATGACCGCGCAATTGTCATTCAAAGTGCGCCAGCGCTGAAAGCTGAAAATTGGTCTGGATAGGAGGGGGGTTTAAGTGCCCAGTAAGCAAGTGGTTAAATCTCAGCTGTTTCAGTGAGAACTGGCTGAGATTAGAACCATTAATGAGCAGGCTGAATGTACCAAGTTGATTGATCAAATTGGGTACAACCAGCCTGCCAGATACTCTTATGATTATCACTAGCGGTTGCTATATCTGCTAGTGATAATCACTGTTTGTGGGGACAATACAATTGCTCAGCAGAAGGGATTCCCCTGTCAGCACTGACTGAGCTGACAGGGGAATCGTGTCAATTTCTTTCCTGAAATTTGTGGTTACTGGAAAGAAATTTGTACCATCTAATGTCAAAGTGAAAGTTAGTGAATATCTTGAAAGAACATGAGGGGGGGAGACAGATGGGGGATGGAGATAAGGACAGTTCAGTGATAACTGTGTACTGCAGTGTACACATGACTCACCCAGGTCCAGGCTGGAAGATCAGGCATCTTTGGCACACAGGATTCTGCAGCTTTTCATATCTCCCGCCCACACATCCCTTCTCTTCAGATACATCTGCACGTCGGGGATAGTGTGGGCGGGGCGGGAAGTCACTGGAGGAGCAGAGGTGGGAGGAGCTGTATTCCTCCCTGATCTCCCGTCAGTGAGGGGGGAGGTGATGGTTCGCTGGGCTGTGTAAGTGTCACAGACACTACAGAGCTGCAGCCACAGTCTCAGTATTTACAGACTGATTCTCCTGTCCTATGGACGGGAGAAATCAGTCTGTTTCTTCACAGTTACCAAGATAATGGGAGGCTTGTCCGCCCCTCCCCCTGCTGGTTCAATCCCTCCTGAAGTCGCTCTCCTCCCTGCCAATGAGGGGGAGGGAGCAGATCGGTCGGAGCGGCTCTCATATTATGCTCAGTCAGCGAGCAGAGGGAGGGGGAGAAATCCGCCCCCTCTCACACTCCGCCCAGGGCACCCGCCCCTCTCGCCCACCCCTTGTACCGGCCCTGGTGACGGGTAACAGATCCGAGCACCTGATTGGCGGAGAGGCAGTTTAGTGTTAAGAAATCAAATATTATTCGCTTTTCTAACACAGCTGGCGCTCGCAGGTCACCTTTTTTGATGCCTATTAGAGCCTATGGCTCTAATCAAGTGCTTCAAAAAAAAAAACCCTGTCGCTGTAATTCCGGCACCCGAAAAGGGGCCAGGCGCCTGAAAAGGGGGTGGCAGCGGAGGCTATAGATATATTCATGCAACGCGTGAATCTATTGGTGCTAGAGGGGGTGGCTGGAGAGAGGGGGTGGCACCCGTGCGCCCCTTATGAACGTAACACCACTGCTGGAACAGTATACCTGGGCAGAGGCACAGGGAGGATCTGTTTTTGCCCCTGTAATAGGGCAATGAGAGCTAGTTTACTATGCAGTAGAATAAGGTTCCCCATGTCATGTCATTGAACTGGCTGGTCATACTGTCAAGGGCCTGGACCCTCTGTGTGATATAAAGAATGCATTTGGAATTGAGACACTGGGGTTTCCATAAAGTGTTCACCTGGTTAAAGCCATGTGTGGGTCTGTGCTGAACAAGTCTGCCAACACGCTGTGACCTGTTCAATGTCAAAGGGGCTGAGGCCCAAATTCTACCTCTAACTTTGCATACATCTGGAAGTTCTGACCATCGACGTTCTTACACTTGATTATGTCAGAAGACTAATAGCATCATGATATAGTTATGGTAGACCACTTTACCTAGTTTACGTTGACAGTATTGACCCGTGACCAGACCGCCAAGACTGCTATGTAACCAAGATGGTTACATAGTAACATAGTAAGGTTGAATAAGGACACCAGTCCATCCAGTTCAACCTGAGTGTGGGTGCGTGCCTACAAACATCCCTATTTTATTTATTTATTTATTTTTAAGGTACCCATATAGTGCCGTCAATTTATGCAGCACTCCACACATACATCGAACATTTACAGCGGTCCTTACCCTCTAGGAGCCCACAATCCAAGGTCCCCAACTCACATTCATATACTAGGGCCAATTTTTTGGACAGAAGCCAATTAGCCTACCAGCATGTCTTTGGAGTGTGGGAGGAAACCGGAGTACCCGGAAGAAACCCGCACAGGGAGAACATGCAAACTCCGGGCAGGTAGTGTCGTGGTTGGGATTGGAACCAGCGACCCTCTTTACCGCTAGGTGAGAGTGCTACCCACTACACCACTGTGCCGCCCCTGTGAAAGCACTTCTGCCTTTTTTATGGTTGTCTGTAAAATATACATTCAGACCAGGGACCTTATTTTAAAAAGGAGTTCTTCCAAGAATGGTGCAACTTACTAGACATTAAGAAGGTGCGCACAGCCCACCCAAAAGGCAGTGAGGCATGTGAGAAGTTCAGTCACACCCTGATACAACTGTTAAAAAGCTTAGCTCATGCGAAAATAAGAAAATTGACCCACATATGGGTCACAATGACCACAGAACAATTTTCAGATTGGGGGAGATTTACTAAAATTTGTGCACACAATCTGGTGCAGCTGTGCATAGTAACCAGTCAGCTTCTAGGTTTTTATTGTCAAAATTAATTGAACAAGTTGAAGTTAAAAGCAAATTGGTTACTATGCACAGGTGCACCAGATTACCGTGCACCAGGTTTAGTAAATCTCCCCCATTGTGACTTCTTTAATACGTGAGTAGAAATGACTACTTTCTGAAGTCCAGTTTGTTAAATATTAGTCATGGGTGGGGCAAGAAAAATTGGAAGCATTTTATTTATAACCTGGGGACAGAGTGCTAGTCTGATCTTAAAGATACGAGAGATGCAATGTATCTCTTCTCTATCTCCCAGTGCTGAGAAATGTTGATAAACATTGCTGGCTTTTTTTTTTTTTTTTTTTTTTTTTTTTGACAGCTCTGAGTGGCTCTGCGCGGCTCTGCACTTATCACATAGAAGCGAGGAAATGTCGGGTTAAGATTGTGAGGGGGGTTGAATCGAGATCGCGATCTTTGAATGATTAATCATGCAGCTCTAGCTTAAGGTGATTGCCAAGAGCAATACACAGCCTCCCACATTTCATGTTCCTGATTGTCAAAAAACATATTCCAATTGATATTAAAATTTCAGTAAAACTGTCACATTAACGGAATTAACCGGCAGCTATGTAGCATCTCCATAAATCATTCAAACTGTTTAACCACCCCAAAAAACTTGTCAGGTGTAAAGTTCAGCCAGAGGTCCCCGGAATGTACCAAAGCAGCCTTATAACATCACTGTTAAAGCTTGCCTGCAACCTCCCATACATTTCTGGAGGTCAATGAGGTTGCCCATCTTATTGAGGGGTCAACACACAAAAGATCCACGCTGCTCACAGGTGAGCTGGCTCCAACGACGTGATCACCTCACTGCAGGGTGCTCGTCCAGGCGCAGCTGAAGCAATAATGAAAGATTGATCTGGATGGCTGCACACCAAACAGATACAAATGCCATTATTCCCATAAAACCATAAAGAGCACTACATGTACAAGCAAACGAGGAAAGGCTTACATGTTTCACACACGAATTGTGCTTTCTCAAAGCCCCAGCCTTTGAGAAAGCACAAATTGTGTGTAAAACATGTAAGCCATTCCTCCCTTGCATGTACATGTAGTGCTCTTCATGGTTTCATGTGAAAAAAGGCATTTGGATCTGTTTGGTGTGCAGCTACCTGGATTTTCTTTCATTGAAGGGTCAATTGCAAAGCAAGTCCTCCGCAGCAGAAGAGGATGTGTAGAAAAAGGAAGCTCTGCTTTATTTGCATAGATTTAAATGTGAGGATGCAATAGGTAAACAGAGGCTTGTTGCTAAACTATCTTTGAAGACCTAAAGCTGGCCACACAAATTTTGCTTTGTGGGTGGCCCTGTCCGCACCCTCCTGCCCAACGTCCTTTTGAATACAAACTCAAAGGACCTGGGAGGAAAATTGTGCTGAACAACAGCTGCATCCAGTCAGATGCAGTTGCCATTCAAGTATTCTGAAAATCACTAATGCTGGCTTTTGGACTAAAATTGACAATACTACAATTCGTCCATCCAAACTGTAGCATGCATGGCGGAATCCGGAGTATGGCCACCGTAAGTACAGACCAGTGGTGGACAACACATGACCAGCTCTATATATGCAGGTTCTAGTAAAGATGACAGCACAGTACTGTTGGGCATACGGGCTGTAGGTCCCCTTTAACTGGCGGGGCCAGCGGGCGTCCGCCCGCCACGTACAGCGCGACCGTGGCCCGCGCACTCTCTCCGTCGGTGTCCTACGATCGTCTCATGGAGCCGCAAAACAGGGAGATGCCTATGTAAACAAGGCATTTCCCCGTTCTGCCTAGTGACATGACAGGGATACTGCTCCCTCTCATCGGGAGCAGTGATCGCTGTCATGTTAGTGGTAGTCCACCCCTCACAGTTAGAATCACTCCCTAGGACACACTTAACCCCTTGATCGCCCCCTAGTGTGTTTAACCCCCTCCCTGCCAGTGTCATTTACACAGTAATCAGTGCATTTTTATAGCACTGATCGCTGTATAAATGACAATGGTCCCAAAATAGTGTCAAAAGTGTCCAATGTGTCCGCCATAATGTCGCAGTCACTATAAAAATCGCAGATCGCCGCCATTACTAATAAAAAAAAACTAATAATAAAAATGCCATAAAACTATCCCCTATTTTGTAGACGCGATAACTTTTGCGCAAACCAATCAATTTACGCTTATTGCGATTTTTTTTTTTTTTTTTTTTTTTTTTTTTTTTTTTTTTACCAAAAATATGTAGAAGAATACATATCAACCTAAACTGAGGAAAATTATTAGTTTTTTTATATATTTTTTTGGAGGATATTTATTATAGCAAAAAGTAAAAATAGCTTTTTTATCAAAACTTTCTTGTTTTTGTTTTTTTTTTTTTTTTTATAGTGTAAAAAAAAAAAACGCAGAGGTGATCAATTACCACCAAAAGAAAGCACTATTTGTGGGGAAAAAAGGACGTCTTTTTTTTTTTTTTTTTTTTTTTTTTGATGTAACGTTGCATGGCTGCGCAATTGTCAGTTAAAACTACGCAGTGCCGAATCGCAAAAAAGTGTTCTGGTCAGGAAGGGGGTAAAATCTTCTGGGGCAGAAACAGTTAAAGTGATATTAAAGTCTTGTATTTCTTTTTTGTTTTGTTTAAAAATACACATTGTATGCTTACCTGTTCTGTGTAATGGTTTTGCACAGAGAAGCCCAGATCCTCCTCTTCTCGGGTCCCTCGACAGCGCTCCTGGCCCCTCCCTCCTGCCGAGTGCCCCCACAGCCAGCAGCTTGCTATGGGGGCACCTGAGCCGCTGCTCTGTGTCCATTCAGACATGGAGCCACGGCTTGTCCCCGCCCCCTCTCTCTCTCTCCTCATTGGCTGACTGACTTTGATAGCAGCGGAGCCAATGGTGTCCGCTGCTGTGTCTCAGCCACTCAGAAGGGAGAGTCCCAGACAGCCGAGGCTCTCGTGAAACATCGCTGGATTGAGATGGGGCTCAGGTAAATATTAGGGGGGCTGAGGGGGCTGCTACACACTGAAGGTTTTAAATTTTAATGCATAGAATGCATTAAGATAAAAAACCTTCTGCTTTTAGAACCACTTTAAGTTTGGGTTTGGGTTTTTTTTTTTAAACTGATCAGAAAGGAGAAAAAAAAAGAGCATTGTACCATGTTGTCCAGGAACAAATATAACTATAAAAAGGTATTAGAATTATTGTGTACAATTTATTTACCTCTTTTTCTTTATTTCCATTTGTTTTCAGGTACTTGGTATATAATGGGGACTTGACCGAGTTCGATGTGGACAGCATGACCCTTATACAGAAAGTTCATGCATTTTTGATGAATGACTGCTTACTTATTGCTACTGCATTACCAAATCGCAGGGGTATGTACAAATATAATGCACTGCATAACTTGGATGACCTCGCTGTAGTGAATGTAAAGGAAAATCCACCTATGAAAGATATGTTCAAGATCCTTATGTTTCCTGAAAGTCGGATTTTTCAGGCAGAGAATGCAAAAATTAAGAAAGAGTGGCTTGAAGTTTTGGAAGAGACAAAAAAGAACAAAGTTGTAAATGATAAGCGTAAAAAAGAAGAAGCTGTCATGGTTACCCCTGCTGTTGCAGAAGTGTCAACTAACCCATTTTTGAAGGAGGAAAAGCAAGATGAAGAGGAGGAGGAGGAGGAGGAAGAGGTTGATCTTTCTTTAGAGTGGATTCAAGAGCTCCCTGAAGATTTGGATGTCTGCATAGCCCAGAGAAATTTTGAAGGTGCCGTTGATTTGCTGGATACATTGAATAGTTACTTGCAAGATAAACCTTTAACCCATGCTGTGCAGGAATTAAGAGCAAAAATAGATATGCGTGTTCGACAGTTAACTGATGTTTTGGTGTTTGAACTTTCCCCTGACAGATCTTTAAGAGGAGGTCCCAAGGCAACCCGTAGAGCTGTTTCTCAGCTTATACGTTTGGGCCAGTCTACCAAAGCATGTGAGCTTTTCTTAAAGAACAGAGCTGTAGCTGTGCAAACTGCTATACGTCAGTTGAGAATTGAAGGAGCAACAATACTTTACATTCATAAATTGTGTAATGTTTTTTTTACTAGTCTACTGGAGACCGCCAAAGAGTTTGAGATGGACTTTGCAGGCAACAGTGGTTGTTACTCTGCATTCATTGTATGGTCCCGTTCTTCCTTAAAGATGTTTGTTGATGCTTTTAGTAAACAGGTCTTTGATAGTAAGGAAAGTCTTGCCACTGCAGCAGAGTGTGTAAAAGTTGCCAAAGAGCACTGTAAGCACCTTGGCGAAATAGGTCTAGATCTTACATTCATACTCCATACATTTCTAGTGAAAGACATAAAGGCTGCTTTGCAGTATAACAAGGATATTATCATTGAGGCCACTAAGCACCGTAATTCTGAAGAAATGTGGAGGAAAATGAACCTGATGACCCCAGAGGCTCTGGGAAAGTTAAAAGAAGAAATGAGAAACTGTGGCGTAAGCAGTTTTGATCAATACACAGGCGAAGATTGTTGGGTCAACTTAAGTTACACAGTTGTGGCCTTCACAAAACAAATCATGGCCTTTTTAGAAGAAGCCCTTAAACTGTACTTTCCTGAGTTGCATATGGTTCTCCTGGAAAGTTTGATGGAAATTATATTGGTGGCTGTTCAACATGTAGACTATAGTCTAAGATGTGAACAAGAATCTGAAAAAAAAAATTTCATCAGACAAAACGCGTCCTTTTTATATGACACTGTTCTGCTTGTTGTTGAAAAGCGGTTTGAAGAGGGTGTTGGAAAACCAGCCAAACAATTGCAGGAGCTGAGAAATGCCTCTAGATTGGTTCGCATTAATCCTGGCACTACATCAGTGGTCTAACAATAAAATAATCTATAAACCGTGCAGTCTTTTAATTAGCAGAGCTTATGTTTTTTGACAGGTCCCCTAAAAAGCTTTTTTTCAATTTTTTTTATTTGACATTCTGATCTTTATCTGCCATATTGTCTGCTTTGGGGGAGGAGAATAAAATCTCTCTACTATCCAGTACTGCTATTAGTGCTGTTATACGTTAATGTACTGTATTTCAGTGATATTTTAAACACTCCAACTATGTGGAATAGGTTTCCAGACATTCGTTTGAATAGTTACTAAAATTTTCAGTTTTACATTTTTGTACTTGGTGTATTAAACAATGAAAACTAGGAAAAATACAGAATATCTGCACTTTAAAAAGTATATTAGATTTGATTTGGCTTAGAATTAGCAATCTATAGCAGGCTGGCTAAAAATTAAAACTAGCAGCCCTTACTGTAGAAGCTACTCTACAGCTGTACATTGTATACTTCTTAGGGTTTATCTATTCTAGTCTAGATTTTTGCTAGAGGTCTATTCAGTAGCAAACCCAATATTCATGGTAGTTTATTTGAAACTTAATTTGCTAAAAGTTCCATTTAGGTTCCCTTCATCTAAAAGCAAAGCTTCAGGCAAATGGCTAAATGCACAGTTGAAATGCATGTTTACTGTTCTACATGTCAAGTTGCAAGCTACAAGCCATACATCTCAGCCAAATTTACACACATTTTTCACACTGTACAGCCAGATGGGTGAAAAGTGTATTTTGTGATTTAGAAATTCATCGTTGGTTCAGCAGTTCAACTTCTCATGTCCCTCTCCACCACCAGCCTCCACACTGAATCAACTTCATCAATTAAACTGGGTATACATGTACCAAAAGTCAGGCGATTTCAGCAGGATGACCTTCTGAGGCTTCTGTTGAACGGTTAGGCTGAAAAACCATTATTCGATCAGGGTATGCAGCCAATAGCTGCAAGCATTGATCTGTGTATTCTGACCAGGGGGGCACCCTCGCTGTCAGAATACAATATAACAGTGGGAAAAATCCCTGCATAAATCACTTGTGTTGATGTGGGAATCTGAGTTATTTTTCATTTAACCTGGGAGGTGGTAAAGCTGACCCAGAAGCAGTAATGCAAAACTAGTAAGTAGCTGAGTGATCTTGCTGTCAAATAGATTTGTGTGTGTATTATAAGAATAGTTGGCCAAAATTATAAATGCGTTTTCAGTTTAAATAGTAAACAGTGTATTTCAGTTGTGCATTTAGTTGAGCAGTATTGTTTTCTATTTTTTTATTATTTTTTTTTTTCAGACGTCATATTTTTCTCATTGGGTGCCACAATATTAATCTTGCAATATTTTTAACAAAATGAGATTTAATAAAAATACATTTGACATAGCAGAGCTAATGTAGGCCTCATACAGTATAGGACCGTGTTTCTCAACTCCAGTCCTCAAGGCGCCCCAACAGGTCATCTTTTCAGGATTTCCTTCAGATGAAACAGCTGTGGTAATTACTAAGGCAGTGAAACTGATCAAATCACCTGTGCAAAATAATGGTAAGCCTGAAAAAAATTACCTGTTGGGGCACCTTGAGAACTGGAGTTGAGAAACACTGGTATAGGAAACAGTAAAGATAATGTGTGTTTTATCTTTAAATACTGGCATTGGATTGCAGGCAGCGTGCATAATTTCGAAGCCATGATTCATATTTGTTTATATTATATACTTTACGTGTTTAATTGACAATATGGCTGTTTAATTATAAGATATAACAATGTCTTCTAATAACTGAATAATGCCTGCCATACTATATCTGAAGCTTTTATAACCTATTTTTGTGTAACATGTTACATATTTAGTAAAATAAAAATAGGAAATCCTTGTTGTCTGCTGTGTACTGTGAAAATATGCTCCTTTTAGTCTATTTGCATACACTGGTCTAACCACACAGCTCAGTAGAAACCTGGAAGGTGATTACAGAAAGCAAGCTGCTGTGTTAAAGGGATTTGTAAAGTCTCGTTTTAAAAATAAATAAATAACAAACGTGTTATACTTATTTCCTCTGTGCAGTTGGTGTCGCACAGGGCAGCCTGGATCCTCCTTTTCTCGGGTCCCCTGTTGCTGCTCCTGGCCCCTCCCTCCTGTCGAGTGCCCCCACAGCCAGCAGCTTGCTATGGGGCACCCGAGCCGAGTCATAGCTCCCTGTGTCCATTCAGACATGGAGCCTGGCCCCACCCCCTCTCGCCCCTGATTGGCTAACTCACTTTCAAAGCCGTGGAAACCAATGGCGCCTGTGCTGTGTCTCAGCCAATCAGAAGGAGAGTCCCGGAGGACTAAAACACTTGTGGACATTTCTTGAAGAGAGATGGGGCTCAGGTAAGTAATTAGGGCAGGGGTCTCAAACTGACAGCCCTCCAGCTGTTGCAAAACTACAAGTCCCATGAGGCATTGCAAGACTGACAGTTACAAGCATGACTCCCACAGGCAGAGGCATGATGGGACTGAGTAGTTTAGCAACAGCTGGAGGGCCACCAGTTTGAGACCCCTGAATTAGGGGGTGCAGGGGAGGCTGCTACACACAAGTTTTTTTTTTTTTTTTTATCTTAATGCATAGAATGCATTAAGATAAAGAAAAACTTCTGCCTTTACAACTTCCTTAAGCCGGCCATAAATGAGTGCTTTTTTTTATCCAGCCAAAAAAAGTAATCATGGAGAACGAGTCTGACTTTGCAGTTGGTTACCAGTTCTACAGCAGAGACCAACTGCACCCGAATGGGGAGAGTACAGCTCTGTTGGGGAAGAACATGGGTAGAATGTTGGAGGAATTTTTAAACTAGGATGTGGAGGGGGTGAGGTCAGAGGAAAGTATACAAGTGCAGTAAGCAAGGGTCAGAGTATACAGATGGGTGACAAGTCTGGGGGTGCGGGCAGCTCAAACCAGATTATAGGGAAACTAAAGCTTCCAAGGCTAGCAGGCTTGCTTGACCTAAAGGCAATCAAAATGTGTGCAAGGATAAAATGTACATTAAAAGGTATGTTCACACATGCTAGACTTCTGGGTAACAAAATGGAAGAACTCAAACTTCTGATGCATGAGGATTTTGACTTTGTGGGAGCATGAGAAACCTGGTTTGACAGCAAACATGAATGGCTTGGGACTGTCCAAGGGTACTCTCTGAACCCGTGAAGAGCGATTTAATAGTAAATATGAGGGATGACATGGCTAACGGGGCTGGTGGGGAAATGCAGTCTTTATGGCTGGAACTTCAAAGGGACAAATCAAACAGTGAATTAATTGTATGTTATAGTCCACCTAACATAAAGAAGGAGGAGGAAATGTATCTACTTTCACAGATGGAGATGGTGGGGAGGCAGGGAAATGTAATAATCATGGGGGAATTCAACTTTCCTGATACTGACTGGGCAGACAGAACTGCTTACTCAACTAAGGCTCATCATTTCTTGAATGTAATGCAGGACAATTTTATGATTTAAACGGTGGAAGCCCCAACTAGAGATTTGCTGTGCTGGTCCTGCTAACTACAAATAACACAGAGCTGGCTGCAGATGTCGAAGTAAGGGAAAATTTAGGTAACCATGATTACAGAGTAATGACATTTGCCATAAATTCTAGGAAAAATTCACATGGGGTAGGGCAAGAACATCTCATTTTAATAAGCTGCGCTCCATACTAAATGGGATTAAATTCTTGCAACAAAGAACACTGACGGGAAGTGGGAGTGCTTTAAAGGATAAGTTCACCTTTTGTGAAAAAATAATAAATGCATTTATTTTTACAGGGAAAAAAAATAATGTGCATTTATTATTTTTTTCCTAAGGTGCCTGGAAAGCAATTACTGTACACCCATGATTAGTTGATCAGGGGTGCAATGCCAGACTCCTGCAGACAAGCCCTGCAACTTTCAGCCCATATGTAGCTAGGGGCTGAAAGATGCAGGGTTTGCATGCAGGACTATTTACAAACTGCAGGGGTTGTGAATGAACTACGAGACCGATCATCAGTGACCACCATGGCGGACAGTAGCTGTAGTTTGTGCATTCACATGGCAGCGGTCTTTTCAAATGATGAGGGCGGGCGAGGCTAAAAGGTCACAGGGAGATTCCGCTTGTTTCATCAGTTCAGTAACTTTTTTTCAATGAAAAAATGCATTCAGTTTTTACATCCGTTTTTTTACATCCACTACCAATGCAAAAATGGATCATTTGTCCATTTTACATCTGTTTTTTTTTTATCTGTTCTGTTTTTTTAACTGAACAAAAATAGGGTTTTGCATGCATTGATGTCTGTTTTTCATCCGTCAACGGATGGATGAAAAAGGTCAGAAAATATTGGTCCCATAAAAGATAATCGGGAAGTTGGTCACAAGTGATAGGGAGAAGGCAACTATATTACCCACTTGCCAACCGCCTTCCGCATATATACTGCGGCAAGGCGGCTTGGCTGCACAAACTAGCATACCTGCAAGTCAGTCTGTGCATGCGGTACTGTGGGCCTGCAGGTCTGGTGGACTCTATGTCCGCCCGGCCACCCGCGATTGAGGTAAAGAGAGGCAGAACGGGGATCCGCCTATGTAAACAAGGCGGATCCCCGTTCTGACAAGAGGAGAGAGAGATCAGCTGTTCCTTGTGATCAGGAACAGCGATCTCTCTCTACACCCATTCAGTCCATCCGCCTGACAGTTGGAAAGCACCTCCCTAGGGAACACCAAACCTCTTGATCGCCCCCTAGTGTTAACCCCTTCCCTGCCAGTGCCATTTATACAGTGATCAGTGGATTTTTATAGCACTGGTCACCAAAAAGTGTCACTTAGGGTCAGATTTGTCCACCGCAATGTCACAGTCCCGCTAAAAATCGCTGATCCCCGCCGTTACTAGTAAAAACAAAAAAATCAAAAGACCCTACATCTTTACCCTATTTTGTAGACGCTATAACTTTTGCGCAAACCAATCAATATACGCTTATTGTGATTTTGTTTTCCAAAAATATGTAGCAGAATACATTTTGGCATAAACTGATGAATACATTTGTTTTTTTTTATATATATATTTTTTGGATATATATTATAGCAGAAAGTAAAAAATATTTTTGTTTTTTCAAAATTGTCAGACTTCTTTTTTTTTTATAGCGCAAAAAATAAAAACCACAGAGGTGATCAAATACCACCAAAAGAAAGCTATATTTGTGAGAAAAAAGGACATTTATCTTTGGGTACAATGTCGCACGATCGCGCAATTGTCAGTTAAAGCGACTCTGTGCCGTATTGCAAAAAATGGCCTGGTCATTAAGATGGTAAATCCTTCCGGGGCTGAAGTAGTGAACCAATTGCCGCCCGCCAGCAGAATGACGGCGGCAAAGTGGTTGCGATATCCTGACCGGACGTCATATGACGTGATCAGGATAACAAGCCGATTGTGGTGATCTTTGTTGCGGTGTGTCAGTCTGACACACAGCAACTCCGATCTAGGTAAAGAGTTTCTGGCGGAGACTCTTTACCGCGTGATCAGCCGTGTCCAATCACGGCGTAAACAGGAAGATCGGTTTATCGGCTTTTCCTCACTTGCGTCTGACAGACGTGAGTAGAGGAGAGCTGATCAGCTGCTCCTGTAACGGGGGGTCTGTGCTGATTGTTTATCAGTGCAGCCCCCCGCGGATGCCTGCCTAGGATCAGCAGGTATGGCATCTCTGGTGGCCATGGGTTTCAATGTGTGCTCAGACATGATGCCAATCAGTGCCCACCAGCAATACTTGCCAGTGCCTCAATAGCAGCAATGCCCATCTGTGCTCATCAGTGCCTGTCAGTGCAGCCTCATCACTGCCCACCAGTGAAGGAGAAAATGTACTTATTTACAAAATTTTATAACAGAAACGAAGAAAAACTTTTTTTTCTAAATTTTCAGTCTTTTTTTATTTGTTTAGCAATAAAATAAAAACCCCAGAGGTGATCAAATACCACCAAAAGAAAGTTCTATTTGTGGGAACAAAATGATAAAAATGTTGTTTTGGTACAGTGTAGCATGACCGCGCAATTATTTAAACAGCAACAGCGCTGAAAGCTGAAAATTGGCTTGGGCAGGAAGGGGGGAAAGTGCCCTGTATTGAAGTGGTTAAATACATTCTTCTAAAAATGTTATGAATGAAAAGGAGGGGTATATTAAACAACACAGTAATGTTAATAACAGTGTATTGCATGTACCCTTGTGGCTGACAGAGCTCAACTTCAAAAAAGACTAAAACAACTTAATGTGAACACATCAGCAGGACCAGATGGCTTGCACCCGAGAGTTATTAAGCAACTTAGCCAAGTTCTAGCCAGACCATTGTTCCTAATTTTTAAGGACAGCTCACTGAATGGAATGATGCCAGCAGATTAGCGCAAAGCAAATGCAGTGCCAATATTTAAAGAAGGTACTGTCAACTACAGACCAGTCAAACATCAATAGTATCTAACATACATGTATCACTGCACACTTTATTTAATTTCACTGTGAAGTAAATGAAAGACAGGCTTCAGCGCAAATCCCTGCCCATCGGTCATGCACCTCTGACATGTTTCACCCACATTGGGTTTAATCAGATATTGTGGGTGAAACATGTCAAAAGGGCATAACCATTGGGCAGGAATTTACTAGAATCCTGTCATTTACTACACACCGAAATCGAATGCTATATGCTATATTGTATCTGGGAGTGAGATGTTCTCTGTCTCTGCCAGCACCTGAACACAGAGTGTAAGCCAGGGAGATTTATATGGTGGGCATCGAGTGGCACCAATCTGTTACAGTATCAATAGTATATAAACTGTTGGAAGGAATGATAAGGAACCATATCCATGAATTTGCTGATGAAAATGTCAGGGCTGGGCTCAGCCCTTCCTTCTCTGAGCTGGCCGCTCAGCTGTTGGCTAATTGCCAGCTCCCATCTCTCTCCACAGTTACTCAACTGTTGATGATCCTGCTCATCAGTCCTGCCTACTTAAGCCGTCCAGTCCAGAGGAGCTCTGTCTTCGCCTTGGTCGCATCACAAGAAACTATCTCCTGCGATCCTGTTCAAGACTGGCTTTGCTGACATTCCTTCTGGCTCCAGATCCTGCTTGCTGTTCCACTACATTGATCTCTGACTTCTGGCTTGGCTGACTATCCGTTTTCGGTTATTGAACTTTGGCTATGTTTTGACTACGTTTGTTCTTTTTACTTTTATTATTAAACAAGTGTGATTTACCTGTACTTCTGTCTCTGTCTGATTTCATGGTTTCTGACAAAAAATAGTTGTTGCCAGACTAACCTTTTGATAGTTAACATTCTATAATAGTTAACATTCTATGAGGAAGTGAGGTATAATTTGGATAGAGGAAGGCCTGAGGACATGGTATCTAGATTTTGCTAAGGCATTTGATACAGTACCCCACAAATGGTTAATTTACAAATTAAGGTCTTTTGGCATTGATGATATGGTATGCACCTGGATAGAACTCTGGTTGATCAGACAATCGAAATGTGAGCACATTTACCAGCTTAACAGTGTGTTTTGTTTTGCCATACTACACTGTATGTTGTTTTTCATTTTTTTGAGTGTCACCAGCGGGTATAGAAGGAAGAGGATTAATCTGCAGAATTGTATTGCACTCTTTTTCGCGTATGTGCTTTATTCTGCATCATAAATGAAGAGGCTCTCATTTATTTTGAGACTATTGTGAGAACATTTTGATGAACTTTTAAGGATGGTTGACATTTTCTAAGCACTGGCTGTTAAATAGATTAACCACTTTGATACTGGACACTTTCACTTCCTTCCTGCCCATGCTAATTTTCAGCTTTCAGCATTGTCCCACTTTGACAATTATTCAGTCATGTATGACTGAAATGAAATGAAATTGGTATCATTTTTTTCTCCACACAAATAGAGCTTTCTTTTGGTGGTATTTAATCACTACTGGGTTTTTTATTTTTTGCTAAACAAAATCTTTCTTCATTTCTGTTATACATTTTTGCAAATAAATCATCTTTCTTCAAAAAATTTAGGCCAAAATGTATTCTACATTTCTTTGGTAAAAATAACCCAGATAAGTGTATATTATTTAGTCTGTGTGAAAGGTATACAACCTATGGTGTACAGCAATGTTTCTAAACTAGTCCTCATGTACCCACAGCAGGTCATGTTTTTAGGATATCCCTGTGATGAAATGGCTGTAGTACTTTTTAAGGCAGTAAATCTGATCAAATCACCTGTGCAAAATAATGGAAAGCCTGAAAACATGACATGTTGGAGGTACTTGAGGGCTGGCGTTGTGAAACATTGGTGTACAGTATATATTTAAAAATTCATCAATCCTGATGTACTGACAGCCCTAAAAATGCCAGGACAGAACAAATACCCCCAAAATGACCCTTTTTTGGAAAGTAGATGGTCCAAGGTATTTAGTAAGATGCATGGTGTTTTTTTTAAGTTGGATTTTTTTTAGAAAATGAAGAAATTAAAAAAGAAAGAAATTCACAAATATTAATTTTCGCAAAGTCTGCTGATTCAGTGGTTTTAGATCTTTTTGTCAGATGTTACTATGGTATACTGAAGTATAATTACAAGCATTCAAGTGTCAAAGGCTCTTATTGACAATTACATTAAGTTTATGCAAAGAGTCAACAGTTGTTGTGTTGACCCTTCTTTTTCAAGATCTCTGCAATTCACTCTGGCATGCTGTCAATCAAGATCTGGGCCGCATCCTGTCTGATGGCAGCCCATTCTTGCATAATCAATGCTTGGAGTTTGTCAGAATTTGTGGAGTTTCTTTTTTTTTTTGCTCACTCGCCTCTTGAGGATTGACCACAAGTTCTCAATGAGACTAAGGTCTGGGGAGTTTCCTGGCCATGGACCCATAATTTTGATGTTTTGTTCCCCAAGCCACTTAGTCATCACTTTTGCCTTATTGCAAGGTGCTCCATCAAGCTAGAAAAGGCATTGTTCGTCACCAAACTGTTCTTGGATGGTTGGGGAAGAGGTTGCTCTCTGAGGATGTTTATGTACCATTCTTTATTCGTGGCAACAGCGAACCCTACACTTAAAGTACAAGTACAGCTAGAGCTCATTTGGCTGTACTTCTCCTGTGGATCACAGAAGTGCATTCCATTCTGCACTACTTTGACCCGTTTCAGCTAACAGCAGGCTGACATCACAAAGCCGGTCCAAGCTCGGCAAGATTGAAACCATATGGTTGGGATCCACCCACATGCCTGGACCGGCCCCCGGCTCAGCCTCTCCGTGAGCCGCTGAGAGCCTGAGCCGGCTGCTCTCACCCTCTCCACAGCTCAACACCTGATCCCATACTTCTCTTTTAATGTACAAAAGACACCAGTGTTTATCTGATAGAAAATATCCTGTAGTACCTAAAAACTATAGACTACCCAAAGTATCCACACAGCCACCAGGGGGACCAATCTGCCTGTACATGTCTGGTTAATTGTTTGGCAAAGCACTTACACCTTTGATCATGAAAACTGCCTCATATGTTAAAGATACAACTGATCTTTTGTAGAAGCTGAACAATGCTCATTTACCTGCATGCCCTATTTTGGTTACATGGGATATCTAGTTTGTACACCTCAACTGATCGTGTGGAAGAGTAGAAAGACAGACAATTTTTTGTCAGGTTTCTCAGTCCTTTGTAGAATGTCAACTGTGGGCTCTCCATGGTATGGAGTCTAAGCCCATGCCTGCTTCTTCACCAGGGCAACTGATGGTGAGGATAAACTTGCAGCAAGCTGGAACCAGGTTATGGCCCCCTGGTACGCCCAACGGATGATATGAAGACCACCTATGTATGCTGAGTACAGATAGCAGGTAAAGACAGAAAAGTATCTGGAAAATGAGCCGAGGGCAGGCACCAGACAAGCACAAACGGAAGATGAAGTGGAGTTGGTGCATGGGAAGTCAGACACTGAATACACTAAACACTAGGCAAGCAGGAGCTCTGAGAACTAGGAAGTTGCTGAGGCAATGTGGGCTACACTAAGCATGTCCTATAGGGAAGCAAACTAGAAGGTGGGCCAGGAATTGATAAAAGGCAAGGAAATTAAAATCCACAGTATTGCAGGCAATGCCCATAGATGAGCACAGAAGCCAAACAAGACATATGTATAGAATCACAGGTCTAGCAGAACCACTGCAGCAAGGAAGTAAAAATGACACAGGCAGGAAACTGCAGGCTAAACTGACATTTTTTGCTTGAGGTGTCCGATCCATGGCACTTAACACATAGATTATATGATGGAATTATTGTAGATTGTACTGAAGAACTACTTTTTATTCAATGACCAATATTTTATAATTGTAGCAGTGACACCCCATATGTAAATGTTTACATGAATATGGAGGAAAACGTTACATATTTAAACTAACTTTATTTTTCTCAGTGATTCTGAGATTTATTGAAGATATATTTGCTATATGGGGTGGTGTAATTGCTACCCTATACCTATGGGGAACTGGCAAGCACCAGCGGCCTAATACACCCTGGTCGTACATCCAGCACTGCAGTATCACGTGGTGACGTGACGAGTCCCATAAGTGCAGTTCAAGCTGGTGAGGTGGCAAGCACAAGTAGTGTCCCGCTGCCACCAAGAAGACGAACACAGGCCCGTCATGCCCGTCGTGCCCTTCCTAATGCATTCGCCAATCCTAATTGGGAACCCACCACTTCTGTAGTACCCGTACTTCCCCCATTCACTGACTAACCCGGCATTCAGGTGGAAACAGTTGATTTTACGTCACTTGATTTTTATTCGCTGTTTTTCGCCCAAGATCTCTATAGATCTATTGTGGACCAAAGCAATTTGTACGCTGGTCAACACATCGCCACTATTCCCCAGTCCTCCCTTGCCAGAGATTGGAGACCAATTATGGTCTCTGAATTTAAGCTCTTTCTGGGCCTTTCCCTCAACATGGGCATAACTAAAAAAAGTGAGTTGCGGTCATATTGGTCCACTGACCCAATTCACCATATGCCCTTGTTCTCTGCCTCCATGACCAGGGCACGATACGAGCAGATCTTGCGGATCATGCACTTCAATGACAATGAACTCTGTCGTCATCGTGGAGACCCTAGATACGATCGGCTCTACAAAATTCGGCCCCTCGTAAACCACTTCAACCAACATTTTGCAGACTTGTTTACTCCCCATCAAGTTGTCTGCGTTGACGAGTCCCTGATTACGTTTTCTGGCCGCTTGTCATTCAAACAGTACCTTCCCAGCAAGCGTGCCAGATACGGGGTCAAGATGTATAAGCTCTGTGACAGGGCCACAGGCTATACATGTAGTTTTATAGTTTACGAGGGAAAAGATAGTCACGTAGAGCCGACAAACTGCCCTGACTACATAGGAAGCGCTGGCAAGATTGTGTGGGACTTGGTGTCACCCTTATTCGGAAAGGGGTACCACTTATATGTGGACAATTATTACATGAGCGTGCCACTTTTTAGTCATTTGTTTGATCAGCAGATTGGATCATGTGGCACCGTGCGACCTAATCGCCGGGGATTTCCCCAGCGGCTTGGAGAGAGCCTTCTTACAGTGTAATAATTTGCTCGTTATGAAGTGGAGGGATAATAAGAATGTTTTAGTTCTTACCTCCCTTCATGCAGACAGGACGGTCCAAGTTGCTACGGCGACTGGTGTTGTGGAGAAACCCCTCTGTGTCCACGAATATAACCAAAATATGGGAGGGGTGGACCTCAACGACCAGTTGTTGGAGCCATACCTAATTGCCCGTAAGGCCAGACGCTGGTACAAGAAAGTGTCTGTTTATTTATTTTAATTGGCTTTGCTGAACGCTTATGTGCTATACAGAGCTTCAGGACTGACTGGATCCTTCCTTAAATTCCAGGAAGAGATCGTCAGAGCCCTTCTGTTTCCAGATGGTGCTCCACCTCACCTTCCCCAACCAAATGCAGTAAGCCGGCTGCATGAGAGGCATTTTCTTTATGTCCTCCCGAGTACCCCTACCCAACGAGCCCCCCAAAAAAGATGTTGTGTCTGCAGCAAGTGCGGATATAGGCGTGACACCCGCTATTATTGTCCCTCCTGTCCTGACAATCCTGGTCTTTGCATTGGTGAACGTTTTGAACGCTACCATACACTAGTTGAGTATTAGCATAGGGTACAGCACTGCACAGACTAGGCACACTTTCACAGGGTCTCCCAAGATGCCATCGCATTTTGAGAGACCCGAACCTGGAACCGGTTACAGTTACAAAAGTTACAGTTACAAAAAAAAGTAAAAAAGAAAAAAAAAACACAAAAAATATGTAAAATAAAAAAAACAAAAATAGTTGTCGTTTTATTGTTCTCTCTCTATTCTCTAGTGTTCTGCTCTTTTTTACTGTATTCTATTCTGCAATAATTTATTGTTATTATGTTTTATCATGTTTGCTTTATAGGTATGCAATTTTTTACTGTTTACTGTATTTTATTGTTAACAATTTTTTTTTGTTTTCAGGTACGCCATTCAGCTGCAGAGCGGATTTATTTATCTTGACAGCAACAGCGTTTGTTCCCACGATACATAAAGCTGTGACTCCAGCGCTGTCGGAGGTGATTTCACCACCACAGTTAAAAAAAAGAGCATATATGCCGAAGCATGGGGGCAGCAGGGGCGGAGGAGCGATTTGCTCCTACCTTTTGAGGGTGGATGCCCATATGCTTCGGCATATATATATTTTAGGCACAGGTTGCGTGAAAAATGTTTTATTTTTTACTATTTTTTTTTGTATTTGCTTTGAAGGTATGGTAAGTCTTACTGTTATACTGTAATGTTACTTTGTTTTATTGTTAACCATCATTTGCTTAGCAGGAACGCCATTCAGTTGCAGCGCGGATTTATTTATCTTGACAGCAACAGCGTTTGCTTCCACGATACATAAAGCCGTGACTCCAGTGCTGTAGGAGGTGATTTCACCACCACAGTTAAAAAAAGAGCATATATCAAATTTTAGGGGGGCGTGACCGGATGCGGGGGTGAGAGGGTGTGTGTGAGATCTCCTCTCCCTCTGCTCTAACCAGCTAGTACACAGCTGAGAAAATGTTAGTCTGACCGGTGGTAGGAGAACGCAGCTGACTCCGGCTAAGCTGTGCCCCAGAGACCGGCATCTTTGCTCATACCTGGCTCCGGCGCAAGCGTGGACTCGGAGGACGGACTTGGAGGAAGAGACAAGGGGGGTGGAGTGAGAGGTCTCCCTGGCTTGTCGACTGCCGGCGAGGAAAGCGGCTTCAACAGCAGTAACAGCGCCGGTGTGAGGGATAGCGAGAGGGCTTGGAGGGCGGAACAGGAGGGGTAGTGTGAGAGGCTCCCACCTGGTACGTCAGCAGCCGATAAAAGAAACGGTCTCAGCAGCAGCGGTGGCGGGGAGCGGAGCGGTGAGCGGCTGATAAGAACACAAAGGTAATGCTGGAGATCTGGAGACAATGGTGAAGATGCCAGATGCAGGTGAAAGCTCTTCCTTCTGTTCTCAAATGCCATATCTGCCATATATGATCCCTTATACCCAGTTCTTAGTTGGAGAAACATGAATTAACTGAACTTATAATTTGAAACCCTGTCCAAGCTGAATCCGTTGCTCTTACAGCTGTTGGTGTTAACGATAATATACCTGAAACTTAGAAAAATGCAGCCCCAGTCCGGGGTGGAAGACGGACAGGGAGCTGGCTGGTGAGGTTATCTGAGCAACAACAGAATCAGTATAAGCAGAGAAATGGCGCTTAAGAGTCGATTACTATAACTTAAATCGCAATTTGAAGTATAACATTTTTTATTGTCTACACATTGTCCTACTTATCTGTAAGCTGATCTGTTAAATTGGTACTGTGGCATTGGAGGTGTGCAGTGGGACTGTTTTTTTTTTTTTTTCTGGCATTGGGTCCAATTAGTACCAGCAGTGTGAAGCAACATGGACTATAGTTTAATTTAATAAAAGGAAGGCGGTGACTTGGAGGCCTAAATCAATGCAAAGTGATGCTGTAACATTGTGCAACAAATTGAAAACTGGTTTAACCCCCAAAGGAAGAGGAGAAAGAAAACATTATGGTTGGGAAGCGGGCGGCTGATGAAAAAGCAAACCAGCACCAGCTACAACATCAGGCACAATAAGAAGGATCCCAGGTCACACGCTCTGCAAAAAAACAGACAAATCAAGCAAAAGTCGCAGCGGCAGCCGCAGCAGCGGCAGCAACGAAGCTAGAGCGATTTGCTAGGACCTCCCTCTCACCAGTAAAATCTCTACAATCAACTCATACAGGAACCTCAGGGATCAGGAATAATCAAAGTAGTGGGCCAATGCCGGTGGTGTCAAGCCCGATGACAACACCATCTTCAAGGGAACAAGGAGCAGGGAAAATTGACATCGCAAGTGGTGACACAGCAACTAAAAGGCTTTCTAACATAACAGAGGCAGATATGGAGGGAGAACAAAGTAGGAGAGCAGAAGAACCTACAATGAGGGATCTAATATATGCGATAACCGCATGCAAGGAATCAATCGCAGGTCTGGATATCCAACTGAAAGGCATAAAGGAGGAACTCGCAGCGATGGGAGGCAGGCTGAAGGAGACGGTGGAAAGAACAACGATCCTAGAGGAAAGATTAAGTGCAGTAGAAGATACGTTATTCCCGCTCAGGCAAGATATTACTGAGATGAAGAAATATATAAAAGATCAGGCAGCCAAAATAGACGAATTAGAAAATAGAAATCGGAGAAACAATGTAAGAGTAATTGGCATGCCTGAGCGGAGTGAGGGTCCTAATCCCATAGAATTTTTGGAGGGATGGGTTAAAGAGACATTCGGGGCCGCAACTTTTTCTCCATTCTTCGGTATTGAGCGAGCACATCGAATCCCCTCCAGATCTCGTCAGGGCAAAGAGTACCCAAGACCCATAATCAAAAAATTGTTTAATTTCAGAGATAAAATATCTTTGCTTGGGAAGGCAAGAGAAATGAGAGAGATCCTCTATGAAGAGGTAAAAATTTCATTATATCAGGACTTTTCTCCCGATCTGTAAAAACGCCGAGCAGCATATATACCAATTAAACGCACTTTACAGCAAATCAAGATGGACTATGCACTGCTATACCCCGCCCGAATGAGAGTAACTACTACAAATGGCATACACTTTTTTGATTCCCCACAGAGTGTAGAAGAATGGTTGAAGGACAACGGGAGAACAGCACAGAACACAGGAGATGAGAGATCAGAGACTAATTAGACTTTTTTATTTCCCCCTTTTTTTTTCTCTATTCCTCTGGACCCTGCAGCGGACATTATATAGAAATAAAATTGTTTCTTTGAAAACATAGGGGTAGTGAGAAGGGAAAGGGAAGATAGCGATAACAATTAATAATTACATGAAAAGTAAACAAATATTACATTTTGGTAAGTAAAACACGGAGTAGGGGTTGGAAGGGGATTAAAATAAAATAGAAGGTTAGACACATATTAACTAGATCAAAAAGGGGCTGATAGGATAAAAGTATTTGTCTCCAAAACACAAAAATTAATGCACATGAATAGCACAAAAAAAAAGAAAAAAAGGTTGGAGAGGGGGGGAGAGGGTGAGTTAAGGACCCCAGGAGAGAGGGGGTATAGAGATGTATGGTATGGATAAGGTTGAATGGTGTAATTTGGGGAGTGAGTATAGGTGGGAGGTCAGGCACAAAGCCCCTAGGGTAGGCCCAGCTGGGCAGGGGGGGGAGAGGAAGGGGGGGTAGGAACGGGAGGGAAGGGGGAAGAGGGAGAGGAGGGGGGAGGCACGAGAGGGGGGGATTTATGCAAATGAGTAATGGAAGATATCACAAGTACAAGTTTTGCCACAAATGTTTTTTATATTTCACAACAGATAAATGGGGGGAAAAAGGAATGATATGTAGAAATGTAATGTACTCTGACAGGGTCTTAGAGCTGGCTAAAATCCAGAAGGATAATGGTAGTGTGATTTATTATTTATGTTGCTGCTTTCGGTTCTATGAGCATAGTAAATCGTTTGCTTTCATACATGAGTAAGGGAGGGAAAAAAAGAGGTATTCTATTAATGACATGGAATGTAAGGGGGCTGGGGGATAGGGATAAGAGAAGTGCAATGTTTAAATATTTTGATAAAATGAAACCCCAGATAATTTGTTTGCAAGAAACACACATGCGTACCGATTCTGTGCATTTATTGCGCTCAAGGAGATATCCGATACAGTTTCATTCTATGTATACCTCATATTCAAGGGGAGTTAGTATAATGATCTCCTCAGATGTCTCCTTTGAGTGCTTGCAACAGAGGGTGGATAAGGAGGGAAAATTTGTTTTTCTACTGTGTAAAATTAACGGACTAATATGTATAATAGCATCTATATATATTCCCCCGCCATTTTCAGCAGTTCCCCTTGGGTGCCTTTCGCAATTTATGGCTTTACATTCGGATGTCCCGGTACTAGCATTAGGAGACTATAATAATATCTTGGACAATTCCCAAGATAGAATGTCTTTGACATCTAAAAACACGAGACATATATCTGGTAGGACGGCCTTTGCTGCCCTGCTTGAGGAACTGGGACTTCGGGATGTATGGAGGGAGAGACATGAAAAGGATAGATGTTATTCATGTTATTCTGCATCACATGATGGTCTTTCTCGTATAGATCTGGGTCTGGGGAATGAGGCACTTTTGCAGCGGGTAGAGGACTCAGCATATGAGCCGCGCCTACTGTCTGATCACTCTCCATTTTGGGTACGGCTAGTCACTATTGGTACTACGGGACGCCCTTTATGGAAAATAAACCCATATTGGCTAACCCTGTTTCCACAGGTAGATAAAACGAGAGGGGCATTACGGGAATTTTTGCAATTCAATGGGGGATCAGCCAGTGCAGCGGTAATTTGGGATACACTTAAGGCGTTTTTGAGGGGCTGCCTCATTAAAGAAATTGCGGGAGTCAAAACTCGAACTGAGAGTGGGAGACTAGGGTACGGGAAGAATTGAAAGAAAGGGAACAGGCTTTAATAATAGACCCATCACAATCCAATCAAGAGTCATGGAGGGAGGCACAGGTAGTATACAACTCGGTCTGGTTATCTGCAGCAGAGAAGAGAAGATATTTTCAGCAACAGAGATACTTTGAAGAGGGCGAAAATACTGGTCGCCTTTTGGCTTTAATAGCCAGAGAGCAACGGGAATCTACTAACATTTTGGCCGTAAGGACTGAATCTGGGGAGAGGCTGACTCTTGGCTCAGACATTTTAAATAGCTTTCAGCAGTTTTACAGTGACCTATATTCCAGTAAAACTAGTTACAGTCCATCTGACCTGGAACAGTTTTTACAAACCTGCCCTTTTCCGCGGTTGACGGAGGAGGACAGGGAAATCCTAAACTGTCCAATTTCACTGGCTGAACTAACAGAAGCACTGAAGGGGGCAACGCACCATAAATCCCCTGGCCCAGATGGATTACCGGTGGAGGTATACTCCCATCATTGTTGCAAACTATAAAGGAGGCTGGGGAAGTGGGTAGGTTGCCAGATAGCATGCAAGAAGCAATAATAACAGTACTTTTAAAGCCAGGAAAAGATAGACTTCTAATGGATTCATATCGTCCAATTTCGCTATTAAACACGGACGTTAAGTTGTTTGCTAGTGTTTTGGCCAAGAGGCTTTCCCAGGTAATCGGCAAGCTGGTTCATTGTGATCAACATGGCTTTATGCCTACGCTTTCCATGTCTGACAACATAAGGAGGCTATATATGAATCTACAGGTGCCAGTTGACAATCCAGGGGGTAGGGCCATTCTGTCACTGGACGCTGCAAAGGCGTTTGATAGTGTGGAGTGGCCCTACCTCATGGAAATATTGGAAAGATTTGGAATGGGAGGTAAATTTATATCCTGGGTAAGGGTACTCTATTTTAAACCTAGAGCCAGGTTGCGCATCAATAATGACCTCTCCTCTCCATTCGGATTGTACAGAGGGACAAGACAGGGTTGCCCGCTGTCTCCATTACTGTTCGCTTTGGCGATAGAACCCATGGCTATATTGATCCGAAACTCACCAGAGGTGGTGGAGTTTCGTAGACATCAGAGAGGAAAAAATATCTTTATACGCAGATGATGCACTTATATATTTAGGGGACATGGCCTCTTCTCTACGGGCAGTGATGGAGATAGTGGGAAACTTTGGTAACTTCTCAGTCTTTGTTATCAATTGGTCGAAATCAACTCTAATGCCGCTAGATCAGCTGAGGGATAGACTCCCAGAGGGGGCGGAACAAATAGCCATTGTTAATAGCTTCAAATATCTGGGAGTGGTAGTATCCCCAGAGCCAGCTGAGTATCTTCGGCTGAATCTGGGGCCACTACTTACCAGACAGAAAGAAAAATGTAATAGTTGGTGCAGGCTTCCACTATCAGTCATAGGACGAGCAAATTTAGTAAAAATGGTATGGGCCCCCCAGCAACTATACGTTTTTCATAATTCACCAATATGGATATAAAAAAAGTGGTTCAAGCTAATAGATACATTGATGAGAGAACTGATATGGAAAAAAAAGGTGCCTAGAATTAGCTTGGAAACACTGCAATATGAAAAAGATAAGGGAGGGTTGTTAATACCTCATCCCAGGTTATATTTCTTGACATCACAGCTTCAACAAATGGCAGGAGGGGGTCGAAAGGGAAATGAGGACCCTATATGCAAATTGGTGACTATATCAGAACCCACACTAGAGGCAGCCTCCCACTTAGAAATGGATTTACCAAGCATGAAGGGTTTAGAACCCACAAGTTTTCTTTTTAAAAGGGTATGGGGGGAGATCCAGAAAATACTGAAAATAACGGCGTGCTCCCATTTACACCAATATGGCATAATAAAAGATATACTGAGGTCCAGGAATTGCAAGGTTTCTCACATTGGAAGGAAAAGGGGATTTGGTTTTTCTCACAGCTCTACGAGGGGGAGGGGGGGGGGGCATACGAACAACTATGCAGGGAATTTCATCTGCACCCTAGGGGCTTTTACCAATACCTCCAACTCCGTCATGCGCTACAGGCGCAACAAATAACTCATTCTTTGGGAGTAACAACAGTTCCATTATTGAGTGAAGTTTTAAAAGCAGACACGAGGAAAGGATTAATATCAAAAATATATAGGGAATTACTGACTGTGTCCCAGGATTACACTTCACTAAAGTGCCGAAATAAATGGGTAGAGGATGTAGGTGAGATAGATGATAAACAGTGGGAAATGGCACTTGAAGCTATCCCAGTAGTCTCGTTATCCGCATCCCAAAGGTTGTCACAACTATTTATTCTGCATAGGGCCTTACTGACTGTGTCCCAGGATCACACTTCACTAAAGTGCCGAAATAAATGGGTAGAGGATGTAGGTAAGATAGATGATAAACAGTGGGAAATGGCGCTTGAAGCTATCCCAGTAGTCTCGTTATCCGCATCCCAAAGGTTGTCACAACTATTTATTCTGCATAGGGCCTACAGGACATCAGTACAGCTTCACAAATGGGGGGGGGGGGTAGGGACTTCCCGTTGTGCCCTAAGTGTGGAGTGCATAAGGGGGACTTTATCCATTTAATGTGGAGGTGCCCAAAGTTGCACAGGTACTGGGATGAGGTCTCCCGGTGCATCTCTAGGTTGGCGCAAGTTCCCATTCCACTGAACCCGACAGTATACTTGCTCGGCGCTATAAGCGTAGAGATGTTCCCGGGAGGAAAGTTTTTTATGTTAACCAGATTGATGTACTTGGCTAGAAAACTTATTGCAAAACACTGGATGGCCCCTACCGTACCCACAGGGAAGCAATGGATCTCATATGTAGACTCACTCCTCTCTAGAGAACGACTGGCTTATAGCCGTAGAAGTGATAAGGGTAAATTTGACAAGATATGGCAACTTTGGTTGGGGGATGCGGATTTGGCTCCTCATCAATTGGTAATGGAAAGGCTTCAGATGTAGAGATATAGGGGGATTGGGAGAGAGGAAAGCGCAGATAAAATGGATAGGGAATAGGAGGAAGAGAGAGCAGAACTAATGGAAGGGGAGAAGAAGGAACAGGATAGCAGGTGGGCCCGAAGAGGTGATGACTGCATAATTAGTTAAGAAAATAATAGGTTGTGGGGAAAGTCAGAGGTAAATGAGAGTGTGGTGAATAAAAATGTTGCAATTCATAGGAGATGCTTGTTGTGGTGGAGGTGGGGGGGAGGGGGGTAGGAATGGGGTAGGTAAAAAGTTGGGATAAGACTCAATAGTGAAAATACAATAGTGATATGAAATTGGGTATGAATATTAGAATGGGTTTGTATAATTTTATAGAAATTGGATCAACATATACTATGTACGATTGTTATGAATAATGTATGTATTATATTAAAATAAAATAAAAATTCTTGATTAAAAAAAAAAAGAGCATATATGCCGAAGCATAGGGGCAGCAGGGGCGGAGGAGCGATTTGCTCCTACCTTTTGGGGCGGATGCCCCCATGCTTCGGCATATATAAACGGTGCATGTATGCCCATCATTAGAAGTGGGTGGATGAAGGGAGGTATTCTAATGGTGGGCATACCCACCGATCAATCTCTTTTTTTTGTTCAGCCCACAGGCTGCATGAAAAAAAAGTTTACAATATATGCCCAACAAGGACCAGCAACGTACTGGTATCTTGCTGGACTTTGAGTGGTTATACCAGAATGATGCCTGCAGGTTTAGTTATCATCTTGGTATCATTATTTTCAGCCAGCGGTCGGCTTTCATGTAAAAGCAATCCTAGCAGCTAATTAGCCTCTAGACTGCCCCCCCCTGTCTTCCATGTTTTTCTCTGGCTCTCCTGTCCCAACAGGGAACCTGAGAATGCAGACGGTGATTCAGCCAGCTGATCATAGAGCTGATCAGAGACCAGAATGGCTCCAAACATCTCTATGACCTAAGAAACCGGAAGCTATGAGCATTTCATGACTTAGATTTCGCCGGATGTAAACAGCGCCATTGGGAAAGCATTTTATCACACCGATCTTGGTGTGGTCAGATGCTTTGAGGGCAGAGTAGTGAGGAGTGAATCAAAAATTTACGCCCTTAGAAATCCTGAAGGCGGTGATTGGTTTTCGGGGCCCCTTATGCAGCTAGGCTCCCAAAAAGTCCCACACATGTGGTATCCCTGTACTCAGGAGAGGCAGCAGAATGTATTTTGAGGTGTAATTACACATATGCCCATGGCATGTTTGAGCAATATATGATTTAGTGACAACTTTGTGCAAAAAAAAAAAAAAGTCACTTTCCCGCAACTTGTGTCAAAATATAAAATATTCCATGGACTCAACATGCCTCTCAGCAAATAGCTTGGGGTGTCTACTTTCCAAAATGGGGTCATTTGGGGGGGGGGGGGGGTTGTGCCATCTGGGCATTTTATGGCCTTTAAAATTGTGATAGGTAGTGAGGAGTGAAATCAAAACTTTACTCCCTTAGAAATCCTGAAGGTGGTGCTTGGTTTTTGGGGCCCTGTACGCGGCTAGGCTCCCAAAAAGTCCCACACATGTGGTATCCCCGTACTCAGGAGAATCAGCAGAATGTTTTTTGGGGTGCAATTCCACATATGCCCATGGCCTGTGTGAGCAATATATCTTTTAGTGACAACTTTGTGCAAAAAAAAAAAAAAAGTTTGTCATTTTCCCGCAACTTGTGGCAAAATATAAAATATTCCATGGACTCAACATGCCTCTCAGCAAATAGCTTGGGGCGTCTACTTTCCAAAATGGGCTCATTTGGGGGGGGTTCTCTGCCATCTTGCCATTTTATGGCCTTTAAAACTGTGATAGGTAGTGAGAAATGAAATCAAAACTTTACTCCCTTAGAAATCCTGAAGGCGGTGCTTGGTTTTCGGGGCCCTGTACGCGGCTAGGCTCCCAAAAAGTCCCACACATGTGGTATCCCCGTACTCAGGAGAATCAGCAGAATGTTTTTTGGGGTGCAATTCCACATATGCCCATGGCCTGTGTGAGCAATATATCATTTAGTGACAACTTTGTGCAAAAAAAAAAAAAAGTTTGTAATTTTCCCGCAACTTGTGGCAAAATATAAAATATTCCATGGACTCAACATGCCTCTCAGCAAATAGCTTGGGGCGTCTACTTTCCAAAATGGGCTCATTTGGGGGGGTTTTCTGCCATCTTGGCATTTTATGGCCTTCAAAACTGTGATAGGTAGTGAGGAGTGAAATCAAAAATGTACGCCCTTAGAAATCCTGAAGGCGGTGCTTGGTTTTGGGGCCCCTTACGCGGCTAGGTTCCCAAAAAGTCCCACACATGTGGTATCCCCATACTCAGGAGAAGCATCAGAATGTATTTTGGGGTGTAATTCCACATATGCCCATGGCATGTTTTAGCAATATATCATATAGTGACAACTTTGTGGGAAAAAAAACCAAGTTTGTTATCTTTCTGCAACTTGTGTCAAAATATAAAATATTCCATGGACTCAAAATGCCTCTCAGCAAATAGCTTGGGGTGTCTACTTTCCAAAATGGGATCATTTGTGGGGGGGGGGGTTGTGCCATCTTGGCATTTTATGGCCTTCAAAACTGTGATAGGTAGTGAGGAGTGAAATAAAAAATTTACCCCCCTAGAAATCCTGAAGACGGTGCTTGGTTTTCAGGGCCCCGTACGCGGCTAGGCTCCCAAAAAGTCCCACACATGTGATATCCCCATACTCAGGAGAAGCAGCTAAATGTATTTTTGGGCGCAATTTCACGTATAACTATGGCATGCGTGAGCAATATATCATTTAGTGACAACTTTTAGTATTTTTTTTATCATTATTCAATCACTTGGGACAAAAAAAATTAATATTTAATGGGCTCAACATGCCTCTCAGCAATTTCTTAGGGGTGTCTACTTTCCAAAATGGGGTCATTTTGGGGGGGGGGGGGGTTGTACTGCCCTGCCATTTTAGCAGCTCAAGAAATGTCATTGACAGTTATAAACTAAAAGCTGTGTAAATTCCAGAAAATGTACCCTAGTTTGTAGACGCTATAACTTTTGCTCAAACCAATAAATATACACTTATTGACATTTTTTTTTACCAAAGACATGTGGCCGAATACATTTTGGCCTAAATGTATGACTAAAATTGAGTTTATTGGATTTTTTTTTATAACAAAAAGTAGAAAATATCATTTTTTTCAAATTTTTCGGTCTTTTTCCGTTTATAGCGCAAAAAATAAAAACCGCAGAGGTGATCAAATACCATGAAAAGAAAGCTCTATTTGTGGGAAGAAAAGGACGCAAATTTCGTTTGGGTACAGCATTGCATGACCGCGCAATTAGCAGTTAAAGCGATGCAGTGCCAAATTGTAAAAAGTGCTCTGGTCAGGAAGGGGGTAAATCCTTCCGGGGCTGAAGTGGTTAAAGAGTCAACTGGTGAGCCTCCAGGTGTGTCTCTTTGGTGGCAGTGATCCAGTCTGTTGGGGGATTCACAGCACCTTCCCTTCTTTCAGTGTTTGGAAGACTTAATATCACTTATTGTCACGTTTTTGGGACTTGATTTTACTCTTTGTTATATTTTTTGTGTTTGTGTTTTTCTTTGATATAGTGCAGCACATTTTATATACCAATGTTATTTCATTATGAAAAATATCTCGGAGTGATAGCAGCTTTTTTTTCACTTGGTTTAAAACCAGGGTTGTCCCGATACCGATACTAGTATCGGTATCGGCACCGATACCGAGCATTTGCCCAAGTACTTGTACTCGGGCAAATGCTCCCGATGCTTCCCCCGATACCTAGAGGACAGCTGTGATCGACGCGTGGGGGAGTCACAAGATTCTCCCCCAGCGGCTTTCACCAGCTTTAGTGACATACAGCGGTGATCGCTCACAGCTGACTGTCACTGCATCCTCCTCCATGCCCCCTCCTTTCCTCTGTGCCTCTCCGCTGTCCCCTGCATTCTTCTCTCCTTATCTGTCCCCCTCCGTACTCCCCCTTCGTTCCTCTCTCCTTATCTGTCCCCCTCCGTTCTCTCCCTCCGTTCCTCTCTCCTTATCTGTCCCCTGCATGCCTCTCTCCTTATCTGTCCCCTCCGTTCTCCCCCTCAGTTCCTCCGTCCTCCCCCTCCTTCCTTTGTGTATGGATAGAGTCAGCTGACTCTGTCCATTCACATAACTGAAACATTGTAATCTCCTGTGATTACGATGTGTCAGTTTATGAATGGAGAGAAGCTGCTGTCTTCTCTCCATTCATTCTCAGTGCAGCTGACGCTGCAGAGAAAGGGACTGGGGAATCTCTATCCTCTGTCTCTTTCTCTGTCTCAAGGGGGAGTTATCAGAGGTCTGTTAAGACCCCTGATATCTCACCAAAGCCCCCCAAAAGGGCTGATTAAAAAAAAAAAACAATAAAGAATAAAAAAATATTATTGTAAAAAATAAAAATTGTAAAAAAAAACACACACACATACAACGTTCACCCCCCCCCCCCCAAAAAAATAGCAAAAAAAAAAACTGTCACATGACATTAAAAAAAGTATCGGTAATCGGTAGAACTACCCGAACTACCTCTTTTTAGAGGGTTCCAGCTCCCACTTCCTCCCGGGGCTCCGCGGTGCCACGTGGTGCCGGAAGGGAGATTACCTCTCCCTCTCGGCAATCATCTGGGACACGTCACAGGTCCCAGATGATTGCCCGGCCAGTCGCAGCGTGTCGTGCGCATTCGCAGTGTGTGCCCGGCTGTGAAGCCACAGCCGGGCGCCCACAGTGACAATGCCAGCACCACAGATAGGAGGAGGAGACGAGCGGGGCTTCGTTCCCCTGCATCGCTGGACCCTGGGACGTGTAAGTGTCCAATTATTAAAAGTCAGCAGCTGCAGTATTTGTAGCTGCTGACTTTTATTTTTATTTTTTTTATTGGAACTTCGCTTTAAGTCCAGGACTCTCATGCAAATTCTGAAGAGTCTGAGTCTGGGAGCCAAGACTTAGAAAATCACTGGCTTGGACTGTGTGTAGAATTAGAAGATATTTCAAGTGATGTGTTGGTTCCAGTGCTGATTTTGAAGGTTCATAATAACATTGTGGATCTTTAGACTTTGAATGAATATATTTAAGATATTTAAGGCCTCTAAGTCCAGGATAGGGTGGATTCCCCTTTTGGTTTTGGAACAGTGAAAGGGTTGGAGTAAAACCCCTTAACTTTTCCTGTAATGGTATAATTGCAGTGACTCCTTGATTCAAAAGGTCTGCAAGTGCAAAATTGAGGTCTGCTAGTGATTGCAGAGACATAGTTAGATGGAACAACATGAGAAAGGCAAAGAGTGGAAGACTGGACAATATGTCTTTTACCCAGGTATCTGAGATGGTACTGAGTCCTTCCCTTAGGCTTGGCTTTGGATTATGAGACTTGGGAGAAATGAAGGGAACTTTTTTTGGCTCCAGTGACAGGAGACGATTTGCCGAATAAAGGCTTAGGCTTCTTGACAGACAAGAGACTCATTCGACAGACTGAATTGAAAATATCAACAAACTGTCAACACAATAATATAGGGGTAAAGGCAAAAGCTCTAGGTGCTCTACAACCAAAGGGGTGTCAGGGCTGGGCTCAGCCCATCCTTCTCTGAGCTGGCTGCTCAGCTGTCGGCTAATTGCCAGCTCCTATCTCTCCACAGTGATTTACCTGTTGATGTTATCCTGCTTGTCAGTGTTGCCTACTTAAGCAATCCAGTCCAGATGATCTCTGCCTGCGCCTTGTTCACATCTCTTGACGCTCTCCTGTGTTCCTGTTAAAGACTTGCTTGGCTGACATTCTTTCTGGCTGCAGATCCTGCTTGCTGTTCTACTTCGCTGTTCTCTGGCTCCCTGACGTTTTGGCTTGTCTGACTATCCGTTCCGGGTTCCTGAACTCTGACTATGTTTTGATTACATTTACCCAGTTTACCTTTTTTTATTATTATTAAACAAGTGTGATTTAACTGTACTTCTGTCTCAGTCTGATTCATGGTTTCTGACAGTAGGCGAAGGCTATGAATTCAGAAGATGCAGTCAATCCACTTGTTGGTAATATTTTTTCCAGATTGGATGAGCAGGATCACCGCATGGATCAGTTTGCCATGGCGTTACAAATGCTCCTGAGTCACACGGCTCACCTGAAATCTCCCACTGTGGCTGCTCTGGTACAACCTGTGTTGCAGGCCGTCCCTGCTGCTGCTCCAGTCTCTGTGCAGGCACCCACCTTGATTATTACCTCTATAAGATCTAGGTCTGGTTCTGCTCCATTTCCCCAACGATTTAGGGGCGATAAAGTCCAATGCAGAGGGTTTCTCAACCAGGTTGAGATATACTTTGAGGTGCTGCCCCAGATGTTTACCACAGATAGAAGCAAAGTAGGTTTTGAGAGATCCTTGGTCTGGGCACACCCTCTATGAGAGACGCAAAACCCTGTTGTCTTGAATTACCCTGAGTTTGTGGCTTCTTTTAAAAGGGTATTTGATGTTCCCGCACACTCTGCTTCTGCTGCCAAGTGCCTCATGTCTACCAAACAGAGTACGAGAACTGTTGCCGATTACGCCATTGAATTCCATACTCTGGCAGTAGAGGTTGCGTGCAGCAATGAGGCCCTTATGGCTGCTTTTTCTCATGGTCTCTCGAATACCATCAAGGATGAGATAGTAGCCTGAGATATACCCACTGAGCTGAAGAAGTTAATCACGTTTCCCATCCTCATTGACTCCAGACTCAGAGAAAGACTTCCTTTTAAGGAGGGCTTGCGGAAGCCTTCTGTAGATTTGTCTCCGAGCTTTGCAGTCCTACTGTCAGAAACCATGAACACAGACCGAGACAGAAGTACAGTTGAATCATACTTGTTTAATAATAAAAATAAAAAGAACAAATGTAGTCAAAACATAACCCAAGTTCAGTAATGGAATAGTCAGCCAAGCCAGAAGTCAGGGATCAATGTAGTGGAACAGCAAATAGGATCTGAAGCCAGAAGGGATGTTAGCAAAGCCAGTCTTTGAACAGGAACGCAGGAGATAGTTTCTTGTGATGTGACCAAGGCGAAGGCAGAGCTCTCTGGACTGAACGGCTTAAGTAGGCAGGACTGATGAGCAAGATCATCAACAGCTGAGTAACTGTGGAGAAAGATGGGAGCTGGCAATTAGCCGACAGCTGAGCGGCCAGCTCAGAGAAGGAAGGGCTGAGCCCAGCCCTGACACCCACACTTGCCTCCCTCACCTCCCATGCGTCCTGGTACTGAGTCGTCAGTGAAGATCAACCCATGCACTTGGGCTTCACGCGTCTCTCTGTGGATGAGAGAACCCTTAGGAGGAGGAAGAGATTGTGCCTTTATTGTGGCCAGGAAAAAGGAAAAAGAAACTGCGCTCTGGTGAATAAATAAAATAAAAACATATGTACCCAAACCCTAAGGGTAATAATATATAACTTCAAAAAAATTGTGAAGCAGCGATTCTCCTGCACAACATAAACACAGTGTATATCAAATAATAAAATTTAGAATTGCGCTAAATATGAACAATAATTATGCACACATACATATACTTAATAATATGGTGATGCGCCCATATATAAATATCACATCTGATGTGAAAAAATTGTGAAAAATGTCATAGCACCAAAATTAAATAAACAATAATTGGTACAATCAACAATTAAAGACCTGTGAAAGTGAGTCCTAAACATATAGTGACTATATCACCCATGAAAATGCAATTGGATCATAAATTATTCTAAAAAAGTCCATCCAAAAATTGTGGAATCCTTGATAGTAGAGGAAAAGATAGTGCCTGATCCACCACCAAAGAATATAGGTTGCCGCTTACCAGAGACCCATGATCCCCCACTACAGAGGATCAGGGAAAGCCTGTATTGGAAGCATAACAGATACAGCCAAAACCTGGATTCGTTAATGGTGCAAGTTTGGTATCCAAAACACAACCAACGGAGCTTATATAACTTCAGATCTCAACGTAACATCCCCAGCTGCATCCTGTAGACAATAGGGCAGACCTCGGAGTATTTGATTGGGATGGAGATTTTCACATTTATTAAGGATATTAAGGAGATTTTCACATTTATTAAGGATAGAAGTTTGGATGCAGATGATTTCTTTTCATCCAATAGTGAGCATACTGATGCCAATCAAGATTTCAAACATCTTAGGAGCACTTTAGACAAACAAGTCAGAACCTAGTGGGATATTTTTTCCCTTAAAAAATCTGTTAAGGATAAGATTACCTCCAGACATTTGAGATGGGACATTGCTCCCAATGATGGGCTTTCAGATAAAGATCTTGAGGTCGAATGGTTCTCGTTTTTTAATCTCACTGAAAGGAAGCTTTTGGAGATGTTGATAGCAAGGAAAGAAAAGAAACTAAAATTAATTGAGGCCAATATCAATGGTATTAAATCCAAATTGGGTACCTTGATCGCTTCAGGGGAATAAAGGGATAAATTAAAACTCCAAGATTTTGTGCATAAATTGGATAAAGACACCCAAAATAAAAAAAATAAAAAAAATTATTAGAGATACTAACGATTATAAATCCAATAAAGTCTATAAATGGCAGGAGGTTGAGGAAGAACCCAGTATCACATCTGGGTCCTCTAAACTGGAACCAGAACGTGTTTTGGATACCATCAAAACCCCGATTCGGAAATATGGCTCATACAAAGATTTTGAAAGATGGAACCAACAGGGTAGTGGGTATTATGATCCACCGGCACCCGTCTATGGTGTACCTACCTATAATCGGTTTGAACCTCTGAATTATGAGCATCCTTATCCATCCCACAGAGGATCTTATAACCAAAGAGGTTATGAACATAGAGAAGGCGGCTATGGTGGGCAATCCTGGCCCCCTAATTACCCCAGTTACCATCCCCCACCTAATAGAGGTCGGGGTTGGTACCCCAACAACCAAAGCGGGGATTTTCAGAAAAGAGGTTCAGGAGGACCCCCCATGACGAGGGAAAGAGGAGCTATGACCCCCAGGGGACAGGGTAAGGATCAGAATC
Source organism: Lithobates septentrionalis (assembly GCA_037952835.1). NCBI lineage: Eukaryota > Metazoa > Chordata > Amphibia > Anura > Ranidae > Lithobates > Lithobates septentrionalis. The sequence goes on along the minus strand of JBBDGP010000264.1, from coordinate 7,859,542 downwards.
CACTGGAGGAAAGGAGACCATGGTATCCCACGATTTCCCAACTGCGAGATGGAGAAAGAAAAGAAGAACAAGAGGTTGCAGAGGAGGGCAAAGGAAAGCCCAAAAGAGAAATTTAATGGAAGGAATTTTCAATTTTTAGTGATGCTATTTTTTAGCAAGATGAATTAAAGATTTTAGATTTGGGTCTCAAGTTTGCCTTGAATAGGAATTTGAATAAATTTGATGTTTTTATCGATTTCCAGAAGTTTATTAGGAAAATTAATATTAAAAAGTTTTATTCTAAAAATAACTCTCCAGCGAATCCTCCTGCAGAGGAGTATTTGCATACATCTCTAAAAAAGAATTCTATTTTTAACCCCAAGATTGCTAATAATCATTTCATTGGAGTTTTCAAATCATTGGTTGAGCAAGATCTGGATAGACTTGCTATACAACCGAAGAGACGCAAAAGAGATTTAGAGAAAGGTTTGGAGTTACTGGAGAAGAATGTGGTTATCAGATCAGCTGATAAGGGGGGGGGGGGGGGGTAATGATACTTAATAAAACAGACTACTTAGAAGAGCTGAACAGACTGGTTAGTGACCAGGAAACATACGAAAAACTAAAAGGTAATCCCACAAAGAAATTCTAAGCCAAACTTAAGAGCTTAATAAAAACAGCAATGGACGAAGGGATTTTGAAAAAGAAAGAGGAAAGATATCTTATCCCAGACGTGCCACGAGTACCTGTGATTTATCAGCTACCAAAAATACACAAAAATCCATATAAACCTCCGGGCCGATCTATAGTCAGTGGAATTGGGTCAATATTCTCTAGGCTTGGGGAATATTTAGATTATTTTTTGCAACCACTCACCAAAAAATGTCCTGCCTATCTCAAAGATAGTAAAGATCTAATTGAATTATTCAGCTCAATGACAGTAGATGATGACTGTTTATTAGCAAGTATTGATGTCAACTCGTTATATACGAACATCCAGCAGCAGCATGCTCTCCAAGCCATTGAGTGGGCATTGGGGAGCACCAGTATTAAATATAAACAGAGCTTTTCTTTTGAATGCTCTTGATTTGGCAATGAGCCACAATTTCTTCTGGCACGAAAAGGAATATTATAGGCAAATAAAAAGTGTTGCCATGGGGGCCAAGTATGCACCATCAGTGGCTAACCTTTTCATGACTTTTTGGGAGAACAAAGCTATTTTTCAAACCAACATACCGGAACTTAGACTCTATAAAAGGTATATAGACGATATTTTGATTATTTGGGCAGGATCACCAGATTCTTTTCTTAGTTTTTTAACCAAAATTGGTGCTAATCCTTTTGGTATCTCCTTTTCTGAGAGCTTCAGTTACTGGGAGATTAATTTCCTGGATCTGACGCTATTTAGAGAAGGGGATAGGTTGCTTACATGCACCTTTTTTAAAGATGTTGATAGGAATGGCTATATTCCATTAACAAGTTGCCACCACCCTAGATGGCTGGGAGGTATCCCCAAAAGCCAAATGCTTAGGATCAGAAGAAATTGCAGCACAAAAGATGATTACAATTCACAAGCCTATGTGATCCTGGAACGATTTCATGCCAAAGGATATAGGTTTGAAGATCTTAAACGGACTAAGGAAATAATCGGTGAGATGGATAGGAATGACTTGTTCAAACCAAAAGGAAAAAAGGAACACAATCATGGTGTGGCATTTATGACTGGCTTCCACCGGCAGTATCGAGATTTTGAGAAAATTATCAAAGAACATTGGCCTCTACTTTTGGAAGATAGTGATCTTAAGAAGATCCTGCCAACTCAGCCTAAATTCATTTATACCAAGCCACCCACGCTTAGGCTTCAACTGGCACATAATGTTGTAAACCCCCCGAAGAAATTATGTACTTTTTTTTAGACAGAACTGGGTTTTACAGCTGTGGTAGATGTATGATGTGTAGGACTTCCAGATTCCGTAAGAAAAAAATCACCCATTTTAGTTCTCTATCAGAAGGGAGATCTTTTGAGATCAAAAAGTTCATTACATGCAGTACGACACATGTCACATACCTTCTGTCTTGTCCGTGCAACCTACAGTATGTAGGGAGGACTACTAGACAGCTAGGAGTCATGTTAATAGGATTAGGAAAGGATACAAACATCATGGTCTTTCTAACTACTTTAGGTTGTTTCACAATAGGGATCCCAGCGTGCTCACGTTCTGTGGAATTGACAAGGTTGAGGAACACTGGCAAGGCTCTAATCTTAGAAGGGCCATTTCCCAGAACGAGACCCAATGGATCCACAGGTTACGTACTTTGAGCCCCTATGGCCTCAATATTGAGCTGGATCTCAACTGTTTTTTATCTAATTGGTAACTCCTTCATTCTCTCTTATAGGCCGTACACACGGTCGGACTTTGTTCGGACATTCCGACAACAAAATCCTAGGATTTTTTCCGACGGATGTTGGCTCAAACTTGTCTTGCATACACACAGTCATACAAAGTTTTCGGAAAATCCGATCATTCTGAACGCGGTGACGTAAAACACGTACGTCGGGACTATAAACGGGGCAGTGGCCAATAGCTTCCATCTCTTTATTTATTCTGAGCATGCGTGGCACTTTGTCCGTCGGATTTGTGTACACACGATCGGAATTTGCGACAACGGATTTTGTTGTCGGAAAATTTTATCTCCTGCTGTCCAACTTTGTGTGTCGGAAAATCCGATGGAAAATGTCCGATGGAGCCCACACACGGTCGGAATTTCCGACAACATGCTCCGATCGGACATTTTCCATCGGAAAATCCGACCGTGTGTACGGGGCATTAGAGTTTTTCACAATCTATATATATTTTTTAATATATATTTTATAATATATTTTCCAAATATATTTCTTAACCACTTCAGCCCCGGAAGGATTTACCCCCTTCCTGACAGAGCACTTTTTACAATTTGGCACTGCGTCGCTTTATATGCTAATTGCGCTGTCATGCAATGCTGTACCCAAACAAAATTTGCGTCCTTTTCTTCCCACAAATAGAGCTTTCTTTTGATGGTATTTGATCACCTCTGCGGTTTTTATTTTTTGCGCTATAAACGGAAAAAGACCGAAAATTTTGAAAAAAAAAATGATATTTTCTACTTTTTGTTATAAAAAAATCCAATAAACTCAATTTTAGTCATACGTTTAGGCCAAAATGTATTCGGCCACATGTCTTTGGTAAAAAAAGTCAGTAAGCGTATATTTATTGGTTTGCGCAAAAGTTATAGCGTCTACAAACTGGGGTACATTTTCTGGAATTTACACAGCTTTTAGTTTATGACTGGCTATGTCATTTCTTGAGGTGCTAAAATGGCAGGGCAGTACAACCCCCCCCCCAAATGACCCCAATTTGGAAAGTAGACACCCCAAGGAAATTGCTTAGAAGCATGTTGAGCCCATTGAATATTATTTTTTTTTGTCCCAAGTGATTGAATAATGACAAAAAATAAATAAATTTACAAAAAGTTGTCACTAAATGATATATTGCTCACACGGGCCATGGGCATATGTGGAATTGCACCCCAAAATACATTCAGCTGCTTCTCCTGAGTACGGGGATACCACATGTGTGGGACTTTTTGGGAGCCGCGTACGGCGCCCCGAAACCAATCACCGCCTTCAGAATTTCTAAGGGCGTAAATTTTTGATTTCACTCCTCACTACCTATCACAGTTTTGAAGGCCATAAAATGCCCAGATGCCACAAAACCCCCCCCCCCCCCAAATGACCCAATTTTGGAAAGTACACACCCCAAGCAATTTGCTGAGAGGCATGTTGAGTCCATGAAATATTTTATATTTTCACACAAGTTGCGGGAAAGTGACAATTTTTTTTTTTTTTGCACAAAGTTGTCACTAAATGATATATTGCTCACACAGGCCATGGGCATATGTGGAATTGCACCCCAAAATACATTTAGCTGCTTCTCCTGAGTACGGGGATACCAAATGTGTGGGACTTTTTGGAAGCCTAGCCGCGTACGGGGCCCCGAAAACCAATCACCGCCTTCAGGATTTCTAAGGGCGTAAATTTTTTATTTCACTCTTCACTGCCTATAACAGTTTCGGAGGCCATGGAATGCCCAGGTGGCACAAACCCCCCCCAAATGACCCCAGTTTGGAAAGTAGACACCCCAAGCTATTTGCTGAGAGGCATGGTGAGTATTTTGCAGCTCTCATTTGTTTTTGAAAATGATGAAAGACAAGAAAAAAATTTTTTTTTTCTTTCTTTCAATTTTCAAAACTTTGTGACAAAAAGTGAGGTCTGCAAAATACTCACTATACCTCTCAGCAAATAGCTTGGGGTGTCTGCTTTCCAAAATAGGGTCATTTGGGGGGGGTGGTGCCACCTGTGCATTCCATGGCCTCCGAAACTGTGATAGGCAGTGAAGAGTGAAATCAAAAATTTACGCCCTTAGAAAGCCTGAAGGCGGTGCTTGGTTTTCGGGTTCCCGCTAGGCTCCCAAAAAGTCTCACACATGTGGTATCCCCATACTCAGGAGAAGCAACAGAATGTATTTTGGGGAGTAATTGCACATATTCCAATGGCATGTTTGAGCAATATATCATTTAGTGACAACTTTGTGCAAAAAAAAAAAAAATTGTCTTTTTCCCGCAACTTGTGTCACAATATAAAATATTCCATGAACTCGACATGCCTCTCAGCAAATAGCTTGGGTGTCTACTTTCCAAAATGGGGTCATTTGGGGGGATTTTTAACTGTCCTGGCATTTTATGCACAACATTTAGAAGCTTATGTTACACATCACCCACTCTTCTAACCACTTGAAGACAAAGCCCTTTCTGACACTTTTTGTTTACATGAAAAAATTATTTTTTTTTTGCAAGAAAATTACTTTGAACCCCCAAACATTATATATTTTTTTTAAAGCAAATGCCCTACAGATTAAAATGGTGGGTGTTTCATTTTTTTTTCACACAGTGTTTGCGCAGCGATTTTTCAAACGCATTTTTTTGGGAAAAAACACACTTTTTTCAATTTTAAATGCACTAAAACACACTATATTGCCCAAATGTTTGATGGAATAAAAAAGATGATCTTAGGCCGAGTACATGGATACCAAACATGACATGCTTTAAAGTTGCACACAAACGTGCAGTGGCGACAAACTAAATACATTTTTAAAAGCCTTTACACGTTACCACTTTAGATTTACAGAGGAGGTCTACTGCTAAAATTACTGCCCTCGATCTGACCTTCGCGGTGATACCTCACATGCATGGTGCAATTGCTGTTTACATTTGACGCCAGACCGATGCTTGCGTTCGCCTTTGCGCGAGAGCAGGGGGGACAGGGGTGCTTTTTATTTATTTATTTATTTATTTTTTTGCTTTTTTATCTTATTTTTAAACTGTTCATTTCATTTTTTTTAATCATTTTTATTGTTATCTCAGGGAATGTAAATATCCCCTTTGATAGCAATAGGTAGTGACAGGTACTTTTTAAAAAAAAAAATTGGGGTCTATTAAACCCTAGATCTCTCCTCTGCCCTCAAAGCATCTGACCACACCAAGATCGGTGTGATAAAATGCCTTCCCAATTTCCCAATGGCGCTGTTTACATCCGGCGAAATCTAAGTCATGAAATGCTCGTAGCTTCCGGTTTCTTAGGCCATAGAGATGTTTGGAGCCACTCTGGTCTCTGATCAGTTCTATGGTTAGCTGGCTGACTCACCGGCTGCATTCTCAGGTTCCCTGTTGGGACAGGAGAGCCAGAGAAAAACATGGAAGACGGTGGGGGGGGCATTCCCTCCCACTGCTTGTAAAAGCAGTCTAGAGGCTAATTAGCTGCTAGGATTGCTTTTACATGAAAGCCGACCGCTGGCTGAAAATAATGATACCAAGATGATACCTAAACCTGCAGGCATCATTCTGGTATAACCACTCAAAGTCCAGCAACATACCAGTATGTTGCTGGTCCTTGTTGGGCATATATTGTAATCTTTTTTTTTTCATGCAGCCTGTGGGCTGAACGAAAAAAGAGATTGATCGGTGGGTATGCCCACCATTAGAATACCTCCCTTTATCCACCCACTTCTAATGATGGGCATACATGCACCATTTATATATGCCGAAGCATGAGGGCATCCTCCCACAAAAGTTAGGAGCAAATCGCTCCTCCGCCCCTGCTGCCCCCACACTTCGGCATATATCACCTCCGCTGGAGTCACGGCTTTATATATCGTGGGAGCAAACGCTGTTGCTGTCAAGATAAATAAATCTGCGCTGCAACTGAATGACAAAAAAATGGTTAACAATAAAACACAGTAAACAGTAAAGTATAAAAAATTGCATACCTGAAAAGCAAACATGATAAAACATAATAATAATAAAACATTGCAGAAGAGAATACAGTAAAAAAGAGCAGAACAATAGAGAGAGAATAGAGAGAGAGAGAACAATAAAACGACAACTATTTTTTTTTTTATTTTATATGTATATTTTCTTTTTTTTTACACTTTTTTTTGTAACTGTGACCGGTTCCAGGTTCGGGTCTCTCAAAATGCGATGGCATCTTGGGAGACCCTGTGAAAGTGTGCCTAGTCTGTGCAATGCTGTACGCTAATACTCAACTAGTGTATGGTAGCGTTCAAAACATTCACCAATGCAAAGACCAGGATTGTCAGGACAGGAGGGACAATAATAGCGGGTGTCACGCCTAGATCCGCGCTTGCTGCAGACACGACATCTTTTTTGGGGGGGTTCGTTGGGTAGGGGTACTCGGGAGGACATAAAGAAAATGCCTCTCATGCAGCCAACTGCATTTGGTTGGGGATGTGAATGGGGGAAGTACGGGCGCTGCAGAAGTGGTGGGTTCCCAATTAGGATTGGTGAATGCAGTAGGAAGGGCACTATGGGCATAACGGGCCTCTGTTTGTCTTCTTCTTGGTGGCAGCGGGACACTACTTGTGCTTGCTACCTCACCAGCTTGAACTGCACTTATAGGACTCGCCACGTCACCAAGTGTTACTGCAGTGCTGGTTTGACTACGACCGGGGTGTACTATGCCGCTGGTGCTTGCCAGTTCACCAAAACGCTACCAAAAAAACTGTTAGCGATCGCAGGGATCAGGCCTGACTCTGCGAACGCTGCAGTTATGCGTTTAGTGTTTTGTAAGTGACAGTGATCGATCGATACTGCACTTGGGTGGGCTGGGCGGAGGGGCAAACGCAGGTGCTAGCAGGTATCTGGGCTGATCCCGCTAACACTGCATTTTTGGGAACCCTAAACTGCTGGGGATGCTAGTATAGATCTGATCGGATCAGATATTGATCCCTTCAGATTCTATACCACTAAGGGAGGTGTACGGTGCGTGCGTGGGTGTTATCGATACTGGCACTAACCTGACGCTGCCTGGGGCTGGTGCTTGCCAGTTCACCAAAACGCTACCTAAAAAACTGTTAGCGATCGCAGGGATCAGGCATGACTCTGCGAATGCTGCAGTTATGCGTTTAGTGTTTTGTAAGTGACAGTGTTTGATCGATACTGCACTTGGGTGGGCTGGGCTGGGCCGGGCAGAGGGACAAAACGCACGTGCTAGTAGGTATCTGGGCTGATCCCGCTAACACTGCGTTTTTGGGAACCCTAAACTGCTGGGGACGCTAGTATAGATCTGATCAGTTCAGATACTATACCACTAAGGGAGGTGTATGCTGCATGCGTGGGTGTTAGTGGTACTGGCGCTAACCTGACGCTGCCTGGGACGACGCAGACCCTATCTGACCCTAAAACCTAACTTATATCACCGCTGGGCGATCAGGGGGCTAAACCTATATTAGGTATTAAACGGCGGGTGCCCTGACACTATAAAAAATAAACTAACTAACCAGCGTCACCCGTAACACTTATATGGTGATCACTGGTGAAAGGGTTAACTATGGGGCAATCAAGGGGTTAAAACCTTTATTGGTTAGTATATGGGGGTCCCTGACGTTATAAAACGCTGACGGCGAACCTATATATTTACCTCCCTAACTAGCTGGTGACACTGGCGACGGGGGGTGATCAAGGGGTTAAAACTTTATTAGGGGGGGTTAGGGGGGTACCCTAGACCTAAAGGGGGCTAACACTAACTGCCCTGCCACACTAACTGTCACAAACTGACACCAATGCAGTAATCAGAAAGAAAAAAACTGCTTGGTGTCAGTGTGGGGGGTGATTGGGGGGTGATCAGAGGGTGATCGGGGGTGAAAAGTATGCCTGGCGTGTTCTACTGTGTGTGTGTGTAATGTTGTGCACTCACATCGATGTCTTCCCTCCTCGGCGCCAGAAAATGCCGAGCCGAGGAGAGATGACATCACTTCCTCTGCCGCTGTTTACTATACAGCAGCAGAGGAAGGATTTCATTGGCTGGGAGCGATCGCGAGGGGGGGGGGCACGAATGGATGGCCTCCCCCTCACCTCTCATCGCTCCCGGACAGAAGCCGACCACCTCGGGCACCGGGGGGGTCCGTTCGGACCCCCCGCCCGCGGGAGGCAGATTACGTACATCTACGTGATTTTGCCTGCCCGTGCCATTCTGCCGACGTATATCGTCGTGAGGCGGTCGGCAAGTGGTTAATAATTTTTTACATTTTTAATTTTTATTTTGTTATACATTCCATTTTTATTTACTGTTTCTAGGCAATTATATTCAAGACCTATTACAAATTTGTCTAATATATTTATATTTGTATTTGAATTTACAAGTTTTTAAATGTTTTTCTACTCATGACAAGAATGTTGTGTTCTTGTCGTTTTGTTAATAAAGTCTATTGGAGTTGCAACAGGATATGATAAATCAGGAAGAGGTGGATAATATACACCCACTAGCCTGATTGGCTGTCACTTCTTTCTCCTTAGGAGGAGTTTGTCTTACATATAAATTTGATCATCTGTGGGCTGGATGTTATGTCTTTGATGACGCCCTGGAGGAGGGCGAAACGTGTCGCAGAAATATCCGGCTCACGTTCTAACCAGTGACGCTGTTTCCTGTCTTCTGTGGAATGCACGCTACCATAGCACGATCACAGAAACATTCTGAATGCCTGTTTGCAGTCTCTATTCTGTGAGAAGCGCTATTATGTGTGCCTGATTAATTTCCATACGGTACTTCACCATGTTCATTTTCTTCTATTTTTTTGGATGGAATATGATGTCCTCTATCCTCAAGTTTTTATCCCATTGGCAACGATCCAGCTCCCATCCTATTTGCTTGTAGAAACTGCAACATTTCAGGTGACTGAGTGTATTCTATCTAGGCTGAAGAGCTGAAAGCCTGTTATCGCTGACCAGGGGGATTCCTCTTAGGGAATGTGCACATCCATCCCGGATTATATCACTTTATGTGTGTTTAATATATTATTTTAATCACATATTGCCAATGCTGATGCTATTTCTTTTAGTTGCTAGCAGTATTTCATATATACAGACATATATATTTTTATTTTTTATTTTATGTCACTTGTTCCAGTATAGCACTTAGTGCAATTTTTGATCACATCCATATAATTTTAGTGATATTTGTATTGTGCATAATTATTGTTCACATTTAGCGCGATTCTATATTTTATTTATTGTGGCCAGGCGGGTCACTTTTTGACGTCTTGTCCTACCTGTCCAGGGAACTCACGAACCTTGAGGTCCTGTCACGGACAGACCTTAGGTGGCCGTTGTTTTGTCCCCAGTTGTCTGTCGAGATACAGGCTCTAATCGACTCTGGGGCTGCAGGCCTGTTTATTGATGCTGCCTTTGTATCGAAGCACTCGATTCCACTGCAGCTGCGTGACACTCCACTTGCCATTGAGGCTCTTGACGGGAGACCTCTACAGCCTGCCCATGTAACTCATGAGACTGTTCCATTGTCCATGGCCGTAGGGGCTCTTCACCATGAGATAATCCAATTTCAAGTTATTTTCTCACCTAAGTTTCCACTGGTTATTGGTTATCCTTGGTTACAGAGGCACATAGAGAACAACCTCTATTGTAAATTGGAGAAGTGTGAGTTTCATCGTGAACAGGTTAAATTTCTGGGTTATGTCATTTCCACTGCTGGTTTTTCGATGGACCCAGAGAAACTTTCAGCAGTCCTACAGTGGCCCCGACCCGTGGGTTTACGTCCTCTGCAGCATTTTCTTGGCTTTGCCAACTATTATCGGAAGTTTAATCATAACTTCTCGTCTCTGGTCAAGCCCCTGACTAATATGACCAGAAAGGACGGTAACCCACAGAGTTGGTCTCTGGAGTCCATTAAGGCCTTTGAGAGTCTCAAGGCTGCCTTTGTTTCTGCTCCTGTGTTGTCACATTGTCAGAAACCATCAATCAGACTGAGATAGAAGTACAGTTAAATCACATTTGTTTAATAATAAAAATAAAAAGGTAAACATAGTCAAAACATAGCCAGAGTTCAGGAACCAGAACAGATAGTCAGACAAGCCAAAACGTCAGGGAGCCAGAGATGAGCGTAGTAGAACAGCAAGCAGAATCTGGAGCCAGAAGAAATGTCTGCCAAGCAAGTCTTTAACAGGAACAAAGGCGAGCATCTCTAGAGATGTGACCAAGGCGAAGGCAGAGATCATCTGGGCTGGACAGCTTAAGTAGGCAGGACTGATGAGCAGGATATCATCAACAGGTGAGTCACTGTGGAGAGAAAGGAGCTGGCAATTAGCCGACAGCTGAGCTTGAGAAGGAAGGGCTGAGCCCAGCCCCAACAGTACCCCCTCCTCAATGACCCCTCCCCCTCGGAGGACCACCAGGCTCTGCCCAAAAGGACGTGGCTCACTTCCCATTGGGTTAGGAGACTTAATTATTAACTTCCTCTGGAAATTTAGTGAGTTCAAATAATACCACCTTCAACCACCAGGTGTCTCACATGTGTTTTGAGTCCATCCTTTAAGTTAATACATTCTATTTTCATAATGTGTATAATGGTAAGGATAAGTATATACCTTTAAATATTCTGGTAATCGGTCTAATGTAAAATACACTCAGTATAAGTTTGATTAATCACTATTACATAAACTGGTTACATATATATATGTGTCTCTAAAAATGTATGTCTATAAAGACTGGTCTACCTAGGAAATACACACGTTGTTATATATTTCATCAATACTACATAAAAATGATTATCTATATGGATACCGGTATAACTTCTGGTATCTCCACTGAACATTTGTTTATCTAAGCATAGGCTACTATCTTATATAATTATAATTATAATTATATGTTTTTACCTAATACTAATTCGTTACTTAAACACTTCTACTTATAAAATCACACTTTCATATACAGTGCCTTGCAAAAGTATTCGGCCCCCTTGAACTTTTCAACCTTTTGCCACATTTCAGGCTTCAAACATAAAGATATAAAATTTTAATTTTTTGTGAAGAATCACCAACAAGTGGGACACAATTGTGAAGTGGAACGAAATCTATTGGATATTTTAAACTTTTTTAGCAAATAAAAAACTGAAAAGTGGTGCGTGCAAAATTATTCGGCCCCTTTACTTTCAGTGCAGAAAACTCACTCCAGAAGTTCAGCGAGGATCTCTGAATGATCCAATGTTGTCCTAAATGACTGATGGTGATAAATAGAATCCACCTGTGTGTAATCAAGTCTCTGTATAAATGCACCTGCTCTGTGATGGTCTCAGGGTTCTGTTGAAAGCGCAGAGAGCATCATGAAGACCAAGGAACACACCAGGCAGGTCCGTAATACTGTTGTGGAGAAGTTTAAAGCCGGATTTGGATACAAAAAGATTGAAAAGGTTGAAAAGGTTGAAAAGCTTTAAACATCCCAAGGAGCACTGTGCAAGCGATCATTTTGAAATGGAAGGAGTATCAGACCACTGCAAATCTACCAAGACCTGGCTGTCCCTCTAAACTTTCAGCTCAGACAAGGAGAAGACTGATCAGAGATGCAGCCAAGAGGCCCATGATCACTCTGGATGAACTGCAGAGAACTACAGCTGAGGTGGGAGAGTCTGTCCATAGGACAACAATCAGTCGTACACTGCACAAATCTGGCCTTTATGGAAGAGTGGCAAGAAGAAAGCCATTTCTCAAAGATATCCATAAAAAGTCTCGTCTAAAGTTTGCCACAAGCCACCTGGGAGACACACCAAACATGTGGAAGAAGGTGCTCTGGTCCGATGAAACCAAAATCGAACTTTTTGGCCACAATGCAAAACGATATGTTTGGCGTAAAAGCAACACAGCTCATCACCCTCAACACACCATCCCCACTGTCAAACATGGTGGTGGCAGCATCATGGTTTGGGCCTTCTTTTCTTCAGCAGGGACAGAGAAGATGGTTAAAATTGAGGGGAAGATGGATGCAGCCAAATACAGGACCATTCAGGATGAAAACCTGTTGGAGTCTGCAAAAGACCTGAAACTGGGACGGAGATTTATCTTCCAACAAGACAATGATCCCAAACATACAGCAAAATCTACAAAGGAATGGTTCACAAATAAACGTATCCAGGTGTTAGAATGGCCAAGTCAAAGTCCAGACCTGAATCCAATCGAGAATCTGTGGAAAGAGCTGAAAACTGCTGTTCACAAACGCTCTCCATCCAACCTCACTGAGCTCAAGCTGTTTTGCAAGGAAGAATGGGCAAGAATTTCAGTCTCTCGATGTGCAAAAAGCGACTTGCAGCTGTAATCGCAGCAAAAGGTGGCTCTACAAAGTATTAACGCAAGGGGGCCGAATAATTTTGCACGCCCCACTTTTCATTTTTTTATTAGTTAAAAAAGTTTCAACAATCCAATAGATTTTGTTCCACTTCACAATTGTGTCACACTTGTTGGTGATTCTTCACAAAAAATAAAAATTTTATATCTTTATGTTTGAAGCCTGAAATGTGGCAAAAGGTTGAAAAGTTCAAGGGGGCCGAATACTTTCGCAAGGCACTGTACATTTTCTTCATAGCAAAGTTGTTGGGTCCGCAGACGCCAACATTATAATGTCTCTGTGACCTACAATGTCATAGATAGTTTAAAATGACTTATAAAAACCTTATAGATACTTTTAAAATATTTTTAACTGGTACAAAATTCAACTCTTTCTAACGTGTTGAGATGGACCTTGAACATTCCCACTGGGTGTTTAGAAATGACTTGTTTGTCTAAACCATCCTAAAAGTTCATACAATGAGTTTTGTTAGCCAAGGTGTTAGCTGTTTAAACAGTCCCTCACTTGAACACAATAGGTGAGGTTATCTCTATTATTCACAATACCATGTAAATATCTCCTTGTTTTGTGACGAGAGCAGTTTTTTGTTCAACAGTTTTCCTTACAATACATGCTTGTAAAAGTCTTCAATATTTGAAGTAGTAGTAAAACTTGGAAAAATATGAGAGCATCTAATTTGTCCTAAAGGTCGGCAAAAGGGCAACAGTTCAATTATTTAACATCACAGTTCATCTACTTTGTGAGGCCTAAGCATCTCTTATGTTTCTGCCAGTAAATATAAAATATATTTCTTCATGAATTCACAACCAGCGGTTGTAGACCAAAGGTTTTAATAAGGAAACACGAAATACATTTGAGATACGCATATTAGAAGGAAGGTCTAATGCGTAAGCCACTGGGTTAATCCTGCAAAGTATACAAAAAGTCCCAATAAACCTTGGTGCAAACTTCAGAGAGGGAACAGTCGGAAGTTGTGAGATGATAGCCAGACCCTGTCCCCAACCTGATAGGAAGGCACAGGCAGGCTTCTGCGATCAGCATGGAGTCTGTACCTATCATTAACATGTCGCAAAGCCTCCTGGACTTATGCCCAACTGGAACGAAGACCATGGATATGCTCTTCTAACACAGGAGAACAAAATGCAGAACAAATAAGTCAGGCAACATGAAAGGTTGGAAACCATAGTTCACCATAAATGGGGACAATTGGGAAGCAGAATTCAAGGCACTATTGTGAGCAATCTCCGCCCATGGTAAGAGTTCTGACCAGTTGTTATGATGGTCAGAAATATAGCAACATAGGAATTGCTCCAAGGACTGATTGGCTCATTCTGCGGCCCCATTAGACTGCAGGTGATATGCAGAGGAGAAAACAAGCTGAATTCCCAACTGTGCACAAAAGGCTTGCCAGAACCGGGACACAAATTGACTACCCCTGTCCGAAACAATCACTTTGGGTAGCCTATGTAAGCAAAAGCTCTCCAAAGCAAAAATGGAAGCCAGTTCCTTAGAAGTGGGCAACTTAAGTGGAATACAATGGGATATTTTCAATAACCGGTCAACCACCATAAGGATAACTGTGTTGCCGTGGGAGTTGGGTAACTCCACAATTAAATCCATAGACAGGCGGGTCCAGGGCCTCTCTCCATTGGGTATGGGTTGTAGGAGGACCACTGGAAGGTGTCGTGGAGTCTTACTCTGAGCCCACACAGAGCAGGCAGCTATGAAGACGGTTACAACATCGCCTACACTAGGCCACCAGAATTGTTGGGAAATGGCCCAAAAGAGTTGATTCTTCCCAGGGTGGCCAGCAGCCTTGGGAGAATGGTAAGTCTGGAGCACGGCAGTACGGAGACTCTCTGGGGCAAAGCAGCGGTCACAACGTTTCTCAGGAGGAGCATGGACCTGAGCGACAAGAATTTTGTCACCCAAAGGAGAAGTGACACTGGGGCAAATTGTTGTGACAAAGCGCCAGCCCTCACATTCTTAGTACCGGGTAATAATGAGACAATGTGATTGAAACTAGACAAGAAAAAAGATCCCATCGTGCCCTTCTGTGAGAGAGGCGTTTAGCCTCACACAAGAATGTGAGATACTTATGGTCAGTAAGAATGAGAACCGGCACAGTGGTACCTTCGAGGAGATGTCTCCATTCTTTCAGAGCTAAAATGATTGCTAACAGCACTCTGTCACCAATCCTGTAATTGCACTCCGCAGGTGACAATTTCTTGGAAAAGTAGCCACAAGGATGCAAAGCGCTCTCAAAGGTAGGATGTTGAGACAGAAGGGCGCCAACTCCAGTCTCAGAAGCATTAACCTCAAGGATAAAAGGTAACTTAGGATCAGGATGTGCCAATGCAGGAGCAGAAACAAAGGCAGCCTTGAGACTCTCAAAGGCCTTAATGGACTCCGGAGACCAACTCTGTTGGTTACTGTCCTTTCTGATCATATCAGTCAGGGGCTTGACCAGAGACGAGAATTTATGAATAAACGTCCAATAATAGTTGGCAAAGCTAACAAAGTATATGTATAAAAATCCACGCTTAGGACAATCTAAGGGCTGCTGCCTATCTCAAATTAGTGCCCCTAGGGGTCTAATTGTAGGAATAAGTAGATATTTGAGGAGATAGAAGTGGCGCTGCCCTCTATATTAATTAAATAATGATCTTTAGCCTAAGTTCAATTGACTGTAGTATATAGGAACTTCATCACTGAATGTAAAGTACAGGTCCCAAGATAGACAATCTATATAATATAAGCAACTGGAGAAATTATAAAATGTAAAATGGAACTATAATGCAAATGAGAAGTGTAATGATTTTGCATGTATCGTAGTACCGGAAAAAATAGAAACACTATATGAAAAAGGAATTAAAAATTTTTTTTTTTGTGAAAAATACACCAAAGTGCAAAAGTTTTGGGACAAGATGGCGCCAAACGTGAAAAAATATTATTAAAATAAAACAAAAACCATGGGTGAAAGATATTGTCAGTGCAATACTAGTGGACCAATCACAAATTATAAGTGAAATAATGGAATTAAGTGGTAAATATCATCAAGATTCAAAAGTATTGTGACAATGAGCGCCTACTGTGAGTGCAGGATAGTGAACTAATTATTATGTAGCTTATGCTATACACTCTCTAAGCATACCATAAATTGCATATAACAATCCCGGACTTATCATACACAAAATGTAAAGTCAGATGCTTTATATATAATAAATGGTGGTGGTTGATTTCTAAAGAGTTAATATTTATATGCATAAACTCTGTGTAAACAAAACTTTTCAACCAGATGAAATAATTAATAAGTTCAATGTATATATTATATATTTTTCACCCCTTGGGGCTTTACATCCGTGACTTCTGTGCTTGTTGTTCAAAGTAGTGACTTGAGGTGCTCACCCCCCAGTGCTCCCCCACTCACCAGAATTAATCACCCCTGCAGGGGTACCGAGCAATGGAATGGGTGCCTTGGGGTAGTTGGTGATCTCTCCTGTTAAGTTGTTGTTGCTTTAATAGATGCGATCCTTTGCAAGTATTCCTGGTTGAGCTGTGTGCTTCAGCATGACCAAATTACTCCATACCTCCTTATCTGTTAACCTCTCCGGAATACCGGAGACAAGAGAAACACAAAGAGGCTTCCTTCGTGAAGTATGTCAAATGAGTTTTATTGCACAAAACCTTAATCCAGTCCAATATAGTATATAATGGTGAAAATTTAGCAAGTCTTAGCAGAAAAATATGAAAATGGCACCGCTGTGTGCAAGGATGGGACCAGAAGCGAGCTGTAAGCGTGCGTCCCACCTTGCGTTCCAGCATCCACTTCCCGGTATGACGTGTGAGCGTGACTCCGCCTCCGCCTTAGGCGCCTTGGCACCTCTTGCCCTGCCAGCGGCGTCCCGGATCCCTTCCGGACGCCGTGCTCACGCGCGCGCGCCCTAGTGCGCGTGACGTAGCGGCGCCTGCGCAGTTGCGACGGAGGCGGACGGGGATGCCCGGAGGAGTCATCCTCTCCGGAACGCCGGGGGGGTCACGTTGAGCACACAGCTGTGTTGCTCGTTTCCGCCCCATTGCGGTGAGAGGCGGGGGGTGGGCTGGGGGGGGGGGGGCGGCCACATACTTGCACCTGATGGGAGTTAGTCAATTGACACTCCTTATTAATAGAGGAAACCTTAGAGGCACTTTATTGGATTCTCTTTGACGCAGAGACGCCAGGCAAGGTGCTGACCTATCCATCAAAGTGGTAAGTGTACCCGTAATGATGGTAATATGTTTATACAAGCTGCTTAGCAATTTGTTTCTTTTTTGAAACGATTCTTGACTTTGTCACGACTTTTTATTCTCAATCCAATTCTTTCAGAATAACGAATGTACCCACTCTGTTATTCAGTTCAGCTTGACTGGGTAATTAGTCCCACCACCACCCCTGCACTTGTCACTGTGTTGTTGTTTTTTGGTGTTTTTGTCACGTTCACTTGTGTGTATTGCAATTAGATGTATTTTCTTCTTATTCACTGTCGCACTTCTTCCTTCCTCCCTCCACAATTCTCATCGAGTATTCACATTTCCACATCTTGTCTCACTCCCCCTTTTTCCCTTCCTCACACCCCCACTTCCCATTCCATCACCTTCCACTCTCTTCCATTCACCTACCATTACCCTGTTTGCACTCCCCTTTTTCCTCCCTTCCCCCCCCCCTCCCCTTCCTCTCCCCCCCCCCTCCCCTCCCTCCCTTCTTCTCCCCTCCCCCCCCTTTTCCCATCCACCCTCTTCCCCTCCTCCCCCCTTCCCCCTCCCCCCTTCCCCCCCCCCTCCCCCCCCTTTTTCCCTTCTCCCCCCTTTCTCCCTCCCTTCGTACCTCTCCTTTTCCCGTCTCCTCCCCCTCCCTCTCTCTTTCCCCTCCCCTCTCCTCCCCCCCCTCCCCCTTCTTCCCCCCCCCCCCCTGTCTTTTTCCCCTTCCCCTTTTCCCTTTGTTTGCTTGTTGTTCATATTCTCCCTTTCGCCCCACCCAACACTGTTGGCCTGCATCTTCCTTTTTCTCCTCCCCTTGTTCACTTGTCCAATTCCTTATGGTCTGTTGGTGCTTTTATCCTATTAATCTCCTTATACATTTTTGAAGTCGCATGGTGAATAATTGTCAGCAGGGCATTGGCTATTTTTCCAGTTCAATTGTATTTCACTCACTCTTTCTTTATTCACCCTTTTCTCCCTCCTTTCTTCTCACTCTTTCCTCACATGCCCTTCCTTTCCCTTTCTTCCGTCCTTTTCCCTCTCCCCCCCCTTCCCTTTCCCTCCCCCTTCCTCCCCCCTTTTTTTCCCTTCCCCTTTTTCACTCTCTAGCAATGCCCTCCTGCAGATCCATGGACTCATAATTTAGTAGGCACATTGAACTCCATGGTTGGTAAACTTCCCAACTATATGGTATGAACCAACTGACCCTTCATTATTTTCTATTTTTGATTTGTAGCACTAACGTGAATCCTATCTGGGTGCGGTTCTGGATTGCCCATCTCGCCCCCTCTTTTCCCTTCCTCTCCCGCATGGGGGGCTGGCAAGCGTGATCTCTTGTAAGACTCATTTGGTCCATCACCCATCCCTGGGGGAGTTGGTCCGACACAGGGGAGACAGGGGAGCGAAGGAATAAGTGTATCATCTCTAACATTTCGCAATGTCAAGAATGACATTGTAGTGTCACAATTCCTGTGATAGGTAACTATACAACTTATGCAGTTACATTACAGGGTATGCCTGCATGGTTTCTGGCACCGTGGAAATTTGATGCTATGTTTGATATATGTTACCCCCTTTCTTTTAGTGTGGACAGCCATCCTCTGAAGAAGACCCGGGAAGGGTCGAAACGCGTCAGGATTATTATATACAATTATTGTTGTCCCACATATACTGTATGGCCTATTGTCTTCTTTTAGAGGCATTTATTGTTATCCAAAACGCTTACAATTGGGGAAATTTAGGCTGCCCCCGTATACATTGTGTCTTGCATTGGTTTTCACTGTAAGCTGCTGTCTGTTGCATATGTACGCCATACTCAGTTCGTGTCCTGACTCTAACAGTCAGTATTTATTTCTATGAATTTTCTCTTTTAACGCTATTTATATATTTTTTGTATTAATAAAATCCAATTTTTTCAACCATCCATTGCACTTCATTGGCTGCTTAAAAGCCCCGATAGGGGGTTCTCTCTTGTCTTTTTCATGCACTGTATGGGGTGTGCGGCCTACCCGTCTACACTCATGTGAGTGCCCCGTGTTGTTCAAGTCCGGGATTGTTATATGCAATTTATGGTATGCTTAGAGAGTGTATAGCATAAGCTACATAATAATTAGTTCACTATCCTGCACTCACAGTAGGCGCTCATTGTCACAATACTTTTGAATCTTGATGATATTTACCACTTAATTCCATTATTTCACTTATAATTTGTGACTGGTCCACTAGTATTGCACTGACAATATCTTTCACCCATGGTTTTTGTTTTATTTTAATAATATTTTTTCACGTTTGGCGCCATCTTGTCCCAAAACTTTTGCACTTTGGTGTATTTTTCACAAAAAAAAATTTTTAATTCCTTTTTTATATAGTGTTTCTATTTTTTCCGGTACTACGATACATGCAAAATCATTACACTTCTCATTTGCATTATAGTTCCATTTTACATTTTATAATTTCTCCAGTTGCTTATATTATATAGATTGTCTATCTTGGGACCTGTACTTTACATTCAGTGATGAAGTTCCTATATACTACAGTCAATTGAACTTAGGCTAAAGATCATTATTTAATTAATATAGAGGGCAGCGCCACTTCTATCTCCTCAAATATCTACTTAAAGCTAACAAAGTGCTGCAGAGGGCGTGAACCCACAGGTCGGGGCCACTGTAGGACTGCTTTAAGTTTCTCTGAGTCCATTGAAAAACCAGCAGTGGAAATGACATAACTCAGGAATTTAACCTGTTCACAATGGAATTCACACTTCTCCAATTTACAATAGAGATTGTTCTCTCTTAGTTTCTGAAGCACAAGATAGCTGTGTGGTGGCTCTCCAGGGACTTGGAAAATATCAGGATATCGTCAAGATAAACCACCACACATAACTGCAACAAATCTCGGAGGACATCGTTAATAAATTCCTGGAAAACTGCTGGGGCATTACAAAGGCCAAACGGCATTACAAGGTACTCATAATGGCCTGTTCTGGTATTAAACGCAGTTTTCCACTCGTCGCCCTCCTTAATCCTCACAAGAAAGTATGCCCCTCTCAAATCAAGCTTTGTGAAAAGCGTTGCTCCCTTGAGGCGATCAAATAACTCCGTAATCAACGGAATCAGATAGGCATTCTTAATCGTGAAATGATTGAGACCCCTATAATCAATACAAGGTCTCAGTTCACTACTCTTCTTCTTCACAAAGAAGAAACCAGCACCAGCAGGAGACGAGGATTTGCGGATGAAACCTTGAGAAAGTGCGTCTGCAACATTCTCCTCCATGGTCCTATCCTCCAAGACCGACAAAGGGTAAACCCGGCCATGAGGGGGTATGGCACCAGGTTGAAGCTCAATTGCGCAATTATACGATTGGTGTGGAGGCAAACTACTGGTTTGACCTTTGTCAAAGACATCGCTAAAATTGCGTGAAGAGGCGCACAGGACCTTGGCTACCTTCTGGAAGCATGTCTTACTGCATTGTGGCGACCAGGAGAGAACCTTAGCACAGAGCCAATCAAAAGAGGGGTTGTGCCTCTGTAACCAAGAATAACCAATAACCAGCAGAAATTTAGGTAAGGAAATAAGAATTTATATTTGGGAGTATGGGCCCCAACCCCAAACTCACCACAGAGGAAAAATGCAAGCGGACTATCACGGTACATGTGAAAAGGACATACAAAAATAGACAAAAAAAGAATATATATATATAAAAAAATAGCAAAATGTATTAATACAATACAAAAAAATATAGAATAAGTTAAAAGGCGTGCACAGATGACATGGAAATTCGACTAGTTTCGCAGGGTTACCGCTTCTTCAGGAAATGCATCTGTGATGCATCATCCCGCGGCGACTGGGAAGGACAATTGGTAACTGTCCAAGGTGAGAGAAGGGAGTGCAGGTGTGGGGGAAATGGTAAAGAAAGTGAGTGAATGGAAAATAAATTACCTTAAATATTTTATATCATTTCATCTAGACGCTAAGTCTCTGCTGGTCCTCCCCTAAATATGTCCTTCCCAGTCGCCGCGGGGGGCTTTGCCGGGAGGTTTTAGGCGTTGTCTGGACTGGAGCATGGGTAAGCAGCCCCATAGCATTGTCAAAATTCCCCATTTTCTTCTACTATATGGTTTTGTAACTATCCCCTTGATGAACATATGCACGTTTTATTGTATTGTATTGTATTCACAGATGCATTTCCTGAAGAAGTGGTAACCCCGCAAAACTAGTCGAATTTCCATGTCATCTATGCATGCCTTTAAACTTATTCTATATATTTTTGTATTGTATTAATACATTTTGCTATTTTTTATCTATATATTCCTTTTTTTGTCTATTTTTGTTTATGTCCTTTTCACATGTACTGTGATAGTCTGCTTGCATTT
Source organism: Lithobates septentrionalis (assembly GCA_037952835.1). Lineage (NCBI taxonomy): Eukaryota > Metazoa > Chordata > Amphibia > Anura > Ranidae > Lithobates > Lithobates septentrionalis. The sequence continues at coordinate 7,838,211 of JBBDGP010000264.1, read as the reverse complement.
TTCCTCTGTGGTGAGTTTGGGGTTGGGGCCCATACTCCCAAATATCCATTCCAATTTAATTTGGATGATGGTACGTTCTATTAATATTTTTGATGTAGTGTTTATCATTTGGTGAGGCAATGCAAACTTTCCCAGGTGAGGAAATAACTTGGAATTGGATTATCTAATGGTGGAGAGCCCCTATGGCCATGGACAACGGAACAGTCTCATGAGTCACATGGGCAGGCTGTAGAGGTATCCCGTCAACAGCCTCAACAGCAAGTGGAGTGTCACGCAGCTGCAGTGGAACGGAGTGCTTCGATACAAAGGCAGCATCAATAAACAGGCCTGCAGCCCCAGAGTCGATTAGAGCCTGTATCTCGACAGACCACTCAGCCCAAGAAAGAGTAACCGAAACCAGGGGCTTATCCTTCTGGATAAATGGGGACGAAACAACGCCATCTAAGGTCTGTCCGTTACTGGACCTCAAGGTTCGGGCGTTCCCTGAATGATAGGACAAGACTTCAAAAAGTGACCTGCCTGGCCACAATAAAGGCACAATCTCTCCCTCCTCCTAAGGGTTCTCTCATCCACAGAGAGATGTGTATAACCCAAGTGCATGGGTTGATCTTCACAGACCGACTCGGTACCAGGAGGCATGGGAGTTGAGGGAGGCAAGGGCGGGACTGCAAAGTTCGAAGACAAATGTACAGGAGGCTTCTGCAAGTGCTCCTTAAAAGGAAGTCTTTCTCTGAGTCTGGAGTCAATGAGGATGGCAAACGCTCAGTGGGTATATCTCGGGCTGCTATCTCATCCTTGATGGTATCCAAGAGACCATGAGAAAAAGCAGCCACGAGGGCCTCATAATAATGAATTCAATGGTGTAATCGGCAACAGTTCTCGTACTCTGTTTGATGGACATGAGGCACTTGGCAGCAGAAGCGGAGCGTGCGGGAACGTCGAATACCCTTTTAAAAGAAGCCACAAACTCTGGGTAACTCAAGACAACAGGTTTTTGTGTCTCCCTTAGAGGGTTTGCCCAGGCCAAGGCTCTCTCAGAAAGCAAAGATATCACAAAACATACTTTGCATCTGTCCGTGGGAAACGCCTGGGGCAGCATCTCAAAGTATATCTCAACCTGGTTGAGAAACCCTCTGCATTGGACTGGATCGCCCCCAAATCGCTGGGGAAGCAGAGCGGAACCAGACATACCTCTTATAGAGGTAATACTTGAGGCGGTTGCCTGCAAAGAGACTGGAGCAGCAGCAGGGATGGCCTGCAACACAGGAGCAGCCACAGTGGGAGATTCCAGGTGAGCCGTGCGACTCAGGAATGTTTGTAACGCCATGGCAAACTGATCCATGTGGTGATCCTGCTCATCCAACATGGAAAAAATATTACCAAAAAGTGGATTGACAGCATCTTCTGAATTCATGGCCTTCGCCTACTGTCAGAAACCATGAATCAGACTGAGACAGAAGTACAGTTAAATCACACTTCTTTAATAATAATAAAAAGGTAAACATAGTCAAAACATAGTCAGAGTTCTGGAACCGGAACGGATAGTCAGACAAGCCAAAATGTCAGGGAGCCAGAAATGAGCATAGTAGAACAGCAAGCAGGATCTGGAGCTAGAAGGAATGTCAGCCAAGCAAGGCTTTAACAGGAACACAGGAGAGCCTCTCTAGAGATGTGACCAAGGCGAAGGCAGAGATCATCTGAGCTGGACGGCTTAAGTAGGCAGGACTGACGAGCAGGATATCATCAACAGGTGAATCACTGCGGAGAGAAAGGAGCTGGCAATTAGCCGACAGCTGAGCAGCCAGCTTTGAGAAGGAAGGGCTGAGCCCAGCCCTGACACACATCCTGATCCTACATTACCTTTTATCCTTGAGGTTGATGCTTCTGAGATTGGAGTTGTCTAAACGTCCTACCTCTGAGAGCGCTATGCATCCTTGTGGCTACTTTTCCAAGAAATTGTCACCTGCGGAGTGTGAGATTGGGGACAGAGAGCTGTTAGTGATCATTTTATCCCTGAAAGAATGGAGACATCTCCTTAAAGGTACCACTGTGCCGGTTCTCAAAATTACTGACCATAAGAATCTCACATTCTTGTCTGAGGCTAAACGCCTCTCTCACAGAAGGGCGCGATGGGCTCTTTTCTTGTCTAGTTTCAATTACATAGTCTCATTCTTACCCAGTACTAAGAATGTAAGGGCTGACGCTTTGTCACGACAATTTTCCTCCACTTCCAAGAGTCGGTTCCGGTTCCTGTGATTCCTCCTGATCGTATTCTGGCTACAGTTCACACCAGTCTCACTTCTCCTTTGGGTGACAAAATTCTTGCTGCTCAGGTCCATGCTCCTCCTGAGAAACTTTGTGACCGCTGCTTTGTCCCAGGGAGTCTCCGTACTGCCGTACTCCAGACTTACCATTCTCCCAAGGCTGCTGGCCACTCTGGGAAGAATCAACTCTTTTGGGCCATTTCCCAACAATTCTGGTGGCCTAGTCTACGTGCTGATGTAACCGCCTTCATAGCTGCCTGTTCCGTGTGGGCTCAGAGTAAGACTCCAGGACATCTTCCAGTGGGCCTCCTACAACCCATACCCAATGGAGAGAGGCCCATTGTGGAGTTACCCAACTCCCAGGGCAACACAGTTATCCTTATGGTGGTTGACCGGTTCTCGAAAATGTCTCATTGTATTCCACTGAAGAAGTTGCCCACTTCTAAGAAATGGGTAACATTTTTTCTCGGGAGATCTTTTGCTTACATGGGCTACCCAAAGTGATTGTCTCGGAGATGGGTAGTCAGTTTGTGTCCCAGTTCTGGTAAACCTTTTGTGCATAATTGGGAATTCAGCTTGCTTTCTCCTCTGCATATCACCCGCAATCTAATAGAGCCGCAGAACGAGCCAATCAGTCCTTAGAGCAATTCCTATTTTACTATATTTCTGACCATCATAACAACTGGTCAGAACTCTTACCATGCGTGGAGTTCGCTCACAATAGTGCCTGGAATTCTGCTTCCTGATTGTCCACATTTATGGCGAACTATGGCTGCCAACCTTCCATGTTGCCTGACTCATTTGTTCTGCAGAGTATTCCTGCGTTAGAGGAGCATCTTTGTGGTCTTCGTTCCACTTGGGCACAAGTCCAGGAGGCTTTGCGACATGCTAATGATAGATTTACGCTCCATGCTGACCGCAGACGCCTGCCTGCGCCTTCCTACCAGATTGGGGACAGGGTCTGGCTGTCATCTCGCAATCTCCGACTTCATGTTACCTCTCTGAAGTTCGCACCTCTGTTTATTGGGCCTTTCCGTATTCTTTGCATGATTAACTCAGTGGCTTACCTTTTTAGACCTTCCTTCTAATATGCGTATCTCAAATGTATTTCATGTCTCCTTATTAAAACCTTTGGTCTGCAACCACTTTACCACCTCGGTACCTCGTTGTTATGCCTGTACAGGTTGAGAACCATGAGGAGTATGAAGTACAGTCCATTGTTGACTCCCATAGGTTCCGTGGGCGCATACAGTACCTGGTGCATTGGAAAGGGTATGATCCGGAGGAATGCTCTTGGGTCTCATCCTCAGACGTACATGCCCCTGTCCTCCTCCTCCGTGATTTCCATAGACGTTTTCCCCTCAAGCCTGTTGGTCCTCCGAGGGGGAGGGGTCATTGAGGAGGATGTACTGCCAGGGCTGCGCTCAGCCCTTCCTTCTCTGAGCTGGCCACTCAGCTGTCAGCTAATTGCTATCTCCTATCTCTCCACAGTGACTCACCTGTTGATGATATCCTGCTCATCAGTCATGCCTACTTAAGCCGTCCATTCCAGATGATCTCTGCCTTCACCTTGGTCACATCTCTTGATGCATGCCTGTGTTCCTGTTAAAGACTTGCTTGGCTGACATTCCTTCTGGCTCCAGATCCTGCTTGCTGTTCTACTACGCTGTTCTCTGGCTCCCCGTTGTTTTGGCTTGTCTGACTATCCATTCCAGTTCCTGAACTCTGGCTATGTTTTGACTACGTTTACTCTGTTTACCTTTTGGCTGCTGAATGACCAGGACATGTTTTGCGATTCGGCACTGCGTTGATTTAACTGACAATTGCGCGGTCGTGCGACGTTGCACCCAAACAAAATTGCTATCCTATTTTCCCACAAATACAGCTTTCTTTTGGTGGTATTTAATCGCCTCTGCGGTTTTTATTTTTTGCGCTATAAACAAAAAAAGAAGGTCAATTTTGAAAAAAATACAATATTTTGTACTTTTTGCTATAATAAATATCCCCATTTTTTTTTTAAAAAGCAAATTTTTTCTCAGTTTAGGCCGATATGTATTCTTCTACATATTTTTTGGTAAAAAAAAAATCACAATAAGTGTATTTTGATTGGTTTGCGCAAAAGTTATAGCGTCTACAAAATAGGGGATAGATTTATAGCATTTTTATTATTATTTTTTTTTTTTTACTAGTAATGGCGGCGATCTGCGACATTATGTCGGACACATCGGACACTTTTGACACATTTTTGGGACCATTGGCATTTATACAGCGATCAGTGCTATAAAAATTGATTACTGTAAAAATGTCACTGGCAGGGAAAAGGTTAACACTAGGGGGCGATCAAGGGGTTAACTGTGTTCCCTGCTACATGTTTCTAACTGAAGGGGGAGGGGACTGACTAGAGGAAAGTGACGGATCGTGGTTCCTAGCTAATAGGAACACACAATCTGTCACTCCTCTCAGAACAGAGCAGGGCTTTGTGTGTTTACACACACACTTCCCTGTTCTGCCTCTCGTGCTCGCGATCGCTCATAGCCGGCGGTCATCGCGATCGTCGGCCACGAGCATCGGCACCCCCACTGGCAGTGTGGAAGGGTTGGGGCTTTCACATTGGGATTGCAGATGAGGCTTCTTTCAGGCTTTACAGGCGCTTTTTTTTTTTGCTCCCCTAAGGTCTGACAGACCACCATTGCAACTAAATTAGGTTGCATTCCAAGGCTTACTAGCAAAAATTAAAGCGTAACTCCACTTCTGTTGAGAAAAAAAAGCATTCCCCTCTGGGTGATCAATGTACATTAAAATCATTATAACAAACTTTGTTGCAGATTCCTACCTTTTGTTATTCTGAAGAAATACATGTGTTTCTCTGTGCCTCTGTTCTGAGTAAGTCTAATGGGAGTGGTTTCATAATTAACTGTCAGGTGTGGAACTACAGGGCACTAATGAGGAAATGTGCTGGGCCTGAATCCCTTTAAATGGGTTCCTATTGAAAGCATCTCTCAAAAAATGACATTTTTGTTGCAAGGAATGCCTGAAATCTGACTTGTATCTTAGGCAGACTTCTGGTAAATTTGGTGAGCCAATCACACAAGCAGGAAATTATGTTTCTGGGGAGTGGTCAGTACACACTCTGTGTACAGAAAACTCCAGGTAGCCACATTGCAATGTATTCTCGGAAAATTACATTGGCTGCAGATCGAAAAGGAAAGGTAATTTTTAATAACAGTCAATTACAAAATAATTAGAGTCGCGATCATATGCGCTATATTATTTTATTATTTTTTCTTTATTTGCTATTTTTTTTCCCCACGAAAGTAGAGTTAACCTTAAGCATTTGGAAAAGTCTTCCAAATAATTATTATTGAGATCACTAGAGCATCCTCAATACATACAATCAGTGTTTTTTTTTAGAGTGGGATATTGGCAGATTCACAGTGGGGACAGACCACTATTTGTGAGTTGGCCCATAAAATTTTGCATTAAACGCAGAACAAAAAGTGCCTCTAAGTGTAACATTTATTGGACATAGATAATTTATTGGGCAAAGATAATAAAAACTCACAGGAGGAAGATGTGGTATTGGCTCATCTGTATAATGAAAGCGTCCCGATGAGAGGGGTTCTGCGCAACGCTTCAGGGGAGCCAAAACCACAGTGTCACAGGGAAGGAGCCTGGCAAAGTCTGTGTGGTTTCGGGTATGATTGTGTGGATAGCAGCGTGGAGAGCAGCATCGAAGATGGCGTGTGATGTCACCGGGAGGCTTGGAAACACAATACGTTTCAGAGCATGCGCAACGCCCACACTGAGCATGCGCGCTCCTTTATCAAGTGTAATGGGAGTAGAGAGGAGCCATATTTAAATAGGATTGAATCAATTGTCGATCTAAGTAAGTGGGCGGGGATAACATACAGCAAGGCTGGTAATACAATTGTATAACAATAGACATTGTTCGCAATATAAAACAAACAAATTTGAAATCGGATATATAAAAAGGAGGGAAGGAAATATGAATAGAGGCTCATATAAATACATATAAGTAACGCTAGTGATAGGAGTAATATGAATAGCATACCCATATATAAATAATTAAAATCCATACTTGTATGTTGCTGATATGAGACAGTGGCAGCAAATTGAAGCAGGGAAAAAGGAGCTTAAGCCCTGGTTCACATTGATGCTACTTTGAAATATCGATTGATTTGATTTCAAAGTAGCAAGGTCAGCGCAAATTCAGCTTCTACTTGATAGACATCTGTGTGTCTTCATGCACAGATGTCTATTGAAGTCACACCTGAAATCGGCAAAAGTGGTGCAGGAACTACTTTTACAAATCGGTGCGGCACTGCAAAACCGTTGCACTGATTGGAACAGTGCCATTGCCTCCAATGGGCTGCAACTTGTCATCCGATTTGATATCTCAAATTGCATGACAAATCATTCCAATGTGAACCTAGGCTAAGGCTCCATTCACACCTGAGTGTTTCAAAGTCGCACGTTTTTGCTGCACTCTTTAACCACGTTTTTACGGCGATTTTGTACAGGTCACCAATGTAAAAAAGCTGAAAAACACCTGTAATCTGCCCCAAAGAAGCCCATGTTCTTTTTTGAGCTTGGGCGTTTTTCAGGCGTTTTGCTTCAGGTGACAAAACGCTCAGATGTGAACAGGTGCCATTGAGATGAATGGGATTTTGCTTGTTGGGCATTTTTCAGGCTTTTTTTCGGGTGTTTTACGAGCGTTTTATGAGCTGAAGACGCTCAGGTGTGAATGCAGCCTAAAGGAAATGACCATATCAAAAATAAAAATAATAAATGTAGTAATTCCATAGACAAACTAGTTGCATAGGGAGGATAAAATATGGGATATGACATAATATGATTAAAAATCGAAATACTAAAAGGTCCTAACATCTGTATAGGGTATTTGGGCATGAAAAATATGTGTGTGTATCCGCATATATACAACCAATTTATTGTATACGTACATGAAAATTGAGGATACTCAGATGTTGAGAAATATTATTGGAACTATATCAATATGTGAGAATGGTACAAGCGTGTATGTGAATCCATGTGATGGACTAATACTTACAGTAGATGCTCTTGGAAATATATACCATGTGTAATACGAATATTCATGAAATTTAAAAAAGTAATGTGTTAGTATAGCATAAGGAAAGTCGATCAAATTAGTAGCGAAACACCATTTATATGGAAAAAAGGCGTAGAGATGGATGGGCAGTTATAAGATGGTACTAATTTCTAGTTCCTCATTCAAGCCATAAGGCGCAAGGTGTATATCCAGAATGTCTGACATAATCTAGAGAAACTTTCAGCTTCCGATACGTTTTTTTGGTATGGACTCGATGACCAGACTTTTAATCCTTCAGTAGATTTGTTATGCACTTCTAAAAAGTGTTGCGGTACACTATGTTGTTCACAAAGCTCTTCAACGAAGCAACGGTGTTTGCCGAAGCGTTGTCTGAAGGGTCTGATGGTGCGACCAACATACAGTAACTTACACGGGCATATAAAGCAATATACTACATAATCTGTAGAACAATTGTAAAAGTTCTCTAAGTGATATATTTTCCCTTTATGGGTAAAGCTTTTTTGGCCATGTTTTACAAAGTCGCAGGTTTTGCATAATGTTTTTCGACAGCATATACATCCCTTTAAGAGGAAACAGACGCAGTGATTTTTTTTTTCTTCTGATGCTCATAAGCTTGCTGGGAGCTATCTTATTTTTAAGCATAGGTGCTCTCCTATAGGTGACTTTGGGTTTATCTAACACAACTGAGTTTAGATGCTGATCTTGTTTTAGAATGTTTCAATGTTTATAAAAGATCCTTTCCATTTTTTTGTATTGGCTGTGGTATCTAGTGATTGTCAGGGCTGGGTTCAGCCCTCCCTTCTCAGAGCTCAGGCTGCTCAGCTGTCGGTTAATTGCCAGCACTGATCATTCCTCAGTGACTCACCTGGTGATCATATCCTGCTCATTAACAAGCCCTGCTGGATATTTAGATCTCCTGTGCCTTCACCTTGGTCAACATATCTAGAGACTCTCTACTGTGTTCCTGTTGAAGACTTGCCTGACTGATGTCCCTTCTGGTTACTGATCCTGTCTGTTGTTCTGACTACGCTGATCTCTGGCTCCCTGATTTCCTGGCTTGTTCTGACTACCCGATTTGGTTACCGAACCCTGGCTTTGTTTTGACTACGTTTACTATTTGTACCATTTTTACCACTATATTAAATGGTGTGATTTTTACTGCATTTTCTGCCTCCCTCCGATTCATGGTTCCTGACAGTGATTAAACTAACTGGTGGGTCTTCTGTTGAAGATTTGGTTTTAGGTCGCTTTCCTGAAAGAAAAGTGGTATAAGCCTGGGCAATTAAATTTTCAGGGTATCCTTTATCTAGGAATTTTGCCTTAAGGTGTCTGCTTTGAGTGATATAGTCACAGCCCCTCGTGCAGTTTTGTCGACAAAAGTTACCCTTTGGTATGTTTTTGACCCACTGTGGGTGATGATAGCTATCATAATGTAAGAGTTATTCGCAGCGGGTTCAAGGTCTAGAAAAGACAACATATCTTTGTTCCAAACAGATGTGAAAGAGAGGCCTAAGTGGTTGTTGTTACAGTGTGCAACAAACGATTCAATCAAAGTGGAGGGGCCATCCCAAATCACAATGATGTCACCGATATATCTACCAAAGAAAATAATGTGTTTGGCAAAGGAATTATTTTTCCAAATGAACAGTGTTTCCAAGTACCCCATTGAAAGATTAGCATACAGGGGTGCAAAATTGGCCCCCATCGCTGTACCATGGGTTTCTAGATAAAAATCATCCTCAAACAGGAAGTAGTTGTGTGTCAAGCAGAAGTGTGTTGCATCGAAAATGAAAGTGGGAGAGCGCATGCGCGGTTGGCCAGAGCTGATGCGTTCCTGAGCTGCTCCGCACGCCCCCGGCAGACACAGCCAGAATTAGCGGCCCTGCACCTCGCCTGCTTCATATAATCGCCCGATCCTCCTGTGGCGAGGATCGGGAACCTGTCGGATGCCCCACTGATCATTTGGAAAGCCCCAGGGTGGCTCCCAATAATCGTTCTGTGCTGCGAGCAGGGACAGCAAGATGGTGACAATACACGAGGGCCACTGGCTACAAGGGAGGAGAAACCGCTCCAACAGAGGAACACTCCTAAATCTCCTGGCCCTAGAAGCCACAAGACAGGCTCCTCCATAACCTCCCCAGCTAAAGGTGAGCCCACAAACACACGCTGCTCACCATCTAGCTCTGCAAACTCTCCCTCACAGGCTGCAGCCCTGTCACCTAGTCAGGACTCTCATAATTCGTCAGTCTCAGGGAGATGGCAGATATTCTGTGTAGCCAACCCATCAGCCAAGAGCTTGGCCCGGACAGCCCTGCAGATTTCCCTGCTATTCCATCAGCCCAACCACAATATTCGGGAGACCCAATACTTCTGGCCCGCTTTGCAGATCTGCTATAAAGGGAGTTGGCGAAAGCTACTGACAAATTAGCCTTGGACATAAAACAAGATTTCCAGGAGCTGGGGAACCGACTGGAGAGCATTGAATCAAAAGTAGACGACACTGTTCACAGAGTGTCCCAAAACTCGACTATGATAACTGACCTGCAAGATCGCCTTGAGGACGCCTATTCGAAAATCAACAACCGCGCTAGGTGCTATAACTTTCGTATCAGGGGGATCCTGGAAATGTGAAAGATATCACTTCTAGACATGTGCATTCGTTTTCGTCCGAATGCATTTTCGTCCGAATTTCAGGTATTTTCGTTATCGTTTTAACAAACGATAACGAAAGTGCAGAATCCGAAAAACGAAAGATCCGACATAAACAAATGCTTTATTTTCGTTTTCGTTGCTACAACAGTTCGATATAGATAGGAGATTCGACATGATGATGACAATAACAATCTGTGTCCATCAAACCTGTGGTCGAATGTGCCTAACCTTAACTCTATTAGTCCAACATTATTCTACATAGAGAGAAAAGATTCGACGTAGAGAGAAAAGATTCGACGTAGGGGAGAAAAGATTCGATGTAGGGGAGAAAAGATTCGACGTAGAGGAGAAAAGATAAATAAAAATAATGATGATGATTAATGTTATTGGCTGATTGTAACCAAAGAGGAGGAGCAGTAAAATAGCTAGAACTAAGTACACACGTACTTTGGCTTATGGTGTCTGTTGAAAGTTCTAGGAAGATTCGACGGAGCAGGTAAACTATACGGCGTCGTACAGTTTAGCTGCTCCGTCGAATCTTCTTTGAACATTCAACAGACACCATAAGCCTTCAATGACAGATTCAACCCTAATTTGGATTTTCGGACGAATGCAATTTTTAACGAAAAACGAAATAAATAAAAACGAATTTCGGGAGTAACTAAATAAATGTATTTTTCGGACGAAATTCCGAAACAAAATATTTCAGTGTGCACATGTCTAATCACTTCCCTCACTTATTCACAAATGCAAGCTGCAGTGCCTGACATCGGTGAAATTCATATGGAAATAGATCGCATTCATAGGGCCCTGGTCCCTCCAAAACCTGATGGCCAGCTGCATTTTTTCAGGACCAAAGAAGCAGTGATGTGCTATGCTAGAGAACATCCAGACCTGGAAATAGATGGTCTTAAAATTCAAGTATTTGCAAATATCTCCCAGGCCACCATCCAAAAGAGATGATCTTTCAAACCCTTGTTACTACCGTTGACTCAACGAAATATTCGCTATAGATGGAACTACCCCTTCAAGCTCCAGTTCACCTTTAACAGCAAGTCTTACTCCTTTTCTACATTCGCTAAAGGGGAAACAATTTTACTGAAGTTGGGCTTCATCTCTCACAGTCCTTCATCCCAGAATCGGCCCGGACCCAGCGACCCCCCCTCCTCCACTCTCCCCTCTATGGTCAACTTTGCTGACAAAGAACTCAGCTTCCTCTTATCGGATATCGTGAGAATTGTTGCATATTATTGGATGACCCTTTTGTTTGGAGCGGCGGCTTCTCAGTGGTCCAGTTACAGGACATTAGCCGCTGCTTTTATCTTTTTTTTTTTCTACGAAAATTATGCAACATATGTCTACTGCCTAACAGTTCTAACTGAATTGTGTGTTTTTTGTTTTTTTGAGGCTAACATTTTGTTTTTAGGTTGGACAGTTTGACTTTAATTTGCATATCGCTAAATCGATTTTGGTTATTTTATTATGTTGCTACAAGTTTTCCTAGACGGTGCTATGGGGCCTTAAAGTGGTTGTAAACCCATTACAACCATTTTAACCTACAGGTAAGCCTAGATTAAGGCTTACCTAGATTAAGGCTTATCTGTAGGTGCAAGAAATATCTCCCAAACCTAAAAGGTTTAGGAGATATTTGCAGGAATAGCGGCACCGATGTCTACGGTGCATGCGCGGTAGACATCGGGCGCAGGCGCACTGAGTGTGCCGTTTCTAACGGCGATCATGCCGTTAGTGGCGGCACCAGCGAGCATGTGCGGGAGTGACATCATTGCGGCTCCGGCCAGTCACAGCGCTGGAGCCGCGATCCCCCGAAGTCACTCCGGGATAGATGGCGACGTCGGAGGAGGCGAACGAGGGCCGATGGCGGGGCTTCGGTCTCAGGTAAGTAATTCATAATGAGCTAGTATGCTATGCATACTAGCTCATTATACCTTTGCCTTGCAGGGTGTGTTTTTTTTTTAAGAGGCTTTACGTCCTCTTTAAATCTCTTATACAGTGGCTTGCGAAAGTATTCGGCCCCCTTGAACTTTTCAACCTTTTGCCACATTTCAGGCTTCAAACATAAAGATATAAAATTTCTATTTTTTGTGAAGAATCACCAACAAGTGGATCACAATTGTGAAGTGGAACGAAATCTTTTGGATTTTTGAAACTTTTTTAACTAATAAAAAAATGAAAAGTGGGGCGTGCAAAATTATTCGGCCCCCTTGCGTTAATACTTTGTAGAGCTACCTTTTGCTGCGATTACAGCTGCAAGTCGCTTGGGGTATGTCTCTATCAGTTTTGCACATCGAGAGACTGAAATTCTTGCCCATTCTTCCTTGCAAAACAGCTCGAGCTCAGTGAGGTTGGATGGAAAGCGTTTGTGAACAGCAGTTTTCAGCTCTTTCCACAGATTCTCGATTGGATTCAGGTCGGGACTTTGACTTGGCCATTCTAACACCTGGATACGTTTATTTGTGAACCATTCCTTTGTAGATTTTGCTGTATGTTTGGGATCATTGTCTTGTTGGAAGATAAATCTCCATCCCAGTTTCAGGTCTTTTGCAGACTCCAACAGGTTTTCATCCAGAATGGTCCTGTATTTGGCTGCATCCATCTTCCCCTCAATTTTAACCATCTTCCCTGTCCCTGCTGAAGAAAAGCAGGCCCAAACCATGATGCTGCCACCACCATGTTTGACAGTGGGGATGGTGTGTTGAGGGTGATGAGCTGTGTTGCTTTTACGCCAAACATATCGTTTTGCATTGTGGCCAAAAAGTTTGATTTTGGTTTCATCGGACCAGAGCACCTTCTTCCACATGTTTGGTGTGTCTCCCAGGTGGCTTGTGGCAAACTTTAGACGAGACTTTTTATGGATATCTTTGAGAAATGGCTTTCTTCTTGCCACTCTTCCATAAAGACCAGATTTGTGCAGTGTACGACTGATTGTTGTCCTATGGACAGACTCTCCCACCTCAGCTGTAGTTCTCTGCAGTTCATCCAGAGTGATCATGGGCCTCTTGGCTGCATCTCTGATCAGTCTTCTCCTTGTCTGAGCTGAAAGGTTAGAGGGACAGCCAGGTCTTGGTAGATTTGCAGTGGTCTGATACTCCTTCCATTTCAAAATGATCGCTTGCACAGTGCTCCTTGGGATGTTTAAAGCTTGGGAAATCTTTTTGTATCCAAATCCGGCTTTAAACTTCTCCACAACAGTATTACGGACCTGCCTGGTGTGTTCCTTGGTCTTCATGATGTTCTCTGTGCTTTCAACAGAACCCTGAGACTATCACAGAGCAGGTGCATTTATACAGAGACTTGATTACACACAGGTGGATTCTATTTATCACCATCAGTCATTTAGGACAGCATTGGATCATTCAGAGATCCTCGCTGAACTTCCGGAGTGAGTTTGCTGCACTGAAAGTAAAGGGGCCGAATAATTTTGCACACACCACTTTTCAGTTTTTTAATTGCTAAAAAAGTTTAAAATATCCAATAGATTTCGTTCCACTTCACAATTGTGTCCCACTTGTTGGTGATTCTTCACAAAAAATTAAAATTTTATATCTTTATGTTTGAAGCCTGAAATGTGGCAAAAGGTTGAAAAGTTCAAGGGGGCCGAATACTTTCGCAAGCCACTGTATGTGACTCCACTGCCGGGGGAGTCTATGCACTCTCCTCACTCGAAGGACTCTTCCCATTATGCACTCTCATCATCTTGTTTTTCTTTCTTTCTTTATCTCTGCTTTAACTTCTTTTATTGTTCCTTTCTGAGGGTCACCCGGAGATTCCCTTGGTTCCTCTGGACTCAGAAGTTCGCAGACCGGTGGGTGAGCTTATTTACCAATAATTGGCTGACTGTTTCTTATGCCTAGTGTAATGACTACTTCCCAAAACATTAGCCTGCTCACCCATAATATTCAAGGTTTCGGGTCGCCCTCTAAACAGGTTAAGGCCTTCACACATTATCAATCTTTAGGGGTGGACATTGTGGCTCTCCAGGAGACACACTTTGCTTCCCTATTTACCCCTCAGTACCTCCATAAAGTCTATCCTCTTTGCTACTATGCAAACGCATCAGAAAAAAAGAGGGGAGTGGCCCTCTGCTTCTCTAGACAGATATAGTTTACCGAAATCAGTTATTAGGGACAAAGAAGGACGTTACCTTTTAGTTAAAGGCTACTTGGGGAAACATTGATGACCTTCTCAATCTACTACGCTCCCAACACAAATCAAATCGCATTCTTTTACTCCCTCTTATGATCCATGACTCCTGAGTTTGAAGGAGAAGTAATTCTAGCAGGTGACTCTAATCTAGCCTTGGATCTTACACCATCGTGCTCCGATCCCCTCCCAAGCAAAGTCGCAAATATGCGCAGTTGCTTTATCACTATGATTTAGTGGACGCTTGGAAGGAAGCTAACCCCCACCTCTAGAGATTACTCCCATTATTCAAGAGCACGTGGACACTACTCTCGTATAGACCACGTATTTCTCCTCTCGGGACTATTGCCTAAATTGAATTCTGCCAAAATACTCTACTATCTACTTTCTGGTCAGACCACAATCCGGTTATGGTTCAATTTTTGGATATTGCCAATAGGATAGCAAAGACGCACTGGCGTCTAAATGAATCTCTCCTCAGTGATGAATCTTACTGTCTTGAGATTTCTAATCATTTGAAGATCTACTTTGATAATAATGTATCAGAGGACAACTCCCCTGCAATTAGCTGGGCCGCACACAAGGCCTCTGTCAGGGGGGACTTTATTCAATTGTCCTCCAGACTCAAAAAAGCTTGCAATGAGCTGATATCTGCCAAAAACCAAAGAATATGAAGCTCTAGCTACACAATATAGGAAGAGAGAGCCCTCCATCATGTCAGTATGGTGGTCCCATCCCTGGTATGATAGAACAAAGAGAAATGCCCCCCTCAATGGGACTTTGACAGACCACCAACTCTTATGATAAAAAATATGTTTTTAATGATATACAACAAAAAGATGTAAGAACGCCTACACAATACAAAAATATATTCCATAAAGAAACAGAACAAAAAATAAACAAATATAAATCATCATGTCATATGTACTCTCCTAAGGGTGGTGTACCCTGATACCCGACACGTTTTCAATATTCTGATACCTTCATCAGGGGTTTGAGAGTTGAGAATGTTTTACAAATGTATAAATTCTAAAAATATACAAAGAGACACATCAGAAAAAGAACATCACATTTGAAACGTGAATAGTATAAAACTGTTAAGACCCAAAGAGCAAAAAATTAATGAAAATATGGAAAGGATGAGTAAATAGGTAAGAAACAAAAAAATGTTGGTTACAGTTAAGTAAATAGGAATTCATGACAACACATACCCAATGGAATGACTCTATGTTCAAACAGCACTAAAGGCGATTGGATCAAGTAAAGTATTCCATGGACGCCAGACCATAATAGTGGAAGAGCTGTAAATGTACTATGTTTCCAGCATCTATAAAATGGAAAGGATACTGCATAAGTGTAGTACTACAACAAAAAACAAGCAAAGAAGGAAAAACTAAAAATAAAAAATGAAAAATGCAAACTAAAAAATAAAAAAGTAAAAAAGTAGCAGAAAAGGGCACTCATAGGGAGCCCTAGCTCACAGTGAAATGACTCCCCTCCTCCTCTCATAAGACCCTATGGCAATATATGAGAAAAATATCAAGGGGGAACTACACAACGTGGTAGTATCCCCCATAAGGGCAGCAGTCAATGAACAAAACGAAGAGAAGAGGGAGGGAGCCCTGTAGGTATACCAACTCACCGTTAACATATACATAATAGATGACATCACATAGGGGGTGCATACAGCCAAGAACAGTAAGGTGCCAGAAATGGGTGAAAAAGGGTACCATAGGTATGTAAAAAAATAGTATATTTACCAATGTATGTTAGGCGAAGCTACTTGGGACAGATGATCGTTAGAGCTTTTTTAATATGGGCTGCATAATGGGTGGATAAATATCCAAACGTCCCAAAGTAAATGTGTCCTAGGTATAACCATGTAAAAAATGAATAAATATATAGGATAACCTAGGGGGGAAGTCCCTAGGGCTATATCTATATCCCGGCATATTTTAAACCTACCTATGGATGTCCAGGTCCAGTATATGGATGCCTTCTGTATGTCAGTGCCTGCAAAGACCCAGATGTCCCCCTGTATTTATATAATGGCGCCAAACGCCGGCGCATGCGCACTAAGGTTATAGCCCATTGCGCCTGTGTAAGATGCAGACAGTGTGCCGATGATTAGGTAGCCACTCCCCCTGACGTTGACATCAGTGGAGTGCAGCGTGTGTGTGGCAATTAGAACCAGCTAGGTTAGGATGGAGCTCGGGAAGGCCGCAATGACTAGTCTATTCACTTAAACAAAATGTTGCTCGTAGCCTCAGTATTAGTCGATGAGCCGCATATTAAGTAGTAAGAAGGGGAAATGCCCCAGTGAGAGAAAACCAAAACGAAACAGAAAACAGAAACGAAGAAGATGTATAGAGACGGAACCGCAACCGATCCAGTGGTCTGGCGCCATCTAGTGGAATAAAACGATGGTGCAATAAAAAACAAACGATGGTAGAACTTAGAATCATTCCCCATGGCAATGTAAAAAATGTACACCTAGCAAATCTCAGAGACAATGTTTTTGAATAATTTGCTGCCCCGCTGACTGAGCATACCCAGGCAGATGCAAAGGTACCGTACAATAGGTCAGCACAGGCAGTTGTAGTAAGGTTTGCAGGTGTAGAACAAATGGTACATATATATTGTGTGGTGTGTCAGAATTGAAAAGACTCCTTAAGGTCAAAATCCATAAGTCATCCCAGGTCAAGGGATATGTAAAGAGGGGTGGCTGTGATAGGCAGATACAACAGAAAGTGCTGTACGTACCTGCCCACCCCAGGGAGTAGAGCCACAATGGAAGCCGAGGGAGGAAGGCACACTGTGCATGTACTAAGCATCTTGTTCATCCCAAACCCTCCCAAGTGCCCGATGTGAACCCCTCTAGGAAAGGACGATAACTGATGCAATCATTAAGGCCAGGTGGTAAGGTGGCTTGTAAGGCCACTATCCATCTGGCCTCTTTTTGCAGCAGAATTTTGTCCCAGTCACCCCCTCTGTTACTGGGATGTACCCAGTCGAGTACCAAAAATTAGATTTTTGGAAAATGACCCTGGTGTATGTCTCGGGCATGTCTGCCCAGGGGTAGATCAGGGTTGTAGGTACGCATGCTTTTAATATGCCTGCCCATTCTTGTACTTAGTTCCAGCTTCAGAGACAGACATAGAAACAGCCGCAAGGGCATGTCAGCAAGTAGACCACCCCACACGTGCAACAATTTGCAAAGTGGGAGGGTCTGTATTTTTTTCTATTGGGTAAAATGATATTTTTGTCAGTGTTTAGGAATTGACACTTAGAGCATCCCCACAGGTAAAAGTACCCAAGCATTTGCAAGGGTCCCCTCTAAATTTACCCGTATATTCGCTGGTCACTAGTCTGTCCCTAAGGAATCTGGTGCGTTTAAATGTAATTAGAGGGTCCTTTGATAAAAACTGGTTCAATATTGGGTCGATGAGAAGAATGTGCCAATGTTTTTGTAGAATTTTTTTGAGGGCTTTGTGTTCTTTGCTGAAAGTGGTAATAATCCTAGTTTGTGTCTGTTGTTGAGAGATACTAGCCCCTTTCTGTGGTTTATCAAAGAGTAGATTGTGTCTGCTTTTCTCTCTAGCCCTTCTAAAGGCTTTCTTTAGACCCGTGAGGGAGTATCCGCGTTGGAGCAATCTGGTTTGTAATTTTTTGGCTTTGATGAGAAACATGTTTTCATCAGAGCAATTTCTATGGATACGAAGGTACTGTGTGTAAGGGATGGACCTAATAAGTGGTGCCGGATGGAAGCTGGTTGCATGCAGGATAGTATTGCCGGCTGTTTCTTTGCGGTACAGCGTGCTGGACAATCGACCGTCTGGGTTTTTGAAAACTGTGACATCAAGAAATGTGATTTTTTGGACGTCACATGTCATAGTGAATTTGAGGTTGAGATCATTGGTGCCCATGGCTGTCACACAGTCATTTAGGTCATCCAATGATCCGTTCCATATGAAAAAAATATCATCTATGAATCTGTACCAGATTAATATTTGGTCTACAAAGGGGGTGTCTGGGGACAGAAAAGCATTCTCCCATTCCCCCAGATACAGGTTGGCCACCCCCTGTATCTGGAGGAAATGGGAGCCATTGAATGCAAAAGCGTTGTGCAGCAGGATGAAATCCAATGCATGCAAAATGAATTGGTGCAAGGGTTTCTCATCTTTATCTGACTGGGAGATGAATTGTCCCACGACCTCAACTTCCTTTTTGTGTGGGATAGAGCAATAGAGTGCCTCCACATCTATTGTAACTAGGATTGAATCAGGTGTGATGCACAAATCTTCCAGGTTTTGTAGTAACTGGGATGTGTCCCTGATGTACGAAAGTAAGTTGGTAACCAAAGGGCGTAATTGTTCGTCAATTTATTTGCTCAAATTCTCAGTGATGTTCCCCCTACCAGAGACAATGGGTTTGCCCGGGGGGTTGTTGAGGTCCTTATGGACTTTGGGGAGGCTATAGTAGGTAGGAATTTTGGAATGGCTTGTACGTATAAATTCCCATGTTTGTTGGGTGATGGTGTTGTCCAGATAGGCCTGATCCACTAAGGTAAAGAATTTATTATCGAATTTCTCTATGGTTATTTTAGATATCGGAGACATCCTTGAAGGGTTCTAATTTGATAATTTGAGGGGGTATATATCAAATTAGAACCCTTCAAGGATGTCTCCACCTTTGGGCAACAGGAAGAATGAATTAAGGGATCATACAGACCAGGGGCGGACTGACCATTCGGCCACTCGGGCACTGCCTGAGGGCCCCATCAGGATTGCCAGCCTCAGTAAAACCAGGGACAGTATGTAAAAATCTGTGTTTTTTTTTACATCTGTCTCTGAAATGTCCCTTACCGACATCCTTTTGGTCTAAAAATCCTGAGATTATAGCTGCCCCACCTTTCCAGTACCTTCTCAGCCAATAGAAACATGTCTGTGTATACTGTGTGTACATGTATGTGTATACTGTGTGATTGTATACTGTGTGTGTGTATACTGTGTGGCCCCATAATCTCTGATTGCCTGGGGGCCCCATGAGTTGTCAGTCCGCCCCTGATATAGACCTAGTTGTAAAGGAATTAATTACGAATAAAGAACAAAAATTTTGGAGGGATAAAATAGCATTTAATGAAGGGAAGGCATATCATTGGCAACAGCGCAACCCACAAGGGCGCCAATAGAGGAAAAACAATCCAAAAACCCCCAAAAAATCGC
This sequence comes from Lithobates septentrionalis, assembly GCA_037952835.1. Taxonomy (NCBI): domain Eukaryota; kingdom Metazoa; phylum Chordata; class Amphibia; order Anura; family Ranidae; genus Lithobates; species Lithobates septentrionalis. Next base: position 7,818,799 of record JBBDGP010000264.1, on the reverse strand, counting down.
AATAATGATAGGGGCTCTAACTCATCTTTAAATTCCCTCTCTTCTGCGTGTTCACAGACCTCAGGAAAGACCTCCAGGAAACAAAAGTGGCATTCACCGCAAGCAGGATCAAACAGCAAGAGACACATGACTGAGGCTATGCCATCTACACAACCTTCTTCCATGGTGGTGGGTACTGAGCACACAAGTAGGGCAGTTAACTCACGGGGTGGCCCCTTGGGGCAGGCATGTTCAACCGTGGACCCCTCTCTGGCTTCCACCAGGGATGGACCCATGGAGAAGTATTGACATAAAGCTTTGGGCTCGATGGGAGGTGAAGGCTTGAACATTATTAATTTATCGGATTACAGGTTGTCTGATGATGAGATTGCTATATTAAGCAAGGGTCTCACTTTTTGTCCATCTTCCAATATGGATACCTTCGAAACTATCAAAGACCTGCATTTATTTGCACGCAAATTAATTTTAAAGAGTCTTTATGCCAAACCTAAACAGGTCAATGAATTGTCAAGTAAAGAAAACAAAGCACTTGACGACCTGGTCTCCCTATTGGAAGATCAGGAACAAAAAGATCTTATCGACAACATCGAATCATTATTAGCTATGCATACTACCCCAACTACAGGGGGTATCCAAGGAAAATCTTTGCTTAAGAAAAAAATCTAACAAATTTCCTTCCTTGAATTTGAATTCAAATTTGAAAGCATTCATAGCAATGACAACAAGAAGGATCAGTCATCAGATAACCTATCCGATACTGAAAGAAAGGCACTTGAATCACTGAGCAGTCAACATTAATTAACAATAAAACCCTCTGATAAAGGGGGGAACATTGTAATCATGAACAACTCTCAATATCTGTCAATGTGCAATAAAATACTTACTAACAAAGAATGGTATCAACCGATATCTAAAATAACCATAGAGAAATTCGATAATGAATTCTTTACCTCAGTGGATCAGGCCTATCTGGACAACACCATCACCCAACAAACATGGGAATTTATACGTACAAGCCATTCCGAAATTCCTACTTTCTATAGCCTCCCCAAAGTCCATAAGGACCTCAACAACTCTCCGGGCAGACCCATTGTCTCCGGTAGGGGGAACATCACTGAGAATTTGAGCAAATATATTGACGAACAATTACGCCCTTTGGTTACCAACTTACCTTCGTACATCAGGGACACATCCCAGTTACTACAAAACCTGGAAGATTTATGCATCCCACCTGATTCAATCCTAGTTACAGTAGATGTGGAGGCACTCTTTTGCTCTATCCTACACAAAAACGGAGTTGAGGTCCTGGGACGATTCATCTCCCAGTCAGATAAAGATAAGAAACCCTTGCACCAATTCATTTTGCGTGCATTGGATTTCATCCCGCTGCACAACGCTTTTGCATTCAATGGCTCCCATTTCCTCCAGATACAGGGGGTGGCGATGGGGACATATTGTGCCCCATCGTACGCCAACCTGTATCTGGGGGAATGGGAGAATGCTTTTCTGTCCCCAGACACCCCCCTTTGTAGACCAAATATTAATCTGGTACAAATTCATAGATGATATTTTTTTCATATGGAACGGATCATTGGATAACCTAAATGACTGTGTGACAGCCATGGGCACCAATGATCTTAACCTCAAATTCACTATGACATGTGACGTCCAAATAAATCACATTTCTTGACGTCGCCATTTTCAAAAACCCAGACGGTTGATTGTCCAGCACGCTGTACCGCAAAGAAACAGCCGGAAATACTATCCTGCATGCAACCAGCTTCCATCCAGCACCACTCATTAGGTCCATCCCCTACACACAGTACCTTCGTATCCGTAGAAATTGCTCTGATGAGAACATGTTTCTCATCGAAGCCAAAAAATTACAAACCAGATTGCTCCAACGCGGACACTCCCCCACGGGTCTAAAGAAAGCCTTTAGAAGGGCTAGAGAGAAAACCAGACACAATATACTCTTTGATAAACCACAGAAAGGGCCTAGTATCTCTCAACAACAAACACAAACTAGAATTATTACCACTTTCAGCAAAGAACACAAAGCCCTCAAAAAAAATTCTACAAAAACATTGGCACATTCTTCTCATCGACCCAATATTTATAACAAAGGACCCTCTAATTACATTTAAACACACCAGATCCCTTGGGGACAGACTAGTGATCAGTGAATATATGGGTGAATTTAGAGGGGACCCTTGCAAACGCTTGGGTACTTTTACCTGTGGGGGATGCTCTAAGTGTCAATTCATAAACACTGACAAAAATATCATTTTACCCAATGGAAAAAATACAGACCCTCCCACTTTGCAAATTGTTGCACGTGTGGGGTGGTCTACTTGCTGACATGCCCTTGTGGCTGTTTCTATGTAGGTAAAACGAAGCTGGAACTAAGTACAAGAATGGGCAGGCATATTAAAAGCATGCGTACCTACAACCCTGATCTACCCCTGGGCAGACATGCCGAGACATACACCAGGGTCATTTTCCAAAAATCTAATTTTTGGTACTCGACCGGGTACATCCCAGTAACAGAGGGGGTGACTGGGACAAAATTCTGCTGCAAAAAGAGACCAGATGGATAGTGGCCTTACAAGCCACCTTACCACCTGGCCTTAATGATTGCATCAGTTATCGTCCTTTCCTAGAGGGGTTCACATGGGGCACTAGGGAGGGTTTGGGGTGAACAAGATGCTTAGTACATGCACAGTGTGCCTTCCTCTATTGGCTTCCACTGTGGCTCTACTCCCTGGGGTGGGCAGGTACAGACAGCACTTTCTGTTGTATCTGCCTATCACAGCCACCCCTCTTTACATATCCCTTAAGGATTCGGGCTCAAAGCTATTTAGACTTTGAACTGGGATGACTTATGGATTTTGACCTTAAGGAGTCTTTTCAATTCTGACACAGCACACAATAATATATGTACCATTTGTTCTACACCTGCAAACCTTACTACAACTGTCTGTGCTGACCTATTGTATGGTACCTGTGCATCTGCTCAGTCAGCGGGGCAGTGATTTATTCCAAAACATTGTCTCTGATATTTGCTAGGTGTACATTTTTTATGAGTACATTGCCATGGGGAATGATTCTAAGTTCTACCATCGTTTGTTTTTATTGCACCACCGTTTTATTCCACTAGATGGCGCCAGACCTCATGTACTGCTTTCCGTCTCTATACATCTTCTTTGTTTCTGTTTTCTGTTTTGTTTTGGTTTTCTCTCACTGGAGCATATCCGCTTCCTTACTACTTATTATGCGGCTCATCCACTAATACTGAGGCTACGAGCAACATTTTGTTTAAGTGAGTAGGCTAGTCATTGCGGCCTTCCCGAGCTCCATCCTATCCTAGCTGGTTCTAATTGCCACACACACCCTGCGCTCCACTGACGTCAACGTCAGGGGGAGTGGCTACCTAATCATCGGCACACTGTCTGCATCTTACACAGGCGCAATGGGCTATACCCCGGCGTTCGGCGCCATCATATAAATACAGGGGGACATCTGGGTCTTTGCAGGCACTGACATACAGAAGGCACCTATATACTGGACCTGGACATCCATAGGTAGGTTTAAAATATGCCGGGATATAGATATAGCCCTAGGGACTTCCCCCCTAGGTTATCCTATATACTTATTCATTTTTTACATGGTTATACCTAGGACACATTTACTTTGGGACGTTTGGATATTTAACCCACCGTTATGCAGCCCATGTTAAAAAAGCTCTAACGATCATCTGTCCCAAGTAGCTTCGCCTAACATACATTGGTAAATATACTATTTTTTTTTTTTTTTACATACCTATGGTACCCTTTTTCACCCTTTTCTGGCACCTTACTGTTCTTGGCTATATGCACCCCCTATGTGATGTCATCTATTATGTATATGTTAACGGTGAGTTGGTATACCTACAGGGCTCCCTCCCTCTTCTCTTCATTTTGTTGATTGACTGTTGGCCCTTATGGGGGATACTACCACGTTGTGTAGTTCCCCCTTGAGATTTTTTTCATATATTGCCATAGGGTCTTATGAGAGGAGGAGGGGAGTCATTTCACCGTGAGCTAGGGCTCCCTATGAGTGCCCTTTTCTGCTACTTTTTTACTTTTTTATTTTTTAGTTTGCATTTTTCATTTTTTATTTTTCTTTTTTCCTTCTTTGCTTGTTTTTTGTTGTAGTACTACAACTATGCAGTATCCTTTCCATTTTATAGATGCTGGAAACATAGTACATTTACAGCTCTTCCACTATTATGGTCTGGCGTCCATGGAATACTTTACTTAATCCAATCGCCTTTAGTGCTGTTTGAACATAGAGTCATTCCTTTGGGTATGTGTTGTCATGAATTCCTATTTACTTACCTGTAACCCACTTTTTTTGTTTCTTACCTATTTACTCATTCTTTCCATATTTTCATTGAATTTTTTGCTCATTGGGTCTTAGCAGTTTTATACTATTCACGTTTCAAATGTGATGTTCTTTTTCTGATGTGTCTCTTTGTATATTTTTAGAATTTATACATTTGTAAAACATCCTCAACTCTCAAACCCCCGATGAAGGTATCAGAATACTGGAAAGCGTTGGATATCAGGGTACACCACCCTTAGGAGAGTTCATATGACATGATGATTTATATTTGTATATTTTTTGTTCTGTTTCTTTATGGAATGTATTTTTGTATTGTGTAGACGTTTTTATGTCTTTTTATTGTATATCATTAAAAACATATTTTTTATCAAGAGTTGGTGGTCTGTCAAAGTCCCATTGAGGGGGGGCATTTCTCTTTGTTCTAGCTACACAACATAAACGCTCCCTGTCCCCTAATCTATTTACTAAAATGGAACAATCCCGCTTAGAACTTAACATTTGTCTCACCACGAGGGCTGGAAAATAGTTACGTTGGAAGAACCACAAGTTCTTCCCCTGGCGAGATCGCACAGGTTCCTCGCTAGCACACAAGCTTACCCCTAGACATTCACACCTGGTGCTCCCTAAAATTTGACTTTCGGGAGGCAATCTCTCCCAAGATCCCCAAAAGATTCTTCGGGAGTTTCACAATTTTTATGCTGAATTATATGGGAGCCCCCGGATGCTGCTCCTCCATCCATCAGGGAATTCTTGGGGAATCTCCCCCTCTTGCCAATTGCGGAAGATCATAGAGACCTTATGGATCAGCCTTTTACATGTGAGGAGATCTGCAATACTATCAAAACACTATCACTTCATAAATCTCCTGGCCCTGATGGTCTTTCCAACTCTTACTACAAAAATTTTTCCGAACAGCTGGCTCCACATATGGCTCTTTACTTTAATTCCCTGCGGGGTGGAGGTGCGGTCCCTTTGGATGAAAATAAGGCCTATATTAGTGTTATTCCTAAAACCAACAGGGACCCTACTGACGTTCTGTCAGGAAAGGTTCCATCCGCTGGTAATATCTATCATTTGCAGTACTGAGGTCCACCAGCAGGTGTCTCCTGGCAGTTTGGAACTGTCAGGAGAGCTTTCCCCTGCTGGTGTTATGTCAGTACTGGCGTACACCAGCGGATGGATCCTGGTAGTGTGGAGAAGACAGCACCTCCTGCGATCAGGTGTCACCTCCTGTTCCCTTGAAGCCTGATCCCATCCATCATCTCCCTCTCCTGTCCTGCCCTTGTTCATCTGCTGATCTTCTGTGTATGACCCTGGCCTGGCTAACGTGTTTGATTTTGTTACTTCCCTTTGGCTGTATATACAGTGGCTTGCAAAAGTATTCGGCCCCCTTGAACTTTTCAACCTTTTGCCACATTTCAGGCTTCAAACATAAAGATATAACATTTTTATTTTTTGTGAAGAATCACCAACAAGTGGGACACAATTGTCAAGTGGAACGAAATCTTTTGGATTTTTGAAACTTTTTTAACTAATAAAAAAAATGAAAAGTGGGGCGTGCAAAATTATTCGGCCCCCTTGCGTTAATACTTTGTAGAGACACCTTTTGCTGCGATTACAGCTGCAAGTCGCTTGGGGTATGTCTCTATCAGTTTTGCACATCGAGAGACTGAAATTCTTGCCCATTCTTCCTTGCAAAACAGCTCAAGCTCAGTGAGGTTGGATGGAGAGCGTTTGTGAACAGCAGTTTTCAGCTCTTTCCACAGATTCTCGATTGGATTCAGGTCTGGACTTTGACTTGGCCATTCTAACACCTGGATACATTTATTTGTGAACCATTCCTTTGTAGATTTTGCTGTATGTTTGGGATCATTGTCTTGTTGGAAGATAAATCTCTGTCCCAGTTTCAGGTCTTTTGCAGACTCCAACAGGTTTTCATCCAGAATGGTCCTGTATTTGGCTGCATCCATCTTCCCTCAATTTTAACCATCTTCCCTGTCCCTGCTGAAGAAAAGCAGGCCCAAACCATGATGCTGCCACCACCATGTTTCACGGTGGGGATGGTGTGTTGAGTGTGATGAGCTATGTTGCTTTTACGCCAAACATATCGTTTTGCATTGTGGCCAAAAAGTTTGATTTTGGTTTCATCGGACCAGAGCACCTTCTTCCACATGTTTGGTGTGTCTCCCAGGTGGCTTGTGGCAAACTTTAGACGAGACTTTTTATGGATATCTTTGAGAAATGGCTTTCTTCTTGCCACTCTTCCATAAAGGGTAGATTTGTGCAGTGTACGACTGATTGTTGTCCTATGGACAGACTCTCCCACCTCAGCTGTAGTTCTCTGCAGTTCATCCAGAGTGATCATGGGCCTCTTGGCTGCATCTCTGATCAGTCTTCTACTTGTCTGAGCTGAAAGTTTAGAGGGACAGCCAGGTCTTGGTAGATTTGCAGTGGTCTGATGCTCCTTCCATTTCAAAATGATCGCTTGCACAGTACTCTTTGGGATGTTTAAAGCTTGGGAAATCTTTTTGTATCCAAATCCGGCTTTAAACTTCTCCACAACAGTATTACGGACCTGCCTGGTGTGTTCCTTGGTCTTCATGATGCTCTCTGCGCTTTCAACAGAACCCTGAGACTATCACAGAGCAGGTGCATTTATACAGAGACTTGATTACACACAGGTGGATTCTATTTATCACCATCAGTCATTTAGGACAACATTGGATCATTCAGAGATCCTCGCTGAACTTCTGGAGTGAGTTTTCTGCACTGAAAGTAAAGGGGCCGAATAATTTTGCACGCACCACTTTTCAGTTTTTTAATTGCTAGAAAAGTTTAAAATATCCAATAGATTTCGTTCCACTTCACAACTGTGTCCCACTTGTTGGTGATTCTTCACAAAAAATTAAAATTTTATATCTTTATGTTTGAAGCCTGAAATGTGACAAAAGGTTGAAAAGTTCAAGGGGGCCGAATACTTTCGCAAGCCACTGTATTATCTGTTGTCTGTGGGTTTCTATTTGTTAGTTGAGCACTATTTGTATTTGGGGTGTTTACTTGTTTACTACTTATCTTTAATAAACTTTATATCATTCACCTTACATGCGTTTTGGTTTCCTCTTTGCAGTCCACACAGTCTGATCACACCTGTTCTTGACAGTATACCAGGGGCATCTCTGACCAGAAGTGACTGCGCAGAGGAACCATTGTAGTACTGTTATTGCTACTAAGATGCAATCAGAAACAGCTGTTCTCCATGCCTCACTGGTATTGGAGGATAACAATTATTGTCGTCTAGTATTGAAAGAGTGGGCCAAGGATCAGCTCCTGGAATGTATCCGTCTGGCCCATTCTCTGGTTGATCAGGGTAGATTGCTGTTTTAAAACATTCAGCCCCTGATACAGGTGTGTGCTGAGCTAGCCTTGTCTAGCAGTCCTAAGGGTTGTGATGATTTTTCTCCCCCCTTCAGTAGTGATCAGGTGGAGTCTCTAGTATGGCTGTTGGAGGATGATCCGGCTTTTTTCACTGAACATTATTCCTCTTGTTCCCAGCAAGTGTTGTCTGATTGCATTTGTTCAGTACAATCCCTGGTTAGACAGGCTGTTTGTAAACCAACTTTTGTTCAACCTGTTTTACAGGCCTGGTCAAGCTTGTTGTACCAACCACCCATTTCTGTGTCTAGATACCAGCCTGCTGGGATGTCTTCCTCTCCGTTACCCCCAACAACCACAGTTGCCGACCAATACACCCTGTTACCAATGAAGTACCAGTACCTTGTTTCCTCCTGCTGCACCTACCCTGCCTTTAACCCCTCTGCTTCCTCTCGGCTGCCTCCATCAGTTCCACTAAATCCCCCTTCAAAATTTGCTCCCTCTGTTTTACCATCCTTCCGCTCTTCGCTTCTATCAGCTGCATCCACTACCTACAGCCCTGTACCCACATACAAATCTTCAGTGGCTAAAACCAAAAAGAAGCAGGAGTTTTTCCCAACCCATACCATCCTGCCATCACCCAATCCTGCCTCCACACCAGCTAATCCACTCCAGCCTGATGTTCCGATGCCTGCTGTTCAGCCTGTTGTGCCAGTGTCTCTGCCTGTTGTCCAGTCTTATGTCTTGGTGCCTGCCTTCCAGTCTGATGTCCCGGTGCCTGCCTTCCAGTCTGATGTCCCGGTGCCCGCTTTCCAGTCTGATGTCTCGGTGCCTGCCTTCCAGTCTAATGTCCCTGTGCCTGCCTTCCAGTCTGTTTCCGTGTCCACGTTCCTGCCTGAAGTTCCGGTGCCTGTGTCCCCACTTGAAGTTCCAGTGCCTGTGTCCCAGCTTGAACTTCCGGTGCCTGTGTCCCCACTTGAAGTTCCGGTGTCCCAGTCTGAAGTTCCGGTGTCCCAGTCTGAAGTTCCGGTGCCCCAGTCTGAAGTCCCGGTGTCCCAGTCTGAAGATCCGGTGTTCCAGCCTGAAGATCCGGTGTTCCAGCCTGAAGATCCGGTGTCCCAGCCTCAGCCTGAAGTTTCGGTGGCTGTGTCTCAGCCTGTTATGCCAGTGCCCGTCATCCGGCTTTCTGGGCCAGTGCCCGGCGTCTGGCTCGCTGATTCGGGGCCTGTTACCCAGCCCACTGGGCCGGGGCCCATTACTCAGCTTGCTGAGCTGGTGCCTGTTACCCAGCCTGCGTTACGGTGCTCGCTGCTCGGCCTGATGTCCCAGTGTCTGCCACCTAGCTCGATGACCCGGAGCCTGCTTGCTGCCCAGCTCGATGACCCGGAGCCCGTGGTCTGCCCTGATGTGCCTGCTATCTGCACTGATGTGCCCGCTGTCTGCCCTGATGTGCCTGCTGTCCGGTTTGATGTGCCCGCTGCCCAGTTCGATTTACCCACTGCACAGCTTGATGTGCCTGCTGCCCAGCTTGATGTGCCCACTGCCCAGCTTGATGTGCCCGCTGTCCAACTTGATGTACCTCCGTCCGTTGTCCATACCATGGACTTATTACACGCCCTGCTTGATTTGCCTTTGCCCGCTGCTCAGCCATGGACTATTTGCTGTTACATCTAGTTGGAGCGCCCCGGAGGTAGCGATCTTGGCTTGTTCTCGACTATCCCTGTCTGGTTGTGACCCTGATTTTGGGCATGTTCAATGTTTATCCTTGTCTGCTAGTCGCTCGACCTTTGGCTTTCCCTTACTATCTCTATCCTTCTGTAGCCTACTGTGGGCGTGAACTGGGAGACCCTGGAGTTCACGACCTGGAGCCAGTTGCAGCCCAGTCCATCCTCACCACTAGAGGCTCTGGTGAACACCTGCTGGTTCTTAGACTCTGCGCCGTAGGGAATCTTACGCTCTAGCCCCTGTGGGATCCGTCTTGGTGTTCCAGCGGGCCTGCCTTCCTTTACCACCCAGACTCCCATCCACAGCAGTCAGCCGTAGGGTCCACTATCTTTGTGGTGCACTCCTTATCCCAACGGTGTGCATCTGTCACCTGGCCTCAGGTGACCTGACACCTGGCTAACGTGTTTGATTTTGGTACTTCCCTTTGGCTGTATATATTATCTGTTGTCTGTGGTGTTCTGTTGGTTAGTTGAGCACCATTTGTATTTGGGGTGTTTACTTGTTTACTACTTATCTTTAATAAACTTTATATTATTCAACTTACATGGGTTTTGCTTTCCTCTTTGCAGTCCACACAGTCTGGTCACATCTAATCTATTCTTGACACGTTCTTAACCGCTTGCCGACCGCCTCACGCAGATATAGATTGTAAGCTCTAACGAGCAGGGCCCTCTGATTCCTCCTGTATTGAATTGTATTGTACTTGTACTGTCCTCCCTAATGTTGTAAAGCGCTGCGTAAACTGTTGGCGCTATATAAATCCTGTATTATAATAATAATAATAATAATAATAATATACTGCGGCAGAAGGGCTTGTACAGGCAGAATCACGTGCCTGTACGTTCCCCTTTAAGAGGCGGTCAGCGGGCGCGCGCGGCAAGCTCTGTGAGTCGGGTCGCGGGTCCCGCAGACTCGATCGCCGTGGGGATACCCGCGATCGCCTCACGGGGAGGAAGAACGGGGAGATGTTAATGTAAACAAGCATCTCCTCGTTCTGCCTAGTGACAGTGTCACTGATCTCTGCTCCCTGTCATCGGAGCAGAGATCAGTGACGTGCCACACACAGCCCCCCCCAGTTAGAAACACGCCCCTAGGACACACTTAACCCCTACACTGCCATCTAGTGATTAACCCCTTCACTGCCAGTGTCATTTACACAGGAATCACTGCATTTGTATAGCACTGATTGCTGTATAAATGACAATGGTCCCAAAAATGTGTCAAAATGTCCGATGTGCCTGCCATAATGTCGCAGTCATGATAAAAATCGCTGATCGCCGCCATTAAAAAAAAAAATATATATATTAATAAAAATGCCATAAAACTATCCCCTATTTTGTAAAAGCTATAACTTTTACGCAAACTGATCAATAATCGCTTATTGCGATTTTTTTTACCAAAAATATGTAGAAGAATACGTATCAGCCTAAACTGAGGAAGAAAACGTTTTTTTATATATATTTTGGGGGATATTTATTATAGCAAAAAGTAAAATATAATACGTTTTTTTCAAAATTCTCGCTCTTTTTTGTTTATAGCGCAAAAAATAAAAACCGCAGGGGTGATCAAATACCACCAAAAGAAAGCTCTATTTGTGGGAAAAAAAGAACATCAATTTTGTTTGGGAGCCACGTCGCACGTCCGGGGGGGTAAATTCTAACAGGGCTGAAGTGGTTAATTACCGCCCAATTTCACTAATTGCGATTTAAAGATCCTTATGAAACTTTTGGCCTCTCGCCTTAGTACTTTTTTAGCACAATATATCCATAAGGATCAATCAGGATTTATAGCAGGGCATCAGATACTTGATCAAATTCGTAGATCCTTAACCTTGATCTCAGTGGTAAGCTCCAATTGGGATGCTCCACTTGCCCGGAAACTCTTGCTCCTTTCACTGGACTTCAACAAGGCCTTTGATAGTTTACATTGGAATTATCTTTTTGTTACTCTAGAGACCCTAGGGTTCAGCCCTACATTCCTTTCCTTGCTGAAGACATTATATAGCTCCCCAGTAGCCTAAGTCTCCATTAGAGGTCACAAGTCAACACTATTAAGCATGGCACAAGACAGGGCTGCCCACTGTCTCCTTTGCTCTTCGCATTGGCAATAGAACCCCTGGCCATGGCGATTTGCTCTCACCCTAATGCCCCGTAAACACGGTCGGACATTGATCGGACATTCCGACAACAAAATCCTAGGATTTTTTCAGACGGATGATGGCTCAAACTTGTCTTGCATACACACGGTCACACAAAGTTGTCGGAAAATCCGATCATTCTGAACACGGTGATGTAAAACACGTACATCGGGACTATAAGCGGGGCAGTAGCCAATAGCTTTCATCTCTTTATTTATTCTGAGCATGCGTTGGATTTGTGTACACATGATCGGAAATTCCGACAACGGATTTTGTTGTCGGAAAATTTTATAACCTGCTCTCAAACTTTGTGTGTCGGAAAATCCGATGGAAAATGTGTGATAGAGCCTACACACGGACGGAATTTCCAACAACAAGGTCCTATCACACATTTTCCGTCGGAAAATCCGACCGTGTGTATGGGGCATTACATTCACGGTATTAATTGTGGACAACAAGAACGTAAATGTGCTTTATTTGCCGATGATGTCCTTATGTACATCACTAACCCTCAAGTGACTTTACCTAATTTGCTATCCTTACTAGACCATTTCTCAAAACTCTCTGGCCTGTCTCTAAATTCTCAAAAAACAATAGCATTTAATGTTTTACTACCCCCTGCTATTATACAGACCCTTCAAAATACTTATAGTTTGTGGACTCACCACTCCCTCCCATACTTAGGGGTTCAGTTGACTTCTTCTATTGAAACTATCTATAAGACAAATTACCCCCCATTATTTAAAAAACTTAAGGAGGATCTTCGTTGCTGGGCAGATTATTTCCTTTAATGGTTTAGCAGAATCAACTCAATCAAAATGACGTTCTTACCCAGACTCCTAGATATTTATAGATATGAATATAAACTCATATGATTCACCAGGGGGAGGAAGGAGATGCACCATAAGTATCCAGATATTTAAAGGGGGAAAATAATAGAGAGGAGAAGGGTAGAACAAACAACACCATTTCACCTGTTTTCAGTCCACAGTAACAGGGGCTTCAACAATAATCTATATGGAAATGATATATATTCCTTCCAAACTGGATATATCGAACTCTCCTATACCTGCCCACAGTCAGTATAACTATATAGGCTCCATAGGTATATGTAAACAGGCTGCAAGGATAGAAGTAAAAAGAAAAACAAAGAAGAAAAAGGCATTAGGATATTACTCAAGCAGCTAATTAGATCAAAGCAATGCAGCATAAGATGAAAGTTGTCCAGCAGCTTACCCATAGTAGCATGAGGTTCTGTGTCTCCCCGGGAACAAACAAACCTCACTGAAGGTGTTCCTGGGAACTATTTATATCTACCCCTGCTCATAAGCAGCTGTAGATCGTTACCCCATCGGGCGCCGCCCAACCACACAAGCACATACAGAGAAGGGGAGAACCCTCTAGTCCGTACACGCCCAGGGGAAGGACACATGCTGGCCAAACATTAACACACATACATGGGAAAAGATCCCATAGGGGAAAACAGTGTCAGCAATGCTTAGAACAGGGGTCTCAAACTAGTGGCCCTCCAGCTGTTGCGGAACTACAAGTCCCATCATGCCTCTGCCTGAGGGAGTCATGCTTGTAACTGTCAGCCTTGCAATGCCTCATGGGACTTGTAGTTTTGCAACAGCTGGAGGGCCGCCCGTTTGAGACCCCTGGCTTAGAACATCCCTATGACAGAACAATGACTAAAAAAGGGTTAAATCTGCGGCGCTAATCTAAATATGTGAATTCCTGGGACGCCAAGGAGATAAAAACTAGTAGAAGGATGCCACTAAGAGCTCAAAGAAATGACAATAGTTCTAAGGTGCGTGGATAACTATTAATAGAAGGAATATGCTATGTAACAAAGCCAAATGAAGAACAATAATGTATACCAAGCTCATCCAAGGAGGAAAAGATAGCGACCACAGATGATAGTGTTCACACACCTAGAAACAAATACGGGGGGTAAAACTGCGGCGTGAAACTAAATGGGTATATTCCTGGGATGCCAAAGATGAAACAGTGGACACCGCAGGAATATAAGCCAGAAAGGAAGATGCAGGTAGCAATTCAAAAATTCTTATGATGCGTGAATAACTGGTAATTCCTCAAGCGGGATAAGCTATGTGACAAAAAACTAATGACCACACCAAGAAGGGTAATCCAGGTACGGAACTAGTTCATGTAGATTAATATTCCACCATTATTGTGCAACCAAGAGTACTACCAAATCAATGTTGCATCAAAAGAGTGCGGCTAATTAGGGAACTAAATGACTGGGATCCGGATAATTGGTGGCCTCTTTAACCTTAATTGTGTAAAACAATAAATTCTACTCGTGACTCCAACAGCACAGTGTTCCTAAATATAAATAAGTGCAAACAATAATACGGTGCAACATCCAAGGTAAGGGCAAGTGAATAAATAAATAAATAATTACATTTATAATGACTACGGTCCTAATGATCGAAAACCAAATAAAGATAATTGATTGCTGTTTAAATAAACCTTAAATAGAAAAAACGGTGAATGAAACTAATTAAAAAATATATAATATAATAGCTGAATTCAACTCTATAAAGAACACTCTATAAATAATGTGTGCAATTGTTTGTGCAGCATCCAAAAAATGATATATATAAATAAATATGAATGAGTGTCCAATTTAACGGAAAAAGTGTATCAAATCGGACAAATGTTTCAACTAAGCATAAAATGTATCTTCCAAAAAAATATAAATAAATAAATAACACACCAGCAAATCCCACAGCCAGTGTTCAGCACAAATGACAACTGAATGTGGTAAAAAAATGTTCCCAAAGTGAATAAAAGTCGTTCCTCAAAAAAAGTGAAGAAATAAATTAGCAAAACATCCTATTCATATCTCCTTCGTGATGAATCAAAAACAATCCTTCACATATCCCCAGTGAAGGCAGACAAGTGTATAGACAAATATAACGGTTCCCCCAGCCTCTCACCTCCCGGCTGAGCGATAACAGCCCAAAAAATAGCCTCACGCAGTCTGTGCTTGCAGGTGGTTTTGAACGCTGTCAGCTCCCAACAGGATGATATCCGCCTTTAGTGTAGATGATACAGCATCTCCCGATCTCCAAGTTTACCAAGCAGTGTTCGCTCAAAAGAATAAGGGGAAGGATTCCATAGTGTAGTATGTAAATCACCAATTCTTTATTAAATAGTAGCCCACTTACATTCAAAAACTAGCAACATCAGCAGAAACTTTTAAAACCGGCTCACTGACTCACCGATCCCGGCCGTGATCGGTGAGTCAGTGAGCCGGTTTTAAAAGTTTCTGCTGATGTTGCTAGTTTTTGAATGTAAGTGGGCTACTATTTAATAAAGAATTGGTGATTTACATACTACACTATGGAATCCTTCCCCTTATTCTTTTGAGCGAACACTGCTTGGTAAACTTGGAGATCGGGAGATGCTGTATCATCTACACTAAAGGCGGATATCATCCTGTTGGGAGCTGACAGCGTTCAAAACCACCTGCAAGCACAGACTGCGTGAGGCTATTTTTTGGGCTGTTATCGCTCAGCCGGGAGGTGAGAGGCTGGGGGAACCGTTATATTTGTCTATACACTTGTCTGCCTTCACTGGGGATATGTGAAGGATTGTTTTTGATTCATCACGAAGGAGATATGAATAGGATGTTTTGCTAATTTATTTCTTCACTTTTTTTGAGGAACGACTTTTATTCACTTTGGGAACATTTTTTACCACATTCAGTTGTCATTTGTGCTGAACACTGGCTGTGGGATTTGCTGGTGTGTTATTTATTTATTTATATTTTTTTGGAAGATACATTTTATGCTTAGTTGAAACATTTGTCCGATTTGATACACTTTTTCCGTTAAATTGGACACTCATTCATATTTATTTATATATATCATTTTTTGGATGCTGCACAAACAATTGCACACATTATTTATAGAGTGTTCTTTATAGAGTTGAATTCAGCTATTATATTATATATTTTTTAATTAGTTTCATTCACCGTTTTTTCTATTTAAGGTTTATTTAAACAGCAATCAATTATCTTTATTTGGTTTTCGATCATTAGGACCGTAGTCATTATAAATGTAATTATTTATTTATTTATTCACTTGCCCTTACCTTGGATGTTGCACCGTATTATTGTTTGCACTTATTTATATTTAGGAACACTGTGCTGTTGGAGTCACGAGTAGAATTTATTGTTTTACACAATTAAGGTTAAAGAGGCCACCAATTATCCGGATCCCAGTCATTTAGTTCCCTAATTAGCCGCACTCTTTTGATGCAACATTGATTTGGTAGTACTCTTGGTTGCACAATAATGGTGGAATATTAATCTACATGAACTAGTTCCGTACCTGGACTCCCCTTCTTGGTGTGGTCATTAGTTTTTTGTCACATAGCTTATCCCGCTTGAGGAATTACCAGTTATTCACGCATCATAAGAATTTTTGAATTGCTACCTGCATCTTCCTTTCTGGCTTATATTCCTGCGGTGTCCACTGTTTCATCTTTGGCATCCCAGGAGTATACCCATTTAGTTTCACGCCGCAGTTTTACCCCCCGTATTTGTTTCTAGGTGTGTGAACACTATCATCTGTGGTCGCTATCTTTTCCTCCTTGGATGAGCTTGGTATACATTATTGTTCTTCATTTGGCTTTGTTACATAGCATATTCCTTCTATTAATAGTTATCCACGCACCTTAGAACTATTGTCATTTCTTTGAGCTCTTAGTGGCATCCTTCTACTAGTTTTTATCTCCTTGGCATCCCAGGAATTCACATATTTAGATTAGCGCCGCAGATTTAACCCTTTTTTAGTCATTGTCTTTAGGTGTGTGAACACTAATATTTGTGGCTGCTATTCGTTTTTTTAGTAGATGAGTTTTATATTTTTATACTTTTATTGCTGGATTATTTATTCTTTGGTGTGCGCACAAGTACCTATTACCTTACTATGACAGAACAATAGAGCCTAGGTATATAAAGCCAACAATTGTAGCCCATCACATAAAAAACGTTATAACACAGACTCATACTGGCATATCTCTTGTCATTGCCTAGAGCATCAATTAACCAAATTGTTGAACGATGGATAATCAAGAAAAAAATAAAAATACCATCCCATATAAATGTGACAAGGCAGTAACGAAAAGAACGCATGTCCAATGGATATAGCAAATACCAATAAAAAATATACTCGACCCAATCATAACTATGTATTGTTCCACATACAGTTTTCATTATTGTCCATAATATATACATACACATATATCATGTGTCATATTTGTATATTAAATACATATTAAAAAGAGTTTTTATATACTGAGTACCTGATATTGTGTGGGGTAACAAGAGGCCTTGGATGCAAAAACAAAATTTATGCACCAAAACCTATGGGTGGGCTTGGTCTTCCTAACCTACAGGCATATTTCCAAGCAGCCCAGATTGCCCAGTTAGCTTACACCAGTGCTAAAGGCTCAGTACCCCTTTGGGTCTCCATTGAGGCACTTTCTTGCCATCCATTTGCCATAGGATGGTTAATGTGGCTTCCTAGTCATTTACGCCTGCCTATATTATGCCGTGCATAATAGGTGTAGACATCGTCTGCTGTGAGGGGCTTTTCTTTTGTCTTTTTCTTTGCCGGTTGGAATATAGATTGACCCGTGGGTGGGCTTCATTGACTTAAAATTGAGGCAAGTTTATTTGAGATTTAAATCAAGCACTTTAACAGGATTTATTACACTGTGATAGGGTCCCTCTTTATACTTTAATATATCCCTAGATTCATGTAATGATAATCTTAACTACTGGGCATTTGGTGTCATCTATCAGCAATCAAGGCTCCCAGTATATATCACTCTTGATGAGAAGTCGGGTTGAGTGAATTGAGCATATATTTATAAGTCTGCCATGAATTCTCATATCTCACTCCTATCCAGTATAATTTGATGTGATTATTGTATGTTTATATCGGCAGGTCATCTTTGGAACTGCTCTTTACCATAACGCTTTAAACCCCTCCCTACGGGAGACCGGCAACTTTTGGGTGGTTTTGGCTGTGCGGATGCACTGCATTATGGGATCCCACTCCCTATACATATTTTAAATTTCATCCAGGTTCCAACACTCAGTCAATAATGTAGGAACTTATTATAAAGATCTAAAAAGAAAGAAAGACTTCTGTGCTACTACATAAGTGAAAAGATGAAACAATGGTGATGATGTAAAACTAATGGTGCTGCAAAAATCAAATAGTGAACACTTTACACTACTGGTAAACAAAAATGGGCACAATCATAAAAGATTGTGTGAATGATTCTGCGCAACCTACAATGAATAAATATATAAATAAATACTGTGCACACCTAAAAATTAAACAATCCCCTAATGAGGTAGAGCAATATGTGCAGATAGGAGATAAAAATATAAAAATACAGTGCATCAAAATAGAAAAGTGCTCATCAATAAAAGTCACTCAATTGTGCCAGAAAACATAAACTGTGACTGGTGAGTAAAACAGTGTTGCTAGGTGATCTGGTGATTGTTCGTGGTGACGGATACCCACTAGGGGCTCCCAGAACTCTCACCTCTATGGCACAATTAAAGTGCCTGTGTGCTTCCAATGAATCCGTGATTCCTCAGGTGTAGTAGTGATGATGGCGTCCTGATCCTTCTGGAGGGAGGGGGGCGTCACTTCCACCACTTCATAGGGTCTTATTTCCACAGTAGGGGTGTCTAGGTGCTTCCAGTAGATCTGTGATGATCACTCCTGTGCAGTGATGGTGATCGTAAGCTGGTCCTACTGCAGGGCAGGGCCGTCACTTCCTCCCGTTGATAAGCTCCATATAGGGATAGTAAAAAAACTCCGATAGTGTAATAGAGTTAGGGCCAAAGGATTTATTAAAAGTGAAGAAACAACTTACATAAATAAAAAACGAAAAAAACGCCAGATGTAAGTGAGAACAGCGTTATAGCGATACTCGCTACGTCACTTCCGGTCCGCACTATTGTATTTCCGGTGACGTGCCTACGCGTTGCGTCATATCACGTGACTTCTTCAGGGCACCGGATTGGCTATCGCAATGGTCGTTTTATAATGCTGGGACAGGAAGTGGAGAAAACTCCATTTTGTTGTAGACCAAGTCAATGGTAGTACCGCGGCCATCTTTGTGTGGGTAATGTCATTAGACAAGTTCTTTAATAAAGTTATATTCAAACAGGAAAGTAAAAAAAAAAAAAGTGTTGCAAAGTACGTTTAAAACCGTTCTTAAGAAACAATGACATGACAACCCGAAGTGGTGACCCAGCAAGTCCGGTCTCCAATCGGGCCGCATGCGGTAAAAAAATATTTTTAAAAGAAGAAAAACAACTGTTAGTCTTAGAATATCAATAAAATTAACCCTTAAATAGCGGAAAAATCCTAACGAACTAGTTAAAAAACTGTGGATAAAAATCTTAATGGGGCATGTATCCAACAGCAATAAAAATGATTAAAAATGACTATGACAGGTCCAAGGTATATAAAAAATATTACGAACCATAATAAAAGGTCCCCCAAATTTAAAAGACAGAAGCACACCGGAAGTGAAGTAGTAAGTTTACATAGATAAAAAATTAAAAATCACTAATGAAGCAGTTAAGATCGAATTCTACATTTAACCCTTCAGGTACTAGTGTTCTGGTTCTGTGTATCCATTTAGATTCCTTCTGACTAAGGGTTCTGATTTTGTGGTCACCTCTCCAAGATTTGTTATATCTCTCTATGCCCCAAAACAGTAGTTGTGTGGGGTCTTTATTATGAAAAAGTGCAAAGTGCTTGGATACATTATGTTTCGGGCACCCTTTTTTGATATTAACTAAATGCTCTTTAATCCTTATTTTGAGTGCCCTTTTAGTTCTTCCTACATACTGTAGGTTACAGGGACATTGTAACATGTACACAACCCCCTCTGTGTAACAGTTAATAAAGTCTTTTATTGGGTAGATGTTCCCTGTGCTCATTGCCTTAAAATCGTGTTTCTTGGTTTGAAATTTTTTAGCGTGTGTGCATGCATAACAATATTTACAAGGATAAAAGCCTTTGCCATTGAAAAAGGAGAAAGTATTTTTAGGGGGAGGTTCCACTACATTCTTCGCGATGATATCCCTCAAGGTTGGAGCCCGTTTATAAATAATAGAAGGCCTTTCTGGTAGGATTTGTCGTAGATGTTTGTCCTCCTTTAGTATGTGCCAGTGTTTACGAATGATCTTCTCTATATCCTTGAATTGAGTATTAAAGTCTAAAATTAGACTTGGTGATTCTGAAAGGCTCTGTACCTTCTTAGGTGCATGTATAAGTTGGTTTCTGTCCATAGTTTGGGTACGTTCAATTTCTCTCTTGATTAGTCCTTCTTCATAGCCTTTTTTGACAAATCTCTGTCCAATTAGATTTGCTTGAATCTCGAAGTCTACATCTTTCGTACAGTTACGCTTGATTCTTACCAATTGGCCCTTTGGGATGTTGTAAAGCCAAGGCTTATGGTGGCAACTGGTCATAGGAAGATAACTATTTCTAGACACTTCTTTGAAGTGGGTTTTGGTTATTAACCGGTCTCCTTCAATGCTTATCTCTAGATCCAGAAATTCGACCTTCTTGATGTCAATATTCCAGGTTAGTTGTATATTTCTGTCATTAATATTTAAATTCGACAGAAGTTTCTTTGCTTCCGTTCCATATTATGAGGATGTCATCAATAAATCTTTTGAACAATCCTAGTTCACACGGTGGATTTTTATATACTGCTTCCTCCTCCCATTGTGCCATGAAGGCGTTCGCCACACTTGGCGCAAATTTAGCACCCATGGCAATACCTGTTACTTGCTTAAAAAAATTTTGGTCATGCCAAAAATAATTGTTTTTTAGCGAAAATTCTAGGCATTTAACCAGAAACTTCCTTTGGGTACATTTCAGTGCACTATACTTTCTTAAGGCCCATTTGGTTGCTTCACATGCTTGATAATGCTGAATGATTGTGTAGAGGGAGGATACGTCTATCGTTGCCAGTAGGGTCCTTCCCTCTAAGACTGGTACTTCTTCTATTTGTTGTAAGACATGTTTCGTATCCCTTATATACGATGTTGTTTGTTGGATGGCGGGTTGGATAAAGTGGTCTATATACTCGCCAATCCTTGCTGTTAGGGAGTTAATCCCATTAACAATAGGTCTTCCCGGGGGCTTTTGAAGGTTCTTGTGTATTTTGGGAACTGTATATATTACTGGGATCCTATGTGAGTCCGGGACTAAGTATCTCGCTTCCTTTGTGTCCAATATCTCTTTCTTGACTCCCAGTTGGACCACTTTTTCTAGATCTTTCTTGCATTTAGTTGAGGGATTACTCAGCAATTTTTGGTATGTGGTGATGTCTTCCAATTGTCGTTTGATTTCTGCCTGGTAGTCCACTTTGTTTTGGATGACCACTCCTCCTCCTTTGTCTGCCGGTCTAATAACTAGGTCTTTTCTGTTGGTCAAAGATCGTATTCCTCTCTCTATATGTGCAGGATCACTCGTTTTCTTTATCTTTAGTTGATCCAGGTCCTTTAGTACCAAGTTTTTGAACACTTCGATGTGTTGATTATCATTTACTTGTGGGTTAAAAAGAGATTTATTGCGTAGTCCACTATGTATCATCCGTTGTGGGTCTTGCGGTGTGGTTAATCGTCTAGTTTGGGGGTTAGTTAAAATCGCTTTCTTAATGTTCATTTTTCTTACATATTTCTTGATTCCTATATAAGTTGCAAATTTGTCTAAGTTTTTGGTAGGGGCGTATTTTAGGCCTTTATCCAATACAGCCAGTTCTTCATTGGTTAAAGTTTGCCCGCTTAAGTTGAAGATTCCTTCTCCTAATGGACTCTTTTTCTTTTTGAGTCTCTTTCCCGCTCGACATCCCCTCTTGGTTCCGGGGTTCTTCTTCTTTCTTCCTGGTAATGTCTCTTTGGGGAATAGTAGGGTTCTTGCGGGTGTCTCTGTGGGGAGCGTTGAGCATAATCCAGTTTCCTCCTCGGCGGTGTTTCTCGCCGTCCCCGGTCTAAAAAAGCATTGCCATGTCTATCTTGATCATAAGGATGCTGGCGAGGATAAGTGTTGGGTTCTCTCTGGTCTCTGATTGGATCAAACCTATTATGTGTTGGGATAGGGCTTCTTTCATGTCTACTCTGTTGGTTATAGTATGCTCCTTCCCTATGTTCTCTATATGCCCCTTCATTGTACGGCCTGTCATTATGGTGTCTTTGATTATATCCACTATTGTGTCGGGGTTTTTTAAAAGATTTTTTCCAGTTGTTCCTCGGTGTATGTGACCCCTGAGTCTGATGGTTGCGTTGTTCATATTGAGGTCTAGGGGTGTTGGGATAGGGTTCCCTATAGTATTCATTTTGCTGTAAAGGTGGATGCGGTAAACCTCCTTGGGGTTCATAGATCCTGACCTCTTTTTCAGGTGTTGAATGTGCTGACGCGATGGCTGGTTCTTGCAGTTTGTTTTGCCATTTAAACACTTGGTCAGTTTTATAATCCGTGATGTCTCTTGAGTATTTCTTTGATTTCCTTTGTTGTGTTTATAAATCCTTGGCCATTAGATCTTTATTAAGTTGGTTGGCTAGTTTTTTGAAGTCCTCAGATTCTTTATGTACTTCAAGTTTAGATTTGAGCTCTTCTATTTGTTGATCTACAAATTTCATTTTTCTATATTTTCTATCTAAAAGGAACCTGAGGCCTTCCATGCTCTTAGCATTAAAGAAGTTATACCATTCATTAATGGAGTCTTTGTCGAGGAGACCATCATTAGGGGGGACATCCCATCTGAGTCTCCTAGGGACTATGTTTTCTCTTAGATACCTTTCAAAGGTATTAATGTCCCACCACAGACTAATTTTTTTCTCCATCGCATGTCCCAATTTGCGTGTTAGGGACTCCACATCACTATTAATTTTAGTTTGTGTGGAAAAAACAGTGTCTAAATTGACATTTCTGTGATCCATAAACATAAAAACTTCCATAGTGGCTGCAAAAGTGAATAAAGTGTAATGATACTGTGTATAAAGATCTAAAAATGGTTCGTAATATTTTTTAGATACCTTGGACCTGTCATAGTCATTTTTAATCATTTTTATTGCTGTTGGATACATGCCCCATTAAGATTTTTATCCACAGTTTTTTAACTAGTTCGTTAGGATTTTTCCGCTATTTAAGGGTTAATTTTATTGATATTCTAAGACTAACAGTTGTTTTTCTTCTTTTAAAAATATTTTTTTACCGCATGCGGCCCGATTGGAGACCGGACTTGCTGGGTCACCACTTCGGGTTGTCATGTCATTGTTTCTTAAGAACGGTTTTAAACGTACTTTGCAACACTTTTTTTTTTTTACTTTCCTGTTTGAATATAACTTTATTAAAGAACTTGTCTAATGACATTACCCACACAAAGATGGCCGCGGTACTACCATTGACTTGGTCTACAACAAAATGGAGTTTTCTCCACTTCCTGTCCCAGCATTATAAAACGACCATTGCGATAGCCAATCCGGTGCCCTGAAGAAGTCACGTGATATGACGCAACGCGTAGGCACGTCACCGGAAATACAATAGTGCGGACCGGAAGTGACGTAGCGAGTATCGCTATAACGCTGTTCTCACTTACATCTGGCGTTTTTTTCGTTTTTTATTTATGTAAGTTGTTTCTTCACTTTTAATAAATCCTTTGGCCCTAACTCTATTACACTATCGGAGTTTTTTTACTATCCCTATATGGAGCTTATCAACGGGAGGAAGTGACGGCCCTGCCCTGCAGTAGGACCAGCTTACGATCACCATCACTGCACAGGAGTGATCATCACAGATCTACTGGAAGCACCTAGACACCCCTACTGTGGAAATAAGACCCTATGAAGTGGTGGAAGTGACGCCCCCCTCCCTCCAGAAGGATCAGGACGCCATCATCACTACTACACCTGAGGAATCACGGATTCATTGGAAGCACACAGGCACTTTAATTGTGCCATAGAGGTGAGAGTTCTGGGAGCCCCTAGTGGGTATCCGTCACCACGAACAATCACCAGATCACCTAGCAACACTGTTTTACTCACCAGTCACAGTTTATGTTTTCTGGCACAATTGAGTGACTTTTATTGATGAGCACTTTTCTATTTTGATGCACTGTATTTTTATATTTTTATCTCCTATCTGCACATATTGCTCTACCTCATTAGGGGATTGTTTAATTTTTAGGTGTGCACAGTATTTATTTATATATTTATTCAGTGTAGGTTGCGCAGAATCATTCACACAATCTTTTATGATTGTGCCCATTAATGTAGGAACTTAATTTTCATTTGGTGTTACTTGCCATGTGTACAACTGCAGCCATATGTGTATAAATAATATATGATTTGTTAATTTTTGGTGTACTAATTTCCTGTTCTTTGTTTTCTGTGCACTTTAAAGTTCATTGACTATAGGTCTTCATATTTAATAAACAAATCTTCACATTCTTTCCTGAGGAAGCCATATTGCGAAACATGTAGAAAACATGAACGTGATGAAAACACGAATGTGATTATAGTAAATCATTGTCAGTAATAGAATGCTTTCGTACACCTATGGCTATGACTGTATTGTATGCATCGGTTTTATGATATTGTTAATTTTATAATAAATTTTGTATATTTTTACATACACTCTCGAGTGATTTCTGCGTTGTAATGCACCCATAAAGTCCCATATCTTCAAAAAAAATTCTCTCTAATAGGAAATATTGTGTGGCCAACAATTCTGTGTCGTGGGGTATAGATGTGTATAATGAATTTACATCTAGAGATAACCAGAGATAACTATCTTCCCAGGAATATGGGGCAAGAAGTTCTAACAAATGAGTCTCCTATGTAATATTGAAGATTCTGGGCAAGAGGTTGTAAGAAAACATCAACATACTGAGAGAAGCCACTAGTGATACTATCCATAGATGCAACAATACGTCTGCCAGGAGGATGTGATTGATCTTTATGTACCTTTTGTAGCTGAAAGAAATAGGGTGTATTATAAAATTCTTTACATAGATATGATATTTCATTCTTATTGATTATTTCATTGTGGAATGCTGATTGAATGAGAGCTTCTGCCTCTATTTTAAAGGAAGAAAATGGGTCTTTTTGGAGTTTTTTATATGTCTGAGAATCTGAAAGTAATCCATTGATCTCAGTGATATAATCTGTTCTATTCTTTAATACAATGCCACCTCCGTTGTTGGCAGGTTTGATAATTAAATCAGGATTATTGACCAGGTGTTTAAGGGTTGACATTTCACCAGAATGAAGATTATGGTGTAGATATTTGTTATTTTCTGTAAAATGTGAACTTAATTTTAGGAAATCTGAAAACACCACTCTATAGAAGGCCTCAAGATAGGAGCCTTTGGAGCGAGTGGGGTAAAAAACAGATTTGGGATGTAGGTGAGTGTGTAAAATAAGAGGAGAAGTCTGCATCAACCAGAACAAACATAATTTAAAGTTTACCATGACTTATGATCGCGACCAAATGACATTTTTGGATGTCAAGCTAAGGCGTACCCCTGAGGACAAAATCTCTATCACCCTGTTTCGGAGAAGCACCGCAGGTAACACAGTGCTCCACACGAATAGTTTTCACCCCATAGTACTAAAAAAGTCCATCCCGTATGGACAATACCTGCGTTTACGCAGGAATTGCTCAGATGATACTCTTTTTAAACAAGAAGCCTATAATCTTCAAACCAGACTGTTAGCGCGTGGCTACAGTCGTTCTTGTCTACATAAGGCCTACAACAGAGCAGCTGCACAATCCTGATGCAATTTACTATCTAAAAAGAGAATGGCAGATGACCACGGTATGGATACTACCAGAATCATTCTGCGATTCTCCAAACAGCATCATGAGATTAGGAACATCATTCAAAAACACTGGTCCATACTCATGGATGACCCGAAGGTTCGTGGCTTTATTTCAAATAGCCCATCGATCACCTATAGACGAGCTACTTCGCTAAAAGACAAACTGGTACAAAGCGAGTTTAAGGACGAACAGAACCAAAACACTGCTCAACCTTTGGATCTTTTCCATGTGGACACTGCTCTTTTTGCCAATATATAAGACAGGATAAAATATTCCGCCTTCCGAATGGGGTATAGTTTAAGCCTGCGCACTTTACCAACTGCCAGACACGAGGGGTGGTATACCTCATGTCATGCGAATGTGGGGCATACTACATCGGTAAGACGAAACAAGAATTTCATCGCCGTATATCCAAGCACATTTATCATATGCAAATTGGTAACCACTACCTACCACTTGGGCGACATGTAGTGACAGTGCACAACTGCAGGATGCCCAAAGTATCCTTCACCGCACTCGATAGGATTCATATACCGGATCGAGGTAGTGATTGGAACAAAACCCTGCTGCAACATGAACAGAGGTGGATATTCAAACTAGATGCCACCTCTTTTCCGGGACTAAACAAGGCCATCTCGTTTGCCCCATTTTTAAAAGGCTTTGTTTCTGGACTTTTCCCGGCTCTCTTCCAATATCTAAGACCCCTCAGTCCTTGTGGTCCCCACCCCTCCCTTGGATGTTTTGGTTCCGCTTTATCCGGTTTTTCCTTTCTTTTTTATTTTGGTTGTGATTTTGTAGATCTACCAATGTATGCAATTGTCTTTCCTTGCATGTACTGATATCTCATGTGTATGTATATTAGAACTAAATGACTACATTAGCTTGGGCGAACATACCCATGCATGTTATGGACTATTTATTTGTCTTTTCATGCTCCAAGCAAATGCAATGACTATTATGCTTTTTCCTTTGCCTGTCTTTTTCTTCTTTTCCCCTCGGAAGTCTGGCAGCTCTGCTGCTGCTGCCTCTGTGTCTGGGATTTTCCCTCAGATGTGTCTCCCCGGCAAGGGGGGGGGAGGAGCCGCTTTCCATCTGTTGGCTTCTCCCTCCCTTTTTTCCCCACTAGGCATCCGGCCTGGCCCCGGCTGCTACATTGGGGACCTTTCCTCCTTGCTGGCGGCGTTCAGGAACATCCTCGGACGTCCCCGGGCATTGCGTCACGTAGTTACGACGAGGATGACGTCATTTCGGGGCCGTTGGCCTGTCCCGAACGCCGGGGAAGCCACACGAGGCTGCCTGAATGGCGGCCATGCCCTCCATGACGGCCTCTTGGATCGGCTCTGGGGGAGGGGACGCACACCTGTGATGGATTCATTCCAATCTATACACGCCCATAGTAGGTATATATACATATGAAAGACCTTGGACTTGTAGTCTCTTTATTCGGTTGGTCAGATACCTTTGCAGCTCCTGCACTGTAAGTACACCTTCTAGCAATATGCCTTTGCACCAATTTAGCCCTATACAATTATGATCGGTTAATAATACTTACTATGTATAATTCCTTACAATACTATTTCTTCTTTGTATATATATATATATTTCAGACTTGTCGACTCAGATTGGATACTTATCCACTGAGCCTGACACAACTTGCGGCTAATCCCGGGCTAGGTCACAAATCACAAATACAGTCTGATCATATAGGGCGATATGGTGCAGACCCATATTTGCTTTCACACTCTTTGAGGTAAACACTTAGATTCACTCTGTCACCTTTATGTTTGGTTTTATTGTGGGCACTCTCTCTTTGAGTCCCACTCCTTGTTCTTGCACGGTTGCTGTTTACTTGTTTTCCTCTATGTGCGGGCTAATATACACTGCACGTATCTTTTTTTCACTGTCACAGTTTTGAGCACTCACAATCACCCATTCATTCACTCAATCCTCTTCTATTCAATCTTAAATCACTTTATTCTAATGAGTTGGTGTATACTATTCTGACCCTTTAATTCAGTACTTTACTTAAATTATTTATTTCAATTACTTCCAACGAATTTTCCTTATTCACGTACAACTCTTTCTCACATATGTATTTATCTAATACTCTGAGGTCGCAAACTGTATATATGGTATGCATGGAAATTGGCGCCTCTTATTTGACCTCCTATTTGGAGTAATACTTTTTGATATAATTTTTCTGATATATATCATGGTTGTATTTCTTAGTATATTATTGGGCTTTCGCTACAGGTGTGGCCTGTTCCCCGACCGATTATTTGGCCTGATGGGGGGCGACCTCTAGTGTGACTTCTTGTAAGCCACATCGTTGGACTACCACTCTGGTACAGGTGGCCGTGTCGGTGGAGGTGTTCTGAGACCCCTTGGGGAGAGAGAATAGGCGTTTTCTAAAAGGATCTCCAGTTAGGAGGCCTTCTGTTGCTGGACATACATTGTTGGGTAATTATATCACATGCATGCACTGTATATTATTTTTACTGTGCGTAATTATGTTCTTACATGTGTACCTCTATCATATATTCTCCAACAGACTGACCTCTGAAGAAGACCCTTGATATATGGGTTGAAACGCGTCAGTTTTTTTTTCTGATGTAGACAATATTTGTTTAATGTTGCTATGGAAATATGTCTATATAACGTGTGTCTGATCCTATAAGGTTTTGTAAGCACTTCTTACTGGAGCTCATTTTTTAACCTTTATATCATGCGATTTTTTGTATAATAAAACATTTATATTTTTTACACAATACTGATTTGATATTTGCATTCTGCTGCCTAAAAACCCCACCCTGGGGAAAACTTTCCTTCTTTTTTGTTTTCATCATCAGGGGGGAGCAGCACCTTTTTCCTCTTTTTTTGTGTGTCCTTTCTTTGCTGAATGAGAGCTTCTGCCTCTATTTTAAAGGCAGAAGAGGGGTCTTTTGGAGTTTTTTATATGTCTGAGAATCTGAAAGTAATCGATTGGTCTCAGTGATATAATCTGTTCTATTCTTTAATACAATGCCACCCCTGTTGTTGGCAGGTTTGATAATTAAATAAGGATTTTTGACCAGGTGTTTAAGGGCTGACATTTCACCAGAATGAAGATTATGGTGTAGATATTTGTTATTTTCTGTAAAATGTGAACTTAATTTTGGGAAATCTGAAAACACCACTCTATAGAAGGCCTCAAGATAGGAGCCTTTGAAGCGAGTGGGGTAAAAAACAGATTTGGGATGTAGGTGAGTGTGTAAAATAAGAGAAGTCTGTAGGTGCTGCATAAGTAAATTTAGATCCAATGCTGGATCAAATTCCAGAAAGGAGTCATAGAGGCTGAGGGAACTAAATGAAAGGTCCCTCTATCAATGGATCATGATCTACTGGAACCACTGGTAAAATATTGCGGTCAGGTGGAACTGGTTTATTATAATTTGATTTCATATTGAAGAATCTTTTTAGGGTAAGGTTTCTGATAAATTTGTTTAGATCTTTAACCACTTAAGGACCACCTCACACCGATTTACGTCGGCAAGGCGGCACGGGCAGGCAGAATCATGTACATATACGTGATCTGCCTCCCGTGGGTGGGGGGTCCGATCGGACCCCCCCCGGTGCCCGAGGCAGTCCTCTTTTGTCCCCCGGCGATCGGAGGTGAGGGGGAGGCCATCCATTCGTGGCCCCCCACTCGCGATCGCCGCTGGCCAATCAGAACATTCCTTTGCTGCTGTATGCTAAACAGCAGCAAAGGAAATGATGTCATCTCTCCTCGGCTCGGTATTTTCCGTTCCGGCGCAGAGGCTAGAAGACATCAATGTGAGTGCACAAACACACACTCAGTAGAACATGCCAGGCACACAAAACACCCCCGATCCCCCCCCCGATCGCCCCCCGATCACCCCCAAATCACCCCCCCCCCCCCGTCACACTGACACCAAGCAGTTTTTTTTTCTGATTACTGAATGGTGTCAGTTTGTGACAGTTACTGTGGTAGGGCAGTTAGGGTTAGCCCCCTTTAGGTCTAGGGTACCCCCCTAACCCCCCCTAATAAAGTTTTAACCCCTTGATCACCCCCTGTCGCCAGTGTCGCAAAGCGATCATTTTTCTGATCGCTGTATTAGTGTCGCTGGTGACGCTAGTTAGGGACGTAAATATTTAGGTTCGCCGTCAGCGTTTTATAGTGACAGGGACCCCCATATACTACCTAATAAATGTTTTAACCCCTTGATTGCCCCCTAGTTAACCCTTTCACCACTGATCACCGTATAAGTGTTACGGGTGACGCTGGTTAGTTCGTTTATTTTTTATAGTGTCAGGGCATCCGCCGTTTATTACCGAATAAAGGTTTAGCCCCCTGATCGCCTGGTGGTGATATGCGTCGCCCCAGGCAGAGTCAGACTAGCGCCAGTACCGCTAACACCCACGCACGCAGCATACGCCTCCCTTAGTGGTATAGTATCTGTACGGATCAATATCTGATCCGATCAGATCTATACTAGCGTCCCCAGCAGTTTAGGGTTCCCAAAAACGCAGTGTTAGCGGGATCAGCCCAGATACCTGCTAGCACCTGCGTTTTGCCCCTCCGCCCGGCCCAGCCCAGCCCACCCAAGTGCAGTATCGATCGATCACTGTCACTTACAAAACGCATAACTGCAGCGTTCGCAGAGTCAGGCCTGATCCCTGCGATCGCTAACAGTTTTTTTGGTAGCATGTTGGTGAACTGGTAAGCACCAGCCCCAGGCAGCATCAGGTTAGCGCCAGTACCGCTAACATCCACGCACGCACCGTACACCTCCCTTAGTGGTATAGTATCTGAACGGATCAATATCTGATCCGATCAGATCTATACTAGCGTCCCCAGCAGTTTAGGGTTCCCAAAAACGCAGTGTTAGCGGGATCAGCCCAGATACCTGCTAGCACCTGCGTTTTGCCCCTCCGCCCGGCCCACCCCAGCCCACCCAAGTGCAGTATCGATCGATCACTGTCACTTACAAAACACTAAACGCATAACTGCAGCGTTCGCAGAGTCAGGCCTGATCCCTGCGATCGCTAACAGTTTTTTTGGTAGCATTTTGGTGAACTGGCAAGCGCCAGCGGCCTAGTACACCCCGGTCGTAGTCAAACCAGCACTGCAGTAACACTTGGTGACGTGGCGAGTCCCATAAATGCAGTTCAAGCTGGTGAGGTGGCAAGCACAAGTAGTGTCCTGCTGCCACCAAGAAGAAGACAAACACAGGCCCGTCGTGCCCATAATGCCCTTCCTGCTGCATTCGCCAATCCTAATTGGGAACCCACCACTTCTGCAGCGCCCGTACTTCCCCCATTCACATCCCCAACCAAATGCAGTCGGCTGCATGAGAGGCATTTTCTTTATGTCCTCCAGAGTACCCCTACCCAGTGAACCCCCCCCAAAAAGATGTTGTGTCTGCAGCAAGTGCGGATATAGGCGTGACACCCACTATTATTGTCCCTTCTGTCCTGACAATCCTGGTCTTTGCATTGGTGAATGTTTTGAACGCTACCATGCACAGACTAGGCACACTTTCACAGGGTCTCCCAAGATGCCATCGCATTTTGAGAGACCTGAACCTGGAACCGGTTACAGTTATAAAAGTTAGTTACAAAAAAAAGTGTAAAAAAAATATATATATATATATAAAATAAAAAAAATCATTGTTCTCTCTCTCTCTATTGTTCTGCTCTTTTTTATTGTATTCTATTCTGCAATGTTTTATTGTTATTATGTTTTATCATGTTTGCTTTTCAGGTATGCAATTTTTTATACTTTACCGTTTACTGTGTTTTATTGTTAACCATTTTTTGTCTTCAGGTACGCCATTCACGACTTTGAGTGGTTATACCAGAATGATGCCTGCAGGTTCAGGTATCATCTTGGTATCATTCTTTTCAGCCAGCGGTCGGCTTTCATGTAAAAGCAATCCTAGCGGCTAATTAGCCTCTAGACTGCTTTTACAAGCAGTGGGAGGGAATGCCCCCCCCCACCACCGTCTTCTGTGTTTTTCTCTGGCTCTCCTATCTCAACAGGGAACCTGAGAATGCAGCCGGTGATTCAGCCAGCTGACCATAGAGCTGATCAGAGACCAGAGTGGCTCCAAACATCTCTATGGCCTAAGAAACCGGAAGCTACGAGCATTTCATGACTTAGATTTCGCCGAATGTAAACAGCGCCATTGGGAAATTGGGAAAGCATTTTATCACACCGATCTTGGTGTGGTCAGATGCTTTGAGGGCAGAGGAGAGATCTAGGGTCTAATAGACCCCAATTTTTTCAAAAAAGAGTACCTGTCACTACCTATTGCTATTATGGGGGATATTTACATTCCCTGAGATAACAATAAAAATGATTAAAAAAAAAAAAAGAAGAAAGGAACAGTTTAAAAATAAGATAAAAAAGCAAAAAAATAATAAAGAAAAAAAAAAAAGCACCCCTGCCGCAAGCGTCGGTCTGGCGTCAAATGTAAACAGCAATTGCACCATGCATGTGAGGTGTCACCACGAACGTCAGATCGAGGGCAGTCATTTTAGCAGTAGACCTCCTCTGTAAATCTAAAGTGGTAACCTGTAAAGGCTTTTAAAGGCTTTTAAAAATGTATTTAGTTTGTCGCCACTGCACGTTTGTGCGCAATTTTAAAGTATGTCATGTTTGGTATCCATGTACTCTGCCTAAGATCATCTTTTTTATTTCATCAAACATTTGGGCAATATAGTGTGTTTTAGTGCATTAAAATTTAAAAAAGTGTGTTTTTTCCCCAAAAAATGCGTTTGAAAAATCGCTGCCCAAATACTGTGTGACAAAAAAAATGAAACACCCACTATTTTAATCTGTAGGGCATTTGCTTTAAAAAATATATAATGTTTGGGGGTTCAAAGTAATTTTCTTGCAAAAAAAAATAATTTTTTCATGTAAACAAAAAGTGTCAGAAAGGGCTTTGTCTTTAAGTGGTTAGAAGAGTGGGTGATGTGTGACATAAGCTTCTAAATGTTGTGCATAAAATGCCAGGACAGTTCAAAACCCCCCAAAATGACCCCATTTTGGAAAGTAGATACCCCAAGCTATTTGCTGAGAGTCATGTCGAGTCCATGGAATATTTTATATTGTGACACAAGTTGCGGGAAAGAGACAAATTTTTTTTTTTTTTTTGCACAAAGTTGTCACTAAATGATATATTGCTCAAACATGCCATGGGAATATGTGAAATTACACCCCAAAATACATTCTGTTGCTTCTCCTGAGTACAGGGATACCACGTGTGAGACTTTTTGGGAGCCTAGCCGCGTACAGGACCCCCGAAAACCAAGCACTGCCTTCAGGCTTTCTAAGGGCGTAAATTTTTGATTTCACTCTTCACTGCCTATCACAGTTTCGGAGGCCATGGAATGCCCAGTTGGCACAAACCCCCCCAAATGACCCCATTTTGGAAAGTAGACACCCCAAGCTATTTGCTGAGAGGTATAGTGGTTATTTTACCAGACCTCAATTTTTGTCACAAAGTTTTGAAAATTGAAAAAAGAAAAAAAAATGTTTTTCTTGTCTTTCTTCATTTTCAAAAACAAATGAGAGCTGTAAAATACTCACCATGCCTCTCAGCAAATAGCTTGGGGTGTCTACTTTCCAAAATGGGGTCATTTGGGGCGGTTTTGTGCCACCTGGGCATTCCATGGCCTTCGAAACTGTGATAGGCAGTGAAGAGTGAAATCAAAAATTTACACCATTAGAAATCCTGAAGGCGGTGATTGGTTTTCGGGGCCCCGTACGCATCTAGGCTCCCAAAAAGTCCCACACATGTGGTATCCCCATACTCAGGAGAAGCAGCTAAATGTATTTTGGGGTGCAATTCCACATATGCCCATGGCCTGTGTGAGAAATATATCATTTAGTGACAACTTTGTGCAAAAAAAAATAAAACAATTTGTCACTTTCCCACAACTTGTGTCAAAATATAAAATATTCCATGGACTCAACATGCCTCTCAGCAAATAGCTTGGGGTGTCTACTTTCCAAAATGGGGTCATTTGGGGGGGTTTGTGCCATCTGGGCATTTTATGGCCTTCAAAACTGTGATAGGTAGTGAAGAGTGAAATCAAAAATTTACGCCCTTAGAAATCCTGAAGGCGGTGATTGGTTTTCGGGGCCCCGTACGCGGCTAGGCTCCCAAAAAGTCCCACACATGTGGTATCCCCGTACTCAGCTGAATGTATTTTGGGGTGCAATTCCACATATGCCCATGGCCTGTGTGAGCAATATATCATTTAGTGACAACTTTTTGTAATTTTTTATTTTTTTTGCATTATTCAATCACTTGGGATAAAAAAATAAATATTCAATGGGCTCAACAGGCCTCTCAGTAATTTCCTTGGGGTGTCTACTTTCCAAAATGGGGTAATTTGGGGGGGGGGGTTTGTACTGCCCTGCCATTTTAGCACCTCAAGAAATGACATAGGCAGTCATAAACTAAAAGCTGTGTAAATTCCAGAAAATGTGCCCTAGCTTGTAGACGCTATAACTTTTGCAAAAACCAATTATTATACGCTCATTGACATTTTTTTTACCAAAGACATGTGGCCGAATACATTTTGGCCTAAATGTATGACTAAAATTGAGTTTATTGGATTTTTTTTATAACAAAAAGTAGAAAATATCATTTTTTTAAAAATTTTCTGTCTTTTTCCGTTTATAGCGCAAAAAATAAAAACCGCAGAGGTGATCAAATACCATCAAAATAAAGCTCTATTTGTGGGAAGAAAAGGACGCAAATTTCGTTTGGGTACAGCATTGCATGACCGCGCAATTAGCAGTTAAAGCGACGCAGTGCCAAATTGGAAAAAGTCCTCTGGTCCTTAGGCAGCATAATGGTCCGGGACTGAAGTGGTTAAATAAAAGAAATTAATTAAGTAAGGTAGTGGGAGCAAAGCTGATCCTCTACTTAACAGGGAGACATCTTCTGATGTAAGGGTATGCAAGCATAAATTAAACAGTTTTACAGTTTCCACTGTTTTACGCTTGTTTTGGGGTTTTCTCTTTCCTCCCCTACATCCTCGTCTGTGTTATTTCTTTTAAATCTGTGTTTTGGACGAGGGTCGAACTTCAATAAAGACGGAGAAGAGGTGTTAAGGAATACAGTAAAACCTTGGTTTGAGAGTAACTTGGTTTAAGAGCGTTTTGCAAGACAAGTAAAATTTTTTAATTAATTTTGACTTGATATACAAGCGATGTCTTGATATACAAGTAGCGTCATGTCACAACTGAGTATAAAAGAGAAGAGAGGTGCCTCTAAGTGTAGCAATATGGTTACATTTAATGAAGGTACAACATTTACCAACTCACATGGTTGATGATTAAAACAGGCATATCTAAGTATGCAGGCATCCGGGGTAAAGCTGTCTACAGAGACCATCCTCTGCACCGCCATTGATGTCTCCCCTTCCACACTGCGCTCCACGAGCACTTCAAGCTTCACTTTAAGATTGCTCTACAGCAGGGCAGTCTTCCCGGTCATGATTGCAGACTGACAGTGGTGAGAGCCGGCGGTGAGGAGGATGGTCTATGTGGACAGCTTTACCCCAAATGCCTGCATACTTAGATGTGCCTGTTTTAATCATCAACCATGTGAGCTGCTAAATGTTGTACCTTCATTAATCACTTGCTGCCCGCCATATAGCAAAATGACGGTGGCAAAGTGGTTTCAATATCCTGACCGGACGTCATATGACGTGATCAGGATATTAAGCCGCTGCGCGCCCCCGGGGGCACGCATCGCGGCGATCGTTCTTGCGGTGTGTCAGTCTGACACACCGCAACTCCGATCTAGGTAAAGAGTCTCTGACGGAGACTCTTTACCACGTGATCAGCCGTGTCCAATCACGGCTGATCACGATGGAAATAGGAAGAGCCGGTGATCGGCTTTTCCTCACTCGCATCTGACAGACGCGAGTAGAGGAGAGCCGATCGGCTGCTCTCCTGACAGGGGGGGTCTGTGCTGATTGTTTATCAGCACAGCCCCCCCTCGGATCCCACCCAGGACCACCAGGGAAGCCACCCAGGACCACCAGCAGTGCCGCCTTTCAGTGCCCATCAGTGTCGCCTATCAGTGCCCATCAGTACCCACCAGTGCCATCCAGTGTCACCCATGAGTGCCTATCAGTGCCGCCTATCAATGCCCATCAGTGCTGCATATCAGTGCCACCCATCAGTGCGGCCTACCAGTGCTCATCACTGCCGCATATCAGTGCCCATCGTCAGTGCCCGCTCATTGGTGCCACCTCATCAGTGCCGCCTTATCAGTGCCCATCAGTGAAAGAGAAAATGTACTTATTTACAAATTTTTTTAACAGAAACAAATGCAAACTTTTATTTTTTTTAAATTTTCGGTCTTTTTTTATTTGTTTAGCAAAAAATAAAAACAGCAAAGGTGATCAAATACCACCAAAAGAAAGCTCTATTTTTGGGAACAAAATTATGAAAATTTTGTTTGGGTACAGTGTAGCATGACCGCGCTGAAAGCTGAAAATTGGTCTGGGCAGGAAGGTGTATAAGTGCCCTGTATTGAAGTGGTTAAATGTAACCATATTGCTACACTTAGAGGCATCTCTCTTCTCTTTTATACTCTGTAACTCCTGCTGGATTTTGCTTCTAATCCCCTTGTGGAGGCTGCCATTTGTGAATGGACATTTTGTGGTTACGCAACCTATCACATTGTTATAATCTTTTTATATGGACTATAGATTTTAAGACCTATAAATAAATGGTTGTGGAACGAATCATCTGAGTTTCCATTATTTCTTATGGGTAAATTTGCTTTGATATAAGAGTGCTTTGGATTACAAGCATGTTTATGGAACGAATTATGCTCGCAATCCAAAGTTTTACTGTATATCAATGCTATTGAAATCTCCAATGGATATAGTAACATTGGTGGTAATGGTAGGTGAGTTATGGGGATGTCTGGATTTTTATTGTCGGTGGAGTGTACTGTAAGATTATTAGGGGAAGTTACTGTATGTTGGTTGCACCATCAAACCCCTCAGACAACGCTTCGGCAAACATCGTCACTTCGTTGAAGAGGATTACGATCAACATAGTGTACTGCTTACTTTTTAGAAGTGCATAACAAATCTACCGAAGGATTACAAGTCTGGGTCATCGAGTCCATAACAAAAAACGTATCTGAAGCTGAACGTTTCTCTAGATTATGTCAGCGCGAGACTTTCTGGATATACACCTTAGATACCCTTGTGCCTAATGGCTTAAATAAGGAACTAGAAATTAGTACCATCTTATAACTGCACATCCATCTCTACGCCTTTTTGTCATATAAATAGTGTTTTGCTACTAATTTGATCGACTTTCCCTATGCTATACTAACACATTACTTTTAATAAATTTTCATGTACCGTATATTCATATTACACATAGTATATAAAGTTCTTCTCTTTTATCTTTCCAAGATAAAGGCTATTGGCTACAAGGGCGAGTTCAGAGGGTGGTGATAAATGGGGAATACTCGGAATGGTCAGGGGTGGGTAGTGGGGTCCCACAGGGTTCTGTGCTAGGACCAATCCTATTTAGTTTGTTCATAAACGACCTGGAGGATGGGGTAAACAGTTCAATCTCTGTATTTGGGGACGATACTAAGCTAAGCAGGGCAATAAGTTCTCCGCAGGATGTGGAAACCTTGCAAGAAGATCTGAACAAATTAATAAGCTGGGCAACTACATGGCAAATGAGGTTTAATGTAGAAAAATGTAAAATAATGCATTTGGGTGGCAAAAAATATGAATGTAATCTATACACTAGGAGGAGAACCTCTGGGGGGAAGCTAGGATGGAAATAGCTAGAGAAAGTACATTTGATCATGTGCGCTTGATCAGCTGAATAAAGAGAGAGTGGGTAATTAGAACTCTCTTTCTTATATAAGCTGACCGTGTATGGTTGCCAGCTCGTGACAGGTTAGAAGTAGGGATGAGCCGAACACCCCCCTGTTCGGTTCGCACCAGAACATGCGAACAGGAAAAAAGTTTGTTCGAACACGCGAACACCGTTAAAGTCTATGGGACACGAACATGAATAATCAAAAGTGCTAATTTTAAAGGCTTATATGCAAGTTATTGTCATAAAAAGTGTTTGGGGACCTGGGTCCTGCCCCAGGGGACATGGATCAATGCAAAAAAAAGTTTTAAAAACGGATGTTTTTTTCCGGAGCAGTGATTTTAATAATGCTTAAAGTCAAACAATAAAAGTGTAATATCCCTTTAAATTTCATAGCTGGGGGGTGTCTATAGTATGCCTGTAAAGGGGCGCATGTTTCCCGTGTTTAGAACAGTCTGACAGCAAAATGACATTTCGAAAGGAAAAAACCCATTTCAAACTACTCGCGGCTATTGCATTGCCGGTCCGACAATACACATAGAAGTTCATTGATAAAAACAGCATGGGAATTCCCCACAGGGGATCCCCAAA
Source organism: Lithobates septentrionalis (assembly GCA_037952835.1). Classification (NCBI taxonomy): domain Eukaryota; kingdom Metazoa; phylum Chordata; class Amphibia; order Anura; family Ranidae; genus Lithobates; species Lithobates septentrionalis. The sequence goes on along the minus strand of JBBDGP010000264.1, from coordinate 7,780,797 downwards.
CCAAAATTTAAAAAAAAAATGACGTGGGGGTCCCCCTAAATTCCATACCAGACCCTTATCCGAGCACGCAACCTGGCAGGCCGCAGGAAAAGAGGGGGGGGGACGAGAGAGGGCCCCCCTCCTGAACCGTACCAGGCCACATGCCCTCAACATTGGGAGGGTGCTTTGGGGTTGCCCCCCAAAACACCTTGTCCCCATGTTGATGAGGACAAGGGCCTCATCCCCACAACCCTGGCCGGTGGTTGTGGGGGTCTGCGGGCGGGGGGCTTATCGGAATCTGGAAGCCCCCTTTAACAAGGGGACCCCCGGATCCCGACCCTCCCCCCTGTGTGAAATGGTAAGGGGGTACTTACCCCTACCATTTCACTAAAAAACTGTCAAAAATGTTAAAAATGACAAGAGACAGTTTTTGACAATTCCTTTATTTAAATGCTTCTTCTTTCTTCTATCTTCCTTCATCTTCTTATTCTGGTTCTTCTGGCTCTTCTGGTTCTTCGTCCGGCATTCTCGTCCAGCATCTCCTCCGCGGCGTCTTCTATCTTCTTCTCCTTGGGCCGCTCCGCACCCATGGCATGGGGGGAGGCTCCCGCTCTTCTCTTCATCTTCTTCATCTTCTTCTCTTCTTCTTTTCTTCTCTTCTTCTCTTCTTCATTTTCTTCTCCAGGACGCTCTGCATCCATGCTGGCATGGAGGGAGGTTCCCGCTGTGTGACGGTGTCTCCTCGTCTGACGGTTCTTAAATAACGGGGGTGGGGTCACCCGGTGACCCCGCCCCCTCTGACGCACGGTGACTTGACGGGACTTCCCTGTGACGTCACGGGGAATGCCACAGGGAAGTCCTGCCCCGTGCGTCAGAGGGACATGACCGTCAGACGAGGAGATGCTGTCACACAGCGGGAGCCTCCCTCCATGGCAGCATGGATGCGGAGTGGCCCGGAGAAGAAAATGAAGCAAAGCAGAAGAGAAGAAGAGAAGAAAAGAAGAAGATGAAGAGAAGAGCGGGAGCCTCCCCATGCCATGGGTGCGGAGCGGCCCGAGGAGAAGAAGATAGAAGACGCCGCGGAGGAGATGCTGGACGAGAACGCCGGAGGAAGAACCAGAAGAAGAAGAAGATGAAGGAAGATAGAAGAAAGAAGAAGCATTTAAATAAAGGAATTGTCAAAAACTGTCTCTTGTCATTTTTAACATTTTTGACAGTTTTTTAGTGAAATGGTAGGGGTAAGTACCCCCTTACCATTTCACACAGGGGGGGGCGGGATCTGGGGGTCCCCTTGTTAAAGGGGGCATCCAGATTCCGATAAGCCCCCCACCCGCAGACCCCCACAACCACCGGCCAGGGTTGTGGGGATGAGGCCCTTGTCCTCATCAACATGGGGACAAGGTGTTTTGGGGGGCTACCCCAAAGCACCCTCCCAATGTTGAGGGCATGTGGCCTGGTACGGTTCAGGAGGGGGGGGCGCACTCCCGCCCCCCCTCTTTTACTGCGGCCTGCCAGGTTGCGTGCTCGGATAAGGGTCTGGTATGGATCTTTGGGGGGACCCCACGCCGTTGTTTTTTTTGGCGCGGGGTTCCCCTTAAAATCCATACCAGACCTGAAGGGTCTGGTATGGAATTTAGGGGGACCCCCACGTCATATTTTTTTTAAATTTTGGCCGGGGTTCCCCTTAATATCCATACCAGACCTGAAGGGCCTGGTATGGAATTTAGGGGGACCCCCACGTCATTTTTTTTTAAATTTTGGTTCGGGGTTCACCTGTGGGGAATTCCCATGCCGTTTTTATCAATGAACTTCTATGTGTATTGTCGGACCGACAATGCAATAGCCGCGAGTACTTTTAAATGGGTTTTTTCCTTCGAAATGTCATTTTGCTGTCAGACTGTTCTAAACACTAGAAACATGCGCCCCTTTACAGGCATACTATAGACAACCCCCAGCTACGAAATTTAAAGGGATATTACACTTTTATTGTTTGACTTTAAGCATTATTAAAATCACTGCTCCTGAAAAAACTGCCGTTTTTAAAACTTTTTTTTTAATTGATCCATGTCCCATGGGGCAGGACCCAGGTCCCCAAACACTTTTTATGACAATAACTTGCATATAAGCCTTTAAAATGAGCACTTTTGATTTCTCCCATAGACTTTTAAAGGGTGTTCCGCGGCATTCGAATTTGCCGCGAACACCCCAAATTGTTCGCTGTTCGGCGAACTTGCGAACAGCCAATGTTCGAGTCGAACATGAGTTCGTCTCGAACTCGAAGCTCATCCCTAGTTAGAAGTAACTCTGTGGAAGACAAAGACAAAAGGAGAGCAACGCCATCAAAGTGCAGCATTATTAAGACATTTTATTCCATAAAAGACAATTGGCAACTCATGAGATGTCAGCGCATGTGGGATTAATAATGTGGTTCATCCTCTTGTGAGGAATACAATCTTCTCACTGGTGAGCAGGGAGGAGCGCGCGTTCGGAGCATGCGTGCTCCTTCATCAGGCTTACTCTCCAACTGGAAGTGACGTACACCACTATCTGTGAGCTGTCCTGAGTGTCTGGAAGCGCTGAGAACCACTGGCGTCCCTGGACCCATTAGCTGCCTCTTCAGCAGTGAGAAGATTGTCTTCCCCATGAACGGATGATACACATTATTAATCCAACATGCGCTGACATCTCATACATCTTGTGAGTTACCAATTGTCTTTTTTAGAATAAAATGTCTTAATAATGCTGTACTTAGATGGTGCTGCTCTCCTTCTGTCTAGGATGGAAAAGGACCTGGGGTCCTAGTAGATGATAGGCTCAGTAATGGCATGCAATGCCAAGCTGCTGCTAACAAAGCAAACAGAATATTGGCATGCATTAAAAAAGGGATAAACTCCAGGGATAAAGTGATAATTCTCCCACTCTACAAGACTCTGGTCCGGATACACCTGGAGTATGCTGTTCTGGGCACCAGTTCTCAGGAAGGATGTACTGGAAATGGAGCGAGTACAAAGAAGGGCAACAAAGCTAATAAAGGGTCTGGAGGACATTAGTTATGAAGAAAGGTTGCGAGCACTGAACTTATTCTCTCTGGAGAAGAGACGCTTGAGAGGGGATATGATGTGACCCCACAATAGTGATAAAACTTTTTTGCCAAAGGGAGTTTAACAAGACACTTGGCCACATTAAAATGATAAGAAAAGAGGTTTAACCTTAAACTACGTAGGGGGTTCTTTACTGTAAAGCCTCGTACACACCATCAGACTTTCCGACAACAAAACCATGGAATTTTGTTGGGAGGGTGTTGGCTCCAACTTGTCTTGCATACACACGGTCACACAAATGTTGGCCAACAATTACGAGCATAGTGACGTACAAGACGTACAAGACGTACGACGAGCCGATAAAAAGGAAGTTTAATAGTCGTGTGCCACCCTTTGGGCTCCTTCTGCTAATCTCGTGTTTATCTCGTGTTAGTAGAAGTTTGGTGAGTGACGAGTCGTGCTTTTCAGCCTCGTGCTTTTCAGTTCGTTTCTGCTTTTCAGGTTGTGCTTGTCGGTTCGTATCTGTTTTTCAGTGCGTGCTTGTCGGGTCATTTCTGGTTTTCAAGTTGTGCTTGTCAGATCCTTTCTGATTTTCAGTGCATTCTGTCAGTTCGTTTTGAGCAGCTGTTCGTTTACTAGCCATGTGGTGTTCTCGTTGGAGAAATCGTGCTGTTGTTGGGCTTGGAGTTATTGCTTTGACCCAAGTCCAGTCCATGAACAGGGGGAGGAGGAGTTCTTGGACCAAGAATTGGTTGCTTAATCATGACCAATTCTGTCATATGCCTTTGCTTCGGGAGCTCCAGGAGAATAATCCTGATGATTTCAGAAATTATCTCCGGATGACGGACCCCGCCTTTCACCGTCTATTGGCTTTGCTGTCCCCTTATATTACTAAGCAGGACACCTGCATGCAGCAAGCCATCTCTTCCGAGCAAAGGCTTGTTGCCACCTTGCGGTACTTGGCGACGGGGAGAAGTCTCCAGGACCCCAAGTTCACGACTGGGATCTCCCCCCAGGCTCTGGGAATCATTATTCCAGAGACTTGTTCTGCCATCATTCAAGTCCTGCAGAAGGACTATATTCGGGTAAGTTTTATCCGTTAACATCACATTCTATGTATTTAACCACTTGAGCCCCGGACCATTATGCTGCCTAAGGACCAGAGGTCTTTTTCCAATTTGGCACTGCGTCGCTTTAACTGCTAATTGCGCGGTCATGCAATGCTGTACCCAAACGAAATTTGCGTCCTTTTCTTCCCACAAATAGAGCTTTCTTTTAATGGTATTTGATCACCTCTTCGGTTTTTATTTTTTGCGCTATAAACGGAAAAAGACAGAAAATTTTGAAAAAAAATGATATTTTCTACTTTTTGTTATAAAAATAATCCAATAAACTCAATTTTAGTCATACATTTAGGCCAAAATGTATTCGGCCACATGTCTTTGGTAAAAAAAATGTCAATAAGCGTATATTTATTGGTTTGCGCAAAAGTTATAGCGTCTACAAACTAGGGTACATTTTCTGTAATTTACACAGCTTTTAGTTTATGACTGCCTATGTCATTTCTTGAGGTGCTAAAATGGCAGGGCAGTACAAAACCCCCCCAAATGACCCCATTTTGGAAAGTAGACACCCCAAGGAAATTGCTGAGAGGCATGTTGAACCCATTGAATATTTATTTTTTTTGTCCCAAGTGATTGAATAATGACAAAAAAAAAAATATTCACAAAAAGTTGTCACTAAATGATATATTGCTCACACAGGCCATGGGCATATGTGGAATTGCACCCCAAAATACATTTAGCTACTTCTCCTGAGTACGGGGATACCACATGTGTGGGACTTTTTGGGAGCCTAGCCGTGCACAGGACCCCGAAAACCAATCACCGCCTTCAGGATTTCTAAGGGTGAAAATTTTTGATTTCACTCTTCACTGCCTATCACAGTTTCGGAGGCCATGGAATGCCCAGGTGGCACAAAACCACCCCAAATGACCCCATTTTGGAAAGTAGACACCCCAAGCTATTTGCTGAGAGGCATGGTGAGTATTTTGCAGCTCTCATTTGTTTTTGAAAATGAAGAAAGACAAGAAAAAACTTTTTTTTTTCTTTTTTCAATTTTCAAAACTTTGTGACAAAAAGTGAGGTCTGCAAAACACTCACTATACCTCTCAGCAAATAGCTTTGGGTGTCAACTTTCCAAAATGGGGTCATTTGGGGGGGTTTTGTGCCACCTGGGCATTCCATGGCCTCCGAAACTGTGATAGGCAGTCAAGAGAGAAATCAAAAATTCACGCCCTTAGAAAGCCTGAAGGCGGTGCTTGGTTTTCGGGGTTCCGTACACGGCTAGGCTCCCAAAAAGTCTCACACATGTGGTATCCCCGTACTCAGGAGAAGCAGCAGAATGTATTTTGGGGTGTAATTTTACATATTCCCATGGCATGTTTGAGCAATATATCATTTAGTGACAATTTTGTGCAAAAAAAAAAAAATTTGTCTCTTTCCCGCAACTTGTGCCGCAATATAAAATATTCCATGGACTCGACATGCCTCTCAGCAAATAGCTTGGGGTGTCTACTTTCCAAAATGGGGTCATTTGGGGGGGTTTTGAACTGTCCTGGCATTTTATGCACAACATTTAGAAGCTTATGTCACACATCACCCACTCTTCTAACCACTTGAAGACAAAGCCCTTTCTGACACTTATTGTTTACATGAAAAAGTTATTTTTTTTGTGCAAGAAAATTACTTTGAACCCCCAAACATTATATATTTTTTTAAAGCAAATGCCCTACAGATTAAAATGGTGGGTGTTTCATTTTTTTTTTCACGCAGTATTTGCGCAGCGATTTTTCAAACGCATTTTTTGGGGAAAAAACACACTTTTTTAAATTTTAATGCACTAAAACACACTATATTGCCCAAATGTTTTATGAAATAAAAAAGATGATCTTAGGCCGAGTACATGGATACCAAACATGACATGCTTTACAATTGCGCACAAACGTGCAGTGGCAACAAAATAAATACATTTTTAAAAGCCTGTAAAAACCTTTTACAGGTTACCACTTTAGATTTACAGAGGAGGTCTACTGCAAAAATTACTGCCCTCGATCTGACCTTCGTGGTGATACCTCACATGCATGGTGCAATTGCTGTTTACGTTTGACGACAGACCGCCGCTTGCGTTCGCCTTAGCGCGAGAGCAGGGGGCGACAGGGGTGCTTTTTTTTTTTTTCTTTATTATTTTTTTGCTTTTTTATCTTATTTTTAAACTGTTCCTTTCATTTTTTTTTAAATCATTTTTATTGTTATCTCGGGGAATGTAAATATCCCCTATGATAGCAATAGGTAGTGACAGGTACTCTTTTTTGAAAAAATTGGGGTCTATTAGACCCTAGATCTCTCCTCTGCCCTCAAAGCATCTGACCACACCAAGATCGGTGTGATAAAATGCTTCCCCAATTTCCCAATGGTGCTATTTACATCCGGCGAAATCTAAGTCATAAAATGCTCGTAGCTTCCGGTTTCTTAGGCCATAGAGATGTTTGGAGCCACTCTGGTCTCTGATCAGCTCTATGGTCAGCTGGCTGGATCACCGGCTGCATTTTCAGGTTCCCTGTTGAAACAGGAGACCCAGAGAAAAACACGGAAGACGGTGGGGGGGGCATTCCCTCCCACGGCTTGTAAAAGCAGTCTAGAGGCTAATTAGCCGCTAGGATTGCTTTTACATGAAAGCCGACCGCTGGCTGAAAAGAATGATACCAAGATGATACCTAAACCTGCAGGCATCATTCTGGTATAACCACTCAAAGTTGTGAATGGCGTACCTGAAGACAAAAAAATGGTAAACAATAAAGCACAGTAAACAGTAAAGTATAAAAAATTGCATACCTGAAAAGCAAACATGATAAAACATAATAACAATAAAACATTGCAGAATAGAATACAGTAAAAAAGAGCAGAACAATAGAGAGAATAGAGAGAGAGAGAACAATAAAACGACAACTATTTTTTTTTATTTTATATATATATATATTTTTTTTTACACTTTTTTTGTAACTAACTTTTATAACTGTAACCGGTTCCAGGTTCGGGTCTCTCAAAATGCGATGGCATCTTGGGAGACCCTGTGAAAGTGTGCCTAGTCTGTGCAATGCTGTACCCTACGCTAATACTCAACTAGTGCATAGTAGCGTACAAAACATTCACCAATGCAAAGACCAGGATTGTCAGGACAGGAGGGACAATAATAGCGGGTGTCACGCCTATATCCGCGCTTGCTGCAGACACAACATCTTTTTTGGGGGGGTTCGCTGGGTAGGGGTACTCGGGAGGACATAAAGAAAATGCCTCTCATGCAGCCGACTGCATTTGGTTGGGGATGTGAATGGGGGAAGTACGGGCGCTGCAGAAGTGGTGGGTTCCCAATTAGGATTGGCGAATGCAGCAGGAAGGGCATTATGGGCACGACGGGCCTGTGTTTGTCTTTTTGGTGGCAGCGGGACACTACTTGTGCTTGCCACCTCACCAGCTTGAACTGCACTTATGGGACTCGCCACGTCACCAAGTGTTACTGCAGTGCTGGTTTGACTACGACCGGGGTGTACTAGGCCGCTGGCGCTTGCCAGTTCACCAAAACGCTACCAAAAAAACTGTTAGCGATCGCAGGGATCAGGCCTGACTCTGCGAACGCTGCAGTTATGCGTTTAGTGTTTTGTAAGTGACAGTGATCGATCGATACTGCACTTGGGTGGGCTGGGCTGGGCCAGGCGGAGGGGCAAAACGCAGGTGCTAGCAGGTATCTGGGCTGATCCCACTAACACTGCGTTTTTGGGAACCCTAAACTGCTGGGGACGCTAGTATAGATCTGATCAGATCAGATATTGATCCGATCAGATACTATACCACTAAGGGAGGTGTGTGCTGCGTGCGTGGGTGTTAGTGCTACTGGCGCTAACCTGACGCTGCCTGGGGCTGGTGCTTGCCAGTTCACCAAAATACTACCAAAAAAACTGTTAGCGATCGCAGGGATCAGGCCTGACTCTGCGAACGCTGCAGTTATGCGTTTAGTGTTTTGTAAGTGTCAGTGATCGATCGATACTGCACTTGGGTGGGCTGGGCTGGGCCGGGCGGAGGGGCAAAACGCAGGTGCTAGCAGGTATCTGGGCTGATTCCGCTAACACTGCGTTTTTGGGAACCCTAAACTGCTGGGGACGCTAGTATAGATCTGATCGGATCAGATATTGATGCGTTCAGATACTATACCACTAAGGGAGGCGTATGCTGCGTGTGTGGGTGTTAGCGCTACTGGCGCTAACCTGACGCTGCCTGGGACTGGTGCTTGCCAGTTCACCAAAATACTACCAAAAAAACTGTTAGCGATCGCAGGGATCAGGCCTGACTCTGCGAACGCTGCAGTTATGCGTTTAGTGTTTTGTAAGTGACAGTGATCGATCGATACTGCACTTGGGTGGGCTGGGCTGGGCTGGACGGAGGGGCAAAACGCAGGTGCTAGCAGGTATCTGGGCTGATCCCGCTGACACTGCGTTTTTGGGAACCCTAAACTGCTGGGGACGCTAGTATAGATCTGATCGGATCAGATATTGATCCGTACAGATACTATACCACTAAGGGAGGTGTATGCTGCGTGCGTGGGTGTTAGCGGTACTGGCGCTAATCTGACGCTGCCTGGGGCGACGCATATCACCGCCGGGCGATCATGGGGCTAAACCTTTATTCAGTAATAAACGGCGGGTGTCCTGACACTATAAAAAATAAACAAACTAACCAGCGTCACCCGTAACACTTATACGGTGATCAGTGGTGAAAGGGTTAACTAGGGGGCAATCAAGGGGTTAAAACATTTATTAGGTAGTATATGGGGGTCCCTGACGCTATAAAACGCTGACGGCGAACCTAAATATTTACGTTCCTAACTAGCGTCACCAGCGACACTAATACAGCGATCAGAAAAATGATCGCTTAGTGACACTGGTGACAGGGGGTGATCAAGGGGTTAAAACTTTATTAGGGGGGGTTAGGGGGGTACCCTAGACCTAAAGGGGGATAACAGTAACTGTCCCAACACTGTAACTGTCACAAACTGACACTATGCAGTAATCAGAAAAAAAAAAAAACTGCTTGGTGTCAGTTTGTAACGGGGGGGGGGGGGTGATTGGGGGGGATCAGGGGGCGATCGGGGGGGGATTGGGGTGTTTTGTGTGCCTGGCATGTTCTACTGTGTGTGTGTAGTGTTGTGCACTCACTCACATGTCTTCTCTCCTCGGGCCGGAACGGAAATTACCGAGCCGAGGAGAGATGACATCATTTCCTTTGCTGCTGTTTAGCATACAGCAGCAAAGGAATGATTCGATTGGCCGGCGGCGATCGCGAGGGGGGGGCCACGAACGGATGGTCTCCCCCTCACCTCTGATCGCCCCCCACCCGCGGAAGGCAAATCACGTACATGTACGTGATTTTGCCTGTCCGTGCCACCTTGCCGACGTACATCGGCGTGAGGCGGTCGTCAAGTGGTTAATGCTTGCTAATGTATTGTATTAATTTCTTCATTCCATAATTACCATGATTGTAATATGTTGTGAATGTCCTCTTTGTCCTCATGCATGCTGTAAGCTTTTAATGCTCCTTTTTTGTCCTTCATGCATATTTGTCCTCACTAACCTCCCCAACATGATACCCTGGGCCCATACACACCTAGCCTAGTAACTTAACAATCTATTTTGTCAGCTCTATTGTAGTGCTTACCCTAAACACCCCCTAAAATGTGTCCAAATGTTTTTGTTGTCCTTAAATTCAGGCAGAGTGCTAGAGGCTTTTTTTGGGGGGGCAAAACTCATTTGTAACCCTCCCTCCCGCCCAACCGCTAACTCAACCGATACAATACTCTATCTGCTGACTTTGCCAAACCCATACACACTATACCTACCTCTTTTGTGGTCATATTTATGGATGGATTCACCAAAACATGTAGTGCAAGTGCCTGCCTGAATACTTTCAAATGGTACTGTTTAAAGTTTTGTTCTCCTATTATCTTGATAAGTAATTGCAGAATGTAAAAATGTGCTTCAATCTGGACAGTGTGTATTTATATTTTTGGATTATGACACTTCTTACCTGTCCAGTGGGCTGCCAATAGTGTAAATAAGGAGGGGCTGGCCAAAGTAACACACATTATTTATGCATTCAGCTCTCAATGAATTGGAGAGGGTTACCTGTCTAAAACATCGACCCATCTCCCCAAATTATAAAATGTTTCCAATGGGCCATCAGAGGGGGTGAGAAATCTGATAAGTTGACCTTATACTTTTGTCTTTAAATACTCATTTCAATAAATGTTATACTTATGTTGACCAAGAATGTTTGTGTCTAATTTGCTTGCAATGTTATGTGCAAAAGTACTAATTATTTTTTTCTTGTTTGACTCCACAGTTTCCTTCCAACTCACAGGGATGGCAGACTATTGCTTCCCAGTTTCTCCACCAGTGGGACCCAATTGTGGTGTTGCTATTGATGGGAAGCATGTAAGGATCGTCCCACCACCCAACTCTGGGTCGTACTACTATAATTACAAGGTGACGGCCAAATAATGAATTCATCTACCTGGACGTTGGGAAGAACGGCCGAAACTCTGACGGAGGAGTGATCGCCCAGACGGAGTTTTACCGGCGTCTACAAAATGGCGCCTTGAGGTTGCCATCTCTGGAGGAGAATGTTGAGGGCCTCAATTTCGTGTTTGTCGCGAATGAGGCCTTTGCTCTGGGGGAACATCTGATGAGGCCGTTCCCCATGAGGAACATGATCCCAGAGCAGAGGGTTTTTAATTACCAGCTGGCAGGTGCCAGAAGAGTGGTGGAGAATGCCTTTGGCATAATGGCCAGATGGTTCAGGTTCTTCCGTACGTCCATTAACCTGGCCGAATATAAACTTAACCACATTGTGTTAAGCTGCTGCATTCTGCACAACTACCTAAGAAAGAATGCAGCCAGCTATCTTGCCTCAGTTGCGACTGAGGCCGACTTTTCATCAGAACCTGCATCAATGACGGCACTCGAAAGTGGCCGTCCTGGCTTACCCCCCCAAAGCGCCCGCAAAGTCAGGCAAAAATATGTAGATTACTTCGTGGGTAGGGGGGCAATTGCTTTACAACAAAATCTTGCGGATGTGCAGTAAAATTTTTTGGAAAAACTAAACTCAGATCTCATTTGAATTACAGCTTGTGTTTCTTATCTGTCTCCTAGGTTCTCAAATGGCCTTTTAATTTTGGCCATTTTCTTCAATAGTGCAAACGTAACTTATTTTATACATGAAGTGACAATCTCTTCTTCAGCTAACTATTATGTTGTGCTGTGGGTCTGCTACGCACACACAATGTTATTGTTGTTAATGTATGTAATGCATTAATGATAAAAATATTTTAACTCCATGAAGTAATTGCTTGGAGTCCCTAAAATGGCCTGATTTTGGCACATTTTACAGCACAGTGGGGGTTATTTACTAAAGGCAAATCCACTTTGCACTACAAGTGCACTGCAAGTGCACTGAGAGTGCACTTGTAGTGCAAAGTGGATTTGCCTTTAGTAAATAACCCCCATTGTCACTGTAACTACACCAAATTAACAAATAAACTGGTATTGAGCATTGAAATAAGAAGCCACACATTGTTGAGTATAAAACATTTTACTCCAAACACATTTACATATGCGTTATAAACGGTTTTGGAACAAACCAACATCTTGGTGTGTAATTTGTATGTTTGACATAAATTTGCCTTTTTGGGGCTAAACAGGCATGTTTAAAAACATACAGAATGTGGGGATGGGGGGGAGGAGGGCACAGGGCAAGTTCTGTGTAAACAGTTGTTCAGTCAATTGACTGATCAATGTCTGATCACGCACCAGGTATGGTGTTATTGCTGTAACCAATGGACCAATGCATAAATACAAGGAGTGAGGGGAAGGAAGGGGAAGAGGGATTCTCGATATAGAGGATATCGAGTGGGAAAGCGGTTACTTCAGCAATGAGTGATCAGAGGGTGGTATCGTAAAATTACCAATTTTATTAAATAATATTAAAATCAACAGAGCATGTTGAGGCAATCAAAAGGATGATGCATACAATGTGAGTAATGCAAAGGACATCAGATATCAAAAGGTAATGCTATGGACAGGACAACAAATAAAACAAAAAACACACACATACAACAGCACCGACACGGTCCAGACTAAATATGTTACTCAGCAGCAGAGGAGTCGAATTGGCCCAGAGCAATCACATGATAGTGTTGCAACCATGTATTATTTAGTGTAAATTTTGGGTATAGTAGGCTGCTGAGGAACATATACTAAATATATAGAATGATTCTGCGCTACCCTAAAAAAGAAAAACAAAAGCAGCCAACACGACCAACAAAGTATACGTATGCAAACCAACAAAAAAGTGTGGCGCTAAACAATATCAAACATAACTGTGAACCAGTCAATAAGCAATGAGAGGGATCAACTGTATCTGCTGTGAACAGGTAGTCCTCATGTAGACATTACAGATAAGTAGTCCTTATAACGATATGTTGTAAACGAAATAATGAAGAATTATTTAGGCATCTCAAATGTAGACCAGCTCACTACCACCGAGGGATGAAAAGGCTTACCGGATAAGGTGGACCCAATGGGGCATACGCCGGATTGGGTCAGACAAGGCTTAGGTGGTGAGTGGCTGTGTGTGCTCAAAGAAGGATGTTGTCTCGCGGATTTGCTGTATTCCTCCAAGTAGCACCCGGATCATGAGGGGTGTAGGCAATCTCCCGGATATAGGAGGTCATGTAGATCTTAGGAGGGTGGGGTGTTCCGTAGGTAAACCCCTCAAAGCAACATTCCACGGACCAAGAAATGATGTGGTAGGATAAAGAAGGAAAAAAAGGGCCACATAGTGTAAATCCAAAAAACAAAAAATATTTATTTAAAATAAATAGATGTACACTCACATGTAGATCCAAAACATAAAACAGCGCTGTGAGAAAAAGTGGCGACAATGGGGTCAGGACCCCAATAACGGGATCCAACGGGCATGAGAAGCGGCGAAGTTCCTGCTGCTGACTGTGGCAATCACATGGTGTTGGCGTTCTTCTTGTAGTATAAAAACGCCTAACACCTTCCGGATCACCTGGACGGCTAAGATCGATGTCCGCGTGTGCTGTGGCGCTCGGCTGGTTCCTCATTGTGTTCAGCTCCCCTATCACAACCCGCTCGGTGGTCATCCTGGACGTGTGATTGGTAGGGCCGGCGCACACCTTTATATTATGTGCTTTGACAAGAGTATATCCAATCAGCTGTGTGATTTAGCGAAGAACATTGTCTCTGGCTGTAAAGCGATGTGAAGCGTGCAATTCGCTCATTATTAGCAATACACTTCAGATTTATTTATAACAAAAACATGAAATTACCAGAGACGTCCGCGGCTTTATGAAATCCTTTGCAGATCATTTTGCATAATATGCATAGTGTATGGAGAGATATAGTGAAAAAGTACATAGTGATTTATATCTAGAGGAGGAGGAGAGGGAAGAAACATGAGGTCACATAGAGGGGACGATACTACGGGACAGTGAGAACGACATAAAATCATTGTTAAAGGTTAAGATCATATAGATAGTTCAGACTGTGACCTGAACTAATGCATTGGTGTGATTTGATCAGGTGGGGATCTTTTATGTGTATGGATGATATCACATTTCAGATATGCGGGCATTATATCTAACTTTCTAAGAAGGCCTGTAGGTTCAATTCAGTGTTTAGGCCTAGGGGGACAAGGGACTTTAATCGGTACACTCACCACTTCTCCTTTTGTACGAGCACTCGATCAAAGTCACCTTGTCTACTAGACAACTTTAGCGCGTATATACCCTTTACCTGCATTCCCTTGGTGCTTCTGCCATGTTTTAGTGCGAAATGTTTGGCTAGTGGTTTATCAGGAATTTTTTCCTTGTCTTTGATCTCCCTTAGATGCTCACCAATGCGTACTTTAAGAGGTCTCTTTGTCTTCCCCACATAGATTTTTGGGCAGGGGCAAGTTATCACATATATAACCCTGGACGTAGAGCAATTAATCAGATCCCGTATTTCGTAATGTTTTCTTCCCAGGGCGTTGGAGAAAGTAGCTGTTTTATGTACGAGTGGGCAAATCTGGCATTTATTGCAGGGAAACATCCCTGTACTTCGTGGGTAGTCAGCTAGCCAGGTGGGGTCAGGATTCTTAGTAAATTCAGATTTAACCAGCATATCTTCCAGGTTTCTGGCCCTTCGGGCCACTAACTTGGGTGAGGTGCCAACTATATTGAGCAACCCTGGGGAGTTAGTGAGGACCCCCCAGTGTTTTTCCAGGATGGAGCGAACCTCCTTCCACTGGGGGCCAAAAGTAGTAATTATCCTGGTTTGGTCACATACTGCCTGTTTGGGGGCAATGGAATCAGGTGAATGTAGCGCAAGTAAGCTGTCATGGTCCCTCGCTGCTGCTTTTTGTCTCGCTTTTCTAATTTGTCTATGTGAGTAGCCGTGTTTGCGGAACCTCGCATAGAGTTCTAAAGATTCTCTTCTGTAGTCGCAGGTCTTAGTGCAGTTTCTTTTAATTCGTAAGAATTGCCCCACCGGGATACCATTCTTTAGCCAGTGTGGATGATGGCTGGTGGCACTTAAAAGGGTGTTTGCAGACGTTTCTTTACGGAACGTGCAGGTAAACAGTCGGCCATTTTGGAGCGTGATCAGTAGGTCGAGGAAGGGCAGGCTGGTCCGGTCAAAGTTATACGTCAATCTTATGTTGCGTTGATTGGTGTTTAGTTGAGTTATAAAGGTATGTAAGTCATCTGTGGTGCCTGTCCAGATCATAAGGACATCGTCGATGTACCGCAGCCAGGTGTGGCAATTGACTGAACAACTGTTTACACAGAACTTGCCCTATGCCCTCCCCCCCATCCCCACATTCTGTATATTCAAAACTGCTGATCACTAAGGTCAGTTCATGCAAGCCTGTATAAACTGTATTTATTGAGGTTTTTCACTAGGATTGTTGTTTGTCCATATTGTATGAAGAATGGCATTTATGTTAGGAGAAGATATAGACCGTGAAATAAGGACTGCCTTCCAGAATGATACACCCCAGGTCTTTAACCAAGATGATGAAATTAAAAATAAGTTTAAAGAATATAAAACATTGTTGGTTAAACATCTAAACAGACGATGGGATGTATCAGCTCTGGAGACGTATTTTTCACATATATTTCACGTATATTTCACATATTTTGACCCTTGAAAAAATCACGTGGCTGTGATGTAACGCGTAGGGAGGAGGAGCCTGTGACGTTTCCAGCACTTGCTGTGTGTGAGCAGTGGCAACGGATGAGTAGCCCCAGTGCTGAGCTCCATGCAGCTGATCAGTGTAATGCGATAGTGTGAAGTTGGAGATGTGAGTGAAACAGAGTATTCTAGCACTTAGTATTCACCTATTGTGATCTCTGCGCAATGGATGTATGTTTCTTTATCTTTCATGTCACGGATATGAGCGGAATAGCAGACTAAAACGGAACCAGCAAAGGAGTGACAGTAAAATCTTTTCTACATCATTTATTTATTTATATTGTTCACAGTAAAACCGGCACTGAATGAACCTATTTGTGCACAACACATTAGATGAACTTTTGAGCATTATATGCTGACGCCTATATTTACTTATTTATTCATTTATTTATGTTTATGGCTTTGGCAGATTTACTCTTTACAGCAAATTGGCACTGAACTCACTTTTATTTATATTTATATAACTTATCAGATGAACTTTGAGCACTTTATGTTGACGTTCATATTTATTTATTTATTTATTTATTCATTCACGTTCATGAGGGTGGGGGATTTAATATTGTGATATGTGTATCTATTTTTAGGCGTTTATATATGGCAACTTATTGTTTAGTAGGATTTATATAGCCAATCACTAATTGAAGCACTCACTAAGGTGTAGTAATAAGAGGATAATATCAGCGCAATTAATCACTTAACTGTATATTTCACATCGAATAGTACCTAGAGGCCTAAGAGACAGAATTATACCCGCTAAACATCTACACACCGATCGTTTCTTACCCAAATGGAAATAACTCCATGGAATCATGGAATCATGGCCTAGCTGTTATGGAGCTGATTGTGGAAGAGGAAAGAATCCAGTTGACTTTATTACTGGAACAGATTGAGGAAAGCGCACGAGGCTTGGAAATGTTTAAGGATAAAGAGGAGTTTATTAAACAGAATGATAATCTGAAAAAAGAAATTGAAAAAGTCCAACTAAACCTTAAAATAACTAAACAAAGTAAATTTAAACGAGACACAATCGACTTCGAAAAAGATGAGGCCTTTGACCTGACAATCCAACGTGGACGTAGTAGATCCAAAAGCTATCCAGAATTAGGACCACAGAATGAATTGCTACTGGAAATATTGGATTTTGCACTACTCAACAACTACTTTCAGTTCCTGACCACTTGCTATCAGCAAATCCGGGGGACCTCCATGGGGGCAGTGTGGGCTCCGGCCTACGCCTTCCTCCACCTAGGTCACTGGGAAGAGGAAGATGTTTACCCCTCGTCCATGTACCGCGACCATGTCCACACCTGGCTGCGGTACATCGACGATGTCCTTATGATCTGGACGGGCACCACAGATGACTTACATACCTTTATGACTCAACTCAAAACACCAATCAACACAACATAAGGTTGGCGTATAACTTTGACCGGACCAGCCTGCCCTTCCTCGAACTACTGATCACGCTCCAAAATGGCCGACTGTTTACCTGCACGTTCCGTAAATAAACGTCTGCAAACACCCTTTTAAGTGCCACCAGCCATCATCCACACTGGCTAAAGAATGGTATCCCGGTGGGGCAATTCTTACGAATTAAAAGAAACTGCACTAAGACCTGCGACTACAGAAGAGAATCTTTAGAACTCTATGCGAGGTTCCGCAAACGCGGCTACTCACATAGACAAATTAGAAAAGCGAGACAAAAAGCAGCAGCGAGGGACCGTGACAGCTTACTTGCACTACATTCACCTGATTCCTTTGCCCCCAAACAGGCAGTATGTGACCAAACCAGGATAATTACTACTTTTGGCCCCCAGAAACCTGGAAGATATGCTGGTTAAATCTGAATTTACTAAGAATCCTGACCCCACCTGGCTAGCTGACTACCCACGAAGTACAGGGATGTTTCCCTGCAATAAATGCCAGATTTGCCCACTCGTACATAGAACAGCTACTTTCTCTGACGCCCTGGGAAGAAAACATTACGAAATACGGGATCTGATTAATTGCTCTATGTCCAGGGTTATATATATGATAACTTGCCCCTGCCCTGGGGAAGACAAAGAGACCTCTTAAAGTACTCATTGGTGAGCATCTAAGGGAGATCAAAGACAAGGAAAAAATTCCTGATAAACCACTAGCCAGACATTTCGAACTAAAACATGGCAGAAGCACCAAGGTAATGCAGGTAAAGGGTATATACGCGCTAAAGTTGTCTAGTAGACAAGGTGACTTTGATCGTGTGCTCCTACAAAAGGAGAAGTGGTGGGTGTACCGATAAAAGTCCCTTGTCCCCCTAGGCCTAAACACTGAATTGAACCTACAGGCCTTCTTAGAAAGTTAGATATAATGACCGCATATCCGAAATGTGATATCATCCATACACATAAAAGATCCCCACCTGATCAAATCACGCCAATACATTAGTTCAGGTCACAGTCTGAACTATCTATATGATCTTAACCTTTAATAATGATTTTATGTCTTAATGTCATTCTCACTGTCCCGTAGTATCGTCCCCTCTATGTGACCTCATGTTTCTTCCCTCTCCTCCTCCTCTAGATATAAATCACTATGTACTTTTTCACTATATCTCTCCATACACTATGTATATTATGCAAAATGATCTGCAAAGGATTTCATAAAGCCGCAGACGTCTCCGCTAATTTCATGTTTTTGTTCTAACTAGATCTGAAGTGTATTGCTAATAACGAGCGAATTGCACGCTTCACATCGCTTTACAGCTAGAGACAATGTTCTTCGCTAAATCACACAGCTGATTGGATATACTCTTGTCAAAGCACATAATATAAAGGTGTGCGCAAGCCCTACCAATCACACGTCCAGGATGAAGCTACGCTAATAAGCTACAGCAAAACGCGTTGACGTCATCAACAGCGCCGTCGCGATCCACCGAGCGGGTTGTGATAGGGGAGCTGAACAGCGGTGAGGCACCAGCCGAACGCCACAGCACACGCGGACATCGATCTGAGCCGTCCAGGTGATCCGGAAGGAGTTAGGCATTTGTATACTGTACTACAAGACGAACGCCAACACCATGTGATTGCCACAGTCAGCAGCAGGAACTTTTCCGCTTCTCATGCCTGTTGGATCCCGTTACTTACTTAGAGGACCCGATCCTGGAACAGCCTCCCAGGACTTTCAAGGGCGGTAATGTATGAGCGACTTTAGCAAGCATCTACTGTCGAATATATATACCTGCATGTCGAGGCATACCGCCCTCATTACTGCCAAATATACCGGACTTATGTTCATCCTATATGACTGTACTCAGTGCTTAATACAGGAGGCCGTTGATGTATGCTGCGAACTGTGACACTTATTTCTCTCAGCAAATCATCACCACATCACCTTGACTACCTAGTGCCTTCTGCACTTGATGCTGTGATCACGAATTGTGAATGCATTCACAGTCCCACCGCTGCTGAATATCCTAGGCTCTATTTCTCGCCAGTCACCCACCCCTCACCAGCTGGCTGCCAGGCAACAATCTCTGGCGACCATCCACCAGTCTCCTCCCCCCTTCCCTCCCTGCTCTCATCATATGTTCCTCAGCAGCCTACTATACCCCAAATTTACACCAAATAATACATGGTTGCAACACTATCATGTGATTGCTTTGGGCCAATTCGACTTCTCTGCTGCTGAGTAACATATTTAGTCCGGACCGTGCCGGTGCTGTTGTATGTGTGTGTTTTTTGTTTTATTTGTTGTCCTGTCCATAGCATTACCTTTTGATATCTGATGTCCTTTGCATTACTCACATTGTATGCATCATCCTTTTGATTGCCTCAACATGCTCTGTTGATTTTAATATTATTTAATAAAATTGGTAATTTTACGATACCACCCTCTGATTACTCATTGCTGAAGTAACCGCTTTCCCACTCGATATCCTCTATATCGAGAATCCCTCTTCCCCTTCCTTCCCCTCACTCCTTGTATTTATGTTTAAAAACATAACATACACATTCCCAACTCAGGAACTTACAAAGTTCGACTTTGCTAAAGTGAAGGCCATATGAGACATTAGTATGTCAAAACTGTGTTGATCTTGCCTTCATCAGATAGGGTGATCTCACCCCTCTAAAAGCCAAATTTTCAAGATGCACACAAATTGGGACTCAAAATTTGGATTTCCCTCATGATCCCATGCCTAAAATGTGTGTCTTTTCTCTACATCTATTTTGTTAAAGCCACAAAACACACAGTGTGTCAACATGTGTTATCTCCCATCAGACTATCAATGTACGCGTTTTGTGGGTGCAACCCCTTCCTCCAAACTAAAGTAGGTGAGAGGAAGGGGTTGCACCCCCGAAACACGTCCATTGATCCCCAATGATGGGAGCTAGCACATGTTGACACACTGGGGCTTATTTCAGAAAGGACCATCCATTTTGCCTTGACTTGTAGTGCAAAGTGGTTTTGCCTTTTTGAAATAAGCCCCAGTGTGTCAACATGTGCTAGCTCCCATCACGGGGGATCAGTGGACGTATTTTGGGGCGCAACCCATTCTTCTCACCTACTTTAGTTTGGAGGAAGGGGTTGCACCCACAAAACGCGTACATTGATGATGGGAGATAGCACATGTTGACACACTGTGTGCATCTTCAAAATTTGGCTTTGCAATTCATCTAAAACTGTAAAAACACATAAAACATAACAACAACTTTAAAATGTTTTTTTTTTTTTTGTTTGGATTTTGCCCAAATAATGTTGCTCAGTCTTTTATGAACATCATGGATGTTTTGTTTCATCTTTTCCAAATCACGATTACAAACCATGATCTCACTGATCGGGATTTGTGCACTTGCACTGCTGAAGTGAGTTTCTTCTTCCACAACATCCACATTACTTAAAAATAAAAAAACACACAATGTATTATAAATATGCAGGCATCCATCTATTACCTGAAGCTGTGGTCTCATACACTGACCTGTTGTCGACACCATTTCTACCACTTCACCCAGCACTTCCTGAACCTCTGCATCCACATCTTCAGGGTGTATGGTGAGTTGCCTTTCTTCATTCGGTGTGGGGTTACTGGTGTCCTCAGATGTCCCTATTCTTTTCTCCCCTATGTGCATACAAAAAAGGTATACTTAGCAGACAGATATGTTAGGCTACAAATAGTAATATGAAACATTGCTTGGAAGTGTCTTTCAATTGTCTGTTTTGGCAGAGTTCCAAGCTGAATACATGATTTCTTCCCTTTCAAAAGCTGGAATACTTGCCTGTTTTGTGCAAGTTTCACACATGGAGAGACTCCTAGTATCAACTGGAGCACCTGCGTGGGACACCATAACAAGGGTGTTATGGTGTCCCACACTAGTGCTCCTGCATCCAGATGTGTAAACAGCTGCTGAGTGTCCTCTCCTGACACTGAATAAAGTTGTCATTTCATTATAGTTTCAAACACATCTAGACAACAATGTAATAAACTTATTTTAATCAAAATAGGCATGAACAAATGTAGTTTACCTGCCTCTGCCAAAAACAACGTATTAGTGGTCGAACGAACAATGTTTAATATGAACGATTCCTGTGTCCACGAACCTCAAACTTGTCATTTTAAACTGCACAACAGTAAAAAAAAGCACATGGACCAGCACGAAAGTAATAATAATAGGAACACACGACAAATACTTACTTTTTTGGAGTACTTTCCTGATCTTTCTATACTGATCTTGCTCCCTCAATTTCAGGTCTGATCAGCGTTTTCTCAACTGATCCTTGGATCCTCGTACCCCAAAATACCTGTGCAGACTTCTGACAACTTTAGCCATGATCTTGGCCTTTCTCACATTAGGGTTCCTGTACGGCCCATGATTTCCAGCATAGTCTGTCCTCTTTTAGATGTCCACCATCTCCACCATCTCTTCAAAGGACATATTTGAGGCCTTATATCTCCTCCTGGATCGAGAACTGCCCTGCCCCTTGTTACCATAAACGTACAATTGTAATATTAATGTGATACCTACATAATCATGTGTATAAAAACCTTCAATTGCGTCATAATAAAGGAGAACAGTTATTTGGAAAGATGCGGAGTGTATCTTTTGTGTCTGTTCCCTACTGCAGTAGTTATTATTAATTTGGAACCACTCATCAATATGAGGATAGGAGTTGCCTATCTATAAAATGTCCGGGTCAGGTGGCGAGCTTTGCCTAGGAGGATTTACAGGTGACCCTGAGAATCCGAAATGTGGAGCTTAAGACGATCCGGGAATTTCTGATAAATCAGCCGGCTGAGGTAAGCCTTTTGTTTACATTTGAGTTATCAGACTTCCTTGATCGGTAAGGCATTTTCGGGACAAAGGGTACCTCTTTTACTCTCCTCGAACTGTATTGATTGGTGGTTATATGTTATGTTGTCACTCTACTGTCCATTGGAGTGTTATAAATAAGAAAGGGAAGAATAGTTCTGTTCACAGGTATATGTAGTACATCTGCTAGATAAAGTAGTTTAGAGGCAAGAGGGTATGGGCACACGTAGAGAAGACTGGCCAGTCATTATGGGCATTAAATTAAGTAAGGGAATGAAGGGTAAGAGACCCTCAAAAATGCCCAGCGCAAGAGGAGCGCTATATATGAACCAAAGGTGCGGTTCCGCCTATACTGAGCCCCTAGATTAATGGTTAAGGTGGACATGGATCCACAATGGGTAACTGGGTTACCAAAGTCCACAGGGACTAATGCCGCGTACACACGGTCGTACTTTTCGTCTACAAAAGTCGGACAGCCTTTCCGACAGACTTCCGGCAGACTTTCGGTGGACTTGCGGCGGACTTGCGGCCTACTTTCTAACGACCGGACTTGCCTACACACGACCACACAAAAGTCGGTCGGATTCGTACGTGATGACGTACACCGGACTAAAATAAGGAAGTTCATAGCCAGTAGCCAATAGGTGCCCTAGCGTGGCTTTTTGTCCGTCGGACTAGCACACAGACGAGCGGATTTCGGGGTCCGTCGTAGTTACGAAGTAAAGTTTTAAAGCATGTTTCAAATCTAAAGTACGTCGGATTTGAGGCTAAAAAAGTCGGTTGAAAGTCCGGAGAAGCCCACACACGATCGGATTACCAGCCAGCTTTAGTCCATCAGCGTCCGTTGGACTTTTGTAGACGAAAAGTAGGACCGTGTGTACGCGGCATTAGAATTATGCAGAGTATACAGCTAGAGAACCAGCTATCTATGTGAGCAGGATGGATCAAGAGTGACAATTAACACTTGAAAGAAATGGACATTTTCATGTTAAGTTGTGGGATGATTTTGGGGTCAGCCACTACAACTAGTAAAGTTAAAACAGAGAAATGAGAGTTAAAACAGAATACTTTATATGTTGTCAGAGAGGGAAGATAGGATGAGCACTATGGCTGCCCGTCTGATCATAGAATCATAGAAGCTAGAGTATGTGAAGTATGGGATTACAATACATGGGATGCAAAGGATATCAGAAAAAAATAAGGAAAGCAGAAGTGAAGCAGGGTAATATTAAAGAGTTAAAAGAATGTGAGAGAATGATATGCATGTGTTGTGTGCAAATGGGAAAAATGTAAGTGATTTTAGAGAGATATTCGTGTATGTGTGTGAATGCTGGTACCTTTAGTTCTATCTCTTGTGTGTGCCATGTATGCAGATGTGACCCGCTCCTTTGCGCTCTCATGAAAGAATGTAGCTCGGATGAGAGATCAGTGATAAGCTGGAAGGACACCATGCCAATTTCTGTTTTTTAGACAAAACATTTATAACAAAATGTGCTGGGTTAATTAATCCAATGATAAACAATGTGATCACAATTATTTTTGAATCTGTTTTCCAAACATGGTAAAATGAAGGTTATATTTAACCGTGTATTACACAAATTGAATATCCTTTGATAGTGGAAACAGTACATTTAAAAAAGGGAAATTAAGTAAAATTAAGTAAAATGTCCTAATTTAAGGAAATATATCTCTGGATATATATTAGATTATATATATTAGAATTAGGGTGTGATAATGAGATTATCACTTGAGTATTAATTTCTGATATGAGTTTAACAATTTTATTAATAATATAAATATATTATAACTGGTTTAAACAACCTTTGTTTGGAAATTAAATCCAGGTTATTGGGGAAATTTGTAAAATGGGATTAGTTTAGATTAACCACTTGACGACCGCCTCACGCCGATGTACGTCGGCAAGGCGGCACGGACAGGCAAAATCACGTACAGGGTACGTGATTTGCCTTCCGCGGGTGGGGGGTCCGATCGGACCCCCCCCCCGCCGCCCGAGGCGGTCCCGTTTTGTCCCCTGGCGATCGGAGACGAGGGGGAGGCCATCCGTTCGTGGCCCCCCCCTCGCGATCGCCACCGGCCAATGGGAACACTCCTTTGCTGCTGTATGCTAAACAGCAGCAAAGGAAATGATGTCATCTCTCCTTGGCTCGGTAGTTTCCGTTCCGGCCCGAGGAGAGACGACAAGTGAGTGACTGCACCAACACACACACACACACACACACAGTAGAACATGCCAGGCACACAAAACACCCCGATCCCCCCCCCCCGATCGCCCCCCGATCCCCCCCCCAATCACCCCCCCCCCCCTGTCACAAACTGACACCAGCAGTTTTTTTTTTTTTTTTTTTTCTGATTACTGCATGGTGTCAGTTTGTGACAGTTACAGTGTTAGGGCAGTGAGTATTACCCCCCTTTAGGTCTAGGGTACCCCCCTAACCCCCCCTAATAAAGTTTTAACCCCTTGATCACCCCCTGTCACCAGTGTCACTAAGCGATCATTTTTCTGATCGCTGTATTAGTGTCGCTGGTGACGCTAGTTAGTGAGGTAAATATTTGGGTTCGCCGTCAGCGTTTTATAGCGACAGGGACCCCCATATACTACCTAATAAATGTTTTAACCCCTTGATTGCCCCCTAGTTAACCCTTTCACCACTGATCACCGTATAACTGTTACGGTTGACGCTGGTTAGTTTGTTTATTTTTTATAGTGTCAGGGCACCCGCCGTTTATTACCGAATAAAGGTTTAGCCCCCTAATCGCCCGGCGGTGATATGCGTCGCCCCAGGCAGCGTCAGATTAGCGCCAGTACCGCTAACACCCACGCACGCAGAATACGCCTCCCTTAGTGGTATAGTATCTGAACGCATCAATATCTGATACGATCAGATCTATACTAGCGTCCCCAGCAGTTTAGGGTTCCCAAAAACGCAGTGTTAGCGGGATCAGCCCAGATACCTGCTAGCACCTGCGTTTTGCGCCTCCGCCCGGCCCAGCCCAGCCCACCCAAGTGCAGTATCGATCGATCACTGACACTTACAAAACACTAACCGCATAACTGCAGCGTTCGCAGAGTCAGGCCTGATCCCTGCGATCGCTAACAGTTTTTTTGGTAGCATTTTGGTGAACTGGCAAGCACCAGCCCCAGGCAGCGTCAGGTTAGCGCCAGTACCGCTAACACCCACGCACGCACCGTACACCTCCCTTAGTGGTATAGTATCTGATCGGATCAATATCTGATCCGATCAGATCTATACTAGCGTCCCCAGCAGTTTAGGGTTCCCAAAAACGCAGTGTTAGCGGGATCAGCCCAGATACCTGCTAGCACCTGCGTTTTGCCCCTCCGCCCGGCCCAGCCCACCCAAGTGCAGTATCGATCGATCACTGTCACTTACAAAACTCTAAACGCATAACTGCAGCATTCGCAGAGTCAGGCCTGATCCCTGCGATCGCTAACAGTTTTTTTGGTAGCGTTTTGGGGAACTGGCAAGCGCCAGCGGCGTAGTACACCCCGGTCGTAATCAAACCAGCACTGCAGTAACACTTGGTGACGTGGCGAGTCCCATAAGTGCAGTTCAAGCTGGTGAGGTGGCAAGCACAAGTAGTGTCCCGCTGCCACCAAGAAGACAAACACAGGCCCGTCGTGCCCATAATGCCCTTCCTGCTGCATTCGCCAATCCTAATTGGGAACCCACCGCTTCTGCAGCGCCCGTACTTCCCCCATTCACATCCCCAACCAAATGCAGTCGGCTGCATGAGAGGCATTTTTATGTCCTCCCGAGTACCCCTACCCAGCGAACCCCCCAAAAAAGATGTTGTGTCTGCAGCAAGCGCGGATATAGGCGTGACACCCGCTATTATTGTCCCTCCTGTCCTGACAATCCTGGTCTTTGCATTGGTGAATGTTTTGAACGCTACCATGCACTAGTTGAGTATTAGCGTAGGGTACAGCATTCCACAGACTAGGCGCACTTTCACAGGGTCTCCCAAGATGCCATCGCATTTTGAGAGACCCGAACCTGGAACCGGTTACAGTTAGAAAAGTTAGTTACAAAAAAAGTGTAAAAAAAAAAATATATATAAAATAAAAAAAAATAGTTGTCGTTTTATTGTTCTCTCTCTCTCTATTCTCTCTCTATTGTTCTGCTCTTTTTTTTACTGTGTTCTATTCTGCAATGTTTTATTGTTATTGTTATTATGTTTTATCATGTTTGTTTTTCAGGTATGTAATTATTTATACTTTACCGTTTACTGTGCTTTATTGTTAACCATTGTTAACCATTTTTTTGTCTTCAGGTACGCCATGCACGACTTTGAGTGGTTATACCAGAATGATGCCTGCAGGTTTAGGTATCATCTTGGTATCATTCTTTTCAGCCAGCGGTCGGCTTTCATGTAAAAGCAATCCTAGCGGCTAATTAGCCTCTAGACTGCTTTTACAAGCCGTGGGAGGGAATGCCCCCCCCCACCGTCTTCCGTGTTTTTCTCTGGCTCTCCTGTCTCAACAGGGAACCTGAGAATGCAGCCGGTGATTCAGCCTGCTGACCATAGAGCTGATCAGAGACCAGAGTGGCGCCAAACATCTCTATGGCCTAAGAAACCGGAAGCTACGACCATTTCATGGCTTAGATTTCGCCGGATGTAAATAGCGCCATTGGGAAATTGGGGAAGCATTTTATCACACCGATCTTGGTGTGGTCAGATGCTTTGAGGGCAGAGGAGAGATCTAGGGTCTAATAGACCCCAATTTTTTCAAAAAAGAGTACCTGTCACTACCTATTGCTATCATAGGGGATATTTACATTCCCCGAGATAACAATAAAAATGATTAAAAAAAAAAATACGAAAGGAACAGTTTAAAAGTAAGATTAAAAAAGCAAAAAAATAATTAAGAAAAAAAAATAAATAAAAAAAAGCACCCCTGTCGCCCCCTGCTCTCGCGCTAAGGCGAACGCAAGCGGCGGTCTGTCGTCAAACGTAAACAGCAATTGCACCATGCATGTGTGGTATCACCGCGAAGGCCAGATCGAGTGCAGTAATTTTTCCAGTAGACCTCCTCTGTAAATCTAAAGTGGTAACCTGTAAAGGCTTTTAAAGGCTTTTAAACATGTATTTATTTTGTTGCCACTGCACGTTTGTGCGCAATTTTAAAGCATGTCATGTTTGGTATCCATGTACTCCACCTAAGATCATCTTTTTTATTTCATCAAACATTTGGGCAATATAGTGTGTTTTAGTGCATTAAAATTTAAAAAAGTGTGTTTTTCCCCCAAAAAATGCGTTTGAAAAATCGCTGCGCAATTACTGTGTGAAAAAAAAAATGAAACACCCACCATTTTAATCTGTAGGGCATTTGCTTTAAAAAAATATATAATGTTTGGGGGTTCAAAGTAATTTTTTTGCAAAAAAAAATAACTTTTTCATGTAAACAATAAGTGTCAGAAAGGGCTTTGTCTTCAAGTGGTTAGAAGAGTGGGTGATGTGTGACATAAGCTTCTAAATGTTGTGCATAAAATGCCAGAACAGTTCAAAACCCCCCCTAAATGACCCCATTTTGGAAAGTAGACACCCCAAGCTATTTGCTGAGAGTCATGTCGAGTCCATGGAATATTTTATATTGCGACACAAGTTGCGGGAAAGAGACAAATTTTTTTAATTTTTTTATTTTTTTTGCACAAAGTTGTCACTAAATGATATATTGCTCAAACATGCCATGGAAATATGTGAAATTATACCCCAAAATACATTCTGCTGCTTCTCCTGAGTACGGGGATACCACATGTGTGAGACTTTTTGGGAGCCTAGCCGCGTACGGGACCCCGAAAACCAAGCACCGCCTTCAGGCTTTCTAAGGGCGTGAATTTTTGATTTCACTCTTCACTGCCTATCACAGTTTCGGAGGCCATGGAATGCCCAGGTGGCACAAAACCCCCCCAAATGACCCCATTTTGGAAAGTAGACACCCCAAGCTATTTGCTGAGAGGTATAGTGAGTATTTTGCAGACCTCACTTTTTGTCACAAAGTTTTGAAAATTGAAAAAAGAAAAAAAAAAAATGTTTTTTCTTGTCTTTCTTCATTTTCAAAAACAAATGAGAGCTGCAAAATACTCACCATGCCTCTCAGCAAATAGCTTGGGGTGTCTACTTTCCAAAATGGGGTCATTTGGGGGGGGTTTGTGCCACCTGGGCATTCCATGGCCTCCGAACCTGTGATAGGCAGTAAAGAGTGAAATCAAAAATTTTCACCCTTAGAAATCCTGAAGGCAGTGATTGGTTTTCGGGGTCCCGTACGCGGCTAGGCTCCCAAAAAGTCCCACACATGTGGTATCCCCATACTCAGGAGAAGCAGATAAATGTATTTTGGGGTGCAATTCCACATATGCCCATGGCCTGTGTGAGCAATATATCATTTAGTGACAACTTTATGAAAAAAAAAAAAAAGTGTCACTTTCCCGCAACTTGTGTCAAAATATAAAATATTCCATGGACTCAATATGCCTCTCAGCAAATAGCTTGGGGTGTCTACTTTCCAAAATGGGGTCATTTTGGGGGGTTTTGTGCCACCTGGGCATTCCATGGCCTCCGAAACTGTGATAGGCAGAGAAGAGTGAAATCATAAATTTACACTCTTAGAAATCCTGAAGGCAGCGATTGGTTTTCGGGGCCCCGTACGCGGCTAGGCTCCCAAAAAGTCCCACACATGTGGTATCCCCATACTCAGGAGAAGCAGCTGAATGTATTTTGGGGTGCAATTCCACATAGGCCCATGGCCTATGTGAGCAATATATCATTTAGTGACAACTTTTTGTAAATATTTTTTTTTTTTGTTGTTGTCATTTTTCAATCACTTGGGACAAAAAAAATAAATATTCAATGGGTTCAACATGCCTCTCAGCAATTTCCTTGGGGTGTCTACTTTCCAAAATGGGGTCATTTGGGGGGGTTTTGTACTGCCCTGCCATTTTAGCACCTCAAGAAATGACATAGGCAGTCATAAACTAAAAGCTGTGTAAATTACAGAAAATGTACCCTAGTTTGTAGACGCTATAACTTTTGCGCAAACCAATAAATATACGCTTATTGACATTTTTTTTACCAAAGACATGTGGCCAAATACATTTTGGCCTAAATGTATGACTAAAATTTCGTTTATTGGATTTTTTTTATAACAAAAAGTAGAAAATATCATTTTTTTTCAAAATTTTCGGTCTTTTTCCGTTTATAGCGCAAAAAATAAAAACCGCAGAGGTGATCAAATACCATCAAAAGAAAGCTCTGTTTGTGGGAAGAAAAGGACGCAAATTTCGTTTGGGTACAGCATTGCATGACCGCGCAATTAGCAGTTAAAGCGACACAGTGCCAAATTGGAAAAAGACCTCTGGTCCTTAGGCAGCATAATGGTCCGGGGCTCAAGTGGTTAAGATAACATTTTTGTAATTTTGCTTTATTGAGAGGAAAAAAAGATTAAGATGAGGTTGTTATTTGGAATACTGCTGCCATAATATTTAACAAAGCCAAGATGTATGGGATGCATAAGAAGTTTTTCTACAAAGATGAAATCTAAAGGTCTGATAATAACTTGATGTGCCATCCGCGATGTAAGAGTAATAATAAATAGGCATGTGCAATTAGTTTCATTCCGAATTAGTTTTTTAACGAATTTCGACAAATTTGTTAATTCGGGAATATCCGAATTAACGAAAACCCGTTTAACAAATTTTTTCCGAATATTCGTAAATTCGATAAAATTGGACATTCGTAAATTCGGGCATTCGTACATTCGTACATTCGCAATTTACCAATGTACATTCGTACATTAGTAAATTAGTGAATTCATAAATTTATAAATTTGAAAATTCGGAAATCTGAAATAATAATTAACTAATAATAACTTAACTATTAATAATTACTAGTAACTTTTAAATTATAGGTATTGTAATTTCCTTTCAAATTTGGCTGTTAGTAAACGTAACACATACAAATTTATCCGAAGTTATGAATGATCCGAAAAAACGGAATGGAACGTAATGAATTAATAATGATAAATACCAATAATAATAATAACAACGTTTTATTATTATTATTTATTATTAATTTGTTCCATTCGTTTAGATGCAGCATTCGTTTTAGATAATTCGTAACTTTGGATAAATTCGTATTTGTTACGTTCACTGGCTGTCAAATTTGAAAGGAAATTACAATACCTATAATTTAATAGCTAGTTACTATTTCAGATTTTTGAATTTTCGGGTTTTTGGATTTTCAAACTTCGAATTTACAAATTTCCGAATTTTCTAATTTACAAATGTACGAATTTACAAGTGTACAAATGTAAAAATGTACGAATGAACGAATGTACGAATGTTTGAATTTACGAATGTACGAATGTTCGAATTTACGAATGTACGAATGAACGCATTTACGAATTAACGAATTTACGAATTGCGATCATAACGAATGACCCGAAAAAACGAAAAAAATAATAAACTAATGAAACGAAAATGAAAATGAATGAATTTTTTGGCTGTGCACATGTCTAATAATAAATAAAATTTAAATATAACAGACCCATCACATCAAGTCCACACATCCTGTTAGGATAGGTGCCATCTGGAGCCAATTGTAGATTTTTTGATGTGGCTGAGAGCTTTCTGTTCTGTTCTCTTGTTTTTATTTTTGAAATCCAAAGCAGAATGCATGGATTGTGAAATGATGTGCCCCTTTTCCTTGTAAGTGTAGTGGTATAAGCAGAAGAATACTTTGGACTTTTTTGTGTTATCTAGCTAAAACTAACAACAGAGCAAGCAATGAGAATTTATAATATTACCAGGAAAAAAGTTGTCTTTTTGAAACATGAAACTGGAGTTCTTACACAAACAGCATTGTAATATATTTATGCAAGCTGGACCCAGTAATGAAGGGTTCACCCCGATCTATCAGAGCTGTAGCTTTATGCAAAGGTGCTATTAGACAAAGTTACAGACATTATTTTGGTCAAATATTTAGTTTTTAATGGTCCCACATTCTGCGTAGCAAATATACAGTTAACTAAATGTTTGTCCAATGAAAGGTCCAAAATTTGAATTTGTTTTGTTTGTTTATGTACAAATCTAACAATGAAAAATGCGTACATTTGAATCCAGCCACCTTATTGCCTCTATTGGAGGGGGCTGGAGTTATTTCCGGTTTTATACTAAGTATGCAGTTTATCACCCAGAAGGATACTCTGTATTTAGAGTCATTGGATCCATTTTCCCCAGCTCAAAAGCAGAGCTCCATGTTTTAGCAAAGCCTGTGAGCTAGAAAAAGAGAGTATATAGTCATATAGATAGTCAAGATATAGAGAGCCTTTGGTTCCATTTGAAGGGCCAGAAGTTTGTTTTTACTTTGGCAGGTAAAACAATCAAGCATGCTAAGTTAATTTGGCTGTTTTCAGCCTTCCAGGTTCTTGCTAAGGTAGCCATACTAACATTAAAACTCCAACAAGGAGAGGGGCGCCTCTGAGTATAAATCATAAATACATTTTATTAAAACAACAATATCCACTCACATAAAAGTTGGAAGAGTTGCATTCGGGTCAGTTGGCTGGGCTGGAGAGATGCGGTGGAACTACAGGTCACAGCGGTTCCTGCAGGGCATGCCAGGTCCAGAAAGGATTAGCTGATGCAGCCGGGTGCAGTCTCTTTCAGTGAACAGTCCAACGCAAATCCTGCTGTGTTAGGAGCCAGATTGTATCCCAGATGCAAGGATAAGAGTTCCAGGTGGAGGGAGAGAGAGATGTGTGGGACGCCAGAGCACCCGTCCTGCCGTGCTGCTGCTCACTTGTTAAATGGTGAAGAGCCTCTAGGATGGAACGCGGCCGGCCGAGCAGGGAATCACAAACGAGGCTTGGGGAGCAAATACAGCGTGACGCCCGGTGATAACGTCACACGTGTGCGATGCGTTTCAGAATAGGCTTGCCATTGGTGGACGAATGGCCGCATTCCTTTCTCAAGCATCAGCACACAGCTCCTATAGTTCCGGCTGCAGTCTTAAGAGAGGGGAGAGCGGAGTGATATCAGCTGCACTACGCCTCTCCCTGTAGCAGAGCGAATGTTCCGTTTGTGAGGAAGAGTTGCCGTGTGGTGTGTTGTCCTGTCCTGCCCTGTCCTGTTCTGAGACTCCTGTCTGCCAGACCAAGACTGCTTTCGGTAATTGTTTAACTGTCATTGTTGTCTTGCTTTTTAGATATGTGTCTATTAATGCTTCTGCCAGGATATATACATGTGGGCTGTCTCTTGCTGGATATATACATGTGGGCTGTCTCTTGCTGGATATATACATGTGGACTGTCTCTTGCTGGATATACATGTGGGTTGTCTCTTGCTGGATATATACATGTGGGCTGTTTCTTGCTTGATATAAATCTGAGAAAAAAAACCCCTGAGAGTAAGAAACTAGAAAACTTTTGCCTGAATGTTTTCTTATATTTTATCAAGCCCCTAAGGGGATGTTGGACTCTCTCCCTATGGGATCTGGTTTGGGATTGTGTTACTCACTTGCTTATATTTTGTCTCAGCAGCTGAAGTCCTCCATTTGGATCTCACAGAGAATGTTGCTGATCTTTTAAGGTTTTTGACAAACTCATTTATGTGTTTTCTCCCCAATTCCAGATCCTAAAAGTTTGGAAGGATCTAAAACGAAAGCCAGGTGATTTGTGGATTGTTAAGAGACATTTCTATATAAGGAAATGTTTGGAAACTCAATACAGCATCTATTTCAGGGCGTGGTCGGGATGTGAGCCGGAGAGTACATGTGTCTGCAGTGCTCCATGTAAATCCTCATAATTCGCCGTTATAACTCCTTGTTTTCCGCTGAAAGGTCACCCCTCGTCTTCCTGGCACACCCTAGACCCCTCGGCAGCGGCAATCATGTCAGCAAAGGGCTGAGCAAAGTCACAGAATACCCAAAAGTCCAGAGACCGGGTAAGGGGCGGGCCGCCAGCTCTCCGGGCGCCATTTTAGGCTCTGCTCCCGGAGTACAGCGTGGAGGGAGAAAGGAACAGAGCCCTCCTGCAGCAATGGCGTTTCCTGTGGAGGAACCTGAGGCTCCCCTGTCCCCTGCATTAACAAAGCAACCCCTGAGGCGATTACTAAGCCCATCCTGGCAGCAATAGAGGGATTCAAATCCATGCTAATGGTGAAGGTTGAACACCTGGTGTCTGAATGCACCCTCATCCACCATGACTTGGATAAAATTAGGGGGAGACTTACAGAAGCTGAGGGCCGCATAAGCACAGTGGAAGACCAGCAGGGATCTCACACCTTGCAGATTACAGAATTGCAATATCTAGTGAGCACGCTGGTCCATAAAATGGATGACGCTGAAAATAGGCAAAGGCGGAACAATATTCGCGTGGTGGGACTGACGGAAGGTGAGGAGGGCTCTCGCCCTGCCATATTTGCTGAATCCCTATTTTAAAATGTACTGAACTTGCCAGATATGCCACCCACTTATGTGGTAGAGAGAGCCTATGGGGTGCCTACGGGCCGCCGTCCGGAAGGGGCACCACCGCGACCATTCCTGGTCCGGTTCCTTAATTACCGGGATAGGGACATGATCCTGGCCGAGGCACGGAAGCATCCAGTACTCCCTTATAAAAACACCAAAGTGATGTTCTTCCCTGATTTTTCGGCTGAGGTGCAGAAGAGACGCAGAATGTTCAATGAGGTGAGATGCCAGCTGAGGGAAAAAGACATCAATTATAGCATGCTATACCCCAGTAGATTGAGGATCTCGTACAAAGGCAAAATGCAATTTTTTGACACGCCTATGGAAGCCAGCGACTGGATCAATAGTTTGTGAGTAAAGGGCCCCAGAGCCGGGGGCTGAAGTTACTAGGTGTTATATGCTCCTATTCCATTTTATGATAATCATAAGTTGGATATGCTGTTGTCATCTTTGCATATTCCAGTCTTGTCTGATTCAGACAGGGACATTCTGGAGGCTGAGATAACCGATAAAGATATTGAAGCGGCTATCAGGGCTCCCCCCCACAAGGCACCTGGCCCAGACGGCTTCTGTGTAGAGTGGTATAGGCTACATATGGAGGATTTGGTTCCCCGATTGAGAGCTTTGTTTCGCTATTGCCTTAAACATAAATGTCTTCCGGACTCTATGTTAGAGGCCCAGGTGATTCTCCTGCTGAAACCAGGCAGGGATCCATTAATCTGCTCCTCGTATAGACCTTGTAACGAGCCCCTTGCTCGCTCGGTTCCACTCTCCCGACACTCCTCTGCAGCTATTGAATCAGATTGCAACGTCGCAACATCTGATTGCTCGGTCATCCCATGCTCCGGGATTAGAACTACAGCTATGTGCCGTTCTAACCCAGTTGTGATAACTCAGAACAAACACCAGGCAGGCTGTATGTAAGTTCAAACAGGACTCTCCTTTATTCAAAAATACAGGCTCTTTTATACACTAACAGTGGAGGTGCAGACCTCCGGCTCATATTACTCTAACAATACACCTGTAACCTAAATAACCTAATTAACATGGGCTAAATAACTAATCCCTTTAGACAGCCTAGATGGCTCAGACATGACCTTCAGGCCAGATTGGACGTCTTGTAGCTTAGAACCCCCAATCAACATTATCACAATAGCAGAGTTAATTAAACACAAACCATAATGGGGATCTAATGACTCTTAGATCCCATACTAGAGACTTATTTACAATACACATTTTAGCAGACAACAGACAGGTAGCTGGAATTGATGACATTAGCATTTAACAGTAGGAGTCTCAACGGTATGAATCAGTCACTATTCCAATATGGCAAATCCAGGGTCCCCAGAGTCTGTGTGTCCTGGGGGACCAGGACCCGAATCCACAGTAATACCACCTCAAGGGTCCCCAGGCATACAGCTCACAAAGAGCACGTTCCCCCAAATGCAAGGGCCCACGATCGATCGGCAAGAGGCTAGCATACAGTCCCCTCCAAAAGTCTCTCTCCTGGCTAGGTCTGTCACAGACCTATAGCATTCTTGAATCAAGACCTTAAAATTCTGGCTAAGATACTAGCCACAAGACTCTCACAAGTTATCACTACCTTAGTCGACATTGACCAGACAGGCTTCATACCTCAAAAATCGAAGGACATCAACTTATGCAGGCTATTTGCTCACTTGCAGATTGATCACGACAATGCGGGGACTAGGGTAGTAGCCTAACTTGACATGGCCAAAGCCTTTGACTCGGTTTACTGGAATTATATGCTAGTGGTACTACGTCATATGGGGTTTGGGGAAGTTTTTATGACTTGGATCTCACTATTATACAGTAAACCCCAAGTGGCTATAAAGTTGGGCACTTCAGTTTCCTCTCAGTTTCCGGTGGGTAGAGGCACACGTCAGGCGTGTCCGCTTTTTTTTTTTTTTTAACATAGAAGTTTATTTAAATTTTCACAACAGAAACAATTCACTTCGTATTAGATTTAAGTACAGATGGCATGCAAAAAACCGTTACATGATCTGGTATATGTGAGATTCAATTATCACAGTAATTATCTATTTCAGAAGGAAATATTAGTACACACGTTAAGGAGAACAATGCATGGCGTAAGTGCAAGGGGTCCCACCTTCCATCTCAGAATATTCTAGCCTATACATATATAGTTTGGAGAATCCTGGGGGTAGGTCAACTCCATTCCCAAAGGGCTCGAACCCAACATTTCATTCAATAGTTAAGTGTTTTGCTTTCACCCATGCTGCCCAAATTTTCTCGAATTTTTTTGGACAATTTCTTCCCATATATGTCATTTTATATAATGGGAGCGCCTTATTTACCAGAGATTGCCAGAGTTGTTTGGTGGGCGGTTGGGACTGATTCCACTGCAGTAAAATTGCTTTTCTAGCATATAGTGTGGTGTAGAAGATGAATAGTTTCTTCCCCCATGTGACTTCAAGAAAGTCACAGATACCTAGTAGAAGGGGTATTGGGCTATATGGGACTTGCAGTCCCCCTATAGAGTTGATGTCAGCAAGTATATTCTTCCAAAATTCCACCACTCCAGGGCATGACCAGACCACATGGAAGAAATCGGCTTACCCTGACCCACATCTAGGGCACCTCGCTATTCTATCAGGGTATATCCTTGCCAGGCGTATTGGAGAATAGTAGGCCCTATGTATGAATTTCAGCTGCATAAATCTGTCCCTTGCTGAGATTGTCAAGGGTAAATACTGTTGAATTCCCTCTTCCCAGTCCCCATCCGTCAACTCCGAAACATCCACCCTCCATCGCTCACATAACTGGGAGACTTTAGATGTATCTTGAGTCACAAGTAGGTTATAGACGACTGATAATGTTCTTCCGCCCTCTTGGTTTTTTAATACATTTTCTATCGGTGTCTCCTCCAGAGTCAACGGGCCGGGGAACTGGGACCGGAACGCATGTCTCACTTGGAGGAACCTGAAGAACATATGATTGGGTAGATCCTTTTCACTTTTTAAAGCATCAAAGGTGATTAGTTGTCCTTGGGCAACTATATCTCCCAGGGTTGTGACTCCATATCTGGCCCACACAACCGGGTCAGGAATGGAGTGAAAATGGGGCAGGCGGGGGTTACCCCATAGAGGAGTTGCTGGGGACCAGTTACCAGGTCCCAGAAATAGCTTATTGACAGTATCCCATACCTTAAGGGTTGTCTTCATTGGGCAGGTCACATCCGCATTTGATCTAGGGCCTCTATGCACCAAATTTCTCAACTCTGCATAGGAGCTGATCAACGCCGCCTCCAAGGAAGCAGCAAGATTAGCCGGCTCCCCCGAGAGCCACCATTTAACTGTTACCAACACCGCTGCCCAATAGTATTTTAGGAAGCATGGTAAGGCCAGACCTCCCAGGGTCCCTGGAAGTTGCAAAGTTGCCCTGGCTATTCTAGGAGCCTTCCCATTCCAAATAAATGAGGTCATAATGCTGTCTAAGTGTCGAAAGAAGGTTATTGATATAGGGATCGGGGTTTGTCGGAATAGGTATATAAATTTGGGTAGAATTGACATTTTAATTAGGTTGACACGGCCAACCGGAGTTAGTGGTAGGGATCTCCATGTGATACATCTTTGGGATAGGTGGTGAACCACCGGGTTTAAGTTTAGGCTGATATATTTTTTCAAGTCTTGGTGTATTTCTACCCCTAGGTACCTAAACTGGGAAACCCTACTAAGTTGTCCATCCGTCTGCGAGGGAGTAGACCCCGCCCGCAGAGGAAACAGGATTGATTTACCCCAGTTAATACATATGCCAGAGAATTTCCCAAATCTATTAATCACCGAGAGGGCCTCCTGTAGGGAAGTGCCGTCATCCTTAAGGTAGAGTAAGGTGTCGTCAGCATATAACGACACCTTTTCCTGTAGAGGACCTCTCGTAATTCCCCTCACCCCGGGTGTGGCCCTGAGAAGGACAGCCATAGGCTCCATTGCCAGGGCAAAAGACCCGACGATAGCGGGCACCCTTGTCTAGTTCCCCTACCCAAAAGAAAAGTGGGGGAGAGTACTGTACCTGTACGAACTCTGGCTGTGGGGGCCTTGTATACCATCCTGACCCAGGAGATAAAGACCGGTCCAAACCCGAACCTGCGGATTACCTCCCATAGGTAGCCCCACTCTACAGAGTCGAAGGCCTTTTCCGCGTCTAGAGAGGCCACTATTTCGTCTCGGGCATCTTCCTCCCCAGAGGCCAGGATAGCATACAACCTACGAATGTTTATGTCCGTGCCCTTTCCAGGCATAAAACCTGTTTGATCTTCATGAATTAGATCCAGTATTATTTTGTTTAACCGCTGGGCCAGAATTTTGGTTAAAATCTTCGCGTCCGAATTAAGTAAAGATATAGGTCGATATGAAGGGCATAGTTGGGGGTCTTTTCCGGGCTTTGGCAGGACAACTATAATGGCTTGTGACATGGAAAGCGGTATTTCCCCAGTACGTAGGGTCTCTGTAAGCATTGTGTGCATCCTAGGTGCCACCTCGCCCATATACAGTTTATAAAATTCAGGGGGTAGGCCGTCTATTCCCGGTGTCTTCCCCGTTTGTAGGGAGCCTAGATCCCGTTGGACCTCTTCCAGGGTTATTGGAGCCTCAAGGCTCTCTCGTGCTGCAGCCGTGAGGGTCGGAAGCGTTATTTCGTCTAGGAAGTCCAGGAGTTCCTTCGTTGAGTATTGTGCCCTAGAAGAGTATAGGGACGAGTAATACTCAGCAAAGCATGCGTTAATCTTCGCAGGATCTGATACTAGGGTCCCATCATTTTTTCGGATACGAGCTATTGTGGATATAGGGGATTGCTCTCTGGACAACCAGGCCAGAAGCCTACCTGTTTTTTCCCCTTGCTCAAATATTCTTTGAGTTTGGGCCAGTTGGCGTTTGTTCGCCTTGGCCACCCTCAGTAGCATTACCTCCCGATAGGCAACCTTCATGTCTTGTGCTATAATAGGGTTGGCCGTGAGGGTGTATCGGGTCTCTAAGTCCCGGGCTTTAGTCTCTGCCTCCTCCAACAACATCTGATTATTCCTACGCTCTCTAGCTATGGATGACATATAGCAGCCTCTAATGTAGGCTTTAAACGTGTCCCATACCATCCCCGGGGTAGAGGAGCCCGCGTTAGCCAACCAAAATTGTTTTATCTCTTTTACTATCTCAATTTCTATAGTAGGATGTTCAATCCAAAATCTGGAAAGTCGCCAAATTCTGTCCACCTGTGGAGTGGAAGTTTGCAGTGTGCATAGTAGTGGGGAGTAGGCGTGTCCGCTTTCACCATCCCTTTTTGCTCTGGCGATAGAGCCTCTGGCGGTGGCTCTAAGGAGGTCGCCTGAGGTGAAAGCTCTAGAGGTGGGTGGTATATGAGAATGCATTGCACTCTATGCAGATGACATGCTCCTTTTTCTAGCGGGGTCCTCGCTAGAGGCAGTGTTCGAAATTCTAGACAAATTTGCTCTGTTCTCTGGACTGCGAGTAAACTGGGAGAAATCCAGTGTGATGGCCATTGATAGGGATGCCCAGGCTCTGGCTACCAAAAAGGTTCCTATTTCATGGGTATCAGAGTTCAAGTACTTGGGTATATGTATTTCACCCAGGGTGGGTGATTTCATGTCCCTAAATTTACTCCCCTTACTGGCCAGGGTAAAAATGCAGCTTGACACGTGGAGACACCTGACATTGTCCCTAATCGGAAGGGTTAACCTTCTTAAAATGAAGTTTCGCCCGTTTTTTTTGTATTTCCTATGGAACGGAACACACCAATTTGGATCCCCTGCTCCTTTTTTAGAAGGGTGAACAGTTTATTTAGCTCCTTTCTTTGGTCCACTGCACATCCTAGCTGGTCAAATGGTGATTGCTAGACGCTGGTTGACAAGGGATGACGGGGATTCAGCTACAGGCAGCCCTCATGGGCTCATATGAGAGTCTATTCTACCTAGTGTACAGAGGATCCCAGGCCTCTTCGACTTTGACTGCCTCAATGCGTGTCACGGTACGCACATGGGACAGAGCACAGAAACTGATGAAATTTGCAGATGGAAGTTGGTCACAAGACACCCCCCCTTTGATTCAACCCTAGACTGCCTCACTTTGGTGCAATCCCTGACCCAATAATATGGGCCAGGGTTGGCATTAAACAACTAAAGCATGTGGTAGGGGGAATGAAGTTGCTCACATTCAACCAATTGAAAGATAAATATAACCTTCCCAATTGGTATTTCTTCAGATATATTCAATTGAGACACGCTTTCATAACACAGTTCAGTTCAGACACGCTGGAGCTGAGTGCATCTCCATTAGAGAACATCGGTATATGTGAATGCGCTATTCGTATCTCTACACCACTTACATTATAAATTTATATTCCTAATATTATGTGATGAAAAAAATTTATCATACGGTGATATCTCCTAAGAATTCAAATAGCCATCTTCTGTGTACAAATAAAAACCATAAATCAAATAAGTGCATGTAAACCAATAGCCTTCTATTGTGTGTGAATCACACATGAAAACTTGTAAAAACAGCTAAAAACCATATATCAAATAGCCCCTCCTGTGTATATAAACAATGTTAAAGTCCCATAAACCATGAGAATCCAAAAAATCCTCTTTCAATTGCTGTGACTGTATTCTTATCGTGCTCTTGTGTCTCTTCTTATTTATAAGTGACTTTGTGACACACCACCACCTTGCAGATTGGCCACTCACCAGATACTTGTTAAATTATGTGCCTTTGGTTCATTCATGGGATAACCACTCCACCTTAAAACCGCTCCACCTTAATGTCGCTCCACCTTATTATCACTTCACATCGGCTATGCTTTCGTTTTCCTCATATAGGATATATAGATAGGCGATCATTGCGCAATGCGTTTAAAACATTTATTGAGTAAAAAACCAAAAACAGATATTACACTCACATTTAAAAGTGCCTTCAAACCGGCACTGAGCGAATCCAGCAGATAAGGACAAGTTCTGAGCGGTACCGTGGTTCGTATATGGCCTCCACGTTCGGCTTGCGCCTCACCCCTCGCTCTCGTATGTGTTTCCGCCCGCTGCCTGGACGTTTCCGATCACCTGTTCCGAGAGAACTCCCAGCAGCCTCTACGCGTTTCGCATAATCATATGCGTCATCGTATATTTGATATATGGTTTTTAGCTGTTTTTACAGGTTTTCATGTGTGATTCACACACAGTAGAAGGCTATTGGTTTAGATGCACTTATTTGATTTATGGTTTTTATTTGTACACAGAAGATGGCTATTTGAATTTTTAGGAGATATCACCGTATGATAAATTTTTTTCATCACATAATATTAGGAATAGAAATTTATATTGTAAGTGGTGTAGAGATACGAATAGCGCATTCACATATACCAATTTTCACATTTCCCATTCTTAAAGAAGGGTTTTTCTGAATGCAGCAATTCTGATAATAACACGGATTGATTTAGAAGTCCTTTTTTGCGCCGGTGACACATATTTACGCAGCCATTAGAGAACATGCTGGGTGAGGAGGAACTGCCAAAATCGTTATCAGCAGTTTACAAAGAATTATTTATGGAAAGGTCAAAAATGCTCAACAAATGCAGGGATACATGGAGTGCATTGGTAACAGATTTTGGGGGGGAATATTGGGATGATATGTGGGATTACCCATTCCAGACTCTGGTATGGGCCAGGGATAGGCTCATTCAGTTTAAAATACTGCACAGAGTTTATTACACCCCGGCGAGGATAGCAGGTATTTATGGTACTGATGCT
This sequence comes from Lithobates septentrionalis, assembly GCA_037952835.1. Lineage (NCBI taxonomy): Eukaryota > Metazoa > Chordata > Amphibia > Anura > Ranidae > Lithobates > Lithobates septentrionalis. The sequence goes on along the minus strand of JBBDGP010000264.1, from coordinate 7,739,826 downwards.
GCAGAGTGTTGGCGCTGTACAAACAACCATGCTGATTTTGAACATATATTTTGGCAGTGCCAGCCGGTGCAGGAGTTCTGGAAGAGGGTAACACACTATATAGAAATTGCTCTCTGTGCCGATTCCTGTAAAGGTCTCAGTCTGTTTGCTGGGCCTGGTGGAGGGGTTGGTACCACGAAGGGCACAAAGGACCATGATTTCTCTCTCCCTTTTTTATGCACGTAAAGCTATCTTATTGTGTTGGAAAAAACCTGAACCGCTCACAGTGTCATACTGGAAAGACATAATTAATAAAGCGCTACCTCTATATAAAGCAATGCATCTTAGCAGAGGGTGCCCCAAGAAATTTGAGAAGGTTTGGCAATGCTGGCTTGATGCCAAGGACACTTTGACTTAATCTGCTATGATGGGTGGGGGGGGCAGTTCGACAAAGCGCTCTCCATATTGGAGTGAAGGTCTGTGTAAATTGTACTTGGTAATTAAGTAACTGCAGGATTTTTGTGTGCACCATAGAATCCTAGAGTACGAAATGTCCGTTTTTATGGTAGTTGAGAGCGTAAAAGGTGATCCTGAACTGTTGAAAAGCTGCACAAAGGTAGGGAGGAGGGAGGGAGAGGGTGGTGGTGGTGGTGGGGGGGGATTTTGGTACCTGTTGTACTGTATGTTGTTTAAAAAGTTAATAAATATACATTTTTAAAAAAAATACAGCATCTATTTCATGTACAGTTTTGCAAAACTTGAAGGAAAAGCCACCTGGATCCACACCAGACACTGCAAAAATGACTAAATTAAAGAAATCTGTGTTTGATTTGTTTCTCTCTTGGAATCACAGTCTAGGGTACTATTCATTCAAATACTTTAATCGTAAGGGATATATATATTGTGGTGGTGTGGTTACCCACCAGTGGTTGAGGGGCTCCAGGGTATTTGCTTGTTTGAGAGCAAACTGGCTTTTCAGTTTCCTCATTATTTAGTAATATCCACTTTGGGACCTGGAGAGCCCATAGAGTGCAGGTGTGCACTGGAGTAGCCAGAGAGTGAAGGCTGCATGGTGAAAGCCAGAGATCCAAGTCTTAGGTCGCTGACAGTAGGCAGGAGAGCTCTGTGTGGGAGCCTGAGCAGTGGTGCATCTGCTGCTGAAGAGAGCCAGGTGGCTCGGTATTTTTGTTTGCAATGCTGCATGTTTAAGCCAGGAGGCTGAATATCCTTTTATTTAAAGCTGATGGTGAAAACCCCCTATGAGGGAAACCACTTTTGTTTTCATTTCTGGAACTTTGTTTGTTTTTCTTTAATAAAAGTGCGACAAAAAGCCCTGAAAAGGAATCATCTGTGTGGACTGTTCTTGCTAGCGGGTGCTACACTTGAGCTAAACAACCCCCAAACTTTACAATATATATATATATATATATATATATATATATATATATATGATTTGAAAAGTAGTTTAGCCATGTTGAAGTCATATTTGTCTTTTGTATGTCTTCCATTTTATGTAGAATTGTCTGTGTTTACATATGCTGATAAGTCAGCATGCCAACAATTAAGCTAGAAGGCCATTCTGGCCACAGGAGTGTACAGCCAGTATTCTGTAAATATGTCTTATCAATCATTTGTTTTTCACAATGAAAAGTCATTTTGTAATGAAAAAGCTGCTCAGCTGAGGGGGCGTGGCCAGATGTGATTGCGGCAGCACACATCTCTCTAAAGCTCCATTTCTTCTGAAAGAATCCGTGGTTTTGGAGTAAACTTACCCATCTTCTAACACCATCACTGGCTGGGGGAAGGTACAGGGACCAAAACGATGCAATCCTCTTCTACCAAAAAGAACAAGAAGGCTCTTAAAGACCAGTGGCAGACTCGCTCCACTAAGGACGCTGAACAAGACTCCGCCCCGCCATCTTGTCTTCCCAGAGGCTGGATCTGCACGCCAAAACGAAAGCTGGAAAAATGGCGCCGACAGGAGAGGCAGTAGAGCTCGGAGCTGACGCTGAACCGGCACAGGACCAGCTGCTTGCTGTGGACACAGAGGCAATAACCAGACCGATCCTGGAAGTCATCAATGCCAGTAAGTCTGAATTAATGGGGCGCATAGATCACCTCTCCTCGGAATGCACTTTGATCAGACACGATTTGGACAAGATCCGGGCAGGCTCACCATAGTGGAGGCCAGGGTAACTGATGTGGAGGACACATAAGGCACTCAGTTATCAGAGCTCCATGACCTGGTGAGATCTCTGCAATGCAGAGCGGACGATGCCGAGGACAGACAGAGGAGGAACAATATCAGGGTGGTTGGCTTACCAGAGGTAGTTGAGGGGGGACAAGCCGGTTCAGTTTGCTGAGGCCCTGTTCAAACAACTGCTATCACTGAAAGGTTTACCCCCCCACTTATGTTGTGGAGAGAGAAAACAGGGTCCCCACGGGCAACAGACCCCCAGGAGCTTTTCCCAGACCCTTCCTGGTTAGGTTCCTGAACTACAGGGACAGAGACATGATACTGGCCCAATCAAGGAAAATACAAGAGCTCAAGTATGAGAACGCCAGGGTGATGCTTTTCCCTGATTTCTCAGCTGCCACCCAACAAAAACGTCGCTCCTTCAATGATGTACGCAAGAGGCTGAGGGAAAAAGAGATCCAATATAGTATGCTGTACCCAAGTAAACTAAGGGTTCAATACAGAGGCAATGTAAAGTATCTTGAGAATCCTGCGGAAGCATGCAATTGGCTGGATAAAGAACTTTCATAGTTGTTGCATTCCCGGCTAAACCTTACTTGAATACTGGGGTAGGGATGCACTGAATTTAGCAGCACTTGTTGTTCATGGTTATCTGAACTCTCAATAATGTCGCAGGAAAATGCACGTTGCATAAATGTCCGGATAGATGGTCATATCTGATAGCTACCAACCACCAGGGGGGAGCCTACTCACGCAATGGATCTACATGGGAACACTTCCCACATATCATTCTGAGGTGACTGATCAAATTATATGGAGAACTGTGGGATTCATGCACTTTGGCTCCTCAGTGAGTTTCCCTTGCAGTGACTATCAATTTTCTACCACAATTGTATTTTTGCACCATGCTCTATTGCTTTTTCATTTTTTTAAATTTTTTTCCCTCTTTATGTTTATCTGGGCCACAAGTTTTTTTTCTTTCCTCCAGCGGCGGGGAGGGCACTCCCCCATGCCACTTTGAAGCCATTGATTATCCATGTTACATAGACTTAAAAGCTCCATGTCTCTGCAATATGGAGTACAAGAGGATGTGACAACAAGAACTGCCGAATATTTGACAGATGCAGCCAGAACTCACCGCAAGTTTTTTTTGGTTGGCTTTTGGGATGAAGATGCACATCGGAACTTTTTGTGTTTTTTTAAGTTTGGTTTCCGGTATAATAGCAGGGGGGAAGTTTTACTTGTCACAGCTCAAACAATGGTACTCAATCTATGTTCTTATTTCCTGGAGCAGAATCCTGCAGCAGGTATAGCTGGTGAGCGAGAGGGGGAGGTTCTCAGTATATCCTGTAAAAACACCTATATTAACAAATATGACCATGACGAATAACATCAATATTGTGTACTTGAATGTCAGGGGCCTCAAACACAAATTCAAACGGGCCTCCGTATTCCAATATTTAAAGCACACTAAACCACATATTTTCCTGCAGGAAACTCATCTAGATGGCAACAGGGTACTAGCACTACGGAAGCAGTGGATTCAGAGAGCCATTCAACGTACTCTACTTTTGCTAGAGGGGTTACAGTGCTAATTAGCAGAACTGTACCTTGCACCATCCACCAGGTAATTACAGATCCGGGGGGTAGATATGTGGTTGTAATGGATATATACTACTGTAAAATATTATTGGTGAATGTTTACATGCCTCCTCCCTTCCAGGTCCAATTACTGTATGGCATGCTAACTCGGCTGGCTCAATATGTGCACCTGCCCTTGTTTCTGATGGGAGACTTCAACACCGTCCTTGATGCGGCGTTGGACTCTTCTAACCCAAATAGGGGGAGCTCTGCTGACTTGAATAGCTTGGCTTCTGCAGCCGGTTTGCTGGAGTTATGGCGATGGAAGCACCCCACAGATCGCTGCTTCTCTCATATATCGACGGCACACAGCTCCTCAGACAGGATTGATATGGCCTTTGGTAATGATCTTCTGTTGCAGTATGTGGAGAGCATTGAATACCTGGCAGGGGGTCTGTCGGACCATAATCCCCTCTCTCTTACCCTGGCCTTTCCGGCTGGGGCGAGGAAGGGAGGATGGCGTCTATCACCCAGCTGGTTGCAGCACGAGCAGGTTGCTGCCCAATTGGAGGAATTGGGCGTATTGGTCCACGAACACTGACACAACGGAGCTCCCCGGTGGTCTGGGATGCATTTAAGGTGGTGGCTATGGGGGAATGCATATCAGCCATTAAGACAGCTCCCATAAATGACAATGAGGATCTCACCTGTTTACAACAGGAGGAGAGAGAATGCACGGAGGCACATGCGGGGTACCCAACCGGGGCCTCATATGTGTCTCTATTGGAGCCGCTTATCCTTACATATCAAGGGGCTAACAACATCGGAAGTAACCCAGAGAGCACACACGATATTTGCAGAAGGGGATAAAAACGGAAAACTACTAGCAATGATGGTGGCGGATCACCACCCAATGGCTCATATACCAGTTATTAGAAACAAAGGGGGAGTCTTGGTTACTGACCCGTCACTCATCATGCAAGATTTTGTGGACTTTTTCTCCACAATATGACACTGCAGCCTTGGACTCATTAATAGACGGGTTGTCCCTACCAAGACTGTCTGAAGAAGACTGTAACACACTAAATGCAAAAATAACAGTTAAGGAGGTGCAAGCAGCAATTTTTGCTTTCCCACCAAATAAAGCTCCCGGCCCGGACGGTTTCCCAGCTGACTTTTACAAGTCAAATGTGGAACTGTTGGCTACTAGACTCAACTGGTTACTAGACTATTGTATTGAAAAGATTGAAAATTACCGGCTTCTATGTTGGAGGCTTATATGATTCTTTTACTGAAACCAGGAAAGGACCCAACCGAATGTGACTCATACCGTCCTATGTCTCTTTTAAATTTGGACCTAAAAATCCTCACTAAACTGTTAGCAACTAGACTTGCAAAAGTTATTTCGACTATAGTTAACATAGACCAAACAGGTTTTATGCCAGGTAAATCCACAGACACTAATCTCAGCAGATTATTTACTCACCTGCAACTTCCGCCTACTGACTAAGAGACCAGAATAGTAGTATCTATAGATATAGAAAAAGCCTTTGGCTCAGTTGACTGGACCTACATGTTTAAGGTTCTGGAAGCTATGGAATTCAGACCACAATATAGGAGGTGGATCTCAATGCTTTACAGAAACCCCAGGGTGGCAATTAGAATGGGACGGCAATCTGATTTTTTTTTGAGGTGAGCAGGGGCACCAGACAGGGTTGTCCATTGTCCCCTTTCTGTTTGCCCTGGTTATTGAGCCCCTGGCCATCGCCCTTAGATCTTCCGGGAAAATACAGGCAATTACAGTGGGTACAATTCACGAAACGCTTGCGCTGTATGCAGACAACATGGTCCTGTTCCTGAATGATCCTGTGGACTCGTTGAAAGCAGTCCTGGAAATCTTTAAGGACTTTGCCAAATTTTCGGGGTTGAGGGTAAACTGGAGTAAGTCCTCAATTCTTCCGTTAGATGATAAAGCCAAGGAGAGGGCCAATCCCAGTCTACCTCTGCAATGGGTTACATCTCTTAAATATCTAGGCGTTAAAATTACAGTAAATATTAAAGACTACCTGTCCCTAAACTTACTTCCACAGCTGACTTCCCCTAAACAGAAAGTGCAAGCCTCGACCAAATTGCCACTGTCCTTGATGGGGAAGATTTGCCTACTTAAAATTTCTCCCAGTTGTACTATACTTTTTACGACATGCACCGATATGGATACCGAAATCATATTTTAAACAGTTGGATGGAATTGTCAGCTCTTTCTTTGGGCACCAAAACCCCCCAGAATAGGAATTAAAGTATTACAGGAACCCGGGGATCAGGGAAGGCTTGCATTGCCAGACTGGCAGAAATACTATCTGGCGGGTCAAATGGTATTTGCCCACAGATGGCTAATAATGGACGATGGAGACGGGGCCACTGTGCTGGAAGCTGCTCAATTGGGGTCCTACAAACGTCTATGTCTGGCTCTATTTAGAGGTCCCAGATCAGACTTACCAATGACATTGACAATGAAGGCCACTGTCAGAGCATGGAAGACGGCGATAAAATTAGCTAGTCCCAGCTACCGAGGGATTTCCCAATCTACCCCATTGTGGATGAATCCCAAATTACCCCACTTTTATAACCTGTCTGATCCCATGATCTGGGCAGTAAAAGGGATAAAAACACTGAAAGACATCACTCCTTTGGTGAATTACTGACTTTTCCCCAACTACAGACAAGACATGACTTAGTCAACCCCTACCCTGTTTCCCCGAAAATAAGACCTAGCGTGATTGTCGGTGATGGCTGCAATATAAGCCCTACCCACCAAATAAGCCCTAGTTAATGTCCTTGTAGGTCTGATTTTCAGGGTAGGGCTTATTTTGGGGGAAACAGGGTAGGGCGTATTTGGGGGGTACGGCTTATATTGCAGCCATCACTGACAATCACACTAGGTCTTATTTTCGGGGAAACAGGGTATCTCTTTCGCTATCTCCAACTCAGACATGCCTACTAGACACAATTTCGAGAGATGAGAGTAGAATCACTGCCCTCTGCTATTGAATCTTTACTGTCAGCGGAGGATCTGGCTAAGCCACTCTCGGTTACATATAAAGAACTTTTTAAGACAACAACAAATGCAGTATCCAATTGTAGGAGTAGATGGGAGGCAGAAGTCCCAGACCTACAGGGAGAGGACTGGGATGACTTATGGAATCAGCCCTTTAAACACCTGGTAACAGCCAGGGACAGGTTAATCCAATTTAAATTAATTCATAGAAGCTACTATACTCCGGCCAGACTGGCTAAAATCTTTGGTACAACCTCGGCGAAATGCTGGAGATGTTCTGTCTCTCCGACTAATGCAGAACACATATTTTGGCAGTGCCCCCAAATTCAGCAATTTTGGGCTGCACTGACTTTGTGCATCTTAGATCTCCTGCCAATACCTATACCAATGACCGTGAGGGTATGCCTGTTGGGACTGGTAGAGGAGGTGGTACCGGCCAGAGCGCTGAGAACACCTCTCTATTTTACTATTCTATGTGAGGAAGGCTATATTGCTTAAATGGAAAGATGTGAGGGCCCCAGACATTAATTTCTGGAAAGGTTTGGTAAACTCCATGATGCCTTACTATAAGGCAACATATAGGGGCAGGGGTTGTGGAAAGAAATTTGAAAAGGTATGGCAGGCCTGCTTCAACTCGGAAAGTACAGTGTGATAAGATGGAGAACCCTTTAATTATTCTGATTTTAAGGCGCATTTAGAAAATGTAGCTGTTTCGGTATATGAACAATTAACACGACAGTGATGATATTGTACATGAGCAATGTTTAATATTCAAAGGTTCATAAAACAATATATGGACCACTCTGTTCAATGGCGAAAAGGCTTCAGCATTGATACTTGGGAAAGGATAAAATGCTTATAAACTAATAACAACCCATCCTGCATGCATAACTGAGGTGTGACAAGGGGGGGGGGGAGGGGAGGGGAGGGAAGTTATGATTTTAGATAGCTGACTATGTTATACAGCAGTATTTTGTTCGTGTTGGGCCCTGTGAGGCTGCATATTCGGGGGAGTGTCATGTTCATACACCCCGGATGTTATTTGTTTTATGTTTTGTGAAAAAATCTCAATAAAAAGAAATTTTAAAAAAAGCTGCTCATCTATTATTTTCTCCACAATGGATTTTTTGCCTCTTTGACCAGGACTACCTCCACCTAAGCGTGTGGAGGTTCCAGGTTAAAGGTGATAGCAGGTATGATTAGTGATCAAACTATTGATCAAAAGAGAGGAGACTGTAATGGAAATTTGTAAGTTCTGTATATAATTGTATTCTATTTTGTATGTATTGCACACTGCCCTCACTGTGCACACGGCACTAATAATGTTTTCAGAACATGTTTGCATTCTTTCGAGTCCTGATTAGAATTAGTCTGCCTATGTTACGCCCCTTGTTACCATAATCGTACAATTGTAATATTAATGTGATACCTACGTAATCACGTGTATGAAAACCTTCAATTGCGTCATAAGAAAGGAGAACAGTTATTTGGAAAGATGCGGAGTGTATCTTTTGTATCTGTTCCCTACTGTAGTAGTTATTAATAATTTGGAACCACTAATCAATATGAGGATAGGAGTTGCCTGTCTATAAAATGTCCGCGTCACTCCGGGCTATCCTCGTTGCTGCTATTAGCATGCACCTGCTGACTCTTCGCCATTTGCTCTCCCACTGGCCCGAAAGAGAAGAGGCGGGAATACACTAGAAAGAAGGATAGGGGCGGAGTTTGACACATGCGCAGTGTATACAGTATAAAGCATAACAAGTGGTCGCTGTAACAGACATAGGTACGATCTGTGAGTGGAGGACGGAAGATAGTTTTCACGCAAAGGGACGTTGAAACAAAGGTAAATTGGGGCATCAGTGGTTAGTGGCCTATACTGCTTATAGATTGAGGCCTATATTGGGACAAGATTAGGAGAGTTTAGCCTGACATTAGGGTTTGTCTTGTGTTGTGTCTTGCAGAGAGGGCTGCCATCAGGGGGGTACAGGCAACACACTTGTAAGGGGCCTGAGCGGCCCAAGGGGCCCACCGTACAGCAGCTTAATGAATTAAACTGTTAGACTTAGCACAGCAGGCAGCCACTGGCCGTGCGGCGCCCGCAGTAAAGAATAACACATACACAAGAAGCCGCCACTGCCTGTCTCCTCCTCTCCGTGTTCCTCCCTCCCCGAAGGTGATCCTGCACTCGTTCTGCTTCCTTCACTGTTGAGGCGGAGCCTGCTGCTAGGTTACTAGTATTGTAATTAAGCGTTGTGGGGTGGGGTGGGACTCGGGGAGGGTGTGTGGTTAGTCTCGTCAGTGGTGGGAGTGGACACAGCCCTCTCAGCTGCATGCATTACAGATGCGAGACAGAAAGCAGCATGGAGAGTAAGTCACCAGTGTGCAGTGGCATTCTGCTGTGCTGTAGATTGGAGTGGACCAATGAAAATGGATAAGGATGATTTTGGGTGGGGATGAGAGTTACATTGTGGAGAGGCTCTTCACAATGTAACTCTCATCCGCATCCAAAATCATCCTCATCCATTTTCACAATGTAACTCTCAGTGGCGGCCCGTCCATTAGGGGCCCCAAACCCCCTATCCATGCGTCTGGCCCCCTAATCTACATGCAGGGTGCCGGACGCATGGATTCCAATGGGGGATTTTCAAGCATGTGATTAGAGCCAGAGGCTCTAAATAGGCTTCAAAATAGGGTGGGTTCGGGGTGCAGAGCACTGCGTCCGAAGCCCACCAAGGTATGGGACAATAGCGAATGAACATTCGCTATTGTAACACTGATTCTCCTCCCAGCAAATCAGGAAGTGGGTCATGAGACCCATTTCCCGACTGGCCAAAAGGAAAAGAGATCCCATTGGCCAAGGAGGGAGGAGATACACAACATAGGACCGAGAGACCGACCCACCAGCCGCCAAGTCCGATCCTTGGGCCCCTCCATGCAGAGTGCTGTCAGCTCCTCCTGTGGCTGTGGAAGAGAGGAGCACAGGCCAAACGCCCCTGTGACACCTTGGACACCTCATTGATCCACACCGACATCGATCCCCATCTGCCGCCGACCTCATCTGGCATCCCTGGGCATGGAGCCTGCACAGAGCCCCCTATTATCTCCAACACAGGGTAGGAGAGCCAGGGTTGGGGGGTGGTGACTGGCGGGTGGTGACGTGCTGGAGCAGTGGGGGGGTCAGGTCCGTCTCCCGCCCCCCCTCACCGATAGAGCACTAGTCGCCACTGAACTCCATTATCCACATCCCCACCCAGAATCATCCATCCCTCTCCACAATGTATCCCCATCCCCACCCTGAATCATCCATCCCTTTCCTGGAGGTATGGGGATACATTGGGATAAGAGTGTTAAAATAAAAGTGGGTGCACCGACGGACTCTGTGGGATGGCCAGTGGGCGGATTCGGTGGGGCGGCCAGTGGGCGGGCCCTGGGGAATATTGGCCTGGGGGGCCAGGCCTAAAGCGGTGTAAGGGGCCCCAAAATTTCTGATGGCTGCCCTGCTTGAAGATAAAATGGTTGATAAATTTATGGCCCCAGATTTCCTGCCAGAGTTTATCGAAAAATACAGGGAGCTTGGAATCAGTGACGCCTGTGTATTCGACGGCAGACATCAACTATTTGAAGCTCAAAATTGGTAACCTGAGAAGCACATATTATAGGGAGCGCAAGAAAGTCCAGGATTCCCAGAGATCCGGAGCAGCAGCAGATGACGTACACTACCGTTCAAAAGTTTGGGGTCACCCAAACAATTTTGTGTTTTCCATGAAAAGTCACACTTATTCACCACCATACGTTGTGAAATGAATAGAAAATAGAGTCAAGACATTGACAAGGTTAGAAATAATGATTTGTATTTGAAATAACATTGTTTTTACATCAAACTTTGCTTTCATCAAAGAATCCTCCTTTTGCAGCAATTACAGCATTGCACACCTTTGGCATTCTAGCTGTTAATTTATTGAGGTAAGCTGGAGAAATTGCACCCCACGCTTCTAGAAGCAGCTCCCACAAGTTGGAATGGTTGGATGGGCACTTCTGGCGTACCATACGGTCAAGCTGCTCCCACAACAGCTCAATGGGGTTCAGATCTGGTGACTGTGCTGGCCACTCCATTACCGATAGAATACCAGCTGCCTGCTTCTGCTGTAAATAGTTCTTGCACAATTTGGAGGTGTGTTTAGGGTCATTGTCCGGTTGTAGGATGAAATTGGCTCCAATCAAGCGCTGTCCACTGGGTATGGCATGGCGTTGCAAAATGGAGTGATAGCCTTCCTTAGCTTTTACCCTGTACAAAGCTCCCACCTTACCAGCACCAAAGCAACCCCAGACCATCACATTACCTCCACCATGCTTAACAGATGGCGTCAGGCATTCTTCCAGCATCTTTTCATTTGTTCTGCGTCTCACAAACGTTCTTCTTTGTGATCCAAACACCTCAAACTTGGATTCATCCGTCCACAACACTTTTTTCCAGTCTTCCTCTGTCCAATGTCTGTGTTCTTTTGCCCATCTTAATCTTTTTCTTTTATTGGCCAGTCTCAGATATGGCTTTTTCTTTGCCACTCTGCCCTGAAGCCCAAAATCCCGCAGCCGCCTCTTCACTGTAGATGTTGACACTGGTGTTTTGCGGGTACTATTTAATGAAGATGCCAGTTGGGGACCTGTGAGGCGTCTGTTTCTCAAACTAGAGACTCTAATGTGCTTATCTTCTTGCTTAGTTGTGCAACGCGGCCTCCCACTTCTTTTTCTACTCTGGTTAGAGCCTGTTTGTGCTGTCCTCTGAAGGGAGTAGTACACACCGTTGTAGGAAATCTTCAATTTCTTTGCAATTTCTCGCATGGAATAGCCTTCATTTCTAAGAACAAGAATAGACTGTCGAGTTTCAGATGAAAGTTCTCTTTTTCTGGCCATTTTGAGCGTTTAATTGACCCCACAAATGTGATGCTCCAGAAACTCAATCTGCTCACAGGAAGGTCAGTTTTGTAGCTTCTGGAAGGAGCTAGACTGTTTTTAGATGTGTGAACATGATTGCACAAGGGTTTGCTAATCATCAATTAGCCTTCTGAGCCAATGAGCAAACACATTGTACCATTAGAACACTGGAGTGATAGTTGCTGGAAATGGGCCTCTATACACCTATGTAGATATTGCACCAAAAACTAGACATTTGCAGTTAGAATAGTCATTTACCACATTAGCAATGTATAGAGTATATTTGTTTAAAGTTAGGACTAGTTTAAAGTTAGCTTCATTTAAAAGTACAGTGCTTTTCCTTCAAAAATAAGGACATTTCAATGTGACCCCAAACTTTTGAACGGTAGTGTATATGTCCCCAGGCTGTGGTACTACCACAGCCTGCGTTTTTTATCCAACCAGACGGAACCCAGGCCAGCGCTCTTATATGCAAGGAAATAATACTTCGGGCCCTAAACAAGGGGACGAGGGGCGAACTCACCCGTCAAACACACCTCTGTGAGTTGGACCATGCTTCTCCAACACCTCCACCAACAACACAGCCACCCCATCCACCACAGCAGCATGGAAGGAAGTCTGGAAGGAAGTGTTGAGAGTGATGACCTGGGTTCGGTGTGGTCTGGCAAAAAACGCAGGCTGTTGGAAGACCACAGCCTCGGGACATATATGTCATCTGATGCTGCTCCCGATCTCTCGGAGTCTCACCCATCCGCAGCACTCGTCCCTTCACTGGAGCTCCGCTCTGTCCCCCTTCACTCCCTCCTCTAGCACTCGTGTGAGATCGCCGGGTAGCTACGCCCCTACGGGGGGGACAGAGCGGAGCTCCAGTGAAGGGACGAGTGCTGCGGACGGGTGAGACGAACGTGAGCACACACACCTCCTGGGTCGGCCGTGGCCTGCCTGTTGTTATTTCAGTTGCTATTGCTTGCTGTGTTGTGGGAGTTCTCCATTTGCCTTGAAGTGACTTGCCTGTTATTTTATTTTAAATGTGAGTTCATTACAAGTTGTTTTATATGTGATTAAATCTTTTAAACGAGATTACACTATTGGAGCTTCTTTTATTTTTATGTCATACCACCAACCTGAGAAAAGCGGTATTCCTGTGGAGCAGTGGAGGTGTATGCTCGCATGTTAACCCCCATGTAAGTGGGTTAGAGGCTCTGTCAGGCCAAACACGAGAGTGAGAGGCCTTAACAGCTGGTGAGTTTGAATTTCAGCAGGGAGTGGATTCACGTCACAGAAGTGTGGTGGATGTTTGAAAACACAGCTGAGCAGTTTTGGAGTCACCCTCACTCTTTTTTTGGACTTTCTTCATATATTTTTACGATTATTTTTCACGATTGATTGCTTTCTGGACTTTATAGACATTTACTGTGTTCAATTTTTATTATATATTTTGTCTTGGATTTATATATTTGTATATCACTTTCACTGAGTGTTATCATTTATATTAGCTTATATTGAATTTATTGAATAATTTATTTTATTTAATATTATTTTTTACTTTTTGGGATATTTAGCAATATATGTTTTTTTTTCACTTTCTTTCTAGTCACGTCTGTATTCAGCTCACTGGCTGGATAAGAGTGTCTGGCATCTCCTCACCTGGGGATCAGCGCCACTATTTCATCCATAATTTTCTTTTGGTGAATTTGGTTTATATACATTTAAAAAATACAATGTCAAATTAACAAGGGACACCAACATAGTTTTTTTTTTTGAGGTTAAAAAATACAAGATAATAATGGTGTTGTGGTAACTTGACACACAAAACTAAAAAAAAAAAATATTCTGGAGATCACTAGAAAAAAAAATATTATTCTGGAGATCACTAGAAAACAAAAATGTATATATATTATTCTGGTGATCACTAGAAAAAAATTATGGAGATCACTAGAAAAAACAAATATTATTCTGGAGATCACTAGGAAAAAAAAAATATTATTCTGGAGATCAGTAGAAAAAAGACAGAAAAAAACATATTATTCTGGAGATCACTAGAAAAAAAAAAAAAAGAAAAAAGAAATTTGTCAGAACTCTGTGAATATCAGCAGAAAAGCAGCTTCGTTATTATACCATTACTAAGAAGAAGAGAATGCGCCGCATTGAGAGATTTCATAATTTGAAGCGTCGCGAATGTGATATCACCATTACGAACGCTAGTTTTACAAGACCGAGCGCTTCCGGTTCATGCTTGATTCCGAGCATGCGTGTTTGTACTTTGGACTTTTGTCAGACGGACTTGTGTACACACGATCAGAAAGTCTGACAACACACATTTGTTGGCGAAAAATTTGAAGACATGCTAGCCAACAAATGTCCGACAACAATTATCCGATGGAGCATACACACGGTCAGACTTACTGCCAACAAGCTCACATCCAACATTTCCGTCGGAAAATCAGATCGCGTGTACGCGGCATAAGAGCGGCAAGGATGTGGAATTCTCTTCCACAGGCAGTGGTCTCAGAGGGGGGCATCGATAGTTTCAAAAAACTATTAGATAAGCACTTGCACGACCGCAACATACAGGGATATACAATGTAATACTGACATATAAGCACACACATAGGTTGGACTTGATGGACTAAGTATTAGTCCATCACATGGATTCACATACACGCTCGTACCATTCTCACATATAGATATACTTCCCATAGTATTTCTCAATATCTGAGTATCCCCGATTTTCATTATTTTCACACCTAATCTCCACTCATATGAGTATATATGTATGTATATATTAAATTGGTTGTACACACACACACACACATATTTTTCATGCCCAAATATCCTATACGGATGTTAGGTCCTTTTAGTATTTCGATATTTATTCATATTATGTCATATGCTATATTTTATTCTCTCCATGCAACTAGTTTGTCTATGGGATTACTACATTTATTTTTGATATGTTCATGTCCTTTAAACTCTTTTTCCCTGCTTCAGTTTGTTGCTACTGTCTCATATCAGAAACATACAAGGATGGATTTAAATGATTTATATATGGGTATGCTATCCATATTACTCCTATCACTAGCGTTACTTATATGTATTTATATGAGCCTCTATTCATATTTCCTTCCCTCCCTTTTTATATCCAATTTCAAATTTGTTTGTTTCTCCTGGTGACGTCACATGCCATCTTCGGCGCTGTGCTCCACGCTGCCATACACGCGATCATAGCCGGAACCCCTCTAATCGGGACGCTTTCATCATACAGATGAGCCAATACCACATCTTCCTCCAGTGAGTTTTTATTATTATCTTTGCCATGTCCATTAACCACTTCAGCCCCGGAGGATTTTACCCCCTTCCTGACCAGAGCACTTTTTACAATTTGGCACTTCGTCGCTTTAACTGCTAATTGCGCGGTCATGCAATGCTGTACCCAAACGAAATTTGCGTGCTTTTCTTCCCACAAATAGAGCTTTCTTTTGATGGTATTTGGTCACCTCTGCCGTTTTTATTTTTTGCGCTATAAACGGAAAAAGACTGAAAATTTTGAAAAAAAATTATATTTTCTACTTTTTGTTATAAAAAAAATCCAATAAACTAAATTTTAGTCATACATTTAGGCCAAAATGTATTTGGCCACATGTCTTTGGTAAAAAAAATGTCAATAAGCGTATATTTATTGGTTTGCGCAAAAGTTATAGCGTCTACAAACTAGGGTACATTTTCTGGAATTTACACAGCTTTTAATTTATGACTGCCTATGTCATTTCTTGAGGTGCTAAAATGGCAGGGCAGTACAAAACCCCCCCAAATGACCCCATTTTGGAAAGTAGACACCCCAAGGAAATTGCTGAGAGGCATGTTGAACCCATTGAATATTTTTTTTTTTTGTCCCAAGTGATTGAATAATGACAAAAAAAAAAAAAAAAAAAAATTTTTACAAAAAGTTGTCACTAAATGATATATTGCTCACACAGGCCATAGGCATATGTGGAATTGCACCCCAAAATACATTCAGCTGCTTCTCCTGAGTACGGGGATACCACATGTGTGGGACTTTTTGGGAGCCTAGTCGCGTATGGGGCCCCGAAAACCAAGCACCGCCTTCAGGATTTCTAAGGGCATACATTTTTGATTTCACTCCTCACTACCTATCACAGTTTTGAAGGCCATAAAATGCCAAGATGGCACAAAACCCCCCCAAATAACCCCATTTTGGAAAGTAGACATCCCAAGCTATTTGCTGAGAGGCATGGTGAGTATTTTGCAGCTCTCATTTGTTTTTGAAAATGAAGAAAGACCAGAAAAAATTTTTTTTTCTTTTTTCAATTTTCAAAACTTTGTGACAAAAAGTGAGGTCTGCAAAATATTCACGATACCTCTCAGAAAATAGCTTGGGGTGTCTACTTTCCAAAATGGGGTCATTTGGGGGGGGTTTGTGCCACCTGGGCATTCCATGGCGTCCGAAACTGTGATAGGCAGTAAAGAGTGAAATCAAAAATTTACGCCCTTAGAATGCCTGAAGGCGGTGCTTGGTTTTCGGGGTCCCGTGCGCGGCTAGGCTCTCAAAAAGTCTCACACATGTGGTATCCCCGTACTTAGAAGAAGCAGCAGAATGTATTTTGGGGTGTAATTTCACATATCCCCATGGCATGTTTGAGCAATATATCATTTAGTGACAACTTTGTGCAAAAAAAAAAAAAAAAAAAAAATGTGTCTCTTTCCCGCAACTTGTGTCACAATATAAAATATTCCATGGACTCGACATGCCTCTCAGCAAATAGCTTGGGGTGTCTACTTTCCAAAATGGGGTCATTTGGGGGGGTTTGAACTATCCTGGCATTTTATGCACAACATTTTAGAAGCTTATGTCACACATCACCCACTCTTCTAACCACTTGAAGACAAAGCCCTTTCTGACACTTATTGTTTACATGAAAAAGTTATTTTTTTTTGCAAGAAAATTACTTTGAACCACCAAACATTATATGTTTTTTTAAAGCAAATGCCCTACAGATTAAAATGGTGGGTGTTTCATTTTTTTTTTCACACGGTATTTGCGCAGCGATTTTTCAAACGCATTTTTTGTGGAAAAAACACACTTTTTTAAATTTTAATGCACTAAAACACACTATGTTGCCCAAATGTTTGATGGAATAAAAAAGATGATCTTAAGCCGAGTACATGGATACCAAACATGACATGCTTTAAAATTGCGCACAAACGTGCAGTGGCAACAAAATAAATACATTTTTAAAAGCCTTTAAAAGCCTTTACAGGTTACCACTTTAGATTTACAAAGGAGGTCTACTGCTAAAAATACTGCCCTCGATCTGACCTTCGCGGTGATACCTCACATGCATGGTGCAATTGCTGTTTACATTTGACGCCAGACCGACGCTTGCGTTCGACTTAGCGCGAGAGCAGGGGGGACTGGGGTGCTTTTTTTTTTTTTCTTTATTATTTTTTTGCTTTTTTATCTTATTTTTAAACAGTTCCTTTCATTTTTTTTTTTTTAAATCATTTTTATTGTTATCTCAGGGAATGTAAATATCCCCTATGATAGCAATAGGTAGTGACAGGTACTCTTTTTTGAAAAAATTGGGGTCTATTAGACCCTAGATCTCTCCTCTGCCCTCAAAGCATCTGACTACACCAAGATCGGTGTGATAAAATGCTTCCCCAATTTCCCAATGGCGCTGTTTACATCCGGCGAAATCTAAGTCATAAAATGCTCGTAGCTTCCGGTTTCTTAGGCCATAGAGATGTTTGGAGCCACTCTGGTCTCTGATCAGCTCTATGGTCAGCTGGCTGAATCACCGGCTGCTTTCTCAGGTTCCCTGTTGAGACAGGAGAGCCAGAGAAAAACACGGAAGACGGTGGGGGGGGCATTCCCTCCCACTGCTTGTAAAAGCAGTCTAGAGGCTAATTAGCCGCTAGGATTGCTTTTACATGAAAGCCGACCGCTGGCTGAAAAGAATGATACCAAGATGATACCTAAACCTGCAGGCATCATTCTGGTATAACCACTCAAAGTCGTGAATGGCGTACCTGAAGACAAAAAATGGTTAACAATAAAGCACAGTAAACAGTAAAGTATAAAAAATTGCATACCTGAAAAGCAAACATGATAAAACATAATAACAATAAAACATTGCAGAATAGAACACAGTAAAAAAGAGCAGAACAATAGAGAGAGAATAGAGAGAGAGAGAACAATAAAACGACAACTATTTTTTTTTTGTGTTTTTTTGCAAACTTGTAACTTTTATAACGGTAACCGGTTCCAGGTTCGGGTCTCTCAAAATGCGATGGCATCTTGGGAGATCCTGTGAAAGTGTGTCCTAGTCTGTGCAATGCTGTACCCTACGCTAATACTCAACTACATAGTTACATAGTTACATAGTAGGTGAGGTTGAAAAAAGACACAAGTCCATCAAGTCCAACCTATGTGTGTGATTATGTGTCAGTATTACATTACATATCCCTGTATATTGCGGTCATTCAGGTGATTATCTAATAGTTTCTTGAAGCTATCAATGCTTCCCGCTGAGACCACCGCCTGTGGAAGGGAATTCCACATCCTTGCCGCTCTTACAGTAAAGAACCCTCTACGTAGTTTAAGGTTAAACCTCTTTTCCTCTAATTGCAATGAGTGGCCACGAGTCTTATTAAACTCTCTTCTGCGAAAAAGTTTTATCCCTATTGTGGGGTCACCAGTACAGTATTTGTAAATTGAAATCATATCCCCTCTCAAGCGTCTCTTCTCCAGAGAGAATAAGTTCAGTGCTCGCAACCTTTCCTCATAACTAAGATCCTCCAGACCCTTTATTAGCTTTGTTGCCCTTCTTTGTACTCGCTCCATTTCCAGTACGTCCCTCCTGAGGACTGGTGCCCAGAACTGGACAGCATACTCCAGGTGCGGCCGGACCAGAGTCTTGTGGAGCGGGAGAATTATCGTTTTATCTCTGCAGTTGATCCCCCTTTTAATGCATGCCAATATTCTGTTTGCTTTATTAGCAGCAGCTTGGCATTGCATGCCGTTGCTGAGCCTATCATCCACTAGGACCCCCAAGTCCTTTTCCATCCTAGATTCCCCCAGAGGTTCTCCCCCCAGTGTATAGATTGCATTCATATTTTTGACACCCAAATGCATTATTTTACATTTTTCTACATTGAACCTCATTTGCCATGTAGTCGCCCACCCCATTAATTTGTTCAGGTCTTTTTGCAAGATTTCCACATCCTGCGGAGAAGTTATTGCCCTGCTTAGCTTAGTATCGTCTGCAAATACAGAGATGGAACTGTTTATCCCATCCTCCAGGTCATTTATGAACAAATTAAATAGGATTGGTCCCAGCACAGAACCCTGGGGGACCCCACTACCCACCCCTGACCATTCTGAGTACTCCCCATTTATCACCACCCTCTGAACACGCCCTTGTAGCCAGTTTTCAATCCATGTACTCACCCTATGGTCCATGCCAACGCACCTTATTTTGTACAGTAAACGTTTATGGGGAACTGTGTCAAATGCTTTTGCAAAATTCAGATACACCACGTCTACGGGCCTTCCTTTATGTAGATGGCAACTCACCTCCTCATAGAAGGTTAATAGATTGGTTTGGCAAGAACGATTCTTCATGAATCCATGCTGATTACTGCTAATGATATCATTCTTATTACTAAAATCTTGTATATAGTCCCTTATCATCCCCTCCAAGAGTTTACATACTATTGATGTTAGGCTAACTGGTCTGTAATTCCCAGGGATGTTTTTTGGGCCCTTTTTAAATATTGGTGCTACATTGGCTTTTCTCCAATCAGCTGGCACCATTCCAGTCAATAGACTGTCTGTAAAAATTAGGAACAACGGTCTGGCAATCACCTGACTGGGTTCCCTAAGTACCCTCGGATGCAAGCCATCTGGTCCCGGTGATTTATTAATGTTAAGTTTCTCAAGTCTAATTTTAATTCCGTCCTCTGTTAACCATGTAGGTGCTTCCTGTGTTGTGTCATGAGGATAAACACTGCAGTTTTGGTTACTGAAGCCCCCCGATTCACTCGTGAATACTGAGGAGAAGAATAAATTCAATACCTCTGCCATCTCCCCATCCTTTGTAACCAGATGTCCTTCCTCATTCTTTATGGGGCCAATATGGTCTGTCCTCCCTTTTTTACTGTTTACATACTTAAAGAATTTCTTGGGATTTTTTTTGCTCTCCTCCGCTATGTGTCTTTCATGTTCTATCTTAGCCATCCTAATTGCACCCTTACATTTCTTATTGCATTCTTTATAAATTCTGAATGCTGTGGATGATCCCTCAACCTTGTATTTTTTGAAGGCCTTCTCCTTTGCTTTTATATGCATTTTTACATTGGAGTTAAGCCATCCAGGATGTTTGTTCGCTCTTTTAAATTTATTACCCAATGGGATACATTGGCTAATGCCCTTATTTAATATGCTCTTAAAGCAAACCCATCTCTCCTCTGTATTCTTTGTTCCTAATATTTTATCCCAATTTATGCCTTTTAGCAAGGTTTGTAGTTTAGGGAAGTTGGCTCTTTTGAAATTCAGTGTCTTTGTGTTCCCTTCATGTCTCCTATTTGTGTGATTTATACTGAAACTAATTGACCTGTGATCGCTGTTACCTAAATTGCCCCGTATTTCCACATCTGTTATCAGGTCGGTATTGTTGGTAATCAGTAGATCTAGTAATGTTTTATTTATAGTTGGTGCGTCTACCATCTGACCCATAAAATTGTCCTGCAAGACATTAAGGAACTGGCGAGCCTTAAATGAATGCGCGGTTCCCTCCGCCCAGTCTATGTCTGGATAATTAAAATCCCCCATTATGATAACACTTCCCATCCTTGCTGCTAATCCAATTTGTGATAGGAGATCCGTCTCCACTTCCTCCCTCAGGTTAGGGGGCCTATAGCATACTCCCAGTATTTTTTTCCCCTTAGCTTCATCCCTTTGGAGCTCTACCCATAAAGATTCCACCTCCTCCCTAGCCCCCTCAGTGATGTCATCTCTCACATTCACTTGTACATTATTCTTGATATATAAGCATACCCCTCCCCCTTTTTTACCCTCTCTATCCTTGCGGTATAGGGTATACCCTTGAATGTTTGCCAGCCAATCATGAGAGCTGTTGAACCAGGTCTCTGAAATTCCCACAAAATCCAAATCCTCCTTGTACAACAGTATCTCTAGTTCACCCATCTTGTCCGCCAGGCTCCTGGCATTGGTGAACATGCCACATAGTTTAGACCGGTCGCATATTGTCCTCGTATTGGGTGTTTCAAGATTGCAACTTGGACTTGCTACTATACTCACCTTGTGTTTTTGTGCTTTGGTTAACCTACCACTAATGCCCCCAATACTACCCTCTGGAATATCTTCCGCGCTGGCTATCACTGTCTCTGGACCCTCCCCCCCATCGCCTAGTTTAAAAACCCCTCTAACTTTTTGGCCATCTTCATTCCCAGCAGATCTGCACCCTCCTCATTTAGGTGCAGTCCGTCCCTTCTATAGTACCGGTTACCGACTGAGAAGTCGGCCCAGTCCTCCAGGAACCCAAACCCCTCCTTACTACACCAGCTCTTCAGCCACTTGTTTACTTCCCTAATCTCCCTCTGCCTCTCTGGTGTGGCTCGATGTACCGGTAGTATTCCTGAGAACACTACCTTGGAGGTCCTTTTCCTCAATTTAGCTCCTAAGTCCCTAAAATCGTTCTTTAGGACACTCCATCTGCCTCTGACTTTGTCATTGGTGCCAACGTGCACCATGACAGCCGGGTCTTCCCCAGCCCCTCCCAGTAATCTGTCCACAAGATCCGTGATGTGCCGAACCCGAGCGCCCGGTAGACAACATACTGTTCGGCGCTTCAGGTCTTGGTTACAGATTGCCCTCTCTGTCCTTCTAAGAATTGAGTCCCCTACCACCAGAATCTGTCTTTCCTTTCCCTTTGCTGCCCCCCCACTCTCACTGGAGGAGTTCTTCCCCTGGCAGCTAGGAGAGTCCCACAACTCCAGCAGTGCTAGTGCATGGTAGCGTTCAAAACATTCACCAATGCAAAGACCAGGATTGTCAGGACAGGAGGGACAATAATAGCGGGTGTCACGCCTATATCCGCGCTTGCTGCAGACACGACATCTTTTTTGGGGGGGTTTGTTGGGTAGGGGTACTCGGGAGGACATAAAAATGCCTCTCATGCAGCCGACTGCATTTGGTTGGGGATGTGAATGGGGGGTAAGTACGGGCGCTGCAGAAGCGGTGGGTTCCCAATTAGGATTGGCGAATGCAGCAGGAAGGGCACTATGGGCACGACGGGCCTGTGTTTGTCTTTTTGGTGGCAGCGGGACACTACTTGTGCTTGCCACCTCACCAGCTTGAACTGCACTTATGGGACTCGCCACGTCACCAAGTGTTACTGCAGTGCTGGTTTGACTATGACCGGGGTGTACTAGGCCGCTGGTGCTTGCCAGTTCACCAAAACGCTACCAAAAAAACTGTTAGCGATCGCAGGGATCAGGCCTGACTCTGCGAACGCTGCAGTTATGCGTTTAGTGTTTTGTAAGTGACAGTGATCGATCGATACTGCACTTGGGTGGGCTGGGCTGGGCCGGGCGGAGGGGCAAAACGCAGGTGCTAGCAGGTATCTGGGCTGATTCCGCTAACACTGCGTTTTTGGGAACCCTAAACTGCTGGGGACGCCAGTATAGATCTGATCGGATCAGATATTGATCCGTTCAGATACTATACCACTAAGGGAGGTGTACGGTGCGTGCGTGGGTGTTGGCGGTACTGGCGCTAACCTGACGCTGCCTGGGGCTGGTGCTTGCCAGTTCACCAAAACGCTACCAAAAAATCTGTTAGCGATCGCAGGGATCAGGCCTGACTCTGCGAACGCTGCAGTTATGCGTTTAGTGTTTTGTAAGTGACAGTGATCAATCGATACTGCACTTGGGTGGGCCGGGCGGAGGGGCAAAACGCAGGTGCTAGCAGGTATCTGGGCTGATCCCGCTAACACCGCGTTTTTGGGAACCCTAAACTGCTGGGGACGCTAGTATAGATCTGATCGGATCAGATATTGATGCGTTCAGATACTATACCACTAAGGGAGGCGTATGCTGCGTGCGTGGGTGTTAGCGGTACTGGCGCTAATCTGACGCTGCCTGGGGCGACGCATATCACCGCCGGGCGATCAGGGGGCTAAACCCTTATTCGGTAATAAACGGCGGGTGCCCTGACACTATAAAAAATAAACGAACTAACCAGCGTCACCCGTAACACTTATACGGTGATCAGTGGTGAAAGGGTTAACTAGGGGGCAATTAAGGGGTTAAAACATTTATTCGGTAGTATATGGGGGTCCCTGTCGCTATAAAACGCTGACGGCGAACCTCAATATTTACGTCCCTAACTAGCGGAACCAGTGACACTAATACAGCGATCAGAAAAATGATCGCTTAGTGACACTGGTGACGGGGGGTGATCAAGGGGTTAAAACTTTATTAGGGGGGGTTAGGGGGGGTACCCTAGACCTACAGGGGGTAATACTCACTGTCCTAACACTTCTAACTGTCACAAACTGACACTATGCAGTAATCAGGAAAAAAAAAAAAAAACCTGCTTGGTGTCAGTTTGTGACAGGGGGGGTGATCGGGGGGCGATCGGGGGGGGGGATCGGGGTGTTTAGTGTGCCTGGCATGTTCTACTGTGTGTGTAGTGTTGGTGCACTCACTCACATGTCTTCTCCCCTCGGCGCTGGAACGGAAACTCCCGAGCTGAGGAGAGATGACATCACATCCTCTGCCTCTGTGTACAATACAGAGGCAGGGGATGTTTCTCATTGGCTGGGAGCGATCGCGAGGGGGGGGCCACGATCGGATGGCCTCCCCCTCATCTGTGATCGCTGCCAGACCAAAGCCGACCGCTGCTGGCACCGGGGGGGGGGTCCGATTGGACCCCCCGCCCGCGGGAAGGCATAACGTATCAGGTACGTGATTTTGCCTGCCCGTGCCATTCTGCTCACGTATATAGGCGTGAGGCGGTCGGAAAGTGGTTAAATGCTACACTTATGCCCTGTACACACGATCGGACTTTCCGACAACAAAACCATGGATTTTTTGTTCGAAGGATGTTGGCTCCAACTTGTCTTGCATAAGCACGGTCACACAAATGTTGGCCAACAATTACGAACTTGAGAACGCGGTGACATACAACAAGCATATAAAAAGGAAGTTCAATAACCAGTGTGCCACCCTTTGGGCTCCTTCTGCTAATCTCGTGTTTATCTTGTGTTAATAGAAGTTTGGTGAGAGACGATTCACGCTTTTCAGCCTCGTGCTTTTCAGTTCGTTTCTGCTTTTCAGTTTGTGCTTGTGGGTTTGTATCTCTTCTTCAGTGCGTGTTGTCAGTTACATAGTTACATAGTTAGTAAGGCTGAATAAAGACACCAGTCCATCCAGTTCAACCTGAGTGAGTGTGTGTCTACAACCCTGACCCTTGTCCCTAACCCTGTACATCGCACACTCACATCAGTCCCTACCCTCAATCCAAGGTCCCCATTCATATACTAAGGCCAATTTTGGACAGAAGCCAATTAACCTACTAGCATGTCTTTGGAGTGTGGGAGGAAACCGGAGTACCCGGAGGAAACCCACGCAGGCACAGGGAGAACATGCAAACTCCAGGCAGGTAGTGTCGTGGTTGGGATTCGAACCAGCGACCCTTTTTTACTGCTAGGTGAGAGTGCTAACCACTGAACCACTGTGCCGCCCACATTCCTGTTCATTCCTGTCTTTCAGTGCGTTCTATTTATAGTTCGCTTCTGTTTTTCAGTGCGTTCTTGTCCGCTCGTTTCTGATTTTCAGCTCTTTCTTCTCAGGTCCTTTCTGATTTTTGGTGCGTTCTGTTAGCTCGTTCTGACCAGTCGACCATTTTCTAGCCATGTTGCGGTTACATTCTCGTCCGAGAGCTTGTGCCATTGTTGGGCTTGTTGGAGTTCTTGCTTTGACCCAAGTCCAGTCCATGAACAGGGGAGGAGGCGTTCATGGACCAAGAATTGGTTACTTAATTGTGACCAATTCTCTCATATGCCTTTGCTGCGGGAGGTCCAGGAGAATAATCCTGATGACTTCAGGAATTATCTCCGGATGAAGGACCCCGTTTTTTACCGTCTGTTGGCTTTGCTTACCCCTTATGTTATGAAGCAGGGCACCTGCATGCTGCAAGCCATCACTCCCGAGCAAAGGTTTGTCGCCACTTTGCGGTACTTGGCGACGGGGAGAAGTCTCCAGGATATTAAGTTTACAAATGGGATCTCCCCCCCACGCTCTGGGAATCAATATTCCAGAGACCTGTTCTGCCATAATTCAGGTCCTGCAGAAGGACTATATTAAGGTAAGTTTTATCCTTTAACATCACTGTCATGAGAAGGTCTACCCGTTGGTGGCGCTATCGGTCTCTTGGATCGCAGTACCAGTGTCCATCAGCAGGTGTCTCCCAACACCTAGGACCTGCAGTAAGAGGTCTTTCCTGCTGGTGGCACTGTTGCATCCTCGGGCCGTAGTACCGGCGTCAACCAGCGGGTGCACTCTGGCAGTGTGGAGCAAACAGGTCACACTGCGCTCAGCTGTAACGTGAGGTCAATTACCACAGCCTTACAAATACCCGGCAAGCCCTCATAGGCTTGCCTTGGTAGCTCTCTCTCTCCCTGCGTTCTGACCTTGCTGCCTGTTTGACCTTGACCTTGAGCCTGCTATCTGCCTTGTCCTGATCTGATCCCATCCCTATCCTGAGGCCTTCCTAGTCCTGTCCCTTCTGTTCCTGGCTCCCTTGGATCCCTGCCCTGAACCCCATCCATCCATCCTCTCCTTGTCCTGTTCAGGTTCCCGTCCTTACCCTTCTGCTGACTTCCCTGTGTATGACCTTGGCTTGGCTTGTTTACGATTACGGTATCTCCCTTTACTTATATATATATATATACATTGTTGTTTGTAGTGGGTTGTTGTGTGGGTTTTTGCACTGTTTGTTCCTGTCACTTATCACTTGTTAATAAACACCATTTCACTTACATGTGTTTCTGGTCTCCTCTGTGCAGTCCACACAGTCTGGTCAATTAGATTCTCTGACAGTATACCAAGGCCATCCCTGACCAGACGTGGCTGCACTGAGAAACCGTCCTGTTACGGTGGGCGCGCAAAATGGACTTTGATGAAATTGTCTATTATTCTCTGCTGGCGGCAGAGGATAATGAATATTGCCGTCAGACTCTTAAAGATTGGACCCGTGACCAACTGCTGGAAACGATCCAAACAGCCCATTTACTAGTAGATCGGGGTCATGCGTTATTTGAGGATGTTCAGCCTTTGATCCAGTTGTGTGCAGAGTCGGCCTTGTCATGCATTCCCGAAGGTAGTGACGATTTCTCCCCTCCTTTCAGTTGTGACCAGGTGGAATCCCTGGTATGGTTGTTAGAGGATGATCCGGCTTACTTTGATGAACATTATTCCGCTTGTTCCCAGCAGGTGTTATCCGATTGCATTTATTCAGTACAATCTCTGGTTAGTCAGGCTGTATGTGAATCAGCGTTTGTTCAACCTTTGCTGCAGGCATGGTCAGACCTCCTGTCTTTAGCTAAGCCACAACATTCCAGCCCTGCCATTAATCATCTGCCTTCCAAAAGATCTATCTCCCCGTCACCTATGGCAACCTCAGCTACAACCCAGTTTAATCAGCTCCCTACCAAATACTACCACCCAGTCTCCAAGTGTCGCACCTATCCTGCTTTCAATTCACCTGTCTCTTCTCCTCCACCTGTAACAGTCCCACAAAACCCCTCTCTAGCTACAGTTCCTTGGTCTTCCTTCGATCCAGCTACTTTCTTTGCTTACAGCCCTGCACCTACATACAAAACTGCACGGGCTAAACCAAAGAAGAAGCAAAAATTCTTCCCGACCCATACCATCCTGCCAGTAACCCAACCTGTTCCAGCTTTGCAGTCTGACGTTCCGGCTCGCCAGTCTGATGTTCCAGCTTTGCAGTCTGAAGTCCCAGCTTTGCAGTCTGAAGTCCCAGCTTTGCAGTCTGAAGTCCCAGCTTTGCAGTCTGAAGTCCCAGCTTTGCAGTCTGAAGTCCCGGCTTTGCAGTCTGAAGTCCCAGCTTTGCAGTCTGAAGTCCCAGCTTTGCAGTCTGAAGTCCCGGCTTTGCAGTCTGAAGTCCCAGCTTTGCAGTCTGAAGTCCCAGCTTTGCAGTCTGGGGTTCCGGCTTTGCAGTCTGGGGTTCCGGCTTTGCAGTCTGGGGTTCCGGCTTTGCAGTCTGAGGTTCCAGCTTTGCAGTCTGAGGTTCCAGCTTTGCAGTCTGAGGTTCCAGCTTTGCAGTCTGAGGTTCCAGCCTTGCAGTCTGATGTTCCAGCTTTGCAGTCTGATGTTCCAGCTTTGCAGTCTGATGTTCCAGCTTTGCAGTCTGATGTTCCAGCTTTGCAGTCTGGTGTTCCAGCTTTGCAGTCTGGTGTTCCAGCTTTGCAGTCTGGTGTTCCAGCTTTGCAGTCTGGTGTTCCAGCTTTGCAGTCTGGTGTTCCAGCTTTGCAGTCTGGTGTTCCAGCTTTGCAGTCTGGTGTTCCAGCTTTGCAGTCTGGTGTTCCAGCTTTGCAGTCTGGTGTTCCAGCTTTGCAGTCTGGTGTTCCAGCCTTCCAGTCTGATGTTCCAGCTTTGCAGTCTGACGTTCCAGCTTTGCAGTCTGACGTTCCAGCTTTGCAGTCTGACGTTCCAGCCTTTCAGTCTGATGTTCCAGCCTTGCAGTCTGATGTTCCAGCCTTGCAGTCTGATGTTCCAGCCTTGCAGTCTGATGTTCCAGCCTTGCAGTCTGATGTTCCAGCCTTGCAGTCTGCTGTTCCAGCTTTGCAGTCTGCTGTTCCAGCTTTGCAGTCTGCTGTTCCAGCTTTGCAGTCTGCTGTTCCAGCTTTGCAGTCTGATGTTCCAGCTTTGCAGTCTGATGTTCCAGCTTTGCAGTCTGCTGTTCCAGCTTTGCAGTCTGATGTTCCAGCTTTGCAGTCTGATGTTCCAGCTTTGCAGTCTGGTGTTCCAGCTTTGCAGTCTGAAGTTCAAGCTTTGCAGTCTGAAGTTCAAGCTTTGCAGTCTGATGTCCCAGCCTTCCAGTCTGCTGTTCCAGCCTTCCAGTCTGCTGTTCCAGCCTTCCAGTCTGATGTTCCAGCCTTCCAGTCTGATGTTCCAGCTTTGCAGTCTGATGTTCCAGCTTTACAGTCTGATGTGCCTGCCTCCCAGTCTGTCGTCCCGATGCCTGCCTTCCAGCTCGATGTCCCTGCCTTCCAGCTGGATGTCTTGCAGCTTGCCTTCCAGCCTGATGTCTTGATGCCTACCTACCAGTCTGATGTGCCAGCTTTCCAGATTGGTGTGCCAGTTTCCCAGATTGATGTGCCAACTTCCCAGTTTGCTGTACCAGCTTCCCAGCCTGATGCCTTGCAGCTTGTCTTCCAGCCTGATGTCTTGATGCCCACCTACCAGTCTGATGTGCCAGCTTCCCAGTCTGATGTGCCAGCTTCCCAGATTGATGTGCCAGCTTCCCAGATTGATGTGCCAGCTTCCCAGATTGATGTGCCAGCTTCCCAGCCTGATGCCTTGCAGCTTGTCTTCCAGCCTGATGTCTTGATGCCTACCTGCCAGTCTGATGTGCCAGCTTCCCAGTCTGATGTGCCAGCTTCCCAGTCTGATGTGCCAGCTTCCCAGATTGATGTGCCAGCTTCCCAGATTGATGTGCCAGCTTCCCAGATTGATGTGCCAGCTTCCCAGATTGATGTGCCAGCTTCCCAGATTGATGTGCCAGCTTCCCAGTTTGCTGTCCCAGCTTCCCAGCCTGATGTCTTGCAGCTTGCCTTTCAGCCTGATGCCTCGAAGATAGCTTCTCAGTCTGATGTGCCAGCTTCCAAGTCGGATGTTCCAGCCCTCCAGCCTGATGTTCGGGTGTCTGCCCTCCAGCTCAAGTGGTTCCTGTCGTCTGCTGCCCAGCTCAAGTGGTTCCTGTCGTCTGCTGCCCAGCTCAAGTGGTTCCTGTCGTCTGCTGCCCAGCTCAAGTGGTTCCTGTCGTCTGCTGCCCAGCTCAAGTGGTTCCTGTCGTCTGCTGCCCAGCTCAAGCGTTTCCTGTCGTCTGCTGCCCAGCTCAAGTGGTTCCTGTCGTCTGCTGCCCAGCTCAAGTGGTTCCTGTCGTCTGCTGCCCAGCTCAAGTGGTTCCTGTCGTCTGCTGCCCAGCTCAAGTGGTTCCTGTCGTTTGCTGCCCAGCTCAAGTGGTTCCTGTCGTTTGCTGCCCAGCTCAAGTGGTTCCTGTCGTTTGCTGCCCAGCTCAAGTGGTTCCTGTCGTTTGCTGCCCAGCTCAAGTGGTTCCTGTCGTTTGCTGCCCAGCTCAAGTGGTTCCTGTCGTTTGCTGCCCAGCTCAAGTGGTTCCTGTCGTTTGCTGCCCAGCTCAAGTGGTTCCTGTCGTTTGCTGCCCAGCTCAAGTGGTTCCTGTCGTTTGCTGCCCAGCTCAAGTGGTTCCTGTCGTTTGCTGCCCAGCTCAAGTGGTTCCTGTCGTTTGCTGCCCAGCTCAAGTGGTTCCTGTCGTTTGCTGCCCAGTTTAATGACTCTGACATGCCAGCAGTACCCACTGTCCAGGTTGATGTACCCGATGCCCGGCCTGATGTGCCCTCACCTGTCCAGTTGAAGGCCATGAACTTTGAACAGATACACCTTGTTGGAGCGTCCGGAGGCCGCTCCTTTAGGGGGGGGTACTGTCATGAGAAGGTCTACCCGTTGGTGGCGCTATCGGTCTCTTGGATCGCAGTACCAGTGTCCATCAGCAGGTGTCTCCCAACACCTAGGACCTGCAGTAAGAGGTCTTTCCTGCTGGTGGCACTGTTGCATCCTCGGGCCGTAGTACCGGCGTCAACCAGCGGGTGCACTCTGGCAGTGTGGAGCAAACAGGTCACACTGCGCTCAGCTGTAACGTGAGGTCAATTACCACAGCCTTACAAATACCCGGCAAGCCCTCATAGGCTTGCCTTGGTAGCTCTCTCTCTCCCTGCGTTCTGACCTTGCTGCCTGTTTGACCTTGACCTTGAGCCTGCTATCTGCCTTGTCCTGATCTGATCCCATCCCTATCCTGAGGCCTTCCTAGTCCTGTCCCTTCTGTTCCTGGCTCCCTTGGATCCCTGCCCTGAACCCCATCCATCCATCCTCTCCTTGTCCTGTTCAGGTTCCCGTCCTTACCCTTCTGCTGACTTCCCTGTGTATGACCTTGGCTTGGCTTGTTTACGATTACGGTATCTCCCTTTACTTATATATATATATACATTGTTGTTTGTAGTGGGTTGTTGTGTGGGTTTTTGCACTGTTTGTTCCTGTCACTTATCACTTGTTAATAAACACCATTTCACTTACATGTGTTTCTGGTCTCCTCTGTGCAGTCCACACAGTCTGGTCAATTAGATTCTCTGACAATCACATTCTATGTATTTAATGTTTGCTAATGTATTGTATTCATTTCATCATTCCATAATTACCATGATTGTAATATTCTGTGAATGTCCTCATGCATGCTGTAAGCTTTTCATGCTCCTTTTTTGTCCTTCATGCATATTTGCCTTCACTAACCTCCCCAGCATGCTATCCTGGGCCCATACACACCTAGCCTAGTCACTTAACACTGTATTTTGTCAGCTCCATTGTAGTGCTTATCCTAAACACCCCCTAAAATGTGTCCAAATGTTATTGTTGTCCTTAAATTCAGGCAGAGTGCAAGAGGCTTTTTTTTGGGGGCCAAAACTCATTTGTAACCCTCCCTCCCCCCCAACCGCTAAGTCAACCAATACCAATCCTCTATCTGTTGACTTTGCCAAACCCATACACACTATACCTACCTCTTTTGTGGTCATATTTATGGATGAATTCACCAAAGCATGTAGTGCAAGTGCCTACCTGAATACTTTCAAATGGTACTGTTTAAAGTTTGTTCTCCTATTATCTTGATAGGTAATTGCAGAATGTTAAATATGTGCTTCAATTTGGACAGTGTGTATTCATATTTTTGTATTATGACACTTCTTACCTGTCCAATGGGCTGCCAATAGTGTAAGTAAGGAGGGGCTAGCCAAAGTAACACACATTATTTATGCATTCAGCTCTCAATGAAGTGGAGACGGTTACCTGTCCAAAACCTCTCCCGCCCCCATAAAATTTTTACAATGGGCCATCAGAGGGGGTGAGGAATCTGATAAGTGGACTTTATACTTTTGACTTTAAATACTCATTTAAATAAATGTTATACTTATGTTGGCCAAGAATGTTTGTGTCTAATCTGCTTGCAATGTTATGTGCAAAAGTACAAGTTTTTTTTTGTTTGACTCCACAGTTTCCTTCAAATCCACAGGAATGGCATACTGTGGCTTCCCAGTTCACCCAGCAGTGGGACTTTCCCAACTGCGGTGGTGCGATAGATGGGAAACATGTCTGGATCGTCCCACCCTCCAACTCGGGGTCATACTACTATAACTACAAGGGGTACAGAAGTATTGTGTTGTTGGCGGTGGTGTCGGCGACTTATGAATTTTTGTATCTGGACATGGGGAAGAATGGCTGTATGTCGGATGGAGGAGTCATTGCCAAGACTGAATTCTAAAGGCATCTCCAGACTGGCAGCTTGGGCTTGCCACCTCCAGAAGACAACGTGGTGGACCTCCCATTTGTGTTTGTGGCAGATGAGGCATTTGCACTGGGGGACAATCTGATGCGGTCGTTCCCAATGAGGACCCTCACCCTGGACCAAAGGGTTTTTAACTACAGGCTGGCCAGAGCCAGAAGAGTGGTGGAAAATGCCTTTGGCATAATGGCCAGCTGGTTTCGGCTTTTCCTAACATCAATAAATATGGCCGAATACAAACTTAACCATATTATTCTGTGCTGCTGCATTTTGCATAATTTTTTAAGAAAAAATGCACCCAACTATCTGGCCTCAGTTGCAACTGAGGAGATCATGAAGGCTCTTGAAGCTGGCCGTCCTGGCTTGCCCCCCCAAAGCGCCCGTGAGGTATGGCAAAGATATCTAGAGTATTTTGTGGGTGGGGGGGGGGCAATTGATATGCCAGCTAATCTTTAAAAGCTCTTTAAAATACATTTCTTGTGAAAAACTGAACTCATATTTCATTTGATTTACTGCTTGTGTTTCTTATTTGTCTCCTAGATTCTCCAATGGCCTTTTATTTTTGGCCATTTTCATCAATAGTGCAAACGTGACTTATTTGATACATAAGGTGACAATCTCTTCTTCAGCTAACTATTATGTTCGGGTTGTGCTATGGGTCTGCTACACACACACAATGTTTTAGTTGTTAATATATGTAATGCATTAATGATAAAAATAATCATCCTTTTAAACTCCATGAATTAATTGATTGTAGTCCCTAAAATGGCCTTATTTTTGCAAATTTTACAGCACAGTGGGGGTTATGTACTAATGGCAAATCCACTTTGCACTACAAGTGCACTCAAAGTGGATTTGGCTTTAGTAAATCCCCCCCATTGTCCCTGTAACTACAACAACTTACTACAACAACTTACTCCCAAAAATGGTATTGAGCATTTAAAGAAGAAGCCACACATTGCTTAGTATAAAACATTTTACTCAAAGCACATTCACATGTGCGTTATAAAAGGGTTTTTAAACAAACCAATATCTTTGGTGTATAACATGTATGTTTGACAGTAGATATAGCCTTTTTGTGGCTAAACAGCAATGTTTAAAAACATAACATCCACATCCCCAACTCAGGAACTTACAAAGTTCAACTTTGATAAAGTGAAGGCCATATGAGACATTAGTATGTCAAAACTGTGTTGACTTTGCCTTCATCAAATGGGGTGATCTCACCCCTGTAAAAGCCAAATTTTGAAGATGCACACAAATTGGGACTCAAAATGTGGATTTCCATCATGATCCCATGTCTAAAATGTGTGTCTTTTCCATACATCTATTTTGATAAAGGCAAAAAACACACAGTGTCTCAACATGTGCTATCTATGTCATGGGATATCAATGTACGCCTTTTGTGGGTGCAACCCCTTGCTCGCAACTAAACTGGATGAGTCAGCCACTGCTTTAATTCGCCAGGCTACTGCGGTACTTACAACGACTCCTGGTGGTCCAGATTCATTTGGAGGTGTGACAGCGAGTAAACTGGAACGCATGGAGGAGGACCAACGCCTCATTTGTGAGGAGATTATTCTTCAGACCCTAAACAAGGGGATGAGAGGCCATCTCACAAATAAAAGCCACCTGTGTGAGTTGGACCACACTATTCCTCCACCACCTCCAGTAACACCACCAACACCACAGCCACCCAGCCCACCAGAGCAGCATAGAAGTAAGCGTGGAAGGAAGTGTTGAGAGCGATGGCCTGGGTTCGGTTTGATCTGGCAAAAGACGCAGGATCTTGTAAGACCAAAGCCTCAGGACATATATGTCATGTGCTGCTGCTCCTGATTTCTCTGAGTCCTGGACCGTATTGTGCTCCCTATTAAATGGACTCCTCAGGTTACCAATTTTGACAGTCAAATAATTGATGTCTGCCCTGGGGTACAAAGGCTTTACCAATTCCAACTGTTTCTCCAGCATTGCCTTCCTCTTTATTTTGTTATAATCCCTATTAATTGTCTAATTTTTTTTTTTTGGACAAATACTTGGCTATGTGTTTTACTTAAAAAATGACAGTTTGTTTGTGAGTAGGCAGGTACATTTCAAAAATACAGTGTCAAATTTACAAGGGACACCAACATACCCTGTTTCCCCGAAAATAAGACCTAGCGTGGTTGTCGGCGATGGATGCAATATAAGCCCTACCTCCCATATAAGCCCTACCCTTTTTCCACGAAAATAAGCTCTACCCTGAAAATAAGACCTACAAGGACTTTAACTAGGGCTAATTTTGGGGGTTAGGGCTTATATTGCAGCCATCACCGACAATCACGCTAGGTCTTATTTTCAGGGAAACAGGGTAGTTGTATCTTTGAGGTTAAAAAATACAAGATAGTAATGGTGTTGTAGTAACTTGACACAAAAAACGACAAAAAATATTATGGAGATCACTAGAAAAAAATAATGATTCTGGAGATCACGAGAAAAAAATTTATTATTCTGGAGATCACTAGAAAAAAAAACAAAGATTATTTATGAGATCACGAGAAATAATAAAAAAAAAAAAAATCTGTTTGTCAGAACTGTTTGTCAGAACTTGTGAATATCAGCAGCAATGCAAAGATTCTTTATTCTAGCATTATAAAGAAGAAGAGAACGGGGGCGTGGCCTGGCTATGGAGGAGTGAGGACGCGTGTTACCTCAGCGCCCGATACACCGCCGCATTACCAGCCGCATACAGGAGAGGAATCGCCTCCGGAACGCCGGAGAACATGTCGCAAGGACGGAGGGCTCTCTCACAGAACTCGAGAGCGGAGGGCTCACGGCAGGGGCAGCTGGAGACATATTTCGGCCCGAACGCCGGGCCCGGACACGAGGCCTCCAAGATGGCGCCGACGCCGAAAGCTAGCAAGACGACAAAAGCCACACAGAAGGCCCTGGCTCAGCAGCAGCAGCACCAGCATTCCCAGATCTCCTCTCCAAGGTTGGTGAGTGATACAGCCCCTCCACTCTCCCCGGGATCCTCTGCCTCCCATGATCAGGGCCCTGACATGGCGGACTTTTTAGGGGAAGGAGACATAAAGCGCCATATTTGGTCCCTCCCCACCAAGGAAGATCTAGAGAGATTCACTGCCAGGGTTGAGAAGGCCTTCAGGGAAGATATAGCCCAGCTCAAGACAGACACTACTCAATTGGGAAACAGGGTGGAAACTGTGGAGCAGAGGCTGGATGAGGTGCTGCCAACTATTATTAAACTACAAGACAGATGCAACTCTCAGGATCAGAAAATAGAAGCTCTATTATGTCAGTTAGATGACTTTGAAAACCGCAGCAGGAGAGCAAATATACGCATACGCGGTTTACCGGAGGCCACGGCACCAAAGGATATTATACCCACGCTGGAAGACGTCTTCCGAGAAATACTGGGATTACCTGCCACGGCTCCTGTGGAGATAGACAGAGCTCATAGGGCCCTCAGACCACCCTCCCAAGATGCAGATAACCCGAGAGATATCATCTGCAAGCTTCATAAATACACTAAAAGACAGAATTATGCAGAAAATGCGTGGGAAGCAATATGTCAGGAGCCAGGGAGCGTCTCCGCTCGCCGGGCTCCGGTGCGCATGCGCACGGGACGAGCGCTTCGCCGCACACCCGTCCGCGGCCTGATGGTGCGACGCGCTCGCCGGGCAGGGGGACTATATCTGACGGCTCCAGCACCCAGTCGGGTTGCTGGTTTGTCGTCAGCTCTCCCCTGTTCCCTGAGCCTGTGTTACCTTGTACTTTGCCTGATCTGTGTACCGAACCTCTGCTGGCCTGTTTAACCACTACTCTCCCGGATTGTTCCTTGCACTTTTGCCTGATCTGTGTACCGAACCTCTGCTGGACTGTTTAACCACTACTCTCCCGGATTGTCCCTTGTACTTCTGCCTGATCTGTGTACCAAACCCCTGGCCTGTTTAACCACTACTCTGCTGGACAACCCTACCAATAACCTGCCTGATCTGTGTACCAAACCCCTGGCCTGTTTAACTACTACTCTGCTGGACTATCTTGATTATACCTGCCGGATCTGTGCACTGAACCCTGGCCTGCTTAACCACTGCACTGCTGGATCTTGTGATACCCTGATTATTACCTGCTTGTTCCCTAACCTCTGCTTGTGTTTTCAGCCTTGCTCCCTGTGGATCCCAGGACACCTGCTTCCAGTTTCTGAACCTACTATCCTTCCGGAAGCCCGTGCCTCCGCGTGCCCTCAGCCTCCTGTACCCATTTCGGGGGTCTGGGTGCGCGTGGTCGTAAGGGCGAGCCGCTCTCGGCATCTCGGCCTCGGTGAGTATCTGTCCGTGACAGTACAAACCAGCCAGATGTCTGAGGCCGACAGAGCGCGCTCTCCTCTGGAGATCCTGTGCCAACAAGTATCTACCCTTGCGGACTCCGTACAGAAGTTACAAGAAGGTTATACACAAATCGATAACCGTCTGCAGCAGATCACCGGGTTACTACCTTCCGCAGCCGCAGCTCCTGCACCCAGCAGTGGGGGTCCACTTCCCCAAGCTCCGACCAACCCCACTGTGGTCATGGCTCTTCCTGAGCCCAGGGTCCCTACACCTGAATGGTTCTCGGGAGACCGCAAGAAGTTTAGGGCTTTTAAAAACGCATGTTCCCTCTACTTCGCTCTACAGCCGAGAACCTTCTCCTCAGAAATCGTCAAGGTGGGGTTTGTGATTTCCCTGCTATCCGAAGAACCCCAGGCTTGGGCCCACAGCCTGATGGAACAGAGCAGTCCTGCCCTGAACACTATCGAGGCCTTCTTTGAGAGCATGACCCAGCTCTACGATGATCCGCAACGCATGGCCACAGCCGAAGCTATCTTGCACCATTTGTCCCAAGGAAGAAGACCTATTGAGGACTACACAGTGGAATTCCGCAAATGGGCGGCCGACACAAACTGGAATGAGCCAGCCCTACGTTATCAATACCGTCAAGGCTTGTCTGAATTACTCAAAGATGAGTTAGCTAGGATGGAGACCCCTGCTTCCCTAGAGGAACTCATCCAAGCAGCCACGAAGCTCGATCGGCGTCTTCGGGAGCGGCGCTCAGAACGGTTTCAGCTGCCTCGCCCTGCCTGGGCGTCGCCAAGACCTCACTCCACGGTATCCTCAACTTCATCTTCAGTTACCACTGCATTGGTCCCTGAGGTCGAACCAATGCAGCTCGGCTTGGTCCGAGGTCCGTTAACCTCCGAAGAGAAGCAGCGCAGGCGGCAGTCTAACCTGTGCCTCTATTGCGGAGGAACCGGACACTTCCTACGCAGCTGTCCGATCAGGCCTAGTAAGTTCCCTCAGTCAAACGTATTGAACTTTCAAAACAATAACATTCCCAAGGCTTATGTGATGTTGTTTGTTTCTCTACAGCTTCCGGAAAGGGAGACTCGCCTGCAGGCCATCGTTGATTCCGGGGCCTGCAGTTGTTTCATAGATTCCACCTTGGCACACAGATTGAAGATCCCTCTACAAACCAAAGAGCAGGATCTACAAATACATTTGGCCGACGGATCCCTTCCTTGCTCTGGTCCCATCACCCAGGAGACCCAACCTATTTCAGTAGTCACAGACTCCGGCCACCGGGAGTTCTTACGGCTTGACCTAATTCGTTCTCCAATCTTTCCCATCATACTTGGCCTACCATGGTTACAAGCTCACGATCCACTAATCAAATGGAGCACCAAGTCGGTATCCTTTTCTTCTCAGTATTGCTCTCAGCACTGCCTGCTCCCGGATTCCAAAGTTTGCGCCACAATGGCGGTACCACCAAGCAATCTCCAACACGTCCCCTCCGAGTACCTCGAGTTTCAAGAGGTTTTCAGTAAACAAATGGCTGACCGCCTACCACCTCACAGGGCCTACGACTGCCCAATTGACCTTCTTCCTGGATCCGAGATTCCATTTGGCCGGATATTTCCCCTGTCTGAAACCGAGCTGGAGGCTCTGAAGCAGTACATTGACGAAAATCTTGAGAAAGGTTTCATCCGCCCTTCATCCTCACCCGCCGGAGCAGGTATCTTTTTCGTTGGGAAAAAAGATGGTACCCTAAGACCCTGCGTAGACTATCGACAACTTAACAACATTACAATTAAGAACCGGTACCCGTTACCGCTCATTCCTGAGTTATTCCAGAGGTTCCGATCAGCCAAGGTGTTCTCTAAACTCGACCTCCGAGGGGCCTACAATCTCGTCAGGATCAGGGCAGGAGACGAATGGAAGACGGCCTTTAGATCCAGATTCGGTCACTTCAAGTATTTAGTGATGCCATTCGGTCTCTGCAACGCCCCAGCCACCTTCCAACATCTGGTGAATGATATATTTCGACAATATCTAGATGACTTCCTTGTGGTATATCTGGACGATATCCTCATCTTCTCCCCTACGCTAGAGATGCACAGGAGGCACGTTAAAACGGTTCTTGCTATTCTTCTACAACACAAGCTATATCTGAAAGCCGAAAAGTGTGAGTTTGAGAGATCAACCATACAATTCTTGGGATTCATACTCTCTACCAATGGGGTTGCAATGGACCCCCAGAAGATTCAGGCAATTCAGGAGTGGCCAGCTCCATCTAATAAAAAAGGAGTACAGAGGTTTATAGGATTCGCCAATTTCTATCGAAAATTTATTGTGGGATTCTCGGCCATTGTGGCACCTATTACCCAATTAACTCGGCAGCATCATTCTTTTCAGTGGTCCGCAGCTGCTCAAGAGGCTTTCCTTAAGTTAAAAGAACTATTCAGTTCCGCTCCAATCCTCTGCCATCCTGACCCGACTCAACCCTTCGTACTGGAGGTAGACGCATCGGAAATCGCAACCGGAGCAATTCTTTCCCAGAGACAGGGACCAAAGGCCATTCTACACCCAGTAGCCTTCGCTTCTCGGAAACTCAGCCCACCGGAACTCAATTACGACGTGGGTGACAGAGAGCTGTTGGCTATAAAGTTTGCTTTGGAGGAATGGAGGTATCTGCTGGAGGGGGCAGTTCATCCGGTGATGATCTTTACGGATCACAAGAATCTCGAGTACCTCAGAACAGCAAGATGCTTAAAACCCCGCCAAGCCCGTTGGGCCCTTTTCTTCTCTCGCTTTAATTTCCATATAGCATACAGACCTGGGGCAAAGAACGGGAAGGCTGATGCCCTTTCACGGATGTTTTCCGCAGATTCCCAAACACCAACACCCAGCACGATCCTCTCTCCTCAAAATTTCCTCGGACTAACTCAAGCAGACTTAATATCCTCCATCAAATCTTCATCAGGCGCATGTACAGAACCAGCTGTGCATTCCCTGAGAAGATACGAAGATCTTTTCTGGATTAAAGGAAAAATATTTGTACCTCAGGTGACTCGGCCCTTAGCCCTTCAGATGTGTCATGATCACAAGATGGCAGGGCATTTTGGGAATAAGAAGACGGCTGAACTCCTTTCTCGTTCCTTTTGGTGGCCAGGATGGAGAAGGGATTGTAAAGAATATGTGGCGTCCTGTTCCCTGTGCCAGAGAAACAAGGGTCAAAACACCAAATCCTGGGGTCTGCTCAGACCTTTGCCCATTCCGGAACGACCATGGGCTGATGTGTCCATGGACTTCATCGTTGACCTACCCAGCTCAGAGAGTTTCTCCACCATCCTTGTTGTTGTCGACCGCCTTTCCAAAATGGCCCACTTTCTGCCCATGAGGGGTACTCCCTCTGCCGTAGACACGGCCAACATCTTTCTAAGGGAGGTTGTTAGGCTCCATGGGATACCAAGGAGCATCGTGTCAGACAGAGGCGTCCAGTTCACGTCCAAATTCTGGAGGGAACTATGCAAGGCTTTGGGTATCAACATTTGTCTTTCTTCTGCTTATCATCCCCAAAGCAATGGCCAGACGGAGAGGACCAATCAGACACTAGAGCAATACCTCCGTTGCTTCTGCTCGGGTTCTCAGGATGATTGGGCGAGCCTCCTCCCCTACGCTGAATTTGCGTACAATAACTCTATCCATGCCTCCACCAACCAGACTCCTTTCTGGACCAATTGCGGGTTCCATCCCACATCCTTCGCTAACAACATCCCCGAAACGGCAGTTCCTGCAGTCCAGGATAGGATAATTTCGCTACAATCCAACTTTCAGAAAATACAAGACACACTACGCAAAACCCAGGAGGACTACAAGAGACAGTACGACCGGGGCAGAAAGGCAAACCCAAAATTTGATGTAGGAGACGAGGTCTGGCTGTCCACCGTTAATCTGAGATTACCGCTGCCATCTCGAAAACTCGGGCCTAAATTCATTGGGCCTTTTCAAGTCAGGAGGATCATCAACCCTGTGGCTGTGGAGTTGACACTTCCCAAGACATATCGGATTCACCCCGTTTTCCATGTGTCACTACTGAAGCCTGTGGTGCCCAGTCCTTTTCTGGGAAGAAGAGAACCCCCTCCTCCGCCAGTCAGAATCGATGGCGAGAATGAATTCGAAGTGGAATCCATTCTTGGCTGCAGAAAGAGGGGCAGACAGTTACAGTACTTGATTCAATGGAAGGGGTACCCCCCCGAAGATAATTCCTGGGAGCCCGCCAGGAATCTGCACGCTCCACAGTTAATTTGAATGTTTCATCAAGATCATCCGGAACTGATGGCCAGCCTTGGCGTCCAGTGTCCGCCCTTAGGAGGGGGACACTGTCAGGAGCCAGGGAGCGTCTCCGCTCGCCGGGCTCCGGTGCGCATGCGCACGGGACGAGCGCTTCGCCGCACACCCGTCCGCGGCCTGATGGTGCGGCGCGCGCGGGTGCACGGCGGTCCCCGTGTGCGCGCCGTAGCCCGTGCGGGTGCCCGGTAGCGCGTCACACTGACGCACTCGCCGGGCAGGGGGACTATATCTGACGGCTCCAGCACCCAGTCGGGTTGCTGGTTTGTCGTCAGCTCTCCCCTGTTCCCTGAGCCTGTGTTACCTTGTACTTTGCCTGATCTGTGTACCGAACCTCTGCTGGCCTGTTTAACCACTACTCTCCCGGATTGTCCCTTGTACTTCTGCCTGATCTGTGTACCAAACCCCTGGCCTGTTTAACCACTACTCTGCTGGACAACCCTACCAATAACCTGCCTGATCTGTGTACCAAACCCCTGGCCTGTTTAACTACTACTCTGCTGGACTATCTTGATTATACCTGCCGGATCTGTGCACTGAACCCTGGCCTGCTTAACCACTGCACTGCTGGATCTTGTGATACCCTGATTATTACCTGCTTGTTCCCTAACCTCTGCTTGTGTTTTCAGCCCTGCTCCCTGTGGATCCCAGGACACCCGCTTCCAGTTTCTGAACCTACTATCCTTCCGGAAGCCCGTGCCTCCGCGTGCCCTCAGCCTCCTGTACCCATTTCGGGGGTCTGGGTGCGCGTGGTCGTAAGGGCGAGCCGCTCTCGGCATCTCGGCCTCGGTGAGTATCTGTCCGTGACACAATACTTTGATTTTGATGGAGCGCACCTGTACTTTTACCAGGACATTTTAAGGTGCACGCTTATGCAACGCAGAGCCCTATGGCCCCTGCTTGAGGCCCTTCAGAAGGCAGGTCTACCCTACCGCTGGGGCTTCCCTTTCTATCTACAAGCAACCAAGGAGGGGAAGAATGTCACGTTACGCACTAAGGATGACCTTCCATTTTTTCTAGAGACCCTGGGTCTGGAGCCGGTGGACTTCCCAGACTGGAGAGGTCCGAGTGATCATCCTCATATACAGCGGCCCCAGCCCTGGCTCACGGCCAACCGTAGGAGCCGTAGAAGAGACCGCAGACGCCATGCATCCACCTCTCCCATGGGTCCTGTGTCACCAAGGCACTAAAGGAAGCTGTCCTACCTTCGATCTGCACTCCGAGAGAAACGCTCTCCTCATTTGTTACAGAACTTCATCTGATTGCCCACTTTTTGTAAAGGGCCCCTGACCACTAACACAGCCATGTCGCCTGCAGTTGAGACAGAGCCACATATACCCACAAAGCAGCGCGTGACCACCTATCCTGGGATGAATGCCCCTGATCTGGAACTTGGCTTTGAATTTGTGAGAATACCCCAGGAGGAGATATGGAAGCCATGGCTCTGAACTTGCCATGTCAGGCTTTGGTTCTGGACGCCCTGCTTACCCGGCTCTCTGTTTCGCACTTTATCCTCTTTTTTTTGAGGTCCCCTCCCTCCCCCTATTTTTCATTTTTACCTTTTTGTTTTTTTCTCCCCACCTCAAGATAGAGCTGCGAACTTTTGTTATCGTTATTATAGAAACTCCCCTCTCTCATACACTGTATAATGTATATTGCCTATTGATCAGGAGAGGGCGGTGGATTGGGGCTGGTCCTTGCTCCCCTCCCTCTCGTGATGGTCCACGTCCCCCACGTAGGCCATACCTTTTTAGGTATATATTTCCTATTTTTGGAAATAGAGACAGGTCTCGGACATCTTTCCCTAACGGGGAGAGGCCCGATACCTGGCTCACAGGTATACCACTTTGTGGTAATGTTCATATTAATGTACCTTGCAATTTGTCTTACTTACTTTAACTTTGTCTTTTTCCTTCCCATCTGTTTACTCTCCTCTACTGTATACTCTTTTGTAGGGACTGCCTCCGGCTCCGCCTCCCGTTCTGTGCCCACTAGATCACTGCGAAAATTACTCATCCCGAGCTCTTCCTATGGCATCACTTAAGGTAATTTCATATAATGTGCGAGGTCTCTGCTCCCCATCCAAACGTAGTAAATTGTGGTGGGAACTTAAGCAATCAGGGGCTCAGGTGGTTCTCTTACAGGAGACGCATTTCACTCCACACTCACTACCCAAACTGCCCAATCATATATATACCCAATGGTTCCTCAGCAATTCGCCTACTGCGAAATCAAGAGGTACAGCTATCGCCATACATAAGTCTTGCCCCCTCCAAGTAATTGACACTGAGGTAGACTCCTTAGGGAGATATGTCTTTCTTAGGGGGATCTTAGCTGGGCAAAAGATCACAGTTGCTACGATCTACGCCCCTAATTGAAACCAACTCACCTTCATAGACAATACACTTGATAGACTGGCAGAATTTAGAGAGGGCCCTCTGATCTTGGGAGGC
Source organism: Lithobates septentrionalis (assembly GCA_037952835.1). NCBI lineage: Eukaryota > Metazoa > Chordata > Amphibia > Anura > Ranidae > Lithobates > Lithobates septentrionalis. The sequence goes on along the minus strand of JBBDGP010000264.1, from coordinate 7,697,261 downwards.
GATTTTAATATCAGCCCGGACCCACAACTAGATACCTCGCACAAGCGCCCTTCCCACTCACACGCTTTTTTTTTTTGTTTTCAAACGTTTTTATTTTTCTTTTTTTTAGGAAAATATAACAATTGGGTGTACAGGCACTGTAGTGACATAAATTACATTGGCTAGAAAGCCCATAACAGAGAAATGATATATCACACTCAGTGCGAACCATATTTCACATAATCATACAGTATGAGCCCAAAAAACCAAAATAATAATAAAAAAATAATAAAGGAAAATAAAGAAAAAAAAATAAAACAAACAAATAAAAATAAAGAATAAGAAAACATAAAGCAGCTAGTTGTGATAAATGTGTACTTCTAATAAATTAAGTTTACAGTCAGGGAGTACAAAACAATGTGTCTAATATTGTACAGATCAGATATGTTGTAAAGGCCCTGGAATTTCCCTTTGTGTGTTGTTAACAAATAGGTTTGATAATTGCATTAAGGGGGGTCAGCTGTGGGTTCTGAGGGATCTTCCAGTCTGTCACTGAGCAGCAGAGCTGTCCAGATGTTCCATTTTCGGTCAAATATAGGCATGGAATCTAGGAGAGTATGGTGTATTCTTTCCATGGATCTGATAGACTCCATACGAGAAATCACCTGTGACCAGGATACTTGGGGCCTCTTCCAGTTCAATGCTATAGCCCACTGAACCGCACTGAAGAGTGTATGGATTAATTTTTGTAGGGGGAGGGGAACATCTGGAAGCTCCGCAAACAGCAGACACATTTGACATGTCAGTGTAAGCGACATTCCGGAGAGAAGCCTTATGAGGGTTGTAGTTTTGTGCCAAACGGTGTCTAAGGCCTTACAACTCCAGAACGTATGCAGCAACGTACCCCTGTCCTGGCACCCTCTAAAACAGGTGCCAGAGACCAGGGGATATATCCTGTGAAGACGATCCGGAGTGTAGTACCATCTAGTGTGAAGCTTAAGTACCGTTTCTTTAATTGACACAGAACGAGTGCATTTGTGCATATTGTCTATCATGTCCTGCCAATCTCCGCCAGAGATCTCCTTGGCCATCTCCACCTCCCATGCTGCCATTGCTAAGGATTTTTGTGGGGAGTTGTGATCATTGAGGTAATGATAAAGTACAGAAATGGTCCCCTTATCCCTCGCCTCTTCTCCACATAAATGTTCAAAAGGGGTTTTCGACAATTCCACCTTCCTCTTCATAAAAGTCGTGTAGAAGTGTCGAATTTGCAAGTATTGGTGAAACTCGGATCCGCCCATACCATAAGTCTGCTGCAGGTGAGTGTAGGAACAAAAAGAAGCGTTCTTCAGCAGAGATCCGAGGTTCACCAAGCCCAGTGCAATCCATTTAAGATATGGCAAACTGGAGGAAAAAGCAGGGGGGAATGAGGGTTCTCCCAGAAAAGAGGATAAGAGGGGGACGTCAGAGTGCAGCTGGAACTTTTTGCGGTAAAGGGACCATAGATAAAGTGATTGACCCACTATATTGTTCAGAGGGGTGATGTCTCTGGCGGAGACCGAGCGGGACCAGAGGAGTCCGGGGAGGTAGTATGGAGTTACCGATATCCTTTCAAATTGTAGCCATGGCACAGAGGTGGGAATGGTATGCCACTGCGCCATTTGGATTAGCCGAGATGCCAGAAAGTATTTCCATAGATCCGGGCATCCCAAACCTCCCCTTCTCTGGGCTCTATACATTAGTGCTCGTCCCATTCGTGGTCTTTTATTTTGCCATATAAACCTGAGCAGGTCCGATTGAACCTTTTGAAGGACTGATCGAGAGACATATAGAGGAAGGGATCTGAAGAGGAATAGGAGCTTGGGGAGAATGTTCATTTTCACTGCCTGAATTCTCCCTAGAAATGATATGTGGTAGGAGGACCATTGACTTAAAAGGTACTTAACATTGGAAAAAGCTGGGGGGTAGTTCAATGAGTATAGTTGTTTCAGGGAGGGGGCCAATTTAATTCCAAGATATTGTAGAGAGATATGGTTCCAGGAGAATTTAAATTTATCCGTGAGGGTGGTCATTAAGTGTTGCGGGAGGTGAATTGGTAGAGCCGAACACTTGGAGGGGTTGATGCCCAGACCCGATATTTTATAGAAAGCGTCAAGAGAGGACATTAGGTTAGGGAGGGAGATGAGGGGGTCGGAGATGAAAAGCAATACATCGTCTGCGTAAAGGCTAAGTTTGAATTCCTGATCCCCCTTCCTGTAGCCCTTAATGTTTGGGTCATTAGAAATGGATCTAGACAGGGGCTCCATAGCCAGCGCAAACAGAAGCGGAGATAAAGGACACCCCTGTCTAGTGCCGCATCCCAGAGAGAAATAATCTGAGTAACATCCTGGAAGTTTAATTCGGGTTTTTGGGTTATGGTAAAGGGCTTTGAAGCCATGTATAAATGCCCCATTAAAACCAAATTTGGCCAATACCGTATCTAGATACGTCCAGAGGACACTATCAAAAGCCTTGTTTATATCTAAACTCAAAAACAATACTGAGTTTGAGTTCATATGAGCGTCCTGCAGGATATTAGTGGCTAATCGTATATTATCCGTGATCTGCCTCGATGGGATAAATCCGGTTTGATCGGGCGATATCAAGGAAGTAATGACTTTGGCCAGTCTGTCTGCTAGGATCCTGCCGAATATTTTAAGATCATTATTTATAACCGAAATGGGGCGAAAATTTTGGGGGAGGGTATGATCTTTGCCGGGTTTGGGAATAAGGGACATGTTGGCTAGCAACATTTCTGTAGGGAAACTTTGACCTTTGAGTATTTGATTATACATATTAGTAAGTGTGGGGAGCAGGGATTCAGCAAATTTTTTATAGTAAACGGGGGAGAAGCCATCAGGGCCTGGGGCTTTGGAGGGTTTAAGAGAGGAGATAATAGAGGCAATCTCCTCGGATGAGCAGGGGGCATTAAGGGTATCTAATTGCTCCTCCGAGAGACGAGGAAGCGAGAGAGTGTCTAGCCAGGACCGCATAGGGGGAGGGTGTGAAGGGTCCAGGCCAGAAAAAAGTTTTTGATAGAAGGTAGAGAAAATCTGCAGTACTTGTTTAGGATGTGAAGTGAGGTTGCCGTGGTTGTCTTTTAATTTGTAAAGATGGGTCGGTTGGGTAGACTGTTTAAGCTTTCTAGCAAACATCGTGGAAGCAGAGTTACTATATAGGAGGAAGCGCGCTTTGGACCATCTAAGAGATTTCTCGATGTGACCCGACAGTATATCATCTAGGGCTCTGCGTTTTTCGGTAATCTGAAGGATCAACTCTTGTGAAGGGGTCTGAGTGTGTCTATGATATAATTGTTCTAATTCCATGGTGAGTTTGTGGGTGTCCTGTTGTTTTTGTCGTTTTTGGGTCGTGGAAATTTCTATCAGATGGCCCCTCATCACAGCCTTATGGGCTGCCCATAGAGAGATAGGAGAAATGTTCTCTACATTATTAAGCCTAAAGTATTCTTTAAGATGTCCCTCTAACTGAGCCATTATCACTGGATCGGTGAGTAATGCTTCATTAAGGCGCCAGGACCTGGCTACATGTGGGAGGCCTAAACATGAGATATGGGTGGATACAAGGTGATGGTCTGACCAGGGGCAAACATGTATGTTGGCTGTAGTAGAGTTCACTGTTAAAGAGGGGGTACCAAAAATATAATCTAAGCGGGAGTAACTGTCATGAGGGTGGGAATAGAACGTATATTCCCTAGAGCCGACATTGTGGGCTCTCCAAATATCAATAAGTTGAGAGGATTTTAGGGAATGTTGTAGGGATTTGGGAAAAGCTTTAGATGTGGGGCATGTTCGGCTTCTATCAAGTACTGAGTGGGCCACTAAATTAAAATCCCCACCGATTAATATATGAGGGGAGTGGAATCTATCTAGGATTTGAAAGAATTCTTTAAAGAACGTTGCCTGTGAGGCGTTCGGGGCATATACTGAGGCCATAGTTAGAAGCTTGTTTTGGATAGTACCCTGAACTATCACGAAACGACTGTTGGGGTCTTTATAAATTTTATGAGCCTGAAACATCACTGAATTTTTGATAAAAATGGCCGCCCCTCTAGACCTGGACCCATGGGTAGTGAAATAGCTTTGATTGAATGCCTTGTCAAAGTATGATGGGTGATTATCTCTGGAGAAATGCGTCTCCTGGAGAAAGACCACATCTGCACCAAGAGATTTGTATGTTTTGAAAGCTTTTTTTCTTTTTTGAGGGGTATTAAACCCTTTAACATTATGGGAAATTATTTTAATCCCCATGGTTATTTATAGTGAATTTGCTGGGGTCAGTATGGGGTCCAGGCCGAGAGGGAGCAGCCAAACAGCAACTAGGCTTTTTCAGAGGTATAACATAGCTATGGCGCTTAGTCCAGTGGAACCTCTCGCATCTAAACTCTGAGTTAGTAGCACATAAATCACAATGATATTGCCAATTGGTGTGCACAACACAAAAAAAAAGCAAAAGCATAAAATCATAAACATAGAGAAACAAAAGAACTAGAAACCTGAATACTAGGCCAAAAAGTGGCCAAACAAAGCACCGGGGGGTCATGGGGAAAAACATCCCATGGACCCAAAAAAAAGTGTCCATTCGGACCAAAAGGTCTGACACTCTGAGTGGTAGCGATTGTGTCATCCGTACAGACATAAATTCGGCAGAGGAATTTACCTGTGGGGAATCAACCAGCTCTAACATCACTGACCAGACGGGGAGCCAGCCAGTTCTCATTGATAAAGAGTGTAGGGACAATCATAGGGGCGCAACCGGGAGTCCGTAATGAGCCGGGAGAGTCCAATCTTCTTTCAGCATGTTGGGAGATGTTCAATTCTCGATATCCTGGAGGAAGAGAGGTAAAAGAAAAAAAAACAAGGGTAGGGGGAAAAAGGAAAAAAAAAGAGTCCCATTACAAGTGTGTCCTGACGTCAGTCACGGCGTTGTTCTCTGCGGTCTCTTCTAGGTGGAGGGGTTGCCCAAATAGCTGAGTGACGTGGAGTGGAGGGTAGTCTGGGCAGGGAAGCCGCATCCAGGAGGCCCATCTTCACCAGTAATTCTTTTCCCTCTAATAGGGTGGTCACAGAGTAGGTTGTGCCATTGTGAGGCACCTGCAGCTTGAAGGGGAAGCCCCATCGGTATCGAATACTGGCCGTTTGAAGAACAGAGGTAACCTCCTTCATCCTCCTGCGCTTATCCAGGGTGGTAGGAGAGATGTCTGGGTAGATTTGAATCGGGGTACCTTCCAGACGAATATTAGGGGTGTTCCGTGAAGCTCTAAGAATTTCCTCTTTGACCAGGAAGTCCTTAAGGCAGAGTACTATGTCCCTTGGTGGTTTCTCTGGGGGAGGGGGAGGGCGAAGGGCCCTGTGAATCCTATCACAGGAGAAGGCCGACAGTGGGGAGTCTGGCAGAAGGGATTGGAATATCTTCTGTATCGCAGGTAGTAGATCGGTGACCGATTCAGGCACTCCACGCACCCTAAGATTGTTGCGGCGGTTCCTGTTATCGAGGTCCTCGATGTGAGCTTGGAGCTGTAGGACCGTGTCAGATAGGGACTCATGTTCCTTCCTTAGGTCAGAATACACTAAGGAGAGCTCGTCGTGCTTTGTCTCTAGTAAGTCAGTTCTGCTACCCAGGGCCGCAATCTCCAGGGACAACGTGTTAGTAGACTTGTGGAGCTCTGATTGGAATTTCTGGGCGATCTTATCATACATAAGAGTCAAGCTCTCATCCAGATCTGCTTTAGTCAGTTGGAACGTGTACTCACTGTCTCCCTGGGAGTGCGGTGGTGAGGAAGCTGCTGTAGGAGAATGTGCCTGTGACTGTGTCCTCCGGGCGCCATCTTGGGCCTGCATGCTTCTCTCCTTCTCTCTTAGCAGATAGGTTGTTAAAGATCTTTGGGCCGGTTTTCCACGGCGATTTCTAGTGCCCGTCATGCGCTGAGTGTTCCGCCGGGGGTGCGGGGATAATTTAGGTAGATAACGAAAGTTAATCGCCCCGGGGAAGTGCCGTTAGTCTCCGCGGCTCACGGAGCTCTCAGTCCTTGCTTCCTCCTCGGTTCGCGCCGCGCATGCGCCCCCCCCTCACACGCTTTTTTAAAACACTTTCATAAAACCCTGCAAACACACGACTCTTAGATAGTTGGCGAATTCTTCACCCGGTCGACAGAGACTACAGCTACTATTCAAAAACACATGATGTCTATACCCGTAAAGACCTGATCTGTGTAGATCACTTGGCACTGGAGCTGCTGCAGTCCTCGTCCATCGGAAATATAACAATCTCTGACCATGCCCCAGTAATGGCCTCCCTGGTTTTGCCACAGAGTAGCCGTAGGACTTGGTCGTGGCGCTTGAACGAATCTCTGTTGGACGATGCTGTAGCGGTTTCTGGGGTTAAAAAGGTCCTGTCCCACTACTTTAAAGAAAACACCACAGAGGGGCTGAGTAAGGGGATTGTATGGGAGGGCCACAAAGCAGTGGTGAGAGGCGAGCTGATCTCCCAGGGATCTAGATTGAAGAAAGCTAGGCAAGTAGACTTTGACAAGGTACTTCAAGCGCTTCAGCAGGCGGAACTTAGACACAAACAGAACAGTGACCCAGAGGCTCTGAGGGCCTTGATAGACTTGAGGGAATTGTTCTCTCGACTACTGGACAGACAGGCACGCAGGCGAACGCGATATCTATCGCATAAATACTATGAACATGGCAACAAATGCGGCAGTATGCTGGCTAAAGCCCTTAGAAAAAAACGAGCGCTTATGTGCATAAGTTACACCTCCCCACAAGTGAGTACACAGTTAGACCCTCCCAGATAGCCTCTGGATTCCAGGACTATTACAATACATTATATAACCTAAATTCGACACAGACCCCAGAGACCCAGGCCATACGGAAAACAGCCATCCAAACATATCTGACTGCTTCTGGACTGCCAGCACTGACAGACGAACAATGTTCTACATTAGAAGCACCCATTACTGTCACTGAAATAGAAGCCACTGTGAATTCTCTTCCAACGGGAAGAGCCCAGGCCCTGATGGATTCTCCAAGGTCTATTATAAGATGTTTTTACCTCTGCTATCTGAATCAATGTGTAGCTACTTTAATAGCAGACGGCGCAGTTATCCCTAATGAAGCCTTACTAGCTCACATTTCGGTAATACCTAAAGAAGGGAAAGACCCCACTATGCCCCAAAGTTACAGACCCATATCCCTCCTCAACGTAGATATCAAAATACTAGCCAAGATTCTAGCCACCAGACTAAAACAACTAATCCCACTAATAGTACACCCCGATCAAACAGGGTTCATTACCGGCAGGGAAGCTAGGGACAACTCAATTAGAGCAATCCACCTGATTCATTGGGCCCGAACTTCTCCCACGCCCCCCCCTTACTTGATCTTATCCACTGATGCGGAGAAAGCCTTCGATCGGGTGGATTGGACCTTTTTACGGGCTACGCTGGAAGCTTTGGGCCTTCGCTCCCATATGCTTACTTGCATAATGGCCCTATACTCAGACCCACATGCTCAAGTAAAAGTGAATGGCTCCCTCTCCACGAGGTTCCCAATCAGAAATGGCACGAGGCAGGGGTGTCCTCTATCCCCACTCTTGTTCGCCCTTGTGCTGGAGCCATTCCTGCGCACTGTTAGGGCAAATCCAGACATTAAGGGGCTTACGATAGGTCCTACAGAACATAAACTTTCGGCCTATGCAGATGATGTGCTATTCCACATCACAGAGCCTCTAGTATCGTTGCCTAATCTGATGCGGGAACTTCAAAATTTTGGAGTTGTCTAATTTCAAAATTAACTACACGAAATCAGAGATATTACCCATTCAAATGACACCCTCCCTGACAGACTGATTAAGGACTGCCTTCCCGTTCACTTGGACTAAATCATCCCTAAAATATTTAGGCATAAGACTGACAGATAGATTTGAAACCTTATTCACCACTAATTTCCCTTCCCTAATAACAAATGTGAGGAAGGACCTGACTCAGTGGGCTAAGACGGCCTTCACTTGGACCGGAAGGCTTAATATTATTAAAATGAATGTCTTACCCCGGTTACTGTTTTACATGCAGATGATACCTGTGGCCTTACCTTAGAGTTTTTTTACTCAGTTATCCAGTATCATATCCACCTTCGTATGGAACAATAAGAGACCGAGAATCGCCATTAGATTACTGAGGCGCCACAGGGACACGGGGGGCCTGAGCCTTCCAGACGCGCAAAAATATTATCGAGCAATGGTCTTACAAAGGATACTAAATTGGCACTTTCACACACACTCCAAAATATGGGTCTCATTGGAAAAATATATGGCAGGAAGAAACCTGGCATATGCGCCGTGGTTGGCCCGGGAGCACAGGGGATTATCAATCTATATGTCCTCATTGACGACTCAGCTTTTGAAAGCCTGGGACCGGCTCAATACTAATTTGGACTTGGTGCCCCCTGTGTCACCTCTGGCCCCGCTAGGAGGATATCAGTGGTTCCTGCCTGGGGAACAGATAGGATTTTTTGGCTCCTGGGTGGATGACAGTAATGCCTGCTGTGGTAAATTGATAGAAAGTAGTAAATTAGTCTCACTAGAAGCCCTCAGAGCCCGGTCAAGGAGTTTCCCTATGGACTTTTGGCGATATAGGCAACTTCATCACTTTTTTAAACAACACGGAAGCTCTATAAGAGACACTTCCTCCCTCACACCGTTTGAACGTCTATTCATAGACGAAGAGCCGATTCCACATATGATCTCGGAACTGTATCAGCTGCTCAGTTTTGCTACTCCAATAGTGAAGCCACCATACATTAGGATGTGGGAACGGGACCTGGGGGTAGTCTTTACTTCTGTCCAGCTATCTGCCCTTTATCAACTCACTCGGTCTAGTTCCATTGATTCTAAGACGCAAGAAATGAATTACAAAATAATGATGCGCTGGTACCGAGTACCGGCAGAGTTAGCAAAAATATATCCAACAACGTCGGAGCTATGCTGGAGGGGTTGTGGTCACAAAGGCACTCTCCTCCACATTTGGTGGGATTGTCCTGCAATTAAATGCTACTGGGAGGATATCAAATCACAAATTAAAGATATCACGGGCATTGAAATTCCTCTCTCTCCGGAACATTTCCTGCTACACATTCCTCCCATGCCAATACGCCAGTATAAAAAAAGTATACTGCCCCACTTGATTAATGCGGCAAAGCGGCTTCTCCCTATATACTGGAAACGGTCGCAAGTCCCATCCAGAGAGGAATGGTATCGCAAGGTGGGAGATATCCGTGAGGCAGAGGACTGGATTGCCACATGTAAAGGAGTTAGAGACCGCTTCACAGCGATGTGGCAACCCTGGACAATATATACCTCTGATTTAAGTCACATTCCCTCTAGCCTAGATATAGCCCTTCTTGAGCTAGCTGATCCATCTTTGAAAGGACGCCTTATTGGCCCACAGCGGGGAGCAGAGAACCAAGACCCGAGATAAACTAAAGTGAAAAACACTTAGGGGACATGTGTTCCCTCCTATTGTTCTAATTTTTAGTAGGTATGGTGCTGTCGGGAGGGCCTTGACGGGGGGCAGGGCTGGACGCAGGATCCCAGATATGTTCCAGACTATCTTTTCTTCTCTTTTCTTCTTTCCACCCACATATATACTATATTGAGCCTTAACTAGTTATGGTTGTCCGTTTAAGGACAAAGTGGTATGTTTGTTGCCAGGTGACTAATAAGTAATGACTAAGCAAAGGAGCCGGACGGTCCTTGGAGATTTTTGGCTATGAGACGCCCTGATCTGGGGGTGTTCTAGTGTTATTATGCTGATATGGCTTTGTCGGGTGATCTTGGGGGGGCTGGGGGGACGGGGGCGCGGGGAGAGGTTAGTTGGAGGCGTATGTTGCCCCCCTCTCTCTGCGGGACCTCGCCCAGTCCACCTTATAAACTGTTTGCACAACCGAACTTAGCTTAAAACCTGGGAAAGACATGTCAAGCTTTCATAGTCCCGGGACCAAGACAGGCATATTTTTGTTTTTCCTTTTCTGGTTTTTTGGTTACCTGGCAGATTGTTGGTGTATTCCCCCCCCCCCCCTTTTTTTTTCCCTTTTTCTTTATACCAATGCTAATTACACCAGTTAAAAGTGACTGCCCAATACTCAATATGCATGACTGATAGCATTGATGTTCTTGTTTTTCTCACTATGTTATTCATTCTTTTTGTTAAATAACAAGAAAAAAGGACCGGTTTATCACCTAAAAACCGTCTATTTAGATGGATGTAACTCTATATTCACAGTTTTATAAGTTTGCAATGTGGTATCCTGTCTTTCATAAAAAAAAAAAAAAAAGAAGAAGAGAACACGCTGCATTGAGAGATTTCAAAATTTGCTGCGTGACGAATGTGCTATCTCCATTACAAACGCTAGTTTTACCGAGCGCTTTCGGTTCGTACTTGATTCTGAGCATGCGTGAACTTTTGTGCACGGACTTGTGTACACACGATCGGACTTTCCGACAACAAAGTTTTGTTGGCAGAAAATTTGAGAACCTGCTAATAAACATTTGTTGGCGGAAAGTCCGACAGCAAATGTTCGATGGAGCATGTTGTTCTGACAACAAGCTCACATTGAACATTTCCCGTCGGAAAATCCAACTGTGTGTATGCGGCATTAGAGGCGCTTTTTGTTCTGTCTTTTTATGCATCTACTACAAAGTTGACTCTGCTCCTGAGAAAAGCCTTAGCCCTGAGTATACAAGCGTTACAGACTTCCACCTGTGGCTCAGTCCTTTTCCATTGGTCCTGCATCACCTTTTTTTGCACTCCTTATGGACCTTGTTGGATATCACATCAACTTATACAGAACTTTGTGATAAGTACTTAGACTTGTTCCTACACAGCCCTTTATAGGAGTTTACCCTGAGTGCATGTCATGTATGTCTCATAAAATTTAGCATGAATGCAGTAAACTCTTTCCTGGATAAAGTGGAAGAGGGACCACACCTGGCAGATCTGTGGCACACTCTGAGGAGTGAGTTGTCTCAAGTAGTGTCAACTCACTCTTCAAGTAACATTTAAAATAAAGCTCTGAGAGTCACATTTAAATGGAGCAGCATGTGGCTTATACTAGTGCTGTTACCAGTTTGGGATCCAAAGACTGTCAAAACTTTAACAATACACTTACTTCAGCCCGTTTTATATGGAGACTGGGACACTCCTGACACATTTCTCCCAAATGATTTTCTGATGATCTAGGCTATTGTCAGGACCCTGAGGAGGCTCACTGTAGATTGCCTCAGAACTGTTAGTGGATCTTGAGCTTAAAAATACCTGATACAGTGGGACTGCTCACCCCGGAGCTTGGGATCCAATAACCAATTGTAACATCAGTTAAAAACCTTAATTTACACACAACCAACTGCTTAAACAGAAGAGGTTAATGGTTGAGGTGACTAGGTCACTGTAGGTGGCAACAAGGACTAGCTGGAGTGTGAACTATCTCTGGTGGATAGGAGCAATGTTGGGGAGAAGCTGCCTCACACAGCAGAAAAAAGGCAGGAAGAGAGAGGGGAGCATGCACGTGCTACATTCAACTAATGACGCAGCATACGATTCCTCAGCATGTTAGGCCAGCCATAGATGGATCTTTTTTTGTTTTTTTTTCAGCCAGCCAGCTGACTAAAAAAAAAAAATCTACACAATCAAGGTGAATGAAGGAATACTCTTTGCTGCGCTCTTGTATTCTGAAAGCCGGACTCCTCCACTGTCAGAATACACTGATCAGTTCTCCAGCCATTTGGCTGCATGCTCCGATCGAGTAAAAATTTTCCAACTGTCCCGTTCGCGATAAGATGATCGTTAGATCGACTTTTCTGGAGCAGGAATAGCCAAAGATGGATGGAAATTTGGGCAGACCCTGCCTTACCGGAAAAATTTAGATCCATCTATGGCCAGCTTTGGTTCACAGTAACCAGTGAAATACAGGAAGAAGATGGTGATAAATTTTACCGACAATGCAGTAGGTTCTGCTGCTCAGACTAAATGGTGTACTCATTTAGAGTCCCCGGGTCACCCCAGTGGCTGTGGCACAACTCCGAATCTAGAACACACTCTGCATCTAACTAACACAGTGCTCAAAGGTCTGAGAAGTGGTATGGGCAGAACCCACTGCCCAGAGGAGACATTTTGGACAAGATTCACAATCTTCGGTTCAGTGGAATTCAGGTAAAGCCTTCAAGGCAGTGCAGAGGATTAGCCAATATGGATAGTTACATGGTTAATATGGTTGAATAAAGTCCATCCAGTTCAACCCAAAAAAAAAGGCAATGAGCCCAACTTAGCAGCATGTAGATATCTCGATTAAAGAAAAAACATCTTGATAAAAAAAAATGAAGAAACAAGATGGCTAGTAAAAAAGGGAATAAACTTTTCTCAATATGGAAAAGACATCCCTTCTCCTAGGACACTAGCAAAAAACTAAAACTTGATTGTTGTAATTACTGTGAAATCTGCTTCTTAAAATCCATTAAGGGACACAGGTCCCACCTTCTTTGTTTGTAATCTACTCCTATGAACTACTTTCTACAAAACTGAAGCATGCTAGGACTGGAAGGGTATACTTGGCTGGCCAGTGGGGTTTTTGTTTGCATCTCAGGAACAATTCCAATGTCATGGCTCCTGGAGGTTTATAATAGATTCTCTATCTACATGGAATATAGGTGGTCAGGCCCAAAAACGATCAACTGATATACTGTAAGTTTATTGGCATAATGCCTGCTGTTTGAACCTCCATCATGTGGTCTTAAAGTGTGAAAGTTGGCACAAAATGGTGAGAACATAAGAAGAGTAGGGAAAAGCAAAAGAGAAAGAAAAGCGGGGAAAGCAGAAAAAAAAGAGTAAAGGGAAGAAGGAGAAATAAGGATTGGGGTTCACGCCTTCTTGGCTCTGTCCACCCAGCCCAGTCAGGTGGTTGCAGATAGAGTAACCAGGGATTTAAAATCTTTTCTAACTTAATCTGTTCGCCTAGCTAGAAGGCTAGCTATTTTTTTCGTGTAGCATTTTCGAAGACAACTTATTTTTTATCGCGACTAGATCAACAGCAGCGGTTTCCCATGCCTTGCAATAGTTATTTTAGCTGCCAATAAAAAGTTGAATATGAGTTGTGTATGTCGGGAGCACCCTCCAGAGGCTTATTTAAGGCTGGGTTCACACCTAATACAGATGCGGCTCACAGCAGAGGTCTGGTTCCTCCCTGTTCTCAGTTTCAGGGACAAATCAGGCCTGGATTTTTGCCTGAGTTAGGACCTGAAACAGAGCCAAAGACGCACAGGACCCCTGTGAAATCCGCTCCGCAGCCGCCCTGGAGATATGTGAAACGGCTCCATTGAGAGAGAGGGGAAACCCACATTCAATTCGCATAAATGTGAACCCAGCCTAAAAGTACAATTTTGGCAGATTTAGGGACCTTCACATTTGTGACCGTGTGGAGTGAAGCATCCAAAATCAGCTTACTTTGGGGCAGGTCCACCAAATATGGTACAGTTCCCTCCTGTCCACATCCCCGAAAACATGCAATGGTTGTGTCAGGGTACATCTTGGCTATCCTGGAGGAGACCAGGTACCATCGAGATACCACCTTATAATTTGCTTCCACCAGGGTCATGTTGAGAATTTCAGAGTGTAGTCTAGCTTTCCAACTGGGCCAAATCTCAGGCAGGAGCTCCTCCCCAAGTCCGTTTTCTATGCCTGTTGGTAAAACCATTTGTCTGGTAGGGTGGAGAAAAATAAGTATAACATTATAATGCCTCCCTGCGGGCCTAAGTCTAGAAAACACCTAGTTCCGTAAAACGTCTTAGTGGTAATGTCCTCTGTAGATGATTTAAGAGATTGCAAAATGGAGGATCTGGTTTAGTCTGAAGGATTCTACAGGGGCATTCCAAGTGTCTGGTAAAAGTACTCTGGAGGGCAGATGTGCAAAATTTAAAAAATAAATAAAAAATTTAATTTGCACAAACCTACCAAAAACATCATTTTAGTATCATTTTAAAGTAAAACTACTTTACTAAAAATTAACACAAAAAAGAAAAAATGCACTTTTTCACCTTCTATGTCTTTTTGTCTATATATTACATAAAAATACATTTTGCAAGACAATATTTCTAAAAGAAAGCCTAGGGGTACATAGGTATGAGAACTGTAGTGGGTAAAAATCAGGGTTATTGTGAACAGGGTCTGTGTACTGGTATGAGAAGATAATTCCTTTTTTAATCATCTACATATAAAGGATGGGTTCATGTTTCAAACACATTGATTTTAACATACATTTTACCATACTTTGCTGTATTTAACCACAATTTTATACAATGTAGTCTTAATCTGTGGTAAAATGCCTTGTAATATTGTGTCTATACTAGGCATTTTAGAAATGGCATTAGCCTGGTTACTATGCTTTTCTTTATTAGTCCCTACTGTTTGTCTGTTACTGGCCCTTACATTTTTAGCAGATGGACCAGATTGCATACTACCTTCTGTGCTCTCAGTGTCGTTGTTGACAAAACCCTCAAAATCTTCAACACCATCTGACACTGAACTTTCATCACTGTCAGAACACAAAAGGCATATGCCTCCTTCACAATGAAAGACTTATGTGTCATAAAAAAATTATGTTAAAAAACTGATCAATCTATGTAATGAATTAGTTTAGCACAACAAATAATTGGCTTACTTTAACAAGTAACCAATAAATGAAGCATTGTAATTAACCTATACAATAAAATTATAAACCTAATCTGATTAATTAATAAATAATCCTTCTAAATGGTTAATAATACAGTAAATTAACCACTTGCCGCCCGCCTTATAGCAAAATGATGACGGCAAAGTGGTTGTGTTATCCTGATCGGAGGTCATATGATGTGATCAGGATAACAGAGCCGGCGTGCGCCCGCGGGGGTGTGCAACATGGCGATCGGAGGTGCTGTGTGTCAGTCTGACACACCGCAACTCCGATCGTGGTATAAAGCCTCTGACAGAGGCTTCTTACCACGTGATTAGCTGTGACCAATCACAGCTGATCATTGTGTGAACCAGGAAGTGTCGGTAAATGGCTTTCCTCGGTTCATGCTGACAGGGAGAGCCGATCGGTGTCTCTCCCTGTCAGAGGGGGGTCTGTGCTGATAATCAGCACATTGATTATCAGCACAGCCCCCATCAAAAGGTGCCCATCAGCCGCCAATCAGTGCCCATCACCTGCCAGCCTGTCCCCATCTATAAACGCCTGTCAGTGCCCATAATAGTGCCGATCAGTGGCCATAACAGTGCCCCATCAGTAATGCTTGTCAGTGCCCCAAAGTGCCAATCAGTGCCACTCAGTAATGCCTGTCAGTAGCTCCTCATCAGTGCTGCCTATCCAGTACCACCTATCAGTGCCCATCAGTGCCGCCTATCAGTGCCCATCAGTCTTTTTTTTTAAATTGTCGGTCTTTTTTTCGTTTATAGCGCAAAAATTAAAAACCGCAGGAAGTGATCAAATACCACCAAAAGAAAGCTCTATTTGTGGAAAGAAAATGATAAAAAATTTAGTTTGGGTACAGTGTGGCATGACCGCGGGAAGGGAGGGGGGGGGGGGTTACCTAGTATGGAAGTGGTTAACATACTGTATAAAAAAACTAGTCTAAAAACCTTTTTATAAAGGGATAAACATTTCTTGCTTAGATCTTCTGCTATAGGCAGCAAGGTTTTGCAGTGTGTTCCAAATGTCCCAAACTCTTTTGACAGTCTTCTGCTTTTGTCCATATAAAGCCTGTTTGTGTTTGCTATATGTTATTTTTACATCCCCTTCTTCTTGGGCTTCCTGTCTATTTTCAGTTTTTTTTGTAAGCTATTAAATTGTTTTTTAAAGCATTTTATGTATACAGTCAAATCATATTTTTAAGCAGATTGATCAACATTTAGTCAAATTTTTTTAACTCCTCATTCTGGTCTTTTTATTTATTTCTAGGCTATCTTATTTCCATTGATTGGATACCATGTCTAAAGATAAATTCATTTTTAAAAGTGCATAAGCGCACCACCAAATAACAGCATGAATGTTAACAATGCCAATATTCCAACTGGCTACTCAGATACTGCACTTCCGGGTTCCACGTAATGCGTACTGATGTCATCTTGGGGTAGAATACTGGCAATATTGGCATTGGTAATATTCATGCTATTACTGTATATGGTGGTGCAAAAGGTTTGTACACCTACAATGTAGTGAAGGATTGAAACAGCCCCCTTGGACTTTTTAGGCAGAAATGGTCATAAAGATAACTTTATAGGAAAAGGCAATATAATGCCACTTTTATTAATACAAAGCATAAAAACTTGTTTACAGGAAGATGGCCGCTTAGCCTGAGAGCTCCGCCATACAGCCGGGGGAATCCGTAGTCATCGGAGCGCAGACACGGTTTACCCGCCCTAGTCTGACCCAGCACAGTCCGGAGAATCGATCGGGATGCCGAGGAGGAGAAAAGAGCCGCCGCCGCAGCTTCGTAAGCTGCAGGGCTACTTCCCTAATGCAGCGCGGCTCCAACAAAATGGCGCCCGAACGGAGAGTGAGAACGGGAAGGCCGCGGCTGCGGCCTATCCTTCTCCACACAGCGGGAACAGCAAGGGGAATCCCTCCAGCGGATCATCATCTGCAGCCTCTACACCCACGACCAGAAGCCCTGCCAAGTCTAGGCAACGCACGGCTTCTCCACAAGACGGCCCACGGCCTCAGGAAATGGAGGTGAGTGGGCATGGCTTATCACAGCCTCACACTACAGCAACTCCAGATCCCATAGCTGGATTCCCTACCACTGGGCAGCCTGTGTCAGATACAGTTTTAAAAGACATGCTAATGTCACTGAGATCATCACTCCATAATGATATGCTGCACACAATGAGCAAATGTCAGGCAGAGGTCCACAGAGTGGGAGAGAGGGTGAATCAGATAGAGAATGCTATGGGAGAATACGCTACCTCTTTCAACAAGATGGTGGACGCCCACAGTGCCCACAATGATGAAATCACATGGATCAAAGATAAAATAGCAGACCTCGAGGGCAGGTCCAGAAGGAATAACCTAAAAATTAGAGGTATCCCTGAGACAGTAGCTGCGTCACAGCTGCCACAATATGTCCATGATCTATTTTCCGCCATAATACCCACGATGTCTGCATTAGAACTCACAGTGGATAGAGTACATAGAGTTCCAAAACCGTCTTTCTTAGCTGACGATATACCCAGGGATGTTTTGCTGAGATTGCATTTCTACAGAGCAAAAGAAAGTTTATTGGCTGCTTTTCGCAAAACTGACCAACGCCCAGCACAATATGCCTCCCTGCAACTACTCCCGGACCTCTCCAGACACACTCTTCAGCGTCGCCGCAACCTAGCCACCATAACTAAGGCCCTGCGCAACCATCATATCCTACACAAGTGGAAATACCCTGCCACACTCTCCATCACTTACAACGGAACTGAAACCAATGTCTCAACCCTTGAGGAAGGATTGACAGCCCTCTGCCAATGGGGAATTTTATTGGACTCACCTCCAGTCCCCATTCAAGTGGATGGTCCCCCACACATACAGCCTGAGTGGCAAGTGGTGAACCGAAAGAAAAAATGACAAGCAGAATGTTCACCTCAAAAGAACGCTCTTACACATCTAAATATGATCTAGTGCTAAATACCCCCCGGCATTGGTACTCATGACATGGAAATTCTTCCATTTCCCCCCACTTCTGCTGAACAGTACACACAGTTCAAGAATCCCCCAGTGGATTCTCCTTTTACCCTGTCAACTGTTCATTTTCTCTATTTCAGTTTGCTATGTTTTGCATCTCTCTTTGTTTTTTCTGTTTTTTTCGGATCAACAACCGGCATCAGAGACATCTTCAGGATTCCTTCCACTGAACCTCATCGACCTGCACTGTACCGACATCCAATCACATGGCACTCCAGGAATTGAAGAATATGCTAGGATTCTCCTTTCCATTCGCCCAGGTCATGGTACACCTACAAAACATCATCGCCTGTGAACATAAGAAACTACTCCTCCCTTGGCCCATCGATAAGCATCTCAATTGTGAGTACAATCGACACCTGACATTTACCGAACCCCCAAATTAACACATGCCAGTTAAAATACTCTCCATTAATGCTCATGGCCTGAACCATCCGGCCAAAAGTGCATCTCTCTGGAAAGAAGCAGACTCTTCCCAATGTGACATCTTATGTGTCCAAGAAACACACTTCCACCACACAGCTCCGCCCAAATGCTCTCACAGATGCTTCCAACATTATTTTTTCTCCAATATGCCAGCGAAAAAAAGAGGGGTTATGGTGGCAATCAAGGACTCGATATCCTTCCAACTCCACTCAGTAACATCTGACCCGGCTGGTCGCTATCTCATTATAGTGTGTGACATAAATGCCACCCGATATACTCTAGTGAACGTATATGTTCCCAATAACCACCAAATTCGATTCCTGAACAGGTTGATGGAAAAGCTCAAGAAGCTCCAACAATGTTCTCTAGTACTATGTGGAGACTTTAACATTACACCAGATCCACGCATAGATTCCACATCGGTATCCTCCAATAGGTCACCCTCTTTGGCTAATTTCTTACGTTCCCAGGACCTGTATGATGCATGGCGATGCACACATGCCAATGAAAGGGACTTTTCGTTTTTCTCTCATAGACACTGCACATATACGAGGATTGATCTGTTTCTGATGGACAAGTGGCTGCTTCAAAAAAAAAATTCAAATCAAAATCAATAATATAACGTGGTCGGACCATGCTTCCGTCCTCCTGACTCTAGGAGATAACTACCCCAACAATAGGGCATATGTGTGGCGCTCTAATCCCCAGGTAATACAAAACCTGGCAACTAAAAAAATACTAGAGGGTCACTTGACTTGTTATTTTCAGATCAATTCCTCCTCTACAAAAGATCCATTTGTACTCTGGAACGCACATAAGGCGTACATTAGAGGAATGTTTATCCAACTGGGCGCAAGGCTCAAAAAGCGGAGACAGCAGCGGCTTAATACCCTACTATCTGAAATTAGTACCCTTGAGGCTCAAAACAAAATAAATCCAACGCACCACATCAGCGCGAAAATCACCTCCCTAAGACACGACCTTAGGCTAGAACTTCTGCAGTCTTTTGAACAAACTGAAAGAAGGGTGAAAATGTCCTTCTATTCGTCTAGTAACAAAGCTGGTAAAGCACTCGCTCGCAAACTACAAGGCCAGCGCTTTAAAACCAAAATACCTCATATCATCAACCCTAAATCTCAACAAAAAGTATTTGATCCCCAAAACATTGCAGATGCCTTTAGTGAATACTATGGGTCCCTTTATAACCTAAATCAAGATAGCAATACTGCACAACCTTCTAATTCAGCTATAGTTAAATTTTTAAAAGACATTGACCTCCCACAACTCTCTGTTTCACAATTACAGGAGTTAAATACCCCCTTCTCCCTGTCGGAAATAATGAAGGTTATCGATACTCTTCCCAATAACAAATCCCCAGGACCGGATGGACTGACAGGGGAATACTACAAAAATTTTAAACAAACTTTAGGCCCACACCTTCTTAGGGTGTTTGAGACCGCTGCTGCCTCTGCTTCCTTTCCATCTGAGATGTTAGAAGCTCTAATAGTTACTCTGCCTAAACCGGGCAAGACACCGGACGTCCCCCAAAATTTTAGGCCCATTTCTTTATTAAACAATGACCTAAAGATTTATGCTAAATTAATAGCACTGAGACTTGTGGACATCCTGCCCACCCTAGTGGACTCGGACCAATCTGGATTTACTAAGGGTAGACAGACCTCTGATGCCACCAGACGACTAATAGACATAATCCACTTGGCTACGAAACACAGGACGCCTTCTCTGCTCCTTGCTTTGGACGCAGAGAAGGCGTTCGATAGAGTACACTGGATGTACCTAACAACAACATTGGAGAAATTTGGCTTCAAAGGCCATCTGCTTTTTGCAATACTAGCCCTGTATACTTCCCCGTCAGCCCGAGTGTATACTTCGGGCATGCTGTCTAAACCCTTTAGGATTACAAATGGCACTCGCCAAGGATGCCCACTGTCTCCCCTTATTTTTAATTTGTTAATAGAGCCATTAGCCGCTAGCATTAGACAAAACCCTAACATACAAGGCTTTATGATCAACAAACGCAAACATGTCATAAGTCTCTTTGCAGATGATGTGATCCTAATGCTCACTAATCCGGTGTCTTCCCTGGAAAATGTATCTCAACTATTGCATAGGTACGGTATGGTATCATACTACAAGGTAAATGACGCCAAATCTTATATATTGGATCTAGGTGTAAATCCAAGTGACAAAGCAGACCTACAAAACAGATTCCCGTATGTATGGAACCCCCAAGAAAATACATATTTAGGGATTAAGCTCACCTCTCAACCTAAACAATTGTTCAATGCTAACTACCTACCGCTAGAACGCAAATTACAAGCAGGACTTCAAACCTTAAGCAAACATACATTATCATGGTCAGGAAGACTGGCAGCCTTCAAAATGCAACTCCTACCACAACTACTTTATATATACCGAACGGTACCCATTCCGGTCCCCAGAAAATTCTTTCAAACCTTACAAACCATTCTTTCCAAATACCTCTGGGAAGGCAAGAAACCCAGAAGCGCTCTCTCCAAACTTCGTAAGACAAAACAAGCGGGCGGAGTAGGTCTTCCAGTCTTGGCTGACTACCATTTAGCTGCCATATTAGCTCAACTTAGAGGATGGTTTCCTGACCAACCTACCCCACTCTGGGGGAGCATTGAACAAGCCGCAATACCAGGAGGTAACCTATACGAATATGTCCTAGCTTATCCCCATCTTAAAACTAAAACTACTGATCTTCCTCTACCAATTCTAGCAACTCTGTACTCATGGAAGACCATGGTGACTTCCAAATCTCTGTCATCCCCCACTGTTCCGTTATCCATACCCATCTCTATCCTAGCTTTGATAATCCCGGAATTGAACCTAAATAGGTGGAAAAGTGGGGGACTGAAATGGGTATCGGATCTATACTCGGGCATTAATATCAAACCATTCGCTAAAATACAACGGGAATATGGTTTACCTGCCTCAGAACAATTTAATCACTTCCGAGTTACATCTTATCTGAAGAGTAACGGCACCCTTCAATACAAATTATTCTGGCAGATCAAAATTTACCTTACTGCCAAACATTGTCGTAAAGGTGGTATCTCACTGTTCTACAATTTTCTCCATGACAAATCCATACTCACCAAAACAAACTCCATGCTAGCATGGGAAAGAGATCTTAACGATTCCTTCTCAAAGGAACAATGGCACAAAGCCTTACAATATATCCATTCGGCCACTAAATGCACCAATCTCTGGGAGATCTCTCACAAGATTACACAGAGATGGTACCTAACACCATATCGGTTAGCTAAATTTGACTCCTCCACATCTCCTTTGTGCTGGAGAGGATGTGAACAATCAGGCACCATCTTTCATGTTCTCTGGTGTTGTAAAGGACTGGCCAACTTTTGGTCCAATATCTTTACTATCCTACACCAAGTGACAGGCATACGGATTCCATACTCTCCTTCATTAGCTCTATTAAATATAGGAATTGAAGACATACCACCACTCCATAGGAAATTCACCATCCACTTATTTCTAGCAGCCAAGTTAGCGATACTGAGACTGTGGAGATCACCGAATCCCCCAGAAGTAAAAGAAGCTATACGCACACTTTCCATACACTATACCTATGAATGCATGCTCGCAACCATTGAGGGAAAATACGAGACCTTTCTTCCACATTGGCAACAATGGATAACTTGGTACAATATGAACCACACATAGCTAAATTCCTAATAAGCGTATAACTATATACCACCCCTATTCTCCGAGTAGAACTGAATAAAAATATTATAACTGAGGTTTGAACCCCTCCTTTTCTCTATTGTCTCTGAGCTGATCCTTGTTTGTTTGGTTATTTTACTTATTGATTACGAGCAATACGCTCTTGCTGTAAAAATGCTAACAGTAATTGTCTAGTTGAACTTCCCCCATATTGTTACAACAGAGGAGAGGACGTGTGGGGAGGGTCCCTTCACAGAGTCACAGTAAGCTCCCAATGGGGTGACTTGTGGAGAGAGGCAGCACCCCCCGTCCTCTACACATTCTTCAATAACCACATTAATGTTATGTAGATGCACGATTCTGTTAGCTATTATAATTATAATTATCTATACAACAGCATATGCTACATTTTGATGATTGACAACTGTTGTTTGTTTACCTTTTGTATGTTGAAAAAAACTGAATAAAAAACTATTGAAGAAAAAAAAAAAACTTGTTTACAAAACACAGTCACTTCCAGCGCTAATAGGTCTTCCAAGGTGAGGAGTAACTGATCTCAGATAAAATGGTGGTGTGAAAGGTGTATATGGTATCCCAGAACTAAGTGGATGCTGCCTTCCTCAGATGGGGTAATCTGAAAGAAACTAAAAGAAAAACAGAAATGGAAGGAGCGCACACCTAGTGCATTACCAGAGATAATTTAATAATAGGAAACTTTTGTATAAAAGTGAGTACTCACAAAATGCAACTGACAAAAGGCCATAAACACAGTGCATGGACATGCACAGAACACGGGATATAGCTAACGCGTTTCGGGGCGCACCCCTTTCCTCAGAGCTAGCCTAGCTCACTTTTATACAAAAGTTTCTTATTATTAAATTATCTCTGGTAATGCACTAGGTGTGCGCGCTTTCCATTTCTGTTTTTCTTATAAAAACTTGTTTATAGATAGACAAAGCCAACAAGGCAAATAATGTAAAACACACAGTACAAAATTAGAAAAAAATGGTGGTACATCAAATCATATTTTTCAAACCCAACAAAAGGCAAGTATGCCCTGTGCTGCCAGAGATGAGCTGTGGTCAGTCAATAGGGATTTCTTGCGTATAGCCCAACATGTTTCGGAATGAATAATGTGTATATCTTCATCAGGCAAGATCATGTCTGGGTGACTTTAATTCTCATTGTCTGAAATGTAAACATAGTTGCATGATAATCACACTGTAAAGCACGATGTGAACATAGCAAGCAATATAAGTGTATAAATTTGGTATACAATATATGTAACCATTCTAATATTCACATGATGATCCACAGTACAATAAACAACAAAGGGGTGGGGGGGGGAGGAGGAATGGTTCAAGGGTAGGAGTGTCAGGGCTTGGCTCAGCCCTTCCTTCTCTGAGCTGGCCCCTCAGCTGTCAGCTAATTGCCAGCTCCTATCTCTCCACAGTGACTCACCTGTTGATGATATCCTGCTCATCAGTCCTGCCCACTTAAGCCGTCCAGCCCAGATGATCTCTGTCTTTGCCTTGGTCACATCTCTAGAGACACTCTCCTGTGTTCCTGTTAAAGACTTGCTTGGCTGACATTCCTTCTGGCTCCAGATCCTGCTTGCTGTTCTACTACTCTCATCTCTGGCTCCCTGACGTTTTGGCTTGTCTGACTAGCCGTTCCAGTTCCTGAACTCTGGCTATGATTGACTACGTTTACTCTGTTTACCTTTTCTATTATCATTATTAAACAAGTGAGCTTCAACTGTACTTCTGTCTGATTCATGGTTTCTGACAGTAGGCGAAGGCCATGAATTCAGAAGATGCAGTCAATCCACTTGTTAGTAATATTTTTTCCAGATTGGATGAGCAGGTTCACTGCATGGATTAGTTTGCCATGGCGTTACAAATGCTCCTGAGTTGCACGGCTCACCTGGAATCTCCGACTGTGGCTGCTCTGCCACAACCTGTGTGTTGCAGGCCGTCCCTGCTGCTGCTTCAGTCTCTGTGCAGGCATCCGCCTTGAATATTACCTCTATAAGTGGTATGTCTGGTTCCGCTCCGCTTCCCCAGCGATTTGGGGGTGATCCAGTCCAATGCACAGGGTTTCTCAGCCAGGTTGGGATATACTTTGAGATGCTGCCCCAGGCGTTTCCCACGGACAGAAGCAAAGTATGTTTTCTGAGAGAGCCTTGGCCTGGGCAAACCCTCTATGAGAGATGCAAAACTGTTGTCTCGAGTTGCCCTGAGTTTGTGGTTTCCTTTAAAAGGGTATTTGACATTCCCGCATGCTCCACTTCTGCTGCCAAGTGCCTCGTGTTCATCAGAGTACGAGAACTGTTGCCGATTACACCATTGAATTACGTACTCTGGCAGCAGAGGTTGCTTGGAACAATGAGGTCCTCGTGGCTGCTTTTTCTCATGGTTTCTTGGATACCATCAAGGATGAGATAGCAGCCCGAGATATACCCACTGAGCTGGAGAAGTTGATCACGTTTGCCATCCTCATTGACTCCAGACTCAGAGAAACTCTCTTTTAAGGAGCGCTTGCAGAAGCCTCCTGTACGTTTGTCTCCGAGCTTTGCAGTTCCACCCATGCCTCCCTCACCTCTCATGCCTCCTGGTACAGAGCCGGTCAGTTAAGGTGAACCCATGCACTTGGGTTTCACGCGTCTCTCTGCGGATGATAGAACCTTTAGGAGGAGGGAGAGATTGTGCCTTTATTGTGGCCAGGTAGGTCACTTTTTGAAGTCTTGCCCTACCCATCCAGGGAACGCCCGAACCTTGAGGTCCTGTCACGGCAAGACCTTAGGTGGCGTTGTTTCATCCACAGTTGTCCAGAAGGATAAGCTCCTGGTTTCGGTTACCCTTTCTTGGGCTGAGTCGTCCGTCAAGATAAAGGCTCTAATCGACTCTGGGGCTGCAGGCCTGTTCATTGAAGCTGCCTTTTTATCGAAGCATTAGATTCCGCTGCAGCTGTGTGACACTCCACTTGCCATTGAGGCTCTTGACAAGAGACCTCTACAGAGTGCCCATGTGACTCATGAAACTGTTCCGTTGTCCATGGTCGTAGGGGCTGTTCACCATGAGATAATCCAATTCCAAGTTATTTCCTCACCTAAGTTTCCGCTGGTTATTGGTTATACTTGGTTACAGAGGCACAACCCCTCTTTTGATTGTCTCTGTGCTGAGGTTCTCTCCTGGTCACCACAATGCAGTAAGACATGCTTCCAGAAGGTAGCCAAGGTTCTGTGCACTTCTTCTCTCTCCTCCCTGCCGGAGGAGTCCTGCGATTTTAGCGATGTCTTTGACAAAGGTCAAGCTGGTAGTTTGCCTCCACACCTGTCGTGTGATTGCGCAATTGACCTTCAACCTGGTGCCATACCCCCTCGTGGTCGGTTTACCCTTTGTCGGTCTTGGAGGATAAGGCCACGGAGGAGTATGTTGCAGACGCACTTTCTCGATGTTTCATCCGCAAATCCTTGTCTCCTGCTGGTGCTGGTTTCTTCTTTGTGAAGAAGAAGAAGACCTTGTATTGATTTTAGGGGTCTCAATCATTAATGGCTACCCGATTCCGTTGATTACGGAGTTATTTGACCGCCTCAAGGGAGCAACGGTTTTCATGAAGCTTTATTTGAGATGGGCACACAATCTCATGAGGATTAAGGAGGGCGACGAGTGGGAAACTGCATTTAATACCAGAACAGGGCATTATAAGTACCTCATAATGCCTTTTGGCCTTTGTAACGCCCCGGCAGTTTTCCAGAAATTTATTAGCAATGTCCCCCGAGATTTGCTGCAGTTATGTGTGGTGGTTTATCTCAAAAATATCCTCATATTTTCCAAGTCCATGGAGAGCCACCACACAGATGTCTGTCGTGTGCTTCAGAAACTAAGAGAGAACAATCTCTATTGTAAATTGGAGAAGTGCGAATTCCATTGTGAACAGGT
Organism: Lithobates septentrionalis; assembly: GCA_037952835.1. Lineage (NCBI taxonomy): Eukaryota > Metazoa > Chordata > Amphibia > Anura > Ranidae > Lithobates > Lithobates septentrionalis. The sequence continues at coordinate 7,671,364 of JBBDGP010000264.1, read as the reverse complement.
TAAATTCCTGGCTTATGTCATTTCCACTGCTGGTTTTTCGATGGACCCAGAGAAACGTTCAGCAGTCCTACATACAGTGGCCCGACCCATGGGTTGACATCCTCTGCAGCGTTATCTTGGCTTTCCCAACTATCGGAAGTTTATTCGTAACTTCTCCTCTCTGGTCAAGTCTCTGACTGATATGACCAGAAAGGACGGTAACCCACAGTGTTGGTCTCCGGAGTCCATTAAGGCCTTTGAGAGTCTCACGGCTGCCTTTGTTTCTGCTCCTGTGTTGGCACATCCTGACCCTACATTACCTTTTATCCTTGAGGTTGATGCTTCTGAGATTGGAGTTGGCACTCTTCTGTCTCAACATCCTACCTCTGAGAGCACTATGCATCCTTGTGGCTACTTTTCCAAGAAATTGTCGCCTGCGGAGTGCAATTACGAGATTGGTGACAGAGAGCTGTTAGCAATCATTTTAGCTCTGAAAGAATGGAGACATCTCCTCGAAGGTACCACTGTGCCGGTTCTTATTCTTACTGACCATAAGAATCTCACATTCTTGTCTAAGGTTAAATGCCTCTCTCCCAGAAGGACGCGATGGGCTCTGTTCTTGTCTAGTTTCAATTACATTGTCTCATTCTTACCCGGTACTAAGAATGTAGTCACGACAATTTTCCTCTACTTCCAAGATGGAGTCGGTTCCGGTTCCTGTGATTTCTCCTGATCGTATTCTGGCTGCGGTTCATAACAGTCTCACTTCTCAGTTGGGTGACAAAATTCTTGCTGCTCAGGTTCATGCTCCTCCTGAGAAACCTTGTGACTCCTGCTTTGTCCCAGAGAATCTCTGTACTGCTGTGCTCAAGACTTACCATTCTCCCAAGGCTGCTGGCCACCCTGGGAAGAATCAACTCTTTTGGGCCATTTCCCAACAATTCTGGTGGCCTAGTCTACGTGCTGATGTAACTGCCTTCATAGCTGCTTGTTCCGTGTGTGCCCAGAGTAAGGCTCCACAACCCACACCCAATGGAGGGAGGCCCTGGACCCACCTGTCTATGAATTTCATTGTGGAGTTACCCAACTCCTAGGGCAACACAGTTAACACAGTGGTGGCTGACCAGTTCTCGAAAATGTCTCATTGTATTCCACTTAAGAAGTTGCCCACTTCTAAGGAACTGGCTTCCAATTTTGCTCAGGAGATCCTTCGCTTACATGGGCTACCCAAGGTGATTGTCTCGGACAGGGGAAGTCAGTTTGTGTCCCGAATCAGGCGAGCCTTTTGTGCACAGTTGGGAATTCAGCTTGCTTTCTCCTCTCCGTATCACCCGCAATCTAATGGGGCCGCAGAACGAGCCAATCAGTCCTTGGAGCAATTTCTACATTGCTATATTTCTGACCATCATAACAACTGGTCAGACCTCTTACCGTGGGTGGAGTTTGCTCACAATAGTGCCTTGAATTTTGCTTCCTGATTGTCTTTGTTTATGTCGCCTGACTAATTTGTTCCGCAGAGTACTCCTGCGTTAGAGGAGCATCTCCGTGGTCTTTGTTCCACTTGGGCACAAGTCTAGGAGGCTTTGTGACATGCTAATGATAGGTACAGACTCCATGCTGACTGCAGACGCCTGCTTATGCCTTCCTACCAGGTTGGGGACAAGGTCTGGCTGTCATCTCGCAAACTCCTACTTCGTGTTCCCTGTTCTGAAGTGTGCAGCCTGGTTTATTGGGCCTTTCCGTATTCTTCGCAGGATTAACCCAGTGGCTTAGGCATTAGACCTTCCTTCTAATATGTGTATCTCAAATGTATTTCATGTCTCCTTATTAAAACCTTTGGTCTGCAACCGCTTTACTACCTTGGTGCCTCATCCTCACCCTGTACAGGTTGAAAATCATGAGGTGTATTAAGTACAGTCCATTGTTGACTCCCGTAGGTTCCATAGGCGCATATAGTACCTGGTGCATTGGAAAGGATACGGTCCAGAGGAACGCTCTTGGGTCTCATCCTTGGACGTACATGTCTCTGTCCTCCTCCATGATTTCCATAGACATTTTCCCCTCAAGCCTGGTGGTCCTTTGAGGGGGAGGGGTCATTGAAGAGGGGGTACTGTCAGGGCTGAGCTCAGCCCTTCCTTCTCAGAGCTGGCCGCTCAGCTGTTGGCTAATTGCCAGCTCCTAGCTCTCCACAGTCACTCACCTGTTGATGATATCCTGGTAATGGTGGTACATCAAAACATATTTGTCAGACCCAACAAAAGGCAAGTATGCCCTGTGCTGCCAGAGATGAGCTGTGGTCAGTCAATAGGAATTTCTTGCGTATAGCTCAACCTGTTTCGGAATGAACAATCAGGCAAGATTATGTTTGGATGACTTTAATTCTCATTGTCTGAAATGAAAACATAGTCACATGGTAATCACACTGTAAAGCACGATGTGAACATAGCAAGCAATACAAGTGTATAAATTTGGTTTATAATATATGTAACCATTCTAATACTCACATGATGATCCACAGTACAATAATCAAAAAAGGGGTGGGGGGAATGGTTCAAGGGTAGGAGTGTCAGGAATGGGCTCAGCCCTTCCTTCTCTGAGCTGGCTGCTCAGCTGTCAACTAATTGCCAGCTCCTATCTCTCCACAGTGACTCACCTGTTGATGATATCCTGCTCGTCAGTCCTGCCTACTTAAGCCATCCAGCCCAGATGATCTCTGCCTTCGCCTTGGTCACATCTCTAGAGCCGCTCTCCTGTGTTCCTCTTAAAGACTTTCTTGGCTGACATTCTTTCTGGCTTCAGATCCTGCTTGCTGTTCTACTACGCTCATCTCAGGCTCCCTGATATTTTGGCTTGTCTGACTATCCATTCTGGTTCCTGAACTCTGGCTATGTTTTGACTACGTTTACTCTGTTTACTTTTTTTATTATTATTATTAAAGTGAGATTTAACTGTACTTCTGTCTCAGTCTGATTCATGGTTTCTGACAAGGAGGAGGGGTAGGGAGCCCAAAAATCTCCCAGCTGGTAGATAGGACCTCCCGCTAGGGCTATGTTCACAATAGTTGCAGAGCTGAGTCTATGAGAAGTATCAGGCAGATAAAGGGGCCCGGTCTTAAGTAAGCCAGGATCCTGCATCTCTTCTGCTCCTGCATCAGTGTCTTAGGCCAGGTCTCTGGTCAAACGGTGTGACCCAACCAGAAACCACAATCCCTTTCAGTGATGTCCAGAGCAAGGGTCAAATATAGGCCTAAGAAATTGGTCATCTGGGCAGGCCTTGCCAGCTGGCAAACAAGTGTAGGAAAAAGGCTCTGTCAGCCAAACATAAAGTACAGTCAGAATTGAACCAAAACGGGTCACCCGTTGAAGAGTAGACAGCGGCAAAAAAAGAGCGAGTCTCAAATTCACTCAAGACAAGTATCAAACAGGCTCACCCATTCCACCATTCATCCTAGGTCGGAGCGAGGGGCTCTTTACAGTGGTGGGGTACCAGGGAGAGAGTGCTTCCGGCTTCCTACTGACTACCACAGGCGACCCAGTTGCTTAGGAGTAGGTTGGGAACCTGAGGCCCGCACCTGGCTGTTGGTGATATCCTGTTGGGCCATTAGGTGAAGTGCCTCAAAGGGTTGTTTTAACCTCCTGCACATTGCGTATAATATGGCTCCGTCCTTGATAGGTAAATGTGAGGCGAAAGGGGAAGCCCCAAGCATATTTGATGTGATGGTTCAATAGGACTGAAGTGTAAGGTTTCATCTGCCAACGTTTCTGCGTTGTGAAAGGAGCAAGATCTGCGAAGATTTGGTACTTGTGTCCCCTGGAAGCACAGGTCAGGCTTGCCACGTGCTGCCCTGAGCAGGGTTTTTTTGGTGTGGTAGCATGTGAATTTGACAACAATGTCCCTAGGAGGACCCTCCTCTCTCCTCTGCCCCAAGGCTCTATGGATGCAGTCGAATTCCCAGTGTTCGATAGGACTAGTTCTTGAAACAGAGCTGTGGCTGTGGAGGTGAGGTCAATGATGGATTCTGGGAGGCCGCGCACCCGAAGGTTCCCCATCAGGACCTATTCTCAAAGTCCTCCAATTTTAATAATGCCTCATCTAATTCTTTCCGCAGGTCTTGCAGATCCTGCTCATGGTGGTCTATGACTGTCACTGCAGCATCCATTTTATCTTCCAGGGCGTTAGTGCGGTTACCCAGCTCCCGGATTTCTTTTGTGAGGTGGGCTGCCAATTTAGAAGTGGATGCTGACAGCTCACCCTGGAGCATGATCTTGAACCGTGCAAGCAGGTCCACATCCCTCAGGGCAGGTGACTGACACGGCAGGTGTGCCTCAAACAGGCTTTCCGCGTCTGAACAGAGATCCGGCTCACCTGATAGCAGTGGAGGCGAGGGCTCCATGCTGGAGGCCGGGGCTTCTGGCGGAGTGGCCGGCGGGGAGGCCCCAGAGTCTGACTGAGCGGCGGATCTAGTGGAGGAAGCCGAGTCACGGCCGTTCTGCGCCCCATCAGACCCGCAGGAGGCGCAGGGGGAGGTATATCCACAAAAGCTGGGGATCGGGACTCTCCAGGCTGCTTATTTTGAGCTGTTGCCAGTGGTGGAGGAGCATGACCATCTTAGTGTGCTGCTTAAGAGTGCTTACCCCTGACAGGCAAGTGTTTTCATTCATAAATCGAGAGACTGCAGTGTAACACTGGCCAGTGGTGGGATAATATTAATCATTTAGATTAGGCCTAACTGATGTATGCCTAACTTTTATTTCTATTTTGGGAATAGGGGGTGAAATGAACATGTATGATAGAATGTGAAATTTAAGAACCCCCCTCCCCCCAAATAAGTTAAAACCTCAAAATTCTACTACCTGGAAAAAAAATGATTTGATATGGATTGGACAGCAATAAAAACAACAATAAACTAAAATTTAAGGCAAAAGGCACATAAACATAAATTTTAGGTTAAATCAAGAAGAATCAACAAGGTGGGGATGTTAAGGGGTAGCAAACAAGACCCCACCACTGCAATTTACAGAAGTAAAACACAGTTTGCTAATGTATTCCAGTCTATCCCTATGCAGCTTGTCAGCTCTCTCTAAAAGCTTCCTTACTGACCCTTCAAAGCCTGCTTGCTAATTCAAAATCCATACAAAGCATTTGATGGGGCTAAAAATCTGAAACTAGTAGGATTTGCCACAAAACCAAGGTCTCAGAGAATCTAAACCTTATCCCTAGCGCTGGCAAGTTGAGTATCAGTGAGTGGATGGGCCAGTATGTTCACTTTACCATGACTAAGCAAGGTAACACTGTCTCTTTATTGTTATGAAAACATGACTTTACTGTAGTTTGTAATTGCATATGTATACTGGGGCAGTTATAGTTGGTGATTAAATGGAATCACAAGGTCTACTTTATGTTTAATTTATTAAAGTAAACTTGCCATTAAAGAAGTATGTGGGCTGCCAGAAATTCCTATGTGCGTTTTTGTTTTGGGCCAGTGACCTAAAGCATTGAAGGAAGAAGGGTTAACATCTCAGTTAGGCCGTTAGCATTTTCATGAAGACATGTTAAGTACGGTCAGCCTCCATGTTTCCCTCACTACAGTTTTCCTTTAAGCAGATGTGAATAGAGAAATCTGTTATGCCGCGTACACACGGTCGGACTTTTTGTCTACAAAAGTCCGAGGGACGCCGACGGACTAAAGCCGGCTGACAATCCGATCGCGTGTGGGCTTCCCCGGACTTTCAGCGGACTTTTCCAGCCGCAAATCTGACGGACTTTAGATTTGAAACATGCTTCAAATCTTTACGGTGTAACTATGCCGGACCCAGAAATCCGCTCGTCTGTATGCTAGTCCTACGGACAAAAACCCACGCCAGGGCAGCTATTGGCTACTGGCTATCAACTTCCTTATTTTAGTCCGGTGTACGTCATCACGAACGAATCCGTCGGACTTTTGTGTGATCGTATGTAGGCAAGTCCGTTTGTTAGAAAGTTTGCCGCAAGTCCGCCAAAAGTCCGTCGTAAGTCTGTTGGACGTGCTGTCAGACTTTTGTAGCCGAAAAGTCTGACCGTGTGTACGCGGCATTAGGTTAATGATTAGAAGTGGGTGGATGCAGGGCAGTATAATCTAATGGTGGGCATACCACACACTTTTTCTGGCAGAGATTTCTTCATCCACATTGATCTGAATGGAGGAATCTGTTCTTTTTTTTTCGTTCATCCCACGGGCTGCATGAAAAAAAAAAAGAACATTACAATACATGCCCAACAAGGACAAGCAACGTACTGGTACGTCGCTGGACTTTGAATGATAATACCAGAATGATGCCTGCAGGTTTAGGCATCATCTTGGTATAGTTTTTTCAGGCAGGGGTCCGCTTTCATGAAAATTTCATCTAAATAGCCACTAGAATGCTTTTACAAGCAGTGGGAGGGGATGTCCTGAGAAAGCAGCCGGTGGTTCTGACAGCTGACCATAGAGCTGCTTGGAGACCAGAATGGCTCCAAGAAGCTCTATGGCCTAAGTAAACGGAAGCTACGAGCATTTCATCACTTCCGTTTCAATGGATATAAACAGCACCATTTTTAAATTGGGGAAGCATCTTATCACACTGATCTTGGTGTGGTAAGATGCTTTAAGGACAAAGGAGAGATCTAGAGTCTAATAGACCCCACATTTAAAAAAAAAAAAAGAAGAAAGTACCAGTCACTATCTATTGCTATCATAGGGGATATTTATATTCCCTGTGATAACGATAAAAGGGATAAAAAAATTAAAAATTAAAAAGGGACAGTGTAAAAATAAAATAAAAAAGCAAAATTAATTGATAAAAAAAAAAATTAAATTAACCACTTCAGCCCCGGAAGGATTTACCCCCTTCCTGACCAGAGCACTTTTTACAATTCGGCACTGCGTCGCTTTAACTGCTAATTGCGCGGTCATGCAATGGTGTACCCAAACGGAATTTGCGTCCTTTTCTTCCCACAAATAGAGCTTTCTTTTGATGGTATTTGATCACCTCTGCCGTTTTTATTTTTTGCGCTATACACGGAAAAAGACCGAAAATTTTGAAAAAAAATGATATTTTCTACTTTTTGTTCTAAAAAAAATCCAATAAACTCAATTTTAGTCATACATTTAGGCCAAAATGTATTCGGCCACATGTCTTTGGTAAAAAAAATGTCAATAAGTGTATATTTATTGGTTTGCGCAAAAGTTATAGCGTCTACAAACTAGGGTACATTTTCTGGAATTTACACAGCCTTTAATTTATGACTGCCTATGTCGTTTCTTGAGGTGCTAAAATGGCAGGGCAGTACAAAACCCCCACAAATGACCCCATTTTGGAAAGTAGACACCCCAAGGAATTTGCTGAGAGGCATGTTGAGCCCATTGAATATTCATTTTTTTTGTCCCAAGTGATTGAATAATGACAAAAAAAAAAAATTACAAAAAGTTGTCACTAAATGATATATTGCTCACACAGGCCATGGGCATATGTGGAATTGCACCCCAAAATACATTTAGCTGCTTCTCCTGAGTACGGGGATACCACATGTGTGGGACTTTTTGGGAGCCTAGCCGCGTACGGGGCCCCGAAAACCAATCACTGCCTTCAGGATTTCTAAGGGCGTACATTTTTGATTTTACTCCTCACTACCTATCACAGTTTTGAAGGCCATAAAATGCCCAGATGACATAAAACCCCCCCAAATGACCCCATTTTGGAAAGTAGACACCCCAAGCTATTTGCTTTGAGGCATGTTGAGTCCATGGAATGTTTTATATTTTGACACAAGTTGCGGGAAAGTTGACAAATTTTTTTTTTTTTTTTTCTTTTTTTGCACAAAGTTGTCACTAAATGATATATTGCTCACACAGGCCATGGGCATATGTGGAATTGCACCCCAAAATACATTTAGCTGCTTCTCCTGAGTATGGGGATACCACATGTGTGGGACTTTTTGGGAGCCTAGCCGCATACGGGACCCCGAAAACCAATCACTGCCTTCAGGATTTCTAAGGGCGTACATTTTTGATTTTACTCCTCACTGCCTATCACAGTTTCGGAGGCCATGGAATGCCCAGGTGGCACAAACCCCCCCCCCCCCAAATGACCCCATTTTGGAAAGTAGACACCCCAAGCTATTTGCTGAGAGGCATGGTGAGTATTTTGCAGCTCTCATTTGTTTTTGAAAATAAAGAAAGACGAGAAAAAAAAATTTTTTTTTTCTTTTTTCAATTTTCAAAACTTTGTGACAAAAAGTGAGGTCTGCAAAATACTCACTATACCTCTCATCAAATAGCTTGGGGTGTCTACTTTCCAAAATGGGGTCATTTGGGTTTTTTTTTTGCCACCTGGGCATTCCATGGCCTCCGAAACTGTGATAGGCAGTGAAGAGTGAAATCAAAAATTTACGGCCTTAGAAAGCCTGAAGGCGGTGCTTGGTTTTCGGGGTCCCGTACGCGGCTAGGCTCCCAAAAAGTCTCACACATGTGGTATCCCCGTACTCAGGAGAAGCAACAGAATGTATTTTGGGGTGTAATTTCACATATTCCCATGGCATGTTTGAGCAATATATCATTTAGTGACAACTTTGCGCAAAAAAAAATAAAAAAAATAAAAAATTGTCTCTTTCCCGCAACTTGTGTCACAATATAAATTATTCCATGGACTCAACATGACTCTCAGCAAATAGCTTGGGGTGTCTACTTTCCAAAATGGGGTCATTTGGGGGGGGGGGTTTTGAACTGTCCTGGCATTTTATGCACAACATCTAGAAGCTTATGTCACACATCACCCACTCTTCTAACCACTTGAAGACAAAGCCCTTTCTGACACTTATTGTTTACATAAAAAAATAAAAATTTTTTGCAAGAAAATTACTTTGAACCCCCAAACATTATATATTTTTTTTAAAGCAAATGCCCTACAGATTAAAATGGTGGGTGTTTCATTTTTTTTTTCACACAGTATTTGCGCAGCGATTTTTCAAATGCATTTTTTGGGGAAAAAACACACTTTTTTACATTTTAATGCACTAAAACACACTATATTGCCCAAATGTTTGATGAAATAAAAAAGATGATCTTAGGCCGAGTACATGGATACCAAACATGAGATGCTTTAAAATTGCGCACAAACGTGCAGTGGCGACAAACTAAATACATTTTTAAAAGCCTTTAAAAGCCTTTACAGGTTACCACTTTAGATTTACAGAGGAGGTCTACTGCTAAAATTACTGCCCTCGATCTGATGTTCGTGGTGATACCTCACATGCATGGTGCAATTGCTGTTTACATTTGACGCCAGACCGACGCTTGCGTTCGCCTTAGCGCGAGAGCAGGGGGGACAGGGGTGCTTTTTTTTTTTTTTTTTTTTTTTCTTTATTATTATTATTTTTTTATCTTATTTTTAAACTGTTCCTTTCATTTTTTTTTTAAAATCATTTTTATTGTTATCTCAGGGAATGTAAATATCCCCTATCATAGCAATAGGTAGTGACAGGTACTCTTTTTTGCAAAAATTGGGGTCTATTAGACCCTAGATTTCTCCTCTGCCCTCAAAGCATCTGACCACACCAAGATCGGTGTGATAAAATGCTTTCCCAATTTCCCAATGGCGCTGTTTACATCCGGCGAAATCTAAGTCATAAAATGCTCGTAGCTTCCGGTTTCTTAGGCCATAGAGATGTTTGGAGCCACTCTGGTCTCTGATCAGCTCTATGGTCAGCTGGCTGAATCACCGGCTGCATTTTCAGGTTCCCTGTTGAGACAGGAGAGCCAGAGAAATACACGGAAGACGTTGGGGGGGGGGGGGGGCATTCCCTCCCACTGCTTGTAAAAGCAGTCTAGAGGCTAATTAGCCGCTAGGATTGCTTTTACATGAAAGCCGACCGCTGGCTGAAAAGAATGATACCAAGATGATACCTAAACCTGCAGGCATCATTCTGGTATAACCACTCAAATTCGTGAATGGCGTACCTGAAGACAAAAAAATGGTTAACATTAAAGCACAGTAAACGGTAAAGTATAAAAAATTGCATACCTGAAAAACAAACATGATAAAACATAATAACAATAAAACATTGCAGAATAGAATACAGTAAAAAAGAGCAGAACAATAGAGAGAGAGAATAGAGAGAGAAAGAACAATAAAACGACAACTATTTTTTTTTATTTTATATTTTTGTATGTGTTTTTTTTTTTTTGTAACTAACTTTTATAACTGTAACCGGTTCCAGGTTCGGGTCTCTCAAAATGCGATGGCATCTTGGGAGACCCTGTGAAAGTGTGCCCTACGCTAATAGTCAACTAGTGCATGGTAGCGTTCAAAATATTCACCAATGCAAAGACCAGGATTGTCAGGACAGGAGGGACAATAATAGCGGGTGTCACGTCTATATCCGCGCTTGCTGCAGACACAACATCTTTTTTGGGGGGGTTCGCTGGGTAGGGGTACTCGGGAGGACATAAAGAAAATGCCTCTCATGCAGCCGACTGCATTTGGTTGGGGATGTGAATGGGGGAAGTACGGGCGCTGCAGAAGCGGTGGGTTCCCAATTAGGATTGGCGAATGCAGCAGGAAGGGCACTATGGGCACGACGGGCCTGTGTTTGTCTTTTTGGTGGCAGCGGGACACTACTTGTGCTTACCACCTCACCAGCTTGAACTGCACTTATGGGACTCGCCACGTCACCAAGTGTTACTGCAGTGCTGGTTTGACTACGACCGGGGTGTACTAGGCCGCTGGCGCTTGCCAGTTCACCAAAACGCTACCAAAAAAACTGTTAGCGATCGCAGGGATCAGGCCTGACTCTGCGAACGCTGCAGTTATGCGTTTAGTGTTCTGTAAGTGACAGTGATCGACCGATACTGCACTTGGGTGGGCTGGGCTGGGCCGGGCGGAGGGGCAAAACGCAGGTGCTAGCAGGTATCTGGGCTGATCCCGCTAACACTGCGTTTGTGGGAACCCTAAACTGCTGGGGACGCTAGTATAGATCTGATCAGATCAGATATTGATCCGATCAGATACTATACCACTAAGGGAGGCGTATGCTGCGTGCGTGGGTGTTAGCGGTACTGGCGCTAATCTGACGCTGCCTGGGGCTGGTGCTTGCCAGTTCACCAAAGCGATCGCAGGGATCAGGCCTGACTCTGCGAACGCTGCAGTTATGCGTTTAGTGTTTTGTAAGTGACAGTGATCGATTGATACTGCACTTGGGTGGGCTGGGCCGGGCGGACGGGAAAAACGCAGGTGCTAGCAGGTATCTGGGCTGATCCCGCTAACACTGCGTGTTTGGGAACCCTAAACTGCTGGGGACGCTAGTATAGATCTGATCGAATCAGATATTGATCCGTTCAGATACTATACCACTAAGGGAGGTGTACGGTGCGTGCGTGGGTGTTAGCGCTACTGGCGCTAACCTGACGCTGCCTGGGGCTGGTGCTTGCCAGTTCACCAAAACGCTACCAAAAAAACTGTTAGCGATCGCAGGGATCAGGCCTGACTATGCGAACGCTGCAGTTATGCGTTTAGTGTTTTGTAAGTGACAGTGATCGATACTGCACTTGGGTGGGCTGGGCTGGGCCGGGCGGAGGGGCAAAACGCAGGTGCTAGCGGGTATCTGGGCTGATCCCGCTAACACTGCGTTTTCGGGAACCCTAAACTGCTGGGGACGCTAGTATAGATCTGATTGGATCAGATATTGATCCGTACAGATACTATACCACTAAGGGAGGCGTATGCAGCGTGCGTGGGTGTTAGCGGTACTGGCGCTAATCTGACGCTGCCTGGGGCGACGCATATCACCGCCGGGCGATCAGGGGGCTAAACCTTTATTCGGTAATAAACGGCGGGTGCCCTGACACTATAAAAAATAAACGAACTAACCAGCGTCACCCGTAACGGTTATACGGTGATCAGTGGTGAAAGGGTTAACTAGGGGGCAATCAAGGGGTTAAAACATTTATTAGGTAGTATATGGGGGTCCCTGTCGCTATAAAACGCTGACGGCGAACCTAAATATTTATGTCCCTAACTAGCGTCACCAGCGAAACTAATACAGCGATCAGAAAAATGATCGCTTAGCAACACTGGTGACGGGGGGTGATCAAGGGGTTAAAACTTTATTAGGGGGGGTTAGGAGGGTATCCTAGACCTAAAGGGGGCCTAACATTCACTGCCCTACCACTTCTAACTGTCACAAACTGACACCAATACAGTAATCAGAAAAAAAAAAAAAAAAACCTGCTTGGTGTCAGTTTGTGACAGGGGGGGGGGGGTGACAGGGGGGGGGGGGTGATTGGGGGGGGATCGGGGGGCGATCGGGGGGGGGGATCGGGGTGTAATGTGTGCCCCTGGCATGTTCTACCGTGTGTGTGTGTGTTGTGCACTCACATTACAGTCTTCTCTCCTCGGCCCGGAACGGAAAATACCGAGCCGAGGAGAGATGACATCATTTCCTCTGCCTCTGTGTACAATACAGAGGCAGGGAAATGATCCCATTGGCTGGGAGCGATCGCGAGGGGGGGGCCACGAATGGATGGCCTCCCCCTCACCACCGATCGCCGGGGGACATTTGTCGACCGCCGCAGGCACCGGGGGGGGGGGGGGGTCCGATCGGACCCCCCACCCGCGGGCAGGCAGGGACGTACAGGTAAGCCCTTTTGCCTGCCCGTGCCGCTCTGTCGACGTACATCGTCGTGCGGCGGTCGGCAAGTGGTTAAAGCACCTGTTTCCCGGTGCTCACGCGCAAAGGCGAACATAAGCTTTGGTACCGTGTCGTATGTATATAGCAATTGCACCATGCATGTGAGGGATCACCGCGAACGTCAGATTGAGGGCAGTAATTCTAGCAGTAGCCCTCCTTTGTGAATCTAAAGTGGTAACCTGTAAAGGCTTTTAAAAACATACGTGCGCAATTTTAAAGCATGTGGTGTTTAGTATCTATGTACTCGGCTTAAGATCATCTTTTATATTTAACCAAACAATTGGACAATATATTGTGTTTTTGTGCATTAAAATTTAAAAAAGGGTTTTTTTCCCCAAAAAAATAGTGTTTGGAAAATCGCTGCACTGTGTAAAAAACATTTGCAACATCCACCATTTTATTCTGTAGGGCCTCTGCTTTAAAAAAAATATATAATGTTTGGGGGTTCAAAGTAATTTTCTAGCAAATACATTTTTTCATGTAAACAAAAAGTGTTGGAAAAGGCTTGGTCTTCAAGTGGTTAGAAGAGTGGGTGATGTGTGGCATAAGCTTCTAAGGTTGGGCATAAAATGGCAGGACGGTTTAAACACCCCCCAATTGAAAGTAGACACCCCAAGCTGTTTGCTGAGAGGCATGTTGAGTCCATAGAACAGTTGATGTTTTGCCACAATTTTTTTTTTACAGAAAGTTGTCACTTAAATGATATATGGCTCACACATGCCATGCCATGGGTAAATGTGGAATTACACCCCAAAATGCATTCTGCTGCTTCTCCTGAGTATGGGAATAACACATGTGAGACTTTTTGGCATTCTAGCCTTCCTTTCTAAGGGCATAAATTGCTCATTTCACTTCCTCACTACCTATCACAGTTTTGGAGGCCCTGAAATGCCACGATAGCACAACCCCGCCCCCCCCCCCCCCCCATGATCCCTTTTCGGAAAGTAGACACCCCAAGGTTATTTGCTAAGAGGTATGGTGAGTATTTTACAAATCTCATTTGTTGCCCCAATTTTTTGGAAAATGAAGTAAAACGGAAATGTATTTTTTCTTTTTTCAATTTTCAAAACTTTGTGACAAAAAGCAAGATCTGCTAAATACTTACCATGCCTGTGATAGGTAGTGAGGAAGTGAAATGAGCAATTTACGCCCTTTGAAATCCTGAAGGTGGCGATTGGTTTTCCACACCTGTATAGGCTCACAAAAAGTCTCACACATGTGGTATCCACATACTCAGGAGAAGCAGAATGTATTTTGGGGTGTAATTCCACATATACCCATGGCATGTGTGAGCAATATATTATTTCAGTGACAACTTTGTGTAAAAAAAAAAATAAAACTTTGGAAAAAAAAGGCCGTAAAATTTTGAGTACAGCGTTGCATGACCGCACAATTACCAGTTTAAGCAGCACAGTGCCATGAATTGCAAAAATGCTCTGGTCAAGAAGGGGGTGAAACCTTCCGGAGGTCAAGTGGTTAATTTATAACATTTTGTTTTATGTGTTTTTTCCGGATTTTTGGATGATATTCTGTCGCTATCATTTAAAATACACTTATGATAAAAATTATAGACCTTCATTTCTTTGTAATTGGGTAAACTAACAAAATCTGCAGGGAATCAAATAATTATTTTCTCCACTATATATTATATACACACACACACACATACATATACACACACACACACACACATATACATATACACACACACATACATATATACACATACACGCTCACCAACCACTTTATTAGGTACACCTGTTCAATTGCTTGGTAACACAAATTGCTAATCAGTCAATCACATGGCAGCAACTCAATGCATTTAGGCATCTAGATGTGGTGAAGACGACTTGCTGAAGTTCAAACTGAGCATCAGAATGGGGAAGAAAGGGGATTTAAGTGACTTTAAATGTGGCATGGCTGTTGGTGCCAGACGGGCTGGTCTGAATATTTTAAAAACTGCTGATCTACTGGGATTTTCACGCAAAACCTATTTAAGGTTTCTTAGAGAATGGTCCAGAACAGAGAAAATTTCCAGTGAGCGGCAGATGTGTGGACGAAAATACCTTGTTGATGTCAGAGGAGAATGGGCAGACTAGTTCGAGATGATAGAAAGGCAACAGTAATTCAAATAACCACTTGTTACCACCAAGGTATACAGAACACCATCTCTGAATGCACAACACACCGAACCTTGAAGCAGATGGGCTACAGTAGCAGAAGACAACACCGGGTGCCACTCCTGTCAGCTAAGCACAGAAAACCAAGGCTACAATTCACACAGGCTCACCAAAATTAGACAATAGAAAATTGGAAAAACGTTGCCTGGCCTGACACGTCTCGATATCGGCTGCAAAATATAGATGGCAGAGTCAGAATTTGGTGTAAGCAACATGAAAGCATGGATCCATCCTGCCTTGTATCAACAGTTCAGGCTGATGATGGTGCAATGGTGTGGAGGATATTTTCTTGGCACACTTTGGGCCCTTTAGTACCAATTGAGCATCGCTTAAATGGCATGGCCTACCTGAGGATTGTTGCTGACCATGTTCATCCCTTTATGACTACAGTGTACCCATCTTCTGATGGCTACTTCCAGCAGAATAATGCACCATGTCACAAAGCTCAAATCATCTCAAACTGGTTTCTTGAACAGGACAATGAGTTCATTTTATTAGCCTCCAAAGTCACCAGACCTCAATCCAATAGAGCACCTTTGGGATGTGGTGAAACATGAAATTTGCATCATGGATGTGCAGCCGACAATCTGCAACTGCAAAGAATTAGGACAGTCCTGAAGGCAAAAGGGGTCCAGCCCGGTACTAGTAAGGTGTACCTAATAAAGTGGCCGGTGAGTGTATGTGTATAATTATATATATATAATTATATATATATAATTATATATATATATATATATATATATACATACACATACATACACACATATATATATATATATATATATATACACACACACGCAGTGGATATAAAAAGTCTACACACCCGTTACAATGTCAGGTTTCTGTGATGTAAAAAAAATGAGACTATCAATACAAGTGCATTATAAACAGTCATAGTAAAAGGGGAAAGCAAAATAGAAAGTAACAATTATAAGTAAAAAGAAAAGTGTTCACAGAAACTAGGCACAAGTGTGGATTGGATCATTTCCTTATGATGTACGTAGTAAGCGTAGTATGGGTAAGAATCTAGAACCTTGAGGTAAATCTAAGCTATATACACAATCAGTGTAGAATTAATATAAGATTAGGGCGTGCTTGGTAGTATGGGGGTCCCGAATTCCCAAAGGTCCCATGGTTCCCATATTTTATTAAATTGGGGCATGCAGTCATGTACAGAGGCTGTCAAAAACTCCTTTGTCTGAATCTCAGCCACCAAATGTAGAAATCTGGACCACGAAGGAGGTGCATTGGATAACCAGGACAGTGGAATAAGCCTCTTGGCGGCTAGTAATGTATAGGATATCAGTTTATTTGTCTTTTTAGATACCCCTAGAGGAGGCAGACCCAATAGGTAATTCAAAGGATCCATCGGAAGGGACACCCCAGCCACCTTTTGTATAAGGAAATGTACATCACGCCAGAAGGACTGAATCAAGGAGCATTGAAAAAAGATGTGAAATAGGGAGCCTATATCAGTCCCACACCGCCAACAGTGCTGCAGAACTGAGGGATCATACTTATGAATTACATCAGGAGTTCTTTACCAATACATGAGAATCTTAATGGTTGTCTCCCTCTGGGTGAAACATTTGGAAGATCTAAAAGTAGAGGGCCAAATCCTATCCCACATCTGTATTGTGACAGGACGACCCACTAAGTGAGACCACCTGCTCATATAATGGTGCAAGGTCTCCGTGATTGGAGTCGACTCATGGAGGATACGGTAAATACAGGAAATTAAATGTAGTTGATGAGGGCCTTGAGCGCACAAGTACCGTATTCAAAAGTAGTTGGCTTATCTAGGGTCAGGGTTGGCATTTTAGAGTGAAAGAAGTGTTTAACCTGTAGGTAAAAGTGGAAGAGGTGTGGTGATATATCACATTTTTCACTTAAAGTGTTGAAAGTATGCAGCTTCCTCGTTGTGGGATGGACCAGGTTCCAGAGCTGGAAGAGATGAACATTTATCCATGGAAAAATCCTGTCTAGGGACATACAGTCTGGAATGAGAGGGTTGAATAATACATTCACAAGAGGAGAGCAGGAGCACATAAGGGGATAGCGTTTGAGACAATGTCGCCAAATGGTTAAAGTTAGTGCCATTGGGCCAGTACACTGATGTTTATATATGGGATCCAAAGAAGGGGGGGCACCCCAAACCAAGGAGCACGGATGAACCGGGTAGAGTACCCCTTTCTCAATGGCAGTCCATTGGTTTGGTGCATGTAAGGAAGTCCAAGAGGTAATGGCCCTTAAATGCGTGGCATGATAATACTTAGTAATGTCCGGAGCTCCCAAACCTCCTCTGGATCTAAAGGAAAACATCACGGAGCTCGCTATGCGGTGAACCCTGCCATTCCATATAAATTTTAGAAAAATCCTGTGGAGTGCTTTTAGTTGTGAAGCAGGTACTGCTACTGGGAGAGTTTCAAAATAATAGAGCAGTCTGGGTAGGATATACATTTTTAAAATATTAATTCTGCCTAAGAGAGACAGGGGGTATTTGGTCCAGTTCGACAGAGACTTATTAATATCCAATATCAGAGGAGGGAAGTTAGTACTATAAAGGGAGGCATAAGAAGGGGTAAGTAGGATACCCAAGTATTTAAGAGAGGTATTACACCATTTATAAGAGTATGATTCTTTGAGTTGGGATAATAATGGCGTTGGAATGTGTATAGGAAGGGCTTCAGTTTTGGAAGTGTTGACTTTATATCTGGAAATAGCACTAAAAGAGGTCAATAGTTTATGTAACGAGGGAAGAGATATCAACGGGTTAGTGATAGTAAGCAAAATTTCGTCTGCAAATAACGATAATTTATATTCCCCCTGTCTCATCACCACCCCACGTATATCTGGATGTACACGGATAGACTCGGCTAGGGGTTCCAGGCACAGGATAAAAAGCAGTGGCGAAAGAGGACAACCATGCCAAGTTCCATTTGTCATGGGGAAGCCAGGAGACAGAAAGGAAGACATTTGCACCTGTGCTGTGACAGTTGAATATAAGGCCTCTAAAGCTTTTAGAAAAGGACCACCAAAACCATATATTTTTAAAGTGGCGAACATGTAGGGCCAACTTAGCCTGTCAAAAGCTTTCTGCGCGTCTAAACTCAGAATCAATGCTGAATGAGAAGTTCTATCCAAAAGGTCTATTGTACGCCGGGTGTTATCTCCCGCATGCCTACCAAGGACGAAACCCACCTGATCCCTGTGTATCAGTTTGGGGATGAGCCCGGAAAGTCAGGAGGCGAGGATTTGAGTAAATATCTTGTAATCTGAATTTAGGAGGGCTATGGGTCTGTAGTTATCTGGGATAGAGGGATCCTTTCCAGGTTTAGGGATAACCGAAATAAACGAATGGGAGAACTGTGAATGCGGAGGAGTACCCTTGAGGAGGGAATCATATAAAGCTAGCATATGAGGGGATAGAACATCAAAAAAAGATTTGTAGTAGGAGTAGGGCAAGCCATCTGGGACAGGGGATTTATGTAATGGGGGACTTTTAATTATAGCTAAGAGTTCTTCAGCTGATACTGCTACGTTTAAACTCTCTAAATCCGTTGTAGATAATTTCGGTAGCTTTATATTGGAAAAAAAGGACTCTAAATTTTAACTCTTAAATTCAAAATGGTTCTCCGGGGTCAGGCAATTATACAGTTTGCTGTAAAATTTTGGACATCTCCCGAGGGCAGTGTGTTCTAGTTCCGTCTAACTGTTGAAGAAAGTCAGGAAATGAATTGAACGGACGAGGGCATAGCTTATTAACTAACATCCTGTGGGGTTTATTGGAATATTCATAAAATTTTTTCTTCGTCCACAGCATGGACCTAGCTGTTTTGTCAAGTTTTGTTGATTTAATTTGTTCTTTGAGATGAATAACTTTACGTAATTTTATCACTGTGGGACCACTCAGAAGCCTCCGCTCAGCAGTTACTAGAGCGGACATTAAGGACTGTAAAAGACTATTTCTATCTCTCTTCAGCCGAGAGCCCTCAGCTATACACGCACCTCGGAAAACAGCCTTGTGTGCCTCCTACAGTGTAGAAACCTGAGACACTGATCCAGAGTTGAGTAAAAAATACTTTTTCAAGCGATTTTCTAGGATTGAGTGGGATACGTCAGACTGCAAAAGGTGGTCATTAAAACGCCAATGACAGGATTTGGTATAAGTCTGGGATAGCATAAGATCTAACATAATGGGCACATGGTCCGACCATGTAATGGGAGAAATATCCGATTCGACCACATAAGGGATGAGTGGAGCCGAGATAAAAAAATGATGGCGGGAGTACATTTTATGGGCTGGTGAATAAAACGTAAATTGTTTAGCAGAGGGATGTTTTATCCTCCATGAGTCGAAGAGTCTGCATGACCTAATACATTTACGAATTATTAGAACATGGTTTTCCTCTGATGGGACTTTAACCACTAGCCTACCACCCACCGTCATATGGGGGACGTCCCCCCCCCGCCGCCCTCCGGTGCTTGCTCCGACTCACCGTTACGATCGGTGAGGTGGAGAGTGGATCCGCCGGCGCCGGATGTAGATCATAGAGATTTCCGGTGCTCCAGATGGTCCCCGGAGTCTCTATGATCGTCGGAGGCCGGGCGCGATGTTATGACGTCACGCCCGGCCTCTCCATTCAAAAAAACGGCGCCGCTTCGCCTTGGAAGCGGCGATCATTTTATTTATTTTTTTTATTTCAGGCTTCCCAGCCTAGTGGTGAGATATGGGGTCTTATTGACCCCATATCTCACTATTAAGAGCACCTGACATGTCATATTGCTATTACAAGGGATGTTTACATTCCTTGTAATAGGAATAAAAGTGATCAATTTTTTTTTTTTTCAAAAAATTGTCAAAATAAAAAAAATAAAATATAATTAACAATAAAAAAAAAAAAATTTTAAAGCGCCGCTGTCCCCGTGTGCTCGCACGCAGAAGCGAACGCATACGTAAGTCCCGCCCACATATGAAAACGGTGTTCAAACCATACATGTGAGGTATTGCCGCGAACGTTGGAGCGAGAGCAATAATTTTGGCCCTAGACCTCCTCTGTAACTCAAAACATGTAACCAGTAAAAAAATTTAAAGCGTCGCCTATGGGGATTTTTAAGTACCGAACATTGGCGCCATTCCACGAACGTGTGCAATTTTGAAGCGTGACATGTTAGGTACCTATTTACTCGGCGTAACTTCATCTTTCACAAAATGCAAAAACATTGGGCTAACTTTACTGTTTTGTTTTTTTTTTTTAAACACAAAACAGTTTTTTTCCCCAGAAAAACGCGTTCGAAAAATTCCTGCGCAAATACTGTGTGAGATAAAAAGTTGCAACAACCGCCATTGTATTCTCTAGGGTCTTTGCTAAAAAAACATATATAATGTTTGGGGGTTCTATGTAATTTTCTAGAAAAAAAATGATGATTTTTACATAGTTACATAGTAGGTGAGGTTGAAAAAAGACACAAGTCCATCAAGTCCAACCTATGTGTGTGATTATGTGTCAGTATTGCATTGTATATCCCTGTATGTTGTGGTCATTCAGGTGCTTATCTAATAGTTTCTTGAAGCTATCAATGCTCCCTGCTGAGACCACCACCTGTGGAAGGGAATTCCACATCCTTGCCACTCTTACAGTAAGAGCATGTACATGTAGGAGCAAAGTATCAGAATTGGCCCGGTATTGAGGTGGTTAAAAGGCAACCCGGGCCGTGTGGGTTAGACTCCAGTTTGTACAGTTGATGTGGTTTCTATATTCACCACTGTACCCCAAGTACATTACTATTTTCCTCACCTTTTTTGTAGCATCCCTCATTTTCTTTTCAGTATTTATATATGTTGTTCTGTCATGATTTTAATTTTTTGATACCAAAAAACTATACATGTTTTTGATATTTTGAAGACTCTTGCCTTTTAAAGTCCCATCAGAGGAAAACCATGTTCTAATATATAGTTTCATAGGGATGTGGGCAAATTGTCTTCTTCCACAAGGTCATCGTCACTATTCCTATTTAATACATTTACGAAAAGGCATTGGCTTGGTACAATACTCTTTTGCCCGAAAGTGGGTCTCTTGGATCATCACCACGTCTGCGCCCGAGGCCCTGAAATCCTTCAGGGCCATCCAGCGCTAAAGCCCAGGCCTTTCACATTATAGGACATCATTTTCAGAGCCATGGCTGTGGTCTATTTAGGAAGGCAAGTGTAAAAACATCTGATAATATAAGCATGGAAGTATTAACTTTTTCCACCTTTAATGTGACCTATAAACTGTACAACGCATTTGAACAACAAACGGAAATCTTTTAGGTGAAGGGAAGTAAAAATAAAAAACAAATAATATGTGTTGCATAAGTGTGCCCCCCCCCCCAAACTATTACTTTGTTGAAGCACCTTTTGATTTTATTACAGCACTCAGTCTTTTTGAGTATGAGTCTATCAGCATGGCACATTTTGACTTGGCAATATTTACCGACTCTTCTTTGCTAAAACACTCCAAATCTGTCAGATTGTGAGGGAATCTCCTGTGCACGGCCCTCTTCAGATCACCCCACAGAATTTCAATAGGGTTCAGGTCTGGGCTCTGGCTGGGCCATTCCAAAACTTTAATCTTCTTCTGGTGAAGCTATTCTTTTGTTGATTTGGATGTATACTTTGGATAGTTTTCATGCTGAAAGATGAAGTTACTCTTCATGTTCAGCTTTCTAGCAAAAGCCTGAAGGTTTTTGCCATTATTGACTGGTATTTGAAACTGTTCATAATTCCCTCTAACTCGACTTTGGCTTCCAGCTGAAGAAAAACAGCCCCAAAGCATGATGCTGCCACCACCACCATGCTTCACTGTGGTTATGATGTTCTTTTGGTGATGTGCAGTGTTTTTGCACCAAACATATCTTTTGGAATTATGGCCAAAAAGTTCAAACTTGGTTTCATCAGACCTTAACAGATTTTCCCACATGCTTTTGGGAAACTTCAGTTGTGTTTTTGCAAAATTTAGCAGGGCTTAAATGTTTTTTCTTTGTAAGAAAAGGCTTCCGTCTTGCCACTCTACCCCATAGCCCAGACATATGAAGAATACGGGAGATTGCCGTCACATGTACCACACAGCCAGATATTCCTGCAGCTCCTTTAATGTTGCTGTAAGCCTCTTGGCAGCCTCCCTGACCAGTTTTCTTTTCATCAATTTTGGATGGATGTCCAGTTCTTGGTAATGTCAGGGTTGGGCCATATTTTCTCTACTTGATGACTGTCTTCACTGTGTTCTATGGTATAGAAAATTGGAATACCGTGTTCCATGAGATTCGGAAATTCTTTTGTACCATTCTCCTGACTGATACCTTTTAACAATGAGACCTCTCTGATGCTTTGGAAGCTCTCTGCAGACCATGTCTTTTGCTGTAGGATGAGACTAAGAAAATGTCAGGAAAGACCTTCTAGAACAGCTGAACTTTATTTGGGGTTAATCAGAGGCACTTTAAATGATGGCAGGTGTGTACTGACTCCTAATTAACAAATGAGTTTGATTGTGATTGCCTAATTCTGAACACAGCTACATCTCCAGTTATAAGAGGGTTTGCACACTTATGCAACCACATTATTTTAGTTTTTTTTTACCCCCCCCCCCCCCAAAAAAAAAAGATTTCTGTTTGTTTTTCAATTGAGTTGTACAGTTTATAGGGCACATTAAAGGTGGAAAAAGTTCTGAAATGATTTAGCTTTTTCTCATTTTTTTACATTACAGAAACCTGACATTTTAACAGTGGTGTGCAGATTTTTTTATATACATACAGTATCTCACAAAAGTGGGTACACCCCTCACATTTTTGTAAATATTTTATTATATCTTTTTATGTGAGGAAATTACACTTTGCTACAATATAGAGTAAATTAGTGAGTGTACAGCTTGTATAACAGTGTAAATTTGCTGTCCCCTCAAAATAACTCAACACACAACCATTAATGTCTAAACCGCTGGCAACAAAAGTGACTACACCCCTAAGTGAAAATGTCCAAATTGGGGTCCAAAGTGTCAATATTATTTTGTTTGGCCACCATTATTTTCCAGCACTGCCTTAACCCTTGTGGCCATGGAGTTCATCAGAGCTTCACCTGTTGCCACTGGAGTCCTCTTCCACTCCTCCATGACGACATCGCGGAGCTGGTGGATGTTAGAGACCTTGCATTTGAGGATGCCCCACAGATGCTCAATAGTGTTTAGGTCTGGAGATATGCTTGGCCAGTACATCACCTTTACCCTCAGCTTCTTTAGCATGGCAGTGGTCATCTTGGAGGGGTGTTTGGGGTCCTTATGTTGGAATACTGCCCTGCGGCGCAGTCTCCGAAGGGAGGGGGATTGTGCTCTGCTTCAGTATGTCACAGTACATGTTGGCATTCATGGTTCCATCAATAAACTGTAGCTCCCCTGTGCCAGCAGCACTCATGCAGCCCCAGACCATGACACTCCCACCACCATGCTTGACTGTAGGCAAGACACACTTGTCTTTGTACTTCCCACCTGGTTGCCGCGACACACGCTTGACACCATCTGAACCAAATAAGTTTATCTTGGTCTCATCAGACCACAGGACATGGTTCTAATAATCTATTTCTTCAGCAAACTGTTTGCAGGCTTTCTTGTGCATCATCTTTAGAAGAGGCTTCCTTCTGGGATGACAGCCATGCAGACCAATTTGATGCAGTGTTCGGCGTATGGTCTGAGCACTGACGGGCTGACCCCCCCCACCCCTTCAACCTCTGTAGTGGAACCAATTCTGTTAAACCGCTGTATGGCCTTGGCCACCATGCTGCAGTTCAGTTTCAGGGTCTTGGCAATCTTTTTATAGTCTAGGTCAACTTTATGTAGAGCAGAGATCCTCAAGAGTTCTTTGCCATAAGGTGCTATGTTGAACTTCCAGTAACCAGTATGAGAGAATGAGAGCGATAACACCAAATTTAACACACCTGCTCCCCATTCACACCCCAGACATTGTAACACTAATGAGTCCCATGACATCAGGGAGGGAGAATTGGGCCCAATTTGGATATTTTTACTTAGGGGCGTACTCACTTTTGTTGCCAGCAGTTTAGACAGTAATGGCTGTGTGTTGAGTTATTTTGAGGGGACAGCAAATTTACACTGTTATACAAGCTGTATACTCACTAACTTTACATTGTAGCAAAGTGTTGTCACATGAAAAGATATTTTAAAAAAAATTACAAAAATGTGACGGGTGTACTCACTTTTGTGAAATACTGTACATGCAGTGTCTTGGAAAAGAATTCATACCCCTTGAAATTTTCCATTTTGTAATGTTACAACCAAAAACATAAATGTATTTTACTGGCATTTTATGTGATAGACCAACACAAAGTGGCAGGAAAATGATAAATGGTTTTCATTTTTTTTTTTACAAACAAATATTTGAAAAGTGTGATGTGCATTTATTTGTATTCAGCTCCCTTTACTCTGATACCCCTAACTAAAATCCAGTGGAACCAATTGACTTCAGAAGTCATCTAATTAGTAACTAGAGTCCACCTGTGTGTAATTTAATCTCAATATAAATACAGCGGTTCTGTGAAGGCCTCAGAAGTTTGTTAGAGAACCTTAGTGAATAAAAGCATCACGGTTAGGTTAAAAAAAATATCCCAAGCTTTGAACATCTCACGGAGCACTGTTCAATCCATCATCCAAAAATGGAAAGAGTATGGCACAACTGCAAACCTCCCAAGACATGGCCATCCACCTAAACTGACAGACCAGGCAAGGAAAGCATTAACCACTTCCTGCCGACAATACGTCATATGACGTCATGGACTTTGAGTGGGGATATCTGGATAATGCCTGCAGCTACAGGTCACATTCAGATATAATTTTTTTCCCGCCGCCGATTCAGCCGCTTGATGGTACTTACAGGCCATGGGAGGGGCCGCTGCCGCCCTCCGGTGCTTCTCCCGACTCACCCGTGCGATCCATGAGCCGGAGAATGAATCGGTCGCCGGAGGTTTACCATAGAGATTTCTGGTGACCAGATGGTCCTGTCATCTCTATGACCCTCGGAGGCCCAGGAGCGACGTTATGACATCACGTCCGGGCTGGCGGAAGTAAACAAAGCTGAGGATGTGGCTGGAAAGGCGGAGAAGGTTTATTTTTTTATCTCAGCCTTTCCAGCCTGGAGGAGAGATGTGGGGTCTTATTGACCTCACATCTATGAATAAAGAGAACCTGTCACGCACTATTCCTGTTACAACGGATGCTTACATTCCTTGTAATAGGAATAAAAGTGATTAACAATTTTTTTTTTAAACCGCCCCCGTCCCCGCGCGCAGAAGGGAACGCATACGTAAACCGCGTCCACATATGTAAACAGCGTTCAAATCACACATGTGAGGTATCGTTGCATGCGTTAGAGCAAAAGCAACAATTCTAGCACTCCTCTGTAATTCTAAACATGTAACCGGTAAAACATTTTAAAGCGTCGCCTATGGAGATTTTTTTAAGTACAAAGTTTGGTGCCATTCCACGCACAATTTTAAAGCATGACATGTTAGGTATCCATTTACTCTGCGTAACATCTCTCACATTATTAAAAAAAAAGGGCTAACTTTACGTTTTTTTTTTAAATTCATGAGCCTTGTTTGAAAAATCATTGCGCAAATACCGTGTGACATAAAAAGTTGCATTGACCGCCATTTTATTCCCTAGGGTCTTTGCTAAAAAAACATATGTTTGGGGGTTCTGAGTAATTTTCTAGAAACAAAATTATGATTTTCACATGTAGGAGCGAAGTGCCAGAATTGGCCAGGATGGGAAGTGGTTAATCAGGAAAGCAGCCAAGAGGCCCATGGTAACTCTGGAGGAGCTGCAGAGATTCACAGCTCAGGTGGGAGAATCTGTCCATATGATAACTATTAGTTATGCACTTCAGCAATCTGGCCTTTATGGAAGAGTGGCAAGAAAAAAGCCATTGTTGAAAGAAAGCCATAAGAAGTCCCATTTACAGTTTGCGAGAAGCCATGTGGGGGACACGGCAAACATGCGGAAGAAGGTGCTCTGGTCAGTTGAGACCAAAATTGAACTTGTCTAAAAGCAAAACACTAAGGGGGTTATTTACTAAAGGAAAATCCACTTTGCAATACAAGTGCATTGAAAGTGCACTTGGAAGTGCAGTCGCTGTAGATCTGAGGGGGACAGGCAAGGAAAATAAAAAAAACAGCATTTTAGCTTGCACATGATTGGATGATAAAATCAGCAGAACTTCCGCTCCTTTCAGATCTTCCCCTCAGATCTACAGCGACTGCACTTTCAAGTTGCACTTGTAGTGCAAAGTGGATTTGCCTTTAGTAAATCAACCTCTATGTGTGGCAGAAAACTAACACTGCACATCACCCTGAACACACCATCCCCACCATGAAACGTGGTGGTGGAAGAATCATTGTGGGGGTGCTTTTCTTCAGCAGGGACAGGGAAGCTGGTCAGAGTTGATGGGAAGATGAATAGAGCCGAATACAGGGCAATCTTAGAAGAAAACCTGTAATGCCCCGTACACATGATCGGATTTTCGGACGGAAAATGTGTGATAGGACCTTGTAGTCGGAAATTCCGACCGTGTGTGGGCTAGGGCTGCAACTAACGATTATTGTCATAATCGATTAGTTGGCTGATTATTGTTTTTCGATTAATCGGTTAATAACCTTAAAAAAAAAAAGTGTGGTGTATAATTTAGTTAATATGTAAAGTTTTAAAAAAAGGCAATTTATTCTTAAATATCTCTATGCAGGGGTGAATATAAATAACCAACTATATGGTTAGGGAGCAAAATATCTAATCCACTCTGACAATAACAGACAGAAGAGATATTCTGTACATACTATTAGAGGGGAGATATACTGTATATACTATTAGAGGAGGTATACTGTATATATTAAATATTATTAAATACTATTAAAGGGTGAATCTGGTAAATATCATCAGACTCAGAGATCTATTTTTTATTTAAAAAAACAAACAATGTCTTCCCCGACAAATGACAAAAAATGTCATTTTAAGAGCGTTCGTTCGATTTTCTAATTGTTAGTGGGGTCAAAATCGAATTGTCAAAGGATCTGCGGGAAAAGGTAGTTGAACTGTAAAAAAAAAGGAAAGGGATATAAAAAGATATCCAAGGAATTGAGAATGCCAATCAGCAGTGTTCAAACTCTAATCAAGAAGTGGAAAATGAGGGATTCTGTTGAAACTAAACCACGGTCAGGTAGACCAACTAAATTTATTTATTTAATTATTTACAGTAGAGATTATTTGCTCTTTTTGTACTATAAAGTGCTCATTTTAGTTTTTTTTTAACCCCATTATGTTACTGGCCGATTATTCAAATAGTAATCGATTAATTTCATAATCGATTAGTTGTCGATTAATCGATTAGTTGTTTCAGCCCTAGTGTGGGCTCCATCACACATTTTCCATCGGATTTTCCGACACACAAAGTTTGAGAGCAGGCTATAAAATTTTCCGACAACAAAATCCGTTGTCGGAATTTCCGATCGTGTGTACACAAATCCAACGCACAAAGTGCCACACATGCTCAGAATAAAGAGATGAAAGCTATTGGCTACTGCCCCGTTTATAGTCCCGACGAACGTGTTTTACGTCACCACATTCAGAATGATCGGATTTTCCGACAACTTTGTGTGACCGTGTGTATGCAAGACAAGTTTGAGCCAACATCCGTCGGAAAAAATCAATGTCCGACCGTGTGTACGGGGCATTAGAGTTTGCAAAAAAAACTTGACTGGGGCAGAGGTTCACCTTCCAGCAGGACAACGACCCTAAACATACAGCCAGAGCTACAATGGAATGGTTTAGATCAAAGCATATTAATGTGTTAGAGTGGCTCAGTCAAAGTCCAGACCTAAATCCAATTGAGAATCTGTGCCAAGACATGAAAATTGCTGTTCACAGACGCTCTCCATCCAATCTGACAGAGCTTGAGAACCATGTAAAACCATTTATCATTTTCCTTCCACTTCACAATTATGTGCCACTTTATGTTGGTCTATCACATAAAATCCCAATAACATTTATATTTTTGGTTGTAACATGACAAAATGTGGTAAATTGCAAGTGGTGTGAATACTTTTTCAAGGATATATATATATATATATATATATATATATATATATATATATATATATATATATATATATATATATATATATATACACATATATATATATATACATATATACATATATATATACACACACATACATACATACATACATATATATATATATATATATATACACACATACACACATATACATACATATATATATATATATATACATACACACATATACATACATATTTTTTTTTTCCATGCCACATCGATGCAGTAATTCATACAATTCATACAAAAGGAGGCCGACCTAGTATTGAGTGCATACTATACTGTACATGGACATACTTTTCAGTAAGCCAACCTTTCTGTATTAAAAATCCTTTTTTTTTAAATTGGTCATTTTATAGTTTATAGTTTCTGAGATACTAAATTTGGGGTTTTCACAAGCTATCAGCATTGAAGTGATTTGCAAAGTCTGCTTTTTTTTCCTTCTATACGGTGCCTTGCAAAAGTATTCACCCCCTTGGCTTTTTACCTATTTTGTTACATTACAGCCTTTAGTTCAATGCTTTTTTTTTTGTGAATTATATGTGATGGATCAGAACACAATAGTCTAAGTTGGTGAAGTAAAATTAGAAAAATATATATATATATAAAACTACTTTTCAGAAATAAAAAACTGATAATTGGCATGTGCATATGTATTTAACTCCTTTGTTATGAAGCCCATAAAAAGCTCTGGTGCAACCAATTACCTCCAGAAGTCACATAATTAGTGAAATGATATCCACCTGTGTGCAATCTGAAGTGTCACATGATCTGTCATTACATATACACACCTTTTTGAAAGGCCCCAGAGGCTGCAACACCTAAACAAAGAGGCACCACTAACCAAACACTGCCATGAAGACCAAGGAACTCTCCAAACAAGTATGGGACAATGTTGTTAAGAAGTACAAGTCAGGGTTAGGTTATTAAAAAAATATCCAAATCTTTAATGACCCCTAGGAGCACCATCAAATCTATCATAACCAAATGGAAATGGAAACCTGCCAAGAGACGGCCACACACCAAAACTCACGGACCGGGCAAGGAGGGCATTAATCAGAGAGGCAGCACAGAGATCTGTACATATGATGACAATAAGTCGTACACTCCATAGAGTTGGGCTTTATGGCAGAGTGGCTAGAAGAAAGCCATTACTTTCAGCAAAAAACAAAATGGTGCGTTTTGAGTTTGTCAAAAGGCATGTGGGAGACTCCCAAAATGTATGGAGGAAGGTGCTTTGATCTGATGAGACTAAAATTGAACTTTTTGCCCATCAAAGAAAACGCTATGTCTGGCGCAAACCCAAAATATCACATCCCCCAATAGAACACCAGCAGTCGGGACTGGGAAACTGGTCAGAGTTGAGGGAAAGATGGATGGTGCTAAATACAGGGATATTCTTGAGCAAAACCTGTACCATTGTGTGTGTGATTTGAGGCTAGGACGGAGGTTCACCTTCCAGCAGGACAATGACCCCAAACACACTGCTAAAGCAACACTTGAGTGGTTTACGGGGAAATATGTAAATGTGTTGAAATGCCCTAGTCAAAGCCCAGACCTCAATACAATAGAAAATCTCTGGTCAGACTTAAAGATTGCTGTTCACAAGCGCAAACCATACAACTTGAAGGAGCTGGAGCAGTTTTGCAAGGATGAATGGGCAAAAATCAAAGTGGCAAGATGTGGCAAGCTCATAGAGATTTATCCAAAGCGACTTGGAGCTGTGATAGCCGTAAAAGGTGGCTCTACAAAGTATTGACTTTAGGGGGGTGAATAATTATGCACATTGACTGTTATTTTGTCCTATTTGTTGTTTGCTTCACAATAAAAAAAAAAATCTCTTCAAAGTTGTGGGCATGTTCTGTAAATTAAATGATGCAAATCCTCAACAATCCATGTTAATTCCAGGTTGTGAGGCAAAAAAACACGAAAAATGCCAAGGGGGTGAAAACTGTTGCAAGGCACTGTAAAAAATAATAAACATGTTGTTATACTTACCTGCTCTGTGCAGTTGGTTTTGCACAGAGCAGCCTGGATCCTCCTCTTCTCAGGTCCCTTTTCTGTGCTCCTGGCCCCTCCCTCCTGTTGAGTGCCCCACAGCAAGCAGCTTGCTATGGGGCACAGGAGTCACAGGGCCACGGCCTGACCCCACCCCCTCTCTCTCCTGATTGGCTAGCTGACTTTGACAGCAGCGGGAGCCAATAGCGCCGCTGCCAAGTCTCAGCCAATTGGGAGGAAGAGTCTTGGATGGCCGACACACTCGTGGACATCGCTGGACAGAGATGAGGCAAGTATTAGGGGGGCTGCTGTAGACAGAATGCTTTTATCTTAATGCATAGTGTGCAAAAAAAACCCTTCTGACTTTACAACCCCTGTAATGATCAAAATTAAAAGAAATAAATGCTTAAAATATATCACTCTGTGTGTAACGCATCTATATTATAATATGTTTCATTTTTTAAACTGAATTACTGAAATAAATTAACTTTTTGATGATATTATAATTTTATGAGATGCACAGACATTCTGATAATCAACAAGGAGAGAGGAGGGGTATATGGCCAGGACCTCCCCTTGTCTATTCACAGAATCTCTTGCATTCTCTGAGCAGAACATTTTTGTGACAAGAGGAGGGGAGGGGGTGGCTACACAACATGATCCCTGCACTTTGTAAGACTTGAACTTGCAGCGCTGAAAGAAATGTGCAGACATTAGTATGCGGCTTCAGTGAAGCTATATTTATTTTTATTATTTTTAATACTACACAGTAGAAAGCAGGACCTAGGATTACCATCCTTAGAGATAATTCTTTTGTGCGGAGCAGAATTTGAAGAAAACATTTCCTGGGGTTTAGCTTTAATTACAAGAGTCTAACTATAAATTACAATTTAACAAACGTTGCCCTGTTTTACTGCTATATTTTCCCTGCTTTTTCATCAATTTAGAAAAGTTTGTGGTGTGAAAAAAAAACTGATGGTCAAAAAAGCAATATGGAACCAAACTGATACTGCCATGATGGAGTTGTTTATACCATCTTCAAATGTAATTCACTTTTACAGCACAGAATTAAGGAAATAATACAAAAAACAAAAAACCAAAAAACCTAGAGTTTAACTTTAACACTGTGAAGGCCCCGAGGGAATTAAACTTGCTGTTGTGGCATGATCGAATGATCATCTGCATGCGCGTCAGACAACCGATCGTAACAGACCTATTAAATGATTAATAGATTTTTTTTTTCTGATAGTATTTTCAATTTATCCCCTGTGTTGCTTCACTCAATATTTTAATTGGTGTTTAATTGCTTTTTGTGATCACTCGTACCTAAACTGATCACCAATCTATGCTTGTATGGTCACCTTTAGTCAGAAGGCAGGGGAGAATGCATAATAGATTTGTGTGCACTTTTTAAAGCATACGCAGACTTTACAAAGTAAATATTTACAGAGTTTAGCCAATAAGGTAAAGTTGAGATGTGTGCAAGAAAAAAAAAAATCTTACTTTTTTTAAATTTTATTTGCACTTGATTGTGTATGTAAAATGAACACAACTTAATTTTATTCACTATACAAGAACATACACGTTGTATAGGAAGCCTCTACTCCTTTAGTAAATCAATCCTCAATGAATAGTGGTTCCATCATCAAATGTAACTAATAGAGTTTTTTTGATTACAGTCATGCTAAAACATATTTCATGTATAAATGTTACAGTACGTGAACAGAATGGATATTTTCATGGAAATAAATTTGATTACTACGGTATATACACAAATACATTTGCATGTCTGAGAAAGTTACTAGACTTACCTGGGCCTGTTTCTGTACACCCACAACAACCTGTAATGCTTATCATAAGCTGCTTTTGCACTAGTAACCTGCTTTCCTAACACTATCTCAATCAAATGTCTGTTTTTACTACGGACATTTTACTTCAAGTTGCCATGTTACAGGTAGATGCATCTTTACAATTACAGGAGACTCCTGCTATGTTAAAGTAGAAATTATAGCCTAACCCTAAATTCACATCATGGCATCCTTTAAAATACTCGTTCAACACTGCAGGTAACCCACCCATACTCAAAATGCTACAGAGCTCTACCTCCCACATTGAGGCTGATTTACCAAAAGAGTTGAGAATCTTCACACAATAAATTCACTTTGATTTTCCAATCAAGTGAAAAGCAAAATACCTATTTACTTATGTCCCCCGCACAGGATTTGATAACTGAAATAAATATTCAAACAAACTACTGAGTGAAGATTCTCAACTGTGTAGTAAAAAGTAGTTTATTATAGCTGCCTAGGAGTATCATAGCAATAGGTTTTTATCTACAAGCTGCACAAAGACAAAAATGCATTGCTGAAAAGGTGGCTCGCCATTTAAAATGCATGAAATAGGATGTTGATGTTATCATATCATTAAAAAATAAAAAGTTCAGCATTTTTACAAATATGTAGCAGAGTGTTGCACTCTGACTTAGTAGTTAAAACATTTTGCTGTATGAGATTCAGGTTGCAATTCCTACAGCAAGCACAATGTAGATGGAATATGTTGCACGTTTTTCCTCCCACAATCTGAAAACCCATTGGCAGATTACCTGGCCAGTGCCCAAAATAATGTATTTGTAGAAATGTATTTTAAGGCAGTTCGTATCTGCTATTAGCTAATTCTTAGAGGGCCGGAAGCAACCGGTTGAATGTATTCGAATAAAAAAGAAAAAACCCCAAAAATGATGGATGCGCGCATAAGAAAACTTTGTTAGCTGTAGTTAGTGTGTATGTTTTTAATAGGTAATCAAGTATTTACTTCCAGCCTATATGTGTTGAAATTATCTCTATCAGCAGTGTGTAAATTCAGTTTTTTTTCCATCTAAATCTCTTAATCAGAGATATAGATAATATATATATATATATATATATATATATATATATATATATATAGATATATAGATAGATAGAAGATAGATATAGATATATATATATTTTACGGTTGAGTAGTAAATTGATGAGCTGCTTAATAAATTGTTGCTGTAAACTTTGCGGGGACAGAAAGTATGCAGTATTTTTGCTATAATAAAAGTATTTAAACAAAATTACTTTCAGGAAAAATGAATATGTACAGGGACAAAATATATGTAAAACATACTTCAGGGGAATTTTAAGTATTAATACTGTAATGTCATTTGTTAATTTTTATGTAATTTTGTTTATTTAAATGATGCAATTCTGATTTTAGGTCTGAACATATAGGGAAATGTGTATTCTTTACTTCCAAAATATGTATAATGGGCTATAATGAGGGTAGTGTTTTATAATATATTACTTACAGTGACAGTTTTATTTCAGCACTGAAACATTTACACCTTCTTTGATTACGGTTTCATGTAAAATATTTGGGTTAAAATGTTAGTTTTGCATTTAAAAAGTGCCTATCCAGACTTTGTTCTTGTATACAAAAAAAAAAAAATACAAAAATCTGTAAATATTTCTAAAGAAACTAAAAAAAACCACTATTTGTCCTGGAGGAATCAAAATTTCTAATGCCTAAAAGATATGGTGCTAGCACAAGAAAAATAAAAAGTACCCCGTTTGTTTTCTAACCATTTCCTATTAAGGTTTTTTTTTTTTCTTTTTCTTTTTTTTTATTGGGTACATGTTAATAAAAATTCTACCCGTCATACTGTAACTCCCATAATATTGCAATAAAAGTTACAAAACCACACAATAGGATCAGTGAGTATACAATATAAGGTTTTACATTTTGCTAAAAGTATTGCAAACATAATATGACCATTTTGCTATTTTATATAATTTATTGAAGTTTGCACACAAATTAAAAAAATTTACTGAACATACACAAAGTACAAAATTTAAAACAGCATAATAAATTACCCTCCCATTTCCTGGAAAATAAATCACACAATGATTGTCAAAGCTAGACAGCAGTCATTCTT
Organism: Lithobates septentrionalis; assembly: GCA_037952835.1. Lineage (NCBI taxonomy): Eukaryota > Metazoa > Chordata > Amphibia > Anura > Ranidae > Lithobates > Lithobates septentrionalis. Next base: position 7,637,374 of record JBBDGP010000264.1, on the reverse strand, counting down.
AAATTTAGTATTCAACACAGAACAAGCTTTAAAATTATGCTAGGTCAAAACAAATCTGCCTATCCATTGATTGTCTTTTCTAAACAAAAGTAATTTTATTAAATTGTTCCTACAAAAGTATCTAAGCGATGATACATTAAATTCACATCTTTCATATTTATTTTAGAATGTTTTAGATTTGTAAGAAATACAACGAAATACAGCATACACCTCCCATTTTGGAAAATGCCCCTTATATTAACTGCTATACAATACTGGAGAGTTCTTTTAAATAAATAAATAAATAGACAAATCAGTCTTAAGAATAAATAAATACTCTTATCAGTAGGTTTTCCAAATACACATTTTTATAACTAAATTTATGTAACAGGAGAATATTGTCATCTTAAGTGCTGGCTAATAAATGAATTGAGTGGCCAGGCACCAAGCTGCTTGGACATAAACCAATCTATGCCTCTACAACATGTCAGCTAGAGCTTCACTCAGGTGTTTTTTTTTTTTTTTTTTAGATAAATCAACCATAATTAAAGAATCATTTTGTTTTACAAAGTGCCATAATCAGTGTTCTGCTACATTTTGATGCACAGATCTTCTCTATTGAACTGCACATTCAAATTGGTGTAAACAGGTATATTTTCCTGGAAGCAAGGTGTGTCAGATAAAATAATTTAACAACTTATCACTTACAGTGTGGAGAGACTACCCTTAAATAAAATAAAAAACAACCCACACAACACGGTTCATGGTGTGTTTTTAAGACCACCAAGTTGCAATTGTAACAGCTTGTTTCAAAGAAAACATATAATTATCTTGCATATATGCAATGTCAATAATCAAAGGAAAAAAATAACCATGCATTTGTTATAATAAAATAAAAGCAGCATTTGTATGACATCACCTCATCAAGTTATACAAGTTAAACATTTAAATTTGAAGTTTAACACCTCAGATTCACAATCTTTATATATATATATGTATATATCAAACTAGGCTCTCTCAAAAATTCTCTTATGCAACAGTTTGAAACTTCTACCAAACTGGATACAAATATGTGAAGCTTTTATTTATTTTTTTAAATGTTTAAGAGGCAAGTTTAATTTAATTTAAGAAAAGTATTTTATGGTTAAACCCATCACTTGTATCACACGGTCATCATTTCAGTGTGCTACATGCCCAACCAGTAGATTAAAGACCAATGTCTTCCTGACAAATAATAAATATTAAAATAAAGGAAATCCCATAACACATTAGCCAGTTTTAATAGTTATAATATGAAAAATCTTGAAACGTGCAATTTTGAGATTTAGTAACTGCAGTTTTGGGGATAAAACGGTTTTTCAGTTTTGTAGAAGCATTTTGGATACTTACATAAACAAGACAATCATTATAATTATTATTTATAAAAAATGGCTCATTTTATATTTGAAGACCAGTAACATCCGAAGTAAATTAATTATAGCAGAGGGAGAGGCAGTCATGTAATAATTTGACAGTGCATAAGTGAATACATGTATAAGCATATACACAGGTTTATAAAATGTGTATGCACAAATGCATGCACATTCTATTTACTTCCAAAGATCTTGTGAACTATCTTCTAAGGTCCAATCTCTCACCACTGGCAAGCTTATTGCTTCACTTTTAACAGATAAAGAGTTCACCAGTTCACAGTGAAATTTTCTGATGTGTCTATATAGGTCTCCAGACTGTGTGAACCTTCGCTCACACCATTTACATGCATGGGGCTTCTCCCTTGTATGAACTACAGCATGCCGGCTCAAATTGTGCGAGTACTGGAAACTTTTTCCACACTGAGTGCAAGTGAAAGGCTTTTCTCCAGAATGAGTTCTTTCATGACGTTTAAGTGTGTACATACATGAAAAAGTTTTACCACACAGGGAACAAGTGGGAACGTGGACATCATTGGTGGGCTTATTACGAATGCCATCTTGTTCTCTGAAGTGTGTGCTTAAATGGATTTGAAGAATATGTGGGCTTGGGAAAACCTTATTGCAGAGTGGACACATGAAGATTTGTCCACCAGGACTTAGTATGTTTGAAACAAAAGGAAGTAGGCTGTTGTCCATGTTACCTTCCATTGGAACTCTCTCATTCTCCGGAGTCATCATCTCATCATCACTTGCTTTTTGATCATGATCCAACTCTCTTAAGACTGCATCTTCCCTTACTGGACCCAGGTGAACTGACTCATACTGTGTCCTTACATCAGTGTTTACACCTTTCACAGTGCTGTGCTCTACATCATACTCATTGGTATCTATATCATTTTCATCACAAGAAACATCTTTTTCTACTTTTATTTGAATTAGACTGCTTCTCATTGTATCTGGTGAAGAAAGGTAGGAGCTGCTTAAAGGCTCAGTTCCTGAAACACTGGATTTCACTGAAAGGTCCAAGACACAGTCTGAATCTGCTATGTTCCTTAAGGAAGTGTTAGATCTCATAGATAATGAGCTAGCTGAGCTGCAAGGACTAGGTACTGTTTTTCCAGCTGTTGTGTGTGTTTCCGTGTCTGCACAATTCTGTGTCATGCTTGTTGAATCCGAGGGCATTCGTATCCACATACTCTCAGATTCCACAGTCAAGTCACTTTTACCAGACAGAATATTTAATTTTTCAGCTTCACCGTCTTCTTCATCACTCACTAGATCACCTGCCATATGGCTGCTACCATCTGAAAGACTCTCCACTTTATCTGAACAACTTGAATAATCTTCTTCCTTTTTTGTGCTGTCTGCCTCTGTTGAAGCTTTTTCTTTCAGTTTCTTTTTGCAGACTTTTACTATAGCGTACATGTGTAGATAGCTGGCAGCTGCTAGTACATCTTCAACGGGGAGATCTTTAAACTGGAGTTTTCCTTCATACATGAATTCAAGCAGCAGAGCAAAGGCTGGAGCTGTAACAATGTCACTGTTCAGATTAACAATGTCTCTTTTGTCTAGCTGATCCTTGTAAAAGAGGTGGAAATACATGCTGCATGAAGCCAATACAGCCCTATGAGCTCGAAAATGGGCATCTCCTACAAGGACAGTGCAATCGCACAAAAATCCTTGATCTCTTTGCTCGCTCAAGCACTGTAGCAAATGTCTGCTATGTTCTGGAAAATCCATACTGTCTTCATAACCTAAAAACAAAACAAACATAAAAAAGCCATTGTATTAGAGAAAGGTGGTAATATTTACTAATGCAAAACGACACAAACTCTTCTGGCACAACTGCTACACAGACTATAAACAATCTATAGTAGATTTTGAAATCTTAAAATGTTGCATAGAAATAGATACAGGAATGCTAAAAAACACAATGCTTTTGCTCAAATCTACCGTACACAGAATTTATTTTCTAAACATCATAAGTGATGACAATACTTTCTAAAAAGAAAGGGCCTCTGGCAAAAAAAAGAAAATACAGTAGGGACATAAAATCATTTGTGAATGTAATTTTAATACCAAGTTATAAAAGTTTATATTAAAATATACGCTTAATGTAAAACTGTTATATTCTGGTTACAGAACATGCTAAAGAAAATAAAGATTAACAATTACAATCACTTTAAGTGCCCCATAACCCACATCAATCCTAATCCTTAAGAGGGCTAAAAATAAAGATTGGAGGGCAGCTCACAAGGTAGCTGTGATCAAATTAGCAGGCTGAAAGGACAGAGGGACGAAGAAGGAAGCTTATAAACATCTGATCCAGCTGACGGTGGCCATATGGCAGCTGCTGCCCAGATAAAGAGATTAAGAATAGAGGAGTGCGATTACAGCTGTCTGGCCAATTCAAGCTGCTCAAATCTACAAGTTCTAAATTAGTTTGCTAGTAGATAAACCAGTCCAAAGAATTAACAAAAAAACAAAAAAAAAAAAACACAACACAATAAAAAAAAAAAAGAATATTCATGTTGGGGAAACGGTCCAGGAAAGCGTTGATTCCTGTTACCATGCAAAATGAAAGTGCGATACATGTGGGGGGTGGGAAACAACGGTATTGTTAACAAAATACGTTTATTAAATCTTGCTGCATGCTATATACGTTTGCAGGCCATTCTTTGTTTCAGCTTTACACACAGATATATGCAAAAATATTTAGCATTTTGTAAATAAACTAGAAAGCAAAAGTAATGAGTCACTCATAATAATGATACACTTTTACAAAACAGATTAAACATCACATTTAAATAATGCGCTACAAGGAATACAGTAAAAAGTGTATGGCTTAAATGAACATTTAACTTTTTTTATGTACTGTTATGACTGATATACAACAAATAAAGCATAAATAATAAAAAATGCCAACATGTTACATAGGACTGATCTGGCATTTATATTACGTAAATTATACATAATAATATTTAGAACATATATGTTATTAATAATAATAATTTTCCATCTGCATTCCCCCCCCCCCCCCCAAATAAAAATATGTTGAAACATACACTGATAAAAATTAAAGAAACCGTTTAATTTAAACTAAGAAAACAGTATTAAAGTTTAATATATATATATTTTTTACCAAAAGTCCTACCTTTTTTATACATAGACCTGTATTATGCTCTTTCCCCTTAGAAGTGCTGTATGATGGCTGTAGAGATCGGCTCAAGAAAGAAATTAAAAAACGGAAAGAAAAAAAAAAAAAAAAACCTGACAAACAGATGCAAAGTGGAGAGGATGTTAGAGAGGAATAAGATACCTTTTCCCCACACAGCTCTGCACACACTAACTCCCTGGCTGTGTGTTAGAATAAAAGGCTGAGGGATGGCAAGCTGTCAGCTGCTCTGACATCATGTTCAGATGGAAATGCTACCTCCAGCTGTGCTCCTTTTAATGCCATATGCTGCTCCTCTACACTCCTGCCACCAGCTTTTTCTTTGGAGAACTTTTTTTCTTCAGTTTGTATAAACAAAAACTTCAAAGTTTCCTCTTCTCTAAACTTTCTTCACATACCAACTTAACATATGGACTATTATAATTATGGAATTTTCTAACAACTTCACACCATTCTTGATGGTTTTATGCATTGAAGGTATGCACTCCCACAACATGCTGCTTAAAAATATATTAAAAAAAAAAAAAATGTATAGACATGTGACTAACCAGTTTTTTTTTTTCACTTTCCTATTTTTCCCTTCAGTTCCTGCCTGTAAGAATTAGATACATGTTGATAAATTAAATTTCACAATTATACTATTATAAGTATAAAAAAGCTATTGTTACAGCACACTCCTTTTTAAAACGAAGACAAAAAATTGATACAATTCCCTTCCTTCATGTTAAAGTACAGCGTTCCTCTGATGACAACAATGGGTGCACTTGTGATGAGTGTGCGTAGAAAAAAAAAATTCAGTTGTTACTACTGCATGTGGCTGATGAAATAGCACTGCAACCTTTTACAGTAGGTGTACATATCTCTATTCTGTTCATAAGCCTCACATCTGTGTGCGCCACATAAACAAACACAAAATATTAGGTAAGTGGATTGTGACTTGGCTTTTTAATTTGGGTCAAAATAGCTGATGCTAGAATTGTCTAAACAACATAGACTTTAAAAAATACTGTTTAGACATTAAGATGGTATATCTGCTTGTGCCTTAAAATAAGCATAAAACTTGCCATGGGACTTGGCTCAGCTTAATTTATAGGAGACAGTATCACCTTGAAATAAATGTTTAATCTGAAAACATTGTTTTTCTTTCTTCTATTAATTCATCAACTGCACATTCTCTCGTAGTTAAAGCACATAGTTAAAATATGTGTATAGGAAAAATATTCCTTCATAACAGGACTATGGTACTTGAACTGGTATTTCATATTATAATGAGAAAATGCAGAAACATGCGTTTTCTGTGTAAGACTAAAATCAAATAAAAAACAGATATATAAGAAGTGTATAATAAGTAAGTAAAACCAGTACATATTAAAAAACAAAAACAAGAAATATGGGGAATTCATCTTTCAATAGCATTTACCAAATGCTGCTTGAGGATGCGATGAGTGTTGAACACCAAGGGATAAATGCCAATGCATATACATAATACCAAGTAAGGAAGCCTTATAATAAGAATACTCTAAATAAATGTTATGCAATAAATTAAAAGATCAAAGCCAGAATATAGTCTGCACAGCTGAATGGCATAAAATATATATTCATCACTAAACAAAACAAAAAAAAAAGAAGAGGTATAAAAAGGAAATTCTCATAGGAAATCATATTATATCTTTAAAATAAACAGCAAGGTGGCTTTCATCATTGCACAAAAGGCACTCAAACACAAGCCAGTGATGACCTGCAGTATTCACATGCACTGCAGTGAATGGGTACATATAGCATGTCTGTATTTATGTGCTAGGAAACTGAATTCTGACCCGCAGTTTTCGGCTCTGTTAATGAACAGCATCTTCACAAAGATGTCTATAAGTAGACTGTAAAATACTGCACGCCATATTTCTAGAGCAACCTAGTGTACGCAGGAAGTCTTGTAAATCAGTCATGAACATAAAATACATTTTAGAGTGATTTTTAAACAATGCAATAAACATACTTTAGGGCACTTTCACACTGGCAGCGCAGGGGCATTGGCGCTTTTAACCCCCGCTAACGGCCAAAAAAGGGTTAAAAGCGCCCGCCGCTCCTACAGCGCCTCAAAGATGCTGCTTGCAGGACTTTTTTTAGCGTCCTGCCAGCGCACTGCAAGGGCTTTCCCACTGGAGTGAAAGGAGAGGCGCTTTACAGGTGCTATTTTTAACATTATAGTGCCTGTAAAGCGCCTCAGGGCCACATTTGCACACACACATCAATGTGCAGTACTCCACACTTATTGACCATTTATGTCAGCCAGTTCATTTTGAATGGCCTTCCAATGCACCACAACAAACCAAAAAACAGGCGTTCACTTTTTGGAAACGCACAATGCACAGATGGTTTCAATCTGTGCATTGTGGTGTGCCACAATGCATGTTCATTGTGGTGCATTCGGAAGGTGAATAGCACTGCAACACACATTAAGGTTGATTTACTGTAGGGTAAATATACTGTGCACTTCAAGTGCACTTGGAAGTGCAGTTGCTCTAGATCTGAGGGGAAGATCTGAAATCAAAGGAAGCTCTGCTGATTTCTATCATGCAATCACGTGCAAGCAAAAATGCTGCTTTTTATTTTCTTTGCACGTCCCCCTCAGATCTACAGCGACTGCACTTGTGTGTGCACTTGTAGCGCACAGACTATTTACATTTAGTAAATCAACCACATTGCTCGTTAATATTTACTGCAGAAATGCAAGGTAAAACATGCATTTTAGTGTGCATTACCACAATTTACAGATGTGAATGCAGGGCAGGGGCCCATTTGCACCATTGTGCTGTGGTAAAGTGCACATGAGGGCATGTGTTACTGCAATGCATGGTAACGCACATTTCATGCTCTGCTGCCATGCATTGCCATTCATTGTGAATGGCACCCCAAAGCACCTTAAAAGCACATGTGCACGGTAATGCATCGTAGAAAATGCAAAGTCCTGTGCTTTACACTGCAGGAACATTCAACCTGCCCTATTTTTCTATGCGTTGTGGTGAGTTTTAGTATATTCATTTTGAACGGGCAGCATTGGGCAGCGTTGTCCAGTGCAGTCCCAATGCATACACAAGACATTTTTTCCTTATGTCTTAGGCTCCATTCACACCTAGGCGATTTAATTTCAAATTGCAGCAAAATGCAAGACGCATTTGTGATGCAATTACTCGTTAATGGCACCCCCAATCGCAGTGCGATTTTGGCGTGATAAATTGCACTGCAATCGCAGCAAATCGCGACGCAAGAAGCTCCTGCTCCTTTTTGCAGAATAAGCTTTGCGCATTGCGATTTTACCGCACAATTCATCGCATTGAGATTTGGGTGCCATTAACTACTTAGAACGGACCGGAAGATTTTCCCCCTTAATAACCAGGCCATTTTGTTCAATACGGCACTGCGTCGCTTTAACTGTGACAACGTACCCAAACAAAATTTATGTTCTTTTTTCCCCACAAATAGAGCTTTCTTTTGGTGGTATTTGATCAACTCTGCGGTTTTTATTTTTTGCACTATAAACGAAAAAAAAAAAGAATGACAATTTTGAAAAAAACAAAACAATTTTTTTTTACTTTTTGCTATAATAAATATCCAAAAATAAATGTAAAAAAACTAATTTCTTCAACAGTTTAGGCCAATATGTATTCTTCTACATATTCTTGGTAAAAAAAATAAAAAATAAAAAAAATCAAAATAAGTGTAGATTGATTGGTTTGCGCAAAAGTTATAGCGTCTACAAAATAGGGGATAGATTTATGGCATTTGTATTTTTTTTATTAACTAGTAGTAACGGCGACGATCAGCGATTTTTAACGTGACTGCGACATTGCAGCAGACAGATCGGACACCTGACATTTTTTACACTTTTTTGGGAATGCGTGAAATTATTACAGTAATCAGTGCTAAAAATATGCAGTCATGGGATTAAATGTGCTCCCTCAGTGTGTTTACTAACTGTATGGGGGACTGTGCGACGGGGGAAATACACAGATCCGTCTTCCTGCATAGCAGAAAGACAGGATCTGTGTGATCTCCCCTGTCAGAACTGAGATTTGCCTTGTTTACACAGGCAGATCCCGTTCTGTCACTGCAGGGAACGATCGTGGGCGGTCAGCGGACATCGAGTCCGCCCCACCCACCCACAAATTGCCACATACGAGCCAACGTACAATGACGATGATTGGCGGAAACCAGCCACATTGCCACAGTACAACTGCGGCGGCTGGTCCTTAAGAGGTTAACAAGTAATGGCATCGCAAATGTGCCCTGTGATTTGGAATCACGGGTGGAATTGCGTCGATTCTGCCCGTGATTTAAATCGCCCAGGTGTGAATGGAGCCTTAATGTTTCAGTTCACGCCAATGCACTGCGTGCTGAAAAAAGGACAGGTTGCATTTCTATCCAATGCAGCACATTGGAACGTCTTGAAACACATCACAAAACGTTGTGGCCCATAAAGTTGAATGAAATGTCATTTGTTAAAAAGCAAATAATAAAAAAAAAAAAAAAGCAGTGGGGTGCAATGTAACAGTGCATTGCACCAAACCTACATATTGCACACCAGAAAGCACACATTACACGGAACATAAGTGCACCCTCTGGTGTGGATGAGCCCCAACCCTATTCATTTCTCAAACTTAGAAAAGTGGCAGGATGGATCAGAGGAAACCTTTACTAAGCCAGGTACACACATTGGGGTTGATTTACTAAGACTGGAGAGTGACTGCAGCCAATCAGGGTGCAAACTGTTAAAATACAATAGGTGGGAGTGGGAGATTCACAGGCTGAAAGAAAAAAAAATGAAATTCTTACGGCCGGGCTTAAGGCTGAAAAAAAAAAAAACATAGAAAAGAAGAATAAATAATTCTGTTGACAATGAAAATCAACAGTTGGCCATTCTAATTTTCAAATCTGCATTGGAAACACTACTGAGCATGTTATTGAAAGCCCATAACACATGAAAACTGTTTTCTCAGAGTAGGTTCGATTAAAATGGGAATTGAACTCTGGAAGCAGAGGGCAAAGGACAAGCCACCAGCATTGCCTGTGGTCTCTTTGCAGCTCATCTTTTACCTATTACTGACTCATTTTGCCTTATTCTGCGGGCAGCAGAGCCTCCTGCATGAACAGTGAGCAGAACGGTTGTGCACAGTATTAGTCACTAAAACTCTGAGATTAGCAATCAGAGGTAGCAGTGTCTCAGATTCCTTCCACAGCCATGAGGTTGTAGGCACATATGCCTAGACATCCTCACATACCAAAAAGTACACTGCTATTTTTTAGGAGGATTTTAAGACAGACAAATAATACATTTTCATGGTACTGCCTGAAAAAAATCAGCATTTCTAAGTGTTCCCTATAGCAAAGCTTTGAATGAAATTAGTAGAAGTCTACTGTAGCCTCCCTGGCGGTTTTCCCGAGTGTGGCTCGGGGTTACATTTCAGGACCATTAGCGGTAACCCCGAGCCACACTCGGGATTACATCGCAGGATCCTGGTGCCTCCTTACTTACCTTGTCCCCGGGATCCTGCGATGTCCCCCGCACTGTCCGAGGGCTCCGTCCTCCTTCGAAGCCTCTCCGTGCCAGGCTCCGTTCCCTGCGAGCGTCGCAACGCACGGGGGCGGAGCCTGGCGGCAAATTCAAAAAAATGTAAAAATCATAACACATACAGTACTGTAATCTTACAGATTACAGTACTGTATGAAATCATTTCACATCCCATTTGTCCCCAGTGCTCTGGCCCATGCCCTGCATGCAGTTTTATATTGCATATACTGTTCTTTCTGCCTGGAAACTGGAGATTGTCCATAGCAACCAAAAAGTGTCCCTTTACGTCAAAAATGGCTTTAGACCAGCTAGAAAACTGCGATAGTAAATTAGAACACTTGCAGAATTGAGCGATAGTGAATCGTGTGGAAATTTATTTTATTACTATTTATTTTTATTTTTTATAATTATTATTTTTTTTTTATTATATTATAATTTATGTTTTTGTGTTTCAAACTTTATCATACCCGGGATATCTACTAGACTCTTGTTTGGACAGATTTAAGTGTGTTATTGTTAATAATTAAATACCTACAATATAAAACGCCAAATTTCATTGCAAAATAATTGTACCGCTTTCAGCACCTAAAATCAGAAAGAATCATACCGCCAAGGAGGTTAAAGCCCATCTCTTGGCAAGATTGGGAATGATCCCATCCCACCATCCATAAAAGAAAGAAAAAAAAAACTCCTAAGTACTGTTTTACTTACCCAAGTCTGTTGTCAAGTGACCCACCAAGACCTCTCATAGGAGTAAAGACTGATGATCCACTGCAGCTGTCCTGGCCCACTGGCAACACATCTTGTCATCGCCCCATGTCATTATGTCACTGTGTCGCAGCCTTCAGGATTTAGCATCAACCCCACCAATGGACCAAAATGAGAAATGTCTACATAACGTGCAATATGGGCACCCAAAGGGGGACACTCCAAGTCCACAGTGAAGAAGCAAGATGATGCAAGACCCAGCCACAGGTCTGATGTTTTAGGTATTTGGGAAATGTAGCTTTTTTATTTTATAGTGTAATTAGAGGGGGGGGGGGGGGGGTATGGTTTGTGGAAGGGGCTTCCCTGGCCACACTTACAGAAAAAAAAAAAAAAGGAAGAAGAAATGAACATGTGTGGCTTTTTAGACAAATGCATCTTTAATATTACCACCCACTAAAACCGGTTGAGGCATGGACTCAAATAGACCTCTGAAGGTATGCTGTTGTATATGACACCAAGCCATCAGTAGCATCCTTAAGTCCTGTAAATTCCAAGATGGGCCCTCCATGCATTTGCCTTGTTTTTTTACCACATCCCACAGATGCTCAATTAGATTTAGATCATAAGAATTTGGGAGGCCAAGTAAACACCCCACACGCATTGTGTTCCTAAAACTATTCTTGAAGTCCATCAGACCAGACCACCTTCTTACATTAAAAAACATGCGTGTCATTAATAATAATTAACATTAACCAATAATCAATTTCCCAGTACAAAATTTATGTGCATCACTGGCAAACAAAAACTATACTGAAATAAATGCTGCTACTTGAAAAATACCAAAAAAACGTGTCATTCATATAAGTGTAAATTGGTATTGGTTTTACACTAATATTAATGACACATGTTTTTTGGTATTTTTAAAGTAGCAGTGTTTATTTCAAAATAGTTTTGTTTCATGTCTTTAGTGTAGTGACACACACTTATTTTCTATTTGATCAGCTTCTTACATTGCTCCATGGTCCAGGTCTGATGCGTACCTGCTCATTGTAGGTGCTTTTGGCTGTGGACATGGGTCAGCATTGGGGCCCTGACTGGTCTGTAGGTACGTAGCCCCATTATGCAACAAACTGCGCTGCACTGTGTGTTCTGACACCTTTCTATTGCAACCAGCATTAACTTTTTCATTTGAGCTATAGTAGCTCTTCTTTGGATCGGACTGCACAATGTGAGCCTTTGCTCCCCACATGCATCAATGAGCTTTAGCTGTCTATGACCCTGTCATCGGTCCACCAGTTTTCCTCTCTTGGACCACTTTTGCCAAGTCCTGATCACTGCAGACCATAAACATTCCACACAAGCTGCAGTGTTTGGACTTGTTCTGACTTGCTAATTTTTTTCTGCTTTCAACACATCAACTTCAGAGGCAACATGTTCGCTTGCTGCCCAATTTACCCACCCACTTTTGGATGCCATTGTAACAAGATAATCAATGCCCAAATTTATATAAGGCCCCTTTCACACTACATTATACATATTTAAAAAAAAGGATCCAAGCAGTTTGTAATTAAGGTGGTTGGAAAGACTTAAGGCTAATTAACACCAGCAGCAACGTTACAATGCAGTGGCTGGAGTGTGGTGCGGTCTGACCGGATCAGTACAGTGATGATGCGCTGATCACGGGGCATTGCACTGTTCGTTTTTTTCTTTAAATAAACCTTATGGAAATGTCACACAGACATTTCATAAAGTTCAACTTGGCACCACAGTCTGAGGCAGTAAATTGCCTCACACTGTGCTGCACTGAAGAAAAGTACTGCATGCAATACTTTTTTTTAGCGTACACCCCCACTACGCAGTGATGTGAAATGGGCACTCAGGCTCGGTTCACACCAATGCGTTTTTTGCAAAAACGCACTAAAGTTCATTTAACATGGTTTCCTATGGGACACATTCACATCTATGCTTTTTTCAGCCACTACGTTTTTGAAAAGGGTCAGGGACTTTTTTTAAACGCAAAAAAGGTGGTTTTTTTTTTGCTTTTTTTGGTTCAATAGACTTCAATGGAAAAGCTGCAGAAAAGCATGTAATGCATTTTTGCCGCAATTTGTGTTTTTTTTAATCTACCCAACAAAAATAAAAAACACAAAAGGCATCAAAGACGTGTCACACAGAAAGCACTGCAAAATGCACTGTAGAATGCATCAAATGCAACCTGCATAGGTGTGAATTGAGCCTTAAGAAGACAAGGCATTTTGCCTTATGTGGTGGGACTGCACTGGAATAGCTGCCCAAGTCAGTCCCACCACATCTGGCATGAATATACCCTAAAGAAGACAATTAGAAACAAGTAAAATGGACAACCAAAAAATGTTAATTTGTTAAAAATCTTGTCCAGATGAATGGTTTAAAATATTTTTTGTTATAAATTTTACAAACTGTTAATACAGCAAGTTATCAGATTGCCCTTAGGGATCAGGAAGGTATTCTTTCCTTTGGAGCAAACTGGACCAACCTTTGCAATTATTTTTGCTTTCCTCTGGATCAAAAAAGGGGTTTAGTATAACATTTTTAACTGGATGGAGAACTGTCTTTTTTCAACTTAACTGTGTAAGGCAGGCCATGTATTATACATGTGTTTTTGCTCAACCAGAGCCATTGTGTTCTGCCAGGGGGGGAATGCTCCCAGCTGGCAGAACCCAAGAGCGCTACAGAAGCGATTCATCGAATCGACACATCGAATTTGTGGATGGGAGAAATTGGCACTTTTTTTTTTCATTCAACCTGCCAGCAGAATGCAATGATCAGTGTTGCCGGCTATAGCTAGTGGCACTGCTCAGGCGTAAAAAAAAAAAAAAAAAAAACACACAACAGGCTGGTTGTACAGAATGTCTATCGAGAGATTAACTTCTGTACAACCAGCCTGCCCGTAGATGGATTGAATATTAGCCAGTCCCTGCTGAATCTGCCAAATTTCGATCCATCTATGGATGATTTAAATATATACTTATGTTGGAGCATCCATATTCATCACATATGCAGGCTCCGTTTCTTGCCTAGTAGCGCTGTATATAGTGATAAGGCATTGCTGATACTCTAATCACACTAGGAAAACACCAGAAAGAATTTGTCTTATTGAAAACAACAGAATCTTTGTAAAAACCCAAAATGCTTCTAGCCACACAATGTAAATGAACCTGCTTAGGCTCATATGAAGGAATTTGGAAGAAGCTGTTTTTTTGTTCTTGAGAAGCAAAAGAGAGATGTAGGATAGAACAGCCCTACATAGAGAATAATTTTCTATGTGATAATGCCAATGGGCTTTGGTGTAGTCTTCTGTATGTTAGCCTTGTCTGTACAACCAATTTGTCAAAGCAAACAGCTATGGCTCTCTATATGGATCTGTTTCATTCCCATCCCTTCTCTGACATAAAAGTATTATTAATGAGAAACAAAGCAGAAAGTGGCCCTTTTGGGTAAGCTGTAAGGTTTGAGAACTTCATCTAGATTCTAACATCCATGGAAGGCTTGTCCAGGTGATTCTGCTGGTCGTTTTTACAGTGCCAAGAATATGAACTGGAGCTGGACCATTTCTTTTTTGTGCACCAGGTTTGTGACCATCTGGTTACTATGGAAGACTTGATATCCCTTAACAGTTAAAAGGAGATTGCTGGTGTTTGGCAAGGGATGCCTCCTTGTTAATCAGTTTATCATAAGGCCAGCAGCAAAACACCTGTGTGATGAAGCTCTCATGGGAATAACCATTCCCTGACTACCACATACTAGTCCGGAGTCGATGTCCTGGAACTAGTAAGCAAAACACAAACTGAAGAAAGGATGCTTTCATAGGAACTGAATTGCAAAAGTGTTTTATCTTATTTTATTTGTGGTAGAGTCTCTAAAGCTGTCTGCATTTAAAACTGCACAGGTATGAACACTTCATGCAATTTTCATTTAAAATGATAAGATATATAACAAAACAGTGGGGTACAGTTAGCATGCTGACATCATAACACACGGAAATCCACAGCGATATGAAATTTGTAAAGATTCAAAAGGCTTTGTATGCACAGACAATAAAAATGGAGCATTTGGCACTCTTGGCTCCACTTCCTGGTGCCTGCCGAATGTTGCCCAAAAAGTGCATTGAGCCAAACGGCTCAAAAATAGAAATACTCTGTGCTTCAATTAGTGCTGTAATATGTTCCCCGAACACTGCCTTCAAGGGTCCACCACTGCTTAAATAGGCAGGCCAATTCAATTTCATTACTTTTCGCACAGACTCCCAGGCTAGACGAATGTTTGAAAACAGGAAAATGAACATCAATAAGAAACATCCTATTCTTTTTTGCCATCAAAATGTTTTTAATTTGGACTAATGATGTATTGCTGTGATCAACGTGGTGCACACAATACAAGTACAAATAGGGACACTGGGGTTGATTTACTAAAGGAATATAGACTGGTCACTTAGCAAAGTGAATGTTCACTGACTACATAAATAAAGGTGAAGCTGCGATCATTTCAAACACAATCAAAAAGTTTTTTTGTTGTTAATTTCCTCCTGTGATCCCCATGATACAATCACACATAGGTTGGACTTGATGGACTTGTGCCTTTTTTCAACTTCACCTACTATGTAAGAAGTGGGGACAAAGGAGCTTTGGCCCTACTTCTCTAACAGAAAATAAAAAGGTACTTTTCTACTTCGTGTTCCAATGGCATGCACTAAGACATGAAGGTATTAGGCCCCTTTCACACTGGGGCACTGGGGGCGTCGGCGGTAAAACGGCGCTATTTTTAGCGCCGCTTTACCGTAGTTTTTGCGGTGGTGTTCGGCCGCTAGCGGTGCGGTTTTAACCCCCGCTGGCGGCCGAAAAAGGGTTAAAACGGTGAATACACCGCTCCTTCACATGCTGTTTGCAGGAGTTTTTTTTCTCTCCTGCCAGCGCAACGCTTCAGTGTGAAAGCCCTCGGGGCTTTCACACTGGAGAAACAGCAGCGGCAGTTTTAGGTCGGTTTGCAGGCGCTATTTGTAGCGCAATAACGCCTGCAAACCGCCCCAGTGTGAAAGGGGCCTTACAGTCATCTTTGAAGCAACTCCGTTAACTAAATAATAGTCCAACTAAGATTGTTACCTGTAAAGTAAGTATATACTCACACCTTTGCTACTGCCTGTACTGCCCAAGTCCTCTCCATCTCAGAGAAATTGTCCCCTAAAATCTATGCAGATACCAACATTTCCAGGAGTGTCAATCACCTGCAGTGCTTAGTGCCTTCTTCTGTCAGCCCCAACAAAAACATAGGACCCAATAATGTAGACAGAGAAGATTGGTGATCACCCTAACTATAACTATATTGGGAACAATGATCAAAGGATGTGTTGGAGAGCTTTTATCAAATTCCTAGCTGTTCATAGCAAACAATAAGAATCCCTGTTTAATTTTAACAGCAGTAATGAGAGCTCTAAGGTGATGCTATGGGCAACAATTCATATTTTCTGCACTTTACATACAGTATATACAGTGGATATAAAGTCCTATACACCCCTGTTAAAATGTCAGGTATCTGTGATGTAAAAAAATGAGACAATAATTAATCTTTTCACAACTTTTTCTACCTTTAATGTGACCTATAAACTGTACAACTCAATTGAAAAACAAACTGAAATCTTTTTTTGTGGGGGTGGGGGTGGGGGTAGTAAAAATAAAATAATGTGGTTGCATAAGTGTGCACACCCTCTTATAACTGGGGATGTAGCTATATTCAGAATTAAGCAATCACATTCCAACTCTTGTTAAATAGGAGTCAGTACACACCTGCCATCATTTAAAGTGCCTCTGATTAAGCCCTGGTTCACAATGGTGCGTTTTGACATGCGATTTGACATGTCAAATTGGCGAGAATTGCCGGCAATGGCACCGTCCTAATCGGTGCAACGCTGCATTTGCGGTGCCGCACCGATTTCAAAAAGTACTTTTTTTGTGATTTTGGGGTGCGATTTTCATTGACATCTGTGCAGAAACCCGCACAGATGTCTGTGAAATCGCCGCCGTAATCAGGACTGACATGCGGGAGTGAAATCGTTCGTGTTCAGCTGAACTCACACAGCTTCATTCCCGCAGCTCAGTGTGAACCGAGGCTCACTGCAAAGAAAGTTCAGCTGTACTGGTAGGTCTTTCCTGACATTCTCTTAGTCGCATCCTACAGAAAAAGCCATGGACCGCAGAGAGCTTCCAAACCATCAGAGGGATCTCATTGTTAGAAGGTATCAGTCAGGAGAAGGCTACAAAATAATTTCCAAGGCATTAGATATACCATGGAACACAGCGAAGACAGTCGTCAAGTGGAGAAAATATGGCACAACAGTGACATTACCAAGAACTGGACGTCCCTCCAAAATTGATGAAAGGAGGAGAAGAAAACTGGTCAGGGAGGCTGCCAAGAGGCCTACAGCAACGTTAAAGGAGCTGCAGGAATATCTGGCAAGTACTGGCCATGTGGTACATGTGATAACAATCTCCTGTATTCTTCATATGTCTGGGATATGGGGTAGTGTGGCAAGACGGAAAGCCTTTTGTTAAAAAAAACATCCAAGCCCCGCTAAATTTAGCAAAAAACACATCTGAAGTCTCCCAAAAGCATGTGGGAAAATGTGTTATGGTCTGATGAAACCAAGGTTGAACTTTTTAGCCATAATTCCAAAAGATATGTTTGGCGCAAAAACAACATTGCACATCACCAAAAGAACACCATACCCACAGTGAGGCATGGTGATGGCATCATACTTTGGGGCTGTTTTTCTTCAGCTGGAACAGGGGCCTTAGGCTGGCCATACACTATACAATTTACTTGTTCAACTTTCCTTTAGATTTACCAAAACTATATAATATGAGGTCAAACCTAAACCCTTTCAACTTGTATTTTATCAGGCAGGCCCTTGCACTACATAGCTTAAGGTAAATCTAAAGGAAATTGAATAAGAAAATTGTATAGTGTATGGCCAGTCTTAGTCAAGGTAGAGGGAATTATGAACAGTTCCAAATACCAGTTAATATTAGCACAAAACCTTCAGGCTTCTGCTAGAGAGCTGAACATGAAGAAGAACTTCATCTTTCAGCATGACAACGACCCAAAGCATACATCCAAATCAACAAAGGAATGGCTTCACAAGAAGAAAATTAAAGTTTTGGAATGGCCCAGCCAGAGTCCAGACCTGAATCCGATTGAAAATCTGTTGGGTGCCCTGAAGAGGGCTGTGCACAGGAGATGCACTCACAATCTGACAGATTTTGAGTGTTTTTGCAAAGAGTGGGCAAATATTGCCAAGTCAAGATGTGCCATGCTAATTAGACTCATACCTAAAAAGTCTGAGTACTGTAATACAATTAAAAAAGTGCTTCAACAAAGGATTAGTTTAAGGGTGTGCACACTTATGCAACCATATCATCTTAGTTTTTTATTTTTACTTCCCCCCCCACCTAAAAGATTTCAGTTTGTTGTTCAACTGAGTTGTACAGTTTATAATCACAATAAAAAGGTGGAAAAAGTTCTGAAATTATTTATCTTTGTCTCATTTTTTTACATCGCAGAAACCTGACATTTTAACAAGGGTGTGTAGACTTCTTACATCCACTGTAAGAATATAGTCATTGGGGTCAATCCATACACCGAGATAAAAAGGTACAGTAAAGTGCAATCACTAGGCTGTATGACTAAGCTGAGGTACAGTACGTATGTGTAATAAGAAAACAGAGCTGCTCTATATACATATAACCTGACACAAAAACTGAGAAGTTCCAGGTTAAAATAATATTTTTATAGCTCCTCCTGTTTGATCTCTTTAGATAACAGACTACCAGTTTTATATGCGTATATCAGCTGTTGGGATGGTTGCCAATATGCAGATTCTACTGTAAAGTGAACCTGTGCTATGTTTCCCACCAGCACAGCATGGAGCTCTCCGTCAACCATTTGCACCGCAATGCCCCGTACACACAATCGGACATTCCGACAACAAAAATCATGGACTTTTTCCCGATGGATTTTGGCTCAAACTTGTCTTGCATACACACGGTCACACAAATCTTGTCGGAAATTCCGAATGTCAAGAACACGGTGACGTACAACACGTATGACGAGCCGAGAAAAAATAAGTTCAATAGCCAGTGCGGCTCTTCTGCTTGATTCCGAGCATGCATGGAACTTTGTACCTACCGAATTGTGTACACACG
Organism: Lithobates septentrionalis; assembly: GCA_037952835.1. Lineage (NCBI taxonomy): Eukaryota > Metazoa > Chordata > Amphibia > Anura > Ranidae > Lithobates > Lithobates septentrionalis. The sequence continues at coordinate 7,618,300 of JBBDGP010000264.1, read as the reverse complement.
ATCAGAATTTACGACAACAGATTTTGTTGTCGGAAAATTTGAGATCCAGAAAGGGAAATTCCGATGGAAAATGTCAGATGGAGCCTATACACGGTCGGAATTTCCGACAACAAGCTCCCATCGAACATTATCTGTGGGAAAATCCGACCGTGTGTACGGGGCATTAGTGTAAACTATGCACATGCCCCAACTCACAATACAACACAGGGCTCGCAACTGTCCCTGTTAACACCATATCTTGTCCCTATTTTCTTCTAAGTTGTCCTTTCTTTTTGTTTAATGTACAGACCTTTACAAAATATGTGCATTTTAACATTTAAATGTAGTATACAACAAAGTAATTGGATGTGTTATTTTGAAGCCAGCATATAGTAAGAGTAGTGAAAAAAAGCACTTGTGGGTTTAACTATTTTTTGGGTATTCGTTCCTAATGGGGTACATAACTGGGGCATGGCAAGGGAGTCCTTTGTGCTATATTTCCTCTTTAACATCCTAGAAAGTTGGGAGGTTTGCAATGCCCAAGCAGGTCTGGTGAGTGTGAGGTCTCTATGGATATGCAATAAAGAAAAGGTTGCTATTGACACAGGGAACCAGATGCCCTACCCATATGCATCAGTAGACTCTGGTACCCTGGTCAGCGGTGCAGCTGTTTTCAGTTGTATAGTGTTTAATGATTACCACTATGCCTTACAATAGGCAAGCAACTTGGAAATCATTAATCGTAAAAAAGGTATTCCCTGCAGACCTACTGCTCAGAAAAGGGACAGGAGCATACTTCCAAAAAGCAGGACTTGACTTCCCCTGCACATGTAACTAACTTATGGTCAACATCTGGCCATATAATACAAGGCATTGGGAAAGCAGTTCCCTGCCTGCTAACAGAATAACCCTAGAACCCCATTAGCCTACTTAGTTACATAGTTAGTTAGTAAGGTTGAATAAAGACACCAGTCCATCCACTTGTGAAGTATGTCTGAGAGGGAAGACATTGTAATGAATGATTTCCACTATATGTGGGTGTTAAGGGATCTACTGCCTTGCACAGCGCTGACAGTCTAACACTAAAGTGGACAACGCTTATGGATGGCCCTCCAATCACTGAGTACACTTATGCCGCGTACACACAAGCGGACTTTACGGCGGACTTTGCCCGGCGGACTGGATTTCGGACAATTCGATGTGTGTGGGCTCCAGCGGACTTTGTTTTCTCAAAAGTTGGACGGACTTAGATTTGAAACTTGTTTAAAATTTATCCGTTGAAATCGAGTCCCGTCGAAAAGTCCGCCGTCTGTATGCTAGTTCGACGGACTAAAAAGCCACGCTAGGGCAGCTATTGGCTACTGGCTATGAACTTCCTTGTTTTAGTCCGGTCGTACGTCATCACGTACGAATTCGACGGACTTTGGTGGATTGTGTGTAGGCAAGTCCGTTCATTCAGAAAGTCCGTCGTAAAGTACGTCGAAAAATCCGCCTGGCAAAGTCCGCCGTAAAGTCCGCTCGTGTGTACGCGGCATTAGGCTTAGACCAAGTTGTATTCTTCAACTGCAATGGGATCTACTACGCCGTCCTGGCTGTGTTTTGGGGAAGGGGACCCCAGATCACAAGACTGAATAACATTACAAACCCTATGCAAGGCAAAACAGTTTACATACTGTACACGTATTTCAACTGTATATTTAGCTAGTTCCTTGAACTTCAGCTGTAAACACACAAGACATTATTACTGCAATTGTTTGGTCCAACTAAAACAGGTATTTGAATTTCAGAGTTAAATCACCTAGTGCTTTCTAACAATAATTCTGTCACACACTTGGCTAAGCTTGAAAAAGCGTGAACAGAGGCTACCTCCAGGGAAAATTGATGTTAAAATGATCAGCAGATCCAAGGATAAAAAAGGTAGAAACAGTTATATGAAAATGTTGACTATAATGACTGAGCTTGGCCTTCCTTTCCCAATGCTTTCTATCAGTCATTGAGCCTACCTTTTACATGAAATGGGTAATGATAATGGCTTGGGTGGCAGGCAGTCATCTACCTTTTTACAAGAAAAGTCAACTTTTGTCTATAGCTTGAGCTGCTGGATGTCTGGTTCTATGGATTGGTTAGACATACTGACCATTGTCTTATCCTCCATACTCTTCTCCTGCACATACTGCTCACTATCATATCCTCCCCAACTCTCCCCCTGCACAGATAACTGCTAATATACCCTTCTTCTGCAAATCATACATGTCGTCATACCCTCTGCTCTCCCTTCTTGCATATACTATGCACACTTACACACTCCAGCACTTCTCTCTTGCACATACTGCCTGCTGTTATATCCTCTGCTCTTCTCTCCTACACAACTGTTATTATATGCTCCCAATCCCCGCAGCCCCCTCGTGATACTAATTAAATAAAGAGGAAAGAAATATTTTAAAAAATATATAAAAAAAAGAAAGCAGCCCCCCTACACACATTTATGATATATATACTGTACATAAGTAAACACCTCTTATGGTATATATTAGGTCAGGGCTTATTTTCAGTGGAAACGCAGTTCTGGCATTTCCAACTCTTGATGTATATAATGGCAAGGGGTGCTGAAGTGTGCTGGAGGGTGTATTGATGCTGGCCACTGACGTATCTATTGACGCTGGGGGAGGACTTATTGTTGAAGATAATCTATTGTAGCTGGTAGGGGATCTTATGTTGCTGGGAGAGAACTACTATTGATGCTGGCTGCTGAAAGGCATATTGATGGTGGCTACTAGGAGATCTATTGTTACTGGGAGTGATCTATTATTCCTGGGTGGGGTCTATTGTTCCTGGCTGCAGGGGATCTATTTTATTTTTTTGTTATCGTTACATACAAATTATTTAGCACCACAAAAATGATACTCTCTAAAAAGGGGCAGTAACTGGGAATCTAGGGGGTGGAACCTAGGTACGATGCTCAGAGGTTGATGGGGGACAGAGACAAGGGGTGACAGAAAAGGGGGAGTACCTGCACCTGTTCTCTGAGAAAAAAAAAAACAACATGTATTAGGCATTCCTAGCCACAGAGTTAGAAAAAAAATATAGGGTCATCATTTAGATTTAACTTTAAAGAAATGTGCTGCACGGCTTTTTTTTTTTTTTTTAATGTGTTACTTTATTATAGCTTTAAAATATTTAAAAATGTGCATTTTGAATCTAGATATATTTGGTACTTATTAAAGTTGGCTTTCGTCCTCTTCATCTATTTTCCACACTATGAATCCCTTTCTCACAATTGCCCCAAAATTTTTTATTTTATTTTTTTTATAAATGAAAATAGATTTTTTGCCTACTTGTGTCACATATCCCAGGAGGCTTTGGACCAAATCTGTGAAAATGTACATCCGCTGCAGTACATCATCAAGGAGACAGCTGTCTCTTCTTGGTTCCTGCAGCTGGACACACGAAGACCAGCTGCAAGAAGAAAAAGAGACAGCCGTCTCCTGATGACGTCAGAAGAGCAGATGGAGGTGTTGGGACCTGGGCATAAAAGTTTATTGTTGATAAACCAACTAATAAGGTAATTTAAAATAAACGAGAGGGGTGGGGGGAGGGTGTTGATGAAATTCTTCTTTAATATTTACTCAGAAATTTAGAAAGCATATCATGCTTGTGTCGTGTGTGTATATTTTTAATGAAAACATTTGCTCAAGGTTTCCATTTTTCTTGATTTTTTTTATTTTTTATTTTGACCACTACTTTTTATTCCCATCTGGCTGAAAAAAAATAGAGAATACTGCTTTTTATAAGCTGAAACACAAGAACATATTTATACTGCAAGATGCAGTCAGGATAGTTTGAACTGCTATAAAATAACACAATTTGTGTGCATCCAGCAGAGTTCATGGCAGATAATCATTGGCTGTGCAGAGAGCCGTAAATACATGCAGCCGCTGTTCCAGTCGTTATATTGAACAGGACCGGCAGCGGCACCTAACCGCTGAGAACCGCAGCAGGAATCAGAAGATTCCTGCTGCTACTATTTGCACTGGCCTTAATCGCCGGTGTGAATGTAGCCTTACTAACATTAGACAATTTTTTGGCAGCTCTTTGCAATAAACACATGATACACATAAAACATGCACCATCAAAGAGGTATATATAAATAATTATATCTATTGGTGCTGCATTTTTTTCTTTTGTGATGGATTTATTCTGCTACGTGTACTGCTCACCAGAACAACATGCACAAACAGACATTGAAAAAGATGCTTGGAATGCATCCCTGATGCCCTGCCAGAGACTGTGCCAAATGCCTGGATCCCCATCATCGCTTAGCCATACAGTCCAACCACACAAAACTTTATTGAAAATTCCAACACAGGGCCTTTCGCTTTCTAATTCTGTAAAATCACTGGGAGCTAGTTTTTTTTTTTACAAGAATGACTGTACAAATACTTTCAAAACTGCACGCTTGAATCAGTTTGGAACATTCCTCCCAAAGGAACCTCTCAGAGCATGACTAACAGTCTATACTGTACATGAAGACAATAAAAAAAAAAACACGCAAAATAACAACAAAAAAAAAAATTACCAAACGATAAGAACGCAGTAATAAAAGCTTGTAGGCGTAGCACTTTTATAACTTGTGTCAAATTGTGAAAGAAGCCCGTCGTCTTTAAACTTTGTAATCACTAAACACATAAAGCACACAAAATATTTAGCATTACTAAAAAGGTAAATATGTGTAGAAAGAAATTTACCGAACACAGAAGGACACAAATATACACACACACACTGGGTGGGCAATTAAGCATAGAAGAGGATCAACGTCAGTCTCTCTCAACCTTTTTAACAGAGAAGAATCCTTAAAATAACTTTCTGTTCTCAGGGAACCCTTGATAATAATTACCGTACTTTATATACAGCTCACAGTACATTAGTGTGATTGTCACTGAGAAGAATGCTCCGGACACCGGAGGGCATTGGGATGATTGCTCTGGACACCGGAGGGCATTGGGAAGAATGCTCCGGACACCAGTGGGCATTGGGATGAATGCTCCGGACACCGGAGGGCATTGGGATGATTGCTCTGGACACCGGAGGGCATTGGGAAGAATGCTCCGGACACCAGAGGGCATTGGGATGAATGCTCCGGACACCGGAGGGCATTGGGATGAATGCTCCGGACACCGGAGGGCATTGGGATGAATGCTCCGGACACCGGAGGGCATTGGGATGAATGCTCCGGACACCGGAGGGCATTGGGATGAATGCTCCGGACACCGGAGGGCATTGGGATGAATGCTCCGGACACCGGAGGGCATTGGGATGAATGCTCCGGACACCGGAGGGCATTGGGATGAATGCTCCGGACACCGGAGGGCATTGGGATGAATGCTCCGGACACCGGAGGGCATTGGGATGAATGCTCCGGACACCGGAGGGCATTGGGATGAATGCTCCAGACACCGGAGGGCATTGGGATGAATGCTCCGGACACCGGAGGGCATTGAGATGAATGCTCCGGACACCGGAGGGCATTGGGATGATTGCTCCAAACACCGGACGGCATTGGGAAGAATGCTCCGGACAACAGAGGGCATTGGGACGAATGCTCCGGACACCGGAATGCATTGGGATGAATGCTCCGGACACCGGAGGGCATTGAGATGAATGCTCCGGACACCGGAGGGCATTGAGATGAATGCTCCGGACACCGGAGGGCATTGAGATGAATGCTCCGGACACCGGAGGGCATTGAGATGAATGCTCCGGACACCGGAGGGCATTGGGATGAATGCTCCGGACACCGGAGGGCATTGGGATGAATGCTCCGGACACCAGGGGGCATTGGGATGAATGCTCCGGACACCGGAGGGCATTGGGATGATTGCTCCAAACACCGGAAGGCATTGGGAAGAATGCTCCGGACACCGGAGGGCATTGGGATGATTGCTCCAAACACTGGAAGGCATTGGGAAGAATGCTCCGGACACCAGAGGGCATTGGGATGATTGCTCCGGACACCGGAGGGCATTGGGATGATTGCTCCGGACACCGGAGGGCATTGGGATGATTGCTCCGGACACCGGAGGGCATTGGGATGATTGCTCCGGACACCGGAGGGCATTGGGATGATTGCTCCGGACACCGGAGGGCATTGGGATGATTGCTCCGGACACCGGAGGGCATTGGGATGATTGCTCCGGACACCAGAGGGCATTGGGATGATTGCTCCAAACACTGGAAGGCATTGGGAAGAATGCTCCGGACACCAGAGGGCATTGGGATGATTGCTCCGGACACCGGAGGGCATTGGGATGATTGCTCCGGACACCGGAGGGCATTGGGATGATTGCTCAAGACACCGGAGGGCATTGGGATGAATGCTCAAGACACCGGAGGGCATTGGGATGAATGCTCCAAACACCGGAGGGCATTGGGATGAATGCTCCAAACACCGGAGGGCATTGGGATGATTGCTCCAAACACTGGAGGGCATTGGGATGATTGCTCCAAACACCGGAGGGCATTGGGATGATTGCTCCAAACACCGGAGGGCATTGGGATGATTGCTCCGTACATTGGAGGGCATTGGGATGATTGCTCCGTACATTGGAGGGCATTGGGATGAATGCTCCGTACACTGGAGGGCATTGGGATGAATGCTCCGGACACCGGAGGGCATTGGGATGAATGCTCCGGACACCGGAGGGCATTGGGATGAATGCTCCGGACACCGAAGGGCATTGGGATGAATGCTCCGGACACCGGAGGGCATTGGGATGAATGCTCCGGACACCGGAGGGCATTGGGATGAATGCTCCGGACACCGGAGGGCATTGGGATGAATGCTCCGTACACCGGAGGGCATTGGGATGAATGCTCCGTACACCGGAGGGCATTGGGATGAATGCTCCGTACACCGGAGGGCATTGGGATGATTGCTCCGGACACCGGAGGGCATTGGGATGATTGCTCCGGATACTGGAGGGCATTGGGATGATTGCTCCAAACACCGGAGGGCATAGGGATGATTGCTCCAAACACCGGAGGGCATTGGGATGATTGCTCCGGATACTGGAGGGCATTGGGATGATTGCTCCAAACACCGGAGGGCATAGGGATGATTGCTCCAAACACCGGAGGGCATAGGGATGATTGCTCCAAACACCGGAGGGCATTGGGATGATTGCTCCGTACATCGGAGGGCATAGGGATGATTGCTCCGTACACCGGTGGGCATTGGGATGAATGCTCCGTACACCGGAGGGCATTGGGATGAATGCTCCGTACACCGGAGGGCATTGGGATGAATGCTCTGTACACATCGGAGGTCTGTAGGATGAACCCCTTCACACCAGACTGTTTTGTAGATCAAAGCTCCAAATGTCCATGCTTTAAATTGTGCCAGCAACTTTACACCTGAAGTTCAGAAAGGTACACAAGTTACTTTTGGAGCAAAAAGGGACTTTATTTTTTACACTTCACTCGGAGAATGCAAAAAAACAAAACAAAAACGTAACCTGCGTTTTTCAAGTGTTCCCATAATAAAAAAAAATGATTGGGGCCAAAAATGTCTGATCCTACCCCTCCTATTAACACGTAAAAAAGGCTCAAAATCACCTAATGTACATTATTTTCAGGGGCTTACAAATAACAATGGCTGCAGTCGGTGATTACTCATCTGCAAGACATGAATTTCTCAATGAACCTCTGGAGGATCCCCGATTTCAATCATTTCAATCCCACGGATCACTAATATCTGATCACTTGATGAGGAGTGATTCAGCAAAGCCCAGCGTGTCTATTCTCCAAGCTTTGCGTTGAAACACTTAATAACTCCTATTGTACCTCTTCAGATTGTTAAAAGAAGGCACATTTCCTTAGAAAGTAACTTGTCATGTAGAGAGCAGTCACAGCAGGGCTGGCACGTCCCATCTGATTTAGTGGGTAAGACTCTGGAGCAGCTGTCCACAGCAACCAATCAGCTTCTAGCTTTCATTTTCAACGCCTAACTGAGGGAGCTGAAGCTAGACGCCGATTGGTGACTGTGCACATCTGCTGCCGATTAGGATGTGCTCCTGCAATGCACACGATGTGCCTGGGCTAAATGTCACAAATCTCCTGTGAACTGGAGCCCAGGAGGGACCCCGAGCACACAGACAGGGATCAGAGAGGGTCTAAGTGTCAGCTCACCTGCCATGCACTGGACTCCAACCCCGTCCTCTCTAGTCTCCTATGGACCTTGTCCTTGACACACACACACAGTCCCCCCTCCCTTCCATTACCCTCGGCTCTTACTCTGAAGAATCCTGGTCACTGTTCGTCCAGTGACCGCTCCTCTCCGTGTCTGGCCGGCTCAGTCCCGTGTCAGGAAGGTGTCCCCAGTGCTGAGCCCCGGGGCGCCACTGGCAGCACACATCAGTCTGGCGCGCTCTAGGTGGGCCAGGTGCCAGAGAAGGTAAGCACCGAGGAAAGCTGGGAAGGATGGCAGCATCAGGCCGGCCACCGCGCATGCGCGAGACTTCACGGGCTAGGGGCGGGCAGTGTCACTACAATTAGTTCTTGTGACGAGCCCGGTCATCTGTTACGTCCCGCCGTCATGTACTCTGTCAGATGTCAGGGTGCAAGTCGTCTGTGACACTGGGGCTGAGGACAAAGAGGGTGATAAGGAGGGACGTGACCAGGCTGCACAATCAAGGTGTCTGCCTGGCACTGCACAGCTGTACGCTCCAATACACAGAGTGATAGCACCTGTAATCATGTATGGCAGCTTTTACCGGTACAGAGGACGTTTGTTTCTTCTGCCTCTGATGGCGGAAAGGGTTCTCCTTTATCCAGGTTGTGACATGACTCAGAGTACCTGGATGGAGGGGAATTTACTAAGACTGGAGCAGCTGTGCATCAACTTCTGGCACTTATTTTCATAGTTTACCCTAGGTTCACATTGGTATGATTTGGCATGCCAAATCGGCAGCTATTGTCGGCAATAGCTCCGTCCAAATCGGTGCGGCGCCGACTTTGCAGCGCCGCAGCGATTCCCAAAAGTAGTTCATGTACTACTTTTGGTGACTTCGGGGGACCATTTGTATAGACATCTGTGCAGGAACCCGCACAGATGTCTGTCAAATCGCAGCTGAAGTCAGACTGCAGTGCCGGGTTAGTTCAGCTGAACTCGCAAGATTTCTAACCCGCTCCAATGTGAACCTAGGCTCAAAGTGGAATTTCCCCCATAAAGGGGAAGTTCACCTCCCTCCCCTTCTTCTTTTAAAACGTTTTTTTTCTTTTTTTGGGGGGGGGGGGGGGGGCAGAGCAGGTACCTAGTTACCTGGTACCTACTTTTAGTTGGATAACCTAGGCCAGTGATGGCGAACCTTGGCATCCTAGATGTTTTGAAGCTACATGATGCTCATCTACACTGCAGAGTGCATGAGCATCATGGGAAATGTAGTTCCAAAACATCTGGGGTGCCAAGGTTCGCCATCACTGGCCTAGGCGATCCAAGTGAAAGTTTTCCCTCTGCTCGCAGCCTTCTGGGACACATCACATGTCCCAGAAGGCTGCAGGACCGTTCACAAAGCACAATGCGTCTCATACATGCGCAGTGGGAAGCCAACTGTGAAGTCACAGGCTGCTTTCCTTAGTAAACATGTCGGGGCTGTGGACCCAAAGGTTGGCGAAGAACCAGTCCAGGTGAGGTCAGCGCTGGATCCCTGGACAGGTAAGTATCTATTTTATTTTTTTCAAAGAGATGAAGAACTTCTTTAACCGCTTGCCTACCAGCCGCCGTCATTATATTGCGGCAGGTCGGCACGATCCAGCGAACCGTCGTAGCTATACTTTGGCTCGCGGGATCGGCATAGCAGGCATGCACACCCGCCCCCACTGAACAGGCCGATGAGCGATCGCGAGCACGAGGGACAGAACGCGGAAGTGTGTGTGTGTAAACACAAATCCGTGTTTTGTTCTGAGAGGAGTGACAGATTGTGTGTTCCTATTAGCTAGGAACCACAATCTGTCACTTCCTCTAGTTAGTCCCCTCCCCCTTCAGTTAGAATCCCCTCCCAGGGAACACAGTTAAGCCCTTGATCGCCCCCTAGTGTTAACACCTTCACTGCCAGTGACATTTTTACAGTAATCAATGCATTTTTAAAGCACTCATCGCTGTATAAATGCCAATGGTCCCAAAAATGTGTCAAAATTGTCCGATGTGTCCGCCATAATGTCACAGTTACGATAAAAATCGCAGATCGCCACCATTACTAGTAAATAAATAAATAAAAATGCTATACATCTATCCCCTATATTGTAGACGTTATAACTTTTACGCAAACCAATCAATATACGCTTATTGCGATTTTTTTATACCAAAAATATGAAGAAGAATACATATCGATGTAAACTGAGAAAAAATTCGCTTTTTTTTTTTAAAAATGGGGGGTATTTATTACAGCAAAAATATTGTTTTATTATCAAAATTGTCGCTCGTTTTTTTGTATATAGTTCAAAAAATAAAAACCGCAAAGGCGATCAAATACCATCAAAAGAAAGTTCTATTTGTGGGAAAAAAAGGACGTCAATTTTGTTTGGGTGCAACATCGCACGACCGCTCAATTGTCACTTAAAGTGACACAGTGCCGAATCTCAAAAAATGGCCCGGTCATTCTGCAGCCAAAGTGGTTAAAGTGATTGTAAAGCCTAGTATTTTGTTTTATTAAAATTACACATCATGCTTACCTGTTCTATGCAATGGTTTTGTAAAGGATCCTCCTCTTCTGGGATCCCCTGCTGGCCCTTCAGGCTCCTTCTCTTCCCTGTGTGCCCCCATAATGGCAAGCCGCTTGCTATGGGGACTCATGTGTGGGCTCACTCCCAAGCCATGCTGCCTGACACAGGCAGCGCAGCTCAACCCTGCCCCATGGACTCTCCTTGCACCATTTGATTGACAGCAGAAGGAGCTAATTGCGCCTGATGCTGCCTGAGTCATGCCTGAGTCATGCCTGATGCATTAAAGTGATTTTAAAGTCTTTATTTTTATTTTTATAAGAGCCCTTGCACACTGGGGCGGGGGGCGGCGTCGGCGGTAAAATGCCGCTATTATTAGCGGCGTTTTACCGCCGGTATGCGGCCGCTAGCGGGGCGGTTTTACCCCCCGCTAGTGGCCGAGAAGGGGTTAAATACCACTGCAAAGCGCCTCTGCAGAGGCGCATTGCCGGCGGTATAGCCGCGCCGTCCCATTGATTTCAATGGGCAGGAGCGGTAAAGGAGCGGTATACACACCGCTCCTTCACCGCTCCGAAGATGCGGCTAGCAGGACTTTTTTTACCGTCCTGCTAGCGCATCGCTCCAGTGTGCAAGCCCTCGGGGCTTTCACACTGGAATGCAAGGAGCGGCACTTTCGGGTCGGTTTGCAGGCGCTATTATTAGCGCAATAGCGCCTGCAAACCGCCCCAGTGTGCAAGGGCTCTTACAAACATGTTATACTTACCCCCTCTGTGCAGTGGATTTGCACAGGACAGCCTGGATCCTCCTCTCCTGGGGTCCCTCTTCGCTGCTCCTGGCTCCTCACTCCTGTCAAGTGACCCCACAGCAAGCAGCTTACTATGGGGGCACCCGAGCCGAGCTGCAGCTCCATGTGTCCATTCAGATAGGGAGCTGCCGTTCGGCCATGCCCCCTCTCTCTCTCCTGATTGGGTAACTTACTTTGACAGCCGCAGGAGCCAATCGCACCGCTGTTGTGTCTCAGCGAATCAGGAGGGAGAGTCCTAGGCGGCCAAGGAACTTGTGGACAGAGATGGGGCTCGGGTAAGTATTAGAGGGGCTAATCCCTAGTTCGACTAGAACACACATGATCTAACTAGAAATGGTTTTTAAGGTATGGGTTATGAATCTTGGACAAGCAAAATAGAAATACAACTCACCACTGATACCTCCAAAATAGCACACAGATAAATCTCCTGCGCTGTGCGGTGGGCCTAGGTGCAATATTGTGCTTCTATTCTGATGCCTAAAAAGTGGATAATGCACACCTTGCTACCTTTCACAGACTGGGGAGGTCCAAAGTACTAAAACATAAAGAAAATAGAAGGCACGTGGCATAGCGCATTATTTGCAGCTGTTCTGATCTGTAAACTTTAATTTCATTATTTCTGGGGCATGGTCTGATAATGGTGTTATTTCTATAGATGATTTTTCCACTGAGTCTAGCAGTCTGTGCTCTATCATAATGTAGTCCAGCCTTGAGTATGTCCCATGCACTGAGTGGAAGGAATAATCTCTTACTGCGGGATGTTTCTTTACCTGTCTAAGTTGATACTCCCCAGTCCCCCTTGCACGTGACATACTGTCTACCTGTGGATCCATGCAGAAATTCATATCTGCCAAAATAAATTTACCTTTTTTTAAATCCATAAACTTTCCTAAAACTTCTTTCAAGTAACCTTTGGGGTTTCTATTAGGGCAGTATATATTAGCCAATGTACGTTTCATTCCCTGCAGTTTTCCCATCAGAAATATGTATCGTCCTTTTGGGTCCACCATCCTCTCTCTTCTACTTCTCATGCCATAACTATTGCTACTCCTTTTGCTCTTTTCCTCGGGGAATCTCCATAATACCTTTATTGGATGATGTTTTGAGTACAATTTTACATTTGAATCTTGTGCTATATATGTCTCCTGTAAAAAAAAATTAGATCTGCAGAGTATCATTTGATTTCTTGTAAAACCTTATGTCTTTTTGTTGGGGTATACAATCCTCATATTATAAGTTAAGAAATGTAATGTTATCATGTTGTCTTACTCTCTCTTCTCTCTACCTGCCCCCCACCTCCCTCCCCCTTCCGCACCCGTCCTGGGACGTGTGCAGAAGTCAGGGGAGGTCCTCAAGACCATGCAAAGGGATTTAGTCCAGAGACATGAAAGGGAGACAGGATGAGAGCAGAACTCTGTGAATTTGGCACTATGTATTCGAAGAAGAGGAGAAACACAAGAGAGGGCCACTTCCTTTGTACCATATATATTCCCCCTCACCCACTATCCTCCCAACCAGACATGCAGGGAAACCCCAGTTATACTGTATATCCTGTTTACGTATCTATATCAGGAGGGGTTTGAGATGTCTCCTTTTCATTTAATGTTTCAAAGTTACATAGTTAGTTACATAGTCAGGTTAAAGAAAGTCACACAAGTCCATCTAGTTCAACCAAAAAATAAATAAAAAAATACAATCCCATATACACAATCCTTCACCCACAGTTGATCCAGAGGAAGGCAAAAAACCCCAGCAAAGCATGCTTCAATTTGAGCAGGGGAAAAAACTCCTTTCATCATCCCCCGGGAGGCATTTTCCCTGGATCAACTTTGCCTATAAAGGTTAGTACCCAGTTATATTATGTACATTTAGGAAAGAATCCAGGCCTTTTTAAAACAATCTACTGAGCTTGCCAGAACCACCTCTGGAGAGAGTCTATTTCACATTTTCACAGCTCTTACTGTGAAGAAACCTTTCGGTATTTGGAGATTAAATCTTTTTTCCTCTAGACGTAAAGAGTGGCCCCTTGTCCTCTGTCATGACCTTAACGTGAATAATTCAACACCAAGTTAACTACATGGACCACTTATGTATTTGTACATGTTGATCATATTCCCCCTTAATCTCCTCTTCTCAAGAGGAAATAGATTCAGTTCCTCTAAACTTTCCTCATAGCTGAGCTCCTCCATGCCTCTTATCAGTTGCCCTTCTCTGCACTTTCTCCAGTTCCTCGATATCCTTTTTGTGAACTGGAGCCCAAAACTGAACTGCATATTCCAGATGAGGTCTTACTAATGATTTGTACGGGGCAAAATTATATCTCTCTCTGGAGTCCATACCTCTCTTAATACAAGAAAAGACTGCTCGCTTTGGAAACCGCAGCTTGGCATTGCATGCTATTGAGCTTATGATCTAGCAAAACCCCCAGATCATGCGAGAGGTCGGGAAAGATCTGGAGATTTACACTTTCATATTTCAATGGTGACACTCCCCTCAAGCTTCTCCATATTTGAGTTTTTTCTTCATAATAATGAAACCTAACTATTATGTCTCTTGGGGAATCCACTGCTACACCTTGTGGTCTTCTGATTCTATGCGCTCTTTCTATTTTTAATGGCTCAGACACTGGTCTACCTAATAGTCAGTTAAACATTTTTCTCATTAGTTACATTAGGTCCTCTTCTTGCGTTTGGTTCTGGTAGGCCTCAAATTCTTATGTTTTTCCTTCTATCTCGATTTTCCTGGTCCTCTAGTTTGTATGCCATATTCCTTTGACCAATCTGTGGGGTCTTCATTTCCTCCTTTAATTATTTTATTACTTGGGTGTGGGTATTCAGTCACCTTTCTGTATCTTCCACTCGTTTCAATATCTGGCTTAAATCACTGTGTAGCGATGCCATATCGGTTTTTAGGGAGTTTTCTAATTTTGCGAACATTTCCACCATTTCTATTTTTGTAGGCAATGGGGCTTTTAGGTTTTGTTCCTTCATGTCTCCTATTTCGGTGTCACTATCAATCTCTAAGTCCATTCACAACTGACTAAGCATGCTTGTGCCCACTTATAGCCTATTTTGTCCACTTTTTTTATTCCCGGTCCCTTGTTTCACACGTATTTCATACTGTTTCCCTTTTGTTGTTTTATCACTACTCCCATGCTGGGACATATACTTTGTTATTGTCCCTGGACTTGTGCTTATTTTGAGCGATTTTGCTCAAAATAGATGCTTTCTTTTTAACTGCTTCACGACCAGCCGCTGCAGTTATACTGTGGGAAGTTGGCTCCCCTGGGTGAGCCGTCGTAGCTGTACGTTGGCCGCTATAAGACCACTAAGGGGGTCACACGCCCACGGTGCGATGACTGAGCCAATGCACATACCTGGCAGTCGCAATGTCTGCTGGGCACCCGCGATCGCTCCACACAGAGACAGAACGGAGGTCTTTCTATGTAAATGGACAGATCTCCGTTATGTCAGGGGTGAGGAGACTGATCAGTTGTTCCTAATGCTTAGGAACAACAATTGGTCTCCTCCCCTAGGCAGTCCCATCCCCCACAGTTAGAATCACTCCCTAGGACACACATTTAACCCCTTGATCGCCCCCTAGTCGTAACCCCTTCCCTGCCAATGACATTTATACAGTAATCAGTGGCTATTTTTAGCTCTGATCGCTGTATAAATGTTAATGGTCCCAAAAAAGCGTCAAAAGTGTCTGATCTGTCCGCCACAATGTCACAGTCCTGCTAAAAATAGCAGATCACCGCATTTACTGGTAAAAAAAAAATTAATAATAAAAATGCCATAAATATAACCCCTATATTGTAGACGCTATAACTTTTGCGCAAACCAATCAATATACGCTTATTGCGATTTTTTTATACCAAAAATATGTAGAAGAATACATATCGGCCTAAACTGAGGAAGAATTTTTTTTTTAATTTGGGGGATATTTATTATAGCAAAAAGTTAAAAATATTTTTTTTTTGTTTATAGCGCAAAGAATAAAAATCGCAGAGGTGATCAAATACCACCAAAAGAAAGCTTTATTTGTGGGGAAAAAGGACATAAATTTTGTTTTTGTACAATGTCGCACGACCACGCAATTGTCAGTTAAAGCGACACAGTGCTGTATCGCAAAAAATGGCCTGGTCATTAAGGGGCCAATTATGGGGCTTAAGTGGTTAAGAAAAGGAAAAATCAAAAAAATAAAAAAGGAAAAGAGTGACCAGTCCACAGTCTATATGTTACAGCACAATGTATGCAAGTAAACAACTTACCCCTCCTGGTATGTACAAGTTGCAGCATGGCCCCGGTCGCCACAAGCTCTAACCACGCCAGGCCCCAGCTGAGCGTCTCCTCCACAGCAGGATCCCTGCCCGCCACTCCTGGGACTGAGCCCAGCGTCCCTCTACTCTTGGACCAGAGCCCCCATGCAACATTCACGCGGCCACGTCTGCTGTGGAGACTGCGTGCTCCTTCGGCATTCCCCATCACTGGTGAGCAGACGCTTCCTCCACTTCGTCGGCCAAATAGATGGGAAAAGGTGGAGGAGGGGGGGCGGGGATTTACTTGTGTCTACATGGACTTGATGGGATCTCCTGGAGCTCCTAGCACGAGCTCCTAGCACGAGCTCCTTAGGGGCGCCGTGTTCAGGCTCCATCACCCCTTGTCACGAAAACTGACAAACCTTCTAGTCCCGACCTGCTGGCCTCTGTCCTCTGACCTCTATTCTCTGCCCCGCTAACCTCCGTCCTCCAACCCCATCCTCTGGCCTGCTGACTTCTGTCCTCTGCCCCACTGACCCCTGTATACTGCCCTGCTGACCTCTGTTCTCTAACTCCATCCTCTAGCCCGCTGACTTCTGTCCTCTGCCCCACTGACTCCTGTATGCTGACCCCTGTACACTGCCCAGCTGGCCTCTGTCCTCTAACCCCATCCTCTGCCCCGCTGACTTCTGTCCTTTGCCCCACTGGCCCCTGTATACTGCCCTGCTGACCTCTGCCCTCTGACCCCTATATGCTGCCCCTTCACACTACTCTGCTGACCACATTCTTTGGCCTTCTGACCTCTGTCCTCTGCCCCACTGACCCCGTCCTCTGCTCTGTTGACCCCATCCTCCACCCTGCTGAACACCGTGCTATGCCCTGCTGACCCCTGTCCCCTGCACTGCTGAACAATGTTAGCTAATGGGAACTACTAATTTCCAGGTGCAGGAATTGGGGCTGATATGAGGTGTGAAGGTGCAGAAATTGGGATGATCTGGGGTCTGAGGGTGCAGGAATTGGGGCTGAGCTGAGGTGTGAAGGTGTAGCTATTGGGGGTGATCTGAGGTGTGAATGTGCAGCAATTGGGATTGATCTGAGGGGTGAAGGTGGAGGATGACAGCTGGCAGCTGATTGCCAGAGGCTGACTTGTCAGCTGGCAGTGAACCATCAGGGGGTGGCTTGGCAACAGACAGAGGATCACCAAAGGCAGGCTTGGCAAGCAGACAGCAAATCCCCAGAGGCAGGCTTGGCAGCAGACAGCCCATCGCCAATGGTAGGCTTGACAGCACACATCGGATTACCAGAGGCAGGCATTGAGGCAGACTGAACCTCATCGGCAAGCATTGAGGCAGACTGAACCCCATTGGCAGGCAGACTGGATCCAATCGGCAGGCAATATGGAGGTGGACTGGACCCCATGGTCAGGCAGCATGGAGGTGGACCGGACCCCATGGTCAGGCAGCATGGAGGTGGACCGGACCTCATGGGCAGGCAGCATGGAGGTGGACCGGACCCCATGGGCAGGCGGCATGGAGGTGGACCGGACCCCATGGGCAGGCAGCATGGAGGTGGACCGGACCCCATGGGCAGGCGGCATGGAGGTGGACTGGACCCCATGGGCAGGCGGCATGGAGGCAGACTGGACCCCATGGGCAGGCGGCATGGAGGCGGGTTGGACCCCATGGGTAGACAGCATGGAGGCGGACTGGACCCCATGGCCAGGAAGCACAAAGGCAAGCTGGGCCCCATTGGCAGGCAGTTTGGATAGTGGCAGAGTTGTATGAATAGGAAAGAACTTTTGCTTCTTTTTTGGTTTAAATGCTGAAGTTCTTTAAGTGATTGCAGGGTGCTGACCAGATTTTGTTACTGTTGGGAAATAGTAGCAGTACTGGGGAGCATAGAGTGAAGGGTAGCAGAAGCGGGAAAGATGTCTGAGAGGTTGCTATGGGTAACTGAATAGCACGGGGAGCCGTCAATGGGTTAAATACAGGGGAAGTGTGGTTAATGAAGACAGGGTACTGGTATACAGGAGGTAAGGAACACTTAAAAGCAGCTGTGGTTGCTAAGGGTAATGAAGGAAAAGATTCTTGATGTTTAGAGGCAGATCTGAATTCAGTGAATTAACTGAAACTGGGGTAGTATCTCAGACCAAGCTTGAAGCAGAGGCTGAAGCTTTAAAGTTCCAGTTCCCTTGTATGACTAGGGAAAGCACATTAGTAACACAATCTAATAGGAACCTTTATGAACAAGCTAAGTAGTTCTCAAAGAAGTAAGCAAGTATACATAGTCAGGTTGAAAAAAGACAAAAGTCCATCAAGTTCAACCAATTAAAAAGAAACAAAAACAATCCCATATACACAATCCAGTACCCACAATTGATCCCCCCAAAGACTGGTACTGAGGCATATTAAAGTAAGGGGTGAAATCCTCATAGCAATGAGCAATGTAGCAGGTGAAGCTAATTCATAACAAACCTGAACCAGAGGCTGTATTTCTCTTGTCTTTTGCTCTGGCTGGCTGCAGAAAGCACATGGAGGTGGAGTGGCATGCGGAGCCTCCATGTTACTCGCTGCTTTCTTGAGAACTGTGCAGAGATTGCACTGGGGGACTTGTACAGTAAGGTTTTGGGGTATTGTGTATGTCAGGAATTCAACAAAGGGTTCTTACCCCTCCCTCGTACACCATCTACTCATGCAGTCCTCACCCCCCCCGTACAACATCCATATATACAGTCCTCAACCCCCCCAATACAACATCCATACACACAGTCCTCAACCCCCCATACAACATCCATACATACAGACCTCACCCCCTCCCCCATACAACATCCATACATACGGTCCTCACCTCTCCTATACAACAGCCATACATACAGTCCTCACCCCCCCCTATACAACATCCATATATACAGTCCTCAACCCCTAAACAAAATCCATATATACAGTCCCCACCCCCCCATACAAAATCCATTTATACAGTCCTCACCCCCCCTATACAAAATCCATATATATAGTCCTCACCCCCCCTATACAACATCTATACATACAGTCCTCACCCCCCATACAACATCCATATATACAGTACTCACCCCTCCCCTCCATACACCATCCATATATACAGTTCTCACCCCCCCCCCATAACACCATCTACAAATACAGTCCTCACTAGGGTTGCCACCGGTATTGGAATGACCCGGACAGTCCGGGTTGATACATACAGTCCCCCCCCACCTATACAACATCCATACATACAGTCCTCACTCCCACTATACAACATCCATACATACAGTCCTCACCCCCCCATACAACATCTATATATACAGCCCTCACCCCCCCATACAACATCCATGCATACAGTCCTCACCCCCCTATACAGCAGGGAAGGGGTTAACACTAGGGGGCAATCAAGGTGTTAAGTGTGTCCTAGGGAGGTGTTTCTAACTGTGGGGGCAGTGTAGTGACTAGGAGTAGAGAGACATTGCTGTTTCCAATTACTAGAAACAGCAGATCTCTCTCCCCTCCCTAACAGAACGGGGGATCTGCCTGTTTACATTGACAGATCCTCCGTTCTCTCTCTCAGGAGCGATCGCAGGTGCGCGGCAGACCGGCAGTGTGCCTGCTAAGTCTATTTAAAGGGCCAACGTACAGCTACGGCGATTTGTCTAGGAGAGCCAACCTGCCGCAGTATAATGACGGTGGCAGGTCGGCTAGTGGTTAATAGAAAGCTCTATTTGGCTTGAAGAAAAGGTGGGAACCCTAATAACTATACACAATATATACAAAAATGCAAAACACAGAAAAGCAGGAAAAACTGGAGGTGCAGGGAGCAGGGAACAAAAACAGATCAGGAAGGGGTTACAGGCACAAGGCAGCAGGGTACAGAGCAGGAGCAAGATCATGATTAATGGAAAACAGAAACTAGCAGCAGCAAAACACTGGAGCAAGAGGCAGTAGTAGGGGAGGGCCCTCAGAAGAAGTCCAGGAAGTGACGAAACGTTAGGGACGTGTCGCACAGGAAGTGACGCATGTGCTCCACCAACCGAGGAACCAGGAAGCGTGTGACTGTGGTTACACACAGGGAGCGCTCCTGACAGGTTTTCACGACTGGAGGACGCAATCAGGCACAGTGCACTTTGTTATCTTTGCTCAATGTTTATTAAATTTTGGTACGCATGGTTTTAAGGGGATGTTTGGATGGTTCAAATAAAGATATTTAGCAGTATCACGCTATGTGAGCATTTTTGTTTCTTCTACATATCCTATTGGAACTACTGGGAATAATACTGACACCTGGTGGTCGCTTTGGATATTGATGCAGATTTACTACTATTAATCAAGGCTTTTATTGATCTGATTTCTGGTGAGTGAGTTTTCATTGGGGACCCCAGCACGTGGTATATCGCTTGGTGAAAGGATTACTACCCTCACAGAATACATCTTGATTATTTATTGGTGGGACTCTGGCTATCAGATCCGTGTTTGAACTTTCTGAAATAGATTAAGAAAGAGACCCTGTTTAATTGGGGTGCACAGCGCTGCTGCAATACTGAAGAGACACTTTATATATTTATATATTTATAATGGTGTATTTATATATTTATCTAATTTAATTGATTCATTATTGCCTATATACAAGTAGTAGGGGAGGACCTAAATACCCTCCCAGCAGCCAGGATCAGGTAGAAACTGATTACTGGGGGTATGCTCGCTGCTGAAAACAGTTCTGCAGCTGTTTCTTATCATTGGTACAAATTTACATGCGGGACTTAGTCTATTGGAAGCACTGCTGGTCTCGGCTCAATGACCTGAAAAAGCAACAGGTTTGGGGGCTGCTCTAGTACCCAAAAAATGTTTGTCAACCCTCAGGAAATTTCTGGATTCTGAATTAATGGCTCCTACATAGTTACATAGATTGAAAAAAGACACTAATCCATCTAGTTCAACCAATTAAAAAAAAACACACACAAATATCCTAGTTACCAATTCCATACCGGAGCATAGACAAATGACGCTGGCAGGAACAGTATCCCATCCCGGGTGGACATCATATGAGTACCTGTCACCAGCCCATCAGAGTACCCAATATCCCTTTCACTAGCCCATCAGAGTACCAGAGTACCTGTCACCAGCCCATGCTTTCCAAAATGGGGTAATTTTGTAGGGTAATTCCATTGTCCTGGTGCTCCGGGACCTTCAAAGGTGCGATAGGTCATCAGGAAATTATATGTGTAAATTTATGCTCCTAGAATGCCTGATGGTGCTCCCTGTATATTGGGCCTCTATATGTGGCCAGGTTGTGTAAAAGTCTCACACGTGATATCGCCATACTCAGGACGAGTAGCAGAATGTATTTTGGGGTGAAAGTTTTGATGTGTACATGCTATGTGTTGGAAATATCTTATAAATTGA
Organism: Lithobates septentrionalis; assembly: GCA_037952835.1. Classification (NCBI taxonomy): domain Eukaryota; kingdom Metazoa; phylum Chordata; class Amphibia; order Anura; family Ranidae; genus Lithobates; species Lithobates septentrionalis. The sequence goes on along the minus strand of JBBDGP010000264.1, from coordinate 7,597,134 downwards.
CATCTTTGTGTAAGATAAAATACGTTTTCATTTTCTTTCCACATTTTCCAAAAACTTGTGGAAAAAAATGACATGTTTAAAAGACTCATAATGCCTCATAGATTATACATTGGGGTGTTTGCTTTCCAAAATGGGGTCATTTTGTGGGTAATTCCATTGTCCTGGTGCTCCAGGACCTTCAAAAATGTGATAGGTAGAAATGAAATCAATTTCTAATGATTTTCAGCATAGCTTTTACACTCTATAACTTACACACCGACCAAATAATATACACTAATTAGGGTTATTTTTTACCAAAGATTTCTAGCAGTATAAATTTTGGCCCAAATTTTTGAACAAAAATTACTTATTTGCAAAATTTTATAATAGAAATTTTAAAAAAAGTGTTTTTCTTTCCAAATTTTTGCTGTTTTTTTTACTTATATCGCAAAAAATAAAAAACCCAGTGGTACCACCAAAAGAAAGCTCTAATTGTGTAAAAAAATGTGTTTGGGTATAGCATAGCTCCCAACTGTTCCTGATTTGGAGCAATGTCCCTCTGTCCCTCATTCCTCCTCATTTGCCCCTCACTTGTGGGTTTAACCAATCTTGTTTTTTTGTACAATTCTCCTTAAATGGGGCGTGGCAAGGGGTGTGTCCTATGCCTGCATACTTTTGCTGATAGGTGTCCCTCATTCCCATCTCAAAAAGTTGTCAGGTATGGTATAGTGTTGCATGACTGAGTCATTGTCATTCAAAGTGTGAAAGCGCTGAAAGCTGAAAATTGGTCTGGGCAGGAAAGGTGTATAACTGCCTTGTATTGAAGTGGTTAATCTAGAGGAAGGCAAACAAACCCCCCAATAAAGCATGGTCCAATTCGCTCCAGTGGGGGAAAAATATTCCTTCCTGATCCCCCAAGAGGCAGTTGGATATTGCCTGGATTAACTATCCCTCTAATTACTTCTAAAGATTAGTATTCAGATATAGTTTGTGCATTTAGGAATGCATCCAGCTCTTTTTTCAAATAATCTACTGAGCTGGCCTAAACTACTTTCACTTTGTTCACACTGTAAAGATATCTGGAGGATGTTCTGCCAATGACAGCTGTGTTACATCCCTCAACCCTGTGCCTATGTTGTGCATGGGGGCTGTTGTTTAACAGGCAGGTGAAAATTTATCAATCACCATCTTATATCCTGCCCCCACAGTGTTTAGCAATGTAAGGACATGAAGGAGGATGGAGGGAGGGGAGTGACATTTTCCACTGTGTATACACCCACATGTGTGACAGTGTGACAGTCACATGGGCTGGACACATAGGAAAAGGAGGAAATTAACAGCTTAGAAGGGAACTGAAACTGGAGCATGCTCAGTAGATGTCAACAGCTGGAGGCTGCAGCTTAGACACATACAAGAAGGAAGGAACAGTGAACAGCAGGATCAATGGCAGCAGTGAACAGCAGGATTTTTGCAGTCTACAGAAAAAAAATGCTCTAATGGATGAGCAAGTATGAATACAATGTAATATAGCATGTGTTGACAGTTTTTAATGATTTGAGTAAACACCAACTTTACATGTTACATGGTCCCATTACATAGCATAACTATGGTGGCATTACATAGCAAAAATAAACATTTTGGTTACATTTTCAAGTGCTTTTTACTTGCTTTAAAATCCTTACATGTTTTTTCTGCTTTTTAATGTTTAGGAGGGGGCTGTGGGGTAATGTTTAGCATAAATAACCCTGTCTGTACTGTGTTTGCAGTTCTTCATTATTAGCTTGAAACTTGATTTTTAATACTATCTGTCCTAACAAAGGGTTAAAAATTTAAAAACCACTACCCTTCATTTCACGTTAATGAGGGATAGCTCAGTCGGTATGGGGACAAAGACACTGTGAGACTCTCCAGAAAATATTAAAATCCACCATGACTCCTTCCCCTCAGAAACATCTAAAAGGTAAAAAAATTCAATTTTTTTTTAGGCATGTTGTGTGAATGGAAACAAATAACAATCATATAGTTGGGTTTTCTCAAATTTGACTGCAAAAGTCAAACTATGCTCTTAAGGCATCCATTTTCACAAGTGCTGTAGAATGCACTATAAACTTGGATGTTGGATTTGCTGATCTGGTATGTCAATGCTTGGCAGTCTGGGTGAGGCTGTTAGAGCATGGTTTATAACCTGTCCAGTTGAGGACCCCTGCCCACTACTGGCTGCTGGGGCATCAGCCTGCCACCAAAGATATTAAATTGTCTAAAATTCTGTGTGCTGCTAAGGACTCTAAAACCTGAGGAATAAATAAAAGCACTGAATTTTCTTTATTTGTTCAGAGGAAAGGCCTCTGCAGCAGGAAAGCAATCTCTGTGCTGACTAAATGGAGCTCAAACAATACTGACTCCATCCAGTGTCCAATCAAACTTAGGTTAACTTTTCCCAAATGTCACTAGTGAACATGGCCACTCTCCAACCTCCAGGCCATATTTACTGAGCAAATGCCAATAGAATAGTTTCCTGGGATCCCATTTCATGTTATGACCTAAAACCCCACTATTCACAATAAAGCACACATTACAGTTATGCGAGGAATACACTGGTTACCATTTTAACAAATATATAAAATATTAGCAAACCGCTGTCCAAAATTATTATTTCATTTTTTTTTGCAGAGGTAACCAAAAGTAAGTAATTACTTAACACCCATAACGTGTATCTTCTTTCTTTGTTAATTTACACTTTTGTGATCAATTTACTACTTTAGAATAACACTTTGTTACATTTTAATTCTAATAAAAGCCCCTCTATTGTTAGAACAGGTTATGATGCAGATACAATATTGGTCTGCTTGAATATATTCAGGTATATTTTTAAAGCAATGAATAAGACATTCACCAAACATTCACTGAAGTATGTTCACTGTGTAAGTTCCTGATGCATCTTTTTAAAATTGTGGTTGTTTTATTTGCAGTGCACGTTTAACCACTTGCCTACTGGGCACTTATACCCCCTTCCTGCCAAGGCCAATTTTCAGCTTTCAGCGCTCTCACACTTTAAATGACAATTGCGTGGTCAGTCATGCAACATTGTACCCAAATTAAATCTTTATCATTTCTTCACACAAATAGAGCTTTTCATTTGGTGGTATTTAATCACCACTGTGTTTTTTAAATTTTTGCTAAACAAACAAACAAAAGACTGAACATTTTGAAGAAAAAAACCCAAACGTTTTTCATATTTTGTTATAAAATTTTGCTGGTGGGCATTGATGAGGCGGCACTGATGGACACTGATCAGGGGGCACTAATGAGGCTGCACTGATGGGTGGCACTGATGGGCACTGATAGGTGGCATTGATGGGCACTGATAGGCGGCACTGATGAGCACTGATGGGCGGCACTGGTGGGCACTGATTAGCAGTACTGATGGGCACTGATCAGTCCCAAGGGCTCGGCGATCACATAGTACGCCCCCTGGGGCACGCGAGCGGCGCGAGAACAGGAAGACGTAAATGGACACTCTCCCGGCAAAGGAAGAGCGCGCTGTAGCCATCTTTTGGCTATAGCAAGGGTGAAAAGTGGTTAATGTATGTACCATTCACTGCTCTACAAATATGCAGCTTATAGTGTGCATGAACCCACATTCCCATGCATGCATAGATACTCACGGGAGGAGCTACAGCGGTGACTTTATCACAACCGCTGGGGTGTCTGCTTGTGATTGATTGTTTTATATGCAGTTTTACTCCTGCCTTCTTGCAAGTAGTTTTAACCTTCATTAGAAAGCCTGGATTTTTAATTACTACACTATGAGTTCCTCCTTTGTCTCTCCCTTTTTGCTGAGCCCACCGTTGAACATTCTGGTTGTATAGTAATCCATCCTGGAATCTTGGCTCTTGATATCCATCCATCCCATGATGATACTAGGATAAAGTGCAGCCAGACCCCCATCTTGGGGTCAGAGCAGTTGGCAAGCTGCTTGAGAGTTGGGTGTGCAATTTTGGATGTGAAGAAATGAACTTTTTGCACAAGAGCACTTTTCTTCTTCTTTTTTCTGATGGACTGGATTATTTATGACTTTTTTTTAGCACATTCTTATTTACAGTTTTTGATATATATGTATATATATATATATATATATATATATATATATATATATTAATGTTTTACTTGATTAATTGTTATGAATTGATGCACTTTATATTGATAGCACAACATATTTTTCTATATTAATATAGATGCTCCATATATGATGTTTATTAAGTCTTGTGCACTGGTGTTAAATTAAGATGCAGATAATTTGCTCCTGCGGCTTCCAAGGCCACCTGGATTTCTAGATCATACCTATAGCATATGGATTGTATGGGCACAAACAGTCTGCAATGCTTTTGTGTGCGATTGGAATATCAAATTGACTGCAATGCTTTTGTGTCACTCTGCTGCTCTTCAAAATAAATGCAGACTGCTACGTCTAGCTGTGCTTCATGCTGTGATCTTGTAATGTCTGAAACCACAGTGATAATGCTGCAGGTGCTGGAAGCATTAATGTATGTAGTGTCTGTATCCATAAAGCTTGTACCATAGAAGAACCTGTAGATGGTGTGTAAGCACTAATATATGACTGAGGATTAACATGTGACTAAGCACTAATAGTGCTGGGTTTCATTGCATTTAAACCCCGTAATGCCTGAAGGTAAAACAAATCTTAAAGCAGAGTTACACCCAAAAGTGGAACTTCCGCTCATTGTACTCCTCCCCCCCTCCAGTGCCACATTTGGCACCTTTTGGGGGGGAGGGGGGACAGCATACCTGTCTTTCACAGGTATGCTCTCCCCACTTCCGGGAGCCTTAACCGCTGGTATTGTCGTCACGGCTGGGGCTCCCTCCTGCTCCCCCTGTCACCGGGCCAGTAGGAGAGAGGAGCGAAGTCTCGAGCATGCGCAGTAGGGTTACCGGCGTGAAGCCGAACGGCTACACTGCCGGGTTCCCTTACTTGCAATGGAGGCGGCATGCACCCGACAGCTGATGGAAACATCCGCTGCTGTGCCGACATTGCTGGACTCCAGGACAGGTACGCTTTAAAAGTCAGCAGCTGCAGTATATGCAGCTGTTGGCTTTTAATTTTTGCAGGGGTGGGCGGACCTCCGCTTTAACATCTGAATGCAGAAAAATTGAGCCTTCATTTGGTGATAAATATTAATGGATAAACTGGAGCAGACAGAATCTGGAACAGCTGTGAATGGCAACCAATCAGGTTCTGTCTTCAGCTTGACTGATATACTCATGGAGTCACACATCCACACATTTGCTTATATGAGTTTGAAACGTGGGCAGTAACTTCAACAATTGATCAGACATCCTGTGGATCTTTGTTTCACTATATAAAGCCAGTGTACTACTCTATGGGCTATGATTGTGATATGTGTTTGTGAGTGGTTCTGAATGTTGCAGCTGCATTTTGATTAGACAACGTTGTCTTTTTTAACTCTTTTGGCTCAGGTGTTGGTGGTGGGAATTTTTTACACAGTTTTTTGTATTACTATTTGTAATTTTGTATTAAAGTTTCCTTATCTTAATCTGCATGGCCCTTAGTAATCTCTTTTAGGTGAGGTACTTTCCCACAATGTTCTTTTTGTGTTTAACTCTTTGATTACCTGGATCAAACCTTGACTGGTGAGTCAGCGACTTTAAGGGATGCTTTGCTTGCTCATACATTGAGCTTTGCAGCGTTTATACCCTAGTGAGTTACTGGCAAACTTTTTTTTTTTTTTGCATATCTGTCTTCAGCTAATTTAGTTAAGCTTTGAAAATGAATGATATAAGTTGATTGGTCACAGCTACTACAGTTCTGATAAACTCTGTCCACTGTATCTATTTCTCCATTCCGAAGGAGAAACAGAGCACAGGGAAAGGCTATCACAGTAATCAAGTGAGCAAAAGCCAGTTCCCCTGGCTCCCGACCCTTAGTATGAGACCTGGAGCTGTTGGTGTCAGCCCAATCTCAGTGCTGGGAGCGTACTGTGGAGCACGCATCCAGCATATACTATATGCGGGTATGCATATACTATATGCAGCACCTTGAAAGAAGTCCTACTTCCATGATGCTGCACAAATGTGTTACACTGATGTTACCTTGTTAAAATAGGTTTGTAAAACTCTATATTTTCTTGTGGGGAAATGCCATGATTCACAACCTTTTTTATGCCTGCTTGACAACAAATTAAGGGCCTCTCTCTTTATTAAAAGCTGCTGAAAAAATGTTTATCTTTAAACAGTATTTCATTTCTTGTTAATATAGATAACATTCTTTCTTAAAATAAAAATTTTATTTGAGTCCCAAGAAACTTTAACAAGCACTGAAATACTGAAGTTGACATGTAGTGCCTGAAAGATCTCTCTCATTGGTATAAACACTGTTTCCCTTTCAGCACATCATTCTTAATCTTACATTAGGTGAAACCTCATCCTATATTCAAAAAAATATTTTTCAGAATCCAATAAAACAAAGAAAACTTTGGCCAACATCAAACAAACCTAATCCTAAATCTAACAAAACCTCTTCGAAAAAGGCCATTCTACATTCAATATAACCTTATACTAGTTCTGAAAAATGTTGTCCATCTGTCAAAATCTTATAAGGTTTTTAGCAAACTTGCACAATGTCTGACAAAACCTCATTCTGTTGCTGAAGAAACCTTACCTTACTTCTGACTAAACCTCTCCCTAAATGCCTCAATGCATCTTTTATACAGCCAGAAAAACATCATTCTGTAACTTCTACTTCCTACTACATCTAAAGAAACCTTCTTCTGTTCTTCCATTAAGCTAAAAAATCATTGTGCTTTAAATAATGATTCCTCGTTAGACCTAATATACATAAACATATAATAGAGGTTAATCCAACAATGACCATGATGATGCACCATGCTGCATTAAACATCCACATTTATGACCTATTACAATGTGGTTTATCCACAAGAGGGAGCTGGTACTATGTACAGCAAAGTACTAAAGCATTTCTATTGAGTTTGAAAAAGAAGTATGATTCTGACCACAAAGAAGTATTCTATTATTGTACTTTTATTACAATGAGCAGGACTTGTGTTGTGTAACAAGAGAGAGGTAAGCCAGTTGTCCATGAATTAAAATTTGGCCGGTTCAGCAGGGACAAGCCAAATTTCGATCCATGTATGTGCAGGGTGGTTGTAAAAAGACAATCTACAATTGGACTTCTGTACAACCGCCCTGTTGGAAACTTATGCTATAGCCTGCAGTGCTGATTGGTGTATTCTGATGGTGGGAAAGCCTCCCCGCTGTCAGAATACAAAAGCACAGCGTAAGGATTCCCCCATCAACCTCAAATGTGTGGATGAAGGAATTGGGCCTTTTTTTTTGTCATTCGACCTGCTGGTTGAAATCATCTATATGCTGCCTTAGAACAGAATGAGGTTATCAAAAGCCTGCCACTGTAAACGCAAATCAAATTCAAAACACAAAAACAAAAAAACACACTGACTTACAGGACTGACTCTCCCTCCTCAATCTTATCTTATCTATTTTATCTTCCATACAGAGCCCATATGTTCAGAAAGAGGAGGGTGGACTTTACAGAGAGGCAGCTTGGGAGGCTCCTTTCAGAACTGATGAGGAATAAGCAAAAGTTCAAACTTTAAGGGATCGTTCACCCTAGCCTAAGGCTGGTCATACATGAGTCATTTTTTTTTTATTCAACCAGCGGGTTGAACAAAAGAAAAGGACTCGATTCCCTCATCCACACAGTCAATGTGAATGAGGAAATCCCTCTTGCTGAGTTATTGTATTCTGACAGCGGGGAGACTTACCCACAGTCATAATGCACTGATCAGCACTGCCAGCTATGACCAGCGGCGCTGATCAAGAGAACATTTTCCAACAGGCTGGTTGTACAGAAGTCCATCTATCGCAGGTTGGTCTTTTTTGTTATTAGCTCTGGAGACTAGTGCTGTCATTCAGCACACCAGGGGGCAGAGTCAGTCTATTCATTCGATGAGCAGGGTTGTGTGATCGATCTGTTTATTCATAAATTCAAAAGTGTACAATCAGTCAGCATTGCGAGTCAGTGCTGTATGGCTGTTTACAGTGACAATCAGAGAGGGTGATAGTAACTACAGGGCTGTGCTGTAAATCTACCATATCCATAAATTGGGCTTTATACAAGGGTGGAGCTACAGCACAGCACTGACAAAAGTAAAAATGTGCTTTTAATAAACAAGGTGGCTAAGGATCAGAAGGTAAGGCTACAATACAATTAAGAAAAAAATCAGATTCAGGTTCTTACATAAAGCGTGTCTAAACCTAAAAGCAAATTGATGCAGTAAGCATTGACGGATGCAGTAATTCATGCAAAAGGAGCCCCGGCCAAGTATTGAGTGCATTTTTTTACTGTAAATGGACATACTTTTCAGTAAGCCAACATCTCTGTATTAAAAATCCTTTTTTTTTTTAGTCCTATGTAATATTCTAATTTTCAGAGATACTGAATTTTGGGTTTTCACTAGCTGTAAGCCATAATCATCAAAATTAAAAGAAAGAAATGCTTGACATATACCACTCTGTGTGTAATGAATCTATATAATATATGAGTTTCACTTTTTGAATTGAATTACTGAAATAAATTAACTTTTTGATCTATATCTATTTAATTTTATGAGATGCTGCTGTATTGCAGCTTGCCAGTTCTTACATGGTGGCTGTGTTTGTTTTCTTTTTTTCAAGCTTTTTATTATGTGGCGATTTTACCAGTAGGACACTTACTAAGGTGTCACTAGAATGACATTGTTCACTCAGAATAAAAGAAACCATATTGAACTACAGGATTCAGCCCATCCACTCTTTCCCATAACATTCTGTGGTCCTTAAAGAGAGCCAGGGACAATGTACCTGATAACATCCAGCACAGGAAGACAGCACAGCATGGTATCAGCTCACAAGAGTTCTGGCAAGATCAACAGGTGTTTTCAGCACTTATAAAACAGATATAACAAAAGCTGTCAATTGTATATTAAGAAAGGTCAAACAGGTCCATATAGGGGTCCATTTAAAGTGTTACTAAACCCACAACAGTAAAATCAGTCTGTATATGCAGTATAGCTATTATAAAGCTGTTATACTCACTGTGGAACCTAAAGTTTAATCCTCTGCATTGAGTAGAATGACTGTTTGATCCTGTCTTCTCTGATCCTCCCCTTCCTCCACAGTCCTCAAGCCCTCTCCTGATCAAAGCCTTGGGGGCAAGCTGCACATGTTCAGTTTGGTGTGTATTGCTAGAGAGTTTTTTTTATTTTTTGGGGGAGAGTGCATGTTATCACCACACGGCCAATTAGCACTGTCCAGACAGAGGGTCCGGGGCCTGCAGCCTCATTGGACAATCAGGGGAGAATGAAAACGCCTCCGCCCAGCTTTAACCAGACACTGATAGATTTCACAAGACTGCTCTAACTGCTGGTGAGAAGGTTATTAGCAGTTCATATTTACTAAAACGATTGCATTTCCATGTTCTGTGTACTGTGGGAGACCAAATATAGTGAATGCAGGGTCCTGGGATAAGTAACACTTTTGAGTTCATTGTTCATTTTCTAAAGAGCAACTTGTATTGCCAAACAAAAAAAATAAATTATCCACATTTAGTTGGATTTTTTCTTCTAGGAGCTTGCTTAACCACTTGACGACCGCTCACTGTATATGTACGTCATTTTTTTGAAGATGGATATCTCGGTAACGGCAGCAGCTGCTGCCACAACCGAGGTATCCATCTTTACAGTGAGCGGTTCTGTACACGATAACGGTGGTCTCTGCGGCGGGTTCGCCGCGAGATCACCGTTATCGGCGGCGGGAGAGGTGCCACCCCCCCTCCCGCCGCTCTCCCGCGCCCTCCGCCGCTTACCGGAGCCGTCAGTAGCGGCGGAGGAGATCGGGACCTGTCACTGCCGAGGTACTGAGATGAGTGAGGCCAAGATGGCCCCCACCCGTCTCTATACCACGTGACGGCCGGAGCGACGTCGTTATGACGGCTCCGCCCACTTCTCTTAAAGGCACAATTATTTGTGTCATTTTTTTAAACGACTTTTTTTTTTTTTGCATTTTAGTCTAAATATGAGATCTGAGGACTTTTTGACCCCAGATCTCATATTTAAGAGGACCTGTCATGTTTTTTTCTATTACAAGGGATGTTTACATTCCTTGTAATAGGAATAAAAGTGATCCAAATTTTTTTTTTTTTTAAAACAGTGAAAAAATAAATAAAATAAAGTAAAATAAATAATAAAAAAAAAAAAAAAAATTTTTTTAAAGCGCCCTGTCCCGACGAGCTCGCGCGCAGAAGAGAACACATACGTGAGTAGCGCCCGCATATGAAAACGGTGGTCAAACCACACATGTGAGGTATCGCTGCGACCGGTAGAGCGAGAGCAATAATTCTAGCCCTAGATCTCCTCTGTAACGCAAAACATGCAACCTGTAGAATTTTTTAAACGTCGCCTATGGAGATTTTTAAGGGTAAAAGTTTGACGCTGTTCCACGAGCGGGCGCAATTTTGAAGCGTGACATGTTGGGTATCAATTTACTTGGCGTAACATTATCTTTCACAATATAAAAAAAAATTGGGCTAACTTTACTTTTGTCTTATTTTTTTATTTAAAAAAGTGAATTTTTTCCAAAAAAGTGCGCTTATAAGACCGCTGCGCAAATACGGTGCAAAAAAAAGTATTGCAATGACCGCCATTTTATTCTCTAGGGTGGTAGAAAAAAAACCATATATAATGTTTGGGGGTTCTAAGTAATTTTCTAGCAAAAAAACCTGTTTTAAACATGTAAACACCTAAAATCCAAAACGAGGCTGGTCCTTAAGTGGTTAAAACCACTGATGTCTGAGAAATGTCTGACCATCTCTGCCAATGGTTGAACACCCTTGCTGATTAGCACTATGCTGTAACTTATCAATCCCCGTTTTCACACCTGTACACGCCCTATGGACCGGAGCATTTTTTATATTTCTGCTATGGATCTGTTTAATAACATTAATGCATAACAAAGCAATACAGATATATTTTTAAGGCTAAGCAAGGCATTATTTTCATGATATTGCCTTGCAAAAAAAATTAGACAAAAAAAGTAGCAACATTTATAAAAAATGAATTTCCTTCTTTGACCATTGTTATTTACAAAATCGTTTTTATGGTAGATTAAACATTTTATTCTATAATTTGTCCTAGTTAAAATGATACTAAAATTATGATTCTGGTGCAAAGCAGTGCAGTTATTTACAAATACAACAAAAGTTTTTATTATAATAAAATAGGAAAGACGAATAAAATAAAAATAAACCACAAAAAAATCACCAGGAAGATAATAGTTGAAGGGAGAAGGGGGGAAATTAGTTAATTAGGGCTGAATATGGTAAACTACCGGTTAAAAAGGGGTTAAATAGAGACATTTTGTATTAAAAAAAAAACTATTATTTTTTACTTGTTAGGTTGCTTTAACCACTTGTCAACCTCCCTATAGCAGTCTTACTGCTACAGGGCTGCTGCATTGTGCAGGATCACGTATTTGTATACCCTGTGCTTCTGGGTAAAGCAGGAACACCGATCCATGCCTTCCACTAGTAAAAGTACCTCCCCCACTACACTGAAACACCAGCTGGGCACACAGTTAACCCTTTGATCGCCCCTGATCTCAATCCCTTCCCAGCCAGTCTAATTAGTACAGTGACAGTGCATATTTTTAGCACTAATCACTGTATTGGTGTCACTGGTTCCCAAAAAAGTGTCAAAAGTGTCAGTTAGGTGTCTGACTTGTCCGTCACAATATCGCAGTCCCGCTATAAGTCACTGATCGCTGCCATTACTAGTAAAATATAAAAGTAAATAAAAATTCCATAAATATATCCCATAGTTTGTAGACGCTATATCTTTTGCGCAAGCCAAACAATATACACTTATTGGGTTTTTCTTTGCCAAAAATATGTAGCAGAATACATATTGGCCTAAATTGATGAAGAAAATTGATTTTTTTTCATATTTTTTTGGGGTATGTTTTAGAGCAGAACATAAAAAAATATTTTTTTTTCAAAGTTGTCAGTCTTTTTTTTGTTTATAGCGCAAAAAATAAAAACGCAGAGGTGCTCAAATACCACCAAAAGAAAGCTATATTTGTGGGGAAAAAAACGGACATACATCTTATATGGGTACAGTGTCGCACAACCGCGCAATTGTCAGTTTAATGCAGTGCCGTGTCACAAAAAATTGCCTGGTCATGAAGAGGGGTAAATCTTCTGGAGCTGAAGTGGTTACCTGACAGCATTTGCAGATCGAAACCCATCATCCTGATCTACAGATGAATGAAACAGAGCATATATAGCAATAAAGTTACTTTGTATCTTTCTTTTTCATATCCGAACTGTGTTGATAAATACTGTGTGTGACAGTTTTTTTTTCATCATCAGCAACTGCTAGAGTTATTGTATTTATCCAGGAACTCCCACCTTTTATTTTAAGAGCTGAGAATTGCTGGCAAGTGGGAGGGGGTACGCAGCAGTGGGGCAGAAAGGACTGGTGTGTTACTAAAAGACAAACCAGTATTTATTCTAATTCAGTTGTATGTTTGAGCCCTGGTTCACAGTGCAGCGATTTGGCATGCGATTTGACATGTCAATTCACACCGCTGGGACATGACAGTAGCCTCCTTCAGGCTCTTCTCACAGAGCTGGCACCAGAGGGCGGCCACTATGCTGGTATTGCTTTCCAGGACCCATTTCTTGGTGAAGCTGCAGAGCCCCTACTCATCCAGGAGGAGGTAGCAGTGACACTACAGGCAGGCCATGTACTGGGGAGGGGGAGCAGGGCCCTGAGGAAGTGGTGGGGAGGTTGGTGTGGGGTGGGCATGGCCAGGGGGGAGGACTGGTACTCCATTTTGTGTCAAGACTTGAAAAAGTCACGTGGCAGTGACGTAACATGTAGGAGGAACCTGTGAAGTCCCTAGCATTTGCAGTGTGTGAGATAGCAGCAGCGGTGAATGAAGCATCTTACCGCTGTGCTCCGGTTTTGCAGCTGATCAATAAAAAGCGATCCCATCTAGGAGGTTATGTGAGTGGAACAAATCTAGCTGATAGATAGTATCTAATTAGTGGTTAATCTCTGCGCAATGGATATTTAATTTCTCTTTTTACATGCCCGGAATCTGAGTGGAGGAGCGATTTAAGAAGAAGTGAAAGATGGAAAGTAACACATTTGTTTTCACTAAGGTTATATACTTTGTTTCAATATTATCACATTATATCTGACACTGAGGAGTCTGATTACATAATACTGATGTATTATCCACATATCACAGGAAGGATTTTTTAGAAATAAGGAAGATTTCTAGCACACTTTTTTGGCACATTTATATTTATTTATTTATTTTTGGAAATTTTAAGTAGCACGGTTATATATTCAATCAGATATATGCTATAATATGAATAGTAGATATGTTGAAGAGCATATGCACATTTGAGTAAGGTTCATCACTAATGCATTTTATGAGATTATTATATGCATATTGGTGGGATTAGATTTATTTATTTATTTATTTATTTATATAGTTATTTATTTTTTCATTTTAAATCAATTTTGAAAGAATTTGCAAACTAAAGATTTTTTGGAGGTGTTTTATAAGTTTATTTTCACATTTCACTATTTTAATGGACATATGAGGTTAATATAAGCGCAACTGACCACTTTATTATTTAATGTTCATTGAGTACTTACCTCCGTTACAGTGATGTGACTGTTGGATTCCTCACAAGCCACTGGCAACTTCTTTCTTTGACTTCTTCTGGGTTCTGGCAGGGATGATGTGATTCCCATGCATGCGCACAGGAGCCACCCATCCTGGCACATTGGCACCATGCTGACAATGTATGTTGAGCTGTGCATGAACAGCTCAGTGTGTATTCAAAAGAACATTGTGAACAGGCAGGTACGTTTTTTGGGGGGGTTTTTTTGCAGAAGAGACCTAGCATGTCTCTTCTGCAATTAAAAGCTGCCTGTTTGCAATTTTTGCTACTGAAGGTTTCGCACACCATTTCAAATTAGCCATTCAACGAACATTAGATTATTCTAAGGTGCTGAGTTTCTATCTCATCGACAGTGTTAGGGGGGCCTTTAACATACTCTGGTAATTAATTTATCCATTTTAACTTGTATCGATATAACTTATAACAGACTTAATTCCATCCACAGTCAAAAAGACTTAGTCCTCTTTCAATTTCGTTCAATTAGGTGTGGGGGAGGAGCTGCTGACCAAGATGACTCCATCTCTCCCAACTAGGGCAGATATGGATCAATATGTGCATAGGCTGGAAGAATCATATAAAATGGAGATACAAGAACTTAAGACATCCACAAAAAATATACAAGAAAAAATGGTTATATTGGATACAAGAGTCTCAAAAACGGAACAGGAACTCAGGAAGATAAAGGAAAAAATACAGAAGCAAGGGAATCAATTAAATCAAGCAATAAACAGTCTAGATGAGCAAGAAAATAGAAATAGAAGATCCAATATAAGAATTAGAGGCTTAAAGGAAGATGTGAGCTCAAAGGAACTTATAACAACTTTACAGAAAATCTTTCAGGAAATAAATCAGGACATAGATATAAAGGATTTAATAATCGATTGGGCACACAGAGTAGCGGGAATAAGAAGACCAGATTCTAATAAACCACGGGATGTTATCTGTAAAATGCATTATGGCCATATAAAGGACAGAATTATGCTCGCAACACGCCAAAATAAAAATATCCAATATGAAGGAGATCCAATATGATTTTTTCAAGACTTACCAAAATTCACACTTCACCGGAGACGGGCATTAAGGCCCCTGGTGGAGCAACTAATAAGGAATAATCTTCAATATAGATGGAAATTTCCATTCCAAGCTCAAAGAGAGGGACTTACTGCATCATTTAGAGACTTGGAAGACTTACCGGAATTTTTAGCAATTCTTAAGATTCCAGAAATTGAACTACCCGACTGGTCCATTTCATATATGAAAACATTTAGAAAGCCATGATTGGACCGGTGCGGTGTGGGTGGGGGGGAGGGGAAACTCGGCATAATTATATAACTGTATATTGTACAAATGATATAAAATGAAACACAAGAAGTAATAGATAAGGGTGGGACACAGAAAAGGGGCAAGGGGGAAAAAGGAAAAAGAAAAGACAAGTAGTTTTTTTTTTTGTTTTTTTTATTGATGTGTTACGGAATAATATGATATAAAAACACAAGATGTAATAGAAGTGGGGGACACAAGGGAAAGGGAAGGGAGAGGGATGGGTTTCTCTTTTTTTTTTTTCTCTCATGTTTTATTTTAATGGTGTGTTACGGAATAATATGATATAAAATGAAACACAAGAGGTAATAGATATGGGTGTGACATAACAAAAAGGGAAAAGAAGGGGAAACAATTTTTTTTTTGGTATGTTACGGAATAATATGATATGAAATGAAACACAAGATGTAATAGATATGGGTGTGACACAAGAAAAAGGGAAAAGAAGGGGAAACAAATTATTATTTTTTGTTTTTTGGTATGTTACGGAATAATATGATATGAAATGAAACACAAGATGTAATAGATATGGGTGTGACACAGGGAAAAGAAGGGGAAACAAATTTTTTTTTTTTTTTTGGTATGTTATGGAATAATTTGATATGAAATGAAACACAAGATGTAATAGATATGGGTGTGACACAAGAAAAAGGGAAAAGTAGGGGAATTTTTTTTTTATTTTATTTATTATTATTATTATTTTTTTTTTGAATAATATGATATAAAATGGAACACAAGAAGTTATAGATATGGGCGTGACACAGATTAAGAGGGGAATTTTTTTTTTTTTTTGTGTGTTATGGAATAATATGATATAAAAGGAAATATAAGAGGTAATAGAATAGAGTTTCTATCTCATCGACAGTGTTAGGGGGGCCTTTAACATACTCTGGTAATTAATTTATCCATTTTAACTTGTATCGATATAACTTATAACAGACTTAATTCCATCCACAGTCAAAAAGACTTAGTCCTCTTTCAATTTCGTTCAATTAGGTGTGGGGGAGGAGCTGCTGACCAAGATGACTCCATCTCTCCCAACTAGGGCAGATATGGATCAATATGTGCATAGGCTGGAAGAATCATATAAAATGGAGATACAAGAACTTAAGACATCCACAAAAAATATACAAGAAAAAATGGTTATATTGGATACAAGAGTCTCAAAAACGGAACAGGAACTCAGGAAGATAAAGGAAAAAATACAGAAGCAAGGGAATCAATTAAATCAAGCAATAAACAGTCTAGATGAGCAAGAAAATAGAAATAGAAGATCCAATATAAGAATTAGAGGCTTAAAGGAAGATGTGAGCTCAAAGGAACTTATAACAACTTTACAGAAAATCTTTCAGGAAATAAATCAGGACATAGATATAAAGGATTTAATAATCGATTGGGCACACAGAGTAGCGGGAATAAGAAGACCAGATTCTAATAAACCACGGGATGTTATCTGTAAAATGCATTATGGCCATATAAAGGACAGAATTATGCTCGCAACACGCCAAAATAAAAATATCCAATATGAAGGAGATCCAATATGATTTTTTCAAGACTTACCAAAATTCACACTTCACCGGAGACGGGCATTAAGGCCCCTGGTGGAGCAACTAATAAGGAATAATCTTCAATATAGATGGAAATTTCCATTCCAAGCTCAAAGAGAGGGACTTACTGCATCATTTAGAGACTTGGAAGACTTACCGGAATTTTTAGCAATTCTTAAGATTCCAGAAATTGAACTACCCGACTGGTCCATTTCATATATGAAAACATTTAGAAAGCCATGATTGGACCGGTGCGGTGTGGGTGGGGGGGAGGGGAAACTCGGCATAATTATATAACTGTATATTGTACAAATGATATAAAATGAAACACAAGAAGTAATAGATAAGGGTGGGACACAGAAAAGGGGCAAGGGGGAAAAAGGAAAAAGAAAAGACAAGTAGTTTTTTTTTTTGTTTTTTTTATTGATGTGTTACGGAATAATATGATATAAAAACACAAGATGTAATAGAAGTGGGGGACACAAGGGAAAGGGAAGGGAGAGGGATGGGTTTCTCTTTTTTTTTTTTTTCTCTCATGTTTTATTTTAATGGTGTGTTACGGAATAATATGATATAAAATGAAACACAAGAGGTAATAGATATGGGTGTGACATAACAAAAAGGGAAAAGAAGGGGAAACAATTTTTTTTTTGGTATGTTACGGAATAATATGATATGAAATGAAACACAAGATGTAATAGATATGGGTGTGACACAAGAAAAAGGGAAAAGAAGGGGAAACAAATTATTATTTTTTGTTTTTTGGTATGTTACGGAATAATATGATATGAAATGAAACACAAGATGTAATAGATATGGGTGTGACACAGGGAAAAGAAGGGGAAACAAATTTTTTTTTTTTTTTTGGTATGTTACGGAATAATTTGATATGAAATGAAACACAAGATGTAATAGATATGGGTGTGACACAAGAAAAAGGGAAAAGTAGGGGAAATTTTTTTTTATTTTATTTATTATTATTATTATTTTTTTTGAATAATATGATATAAAATGGAACACAAGAAGTTATAGATATGGGCGTGACACAGATTAAGAGGGGAATTTTTTTTTTTTTTTTTGTGTGTTATGGAATAATATGATATAAAAGGAAATATAAGAGGTAATAGAATAGAGTTTCTATCTCATCGACAGTGTTAGGGGGGCCTTTAACATACTCTGGTAATTAATTTATCCATTTTAACTTGTATCGATATAACTTATAACAGACTTAATTCCATCCACAGTCAAAAAGACTTAGTCCTCTTTCAATTTCGTTCAATTAGGTGTGGGGGAGGAGCTGCTGACCAAGATGACTCCATCTCTCCCAACTAGGGCAGATATGGATCAATATGTGCATAGGCTGGAAGAATCATATAAAATGGAGATACAAGAACTTAAGACATCCACAAAAAATATACAAGAAAAAATGGTTATATTGGATACAAGAGTCTCAAAAACGGAACAGGAACTCAGGAAGATAAAGGAAAAAATACAGAAGCAAGGGAATCAATTAAATCAAGCAATAAACAGTCTAGATGAGCAAGAAAATAGAAATAGAAGATCCAATATAAGAATTAGAGGCTTAAAGGAAGATGTGAGCTCAAAGGAACTTATAACAACTTTACAGAAAATCTTTCAGGAAATAAATCAGGACATAGATATAAAGGATTTAATAATCGATTGGGCACACAGAGTAGCGGGAATAAGAAGACCAGATTCTAATAAACCACGGGATGTTATCTGTAAAATGCATTATGGCCATATAAAGGACAGAATTATGCTCGCAACACGCCAAAATAAAAATATCCAATATGAAGGAGATCCAATATGATTTTTTCAAGACTTACCAAAATTCACACTTCACCGGAGACGGGCATTAAGGCCCCTGGTGGAGCAACTAATAAGGAATAATCTTCAATATAGATGGAAATTTCCATTCCAAGCTCAAAGAGAGGGACTTACTGCATCATTTAGAGACTTGGAAGACTTACCGGAATTTTTAGCAATTCTTAAGATTCCAGAAATTGAACTACCCGACTGGTCCATTTCATATATGAAAACATTTAGAAAGCCATGATTGGACCAGTGCGGTGTGGGTGGGGGGGAGGGGAAACTCGGCATAATTATATAACTGTATATTGTACAAATGATATAAAATGAAACACAAGAAGTAATAGATAAGGGTGGGACACAGAAAAGGGGCAAGGGGGAAAAAGGAAAAAGAAAAGACAAGCAGTCTTTTTTATTTATTTATTTTTTTTTTATTGATGTGTTACGGAATAATATGATATAAAAACACAAGATGTAATAGAAGTGGGGGACACAAGGGAAAGGGAAGGGAGAGGGATGGGTTTCTCTTTTTTTTTTTTTCTCTCATGTTTTATTTTAATGGTGTGTTACGGAATAATATGATATAAAATGAAACACAAGAGGTAATAGATATGGGTGTGACATAACAAAAAGGGAAAAGAAGGGGAAACAATTTTTTTTTTTTTTTGGTATGTTACGGAATAATATGATATGAAATGAAACACAAGATGTAATAGATATGGGTGTGACACAAGAAAAAGGGAAAAGAAGGGGAAACAAATTATTATTATTTTTTTTTTTGGTATGTTACGGAATAATATGATATGAAATGAAACACAAGATGTAATAGATATGGGTGTGACACAGGGAAAAGAAGGGGAAACAAATTTTTTTTTTTTTTTGGTATGTTACGGAATAATTTGATATGAAATGAAACACAAGATGTAATAGATATGGATGTGACACAAGAAAAAGGGAAAAGTAGGGGAAATTTTTTTTTATTTTATTTATTATTATTATTATTTTTTTTTTTGAATAATATGATATAAAATGGAACACAAGAAGTTATAGATATGGGCGTGACACAGATTAAGAGGGGAATTTTTTTTTTTTTTTTTTTTTTTTTTGCGTGTTATGGAATAATATGATATAAAAGGAAATATAAGAGGTAATAGAATTGAGTGACACAGGGGAAAAAAAGGGTGGAGGGGTTTATATATAAATTTTTTTTTTCCTCTGCCTTCTCCCTCCCCCTCACACTATAACGGAAAAGGAATATTACGGAACAAAACGATGTAGGAAGGAGCATGGGGGCAGGGAGGTGGAGACCCCCTCAATTGGGACTTTAAATAGACCACCCACTCCATCCATAAAAATGAAAACTTTAATAATGAAAAAACATGTAAAATCCATAGATGACCAAAATGCACTATTAGTGCATTAGTGGTGACCCCCGGTTGAGGGGGATACCACTTCTTTGTTCCTATTTGTGGGGATGAGACCATCTTGCTCTGTGTGGCATGACGGAAGCCTCTTATTTTTCTAGGAAGGAACATTGGGAACAATATAGATGTGTGTTGTACAGGTTTTCCCCGCCCCCCTCCCCCTGCCTTTCTGAGCTCTGAGAAATGCCCTCCCCGACATCTTCAATGAGCGGGAGGGAAGGAGAGGGAGTAAAACAGAGGGTACAGTAAGGGAAAATTAGCAATACTCTAGAAGAACAGTGGAAGAGGAGAAAATAGAAAAGAAATAAGGAAAATGGTATGCAAAAGTAAAAAATTAGCATTTAAAATGCAGTGTGTGGCTAACGATCGGGCGACAAATCTTGGTCACCAGTTTCGGATTCCCCCACAATAGGGAACTTACTTAAGTTAGTAAGATAGACTTTATAAAAGTCAAATAGACGAAGGTTAGATTGAAAGTAGTGTGTGCGTGTGTTTTGGGTTTTTGTTTTTTTTTCTCCCTTTTATGGGTGAGGTTAAGTTCTGTTCCTTCAATGCAAGAGGCCTTAACTCTCCTAATAAAAGAAACCAAATTCTAAACTTATTTAATAAACAAAAAATATATATCATCTTGTTTCAAGAGACACATTTTCGTTCAGATCACATCCCGAAACTTAACAACCGAAACTATAATACTTGGGTACATGATACATTTTCTTATTCTAAATCAAGAGGGGTATCTATTGCATTCCACAAGAATGTACCCCACCAAATATTACAAAATTGTAAGGGTAAGGACGGTAGATCGTTGGACATAAAAGTAGCGATATTCGGAAAGATCTTTACAATTATTAACCTATACCTACCAAACTATGATCAAATTAAGAACGGAATAAGGGCTTTAAACAATACGATGGAAAAAGCGGAAGTTACAGTGATTGTGGGTGGGGACTTTAATTTTATTATGGACATAAAAAATGACACAACCAACACCCACGCTCAGAGAAATAATAGCCAAATAGAGAAATTTAAAGAGTTATTAGTAAAATACCAATTGGTGGACATATGGAGGGCCCAACATCAAACGGATAGGAATTATTCATATTATTCAAATATACATGATTCCTATCACAGGATAGACTACTTTTTTATTAACCAATCCGGAATGAGGATGACTCCATCATCAGACATAGGGGGGTTCTTATGGTCAGATCACGCACCGTTATATCTGGAAATTAAAGTAATAGAACACGCTAAAATAAAGGGAAACTGGAGATTAAATGATAACCTTCTTAAAGATAAAGAATGCGTAGAGGACATACGTAGAACAATAAGGGAATTTCTGTTAGTCCACGAGAATGATGAAACATCAATCCCCATGCAATGGGAAACATTAAAATGTGTACTAAGGGGAAGTTCATTAAGCATGGCTCAAGATTAAAAAAAAAAAATCGCAATTAACAATTGAAATAGAGAAATTGGATAAAGAACACAAACAGGATCTTAATCCGTTAGTTAAAATAAAATTAAAAAGTAAAAGATTGGAATTACAAGCCATGCTTGATGAGGAATCTCTTAGGATAAGGGACAAAAATAAAGCACAATGGTACCAATATGGAAATAAGACTGGGAAAATATTGGCTAAAACACTAAAGGATCAACAACCCTCGACTTCCATAATAAAAATATTAAAGTCAAATGGGGAAATGACATATGACCTAAAAGAAATATTAAAAGAATTTCATACATATTATTCTGATCTATACAATATTAGAATACATCGAGGGAATAAGGAAGAGGAAAAGAAAGGGGAGGAGATTAAAAAATATGTTGAGGAGACAGCCTTGCCGAGGTTCCCCAAGGAAGTATTTGAGGCTCTGGAAAAAGACATCTCAATAGAAGAAATCCAACAAGCCATTATGGAATTGGTTCCAGGAAAAAGCCCAGGACCTGACGGGTATACCACTAGATTTTATAAGAATTTCCAAGACATAATCATTCCCATCCTGAGGAAAACATACAATTCTATATCTAATACACAAGGTTTTTAACCACAAAGTATAGAAGCCCATATAACTCTAATCCCAAAACCAGAGAAAGACCATACACTATGTAAGAATTATCGACCCATCTCCCTAACTAATATAGATATAAGGTTATACTCTAAAATTATAGCAAATAGAATAACACCAATCCTACCTAATTATATAAAGTTAGACCAAACGGGGTTTACAAAAGGTAGAGAAACTAAGGATAACATCATAAAGACTTGTACACTAGTGGAATATGCACAAAGAACCGCCACCCATTTTGTAAAATACCTACAGGAAGCATCATTAACCAGCATAATAGATTGGTACCACAATAAAGAAATTAAGCAATGGGTCAGTTTGGAAGAAGAAATAATAGGACCTCAATTAAAAGCCCTTCCATGGATAAAACCCCATTTAGGACCAAAAAAAAAAAACGATTTAACACTCTTTGTAAATGCTGCATTGAAAATTTGGGATGCCGTAATAAAAGGGGGGAATCTTTCCACAATGATCGGACCTATGACCCCATTATTTTCAAATCCCGAGTTTCCTCCAGCTATGGGGGTTACAAATTATTTGAAATGGAATAAAACCGAACACGCAAGATTGGTACAAGTACTTGAGAAAGGGAGGTTACCGGGGCTGCGGGAACTTGGATTGGAAAATAAGAACAAATGGTTGCAATACCAACACATACGGATATTTATAGAGGCTAAATTACCCAAGATAAATAGGCCGTTAACTAAATTTGAAAAAATACTAGTCGAACAACAAGCTCCAACTAAAATACTTTTGAAGATATATGATGAACTACTTCCTTCTGGTCCACTTAGAGAGATAAATAGCATAAAGAAGTGGGAAGCAGAAATGGGAGACTCCTTAGCAGAGGAAGATTGGGAAAAAATCTTTGAAATTATACATAGAACAACTAAAGCAAATAGATATCAGGAAAGAAATTATAAAATTGCAATGAGATGGTATGGGAGTCCAGTAACTTTGAATTTAATAAACAAAGGAAATACAGATTTATGCTGGAGATGTAAAGTAGAAAAAGGAACGATGGAACACATATGGTCGGATGTTGTCTGGTGAGAGGATTCTGGAACAAGATATTCGAGATTTACTGCAAAGTATCAGGAGTAGAGGCGAGTCCAAGTATGGAAATCTCGTTACTGTCTTTAATATCAAAATCAATAAAAACAATCAAAGCAGATATTATCCACCACATGACATCCGCAGCCAGAACAATAATAGCAAGAAACTGGAAAGAAACAAGAAGCCCAACAATAGCGGAATGGATATGTGAAATGAACAAAATTCAGTATATGGAAAAACAGATAAGAAATGAAGGGTATATAACAAGCCATATACCAGAAATCTGGCAAAAATGGGATGAGTTTCGGTCATCAAGAGAAATGTTAGAATTTATATAAATGGAAGGAACGGGAATTTGGGTTTTTTTTTTCTTTGGAATGTCTGGTTGTATGAAAGAGGTGCGGATGAAATATAGGTATGAATAGGGTTGTAATGGGGAAGATAGAAAGGGAGGGATAGTGATTAAAATTGTATACCAATTTATGGATCGACATATTAAAACATCATTATAAGTACCTTTCTGTACGATGAATATAATGTAAAGATGGTTGGGTTTAATTGTTGCATATTGGTAATTAATTAATGTTTTATAAAAATGTTTTTGTGAAAATCTAATAAAGAGAGATTGAAAACAATTTTGTTCAATTACATTTAACATTGAGACAAACTCTACCACTTTTTCAATTTACCTTATTTCTCCAAATGAACATACCTGAATTGTGACAGCCCAGTCATGTGAAGACATAAAATGTGTTTTTGAAATTCTATTTTTTTGCGCCAATTAAATCATAGTATTCTTCAAGCACCCACATTTCAAGTTCTACAAATTAAGTTACCAGGCTTCTGGTATTTTTAAGATATTCTTTAAAATCCCATTTAAAATTGCATATTAACTTACAGTATAAGTCTTTTGCGTAATAATAGTTACTGTAAATGATTTTGTGTATTAGTAGCACCAGGATAATTTTTTCAACTGCCATAATCATACCTGCAGTTTTCCACTATTTTCTGCCTACTTTCTCCCCAATGAAATTTAAATATTTATAAATCTTTCTGAGAAACGTCTATGCTAACATGGGAGACCTCCTTCAATTCAGGTGCTGAATATATTTTTGGCATATAGGTTGTACCCCAATAAAAAGTCTGCCCAGTGCTTTAAAAGTTCAGAACTTTTCATCTTATAGCAAGATTAAAAGCAAACCTACAAAAATCAGGGTTTAACTGCTCTGTTACCTCTCTGTTTTAGTCTATAAAGAAAAAGATTAGCATCAGCCCCTTCTATCTATAATTCTCCTACTTTACTCATACACCTCTCCTTTTGTTTCTCAAATATTGAGAGATATTCTCACTGTAACCTACAAAGCATTTGTCACCTCCATGCATCTCACTCTACCTAATGAAGGTGGTTGCAATTGCATACAGAGATTTTCCAGCTGGTTGGATAATCTTTGCAGAAGTAGGACCAGATCATTCCCTCTTCTGTTGATCATCTGTGGATAAATAAAAAATAGAACAATAAAAATGGGGAAACAAAATAAAAATGTGAAAAAAATAAAAAATTAAAATAATGTATATTGGACAAAAAATGAACAAGAGGTCAGTGTGAAAAGATCGGAGGAGCCTGACAATAAACAAAGGTGGTAACTGCAAAAATGTGGAAAGTACATGAAAACACTCACTTGCCAAAGAACGCCATAATTATGAAAGATTATCATTCAGGTGAAAAATATTCAGTGACAGGTCATTTTTAAATCCCCAAGGTCTCATGATCTGCAGCATGTAGATCCAAAAAGTTTCTCACTGAAGCAAAAAGCCTTCTTTTTCAGGGCCACACTTGGGAATGGGTATATGGCCATTGACCATGCTGCAAAGTTTGTGTGTCTGTCGGTGTGCTGCTATAGAGGGCTCAGCAAACTGTTTGTCATGATTAATTCATTTTTGCTGACCATGAAGACTAAGAACCACACAAATTTGTTTTTGAAAATGGCATTTGAAGGGACGTGTGGTTTTGCCAATTACAATATGGATTTTTCTGATAATGTTTCTTGACAAAAACTACATTTGCAGAATTTCCATTGAGAAAAAACTTCCATCCTGCTCATCTGAATTTTCTCATTACTACTCTAAGTTCAATTCGATTGGTGTATGACAACCCTTACAGTACTCCCGAATGATATATCTTTATTCTGTGTGCGTTTGTGTGAAGAATGTTCCTCAGATTAAGACACTGCAGATTTTATAATGTAATGTAAGGGAGGTTTCCTGACCTCCGGATAAAAATCCCTTCATCCCATCAGGCTGTGTCTATATCTACTGGACATTTTCTTGATATGCTTTGAAAGAAATTTGTGAGTTTTGACAAAGGGAACTCCTTTAATAGAATTTGTACATTGAGTAGCATTGCTAGTAGTCCAGTGTCAAGAACTTGAGAAGGATAACCTTTTTTATTAGGATTTTGTCTTTCACGGGTGTAATTTGTGTATTTCTCACATTGGGACCAGAACAGATCTTATAAAATACAACACCAAATCCCAAAAAGTTAGGATGCTGTGTATAATCTATATAGAAACAAAATGCATTGATTTGCAAATCTCATAAACCCATTTTTTTCATATGATTGGCTCTCTATGGAGCCGGTTCACATATCTCCGCAGCGGGTCCGTTGCATTTTGGTCTGCTGGGTTGAACGGTAAAAACCTGACAGCTCAGGTCGGAGCAGCTGTACTAACGATGGCATGTTAGTACAACGACCTGCACTGCTGAGCTATTGTGTTCTGACAGGGGGACCGCCCACCCCCCGCCTGAACACGTGGGTCGGTGCACCCAGCCATTGGAACTGGGAGCTGGTCGGCAGACCTTTCTTTGGTCATGAGCCTTCGACAGAACACTCGGGTCAGGGCTCCCAGCCATTGGGACTGGGAGCTGGTCGGCAGACCTTTCTTTGGTCATGAGCCTTTGACAGAAGCCGGCCCAGCTGCCATACACGTGGCCTGTGTGTACTAGGCTTTAGGGTCTCGAAACTCTGTGCTGGGAGATACTGTCCCTGCTGAAAAAATGGCATTGCTGCCATTCTTCGAGAAACTATTTCAGCTAATACTGATGCGTTGCATGCCACCTTAGAGTATATTTCCACTTTTGTAGTCAAATATGAGAAAAACCCACTATATGTTTGTTATGTGTTCCTATTTACACAGCATTCCTTTTTATGCTATTTATTACCTTTCAAATGTTTCTGAGCTCAGTATATGTCCTAATAGCTGTGCTGTGTACTGGTCAAGTGCTCATTAACATACAATGATGAGATATCTGCCTCCAGATAGAGTCAATTATGGTAATTAATGGTAAACTTTTTTTTATTATATTAGTTAATGGTAAAACCCCTCCTAACAAAAGGTATCTAAGTAGAATGTATCTATGCTGAAAGTTCCAAAAAACATCTAAAAAGATCAAAAAGTAAGCTACAATATTTAAATTTGTTTTTAAGTTTTGCTATGTAGTGGGGACATACAGTGCCTTGAAAAAGTATTCATACCCCTTGAAATTTTACACATTTTGTCATTTTACAACCAAAAACGTAAAATGTATTGTATCGGGATTTTATATGACAGACCGACACAAAGTGGCACATAATTGTGAAGTGGAAGGAAAATGATAAATGGTTTTCCAATTTTTGAACAAATAAATATCTGAAAAGTGTGGCATACATTTGTATTCATCCCCCTTTACTTTGATACCCCTAACTAAAATCTAGTAGAACGGGGATGGGCGTGACCGGAGGCTGAGGGGAAGGGGAGGGCGTTGAGAACCCGGACCTAGCTGCTCCTCCTGACGCCCGCCGCCCACGCTGGATGTTTGGATGCCGTAGCGGCTTTCCCCATGCCTGTGATGGCCGGATACCGGGAAAGCAGGGGAGACAACTAGTGAGCGGTCCGCTCAAAGACCTGGCTGGCGCCGCTGCTCTTGCTGTTCTGGGGACAGGAGTCTACGTCACATAGGATCTCCCATTAGAGCGCTCGGGCTGGCTGACTACAAACAGGAGGTTGCTGCTGGGCAGAGCAGCGGACCGCATGGTGGTGTGAGGAAGATTATTCAGGTACGCTGTGTGCTGTGTGCTGTATGCCCTGGGGAAACCTGCTTGTGATCTCCCTGGAAGACAAGACTCTTGGAAATTTCCCCTTGGGGACATCCTTCGGTGAGTTCCTACTTTGATGTGTGGGAGGGGGAATATTAAAGGTTGGAGAAATAGCTGTGAGGAGGAAAGTGAGCATACGGTTTAGCGCTCCATTGCAAGTTCTATTGGGCTTTCTGGAGGCGGTTTCTGGAGGCGGTTTTTCTCTTGGGCTAACAGTAAATTATCATACTATTTGGGAAGAAGGAGTTGGCAGAGACTGTACAATTGGTATAATCCTTTGTTCCTGAAGTCCCAAGAGGTGAGGGAGGACAAGATGACCAGAAAGAAAGGGTCAGAGGAGACCGAAGCACAGGAAGGATCTGGGGCGCACAATCTGCGTGGCCCCAAAGATAAAGCAGGTCAGGGAGCGGCCGCAAAGCTGGAGCGTTTTGCCCATACACCAAACTGCACACCAAAAAAAGGAAGACAGGTGGGGGGTGCACAACATCAAGGGGCGCAGGTTAATCACCCTGGGGGAAGGAAAAGTCAAGGTCCAGCCGAAGTTTGTGTACCTATAGTGACCGAATCAGCGTCACAGACGCATCTGGAAAAGGAGAGTGGCCTGGGCAATGAAGCAATAGAGGATAAGGGGTCACCAGAGCAGGAACCATCTTTGAAGGACATTCTCCTAGCAATTAATGTCTGTGAGACCGCGCTGTCGGATCTATCGGATTAGCTCAGAGGTATTAGAGATGATTTAGCTATGCTGAAAAGGGATATGTAGGAGGTATGTGCTCGAACCACCGATTTAGAGGAGAGACTCAGCCAGGTGGAGGACGATGTGAACCCACTGAGACAGGAGGTTAAAAGGATGAAGGAGCAATTAGACACATGTCTACAGAAAATGGATGAATATGAGAACAGGGCACGCAGGAAGAATGTGAGGGTTCTGGGTCTCCCCAAAAAAAGTGAGGGCAACAACCCTGCAGAATTCATGGAGGGATGGTTCAGGGACATGTTTGGCAAGGACGCATTTTCTAATCTGTTTGCTATTGAACTAGCACACAGAGTTGCCCCTAGGATTCCACATTCAGTGGGTCAGCCAAGGCCCCTTATAGTTAAACTTTTGTTTTTCAGAGACAAAGTCACTATACTCCAGAGAGCAAGGGAGATGAAAAATATTCTGTACAATGGTGCAAGAATATCTCTGTATCCAGATTTTTCTCCCGAGCTGCAGAGACAGAGGGCAAAGTTTATAGAGTGTAAACGGAGTCTACAGCAGCGTAAATTAAGTTATGCGCTGCTAAATCCAGCTCGTTTACGGGTAACAGTAAATGGGGAGGTGAAGTTCTTTAATGCTCCTGCAGAAGTGTTCTCATGGCTGGAAAAGAATGAGGGAAGGTCACGGCCGGGTGAAAGGCCTTAGAAGAAAAGCGGGAAGGAGGAGGAGGACAGAATTTGGGGTTTTTTGTCCAGTGGGCAGATGCATATTTAGGGACGTGATTTGTTACTTTTATTTTCCCTTTTTTTCTTTCTCTCTCTCTCCTTGGTATTTTATTCCTCCCTTCTCTCAGGGATATATTTACAGAGGTGTGGGTTTAAGGGGGTAGTAGATATGAAATTTTTGTACACATCGGGTATGTTGGGGGTAATCCCCCTCTTATAAAGGTTCGGGTTGCAATGCAAGAGGAGGAAGGAGGTATACCCAGGTTTAAAGGGTTAACACGGTCACTTTAGAAGCTCGGTGGGATGGGCCCAAGGTTGGGTCAGTGGGGGAGGGGGGGGGGGTTGGGAGGGTTTGGGGAAGAGGATGCGTGTATGGTTGTATGGGGGGGGGAGGGAGGTAAGGGTTAGAGTGGAGTGAAGGAGGAAGTATTGAAGTCACACAAAAAGTAAAGGCACTAAAATTTCAAATATCAGTCACAATAGTTTTGGAAATTGAGAATTATTTTGAGTTAAGATATAGGAATAGGTGAATGGTAGGCACAAAAATAGGTAGTAGGGCAACCTCAGGAATATTTAAGTGTATGAAGGTATGTTCATGGAATGTGCGGGGGGTAAAAGACGTTTGTAAGAAACAAGCAATTTTCTCTATGGCCAGAACAAGGGATGTCAGGATACTCTGTCTCCAGGAGACCCACCTAGATAAGGGTTCAGTTAACACTTTAAGGAATAGGAACTATCAAGAGCAGTATCACTCAACCCATACCTCGTATTCGAGGGGGGTGAGTGTGCTGATAAAAACTGGATTAGTTTTCTCCTGTAGACAGAGCAAACTGGACAAGTATGGTCGGTATGTTTTTCTCTATTGTAATATTGAGGGGCGGGACTGTATCCTTGCAAGTGTGTATATTCCTCCACCATGTAAAACAGAGATACTCAGCGAATTGATAAGTTTTATAGCGAATAAACCTGGGGCGCCGGTTATAGTGACGGGGGACTTTAATATGGCCATGAACAATTGCTTAGATAGATTTCCGGCAAGGTTGGCTCCTGGAGGGTTATCTAAGGGCCTGCTCCTCCAATTTTGTGAGGAAGTAGGATGGGTGGATATCTGGTGGAAGTGGCATCCGGGTGAGAGGCAATATTTATGCCACTCGAGGACGCATGCCACTTTATCCAGGATTGATTTAGTGCTCTGTAATGAGGAAGCCCTGAGGATAGTGGAATGGATAGATTATGAGCCAAGGGGGCTCTCAGACCATTCTCCAGAAGTCTTTTCAGTTAGAACGGGGTTGAGTGTTGGAGGAGGGGAATGGAAATTGAACCCCTGTCAGAGAGCTCACCTTGCTGGTCATGGGATTGGCCACCAGAGGGAGTGCTTGTGAGCAAGCCGGCCTATTTAAGTTTGTCAGGCACTCTGTTCAATGCTGCCTGATCATCAGCTTCCTGTGCCGTAGTTCCTGTTTCCTGTCTTGTCTTCCTGTTTACCTGATCTCCTGACGACCCGGATTGCTCTTGGATTCCCCTTCTTGCTGCCTGTACCCGACCTTGGCCTGTTTGACTCCGCTTCTGCCTGCTCCTATTGTACCTTGTTGCCCGTCTGTTGCCGAACCCAGCCTGTCTCCTGACCATCCTGCTCAGTCTCATCGCCTGTGTTCCAGCCTGCACCTGCTGTTCATAGACTGCTATTCCACCAGCATCTGGACTCTAGTTCACAGGCTCTCATACCACTCCGCACTCCTGTGCTTCCTGTTACCTTACCAGGGGCCGCGAGTCGGACGCGTAAGGGAGCCTACTCTCTGCCCAAAGCGGACTCACCGGTCTGGTAAGTAGGAGTCTGATAGTATCAGGCAGCCATGACCGAGTCCGGGCAGGGGGCCTCCCCTATGGACGAACTTTGCAGACACTTGGCAGGATTAACCCAAGCAGTCAAAAGTTTACAGGATGGCTATACCCGACTAGAGGAACGTGTTCAGGCCCTGTCTGCACCTACCAATCCTCAGGGGACTTCGTCTGCAACCGGGGCACCCTCCGTAGTCATGCTCCCTCCAGAGCCCAAAGTACCTATACCGGAGAGATTTTTTGGAGACCGTAGTAAATACCGTGCATTCCGGAATGCATGTAGTCTCTATTTTGCTCTGCAGCCTCGGACCTTCTCCCTAGAAGCCACCAAGGTGGGCTTTGTTATTTCCCTGTTGTCCGGTGAGCCTCAAACCTGGGCCCATCACCTTCTGGAACAAAAGTCGGATGCCCTGGAAAGTCTGGACGCCTTCTTCTTGGCGATGTCTCAACTTTATGAGGATCCTCAACTAACCGCTTCTGCTGAAGCTTCCCTGCACTCCCTTCGGCAAGGCCGCAGGGCAGCGGAGGACTATGCCGTTGAATTTAGGCGCTGGAGTTCCGATACGACATGGAATGACGCGGCTCTGCGTCATCACTTTAGAATGGGTTTGTCCGATCCACTCAAGGACGAGTTAGCACGGGTTGGGATACCCCAGACCCTGGAAGAATTAATTAACCTCTCAATCCAAATTGACCGTCGTCTGAGAGAGCGACGCACCGAAAGGTCTACCAGTGCCTATCGACCCACTTGGATGCTTCCACAGGTTCCCAGTCCTCCTAGTAGGCCTTTGGCTCCTCCAACCTCTCCAGTTTTCGACACATCAGAGCCTATGCAGCTTGGTCTGCTCCGTCCTTCCTTGACTCCCGAAGAGAAGTTACGAAGACGTAACCTTAACCTATGCCTCTACTGTGGGGAACCTGGGCACTACGCCAGCGTCTGCCCCAACAAGACGCGTAAGTGTCGTTCTTCTGCTCGTATATGTGCTACTATCATGCCAAAACCTAGTACTCACCTTACCATCTCTGTCACTTTGCAGCTTCCCGGAAAGGCTATCCAAGTTCCAGTCATCGTTGATTCCGGAGCATGCAGCTGCTTCGTGGACCAGGCCTTTGCAGCTCAGCATGATATCCCACTCCGACCCAAGACCCAGAGCCTGGCGGTTCACCTTGCAGACGGTTCCGCCCTCCGTTCCGGTCCTGTCATTCAAGAGACTTTTCCAAGATCATCGCCCCCATTACTGAATTAACAAGACAAGGAACCCGATTCTGCTGGACCCCTAGGGCTCAATTGGCCTTTGAAAAATTAAAAGGATTATTCACGTCGGCCTCCATCCTCAAACACCCTAACTCTGCCTTGCCATTCGTGTTGGAGGTTGACGCCTCAGAGGTCGCAGTAGGAGCTGTACTCTCCCAACGTCAGGGCCCCAAGGCCCTTCTGTTTCCAATAGCTTTTTTTTCTCGCAAATTATCGGTGTCTGAAAGAAGCTACGATGTAGGAGACCGGGAGCTTCTGGCCATCAAGACGGCTCTGGAGGAGTGGCGCTATCTTTTGGAGGGTGCTGTACATCCTATTCTAATCTACACGGACCACAAGAACTTGGAATATCTGAGATCTGCCAAGAGACTAAAACCGCGACAAGCCAGATGGGCGCTCTTCTTCTCTCGCTTTCAATTCCATATTACCTACAGACCCGGCTCCAAAAACATCAAACCGGACGCTCTCTCACGAATGTTCCATGACTCCAAAGAAACCGTCCCTCCGGACACTATCCTGCCTGCAGGAAATTTTTTATTACTTCAGGGGGATTTAATCTCCAGAATAAGGCAAGCTTCCACAACTATACCCCAACCCACTGAGACCAGCCTAAGAGATGGTTTACTCTGGCATTAGGAGAAGATCATGGTTCCTGAGAGCCTTAGGGTACCAGTACTAGAGCTTTGCCATGACCACAAGTTGGCTGGGCACTTCGGGGCTCAGAAGACAACCGAACTGGTGCAGCGCACCTTTTGGTGGCCACAGTTGGCCGAGGACTGTAGGAATTACGTCAGTTCCTGCCACACATGTGCCCGAAGCAAGAATATTCGGACGAAGGCCTGGGGCTTACTGAAACCCTTGCCCATCCCTGACAGACCTTGGAAAATGATCGCAATGGATTTCATTGTGGAACTGCCCCCATCCGAAGGCTTCTCTACCATCTTTGTCATAATTGATAGATTGTCAAAAATGGCTCACTTCTTGCCTATGAAAGGCACACCCTCAGCCGTGGAAACGGCGAAGATCTTCATTAAAGAAATTGTGAGATTACACGGGGTTCCCTCTAATATCGTCTCGGACCGGGGTGTCCAATTCACCTCCAGGTTCTGGAAGGCATTGTGTGGTTCCCTCGAAATTGAGTTAGCGTTCTCTTCAGCCTATCACCCTCAGACAAACGGCCAGACGGAGAGAACCAACCAAACCTTGGAGCAATACCTCCGTTGTTTCTCTGCCTTTTCCCAGGATGACTGGGTTTCTCTGCTACCAGTTGCGGAGTTTTCATACAATAACTCCCTGCACTCAGCCATCAACCAGACGCCATTTTTTGCCAATTATGGATTTCATCCCTCCTTTCTACCCAGCTCAATACCTGAATGTTCTCTCCCTGCAGTGACCGAGACATTGGAATTCTTTTCTACCAACAACAAACTTCTGCAGGAAACAATGGCCCAATCCCAGGCTTCTTATAAAAAGACGTTCGACAAGAAGAGGCGCGGGGAGCTTATCCTGGAACCTGGCAATCAAGTATGGCTGTCCACAACTAACTTAAAAATGGCTTGCCCTTCTAGGAAACTAGGGCCTAAATTCATGGGACCCTTCTCGGTGAGAAGAAAAATAAACAACGTAGCGTACGAGCTCAGTCTGCCGGACTCCTTCAAAATACACCCGGTTTTCCATGTGTCCTTACTGAAACCGGTCGCTCCTGATCCTTTCCCCAACCGTAGTACCAGTCCTCCTAAGCCTGTTATGATCAATAACGAGGAGGAGTTTGAAATCGAAGCTATCCTGGACTGTAGGAAAAGGCGCAATCAAATACAGTATCTTATCAAATGGAAGGGGTATGGTCCGGAGGACAATTCCTGGGAACCAGAAAACAATTTGCATGCCCCGGAACTTTTGCAGACTTTCAGGAATGTTCATGCCTCCAGGTTGGCCCGGCTGGGCATCCGGAGGCTGCCCTTAGGGAGGGGGCACTGTCAGAGAGCTCACCTTGCTGGTCATGGGATTGGCCACCAGAGGGAGTGCTTGTGAGCAAGCCGGCCTATTTAAGTTTGTCAGGCACTCTGTTCAATGCTGCCTGATCATCAGCTTCCTGTGCCGTAGTTCCTGTTTCCTGTCTTGTCTTCCTGTTTACCTGATCTCCTGACGACCCGGATTGCTCTTGGATTCCCCTTCTTGCTGCCTGTACCCGACCTTGGCCTGTTTGACTCCGCTTCTGCCTGCTCCTATTGTACCTTGTTGCCCGTCTGTTGCCGAACCCAGCCTGTCTCCTGACCATCCTGCTCAGTCTCATCGCCTGTGTTCCAGCCTGCACCTGCTGTTCATAGACTGCTATTCCACCAGCATCTGGACTCTAGTTCACAGGCTCTCATACCACTCCGCACTCCTGTGCTTCCTGTTACCTTACCAGGGGCCGCGAGTCGGACGCGTAAGGGAGCCTACTCTCTGCCCAAAGCGGACTCACCGGTCTGGTAAGTAGGAGTCTGATAACCCCTTTTGGCTTGAAGTAATTGAAGATGATGGGGGGATTGTTAGTAACCTGAAAGAGTTCATAAATTTGAATCTAGGATCCGCCCCGCTAGGTATAACTTGGGACGCCTTGAAGGCGTTCCTTAGAGGGGTTCTTATACAGAAAATCTCCTATGTTAAAAAGAAAGCACAAGTCAAGGAACATAGAATAAGGGAAAAGGTGAGGGAGGTAGAAGATAGATACTTGGAAGAGCCAACTACAGTTAGATATGAGGCCTGGGTAGAGGGTCAGGAGGAATACAGAAAATTAGTCCTGGAGAAAGAGGAAAAGAGTAAAATGTTCCAGAAACAGAATTTTTTTGGTGAAGGGGAATTAGTGGGTAGAACTTTGGCATTGATAGCCAGGGCAAACGGCCCCTCATCCATTATACCAGCAATATGGGATAGGGACGGGAGCACTATAAGAAATACCCTTGGTATAGTGGAGGTGTTTAAAGACTACTATGAAGGTCTGTACAGGGTCCCACAGTTGGATGTAGAAGGGGAGATGTGGGAGTTCTTTGGAAAACTGAAAATAGTTCCGCTATCTAGTGAGGAGAGAGATGCCCTGGAAACCCCATTAACACTGGTGGAGCTGCAAAGAGTGGTAAAGGAAATGGCAAATCAAAAAGCGCCAGGACCTGACGGCTTGCCCGTAGAAATTTATAAGAAATATGGGGATGTTTTGCCCCCAAAATTATTAGAAGTCTTGAACGGAGCTGTGGCGGAAGGTAGATTGCCCATGTCCATGACAGAAGCCACAATTATAATTCTGTTAAAAGAGGGGAAGAACCCGTTAGATGTAGCCTCATACAGACGAATCTCACTTCTATGCACAGATGTCAAGATTCTGGCTAAAGCCCTAGCAAATAGGTTAAAAAAAATAATTCCTAAAGTAATACACGCGGACCAAACCGGTTTTATACCAGATAGATCGGTGAGTATGAATATCAGGCGAATGTATGGTAACATACAAGTACCTACGGAGAAAGAAGGTAATAGGGCTATCTTATCACTAGATGCGGTCAAGGCATTTGATAGCCTTAAGTGGCATTATCTGTGGAAGGTACTGGCAGAGTTTAAATTTGGTCCTAATTTTGTGAACTGGTTGAGTCTTCTATATGACAAACCAAGAGCCAGAGTTAGGGTCAATGGTGAGTGCTCCGAGTGGTTCCAGTTGGGGAGGGGGACGAGACAGGGGTGTCCATTGTCGCCCCTGCTCTTCGCCCTTGCACTGGAGCCTTTGGCAACCGCTCTAAGAATGTCACAAGAAATCCAGGATTTTAAAAGAAGGGGCGCAGAGGAGAAAGTCGCAATGTATGCGGATGATATCCTGTTGTTCTTGGAAGATACACAAGCCTCCTTGCTAGCAGCCATGAAACTGATTAAAGAATTTGGGCGCTTTTCGGGTTTGAAGATTAATTGGGAAAAATAAGCTTTGTTACCGATAGACCCCCTGGTAAACCCTCTCCCAAGACAGGTGAGCTCTATAAAAATCGTAAACCAAATGAGATACTTGGGGGTAAATATAACCAAAGACCCAGGGCAGTATATAACAAGCAATGTAGTACCATTAATGGTAAAATTGAAACAGAAGAGCCGGGTGTGGTGTGGTCTTCCTCTCTCGGTCGCCGATAAATGTAATCTTATTAAAATGATATGGATGCCGCAAATTCTATTTGTATTACACAATTCTCCCGTCTGGATTCCAAGGCATTGGTTTAGGAAACTGGATAGTTTTTTCAGGGAATTAATTTGGAAAAACGGAGTGGCAAGGATTGGCCTGAAGGCGCTACAGCGGCCGAGAGAGGCGGGAGGCCTGGCGCTACCAGACCCCTGGAGTTATTTTTTAGCAGCCCAAATACAGTTTATGAGAGGCAGCAATTTGTCTGAAGAAAGGGTGGGAAGAAATAGTATATGGATTAATAACATCAGTCACGATACAGAGGTGGAAGCAGTGGAGGCCGAATTTTTTGGACATAGCTGCCCTACAATTCAGTTAATGATCAGATGCTGGAAAACGGTAAAGGCTGTATTGGGATACTCGGGGTTCTCTGAGTTTTCCCCGATATGGAACAACAAAAATTTCAAAGAGCTCAGTGCGATGGGGGAAAATAGAAGAATGGGATAGGAGGGGTATCCACTGTTTGATGCAACTGTACAGGGCAGGGAGGTTGAAATCGTTTCAAGAGATAAGAGAGGAGTTTGCAGTGCCCAATAGATTGTTTTTTGGCTAGTGAGTCACGCCCTGGAGGTACAATTTAAAGGCAAGGAGATAGAGTGGAGTGAAATGCCCTTGTTAAGGAAACTGTTAAATAATAAGGGATCTAAAGGGCTGATCTTAGAAATGTACAGGAGTATAATCAAGGCGGGGCAGGAAGGGGAGGTGGAGTCCAGGAGGAGAATTAAATGGGAGGAAGAGATTGGTACAATAACGGAGGAACAATGGAAGTTTAATCTGGCATTAGGGCCAAGGGTATCTCTATCACCGTCACAGGGGGTCTCTCATTTGTATTTGATTTATAGACTTTATTACACACCAGAAAAATTATTTAGGTTTGGAAAGAGGCAGGATGCGAAATGTCAGCGTTGCGGAGACGGGAGAGGAGACCTGATACATATGTTCTGGCGATGGCCCAAGCTATATAGGTATTGGGAAAAATTAGTGGAGGAAATTAACGCAGTATTTGGGTCTTCATTGGTAATGGAGGCTCGAACTTGCCTTTTGAGTTTATTTGAGAAAAACGATATGCTGAAAGATACTCAGAACGCAATTATAAGATGCCTGAGAGGTAGCTTAAAGGATTATAAGAGTATATGGAAGTTATGGCTGGAGTATGAATGGGTTGAATAGGTATAAGAGCATTAGGTTGAATGGGTGGTGTGTACATGGGGGGAGAGGAGGGTGGAGGTGAACGGGGTGATGGGGTGGGGGGGGGGGTTTGAAGGGAAAATGGAGGAAAAGAATGTTTATGGATACCACTGAAGATTGTACACGTGGTGTTTATAGTATTTGCTCGGTTGGAGGAATTTTTTACTTTTAATCCAGATGATTAGACTTAATAAAGATAAGTTGAATATCAGCCACAATGATGTGAAAAAAAAGAGATGGGATAAATTTTGATTTCCAAAGTTGAAACAACGTCTCTTAGAATAAATTTCGCTGAAGTGGTTAAAAAAAAAAAAAAAATCTAGTGGAACCAATTGCCTTCAGAAGTCACCCAATTAGTAGATAGAGTCCACCTGTGTGTAATTTAATCTCAGTATAAATAGAGCTGTTCTGTGAAGCCCTCAGAGGTTTGTTAGCGAACCTTAGTGAACCAACAACATCATGAAGGCCAAAGAACACACCAGACAGGTCAGGGATAAAGTTTCAAGCAGGGTTAGGTTATAAAAAAATCCCAAGCTTTGAACATCTCACAGAGCACTGTTCAATCCATCATCCGAAAATGGAAAGAGTATGGTACAACTGCAAACCTACCAAGACATGGCCGTTCACCTAAACTGACAGGCCGGGGAAGGAGAGCATTAATCGGAGAAGCAGCCAAGAGGCCCATGGTAACTCTGGAGGAGCTGCAGAGATCCACAGCTCAGGTGGGAGAATCTGTCCACAGGACAACTATTAGTCATGGACTCCACAAATATGGCCTTTATGGAAGAGTGCCAAGAAGAAAGTAATTTTTGAAAGAAAGCCATAAGAAGTCCCATTTGCAGTTTGTGAGAAGTCATGTGGGGGACCCAGCAAACATGTGGAAGAAGGTGCACTGGTCAGATGAGACCAGAATTTAACTTTTTGGCCTAAAAACAAAACGCTATGTGTGGAGGAAACACACCATCCCCACCGTGAAACATGGTGGTGGCAGCATCATGTTGTGGGGAGGCTTTTCCTCAGCAGGTACAGGGAAGCCGGTCAGAGTTGATGGGAAGATGGATGGAGCCAAATACAGGGCAATGTTAGAAGAAAACCTGTTATGCCACGTACACACGAGCGGACTTTACGGCAGACCTTGTCCTGCGGACTTTGACGGACTTTACAACGGATTTTCCGAATGAACGGACTTGCCTACACATGATCAACCAAAGTCTAATGGATTCGTACGTGATGACGTACGACCGGACTAAAACAAGGAAGTTCATAGCCAGTAGCCAATAGCTGCCCTAGTGTCGGTTTTTGTCCGTCGGACTAGCATACAGACGAGCGGACTTTTCAACCGGACTTGAGTCCGTCGAAAAGATTTGAAACATGTTTCATTTCTAGGTCCGTCAAACTTTTGGGGAAAAAAGTCCGCTGGAGCCCACACACGTTCGAATTGTCCAACGGACTCCGCTTCGCCGAACCAAGTATACCGTAAAGTCCGGTCGTGTGTACGCGGCATTAGAGTCTGCAAAAGACTTGAGTTGGGGGCAGGGGTTCACCTTCCAGCAGGACAACAACCCTGAACATACAGCCAGAGCTACAATGGAATGGTTTAGATCAAAGCATATTCATGTGTTATAATGGCCCAGTCAAAGACCAGACCTAAATCCAATTGAGAATTTGTGACGCTCTCCATCCAATCTGAAAGAGCTTGAGCTATTTTGCAAAGAAGAATGGGCAAAAATGTCACTTTAGATGTGCAAAGCAGGTAGAGACATCCCCAAAAAGACTTGCAGCTGTAATTGCAGCAAAAGGTGGTTCTACAAAGTATTGACTCAGGGGGGGCTGAATACAAATGCACGCCACACTTTTCACATATTTATTTGTAAAAAAATTTTGAAAACCATTTATCATTTTCCTTCCACTTTACAATCATGTGCCACTTTGTGTTGGTCTATAACAAAAAATCCCAATAAAATATATTTATGGTCGAAGCCCTTCAACCTGGATGGATGTGAACCACATAAAAATGCCATAAGATTTACATCATGAAATGGACCTGGAGTGTGCCCTGGTCTGCTGGTCGGTATACCAAAAAAGGAGGCATACCCAATATAAGTAATAGATGTTTGTGGAGAGAAATGAATTTGAGAAATGCCCTGAAAAAGGGGGTGGGAAGGAGGGTATCGCGCACAGGAACTGACAAAGACCACAGATGAGTGGGCTGCCTAAATTCCCCCGCGGACTCCCCCCATAAATTCAGGCCACCATACTGACCTTCTTATTTTTGGTTGAAGCCCTTCAACTGGGATGGATGTAAACCACATAAACACACCATAAGACTTACAACATGAAATGGACCTGAAGTGTGCCCTGGTCTGCTGGTCGGTATACCAAAAAAGGGGGCAAAAACATTCAGGTAGGGGTGAAAGCTCTTTTTTGGTTCAGTGTTATTCACTGAGCAAGTTTGGTAAATGCTTGCAAGTTGTGACATTTCTACCTGAGGATTCGGGTTGTACTGGGCAAAGCAGACAGATTTCCACCTGCCTAATTTATTGATGATATGGTCTGGAACCCCGTGCTGGAATGCGGCCGAAGCTGCTCCAATTCGGAACGAGTGTTCAGAATACAAATTGGGGTCGAGGTCTAGGTTGCGCAGGAGGTTCCTGACATGCTTGATGAACTGGAAGCCACTCAAGGGGTTGGTCAGGAAAGGTAGTAGGGGACTAGAGTTCTATTGCCTGGGTAGGAGCGACAATAGGCGGTCGAGTATTGCTACTGGGCACCAGATGTTGTTTGTCTTGAACAGATGCATGTCGACCCCGAAGCCAGATTGCTGGGTTTTGGATACTGTGAGGTGGAGAATGAAATGATCTTGGAAGAGAGCCAGGTAAACTCGCTAGGCTGCAAAAAAAACGTAGTAGGCTAGGTAGATGGCCGCTTGAATGACCAAGCTGGGAAGAAGGCCAAATGGGGAAAGAGAGAGGATGTGTCTCTGACATGTCTCTGAAGATGGTGATGGACAAGCGTTTGGAGTTGGTTATGGGCTGTTGCTTCTGAATGCCACACAGGATGGCTCGGATGCATGGGTTGTGAACAAGGACAACTTTGCGGGATCCTATAAGGCCAAGAAGTGTTGGGTGCCGGCTAAGTATAGTCTGATGGTGTTGTGAGATAGAGCCAATTGATTGTGGCAATATGAAATGAAAACTAGTATGTGCTTAGTGTCTGTTGATGTTGCTGCGGGGCAGGATGCCAGAAACTTGCAGAATGCATTCCAAGCTGTGTGGCAGGCCTTGAGTGTGTTGCAGGATAAGGATTGATTGATGAGCTGGGTTGCGCTGTGAAGGTGTTGCTTTAATCCAATGTCAGCTGAGACCAAGGTGGGATAAGAGATGATGTTGGGTCGGCTCCGGGTTTCTGCTGAAAAAATTAAATTAAGTTAAAATGGACAATGCGTCTGCTGTGACGTTGCACTTGCCCGGAATGAATGTGCAATGGACATTGAACTGATGCTGCAGGGATAATTGTACCAACCTGCTTAGGAAGGACATAATAGGGAGCGACTTGGACCTGCCCTTATTAATGATATCGGCCGTGGCCTGGTTGTCGTTGGCGAAGGCCACCGTTTGTCCGGTCCAGGTATAGCCCCAGACCTGAGCGGCTGCCACGATCAGATATAGTTCGAACAATGAGGAAGACCAGATAAACCCGGGGATTAGGAGTATCTCTGGAGGCCATGGTCCTGCAAACCAATGATGGCCAAAAAATAGCAGCGAAGCCTGTGGAGGCTGTGGCATCCGTTACTACCTGCGGTGATAGAGGCGATACTGATAGTATGAACATGGATATGCCATTCCAACTAGTAAGGAACTCGTCCCACATAGACAAATCCACTACTGCTGCTGTGTCTGAGAGAGGAAGACCAAGAGGCGTGAAATAAAAGATCGTCCCTGGGGAATGATTCTCATTGCAAAGTTGAGCATCCCTAAGAGGGATTGAAGCTGCTTCTTAGTACACCCCTGTGCACGGGTAAAGTCATGAAGCAACGACCTGATGCGGATCAGTTTGTCAGGAGGAAGGCTGGCCTGCATGAAGCGAGTGTCCAGGTTGACCCCAAGGAAGGTGATAGAGTGTGCTGTGCCTTCCACTTTGTATTCTGCAATGGGCACATTGAAATTCCTAAACACCAC
This sequence comes from Lithobates septentrionalis, assembly GCA_037952835.1. NCBI lineage: Eukaryota > Metazoa > Chordata > Amphibia > Anura > Ranidae > Lithobates > Lithobates septentrionalis. The sequence continues at coordinate 7,555,890 of JBBDGP010000264.1, read as the reverse complement.
TCTTAACCTATCTAGGTCTACTGGGGGCACTCTGGGCATTTCGATTAGCAAGAAGTCATCCAGGTAATGAATCTCCCTCTGGCACTGGGCTTGGTGCGACAGGATCCAGGTGAGGGACTGTGCGAATGTGTCAAAGAGCCACGGGCGACTTTTGAAGCCGAGGGTCAGTTGGGTGGTGAAGTAGTATGACTCTTTCCATGTAATGCTATGCCAGCACCAGAGGGACGGTTGAATGGGTAGAAGCTTAAATGCGTCTGATATGTCGGCTTTAGAGAGCCAGGCGTCTGTGTCTACTTTGAAAATGGCCTGAATCGCCATGTCTACTGAAGCATATTTCAGGGAGAATTCCTCTGAAGGAATTAGGGAATTCAAACTCGGGATGTGGGAAGAATGAGGTGCAGACAGGTCGTACACGAAGCAAATTTAATTTGAAAACTTGCCCTTGACAAGCCCAATAGAGCTAACTCTCCAGATGTTGAAAGGGGGCTGAGCGAAGGGGCCGATGATGAAGCCTTGGTCAAGTTCGGCCTGTAACAGCTGGTCTATGGCCTGTTCATTGGTGGCCACTGAGCAGAGGTTCCTGCACTCATGGGTCGTGTGGGGCAGTGTGATGAGGCCGGTATGGAATCCTGCTGTAAATCCTTGGATAAGAAAGGTTGGCTAGTGAGGGAGTGGGGTGTGAGATGAGGTAAAACTTTAGCCATAGGACATCTACTCAGCCTAGTCAGGATGTTTTCTGCTGCTTGATCTGGCATAGGGCTTTAGGATGTGCTTTATGACATATGATACAGACATGGAGCAGCCAGCATTGGCTGTAGTTTCACGATCCAAAATTAAAGTTATTACAGATGGATGCTCCCCCTACTGTCAGAACGGGATGTCTGAACTTGTCCAGCTGGGGCATCTGAACTGGGGCCGACAAGCCCTGAGCTGTACCAGAGGTGGAGGGAAGATCAAGAGGGTGTCCAACTGCTATGTTGAGAGTGGTGAGCATAGACCGGCAAAGTGGCGGCAGAACAACTCTGTGTCCATGAGGCTCCAATTTGTGCCTGCTTGGAACGGTATGAGCCTGGCTGCCGCTTTGGCTGAGAAGGAACAGTGGTAATCATAAAATGAGAACCCCACATATTTATAGCCCAGGTCCACCATGATGTGGAGATATAAGTCCAGTTCTTCCCTCCTGCTGGGACTGGCTGAACATAAGGAAATCCCTCACCATCCCAAAAGTCAACGCAAACTCTGCAATAGTTAATTTACGGTTGAGCCTGGGGTCTTTGGCCTTGAGGACCACTGATACGTCCCCCCAGGCATAAGATTTATTCTCTGCCAGATCGTGAACCGAAATGAGGAGGGAAGCAAGATTTACGCCCTTGCCATCCAAAATGTCCTTCCTGATGCTGGCTGAGACCAAGTGGGCTGGGAAGATAGTAGAACTCCTCCCTGTCGTACCTGCAGGAGGTGGTTTTGGGACCAGGACTACGACCGAGTGAGGGATGGCTGTGGCCGGGCGTCCTTCCAAGACTATCACTCTGGCTTGAACGTCAGTGACTGCGGTGGACAATGACGACACCATGGTGTGAAGCTGAGAAATGGCCGAGGATATGGACTGAAGAGATGCCTGCTGGGTGTTGGGCCCATCTGTCGCTGGTGGCGGGAAGAGGGGCCTGAAGAGCTCGGCTTTCCTGGCTGTAGCTTGGAAGGGCACGCCCCTGCGCCTTAGCTCTGCTGTTAACTTAGGGATGGTCCACCCCCTGAGGGACTGCATGCTGCCGCTATCTGAAATCAGAGAGAGTGACAGAGGAGCAGATGTGTGGTCTTTGCTGCTGGCCTGTGACATGGCTCTGGCTGACTTGTGCCCTAGTTGCGAAGTCCTGGTCTTTGAGGTCGAAAGCTCAGTCGACCGGGAACCTGTAGTGGGGGTGACATGAAAGTCCAGTTTTTTTTTTTTTTGTGTCTTGTCTATACATATCTTTTTTTTTTTAAATTTTTTACTTGGGGGAATAACGTCCAACCTGGTGCAGGATGGAACTACTTGAACTCGACTGACCTAGAGGAGAAATGACAGACGGACAATGGTGAGTGGCTTAATTACATGCGATTAGGATGTGAATGAGTGGCCGGGTTGTGTGACTTTGAGATGAGTTTTTATAGCCACTGCAAGGGGAACCTTATCGGGGGGCGAATGATGGTTAAACAAACAAATTGAAACCATGAATGGTCTTCGACAGAAAACGGCTTTGAGAACAGTTGGTCTGGCGCTATGTGGGCCGATGTGCATTGTTGCGACTGGATTCGATCTGGGTTGTAGGGTGAGCCGAACTGAGGGGTGTCCATCAATGACGTGGCAAATCAAACAGTAATCTGAATTTAAAGTGAACCATTGCGTCGCTGAGGCGACCAACATAGAAGAACAGTAGATCTATGACGGGATAAAAAAAACAAAATGCACGAAAGGCCCGACACAAAGCGACTGCCGAACCCAAGGAGAACATGACAGACAACATATGAAATAATACCTCTGAACGATTGAATTGATGGTGACATGAATCAGGGTGCCGTAACTGTGACTGACAGTGAACCGAACTGTGGAATATGGGATGAAATGAGGGTGAAATTAAATGAGCGAAATGAAGCCGACACGAATTGGAGTGCTGCTAAAGCGACTGGACTCAGATCGGTGTGTGGGGTATATGAAATGAAATGAGCGAAATGATTGCCATGACAGAGGCAGGAATCGTTGTGTCGCGATAGCGACTGACAGCGAACCTGTCTATGGAACAGGAAATAATGGATAACACGAGTCTACGTGAATTAGTGCGTCGCAGACGTGACTGAATTTGAATTGTAGTGAAGGGTATGTGAAATGAACGAATGAAATGTTTGCCATGATAGTGGCACCAATCGGTGTGCCTCGATTGCGACTGACAACGAACCGGACTGTGGAGCATGTAATAAAATGAAATGAAATGACTAGATGCGACTGGATTTGAATTGGAATGATGGGTATGTGAAATGTAACAAATTAAATGATTTGCGATGACAGAGGCACAAATCGGTGTGCCGCATTTTGCAAATGATAACGAACCAGACTGCATGGAATGTATGAGAGGGAATGACTAGCACGAGTTGACACAAATCGGTGTTTCGCAGATGCGACTGGATTCAAATCAGAGTGAAGGGTATGCGAAATGTAACAAATGAAATGATTTGCCATGACAGAGGCACGAATCAGTGTGCCGCAATTATCAAATGACAACGAACCGTACTGTGGAGCATGGCATGAAATGAGATGACAAAACTAGCCGGGACGAACCGGTGAGTGGCTGATGTGACTAAATTTGGACCGGAGGGTAATGCGAACTAAAATAACTGAAATGATAGACAGTGTGTTTCTTAAGTGAAATGGGCCGACTATGTGGCGTATGACAAGGTACGAGAATGTACGAATGAAACTGATGATAAACGGCTCAATGTTTTTGCTCACAAACTGAGCCACAAGTTCGTGGTTTTGCATGAGGCTAAATAAGGCTGTGTACGGAGACTTAACGAATGACTCATAAGTTCCGTAGCGGGGTTACAGTGACACGGGGTATCTGGCAAACAACGATGCATGAAATGAAGAAATGATATACGAATCCTACCTGCGACAGTTGAACAAGACTCGATCTACGAAAAACAACAAACGGTCAACCAAAAGCCTCTGAGGGTTCAGACACGCAACTCACTAACACCGAATGAGTTGGAAGAGTCGGCCTAGTGACGTAACAAATCGCACACAGGAACCGACAAAGACCACAGATGAGTGAACTGCTTAAATACCCCCGGACTCCTCCCATAAATTCAGGCAACAATACTGGCCTTCTTATTTATGTTTTTGGCTGTAACATGAAAAAATGTGGAAAATTTCAAGGGGTATGAATACTTTTTCAGGTCACAGTATATGAAATATAAAGTAGGTATTATCTAAATTTGGCTGCAAAAGTGAAAAGAAAATTTTAAATTAAGAAGAACCTGTGAATTCTACTAGCTCTGTTAATAGTCTGGGAGCCCTTAAAGGCCCTAAGACTCATAAAACATTTCCAGTGCACAGCCTTCTCCAAGATGTCCTGTACAGAGACTCGTAAAATCCTGGTAAATTATTCACATCTCCCAAACATTTTGCAGCCCAATATCAATTTGAGATATCTTTTATTAAATAGTGTGCCATTCTCATGTTGGTCTGGCAGTTTTAACATCTTTGTAAAGTGTTGAAAATTCATGTGGAGGATGTGCCAGTGTTTAAGGATCCCATATATAAATGTTTAGAGATTATTTTCAAGACATGTAAACAACACTTCTAACGACGGTTATAAATGTTTATATGTTTTATTAAACCATGTGAGTGATTTCCATAGTCCCTTTGTGGCTCTCAATGGAGAACAGAGCTTAGTGGATTGTTATTTTTAATGTTTTTTAATTTAAATTATTTTTTTTTTATTTTAATTTGATTTATTTTTTTAATGTTATTTTTAATTTGATTGTTATTTTTAATGGACACATATGGTTTGGGTGAGTACAGATTATATTGATCTATCTAAGCTCGCATTCTAACTAAAATGGACTTTATCAAATAAATGCAAATTTTTGGGGATTTAAGTTTAAATGCATTTCAGAGTGTTATACTCCTGGATTAGTGTACATATTTGCAAGCACACTGCGGATCTTCAAAAAGCGTTCAAAGGTTTTATTGAAGAATGATCATATCGCAGTAGAAAAAATGCAACACATCAGAGCATCGCAGGACTCATCGTCAGGCATGTGATAAGTGCATACAGTAGGGCAGAGATATTTAAACTACCATCCACCTATCAAAAACAAGGAAAAAATAACACCTCTACCCTACGATCCATAATGTTGCACTTTTTTTGATGTGCTCATTCTTCAGTAAAACCTTTGAACATTATTTAAAGAACCGTGGTGTACTGGCAAATATGTACACTGATCTGTGATGTTTCCAGTCTGCAGCTTGCTGTTGGAGCACCCATTACCTTTAAACAAAAGATACGTTTATTAAGAAAATTCTTAACAAATACAGCAACATATGCAGCACATAGGATTCAGCATTAATTTGAACACAAAGAAATGTAAGAAAGGGTCACAATTAGCATAGGTCAGAAATAACAAAGAATACATGAAAATAAAATATAAAACAGCATTAATGTAGCAGATATCAAAATAATAGAAATCACTAGGGTAAGTAGGTAAATAGTAAACACTACTTCACCAACAATGGTATCCTGAAATACAGGGAAGACTCACCATGGTTCCTCAGTGTCCTAAGCCAGAGATATGTACCTGACAACTCAGTCAGAGAAAAAAAAGGGAAGGAGAGGGAGGAAAGTAGGGGGAGGAAGAAGGGCAATAGAGAAAGAGGAAAAGGGGAAGGTGGTGATGTTGGGGGGGGGGGAGGGGTGGGGGGGGAGTGGGAAGGGTTGAACAGGCACTATACCACTAACTCAGGCACCCACACCTACCCTGGGCTGAACTCAGGGCTGAACCATCGGGTCTCCATATCGATTCATGCAGACCAGATCTTGTCAAACTTTCTAGGACAATTGCGATTCATATACAGTAAGTAAATTTGAGCAATGGAAGAACCACATTCACGGTAGTATGCCAGGAGGCTATCGTGAGAGGGTGGGTAGATTTCCACTTAAGCAGTATTTCCTGACTAGCATAGTATGTGGCATAGCAAATAAACAAACAAACAAACATATTTACCCGGAGGAGAATCTCCAAAACATTCAAAAGCAGCAATTTGGGATCTGGTCAGAGAGTCAGCTCACACACTTTGTCGAGTTCAGACACAACTTCTCCCCAATAAAGCTGGAGTGAAGGGCAGGACCACACTATGTGAAAGAAGGAGGCCTCAGGGATTTGACAACAAGGGCAGCTAGAAGAGACAGCGAGATAGATGGTAGCTTAGTGCTGAGGAGTATAAGCCCGGTGCATAAATATAAGCTGAATAAACCTATACCTGTCTGAGATCATGGTGGTAACGTAGGAACCCTAACAATCCTCCCAATCCTTTTAGTCAGGGGTAGAAATGTCCACATGCCATTTCCGGTATACCCGGTCAACCTTAGTGGAAAAGGCCAAAGAGAGGCGAAGATATAAAGAGGATTAAGGCTTATCTAACATTCTAGAAGTAAGCAGCCTCTCAATAGGATCAGATTCCACCGTAAGCTGAGATGGCAAAAGCCATGACAAATTTGTATATATCTGAACGACATCCAATTAGGGAGGTGAAAAGAGGCTTTAAGATCGAGAGAAAAAGTTCTAAGGCGACCCCCAGCAACTATATGTTTAATGCCCACAACTGTTCTAGTAGCCCACACCCTAGGGTCAGGAATACTCTAAAAATGAGTAAGGGTTGTGTTACCCCATAGCAGAAGGTGCGGGGAAAAAAACCCTCAGGCAAACAAAATATGGATCGAACTTTGTTCTAAACCAGGACACAGTAGGAGCCAATGATGGCAGCCTCCAAAGTGATGGCATGTCAGGGCTGGCTCGGCCCTTCCTTCTCTGAGCTGGCCGCTCAGCTGTCGGCTAATTGCCAGCTCTTATCTCTCTCCATAGTTAACCAGCTGTTGTGGATCTGCTCGTCAGTCCCGCCTACTTAAAGATCTCCAGCTCACTTCATTCCTGTCTTTGGAAACCATCTCCTGCGTTCCTGTTTGTTGGCTTTGCTGACATCCCTTCTGGCTCCTTATCCTGCTTGCTGTTCCTCTACTTGGATCCCTGGCTACTTCTGGCCTGGCTGATTACCTGATCTGGTTACTGAACTCTGGCTTGGGTGATTACCCGATCTGGTTACTGAACTCTGGCTTGGCTGACTACCGGATCAGGTTACTGGACTCTGGCTATGCTTTGACTACGCTTACTCTATTTACCTTTTTATTTTTATTAATAAAAAAGTGTGATTTTACTGTACTTCTGTCTCGGTCTGGTTCATGGTTTCTGACAGTAGGCGAAGGCCATGAATTCAGAAGATACAGTCAATCCACTTGTTGGTAATATTTTTTCCAGATTGGATGAGCAAGATCACCGCATGGATCAGTTTGCCATGGCGTTACAAACGCTCCTGAGTCGCACGGCTCACCTGGAATCCCCCACTGTGGTTGCTCCGGTACAATCTGGGTTGCAGGCCGTCCCTGCTGCTGCGCCAGTCTCTGTGCAGGCACCCGCTTTGAGTATTACCTTTATAAGAGGTATGTCTGGTTCTGCCCCGCTTCCCCAGCGATTTGGGGGCGATCCAGTTCAATGCAGAGGGTTTCTCATGCAGTTGAGATATACTTTGAGATGCAGGCGTTTCCCACGGACAGAAGCAAAGTAGGGTTGGTGATATCTTTGCTTTCTGAGAGAGCCTTGGTCTGGGCTAACCCTCTATGGGAGACGCAAAAACCTGTTGTCTCGAGTTACCCTGAGTTTGTGGCCTCCTTTAAAAGGGTATTTGACGTTCCTGCACGCTCCGCTTTTGCTGCCAAGTGCCTCATGTCCATCAAACAGAGTACGAGAATTGTTGCCGACTACGCCATTGAGTTCCGTACTCTGGCAGCAGAGGTTGCTTGGAACAATGAGGCCCTCGTGGCTGCTTTTTCTCATGGTCTCTCAGATTCCATCAAGAATGAGATAGCAGCCCGAGATATATCCACTGAGCTGGAGAGCTTGATCTCATTTGCCATCCTCATTGACTCCAGACTCAGAGAAAGACTTTCTTTTAAGGAGTGCTTGAGGAAGCCTCCTGTATGTTTGCCTCCGAGCTTTGCAGTCCCACCCGTGCCTCCCTCACCTCCCATGTCTCCTGGTACCGAGTCGGTCAGTGAAGATGAACCCATGCACTTGGGCTTCACGCGTCTCTGCGGATGAGAGAGCCTTTAGGAGGGGGGAGCGATTGTGCCTTTATTGTGGCCAGGCAGGTCACTTTTTTAAGTCTTGTTCTACCCGTCCTGGGAACATCTGAACCTTGAGGTCCTGTCATGGACAGACCTTAGGTGGTGTTGTGTCGTCCCCAGTTATCCAGAAGGATAAGCCCCTGGTTTCGGTCACCCTTTTTTGGGCTAAGTCATCTATCAAGATACAGGCTCTAAACGACTCTGGGGCTGCAGGCCTGTTCATTTATGCTGCCTTTGTATCAAAGCACTCAATTCCACTGCAGCTACGTGACACTCCACTTGCCATTGAGGCTCTTGACCGGAGACCTCTACAGCCTGCCCATGTGACTCATGAGACGGTTCCGTTGTCCATGGCCATAGGGGCTGTTCACCATGAGATAATCCAATTCCAAGTGATTTCCTCTCCTAAAGAGGAGTTCCACCCAGGGGGGCCATTAAAAAAAAAAAAATTTAAAGTCAGCAGCTACAAATACTGCAGCTGCTGACTTTTAATTGGACACTTACCTGTCCTGGAGTCCAGCGAAGCGGGGGATCGAAGCCCCGCTCGTCTCCCCTTCCGTTCAGCGGCGCTGGCATTGCAACTGTGGGCGCCGGGCTGTGGCTTCACAGCCTGGCACCCACTGCGCATGCGCGAGCGGTGCCGCTCGCCGTGATTGGCCGCTCAGTCACCTGGGACCTGTAATGGGTCCCAGATGATTGACAGGAGGGAGGGAGGGAGCAGAGCGGAGCCCTTTCTGTGCCGAGGGGGAAGTGATGTCACCAGCCCAGGCAAAGGAAGCGGCAGACTACGAGGGACCACCTAGCAACAGACATTTAGAGGTAAGTTAAAAAAAAAAAATATCCAAATGTTTTTTTGTTTTGTTTTTTAGGACTTTTTATGTATTTTTGTTTTATTGGGTGGAACCCCACTTAAGTTTCCGCTGGTTATTGGTTATCCTTGGTTACAGAGGCACAACCCCTCTTTTGATTGGCTCCATGCTGAGGTTCTCTCCTGGTCACCACAATGCAGTGAAACATGCTTCCGGAAGGTAGCCAAGGTCCTGTTTACCTCTCCACTCTCCTCTATGCCAGAGGAGTACCGTGATTTTAGCGATGTCTTTGACAAAGGTCAAGCTGGTAGTTTGCCTCCACACCGGCCGTATGATTGCGCAATTGACCTTCAACCTTGTACTATACCCCCTCGTGGCTGGGTTTACCCTTTGTCGGTCTTGGAGGATAAAGCCATGGAGGAGTATGTTGCAGATGCACTTTCTCGGGGTTTCATCCACAAATCCTCGTCTCCTGCTGGTGCTGGTTTCTTCTTTGTGAAGAAGAGGAGCGGTGTATTGATTATAGGGGTCTCAATCGTTTCAGGATTAAGAATGCCTACTCGATTCCGTTGATTACAGAGTTATTTGACCGCCTCAAGGGAGCAACGGTTTTCACTAAGCTTGATCTGAGAGGGGCTTACAATCTCTTGGGGATTAAGGAGGGAAAACTGCATTTAATACCAGAACAGGCCATTATGAGTATCTCGTAATGCCTTTTGGCCATTGTAATGCCCCAACAGTTTTCCAGGAATTTATTAATGATGTCCTCCGAGATTTGTTGCAGTTATGTGTGGTGGTTTATCTCAATGATATCCTCATATTTTCCAAGTTCCTGGAGAGCCACCACACAGATGTCTGTCGTGTGCTCCAGAAATTATCAGAGAACAATCTCTATTGTAAACTGGAGAAGTGTGAGTTCCATGGGGCACAGGTTAAATTCCTGGGCTATGTCATTTCCACTGTTGGTTTTTCGATGGACCCAGAGAAACTTTTGACAGTCCTACAGTGGTCTTGACCTGTGGGGTTACGTCCTCTGCAGCGTTTCCTGGGTTTTGCCAACTATTATCGGAAGTTTATTTGTAACTTCTCGTCTCTGGACAAGCCCCTGACCGATATGACCAGAAAGAACGGTAACCCACAGAGTTGGTCTTTTAAGGCCTTTAAAAGTCTCAAGGCTGCCTTTGTTTCTGCTCCTGTGTTGGCACATCCTGATCCTACGTTACCTTTTATTCTTGAGGTTGATGCTTCTGAGACTGGTGTTGGCGCCCTTCTGTCTCAACGTCCTACCTCTGAGAGTGCTATGCATCCTTGTGGCTACTTTTCCAAGAAATTGTCACCTGCCGAGTGCAATTACGAAATTGGTGACAGAGAGCTGTTGGCAATCATTTTAGCCCTGAAAGAATGGAGACATCTCCTCGAAGGTACCACTGTGCCAGTTCTCATTCTTACTGACAATAAGAATCTCACATTCTTGTCTGAGGCTAGGGATGAGCTTTGAGTTCAAGTCGAACCCATGTTGGACTCGAACATCGCATGTTCGACCGTTCGTCGAATTGCGTACGATATGGACCGTTTGCACCAAATTCGAGTGGTGCGTGACAGCCCATAATTCATTGCGGCATCGCAGTGCATTGCTGGCTGATGATTGTCCAAGCATGCACTATGACCCACATGCTTGATCAATTACAGCGCCGTCTGTACAGAGAGCCATAATTGGCCAAAACCAGGGTGGCTTTGACCAATTACGGCTCAGGGGGTTTAGTACACGCCCCACACTATATAAGACCGACTGCTCATCGGCCCTGTGTAGTGTGTTCCGGCGTTGAGATAGAGAGAGAGAGAGACAGTGTCATTTGATTTAAGTTAGATAGAGTAGGCAGGCGAGTTAGTTAGCTGCACTTACAGTGTATTGTGTATATATATATGCATCCTAGGTGTTATATATATTTATATATACACTGTATTCAGTTTAGCTAGATCCGTTCCTGTTATTCTCTTCCTACTGACAGGCAGGCAGGTGTTTTTACAGTATTTACAGCTTCCTGAAGAAAATTGCTAGTGTTCTTCTGATCCTATTAGTCCTATTAGCTACAGTATTTACAGTTAGTATAGTGCGTCCTCTGCACAGTGTGCACCTAAAGCTACCTGAAGAAAATTGGTGGTGTTCTTCTGATCCTATTAGTACCGCAGGCAGCTGCAGTATTTACAAGTTAGTGCAGTGTGTCCTCTGCACAATGTGCACCTAAAGCTACCTGAAAAAAAATTGGTGGTGTTCTTCTGATCCTATTAGTACCGCAGGTAGCTGCAGTATTTACAAGTTAGTGTAGTGCGTCCTCTGCATAGTGTGCACCTAAAGCTACCTGAAGAAAATTGGTGGTGTTCTTCCGATCCTATTAGTACCGCAGGCAGCTGCAGTATTTACAAGTAAGTGTAGTGCGTCCTCTGCACAGTGTGCACCTAAAGCTACCTGAAAAAAAATTGGTGGTGTTCGTCTGATCCTATTAGTACCGCAGGTAGCTGCAGTAGTTACAAGTTAGTGTAGTGTGTCCTCTGCACAGTGTGCACCTAAAGCTACCTGAAGAAAATTGGTGGTGTTCTTCTGATCCTATTAGTACCGCAGGCAGCTGCAGTATTTACAGTTAGTGTAGTGCGTCCTCTGCACAGTGACCACCTAAAGCTACCTGAAGACAATTGGTCTTTTTCTGATCCTATTAATACCACAGGCAGGCAGCTACAGTATTTACAGTTAGTGTACTGTGTCCTCTGCACGGTGTGCACCTAAAGCTACCTGAAGACAATTGCTGTTGTTCTGATCCTATTAGTACCACAGACAGACAGCTACAGTATTTACAAGTGGAAACAGTGGTAACACTGCGCTAACCCAGTGTAGAGAACTCAAAGCTGCTACAAACAAATGTGACAAATATTCAAAATGGGCTGGAGTAAAAAATGTAGCACAGGCAGACAGCTACAGTATTTACAAGTGGAAACAGTGGTAACACTGCGCTAACCCAGTGTAGAGAACTCAAAGCTGCTACAAACAAATGTGACAAATATTCAAAATGGGCTGGAGTAAAAAATGTAGCGCTAAGACAAAACCGAAATGTATATATATAAATAAAATTCAATGACCAGTAGGTGGTGTCTACTGTGACATAGAAAGAATAAAGCCAAAATAAATATAAGAGAGTAAAGTTCGATGACTCTTTGTTATATTGCAGCCATTTGCTAAAATCATTTAAGTTCATTTTTTTCCTCATTAATGTACACACAGCACCCCATATTGACAGGAAAACACAGAATTGTTGACATTTTTGCAGATTTATTAAAAAAGAAAAACTGAAATATCACATGGTCCTAAGTATTCAGACCCTTTGCTCAGTATTTAGTAGAAGCACACTTTTGATCTAATACAGCCATGAGTCTCTTTGGGAAAGATGCAACAAGTTTTTCACACCTGGATTTGGGGATCCTCTGCCATTCCTCCTTGCAGATCCTCTCCAGTTCTGTCAGGTTGGATAGTAAACGTTGGTGGACAGCCATTTTTAGGTCTCTCTAGAGATGCTCAATTGGGTTTCAGTCAGGGCTCTGGCTGGGCCATTCAAGAACAGTCATGGAGTTGTTGTGAAGCCACTCCTTCATTATTTTAGCTGTGTGTTTAGGGTCATTGTCTTGTTGGAAGGTAAATCTTCAGCCCAGTCTGAGGTCCTGAGCACTCTGGAGAAGGTTTTCAACCAGGATATCCCTGTACTTGGTCGCATTCATCTTTCCCTCAATTGCAACCAGTCGTCCTGTTCCTGCAGCTGAAAAAACCCCACAGCATGATGCTGCCACCACCATGCTTCACTGATAGGACTGTATTGGACAGGTGATGAGCAGTGCCTGGTTTTCTCCACACATACCGCTTAGTATTAAGGCCAAAAAGTTCTATCTTGGTCTCATCAGACCAGAGAATCTTATTTCTCACCATCTTGGAGTCCTTCAGGTGTTTTTTAGCAAACTCCATGCAGGCTTCATGTGTCTTGCACTGAAGAGAGGATTCCGTCAGGCCACTCTGCCATAAAGCCCCGACTGGTGGAGGGCTGCAGTGATGGTTGACTTTCTACAACTTTCTCCCATCTCCCGACTGCATCTCTGGAGCTCAGCCACAGTGATCTTTGTTCTTCTTTACCTCTCTCAACAAGGCTCTTCTCCCCCGATACCTCAGTTTGGCCAGACGGCCAGCTCTAGGAAGGGTTCTGGTCATCCCAAACCTCTTCCATTTAAGGATTATGGAGGCCACTGTGCTCTTAGGAACCTTAAGTGCAGCAGAAATTTTTTGTAACCTTGGCCAGATGTGTGCCTTGCCACAATTTTGTCTCTGAGCTCTTCAGGCAGTTCATTTGACCTCATGATTCTCATTTGCTCTGACATGCACTGTGAGCTGTAAGGTCTTATATAGACAGGTGTGTGGCTTTCCTAATTAAGTCCAATCAGTATAATCAAAACACAGCTGGACTCAAATGAAGGTGTAGAACCATCTCAAGGATGATCAGAAGAAATGGACAGCACCTGAGTTAAATATATAGGTGTCACAGCAAAGGGTCTGAATACTTAGGACCATGTGATATTTCAGTTTTTCTTTTTTAATAAATCTGCAAAAATGTCAACAATTCTGTTTTTCTGTCAATATGGGGTGCTATGTGTACATTAATGAGGAAAAAAATGAACTTAAATGATTTTAGCAAATGGCTGCAATATAACAAATAATGAAAAATTTAAGGGGGTCTGAATACTTTCCATCCCCACTGTAAGTGATAAAGTCCCACAGTGCAATAAGATATGGAATCCAGTATGAGTGGAAAATCTTCTAATGTGTGATTCATCAACATGGAAATCTTGAGGTAGAAATAGGTGAAATACTCTTACCAGAACGGGTGGATTTGAATGTCAGCAACACCGAATCAGACAGGCTTAGAGATCCAGATGGATGGCTGTCCTGGAGGGAGATGGAAGTCCCGGATCTCAGAGGACGTCTCCTTTTCACTGGACCAGCTACAGTGATGATCATCAACCGAAGGGAACCACGTAGGAAAGGTAAAAATATCCAGATCTTGTATCCAGTCCCAAGAGTATGGGGAGAGAAAAAAATTGGAGTTCTCCAATAGTGCAGATCAAAAGGTGGATTTATTGGGTCAAACCAATACACAAATGATAAAAGCATGATCACGTAGAATAAAATCGAGTGTAGGGAATAGTGTGCCTTGCCCTCCTACACTATCCATAGATTGGGAGATCCTGCATCTCTGAACCATGAGAGCAATACACTCTTCTAAATGGGAGAATCTTGAGGTCTCCACCCATGACACAAGTGGACACTAATGAGAGGTACTTAATGAGGGAGTGGGGTGCTCCTCACCCAAAATGATTTGGTCAGAATCCATAAAATAGACAAACAAGATATTTGTGGGAATCATGGGGTACTTTGTCGCAGTAAGTGGGCTTAGCACCATATAGCAATATGGTGTGACCAAATCCCCAAATTTTTTGATAATGTTTTGGTGTTTTAAACTAGCCTTGCTGGAGGTAAATGTCTTTTTTGCATGTGTGCGCTGTAATATTTTCTTCTACTGTATGGTGTTATGGTTGCACCATCTTTAATGCATCTTTTAGGGTGTGCCCCCCAAATATCTTGTTTGTCTATTGTATGGATTCTGACCAAATCCTTTTGGGTGAGGAACACCCCACTCCCTCATTAAGTACCTCTCATTAGTGTCCACTTGTGTCATGGGTGGAGACCTCAAGATTCTCCCATTTAGAAGAGTGTATTGCTCTAATGGTTCAGAGATGTAGGACCCCCCAATCTATGGATAGTGTAGGAGGGCAAGGCACACTATTCCCTGCACTCAATTTTATTCTACGTGATCACGCTTTTATCATTTGTATATTGGTTTGACCCAATAAATCCACCTTTTGATCTGCACTATTGGAGTACTCCAATTTTTTTCTCTCCCCATACTCTTGGGACTGGATATGAGATCTGGATATTTTTACCTTTCCTACACGGATCCCTTCGGTTGATGATCATCACTGTAGCTGGTCCAGTGAAAAGGAGACGTCCTCTGAGATCCGGGACTTCCATCCCCTGTCAGGACAGCCATCCATCTGGATCTCTAAGCCTGTCTGATTCTGTGTCGCTGAGATTCGAATCCACCCGTTCTGGTAAGAGTATTTCACCTATTTCTACCTCAAGATTTCCATGTTGATGAATCACACATTAGAAGATTTTCCACTCATACTGGATTCCATATCTTATTGCACTGTGGGACTTTATCACTTATGTTGCCCATACTCATGTCACAGTGGATAATATTCACGAGTCATCGAACTTTACTCACTTATATTTATTTTGGCTTTGTTCTTTCTATGTCACAGTTGACACCACCCACTGGTCATTGAATTTTATTTATATACAGCGGGGACGGAAAGTATTCAGACCCCCTTAAATTTTTCACTCTTTGTTATATTGCAGCTATTTGCTAAAAACATTTAAGTTCTTTTTTTCCTCATTAATGTACACACAGCACCCCATATTGACAAAAAAACACAGAATTGTTGACATTTTTGCAGATTTATTAAAAAAGAAAAACTGAAATATCACATGGTCCTATGTATTTAGATCCTTTACTGTGACACTCATATATTTAACTCAGGTTCTGTCCATTTCTTCTGATCTTCCTTGAGATGGTTCTACACCTTCATTTGAGTCCAGCTGTGTTTGATTATACTGATTGGACTTGATTAGGAAAGCCACACGTCTGTCTATATAAGACCTTATAGCTCACAATGCATGTCAGAGCAAATGAGAATCATGAGGTCAAAAGAGCTCAGAGACAGAATTGTGGCAAGGCACAGATCTGGCCAAGGTTACAAAAAAAATTCTGCAGCACTTAAGGTTCCTAAGAGCACAGTGGCCTCCATAATCCTTAAATGGAAGATGTTTGGGACGACCAGAACCCTTCCTAGAGCTGGCCGTCCGGCCAAACTGAGCTATCGGGGGAGAAGAGCCTTGTTGAGAGAGGTAAAGAAGAACCCAAAGATCACTGTGGCTGAGCTCCAGTGATGCAGTCGGGGGATGGGAGAAAGTTATAGAAAGTCAACCATCACTGCAGCCCTCCACCAGTCGGGGCTTTATGGTAGAGTGGCCCGACGGAAGCCTCTCCTCAGTGACACATAAAAGCTCGCATGGAGTTTGCTAAAAAAACACCTGAAGGACTCCAAGATGGTGAGAAATAAGATTCTTTGATCTGATGAGACCAAGATAGAACTTTTTGGCCTTAATTCTAAGCGGTATGTGTGGAGAAAACCAGGCACTGCTCATCACCTGTCCAATACAGTCCCAACAGTGAAGCATGGTGGTGGCAGCATCATGCTGTGGGGGTGTTTTTCAGCTGCAGGGACAGGACGATTGGTTGCAATCAAGGGAAAGATGAATGCGGCCAAGTACAGGGATATCCTGGACGAAAACCTTCTCCAGAGTGCTCAGGACCTCAGACTGGGCCGAAGGTTTACCTTCCAACAAGGCAATGACCCTAAGCACACAGCTAAAATAACGAAGGAGTGGCTTCACAACAACTCCGTGACTGTTCTTGAATGGCCCAGCCAGAGCCCTGACTTAAACCCAATGGAGGATCTCTGGAGAGACCTAAAAATGGCTGTCCACCAACGTTTACCATCTAACCTGACAGAACTGGAGAGGATCTGCAAGGAGGAATGGCAGAGGATCCCCAAATCCAGGTGTGAAAAACTTGTTGCATCTTTCCCAAAAAGACTCATGGCTGTATTAGATCAAAAGGGTGCTTCTACTAAATACTGAGCAAAGGGTCTGAATACTTAGGACCATGTGATATTTCAGTTTTTCTTTTTTAATAAATCTGCAAAAATGTCAACAATTCTGTGTTTTCCTGTCAATATGGGGTGCTGTGTGTACATTAATGAGGAAAAAATGAACTTAAATGATTTTAGCAAATGGCTGCAATATAACAAAGAGTGAAAAATGTAAGGGGGTCTGAATACTTTCCGTCCCCACTGTATATACATTTCAGTTTTGTTTTGTCTTAGCGCTACATTTTTTACTACAGTATATACAGTTAGTGTACTGTGTCCTCTGCACAGTGTGCACCTAAAGCTACCTGAAGAAAATTGGTGGTGTTCTTCTGATTCTATTAGTACCACAGGCAGGCAGCTGCAGTATTTACAGTTAGTGTACTGCGTCCTCTGCATAGTGTGCACCTAAAGCTACCTGAAGACAATTGCTGTTGTTATGATCCTATTAATACCACAGGCAGGCAGCTGCAGTATTTACAGTTAGTGTACTGTGTCCTCTGCACAGTGTGCACTTAAAGCTACCTTAAAACAATTGCTGGTGTTCTCATACTAATAATACTACAGGCAGGCAGTTGATGCTGCTAGCTGCAGTATCAGTATATATATACATCCCAGCTTTGTGCAGCTACATCTCACTGCTGGCCATTGATATGTCTGGAAGGCCAACAAGGAGAGGCAGACAGTCACAAGCCAACAAAAGAGGGCAAGCAGGCTCTGTGTCTAGAGGCAACAGTGCTGGTCGTGGAGATGGTGCATCCTCATCAGCACGTGGCCAAGGGACACGCTTGTCCTTTTTTTCGGCAGCTGGCCGTGTTGAGCCACAACATGCGGAAGACTTGGTAGAGTGGATGACCAAGCCGCCCTCATCCTCCTCATCCTCTCTCACCCAGGCTCAGGGTACTTTGTCTGGCAAAGCAGCTGCCAACGCGGCCTCTTCCCTCAGCTCAGTGGCTTCAGTCACTCCTTCCCTAGCCCCACCATGTCCTCCTGAGGAGTCCCCCGAACTGTTTGACCACAGTGTTGGGTACATACTCCAGGAGGATGCCCAGCGTTTTGAAAGCTCCAATGATGGTACCCAGCTAGAGGAAGGCAGTAACGTGAACCCAGATAGAGGGGGTGCCCAAGAAGGACAGCAATCTGGCAGTCATGTTCCCCCAGCTGCAGCATACTGCCAGCTTTGCTCCAGTGATGAGGAGGGAGGGGATGATGAGGTCATTGACTCCAAGTGGGTGCCTGATAGGAGAGAGGAGGAGGAGGAGGAGGAGGCACATCTCCAACGAGGCAGGATGCCCTCCAGGGGCCAGCTTAAGGGCAGCACACCGCAGAGCTCTGCATGTGCAGGGCGCTGCTGTCTCTGCACGTTATTCCAAAAGTTCTTTGGTGTGGGCCTTTTTTGAGATGAGTGCATCAGATTCCACCGCTGCTATTTGCAACATATGTCTCAAGCGTATCTCGCATGGCCAAAACATCACCCGCTTGGGCACCACATGCTTGACCAGACATATATCGACCTGACATGCAGTTCATTGGCAAGCGTACCTAAAAGACCCACACCAAATAACAAAGTGAACCTCTCCTTGCTCCTCATCAGCTGGGATCTCCTAACCCACTATACCTTCAGTCCTCTCTGAAACCTGCACTGAGAGAAATGAAGGTGTAGAATTAGGTGTGTCACAGCCAAGTACTTGCGGGCAATCTGCTATCGGTACACCAACGTCAGATTGTACCAGGCAGATTTCCCTAACCCATCTGCTGCACCCCTGAAAGAAGTTCGCTCCCAACCATCCACATGCCCAGCGGTTGAATGCTAGCTTGGCTAAATTGATAGCACTTCAACTGCTGCCTTTTCAGTTGGTAGACTCTGCCCCCTTCCGTGAGTTTGTGGAATGTGCAGTCTTGATGTGCTGATCTTGTTTTTTTTTTTTTTTTAGTTATTTAACATCCAGAATATTTTTGTGTGTGTTTTGTGTGCCAAGTTACCACAACACCATTATTATCTTGTATTATTTAATCTCAAGGAGATTGCTTGGTGTTGGTGTCTCTTGTTAATTTCACATTGTATTTTTGAAATGTATCTGCCTCCTCACAAACAAACTGTCCTTTTTGAAGGAAAACACACATAGGCGAGTCTAATTTAAACCAAAAAACCTTTATTAAGGGCTCACAACCAAACAAAGAGGGAGGCAACGCTGGAGAAAGAGCAGAAATTGGTGAAGCCTTTGACCCCCAGGCACACATCAATTATTTTACTGCAAAATTGCTGGCCTGAGGAGTCCTTATCTAAGGGAGTGCAGTTTGGTCCAGAAGTCCCAGAGATCCTGAAAGCAGCAGATGACATCTGTGTCCCCAGGCTGTGGTCATACAAGAGACTGCATCTTTTGTCAGACCAGACTGAACCCAGGGTCATCACTCTCTGGTCTTCCTTCCACGCTGTGGCTGTGGTGGTGGAGTTGTGGCAGGAGGAGGAGGAGGATGTTCCAACTCACTCAGGTGGGTATTGGGTGTGATTTCGCCCCTCACCCCCTTAGTTAAGACTTTATAAAGAAGGTCCTCACGCAGCTGGCGTTGGCCCTCCTGCATGCCTTGCAGTTTGGTGGTAGCCATGCAGGCAAAGGCCTCTTCAGAAGTGGGGGTGGCTCTGAGGGACACAGAAGCCTCCTGAATGAGCCTGAGCGCTGAATCCTGCACGTGACTCCCCTTCCTGGGTCTTTTGTTTGGAAGGCAGAGGGGAGGGACCTGCGATTCTGTCAGGCTCCTACTGGTCCCAGGCTTCTCCTGGCTGACACTTAGCCCCGCCTCCTCCTGGCTGCCACTAACCCCCGCCTCCTCCTGGCTGCCACATTCCACAGCCTCCTCCTGTGTGCCACATTCCATGAGCCTCGTCCTGGCTGAGGTCTTCCTGTGTATGAAAAAGGGACATAGTTTTAGTTTTTTAGTCATCAATCACACACAATTTTCACCTCATGACTGTTGCAAATTGAATGTTAACAAATATAAAAGACTATCCTTCTGAGCCCAGCATTTTTCATTCTTGTCCCAATTATTTTTGCCCACTACTGTCTATTGATATGTAAACGCCTTTATTAAATCAGCAATTAGTGATCAATAATAACATCTAGTAAACATCATTTCTTTATCGACCAGAAATCTGTAGAAGAATGCTATACCTGGCTCAAGCTGGGCTCCTCCACTTCTTCCTGGCTGGAAGTCCCAGGTTGGACATCGGAAGCCTCAGCTGGGGTGGAAGGAAGAGTGGAAGGAAGAGTGGAGAGGGATCCCCTGACTTCAGTCTGGTCTGACAGAAATCGCAGTCTCTCATAGTACCATAGCCTGGGGACATAAATGTCATCTGCTGCAGCTCTGGATCTCTGGCAATCCGTGACCTTCTTGCGCTCCCTAAGATAAGTACTCCTCAGGCCACCAAATTTGGTTTTTAAATAGGGGATGGTTGCCGTTGGGACCACCGGCTTCACCAACTCCAGCATTGACTCCAAGTGGGTGCCTGATAGGAGAGAGGAGGAGGAGGAGGAGGAGGCACATCTCCAACGAGGCAGGATGCCCTCCAGGGGCCAGCTTAAGGGCAGCACACCGCAGAGCTCTGCATGTGCAGGGCGCTGCTGTCTCTGCACGTTATTCCAAAAGTTCTTTGGTGTGGGCCTTTTTTGAGATGAGTGCATCAGATTCCACCGCTGCTATTTGCAACATATGTCTCAAGCGTATCTCGCATGGCCAAAACATCACCCGCTTGGGCACCACATGCTTGACCAGACATATATCGACCTGACATGCAGTTCATTGGCAAGCGTACCTAAAAGACCCACACCAAATAACAAAGTGAACCTCTCCTTGCTCCTCATCAGCTGGGATCTCCTAACCCACTATACCTTCAGTCCTCTCTGAAACCTGCACTGAGAGAAATGAAGGTGTAGAATTAGGTGTGTCACAGCCAAGTACTTGCGGGCAATCTGCTATCGGTACACCAACGTCAGATTGTACCAGGCAGATTTCCCTAACCCATCTGCTGCACCCCTGAAAGAAGTTCGCTCCCAACCATCCACATGCCCAGCGGTTGAATGCTAGCTTGGCTAAATTGATAGCACTTCAACTGCTGCCTTTTCAGTTGGTAGACTCTGCCCCCTTCCGTGAGTTTGTGGAATGTGCAGTTCCTCAGTGGCAGGTTCCCAAATGCCACTTTTTCTCACAGAAGGCGATTCCGGCTCTCTACCGGCATGTGGAAGGCAATGTCTTGGCCTCGCTGGACAGGGCGGTCAGCGGTAAGGTGCATATTACCACTGACTCATGGTTCAGCAGGCATGGACAGGGACGTTACCTATCTTTCACCGCACACTGGGTGACTCTTCTGGCAGCTGGGAAGGATGCAGGACAGGATGCGGTAGTGTTGGAGGTTGTTCCGCCACCACGCCTCCAAAATTCTACTAGTGGTGATTCTGCCACACCTCTCTCCTCCACCCCTCGTCTTCTTCTTCCTCCATGGCCTCTTCCTGTGCCGATTTGTCCTCAGAACGAGCGGTCCATAGGTGTTCAAGGGGCTACGCAAGCACGCAGGCAAAAAGATGCCATGCGGTGCTTGAGCTGGTGTGCTTGGGGGACAGGAGCCACACTGGGGCAGAGATTCTGTCAGCTCTGCAGGGCCAGGTTCAGAGGTGATTGACGCCACGCCAGCTTAAGGCAGGTATGGTGGTTTGCGACAATGGCACCAACCTCCTCTCCGCCCTCCGACAGGGACAACTGACCCATGTGCCCTGTTTGGCTCACGTCCTTAACTTGGTGGTGCAGTGGTTCTTGGGCAGGTACCCGGGTTTACAGGATGTCCTGAGGCAGGCCAGGAAAGTCTGTGTTCATTTCCGCAGGTCATATAATGCCAGTGCTCTACTGGCTGACCTCCAAAAGGAATTTAACCTGCACAAGAACCGCCTAATCTGTGAATGCCCACCAGGTGGAACTCAACATTGGCCATGCTGCAACGGCTGCACACGCAGCAGAGGGCCATCAATGAGTACCTATGCGACTATGGCACCAGGACAGGGTCAGGGAGCTTGTTTTTTTTCCCCACGCCAGTGGGCTATGATCAGGGATGCATGCACTGTCCTGTCACCATCTGAGGAGGCCACGAGGATGGTGAGCAGTGACAGTGCATGCATCAGTGACACTGTCCCTCTTGTCCACCTGTTGGAGCACATGCTGCATGGAATAATGGACAGGGCACTTAAGGCAGAACAGAGAGAGGAAGAGGAGGAGTTCCTTACCTCTCAAGGCCCCCTTTATCCAGACAGTGTTCCTGCGTGCCCGCCGATCACACAGGAAGAGGACAAGGAGGAGGATTGTGTCAGCATGGAGGTGGAGCCTGGCATTCAGCATCAGCAGCAGTTTTCAAGGGATCATTTACAGTCCGAAGAAACCCATGGACTTGTACGGAGCTGGGAGGAGGTGGCTACGGATCATGTCGTTGTTAGTGACCCAGAGGACTCTGGACCAAATGCCTTAACAAACATATGCTGCATGGCCTCCCTGATCCTGCAAAGCCTGCGGAAGGATCCTCGTATTTGTGGTATCAAGGGGAGGGATGATTACTGTCTGGCAACCCTCCTTGATCCACGTTACAAGGGTAAGGTTGTGGACCTTATCTTGCCGTCGCACAGGGAGCAGAGGATGAAACATCTTCGGGAGGCCTTGCAGAAAGGTTTGTGCAACGCGTTTTCAGAGACTGGGAGGTTACAATTTCCTGGTCCTTCTGGACAACGTGTTGCTGAGGCTTCGGTCAGTCGCAGAAGGAGCGGTGGAGAAAGTGTCCATCTGACCGATGCGTTCAGACGATTTTTAGTCCACAGCCCCAAGGTCTGATCGGTTCCAGCAACCATTGCCAGCATCTGATTCACATGGTGCAGGATTACCTAGGGGCAAGATCAGACTTGGACACCTTTCCAACCAAAAATCCTCTGGGTTACTGGGTCTTGAGGATGGATCACTGGCCAGAGCTTGCACAGTATGCAATTGAGCTACTGGCCTGTCCTGCATCCAGTGTTCTTTCGGAAAGCACATTCAGTGGTGCTGGAGGCTTTGTAACCGATCACAGGGTGCGCCTGTCCACCGAATCGGTCGATCTGCTGACTTTCATAAAAATGAATCAGTCTTGGATCACCAGCTACCAAGCACCTGATGCTGATGTAACCGATTGATTTTTTTTTTTAATGTGAGATCCCTTTAAGACTGCCTATGCTGATGCTGAGTGACTATCCTGTTATGCTGAGTCACAATCCTCTTCCTCTTCAATTTTCATGCTGATAGCTTGTAAGAACATCTTTGGTTCTGGGCACCGCCACCAGTGCCCAAGGCCCAATTTTTCAGCCCCTGTTTAACAGGGGCGTGTAATTACAATTTTTGATGCAATACTTTTCAGCAGGTCTCATTCCTGCGCTCCGACTAGAGTATCTGTGAGGGGTTGCAGTATTGTGGCACCAGCACCAGTGCCCAAGGCCCAAATTTTCAGCCCCTGTTTAACAGGGGCATATAATTACAATTTTTGATGCAATACTTTGCAGCAGGGCTCATTCCTGCGCTCCAACTATAGCATCTGTGAGGGGTTGCAGTGTTGTGGCACCGGTGCCTAAGGCCCAATTTTTCTGCCCCTGTTCAACAGGGACATGTAATTACAATTCTTGATCTAATATTTCACAGCAGGGCCCATTCCTGCGCCAACCAAGAGTAACTGTGAGGGCTTACAGTGTTGTGGCAACACCACCACCACCACCAAAGGCCCAATTTTTCTGCCCCTGTTCAACAGGTGCATATAATTACAATTCTTGATATAATATTTCACAGCAGGGTCCGTTCCAGCACCCACCAAGAGTAACTGTGAGGACTTATGCCCCGTACACACGGTCGGATTTTCCGACGGAAAATGTGCGATCGGAGCGTGTTGTCGGAAAATCCGACCGTGTGTGGGATTTTTCCATCGGATTTTCCGCCACACAAAGTTTGAGAGCAGGCTAAAAAATTTTCCGACAAGAAAATCCGATCGCGTCAATTCCGACCGTGTGTGGACAATTCCGACGCACAAAGTGCCACGCATGCCAAGAAGAAATTCCGAGACGGAACAGCTCGGTCTGGTAAAATTTGCGTTCGGAATGGATAGAGCACTTTCGTCACGCTGCAATATAAAAAAATGTTTAATACAGCGCACTCTCTTCTTCTTTATAATGCAGGAAGAACGAAATAGTTTTGCTGCTGATATTCACACAGAGTTCTCACAAACTTCTTTCTTTCTTATTTATCGTGATTCCCTCAATATATTATGATTTGTCACATCTGACCAAAAATCTAGATCTTTTTTTTGTTTTTTTGGGGGTTTTTTTCAAGCCTGATGTGATTTTTTGTTTTTGTTTTTTGTTTTGTATTTTTTTCAAGGCTGATCTTGTTTTTTTTTTTTTTTTAGTTATTTAACATCCAGAATATTTTTGTGTGTGTTTTGTGTGCCAAGTTACCACAACACCATTATTATCTTGTATTATTTAATCTCAAGGAGATTGCTTGGTGTTGGTGTCTCTTGTTAATTTCACATTGTATTTTTGAAATGTATCTGCCTCCTCACAAACAAACTGTCCTTTTTGAAGGAAAACACACATAGGCGAGTCTAATTTAAACCAAAAAACCTTTATTAAGGGCTCACAACCAAACAAAGAGGGAGGCAACGCTGGAGAAAGAGCAGAAATTGGTGAAGCCTTTGACCCCCAGGCACACATCAATTATTTTACTGCAAAATTGCTGGCCTGAGGAGTCCTTATCTAAGGGAGTGCAGTTTGGTCCAGAAGTCCCAGAGATCCTGAAAGCAGCAGATGACATCTGTGTCCCCAGGCTGTGGTCATACAAGAGACTGCATCTTTTGTCAGACCAGACTGAACCCAGGGTCATCACTCTCTGGTCTTCCTTCCACGCTGTGGCTGTGGTGGTGGAGTTGTGGCAGGAGGAGGAGGAGGATGTTCCAACTCACTCAGGTGGGTATTGGGTGTGATTTCGCCCCTCACCCCCTTAGTTAAGACTTTATAAAGAAGGTCCTCACGCAGCTGGCGTTGGCCCTCCTGCATGCCTTGCAGTTTGGTGGTAGCCATGCAGGCAAAGGCCTCTTCAGAAGTGGGGGTGGCTCTGAGGGACACAGAAGCCTCCTGAATGAGCCTGAGCGCTGAATCCTGCACGTGACTCCCCTTCCTGGGTCTTTTGTTTGGAAGGCAGAGGGGAGGGACCTGCGATTCTGTCAGGCTCCTACTGGTCCCAGGCTTCTCCTGGCTGACACTTAGCCCCGCCTCCTCCTGGCTGCCACTAACCCCCGCCTCCTCCTGGCTGCCACATTCCACAGCCTCCTCCTGTGTGCCACATTCCATGAGCCTCGTCCTGGCTGAGGTCTTCCTGTGTATGAAAAAGGGACATAGTTTTAGTTTTTTAGTCATCAATCACACACAATTTTCACCTCATGACTGTTGCAAATTGAATGTTAACAAATATAAAAGACTATCCTTCTGAGCCCAGCATTTTTCATTCTTGTCCCAATTATTTTTGCCCACTACTGTCTATTGATATGTAAACGCCTTTATTAAATCAGCAATTAGTGATCAATAATAACATCTAGTAAACATCATTTCTTTATCGACCAGAAATCTGTAGAAGAATGCTATACCTGGCTCAAGCTGGGCTCCTCCACTTCTTCCTGGCTGGAAGTCCCAGGTTGGACATCGGAAGCCTCAGCTGGGGTGGAAGGAAGAGTGGAAGGAAGAGTGGAGAGGGATCCCCTGACTTCAGTCTGGTCTGACAGAAATCGCAGTCTCTCATAGTACCATAGCCTGGGGACATAAATGTCATCTGCTGCAGCTCTGGATCTCTGGCAATCCGTGACCTTCTTGCGCCCCCTAAGATAAGTACTCCTCAGGCCACCAATTTTGGTTTTTAAATAGGGGATGGTTGCCGTTGGGACCACCGGCTTCACCAACTCCAGCAGTTTCTCCAGCGCTGCCTGCCTCTTTTGTTTATGAATATAATGCGGGTGTTTGACCTGCCACAGACAGGGCAGTTCCCTGTACTTGTCTATGAACAGGGGGAGGAAGTTGTGGTCATTGAAGTCATCCATTTTATCTGCAAGACACAACACGAGACAAACCCTAATGTCAGGCAAAACTCTCCTAATCTTGTTACAATATAGGCCTCAATCTAGAAGCAGTATAGGCCCAAGTTTAGATCTTACCTTCGTTATCACGATCGGCGCCTCCAATACTCCTTCCTCCGCTCACAGATCGTACGTACTACCCACGCGTGTTATGCTTTATAGACACTGCGCATGCGTGAAACTCCGCCCGCCCCGACGTTCTTTCTATTCTATTCCCCGCCCCTTCTCGTTCGGCGCAGTGGGGGAAGAGCACATGGCGGAGACACAACAGGCGCATGCTAATTACAGCAACAAGGAAGAGGGGGAGGAAAGCCCGGAGCCTGAAACGTCTGGATCCAGAAGGAGAAGATTTAAGGCCTCAAATATGTCCTTTGGGGAGATGTTGGAGATGGTGGACATCCTGAAGAAGGCCGACTATGACGGGAAGTATGGACCTTACCCCAACCCCAATGTCAGAAAGGCAAAGATCATGGCAAAAGTGGTCAAGAGTCTGCACCGGAATTTCGGGGTACAACGATCGAAAGATCAGCTCAGGAAATGGTGGTCGGATCTCAAATTAAGAGAGCACAAGCAGTACAGAAAGATCCGGAGAGTGCTGCAAAAAAGTAAGTAGTTGTCCTGTGTTCCTATTCTTTATGTTTATTACGTTTGTGCTGCTCCATGTGCTTTTCTTAACTGTTATCCAGTTTAAAATGGCAACTTTCATGGGCACATTATTCGTTCGTATAAAACATTGTTTGTTCAGCCTAGATAACACCATTGTTTTGGCCATATGCATTTGCCCACATTTTTTATGGCCTACTTGTCTGAAAATAATTTGGTTGTGCAGATGGGTTTGTAACTAGAATGAAATGCAAACTAGATTCTGTGTAAGGAGAGGACACTCAGCAGCTGTTTACACATCTGGACGCTGTAGCACTAGTGTGGGACACAAGAACACCCTTTTTATTAGGGGCCCCACACAGGTGCTCCAGTGTATAATATAGGGGTGTCTCCATCTGTGAAGCTTGTACAAAACAGGTAAAGTATTGAAGCTTGACAAAGGACAATAAAAATTCTACATCTTGGAACTCTGCCAAAATAGACAATTGTACCCCACTTCCAAGCAATGTTTCATATTCCTATTTCTGCCATCAAATATCTGTGTGCTAAGTATACCTATTTTTTTTATATAGGGGAGAAAAGACTTGGAGGACACCCCTCATCCGAGGAGACCACAGACCCCCCACCTCTGGAAGAAGGGGAAATCCACCCAAGCCAAGTAGAGCAGGAGGAGGAAGACGTGGTGGAAATTTTCACCACTACAGGTGAGTGTCTGCGACCACAGGCTCAGGTAAGAGATGGATGCCGGCATATTTATAATACATGGTGTGTTTTTGTTTCTATCTTTTTAGGTGATTGTGATGTTGTGGATTCAGGTCATTTCACCTCTGAAAGTGCACAGATCCTGATCGGGGAGATCGTGGGGTGTAATAGGGACTTGGAAAACATCCTGAAAAACATCAATGATGTTCAGCAAAAAATGAAGAACATCATTGATGTTTTAGGGAGAGTTTAAAACCCCTCCAAATCCCTTTGGTTTTTTGTGTGCTAAAAATTTTGACCATTTTTTGTCATATTTGCAAAAAGCCAAATTTTGAAGATGCACACAGTGTGTCAACATGTGCTATCTGCCATCACGGGAGATCAATGGATGGGTTTTGGGGGTGCAACCCCTTCCTCAATAATAAAGTAGCTGTGAAGAAGGGGTTGCACCCCAAAAACACATCCCTTGATCCCCCATGATGGCAGCTAGCACATGTTGACATTCGGCAATTTGTGTGCATCTTCAAAATTTGGCTTTTCCTGGGGTGGCTTCACCCCATCTGAACGCAATATCAAACACAGTTTGTAAATACTCATGTCTGATATTAGCTTCAATTTCTACCAAATGTGAACTTTGTAAGTTCAAGATTTGTGTCTTTCTTGTTGGTTTTAAACATGCCTGTTTTATCTTAAATGGACATTTCTACTTTTTCTAATGTGACCCCAAAACATGTTGGTTTGTTTTAAAAACCTTTTCTAAATGCACATGTGATTGTGCTGGTATTAAAAAGATTGTTAATCAAGAATGTGTGGATTATTGTCTCAACGCTCCAACACTTTTGTGGTGCTCTAATTGGTGTTTTCTGTGACAATGGGTGTTATTTCCTAAGGGCAAATCCACTTTGCACTACAAGTGCAGTTTCAAGTTGCCTTTAGTAAATAACACCCAACAGTGCTTTGTAAGGTTACACAATCACGCCATTTTCAGCACTCACCACATTTCTGTCAGGGTCAGCTAAAAGAAACACAAGCAGTAAATGTCACCAAAGATTTGAGTAGTTATTTTTTTTATTATTTGAACAAGGTTTCAGACATTGTCTGGCATATTAATAGCCCCCCTACCCGCAAAGTATTCAAGGTATCTTTGCCGGACATCATGGGCACTCAGGGGGGGCAAGCCAGGACGGCCACTTTCAAGCGCCGTCAGGGTTGTTTCATTTAGAATTCCGGCCTCAGGCCCAACTGAGCCAGCATAGTTGGCAGAATGTTGCTGTAAAAAGTTGTGTAGAACACAGCACGCCAGGATAATATGATTCAGTTTATACTCCGCCATGTGTATGGGTGTAAGAAATAGGCGGAACCGGCTGGCCATGATTCCAAACGTGTTCTCCACCACTCTCCTGGCTCTGGCCAGCCGTAATTAAAAACCCTCTGGTCTGGGGTGAGGGTCCTCATCGGGAATGGCCGCATAAGATGGTCCCCCAGCGCAAACGCTTCATCTGCAACAAAGATGAATGGGAGTCCTTCCACATTGTCTTCTGGAGGTGGCAAGTCCAAGCTGCCATTCTGGAGACGCCTGTAGAACTCCGTCTGGGTGATGACTCCACCATCGGACATCCGGCCATTCTTCCCCACGTCCACATACAGGAACTCGTAAGTAACCGACACCACCGCCAACATCACAATACTATTGAACCCCTTGTAATTATAATAGTATGACCCCGAGTTGGGTGGTGGGACGATGTGGACGTGTTTCCCATCAATTGCCCCTCCGCAGTTAGGAAAGTACAACCCCTGGGCAAAGTGGGTGGGAGGCCACAGGCTGCCATTCCTGTGGCATGGAAGGAAACTGTGGAGTCAAACAAGAAAAAAAAATTAGTCATTTTGCACATAAACAGGGAAAGCAGATTAGACACAAACATTCTTGGCCAACATCAAGATAACATTTA
The DNA here is from genome assembly GCA_037952835.1 of Lithobates septentrionalis. NCBI lineage: Eukaryota > Metazoa > Chordata > Amphibia > Anura > Ranidae > Lithobates > Lithobates septentrionalis. The sequence goes on along the minus strand of JBBDGP010000264.1, from coordinate 7,526,855 downwards.
TTTGAGGGAGTTTTTAAAGACCAAAGTATAAGGTACACCTATCAGATTCCCCCCCTCTCATGGGCCATTTCTAACATTTTAGCGGGGGGGGGGGGCTCTTGGACAGGGAACCCTCTCCACTTCATTGAGAGATGAATGCCTAAATAATGGGTATTACTTTGGCCAGCCCCTCCTTAGTTACACTATTGGCAGCCCACTGGAGAGGTAAGAAGTGTCATAATACAAAGATATAAATACACATTGTACACATTTGAGCACATTTGGAAATTCTACTATTACCTATCAAGATAATAATAGTATACAAAAACTTTAAACAGTACCATTTGAAAGTATACAGGCAGGCCCTTGCACTACATGCTTTGGGTAATTCATCCATACATCTGACCACAAAAGAGATGGGTAGAGTGTGTATGGGTTTGCAAAGTCAGCAGATAGATGATTGAGGATAGATAGAGAATTGGTATCAGCTGACTTAGCAGTTGGGGGAGGGAGGGTTCCAAATGATTTGGAGACCCCCCAAAAAAAGCCTCTGGCACTCTGCCTGAATTTAAAGCACAAATCACATTTAAAAACATTTTAACTTGTGTCAAGGTAAGGACCCCAACACCAAGCCCCCGCACAGCACGAACTCTACGAGGAATACGTATACGCAACATGGCTAGAAAACGGTCGGCTGCTCAGAACGCAGTAACAGAACGCACTGAAGAACAGCAAGGCCTGTGAAGAGCGACCTGAAAAACAGTAACGAAGGAACAAGAACACAATAACAAGAGTCACGCGTAACTCGCTGCACGCACTGAAGAGCAGATACAAACCCACAAGCAGAAACTGAACAGCAGAAAACGATTTGAAAACCACGAGTATGAAAAAGCGCGAATCGTCTCTCACCAAACTTTTACTAACACGAGATTAGCAAAAGGAGCCCAAAGGGTGCCGCGCTTGGTTCGGAACTGGCCTTTTCTAGTCTCATCATACGTGGTGTACGTCACCGCGTTCTTGGCGATCCTAAATTCCGACAACTTTGTGCGACCGTGTGTACGCAAAACAAGTTTGAGCCAACATCCGTCGAAAAAAATCTATGGATTTTGTTGTCGGAATGTCCGATCAATGTCCGATCGTGTGTACGGGGCATTACAGTGTTGTGGCACCAGCACCACCACCACCGAAGGCGCAATTTTTCTACCCCTGTTCAACAATGGCATGTAATTACAATTCTTGATCTAATGTTTCACAGCACGGCCCGTTCCTGCACCCACCAAGAGTAACTGTGTTGTGGCAACACCAACACCTAAGGCCCCAATTTCTGCAGAGTATATAGGGCAGGCCCCTACTTTCAAACGTCCAACTTGAAAATGACTCCAACTTGCAAACGGAAGGAGACAACAGGAAGTGAGATTAAATCTACCCCTAGGAATGGAAATTCTCTCCTGTAAGAGTTAATATGGGAAAAACGTGTCTCCTCTTCACTAATGCTTTATCACCAATCCTTGTTTCACTAAAAAACCCAAATTTTCAAAAAACATTTGTCATTGGGACAGAAAGTGAGGTGAAATCTTATGAAGAGGTGCACAGACAGCAAAACAAATGTTACAGGGGTGATAAGCACGGGAAACACCCGCCACTTTACAGGCATACTATAGACACCCCCCAGGTACAATATTTAAAGGAATGTTTAACTTTTTTTTCACTATAAGCATCATTAAAATCACTGCTCCCAAAAAACGGCCGTTTTTAAAACTTTTTTAAGCATTGATACATATCCCCTGGCGCAGGACCCGGGTCCCCAAACCCTTTTTAGGACAATAACTTGCATATTAGCCTTTAAAATTAGCACTTTTGATTTCAAACGTTCGAGTCCCATAGACTTTAATGGGGTTCTAAAGTTTGCGTGAACTTTCGGTCCGTTTGCGAACCGAACCGGGGGGTGTTTGGCTCATCCCTATCTGAGGCTAAACCCCTCTCTCCCAGAAGGGTGCGATGAGCTCTTTTCTTGTCAAGTGTCACTTTTATTGTCTCATTCTTACCCGGTACTAAGAATGTAAGGGCTGACGCCTTGTCACGACAATTTTCCTCCACTTCCAAGTTGTTCCGGTTCCTATGATTCCTCCTGATCGTATTCTGGCTACGGTTCGCACCAATCTTACTTTTCCTTTGGGTGACAAAATTCTTGCTGCTCAGGTCAATGCTCCCCCTGAGAAACCTTGTGACCGCTGCTTTGTCCCAGAGTGTCCCGTACTGCCGTGCTCCAGACTTACCATTCTCCCAAGGCAGCTGGCCACCCTGGTAAGAATGAACTCGTTTGGGCTATTTCCCAACAATTCTGGTGGCCTAGTCTACATGCTGATGTAACTGCCTTCGTAGCTGCTTGTTCCATGTGTGCTCAGAGTAAGACTCCAAGACACCTTCCAGTGGGCCTCCTACAATCCATACCCAATGGAGAAAGGCCCTGGACCCACCTGTCTATGGATTTCATTATGGAGTTGCCCAACTCCCAAGGCAACACAGTTATCCTTATGGTGGTTGACCGGTTCTTAAAGATGTGTCATTGTATTCCACTTTGCCCACTTCTAAGGAACTGGCTTCCATTTTTGCTCAGGGAATCTTTCGCTTACATGGGCTACCCAAGGTGATTGTCTTGGACAGGGGTAGTCAGTTTTGTCCCGGTTCTGGCGAGCCTTTTGTGCACAGCTGGGAATTCAGCTTGCTTTCTCCTCTGCGTATCTCCCACAGTCTAATGGGGCTGCAGAACGAGCCAATCAGTTCTTGGAGCAATTCCTACGTTGCCTTATTCCTGACCATCACAACAACTGGTCAGACCTATTATCATGGGCAGAGTTTGCTCACAACAGTGCCTTGAATTCTGCTTCCCGATTGTCTCAGTTTATGGTGAATTATGGTTTCCAACCTTCCATGTTGCCTGACTTGTTTGTTCCGCAGAGTATTCCTGCGCTAGAGGAGCATCTCCGTGGTCTTCGTTCCACTTGGGCACAAGTCCTGGAGGCTTTGCGTCATGCTAATGAGAGGTACAATCCATTGTTGACTCCCGTAGGTTCTGTGGGCACATACAGTACCTGGTGCATTGGAAGGGGTACGGTCCGGAGAAACGCTCCTGGGTCTCACCCTCGGACGTACATGCTCCTGCCCTCCTCCGTGATTTCCATAGACGTTTTTCCCTCAAGCCCGGTGGTCCTTTGAGGGGGAGGGGTCGTTGAGGAGGGGGGTACTGTCAGGGCTGGCTCAGCCCTTCCTTCTCTGAGCTGGCCGCTCAGCTGTCGGCTAATTGCCAGCTCTCAGCTCTCTCTCAGATCTCCAGCTCACTTCATTCCTGCCTTCGCCTTGGTCACATCACAAGAAACCATCTCCTGCGTTCCTGTTTAAAGACTGGCTTTACTGACATCCCTTCTGGCTCCTTATCCTGCTTGCTGTTCCTCTGCTTGGATCCCTGACTTCTGGCCTGGCTGATTACCTGATCTGGTTACTGAACTCTGGCTTGGCTGATTACCCGATCTGGTTACTGAACTCTGGCTTGGCTGACTACCTGATCCGGTTACTGGACTCTGGCTATGCTTTGACTACGCTTATTCTATTTACCTTTTTATTTTTATTATTAAACAAGTGTGATTTTACTGTACTTCTGTCTCGGTCTGGTTCATGGTTTCTGACATGGCAGGATTATCTCTAGGTTGTGAAAACCAACACCTAACCATGACAAGCACAGCTGCCCAATAATAAAGTTGAAAATTAGGAAGAGATAATCCACCCTGACTAAGAAGAAGCTGCAAAGTCAGCAAGGCCAGTTGAGGAACCTTCCCCACCCAAACAAAGTCAATGTTAACACCATCCAGCCTTTGGAAGAAGGATTTCAGCAGCACCCACTACCTTTACGTTCATTCCATTAATGTGGGAATATTGACATTGCTACCCCGGGATTAGTCTCATAGATATCATCTAGGTGATACCTGTATGTAAGAACTGATTTGTTTCTTGTTTTTGTTTTCTCTCTATTTTTGTGATGTTTTACCTGTATTTGTCTCTCTTCTGGTCCCCTGCAGACCTCCCTTCATCACCTTGTGACCTGTCCCTAGCAGAGGTTACATGTTTTTTTTTTTATGAATGTATAAAAATCTTTGTGTTTGATGTTCATATATAAGTTATATTAGATGTTAAAGTAAGTTTTTACCCCCTCCTCCCTTATCTTTATAACTGGGTTGTTTTCCAAAAGCTAATTACTATAGTATATTATAGTAATGGAAGGTGGTTAATGCGCTAAACCTTAAAACTCAAAGGGGAGCTGCTACAAACAATGTGACAAACATAAAAATATAAAAATGGGTAAATTGCAGCGCTAATAGAAAACACAACTTAAACACCATGTGAAGTGATGTGTAAATGTCTATCCAAATGTGTGTCGGTACACCACGGGAAAAGACGTACTCCAAAAAGTCTGAGGAAAAGTCTGTGAAGATAGTGATGAGGTGAAGTGGGTCAGGGATAAAACTCCATCAACAATCTGAATATCCAATATGGGGTCATCAAAACACTGGATAGGTGTGGGTACGCTTACCGGAACCGGTGGACTCTAGTGCCAGCAGCATAGAGTCTATCGAGCAGTGTGCCACCACAGGCAGATGTAAAGATGGCCACAGGAAAGATGGATGTCTTCCGGATCACCCAAACCATGAACCACACAGCTGGATCTCTAAGGAGAACGCAGGGATGGACTCAAGATGCGGACATCCTCTTGTATCCGAGAAGTATGTGGAAAAAAGTAAAATGCCTCCACATAGTGCAGATCAAGGTTGTTTATTGCTAAAAAAACGCTATCCATAAAAAGTGATCACAAAGATAAAAACAGAGTGGCAATGTAGAGAGTATTAGCCGCCCTATGGGTTTCGATCAATAGACCTTCAACAGGGGCATGGTATATTATATTATAGTATTATATTATAGTAAAATAATTTTTACTAGAGGTTCCTGTGACATGGGAATGATTTTAAGGGTTTCTCCATTGTAAAAAAAAAGATCTTATCCACCAATTTGGTCAGTTGAACATTTCTTAAAAGTATATATAAAAAGTAATATACTGTATAGTTTTTAATAGTTGCAAGCCATACACATTTACTATTTACAAGGTTGAATTGGATGAAATTGTATGGACATATTTGTCCACAGGTCTTGAAAGACCAATGTTATTGATAAATTTAATTGTAAAGTTAGAATTCAAAAAATTTGTATAACATCGAAGTTAAATCAAATTTAAATTAGTTATATTTAGGAGGGCATTTTCGGTATCTTTAAAATGTTTCCTGCGGTTTCTAAGGTAAACACATTTATAGTAACTGAAGGTTAAATGGGTTGCATGGAGAATGCATTAAGCAAAATGGTTATATTGATTAAAATGCTGATTTAACAGTCCAAATTCTCCCCTTGATAGCCTTGCAAGAATAAGCCAGCTGCTGTCTAAGAATGTCAGGTATCCATTGAGAGTACACTATCTATCATCACAATATGGTGATCAGAGATGTTTTATGTTTGTGCTAATCTCCCTCACTAAATCAGTAATTATTACAATACGGTCCCTGTTGTTTACCTTGCAGCTGTTTTTCCATTTGTCGAGAGAGTGGGAGTTCTCTAAGGATCACATATGCTTCTAGAGTGCATAAATTGTCTCAGTCATTAGCTATGCTCTTTCTGAGAAGACTGTGCACTAAACTTATTTGTGCGTGTTGTAACATTCTCCTTATATGTAAAGACAATTACATCTAGTGTGTAAATCACATATCAGATGCAAATGGCTTAAAATGCAATTTTCCCACACAGGTTCCAATGGCCAGCAGTCTCGACCAATAAAGAACCAATCTAATTTATGACGCTTACAAAAAAAATGTGTGGCAGAAAAGATATATAATTTTTACTTCTATGATCATATAAAATATATTTGTAACATTAAAAGCAATCACACTTTTTAGAAAGTAAATACTGCAGCACTTTTTGTAGTTTTGAGAAGATCCTTTCTCCCATACCACAATCTCTCTGCATTTCAGAAGCATCTCTGAAGACCTTTTGATGGGTTATAGTAAGTAAGATACCACAATGACTTCTCATTAGTGTCTGCTCCTCAATGATGCACTCTACTGTACTACTCAGTCTTCAGCAATACTTCAAACAACAGGACAAAAGTTTCCTTTCACCTCTTTGCTCAGGGAAGAGAAACACTGTGTGAGTATAGGTTATAATAAATAGCTGACTAAACCCTGTCAGCATAAAATACATTTAATGCAAGTAATATTTTGCCGATATGCACTGTAAGCATTTGTTAGTTCTTCCCTGCTGTAAAGTCTACAGTTAATTGACTGAATGAGCTAGCTGGTTAAAAGTAGGCATCACAAAAGTTAAATCCTGTCATTAGAGAAATGTGTGAGCTTTTCTACTATTAAAAAAGTACAACATTTGGCTGCAGCAGAGATGCAACGAACTAGCAAAATTCTTTCTTGTTATTAAAAGAGGTATAGACTCCAGAGAGAGAGAGACATAATTTTCCCCTGTAAAAACCATTAGTAAGACCTCATCTGGAATATTCATTTCAGTTTTGGGTACCAGTTCACAAAAAGAATATCGGAGAACTGGAGACAGTGCAGAGAGGGGCAACCAAATTGATAAGAGGCATGGAGGTGCTCAGCTATATGGAAAGATCAGCTAAACGCAATTTATTCTCTCTTGAAAAGAGGCAACCAACACTTGAAGACTGGACCGTTTCACCCCGCAGACCTCAGTTTGTAAATTAATCGTTTATGGGGGACCGTATGAAATGGACTTTGCAAAAGTATTTGATACAGTCCCCTATAAATGCTTAGTTTACCATCTGAGGTCTGCAGGCTTGGACCATAGGGTTTGTGCTTGGGTAAAAAAACTGGTTACCCCAAGGTTCTGTCTTGGGACCAATTCTATTCAACATTTTCATAAATTATATAGTGTATGGGATAACTAATTCAGTCTCAGTCTTTGCAGATGACAGAAAGATAAGCAGAGTAATAAACTCACATCAGGACATAGAATTTTTGCAGAGAGACCTGAATATAATAAAGGTGTGTGCAGACAAATGGCAAATTAGGTTTAATGTGGGGAAATGTAAAGTAATGCACTTGGGGTCAAAAAACATAAATGAAAAATATTCACTAGGTGGAGAATAGCTGGGAGAATCAAGGATGGAGAAGGATCTAGGGGTGCTAATAGATGACAGATTGAGCAACAGCATGCAGTGCCAAGCTGCAGCTACCAAAGCAGGCAGAATATTAGCATGCTTAAAAAAAGGGAAATACTCCAGGGACAAAACTATAATTCTGCTACTTTATAAAACTCTGGTTAGGCCTCATCTGGAGTTTTCCGTCCAGTTCTGGTCAACAGTTCTCCGAAGGGATGTGCTGGAGAGAGTTCAAAGAAGGGCAACGAAACTAATAAGGGGACTGGAGGACCTCAATTACGAGGAACGGCTGCAAACACTAAATTTATTCTCACTGAATATGAGACGCTTGAGAGGGGACATGATAGCGATCTACAAATTTCTCAATGGGGATCCCAACATAGGAAATAAATTCAGTCTTAGGGAGTGTAAAAGGAAACAGGGGGCACACAATGAGACTGGAGGAGAAGTGGTTTAACCTTAAACTGTGTAGGGGGTTCTTCACTGTTAGGGCAATAAGGATGCGGAACTCTCTCCCACAACTGGTGGTGGCTGCGGGAAGTATGGATATTTTTAAAAGACTCTTAGATGTACATCTTAAAGGACACAACATACAGGGATATGGGAAATAATTATAGACACTGATACACATGCACCTACACAGGTTGAACTGGATGGACTATTGTCTTTTTTTGGCCTTACCGACTATGTAACTATGTAACCCTCTTCCAGTCAAGACCATTTGTTTTTAGATTTCAGAGCTGCCCGTCTGAATAACTATTATTCAGTCATGCAACACTGTACCCAAATTACGGTAAGTTGATATAATTTTTAGACAGAGATTTATTTTAGTGGTGTTTTGTAGTTTCTGTTATGAAATTTCAAATAAATAATCTTTCTTCATAAGTTAGGACCAGGTGTATATAAAATAAATCTGTGTGAAAGTGAGTCTACAAACTATGGTATATATATATATATATATATATATATATATATATATATATATATATATATATATATATATTTGAAAACTGATCAATCCTGATGTACTGACTGCCTATCTCATTTCTCAAGTACCCAAAAAAACATCTTTTTGGAAAGTAGACAGTCCACTATATTTAGTAAGAGCCATGGTGAGTTTTTTTTCACACAGTTCTAATTTTAACAAGTTTTTCCTCACACAGAGCATAGGCTTACTTCTGCACACACTACTTACACGTTCTGCTACTCCACCCAAGTATGAGGTAACAACGTGTGTGGGACTTTTTCATAACCTAGATGCATAGTGGGGCCCAAAATCCTAAGAGTATGATTGGACTTTCAAGGAGCATAAACTACACATATTATTTCCTGACTCCCTTTAATATTTCTTGAGTCCCTGAAGTGTCAGGACAGGAGAAACACCCAAAAAATCACCACATTTTGGAAAGAAAACATGCCAAGGTATTTTCTGAAAGCTATATACAGACTTTTGAAAATGTAATTTTTTTTTGCCACAAGTTTTTGGAAAATGCAGGAAAGAAAATGAAAATATCTCAAAGTTGCCAATTAATAAGATTTTCTGATGCCAAACATGGCAGCATACATATGATATAGCTCCTCCCCTATATTTACCCACAGGACCCGTTTAGTTCTATAAAAGTCAAAAGTCTGACTGAGAGCTACCTCCCCATTCTCCTTTTTGTCCTCAAAGATCAACACCTACAGACCGTTACACTCAGGATAAGCTCTTACCTGCTGACTATGTCGGAGTCCGTCTGGGTTCAAGCCTCTCCCAGCACGCAGTCCCACATCTTAGGCTGCTAAATGCACCAACAAGGTGGGAAACCCCTTCTGGTGGTATTTTGGGGTCAAGGTGTTCTCTAATCAGAGACTAAAATCCTCTTTTGGAGTCCGGATCCAGCAACTGGGACTGCATGATGGAGACCTCAAGATTCTCCCATTTAGAAGAGTGTATAGCTCTCATGGTTCAGAGAAGCAGGATCTCCCAAATCTATGGATAGTGTAGGACCCACTAATCATGGGGTACTTTGTCGCAGTAAGTGGGCTTAGCACCATATAGCAATATGGTGTGACCAAATCCCCATATTTTTGATAATGTCTTTTTGAAAATGTTTAGGTGTTTTTAAACTAGCCTTGCTGGAGGTAAATGTTTGTGTGTGCTGTAAAATTTTCTTCTCCCCGTCTATTGCAGTCCCGACCACTCACACTCCACCTCTAGGAGGTCCAGAGGCCCTCTGGATCGTCAGGATTTTTCCAGGGCAGAAAGTGACTCCTCCAGTCCTGGCAGACCCCAGTACAAAGGGCGCAAATGTACGCTTAAGAGAACACACACAGCTTCTCCTCCGAGGGCTCAGGGACCCAAAGGCAAATGTTGGTCATGTGGAGATGACCCTATGCCTGGAAAGCTACTTTGCAGCAACTGCTTCAGGCAGCTTACCAGAGACCAGGAGTATGAGAGTAAGCAGGTGTCAACCTTTCTCAAAAAAGTAGTCCCCACCTCCCTGGCAGGATTTTCTGGTCATCTCAAGGAACCAGGGACAGAAGCGGACAAACCGTGTGGGCCCTGCACCAGGTCTAAACCAAGCCATTCAACCCTCTCTACACAGAGGGGTACCAGGCACTTCAGGGGTGACTCCAGCCCGGCAGATTAGGCAGGCTGATTTCCCAGACCCAGTATTACAGCCAACCTTCCAGGCAGAGGGAGAAGATATTGCCTCCTCCTCAGCAGAGGATCCTGAAGGTTCAGGCTTTGATTTTGCGCTAATACCACCATTTATTAAGGCAGTAAAAGCTGCACTGGAATCGAAGCATCCGGAACCTCCTCCAAAGAAGGGTAAAACCTTATTACACACAATACAATCTGATTTTAAATTGAGTGGCAATCGCTGCACAACACGCATTAGGTGCCTTTATCCTTTCAGGGCACCCCAAATGCGATGTGATTCTGCTGTGATTGTCACGTGGGAGAACGCGCCTTTAAAAACATTGTGCAAAGCTGGTCATCCCTAAATAGGAGCAGAGGCTTCTTTTTACACACGTAGGCCAGCCAAGTTAATGGGCCACCCCCATGCGAGTTGCAACATTGCTTACAAATTGCTCTTTGAAAATCGCATAGCAGGAACTCTTGTCCCCTCTACGTGATAATATCAAATGCCTCTGAAAAGTGACCTAAGCACAGATCGCTTTTCAGTGCAATAGCAGCGCCTGCTGCAAGTGTGAACAAGCCTTTGGGTTCCATAGTAGGAACCTAAAGAAATAGGTAGCTACATTTCCTCTTATGGCAGAAATAAGAGGCCTGTTTCAGGAGGAATGGGAAAAGGTGGAGAGAAAATCCTCCTCAACCAATAGGTTGCAGAAATTGTATCCACTAACTGAGGAGAATGTGACTCCTTTATCTAACCCACCAACGGTCAAGAATGTGACACTTCTAATGGAAGTCTCTACCTCCTTTCATGCTATCCTTGATTGACGCATTGACATGGACTTAAGAAAGTTTTACCTTGCGGCGGGTGGTGCTTGTAAACCTGCCGTTTCTTTAACCACATTAGCCCCGGAAGATTTGGCTTCTCAATGACCAGACCATTTTTTGCGATTTGGCACTGCGTCGTTTTAACTGACAATTGCACGATCGTGCGATGCTGTACCCAAACAAAATTGATGCCTTTTTTTCCCGCAAATAGAGCTTTCTTTTGGTGGTATTTGATCATCTCTGCAGTTTTTATTTTTTGCGCTATAAACAAAAAAACAGCGACAATTTTGAAAATAACACAATATTTTGCACTTTTTTCTATAATAAATATCCCCAATTTATTTTTAAAAAAAGCTAATTTTTTCTTCAGTTTAGGCCGATATGTATTCTTCTACATACTTTTGGTAATAAAAATCACAATAAGCGCATACTGATTGGTTTGCGCAAAAGTTTTAGCGTCTACAAAATAGGGGATAGATTTATGGCATTTTTATTATTATTTTTTTTTTTTTACTAGTAATGCCGGCGATCTGAGATTTTTATCGGGACTGCGACATTATGGCGGACACAACGGACACTTTTGACACATTTTTGAAACCATTGACAATTATACAGCCATCAGTGCTATAAAAATGCACTGATTACTGTGTAAATGTCACTGGCAGGGAAGAGGTTAACACTAGGGGCGATCAAGGGGTTAACTGTGTTCCCTGACTGTGTGTTCTAACTGTGGGGGGAGGTGACTAACTATAGGATATGACAGATCGTTGTTCCTAGCTGTTAGGAACTCATGATCTGCCTCTCCTCACAGAACAGGTATTTGTGTGTTTACACACACACGTCCCTCTTCTGCCTCTCGTGCTTGCGATCCTGCTCGGCTGGCAGTCATTGCGACCGCCGGCCATGAGCATCGGCACCTCCGCAATGCAGCGGGTGCGCGCCTGCTATCCCGCTTAAAGGAGCCGACGTACAGCTACAACGGTTTGTGGGATCGTGCCGACCTGCTGCAGTATAATGACGGCGGCTGGTCGGCAAGTGGTTAACATCCGTAGCAAGTGCTATGCGAGTGTGGGCGCAGAACTTGCAGCATGAGATCAAAAACCTGCTGCCAAAAGAAGAAAATCATCAAGGCTCTTGACGAGATAAAACTCTGGGCGGACTTCGCAGGCGAGGCAGCTATAGACATCATTCGATGGTCCTCCAGAGCCATGCTCATCTCAGTCACAGCCAAAAGAGCACTGTGGCTAAAACCCTGGGCGGATGACCCATCCTCAAAGCAGAATTGCTATAAACTGCCTTTTGATGGGAAGGCACTGTTTGGCCAGAAAACTGGAGACTGGCATCTCCAGGGTTACAGGAGGAAAAACAAGTCTTCTGCCCCAAGATCAAGGGTCCAGATGCCAGAGGGGGCAACCATCCAGAGGAGCACCAAACAGGTACTGGGATTTCGGAGGCTTTCGCCCATCCAAGGACTTCAGAAGACTTTGGAGGGGTACACAGTTGACCTTCGTAAGATTGCAGAGAGCTAAGACCCCTGCGGCTCCCTCAGATACCCAGAAGCCCTTTCAACGCCAGGCCTGCCCAGGAGGCAGTTGGAGCCAAGTGGCTCAAAGTGACCCAGTTCCGGCAAGACCACTGCCAAAAAACGGCAGATTCAGTCCACAGTGGCGGAAGGCCATTATTGGCTTTTCAAACGGCAGCCTCCAGAACTACCTCAAGAGGCTGAATCAATTTATCTGGATGGAGTCTCTCCATACCATAATCCAGGTTATTCAACCAGGAGACTGGATGATTTCAGTGGACTTGCAATATGCCTACCAGCATGTCCTGATCCTTCAGTCATACCAGCAGTTCCTCAGATTTGCGTTGAGGGACAGGCATTACCAGAGCCAGCTGTAGCCTACACAGAATATGGTCTACCTAGGGGCCCAATTCAATACTCAGGTGGCCACAGTTTCTTTGCCACCTCAGAAACTCCCTAAACTCAGGGAGAAATTCCAACAGGCATTGGCTGCACCAGTGATGTTAGCATCCCAGGACATGAGTCCTCTCTTGACGATGGCTTCATGTATTCCGATGATCCCCTGGGATCACTGGAAACTCAGAGTTTTCCATCAAGGCTTCCTGATGCAGTGGAAGAGTTTGCCTAGCCCAGCGAATCAGAATCACCAGCCGGAGGCACCAGAGTCTCTAGTGGTAGACGAAACAAATGCTAAACGGCATAGTTGTTTGGGGCCGCAGCCATAGATCATTGTCACCACAGATGCCAGTGCAGCAGGTTGGGGCTCCACCTGCAAACAACTCAAGATCCAGGGCAGAGAGGAATTTCCCACTTAGGGCCTGGTTTCCAATATTCTGGAACTTCAAGCAGCATTCATGGCGTTGGCCACCTTGGCTGCCGTACATACAGGGTCACCCAGTCCTGCTCCATCTGGACAACACGGCAGCAGTGTCCTACATACAGCGACAAGGCGGGGACACACAGCCAATCCCTCTTGAGAGAGGTGGAAGCAATCATGACATTGGCACAGCAATATCTCCCAGATTTGAGGGCCATATATCTTCCAGGCTGTCAGAACTTGGAAGCAGATCACCTATCCAGACAATTCATGGACCCCAACGATTGGTCCCTTCACCCCGCAGTGTTCAAACAGATCATCCACGAGTGGGGGTGTCCGCAAGATGGATATTTTTGCCTCATCAACCATCTGCAAAGTGAGCCGGTTCCTCTCATGCTACCCTCATCCATTAGCGGAGGGGACTGATGCCTTCACCCATCCTTGGGTTGGGCAACTGGCCTATGCCTTCCCTCCAATTTCTTTAATCCTGAAATTTCTGAGGAGATTGTTGACAGAATTTGACAGTCATCACAGTATTTCCTTACTGGCCTCACAGACCATGGGACTTTCTGGCAATGGATCTCAGCGTGTGCACACCAATCACTCTGCCGGAGACTCCTCATCTCCTGTCTGAAGGAAATACCCTACATCCACAACCATCACGACTGGCCTTAGCGGCCTGTAAATTGTAAGGCAGGAGGTTACAAGAGTTAGGATGTTCTCCAGAGGGTGTTAGAACTTTACAGAGTTCCAGAAAGGGGTCAACCAATGCCATCTACTCCAGGATATGGAATAGGTTCACGAGCTTTGCAGCTGGACGTCAGTTTGACCCTAGTGACCCAAATGTATCAAACCCTGTCTTTCCTGCAATGGAATTGGGGCTCAGTTCACTTAAGATGCAAATTTCAGCCATCTCGGCTTTTACCCAAAAGAAATGGGCAGCAAACCTGCTGGTAGAGCACTTCATGAGCGGTACTTAGACTACGCCCTCCTAAGAGAAGTAAGTTCCCTCAATGGGACCTGGCAGTAGTCCTTAATTGTCTAGCAAACCCTCCTCGTACTCCGACAGAAGACTGTTCATTATGGGATATCACCTTAAAAACGGCTTTCCTATTAGCCATAACTTCAGAGGGAAGGGTGTCGAACTCCAAGAATTGGGGGCAGCAGAACCTTATTCCATGTTCTTCCCAGACAGGGTTGTGCTGAGACCATTGGAAATATTGATGCCAAAAGTGGCATTGATATTTCATCTCTCCAGTGAATGGGTGCTTCCAGCCTTCCCAGCGGAATCAGATGCTGATCTGCAGGAGTTGGAAATTCAAAAAGTCCCCAAAGCCTATCTCCAGGCTACTTCTACATTCAGACAATCTGACAGACTTTTTCATCATCATGAAAATTTAAAGGGAATGAGGCCTCGGCCAGAACCATCTCGGCCTGGATGGTAAAAAATATTCACCGGGCATATAGAGTGGCCAGGAAGGATCCTCCAGAGGTGGTTAGAGCTCACTCAACCAGGGCAATGTCGTCTTCTTGGGCGGCACGTGCATGATTGACTCTGGAGACAGTCTGCAAAGAGGCTAGCTGGTCATCACATCATACGTTCTTAAAACACTACAGGGTGGGTCCAGCAGCTCTTACTACAGTAGAGTTTGGGAGGAAAACCCATCCAAGCTTTTATGTCTATTGTCAAATAAAGACTAAGTTTGTAGCATTAAGCCTTCCCTCTCAAAAGCTCATTATGTATCATATGTATGCTGCCATGTTTGGCATCAGGAAAATGGAAAATTGTATCAAATACTTACTGTAATTTTCCTTTCCTGACACCAATACATGGCAGCATACAAACCCTCCCTGTGATCTTTGTGCTTTATACGGAGAATGGGGGAGGTAGCTCTCAGTTAGACTTTTATAGAGCTAAATGGGTCCTGTGGGTGGATATAGGGGCGAGGCTATATCATATGTATGCTGCCAAGTATTGGCGTCAGGAAAGGAAAATTACGGTAAGTATTCAATACAATTTTCCATTATTTCTAACACATTGCATAGGCATATTTTGAATTACACCCCAAAACACATTCTGCTTCACCTCCCAAGTATGGGGATATCACATGTGTAAGACATTTTCACAGCCTAGCTACATAGAGGGGCACATAATCCAAGGAACACCTTTGGGCATTCCAGGAGTATAAATGATAAATTATTATCTAATTTCCTGGCTATCTATCACATTTTTGGAGGCCGTGGTGCACCAGGACAGTGGAAACACCCAAAAACTTACAACATTTTGGCAAGCAAACTTCAAAGGTATTTTCTAAAAGGTATGGTGAGTCTTTTTGCAACAAGTTTTTGGAAAATGCAGAATGAAATTAAAAATGCATTTTTTTACTCAAAGTTGTCTAAGTTGTTTAACACGCAGAATCGCATACTTAGAATTGCACCCCAAAACACATTCTGCTACTTCTCCCGAGTATGGTGATACCACATGTGCATAGTTGCCAACATTGTAAAAAAAAATTTAGGGACACTTTTTTGGCTGTAGGCGGCGTCACATTATAATTAGGGGGTGGGGCATGCGTTTGTAGGTGTGGGACAGGGGAAAAAGTAAAAATGCACAACAAAAAATGGGTGTGGTTTATGCAAAATAGTGGGCGTGGCTTAAATGGGCGTGCCTCAAAGGGCTGTGGTTAGGGTCTGAGATGAATGAGGGATGGAGAGGGAAAGAGGGGGGGAGAGGGAAAGAGGGGGGGGAAGGGACGGAGGGACAGCAGCCTCAGATCCTACACCACAATAGAAATATGTTTATTCCAGAGTTCAACAATCAGCAGATAAAGATACTCCAAACACCTGGTGTTAGCGCTTCAATCAACCCGGCACCATGGTTTGAGGTCTGTAGAACTACAAGATCCAGCATGCACTGGAGTACTTGGTAGAAACTAGGGTGAAGAACTACATGAGCCAGCATGCCTTGTTTGCTATATAATGGCATTGCATTACCCAGCATGGTCTATGGTCCCTGGTACAGGTGACAGCAGGAGATAAATGGGATAAAGAACTGCAAGAGCTGACATGCACTGGGGGGGGGGGGGGGGGGGGAGTGGTGGCATGTGATAAACAATCAACAGAATAAGAAGAACCAGCAATCACTGGGGTACCTAATGCAAGTTACAGCATTTACAGATACATTGGCTATAGAACTACAAGAGCCAGCCCGCCCTGCTTGCTATACACTAACATTGCATCATACAACGTGGTCTAGGGTCCTTGGTAAGTGACAGCAGAAGATAAGTCGTCTGTAGAACTACAAGAGGCAGCATCTTGTGGGGTACGACCATGCTGGATCATGCAATGCCATTATGTAGCAAACAAGGCATGCTGTCTCTTGTAGTTCTACACATCACATATGCTGAATGGTGCAATGTCTTTATATAGCAAACAACCCATCCTGGCTCTTGTAGTTCTTCAGCCTTGTTATCTGTAAATGCTGCAATCATACCAACATACCAAGTACCCTGGTGAATGTTGGCTCTTGTAGTTCTACAGACTAGATGTATATAAATGTGGCAACGTTTACCAAGTACCCCGGTGAATGTTGGCTCTTGTAGTTCTACACGTTCTACACTCCTGGTGTTACTAGTATCAGGGACCCCAGATCATGCTGGATGATGCAATGTCATTATATAGCAAACAAGGCATCTTGGCTTTTGTAGTTCCTCAGCCTAGTTATCTGTAAATACTGTAATCATACCAAGTCCCTCAGTGCATGCTGGCTCTTGTAGTTCTAGAGACCACTTATCTCCTGGTGTCACTAGTATCAGGGACCCTAGACCATGCTGGGTGATACAATGTCATTATATAGCAAACAAATCTTGTTGGTTCTTGTAGTTCTACAAACCACTTACTGTATCTAATGGTGTCTATGCTGGATAAAATGCTATTTTAGTGTAAAAACAAGCCAGGCATGCTGGCTCTTGTAGTTCCTCAGTAAATTGGTTTACACCCAGGGCAGGCACAAATAATAAAGCCATGGACATAAATATAACAATCTCAGGCAAACATCTCAGAGTAACTCCTTAATAAATCACCTTGGAAATACATGGCTCTTCCAGGAAAGCCACATTGGCATTAACAATAAAAAAAACAAGTATCTAGGCAGGTTAATTAGCATGACATTTTTCCTCACTCACTTTGCTTAGCTTTCTCATATACTGGAAGGAGGATCTGATCCATCACTAGTAACCTGAAGGGGAGCGGTCACATGTTGCTCCACGGGGGTTGGCGGCGGCTGATCTCTTCCTGCTGTGTTCAGTGGAGAGGGGAGAGGTCTCCAATCCCTGCAGCACTGAAGAGAGAAGCAGATTGGCTGCCCTCTCCTCTCCACTGAACACAAGGGGAAACAATACTCCTGGCAAATTCAGCAGCCATCTTTGTGTAGCCCGCTGCCGTTTTTAGCCCAAAACGATCCCGATTTTCCTGGGGAAAAAAAAAAACAAATTCCGGGAAAATAATCGGGACAAGCTAAAATCGGGACGAGGGTCCAAAAATCGTGATTGTCCCGGGAAAATCGGGACTGTTGGCAAGTATGAATGTGTGAGACATTTTCACGGCCTAGCCACCTAGAAAAGTTTAAAATCCAAGGTGCACCTTAATGCTTTAGGGAGGCATGAATTGTGCATCTAATTTTCTGACTACCTATCACATTTGTGGACACTATGACTGGTGTGGAGGCGATCGGATATACTGTGACTGGCTGCACTATTAGGGCTCTATCACAAGTGAGGTTGGAGGGTGCTAGAACCGTATGGTTTAGCTGTGATTTCATTGCCTCAACCGCTACCCCCTTTAGCTGCAGAGGGAGTGTCTAGGGGTGTACACATGCTGCAGCTGCAATACTTTGCTTTGCAGCTATGGCAGGAATGTTAATGGGGGTTAAAGCAAGGCAGGGAGAAGGCAATACAACACCTCCTCGCTACTTGTCGAATGCTCTCTGATTAGCAATCTGAACATGGATCGCTTTTCAGAGAACACCGCACATGTGAACAAGTCCATATGGTGGCAATGAGACTGGTGTGTAGGTGATTAGGGACACTGTGGCTGACTGCATTGGTCTGGTGACATTTTACTTCTGAGGTGGTGATCAGAGACGATGGCTGGCTGCACTGACAAATAATGATATCAGAGCAGCTAGCCATTGTACATGATCACAGCCACTGTATTATGATGTCACCATAGTGACACTACACTTTATCTGGTGACTATAGTTTTTTACATACTATAACCAATGTCATTATACCAGTACAATGTCATCAATGCAGCAACAAATGTCTCTGATCAATAGACAGAGCATAGTGACACTGTACTGCTCAGGGGGGTGATCATGTAATGAACACTCAGTTTCCTCTCACAGCTGCTGTGGGAAGAAATAGCTCAAAGGCTACAGGATGCAGCCTATGTTTACAAGTGTGATCACTGTGATTAGTCACACTAATCACATGGTATAGGGCCAATTTAATTGGCTATGTACCCCGATCTATGATCCACTGTGTCCAAGGGTACAGCTTTCACAGAGCATGCTGCTGCGCACTCTAGGAGCTGCGTATAAGTGGTCAATGCAGGAGGCCATATATATAATATATATATATATATATATATATATATATATATATATATATATATATATATATATATGTACTGTATATGCCCACCCACATCGCAAAAGCTCCCCTCCTGGTCATTTTTATATTGTGGCTGGACAGGAAGTGGTTAAGGGGGATATTATTACCATGTAAAAAATACATAGATGGCCATATCATGAACTTGGTGTTGTTATTCACTATCAGGACATTACAGAGGACATAGGGACAGTCTTTACATCTGGAGGAAAAAGGATTTAACCTCCACATACAGAAAGGTTGTAAAACAATAAGAGCTGTTTAAATGTGGAATAGGCTCCCTCCAAAATAGTTCTGGCTAGCTCAGTAGACCATTTAAAAAAAAGAGATGGATGCATTCCTAAATGCACAAAATGTAACTGGATATTAACATTTATAGGTAACAACACCAGGGATTGTTGATCCAGGGAAATTCTGATTACCTCCTGGCTGCTGCTGGAACAAATTGGATCATGCTTTATTGTTGTTTTTTTTTGCCTTCCTCTGGATCAACTGTGGTTTGTATGTGTGTGTCTGTGTGTGTTTTATTGCTTGAATTAGATCAGGGGTCTCAAACTCAAAATGCCTGAGGGCCACATGACAAGTTTTTATATCCCATGGGGGGCCGCATGCAAACTTTTAAAACTTCAAAAGCAATAAACTATACCAGCAATAATATACTATACTATACCCAGCACTGGTGTCAGCAAACGCATTATTAACCCCCAGCACTGGTGTCAGCAAACGCATTATACCCAGCACTGGTGTCAGTAAACACATTATTAACCCCCAGCATTGGTGTCAGCAAATGCATTAATAACCCCCAGCATTACCCCCCCCCCCCCCAAACTGCACAAATAGCCACACACTGCACAAATAGCCACACACTGCACAGATAGCCCCACACTCCATAAACTACCCCCCACACTCCATAAAATACTCCACACACTCCATAATTACCCCCACACTACACAATTACCCCCCACATTGCACAATCACCCTCCACACTGCATAAAATACCCCCCCCCCACACTGCACAAATTTCTACCCCAGTCACCCCACTAAGGACTTTGCCTCAGTGTGATGGCTCACTCACCTCTCCTGGCAGTCAGGATCATCTGCCTCCCGAGTCCTCTCCTCCTGGCTTCCATACAGGCCTAGTGACAGGGTACCCAGAGAACACAATCTCCCGCCCTGAGGTGGCAGCAGGACCCTAGTTTGGGGCTCTGGTCGATCGTCAATGCCTAGGTGGGCAGATCAATGAGTGGATCGATGAGCGGATCCTTCCTCCGCTCCTTCCTCTGCTCTGTTCTCTCTCTGGGCTGCAGCAGCGTGCAGCGGAGAGGACAGAAGAGATGGAGAGGTAAAGCTCTTTGGCACCTCCCCCTCTGCGGTGCCTGGGTGCAGTTCAAAAAGACATCCTGGATAGAGGTCGACCGATATGGGTTTTTCTCTGGCCGATGCTGATACCGATATTTAGAAATCGGGGCGGCCGATGGCCGATAAATGATGCCGATTTTTATGGCCGATATTTTAGGCCAATTTAAAAAAAAAAAAACCTCACCCACTCCACTCCTCCCTGCTTGCTCCTGTAACTCTACCACACACTTGATGTCCTCAGTACAGATGGCACTGGTTAGCTGTGGCAGGTGACACTGGTTGGCTTAGGCAGGTGGCACTGGCAGGTGGCACTGTCTGTCACTGGCAGGTGGCACTGTCTGTCACTGACAGGTGGCACTGGCAGGTGGCACGTGGCACTGATTGGCAGGTGGCACTGATTGACAGGTGGCACTGATTGGCACTGACAGATGGCACTGGCAGGTGGCACTGATTGGCAATGGCACTGGCAGGTGGCACTTATTGGCACTGGAACTGGTTGGCACTGGAAGGTGGCACTGGCAGGCATTGGCAAGTGGAACTGGTTTGGAACTGGCAGGTGGCACTGGTTTGAAACTGGCAGGTGGCACTATTGGCACTGGCAGGTGGCACTGATTGGCGTGGCACTGGCAGGTGGCACTGATTGGCGTGGCACTGGCAGGTGGTGGCAGGTGGCACTGGCAGGCACTGGTTGGCACTGGCAGGTGGCACTGATTGGCGTGGCACTGGCAGGTGGCGGAAGGTGGCACTGGTTGGCACTGGCAGGTGGCATTGATTGGCAGGGGCACTGGTTGGTGGTGGCACTGGCAGGCACTGGTTGGCGGTGGCACTGATTGGCGGTGGCAGGTGGCACTGGCAGGTGGTACTGGTTGGAGGTGGCAGATGGCACTGGCAGACTGGTTGGCACTGGCAGGTGGCACTGATTGGCGGTGGCACTGGCAGCTGGCACTGACAGATGGCACTGATTGGTACTGGCAGGTGGCACTGGCAGGTTTCACACTGAGCGGAGTGTAACCGTGTGTGAAACTGACAAGGAGCTGTCCACACTCAGGTGGCACTTATTGGCACTGGCACTGGTTGGCACTGGAACGTGGCACTGGTAGGCATTGGCAAGTGGCACTGGTTTGGAACTGGCAGGTGGCACTGGTTTGAAACTGGCAGGTGGCACTATTGGCACTGGCAGGTGGCACTGATTGGTGTGGCACTGGCAGGTGGCACTATTTGGCGTGGCACTGGCAGGTGGCACTGGCAGGCACTGGTTGGCACTGGCAGGTAACACTTATTGGCGTGGCACTGGCAGGTGGCGGAAGGTGGCACTGGTTGGCACTGGCAGGTGGCATTGATTGGCAGGGGCACTGGTTGGTGGTGGCACTGGCAGGCACTGGTTGGTGGTGGCACTGATTGGCGGTGGCAGGTGGCACTGGCAGGTGGTACTGGTTGGAGGTGGCAGGTGACACTGGCAGACTGGTTGGCACTGGCAGGTGGCACTGATTGGCAGTGGCACTGGCAGCTGGCATTGACAGATGGCACTGATTGGCATTGGCAGGTGGTACTGGTTGGAGGTGGCAGGTGGCACTGGCAGACTGGTTAGCACTGGCAGGTGTCACTGATTGGCGGTGGCACTGGCAGCTGGCACTGACAGATGGCACTGATTGGCACTGGCAGGTGGCACTGGCAGGTTTCACACTGAGCGGAGTGTAACCGTGTGTGAAACTGACAAGGAGCTGTCCACACTCAGCGCTTGATGCTTGTGTGAAGCTGACACGTAGCACAGAGGAGAGAGACAGAGGGATCTGTCAGAATTGAGGTTGATGTTGGGGTGGGCGGGACCCGGCCGGGGTGGGCGGGACCAGCAGCTATCAAACACCAGCCAATGATTGGGCTGCTTAAGAAAAGGGGCGGGCCACATACACGTAGCGGCCCGCCCAGATCCCATTGGCTGGTGTTTGATGTTGTCCGGGTCCCGCCCACCCCCGACATCAACCTCAAATCTGACAGATCCCTCTGTCTCTCTTCTCCTGTTACGTGTCAGTCTTACACAAGCATCAAGCGCTGAGTGTGGAGAAGGGAGGAGGAACGGCAGCCAGTGCTATATTTCGTCCTAATGGCCAAATATCGGTCGACCTCTAGTCCTGGATTGGCCCTGCCTGCGGGCCATTTTTAACCGGTCCGCGGGCCGGTACTTTGAGACCCCTGAATTAGATAGACTTATAATTATGTAATTATGTAATGGAAAAGCTTGTGATTTAAAACTGACCTGTTTGTCTTTAACCACTTCAATACCGGGCACTTTTACCCCCTTCCTGCCCAGGCCAATTTTCAGCTTTCCACGCTGTCACACTTTGAATGACAATTGTGTGGTCATGCAACAAACTACCCAAACAAAATTTTATAATAATATATTAATAATAATTATAATATAATAATATAATTTCGTTCATACAAATAGAGCTTTCTTTTGGTGTTATTTAATCATCACTGAGTTTTTTATTTTTTGTTAAATAAATGAAAAAAGAACAACTTAAAAAAAAAAAAAAAAAGTTTTTCTTTGTTTCTGTTACAAAATTTTGCAAATAAATATTTTTTCATGATTTTAGGCCAAAATGCATTCTGCTACGACCATGGTATATATCTAAAAATTGATCAATCCTGATGTACTGATGGCCTATCTCATTTCCTGAGGCCCAAAAATGTCAAAACATTACAAATACCCCCAAATGACCCCTTTTTGGAAAGTAGAAATTTTTTGTCATAAGTTTTTGGGAAATGAAGAAATTCTAATTTTTTTAACACACTTTGATCAGTATTGTTTTTTTTTACACATTATGTTTACATATAGCAGTGAATTACAATGCTGTATGCAAGCATTTTACTGAATGAAATTGATTCATTCAGTTTTTGTTGTGATTAGCTATGATTGGTCAGAGCTAATCACATGGCATGGATGGGCTGTGATTGGCCCAGTCTGTACCATGTGATCATACTGACCAATCACAGCCAGCAACACAATTGTATATAATGGATGGCTTGCAAGGAAGCCATTCATTGTATACAACTGTCATGTGACCTGCTGTGATTGGTTACAGTGGTCACATGGTACCAGCAGCGGGCCGGCACAGTGATCAGTCATCACCTGTGACCGATGGAACTGGTTAAAAGAGAAGTATGGGAATTTTTTTTCTTTCTCTTAAATCATTCATACCTTTTCTTTCCGTTGCTGCATCTGCCCCCCGCCGGCTCTGAGACTGAGAACTGAGCAATCAAACACCGTTAATTGCTCGGTTCTCAGAGCTCCCTGAGCAGAGAGCTGTTGACTGTCATTTACCAGCTCTCTACTCTGCTCCCCTATGCTCACTGGAGCACTGTGCTATGGAGGGGGTGGGAGCAGGCGGCTCAGGCTCTCAGCGGCTCACTGAGAGGCTAAGCTGGGTGCCAGTCCAGGCATGTGGGTGGATCCCAACCATATGGTTGCGATCTTTCCTGGGCCTTGACTGCCTCTGTGACGTCAGCTGACAGTGGGCTTCAGCCTGCTGTTGGCTGAAAATGGGTCACAGGAGTGCAGCTTTGGCTGTACTTCTGTCAAGGCTGGGCTCAGCCCTTTCTTCTCTGAGCTGGCCACTCAGCTGTCGGCTAATTGCCAGCTCCTATCTCTTCAGTTACTCAGCTGTTGATGATAACCTGCTCGTCAGTCCTGCCTACTTAAGCGGTCCAGTCCAGAGGAGCTCTGCCTTCGCCTTGGTCAACATCACAGAAATTATCTCCTGCGATCCTGTTCAAGATTTGCTTTGCTGACATCCCTTCTGGCTCCAGATCCTGCTTGCTGTTCCACTACATAGATCCCTGACGTTTGGCTTGTCTGACTATCCGTTCCGGTTACTGAACTTTGGCTATGTTTTGACTACGTTTGTCCTTTTTACTTTTATTATTAAACAAGTGTGATTTAACTGTACTTCTGTCTCGGCCTAATTTCATGGTTTCTGACAACTTCTCCTTTAAGTGTATGCATTGCCAAAACATTTTTTTTAAAGTTTTGGATGTAATGGGGATGTTTTCAAAACTCTTTCAGGTTCTATTGCTGTCTGTGTCCTCTATGAGGAGATTCAATCTCCAAATGATGGGAAATGGAGAATTTTACAGTTGCCACCAGAACAGGTTTATACAGGAAATCTTCTGATGGGCAGGCATGTTTCATTGACAACTGTCTAAGGCTCGATTCACATCTATGCATGTTGCTTTTGAGCATTTCTGCAGTGCTTTTTGTGGTGCTTGCCGCGTTTTTGACACGTGTTTTTTTTTCTTACACTGTATATAGCTGGTTGCTAAGGAGGGGGCCCAGGAAGCCACCTGCCGGGTTCTTAACACCTGATGAGTCATCAGTTGTCAGCGGGCTTCCTGCTGAATGTAAACAAAAAAGAATTGCCAGCTAAAAAAAAATCGAGAGAAAAAAACAGCGTGGGGCCCCCTGGTCCATACCAGGCCCTTGGGTCTAGTATGGATTTCGGAGGGGACCCCATGCCAAAATTTAAAAAAATATGGCATGGGGGTCCCCCCAAAATCCATACCAGACCCTTATCCGAGCATGCAGCCCGGCAGGTCAGGAAAGGGAGGGGCCAAACGAGCACCCGCCTCCTGCTGAACCATACCAGGCCACATGCCCTCAAGATGGGGGGGTGGGTGCTTTGGGGCAAGGGTGGGCTCTGCGCCCCCCACCCCAAAGCACCTTGCCCCCATGTTGATGGGGACAAGGGCCTCTTCCCGACAACCCTTGCCTGGTGGTGGTTGGGGTCTGTGGGCGGGGGCTTATCGGAATCTGGAAGCCCCCTTTAACAAGGGGGCCCCCAGATCACGCCCCCCTATGTGAATAGGTATGGGGTACATTCACTAAAAAAAGTAGTGTAGTGTTAAAAAATACAGTAGACAGTTTTTGACAAGTCTTTTATTAAAAATCTTCTTCTTCTCTGCTTCTTCCTCTGCCGTCTTCCTTCATCTTCTCCCGCAGAGCCCCCCCTGCCCCAAACCACCCATCCCCCCATGTTGAGGGCATGCGGCCTGGTATGGTTCAGGAGGGGGGGGGCGCTCGCTCGTCCCCCTCCCTTTTCTGACCTGCCGGGCTGCATGCTCAGATAAGGGTCTGGTATGGATTTTGGGGGGACCCCCACGCAATTTTTAGGTGTGTGGGGGTCCACTCCGTATCCATACTAGACCCAAGGGCCTGGTATGGACCTTGGGGGGGACGCCATGCTGTTTTTTTTCACAATTTTTTTTTTTAGCCGGCAATTTTTTTTTACATTGAGCAGGAAGCCAGCTGACAGCTGATGACTCATCGGTTGTTAAGGACACGGCGGCCAGCTTCCCGGCCCCCTCCTTAGCAACCAGCTATATACAGTGTAAAAAAAAGAAACAAAAAAAATGCAAAACGTGGCAAAATCACGGTAAAAAGGTGGTACTTGTGTTTTGGATGTGGGTCCATTTAATTCTATTACATGCAAAACACTGCATTTTGCGGGAAAAAAGTCCCCAACCCTTTCCAAAAAAATGCATTGATGTGAACATGTTCCATAGGAATCCATGTTAAATTTCCCTGCATTTCTGCAAAATGCAAAATACATCAAACGCATTAGTGTGAATCGAGCCTAATGCTGCGTACACATGGTCGGTTTTTTCCAATGGAAAATGTTCGATGGGAGCTTGTTGTCGGAAATTCCGACCATGTGTAGGCTCCATCGGACATTTTCCATCAGAATTTCCGTCTCACAAAATTTGAGATCTGGATCTCAAATTTTCCAACAAAAAAATCTGTTCTCGTAAATTCCGATCGTGTGCACACAATTCCAACGCACAAAGTTCCACGCATGCTCAGAATCAAGTACGAGACGGAAGCATTCAGTGCGGTAAAACTAGCGTTCGTAATGGATATAGCACATTCGTCACGCTGGAATTTTTTAAAATCTTTTAATGCAGCGCATTCTCTTCTTCTTTATAATGCTAGAATAATTAAGTTGTTTTGCCGCTGATATTCACACAGAGTTCTGAAAAAATGATTTCTTTATTATTTCTTGTGATCTCCTGAATAATATTATTTATTTATTTCGTCAGATCTCCTTAATAATGTTTTGTATTTTTTTTTATAGTGATTTTTTTTGTTATAATTTTTTTTTATCTAGATCTCCTGTTTTATTTATTTTTTTCTAGTGATCTCCATAATTTTTTTTTTTCGTTATAGGTGTCAAGTTACCACAACACCATTATTATCTTGTATTTTTTAACCTCAAGGAGGTTGTTGTTGGTGTCCCTTGTTAATTTGACATTGTATTTTTGAAATGTACCTGCCTACTCACAAACAAACTGTCCTTTTTGAAGTAAAACACATAGGCAAGTATTTTAACAAAATAAATAGCCATTTTTTATGGGTCATAACAAAATAAAGAGGAAGGCAACGCTGGATAAACTGATTAAATGTGCGAAGCCTTTGTACCCCAGGGCACACATCAAAACTATTTTACATGCAAAATCGGTGGCCTGAGGAGTCCATATAATAGGGAGCTCAATCCGGTTCAGGAGTCCAAGAGATCATGAACAGCAGCAGATGACATATATATTCCCAGGCTGTGGTCATACCACAGCCTGCATCTTTTGCCAGACCAGACAGAACCCAGGCCATCACACTCTTGTCTTCCTTAAACGCTTCCGTCCAGGCTGTGGCTCTGGTGTTGGAGTTGTGGCAGGAGGAGGAGGACGATGGTCGACGATGGTCGACCTCCTGGCTGCCACTTACCCCCGCCACCTCCTGGCTGCCACTTACCCCACCACCTCCTGCCTGAGGCTTTCCTGTGTATGAAAAAGGGACATAGTTTTAGTTTTTTGGTCATCAATCACACACAATTTAGAGCTCATGACTGTTGCAAATTGAATGTTAACAAATATAAAAGGCTATCATTCTGAGCCCAGTATTTTTCATTCTTTTCCCAATCCTTTTTGGCCACTACTGTCTATTGATATGTAAACCACTTTGTTAATCAGCAATTAGTGTTCAATAATAACATCTACTTAACATCATTAATTTTATGACAAGAAATATGTTTAACAATGCTCTACCTGACTCAGGCTGAGCTCCTCCACATCTTCCTGTCTGGAAGGCCCAGGTTGGACATCGGAAGCCTCAGCTAAGGTGGAAGGAAGCCTTGAAGGAAGACTGGAGAGTGCTGGCCTGGGTTCAGTCTGGCCTGACAGAAAATGCAGTCTGTCATAGTACCACAGCCTGGGTACATAATTGTCATCTGCTGCTCCTGATCTCTGCGAATTGTTGACCTTCTTTCGCTCCCTAAGATAAGTACTCCTCATTCCACCAATTAGGGCCTTCAAATAGATGATGTCTGCCGTGGGGATCATCGGCTTCACAAATTCAAGCAGTTTCTCCAGCACTACTTATTGCTGCTTAGCTTATTAAAAAACAGGTGGTTCACCTGTCACAGACAGGGCAGCTCCCTGAACAATGAATATTGGTAGAAATCCCCTATCATTGAATAGATCCATTTTCTCTGCAAGACACAACACAAGACAAACCCTAATGTCAAACCCTAACTCTTCTGATCTTGACCCAATATAGGCCTCAATCTATAAGCAGTATAGGCCACTGATGCACCAAGTTAAAATTGTACCTTCGTTATCACGATCAGTGCTTCCGCTACTCCTTCCTCTGCTCACAGATTGTACGAACGGCGCACGCGTGTTACACTTTATATACACTGCGCATGCGTGAAACTCCACCCGCCCCAGACGTTCTTTCTAGTCTATTCCCGTCCCTTCTCTTTCTTCAAAAAAGTAAGTTGTTGTCGTGTGTTCCTATTATTATTACTTGCATGCTGCTCCCTGTGCTTTTCTTTACTGTTGTACAGTTTAAAATGGCAACTTTCAGGTTCGTGGGCACAGTAATCGTTCGTAGTAAACAACGTTCATTCGCCCACTAATACGATGTTTTTGGCAGATACAGGTTAACTACATTTGTTCAGGCCTATTTGTTTCAAAAGGCGTTTATGACATTGTTGTCTAGATGGGTTTGTACTAGAATGAAATGCAGACTTGATTCAGTGTAAGGAGAAGACAGTCAGCAGCTGTTTACACATCTGGACGCAGGAGCACTAGTGTGGGACACCAGAACAAACTTTTTAGGGTGTCCCACACAGGTGCACCAGTGGATACTAGGGATGTCTCCATGTGTGAAAATTGTACAAAAAAGGTAAGTATTCCAGCTTTATAAAGGGAAAAAATAATGTCTTCAGCTTGGAACTCTGCCCAAAAAGACAATTGTACGACACTTCCAATGTTTCATATTCCTATTTATGCCCTCAAATATCTGTGTGCTAAGTATACCTTTTTTTTATTCACATAGGGGAGAAAAGACTCAGGACATCTGAGGACACCAGGGATCCCCAACTTCAAATAGGAAAGCAAATCCCCACACCACAACCAGAAGATGTGGAAGAAAGAGAGGTTTATGAAGTGGGCGAAATAGTGACCACAACAGTTGAGTGTCCACAGCTTCAGGTAATAGATGGATGCTTGCTTATTTATAATACATGATGTGTTTTTTTTATTTTAGGTGATGTGGATGTTGTGGAAGAAGATTCACATTTCACAAGCGCAAGTGCACACATCCTCATCGGGGAGATCATGGTGTGCAATCGTGATTTACAAAAGATCAAGGAAGACATCAATGATATTGAAAAAGGCCTCAAAAACATCATTGATGTTTTAGGCTGAATCAAAAAACACCTAAAGTCTTAATTTTTTTGATATTTTTCACCAATTTTTTAAGTATCTTGAAAGCCAAATTTTGAAGATGCACACAGTGTGTCAAAATGTGCTATCTGCCATCACGGGATATCAAGGTACGTGTTTTGGGGGTGAAACTCCTTCCTAGCAACTAAAGTAGTTGAGAGGAAGGGGTTGCACCCCCGAAACACGTCCATTTACCCCCCGTGATGGGAGCTAGCACATGTTGACATTAGGCATAGGATCAGGAGGGAAATCCCCATTTTGACTCTCAATTTGTGTGCATCTTCAAAATTTGGCTTTCACAGGGGTGACATCACCCCATCTGATGAAGGCAATATCAACACAGTTTGGACATACTAATGTCCTATATTGCCTTCATTTTTTCAAGGTTGAACTTTGTAAGTTCCTGAGTTGGGTATTGTTTTATGGTTTTAATCATCCCTTTTTAACACAAAAAAGGCTATTTGTACTGTCTATACCAAAAATGTTATTCCAAAAATATGTTGGTTTGTTCAAAAACCCTTTTCTAAAGCACATGTGAATGTGCACAGAGTAAAACATTTTAAAATCAACAATGTGTGGCTTCTTCTTTCAATGCTCAATAGCAGTTTTGGTACTAAGTTGGTGTTTACAGTGACAATGGGGGTTATTTGCTAAAGGCAAATCCACTTTGCACTACAAGTGCACTTTCAGTGCAGTTTCAAGTGCACTTTTGCAGTGCATTTGGAGTACAAAGTGGATTTTCCTTTAGTAAATAACTCCCACAGTGCTTTATAATTTGCCACAATCACGCCATTTTCTTGACTCCCAAAAATTCATTCATGGTGCTGAAAATGATTCTTTTTATCATTAATGCATTACATACATTAACAACAAAAACAAGGTGTGTGTGTGTAGCAGACCCACAACATAATAGTTGGCTGAAGAAGAGATTGTCACCTCATGTATCAAATAAATTACGTTTGCACTATTGAAGAAAATGCCCAAAAAGAAAAGCCCATTGGATAACCTAGGAGACAGCTAAAAGAAACACAAGCATTAAATAGAAGGAAATATTATTTCAGTTTAACGAAAAATTTTTTTTTTAAATGTTTCTTAAACATTGTCTGGCATATCAACGGCCCCCCCTACCCACAAAGTACTCTAGATACTTTTCGCGAACTTCGCGGGCGCTTTGGGGGGGCAAGTCAGGACAGCCAGCTTCAAGAGCCGTCAGAGGTGTTGGATCCGGTAATAAGCCGGCCTCAGACCCAACTGAGGCCACATAGTTTGATGCATTTTCTCTTAAAAAGTCATGTAATATGCAGCATGCAAGAACGATGTGATTGATTTTATATTCTGCCATGTTTATTGCAGTGAGGAATAGGCGGAACTGGCTGGCCAATATCCCGAAAGCGTTCTCCACCAATCTTCTGGCTCTGGCCAGCCGGTAGTTAAAAACCTCTGGTCCGGGGTGAGGGTCCTCATCGGGAACAGCCGCATCAGGTGATCACCCAGCCGAAACGCTTCATCAGCAACAAAGACGAACGGGAGTCCTTCCACGTTCTCTTCAGCAGGTGGCAATCCCAAGCCACCATTCTGGAGCCGTCTGTAAAACTCGTCTGGGCGATGACTCCACCATCCGACATCTGGCCATTCTTCCCCACGGTCACATAGGGAAACTCATATGTCACCGACACCACCGCCAACATCACAATACTATTAAACCCCTTATAGTTGTAATAGTATGACCCCGAGTTGGGGGGTGGGACTATGTGGACGTGTTTCCCATCAATTTCCCCTCTGCAGGTGGGAAAGTCCCACCGCTGGGCAAATTGAGAAGCCACAGTCTGCCATTCCTGTGGCATTGAAGGAAACTGTGGAGTCAAACAAGAAAAAAAAAGTAATTTTGCACATAACATTGCAAGCAGATTAGACTCAAACATTGTTGTCCAACATCAGTATAACATTTATTTTAAGAAGTATTTAAAGACAAAAATATAAGGTCCACTTATCAGTTTCCTCGCCCCCTCTGATGGCCCATTGTAAAAAATTTATGGGGGGGGGAGATTTTTTGGACAGGTAACCCTCTCCACTTCATTGAGAGCTGAATGCATAAATAATGTGGATTACTTTGGCCAGCCCCTCCTTACTTACACTATTGGAAGCCCACTGGACAGGTAAGAAGTGTCATAATACAAAAATATAAATACACACAGTACAAATTGAAGCAATTTTTGACATTCTGCAATTACCTATCAAGATGATAGGAGAACAAAACTTTAAAACAGTACCATTTGAAAGTATTCAGGCAGGCTCTTTCACTACATGCTTTGGTGAAGTCATCCATAAATATGAACACAAAAGAGGTAGGTACAGTGTGTATGGGTTTGGCAAAGTCAGCAGCTGCTGGGGGGAGGGAAGGTTCCAAATGATTTTTGGGACCCCCAAAAAAGCCTTTTGCACCTTCTTTATCTTCCTTTTCTCGCTGCTTTTTTCTGTTCCCCTTTCTCCCCCTGTTTTCTTTTTTCTCTCTTCCCCTTATCTTCATTTTTTTCTCTCTTACTCTTGGATTTACAGCTCTCTACTTTGATACCCCTTAGTGATACAGTTCAAGACTTTGTTTTGCACGTCCCCGTGGTGACTTTTCGCTGCCCCCTTTGGCTTCTTATCCTTCGCCGCATTGTTCTAGCCAGCACTATTTCTTATTATATATATATTTTTTCTAACTGTATGACTACATGTTTTGTAGCATTCTATATGGTTTGCTTCTATGGTGAAGTATTTGAATTATATGTTATGCACTTTGTCAGCCACAACACAGTATTCGCTCCTGAAGAAGCGTGAAGACACGCGCAACTAGTTGAGCACCTATGCGATACGAATCTATTTCCCTTGGATCTGCTATTCAACCATCACCTCGGACCTGTCGTTACCCTGGATAGCTATCCTCATGTCTGAGCTGTGTATATAGAGGGTTTTGTATAGCAATCGATCTACTTAATACCTCGTACTACATTTTTTGTGATCTGTGGTTTTTAACATACTTTTTATGTATATGTTTTTTCAATAAAATAGTTTTGATGTAAATACGTGGTGTTACTGTGCCTACAAAGTCCAAAGTCCCCCTATCTTTTCTTCTGTCAATTTAGTTTTAGGACGTGGCACGTTTATACTTTAATATGTATCCACAGTGCCACTCTGTGTGATGATACCTTCTTTTGATGTATTAAAGGAGAAATCTTACAATAATATAGTCCTTCTGCAGGACCTGAATGATGGCAGAACAGGTCTGGGGGGAGATGCCTGTCGAGAACTTGATGTCCTGCAGACTTCTCCCCATTGCCAAGTACCGCAACATGGCGACTAGCCTCTGCTTGGCAGTGATGGCTTGCTGCATGCAGGTGTCCTGCTTGGTAATATAAAGGGACAGCAAAGCCTACAGACGGTGAAAAACGGTGTCTGTCATCTGGAGCAAATTCCTGAAATCATCAGGATTATTCTCCTGGATCTCCCGCAACAAAGGCATGTGCGAGAATTGTTCATGCTGGAGTAACTAATTCTTGGTCCATGAACTCCTCCCTGCCCTGTTCATGGACTGGGCTTGGGTAAAAGTAATAAGAACCCCAACACCAAGCCCCTGGATAGCACGAACTCTATGAGGAGTACATAACCGCAACATAGCTTCAAAACGGTCGGCTGGTCAGAACGAACTAACAGAACGCACTGAAAAACAGAAAGGCCTGAGAAGAGCGAGCTGAAAATCCGAAATGAGCGGACAAGAACGCACTGCAAAATCAAATACGTACTATAAAATACGCACTGAAAAACAAATGCGAACTGACTACACGCACTGAAAACCAGATACGAACCCACAAGCACAAACTGAAGAGCAGTAACAATCTGAAAAGCACGAGGCTGAGAAGCGCGAATTGTCTCTCACCAAACTTCTACTAACACGAGATTAGCAGAAGGAGCCCAAAGGGTGGCGCACTTGGTATTGAACTTCCCTTATATAGTGCTGTCGTACGTGTTGTACGTCACCGTGTTCTTGACGTTCGGAATTTCCAACAAGATTTGTGTGACCGTGTGTATGCAAGACAAGTTTGAGCAAACATCCATCGGAAAAAAAACATGGATTTTGTTGTCGGAATGTCTGATCGTGTGTATGCGGCATAAGAGTTTATTTCAGTTTGGGAGATTTCCTCTTATTTCCTGTTCAATCTCTCAAATGAATCTCACAAACAGGACACAGCAAAACAAAATCTGACAAGAGTTTAAAGGATAAGTTCACTTTTTAAGAAAAAAAAGAATAAAAGCACATTTTTTTGCATGCAAAAAATTGTGCATTTATTTTTTTTTATTTTTTTGGACCCTATAAAGAATTGCATTAGCGATCAGCAGATCGCTGGTGCCATGCAGGTCCCCTGGAGATCTTTCTGTGTAACTGTATGCCTATACATTCCGGTCGGGCAAGCAAATACACTGACAGGAAGTATCAATGAACTACCACGGCACTGCACAGCGGGGTGGTAGTTCATTGAGAATTGTGAGCAGAACCCTTCACGGCTGCATCGATTTAAAAAATGACAGCTAGTACGGGGAACTTCTCCCTGTACTGCTGTCACTGTGTATGGGTATCGGGCAGTGGCTGCAGTATTGGGAACATGTTACATGTTCCACCCTAGAATCAGGTGGGACATGTAAC
The DNA here is from genome assembly GCA_037952835.1 of Lithobates septentrionalis. Lineage (NCBI taxonomy): Eukaryota > Metazoa > Chordata > Amphibia > Anura > Ranidae > Lithobates > Lithobates septentrionalis. The sequence goes on along the minus strand of JBBDGP010000264.1, from coordinate 7,493,377 downwards.
ATGTTCTCAAAAGGTAAACTTATCCTTTAAACTTTTTCCTACTCTATGCAAAACTGAAAGAAAAAATGTTTTAGGTACGCATTTACTTTAAGGAGAGGGCTGAGATAGCAAGTAAATACATAGCATAGTCACAGTGGTTCAAGACCCTGGAGATGGCACCCTTAGGATTAGGTAGTGCAAGTGATATTCACAAACCATGTGCATGTAATGCATATTAACACATACCTTTACACCCCTTCTTTTAGATTAGAATTTTAGATTTATTGTGCAGTACTTTTTTAGTTGACCAGGATGAGAAAATGCACAGACGAAAGATGCTATATGCACTGATTATTTAATACTGTATGTACAGCAAGCATAAGGCCTATTAATTAAAGTAGAACTACGGCCTACCTTTAAAAAATATGGGCTGTAGTACTTAATTATACGTGCATCCGCACTTTTTGCAAAGTCCCACAATTACCTGTTGTGCCTACCAGTTAAGCCCTCCTAATGCTGCTTCCTGTGATGGTGTGGCAACAGTGCTGCACTGTCCCTAAATTCAGAACAGAGTTGCCACTCTCATGTAGGATTTGCCTTCTTGCACTACAGTTGAATGAAGAAATAATGCAGAGAACGTGGTGTTAGATTGACAGCACTGCAGTGGCAGAACTACCAGGGTTGCAAAGGTCATACTTACGACTGGGTCCTGGCGTTCTGCCACTGTGGGGGGGCCCCAGCATGGTTGACAGTTCCTCCCGCCTCCTCCCTTGCACGGATGGGAGAGGAGAGAGAGAGCTGATCTTCTCCTCCTTATCTCGCTACTCTCCTCCTGTGTCTGCCCTATCTACACGCCAATCTACGGCAGTGCTGTGCCTCAGAAAAGGGGATATGTGGGCAGGAAGTTTGAAGCCCAGCAGTCAGCAGATGCATGGTGGAGATTTAAAGGGCAGACTGCTGATACCCCATCCTATAAGTTCACTATCCATCCATTGTCGGTGAGTGAAGTCTTCCCCCTCCCTCCCTTCTCTCTCCTGCCTCCCAGTGAGTACACTAGTGTAAGGGGTACACAGATGTAAGGGGTGCTCTGAGAACTCTGATGTATGGGGGGCTTTGGTGATCAGTGGTGAGCAGATGTAAGGGGAGCTTTGGTGATCAGTGGTAAGCAGAGAGTCCTTTTTACAACAGATTCCACAGTGTTTCCCCTTACATCATAGTCCCCCCTTAAATCAGGATTCCCAGAGCACCCCTTGCATCCGAGTCCACATAGCTCCCCTTTACAGTGTAAGTGGAAAGAGTGTAAGAGTCCCCCATTACAGTGCAAGGGAACTTTCTGAGTTCAGGGAAATGGACTGGGAATGTAAGGGAAATGCTGCAGCTTCAGATGTAAAGGTGAACTCTGTGGATTCAGATGTAAATGGGAACTCTGTAGATTCAGATGTAAATGGGAACTCTGTGGTATCTGATGAAGGGGGGACTTTTGAGTTTAAATCCGTAATTAGAAATGTTATTTAATTACAAAATCAATGTATAGTGTATGCTACAAGAAAATTGAGGTGCGCTGCTAAAGTATTTGAATTTGGCTTGAAGAAAAGGTGGCAACCGTACCTGAAAGGCAGGAAGGGGGCCTGCTGCAGAACATGTGAAAGGGTCCCGCAGCAGGACTGTAGTAAAGGGCCCTGCGATGAGAATAAAGGATCAGTGGGAAGGGCCCCGGGCTCGGAGGGAAGGGGGATCAGGAGGGCCCTTCATGGTTTCTTGCAAGGTTCTAATTACGCCTCTGCAACACTACCTCTGTTTCTGCAATCCTCCCACTATGAGTTGCTGTGTCTGGGACAATTTGGCTTAGTCAAGCAAGGTAAAGGATGTGTAGTGTAGTATGTTCAAAATGTACAATTACGGTACTTTTATTAGGTAAATAGGCTGGACTCTTACATGGATAAAAAATACAAAAAGCTTAAAAACTTAATCATGTGGCGCTTGGACGCCGTTCTCACGTCACTTCCGGTATTTACTCGACCTCCACTTCCGGCCACTCCCTACGTGTTACGTCATCACGTGACTTCATCAGATTAAGATGTGCGGTTAATCTAGCCTATTTATGAGAAGCATTTTGGACAGTAAACAGAAAGATGCCTGAATAGAAGATGACTTTCTAATCACCATATTGACTTTTTGTCATTTTTACTTTGGATGTCCCTGGATTAATTTATTAATAAATTAATTAATTTTCTACACTTATTAACAATATTTATTTGTCACGTTTTGCACTTTATTTATTTTTATGGCTGTCAATCATTATTGATTCATAAATGTTTAGAGTAGGGTTGGTCCCGATGTTTGAGTCGAACATAAGTAACATTGTGTGTTCGCCCATTCGGGGAATACCGAACATTATGGGGCGTTTGCGGGAAATTCGCAGTGCATTGATGTCTGATGATTGGCCACCTGACCTGCATGCTTTGGCCAATCACAGCCAGCCTTCTTACATACTTGCATGCTTTGGCCAATCACAGCCAGCCTTCTTACATATATACATTCTACATTCAGTGTAGATTATACATACAGTGCATTCGGCGGTGTACAATATATAATACACTTCAGGCGGTGTATCAATATATATATATATATATATATAAATATATATATATAAATAAATATATATATATATATATATATATATATATATATATATATATATATATTTGTAGTCAGAGTCTTCACTTGGAAATGCGATACCCTAACTACCAAGGCCTGAAAGAGGGCATACCCTGAATGTATGAATATGAAAAAATGTACAATGTGTATAAGAAACCCCCCCTGAATGCGAGCTGACGCAGGATCAGACAGAGGAGGAGGGATGTATTCCACTCAGACTCCTCCTACAATTACAGGCTGGCCTCTGGCCAGCCTTCTTACTTGTAGTCAGAGTCTTCACTTGGAAATGCGATACCCTAACTACCAAGGCCTGAGGTATGCCTTGGCCTTAGCTAGTCAGTACGCCTGAAAGAGGGAAAAGACACGAAAGTAGGTGTGATAAGAAAGCTCGATGAAGGGTTGGTAACGCTCTTTCTAGTAGAGTAGGATTACGGATCTGGTATGTATCAGGTATAACAGAAGGAAAACCAATGTCCCATGAATTGATGATAAGAAGGGACCCCCTGTTTGGAACCTGCAAAACTGCTCAGAACCCAAATAAATATCCCATAAATGATTTGGATTAAGCCTAATTCCTGAGAAAACCCAGACATAAGAGCGAACTGCTTGTAGTGAGAGGATACATGGGGTAAAGGGAGCAAGGGCTGGCCCGAGGAGCCCCTACGAAATATTGCAGAGAAGATCAACTCTTCGAAACGGACACCAGTTAAGTAGCTCTGTGAAATTGTAGAAATAATAACCAAGTGTGGCGCTAGTGAAAAACAAAGTAAGTGAAAAATAGTGGTCTCTGTGAGAGAAACAACAACAAGTGTGTAACCCTAAAGTGTTACAGTATCCCAAGGGATATATACAAGTAAATATTGGTAAATACTTTGAGTGTGTAACAGGGTGGAATGTTAAAAAACGAACCCTGAGTTAATCAGAAAACAAAAATGTAAAAATACCATAATCAAACAGTATTCAAAGAAAAAAACATTAGGCAGTGTCCCAATATATTAGGTGCATAACTCTATAAAGGACATATTGTCCATATGTGAAAATGCTCAGAGGAGAAGTGTCCCAAAATCCTAAAAAGGTAAACAAATGAAGATATAATATAAAAAAAATGAGTCTATTTATTGAAGAGGTGCAATACTTCAGGCGGACCTCACAGCCATTAAGATGTAAGCCGGCTTCATGTGTGGAAGTTGAAGGGTAGCCTTAAGGATGAATCCTCCACTTATGTAGATATTATCAACATCAATAGAGAAAGACAAAAAGATGCCCTTACCAGAGAAGGTGGACTCACAGGCCCTTAGCGGTGAGTCAGACAGGCTTATACCGTCAAGCGGTGTAGGGTGGTACTCCGTAGGAAGACTTGGTGTAGAATCCCATCAGGGGTCCTCAAATGATGTGTTGGTATGGAAACAGGAACATCCACGGGTCAGCTTCGATCGCCGGTTGATCGTTTCCTCAGTGGTTCATCCCGTATGTAAATGAATAAATGAAAGAAAAAGGCTTCCACATGGTGTAAATCCTTATTTTCCAAAAGGCATAGTGGCACTTTATTCAGATATATACTCCGAAAAATTTACAGACAGGGGCGGTAAAAACTCGGTTCAGAGTACAAATGAAATTAAAAAATAGTTAAAAAAAGTGATCTAAAAACAGCGCAGTGAGTAGTAGTGGGGTATAAACATAGAAACCCGACGCGTTTCGCCCTCCAAGGCTTCTGCTGGGGCCTTGGAGGGCGAAACGCGTCGGGTTTCTATGTTTATACCCCACTACTACTCACTGCGCTGTTTTTAGATCACTTTTTTTAACTATTTTTTAATTTCATTTGTACTCTGAACCGAGTTTTTACCGCCCCTGTCTGTAAATTTTTCGGAGTATATATCTGAATAAAGTGCCACTATGCCTTTTGGAAAATAAGGATTTACACCATGTGGAAGCCTTTTTCTTTCATTTATTCATTTACATACGGGATGAACCACTGAGGAAACGATCAACCGGCGATCGAAGCTGACCCGTGGATGTTCCTGTTTCCATACCAACACATCATTTGAGGACCCCTGATGGGATTCTACACCAAGTCTTCCTACGGAGTACCACCCTACACCGCTTGACGGTATAAGCCTGTCTGACTCACCGCTAAGGGCCTGTGAGTCCACCTTCTCTGGTAAGGGCATCTTTTTGTCTTTCTCTATTGATGTTGATAATATCTACATAAGTGGAGGATTCATCCTTAAGGCTACCCTTCAACTTCCACACATGAAGCCGGCTTACATCTTAATGGCTGTGAGGTCCGCCTGAAGTATTGCACCTCTTCAATAAATAGACTCATTTTTTTTATATTATATCTTCATTTGTTTACCTTTTTAGGATTTTGGGACACTTCTCCTCTGAGCATTTTCACATATGGACAATATGTCCTTTATAGAGTTATGCACCTAATATATTGGGACACTGCCTAATGTTTTTTTCTTTGAATACTGTTTGATTATGGTATTTTTACATTTTTGTTTTCTGATTAACTCAGGGTTCGTTTTTTAACATTCCACCCTGTTACACACTCAAAGTATTTACCAATATTTACTTGTATATATCCCTTGGGATACTGTAACACTTTAGGGTTACACACTTGTTGTTGTTTCTCTCACAGAGACCACTATTTTTCACTTACTTTGTTTTTCACGAGCGCCACACTTGGTTATTATTTCTACATTTACAACGGTCAGATTGTTGTGTTGGCTGCTCCTTTTTGCTTAGTTTGGGAGTTGGCGCAATTTCTACACCTAGCTCTGTGAAATTCCCACGAACCCCTAGCCTGTCTGTCTATGCTTGATATGGGGAAATTTGAGAGGGTGAGCCGCAAAAATGAATGAACTGACAGGAGTTTGCAGGGGTCTGAAGTGCTGGATACCCGATAGATATGTTTGGAGGATAAGGCCAACATGCTGTGGCAATATGCATCGTTAAACATGGAGAAACCATACCAAGACACACAGAAAACTGGTCCCATATTATTCAAAATTGCTAGTAACCTGACAACCTAATCGGAGTCCTGAACAGGGGAGGAGGGCGAGACTCCATCCTGAGGAATAAGTCTTATGGCAGGATTCAGCATACCCAAAGTGACTGTAAGCCCCCCTTTTGAACAGGCTGGGGACCGGGCAAAAGATGAATGGTCTGACGTACATGACCAGTCCTCCAGGCAACCTCGAAATCAAGAGATTAGGCCAGAGAGTGGAACCCAGAATAATGATGATATTTGGCCCAGACCTACCACTTTTTGGGCCGTCAAGGGGATGTTGGCTCAGCACATACCCTGAGAGAGACTGCAGATCGCTGGGCGGAAACCAGGGTCTCCACAGGAAATCAACAGGAAATCAACTGAAACATGCGGCATGCCTAAACTCTAGGACACACAAACTAGAGAAAGTGACAACAGACAACCAGAACAACACCCCCCCCCTCTGTGCCTAACTGAGTATAAGGATGTAAGCAGTAATGACAAGACCACAGCACGTGAGTGACTGAACACGTTACGACAGCCCCGCCATGACTGAAGCCGCTGTGACTGAACGCGCTATGACTGAAACGGGCTATGACTGGAACACTCTATAACTGGAACACGCTATGATTGAACACGCTATGATTCAACACGCTATGACTGAAGACGTTATGATAGCCCCACTGTGACTGACCACGTTATGACAGGCATGCTATGACTGACCACACTACAACTGAACACATTGTGACAGCCCTGCTAAGACTGAACACATTATGATAGCCCTGCTATTACTGAACACGTTTTGATAGCCCCTCTATGACCTGAACACTCTATGACCTGAAAACGCTACGACCTGAACACGATACGACCAGAAAACACGATACGACTGGAACATGTCACATTGTGACAGAACACTATGCCAGAAATGATATGACCAATTGCATGAATCGCAACATGACCATGACAGCGGAGCTGAGACACCAACCAGCCCTCCCCTTTTCTGTTCCATCCAGCCTGAAGACATCTGGCAATCAGATTCACTAATGCAGAGAGATGACCTATGGTCTACCGCCCATCCCATGATCCATGCCGCAAGGTAACTTGGACTAGCACCATGCGTCTCTCCTCCCATGGACCTCCAGCGACGGACAACACCCCTCTGAAACCTTAGTACTGTCACCGGTCAAAGTGAATTGCAATTCCAGCAGGAAGCATGTACTACCATGATCTGACAGCTGTGAAAGATGGGGACAACGGTACACACACGTATATTGCACACAGTATACAGTGCAGTAACCCCCCCCCCCATGATACATGCCACAAGGGAACCCCAGACCTGGACTGCAAAAGATGAATTACAGAAGGACAATGTAGTTTTCACAGCATGCCCTCCCCCAGGCCTCCAGCTGGCTACTCTGTCCCCCTCCCCTTCCTCCAATGCCCCAGGAATGGAAGGTCTGCTGTGAGCAGGCAAACCCCCCTGACACTGATGCCACCCCCCACCCGTGCATGACGACTGAGCCATGGGAGGCCCCCCCGCTGATGCCCTCCGCCTGCACCAACCGGAACTGTTAACACCGGGAGAGGTGACCGCCATGAGTCTCCTGTAGCGGAAGAGACATGAACGCCCTGTGATCCAGGAAATGATGTCAGCCATGACCCTGAATGCGAGCCGAAGCAAGATCAGACAGAGGAGGAAGGATATATACCACTCAGAATCCTCCCACAAATACAGGCTGGCCGGAGGCCAGCCTTCTTACATATATACTTTGCATTCAGTGTAGACTATATATACAGTGCATTCGGCAATGTACACTATATAATACACTTCAGGCGGTGTATCAATATTCATATACAGTATATATATAGAGTGGGGATAGAAAGTATTCAGACCCCCTTAAATTTTTCACTCTTTGTTATATTGCAGCCATTTGCTGAAATCATGTAAGTTCATTTTTTTCCCTGCAGCTGAAAAACACCCCCACAGCATGATGCTGCCACCACCATGCTTCACTGTTGGGACTGTATTGGACAGGTGATGAGCAGTGCCTGGTTTTCTCCACACATACCGCTTAGAATTAAGGCCAAAAAGTTCTATATTGGTCTCATCAGACCAAAGAATCTTATTTCTCACCATCTTGGAGTCCTTCATTTTTTTTTCTTTAGCAAACTCCATGCGAGCTTTTATGTGTCTTGCACTGAGTAGAGGCTTCCATCGGGCCACTCTGCCATAGAGCCCGATGGAAGCCTGGTGGAGGGCTGCAGTGGTGGTTGACTTTCTATAACTTTCTCCCATCTCCCGACTGCATCTCTGGAGCTCAGCCACAGTGATCTTTGGGTTCTTCTTTACCTCTCTCACCAAGGCTCTTCTCCCCTGATAGCTCAGTTTGGCTGGACGGCCAGCTCTAGGAAGGGTTCTGGTCGTCCCAAACGTCTTTTTAAGGATTATGAAGGCCACTGTTCTCTTAGGAACCTTAAGTGCAGCAGAAATTTTTTGTAACCTTGGCCAGATCTGTGCCTTGCCACAATTCTGTCTCTGAGCTCTTCATTAGTTCCTTTGACCTCATGATTCTCACTTGCTCTGACATGCACTGTGAGCTGTAAGGTCTTATATAGACAGGTGTGTGGCTTTCCTAATCAAGTCCATTCAGTATAATCAAACACAGCTGGACTCAAATAAAGGTGTAGAACCATCTCAAGGATGATCAGAAGAAATGGATAGCACCTGAGTTAAATATATGAATGTCACAGAAAGGGCCTGAATACTTAGGACCATGTGATATTTAAGTTTTTCTTTTTTAATAAATCTGCAAAAATGTCAACAATTCTGTGTTTTTTCTGTCAATATGGGGTGCTCTGTGTACATTAATGAGGAAAAAAATGAACTTAAACGATTTTAGCAAATAGCTGCAATATAACAAAGAGTGAAATATTTTAGGGGGTCTAAATACTTTCCGTCCCCACTGTATATATATATATATATATATATATATATATATATATATATATATATATAGATATATATATATATATATATATATATATACATATATATATATACACATACATATATAGATATATACTCTGCATTCAGTGTAGACCAGGGGTAGGCAACCTTTTGAGCACAGTGTGCCGAGAAATGTTTTCAAAGAAATTGAGTGTGCTTCACACTCTCAATCACAGATTTTTTATAAAGTAAATGCTGTAAACTATTTTAGTAGTGAGAAATTTACATTCTGCACTCTCATGCCTAAGATCAGCCCCAATTCCTGCAACTCCACACCTCAGATGAGTCCCAGTTCATGCACCTTCACACCTCAAATCACTGCCCCCTGCAAATCTGCCCCACCACTGTAACCCCCTGCACATCTGCCCCAGCACTGTAACCCCCTGCTCATCTGCCCCACCACTGTAACCCCCTGCTCATCTGCCCCACCATTGTAACCCCCTGTACATCTGCCCCACCATTGTACCACACTGCTCATCTGCCCCACAACTGTAACCCCCTGTACATCTGCCCCACCACTGTACCACCCTGCTCATCTCCCCCACCAATGTACCACCCTGCTCACCTGCCCCACCAATGTACCCCCTTTATCATCTGCCCCACCAATGTACCCCCTTTCTCATCTGCCTCACCACTGTAACCCCCTGCACATCTGTCCCACCACTGTACCTCCCTGCACATCTGCTCCACTGCCGTACCCCCATGCTCCTCTGTCTCACCGCTGAACAATCTTCTCATCTGTCCTAGCACTGAACTTATCTGCTCATCTGTCCCACCACTGTAACCCCCTTTCTCATCTGCCCCACCACTGTACCTGCTGCACATCTGCCCCACCACTGTACCTCCTGCACATCTGTCCCACCACTGTACCCCCTTTCTCACCTGCCCCACCAATGTACCCCCTTTCTTATCTGCCTCACCAATATACCCCTTTTTACATCTGCCTCACCACTGTAACCCCCAGCACATCTGCCCCACCTCTGTAACCCCCAGCACATCTGCCCCACTTCTGTACCCCCCCTGCTCATCTGTCCCACCACTGTACCACCCTGCTCTTCTGTCCCACTACTGTACCACCCTGCTCTTCTGTCCCTCCACTGTAACTCCCTGCTCATCTGCCCCACCAATGTCCCCCCTTTCTCATCTGCCCCACCACTGTACCTCCCTGTACATCTGTTCCACCGCTGTACCCCCATGCTCTTCTGTCTCACCGCTGAACCATCTTCTCATCTGTCCTAACACTGAACTTATCTGCTCATGTACCCCACCACTGTAACCCCTTTCTCATCTGCCCCACCACTGTACCTCCTGCACATCTGTCCCACCAATGTACCTCCTGCACATCTGTCCCACCACTGTACCTCCTGCTCTTCTGCCCCACCACTGTAACCCCCTGCTCATGTGTTCCACCAATGTACCTCCTTTCTCCTCTGCACCCCTTTGCACATCTGCCCCACCTCTGTACCCCCCTGCTCCTCTGCCCCACCGCTGTAACCCCCTGCTCATTTGTCCCACCAATGTATGTCCTTTCCCCTCTGCCCCAACACTGAACCCCCCTGCTCATCTGTCCCACCACTGTAACCCCCTTCTTACCTGGCCCAACACTAAACCCCCCCTGCTCATCTGTCCCACCACTGTAACCCCATGCTCATCTGCCCCTTCACTATACTCCCCTACTTTTCTGTCCCACCACTGAACCCCCTTCTCATCCCTCCCACCACTGTACCTCCTGCACATCTGCCCCACCACTGTACCCCCTGGTTCTTCTGTCCCACCACTGTACCCCCCCTGCTCATCTGCCCCATCAATATACCCCCCTTTCTCATCTGCCTCACCAATGTACCTCCCTGCACATCTGCTCCACCGCCGTACCCCCATGCTCTTCTGTTTCACTTCTGAATTAACTTCTTATCTGTCCTAACACTGAACCCATCTGCTTATCTGCCCCACCACTTTTACCCACTCTCTCATCTGCCCCACCAATGTACCTCCTGCACATCTGTCTCACCTCTGTACCCCCCTGCTCTTCTTCCCCACCTCTGTTCCCCCTGCTTTCATGCCCCACCAATACACCTCCTTTCACATCTGCCCCACTGCTCTACCCCCCTGCTTTTCTGTCCCACCACTGAACCCCCTTCTTATCTGCCCCAACACTAGACCCCTCTGCTCATCTGGCCCACCACTGAAGCCACTTCTCATCTGCCCCAACACTAAAACCCCTGCTCATCTGGCCCAACACTGAACCCCACCTGTTCATCAAACCCAACACTGAACCCCCCTGCTCATCTGGCCTAACACTGAACCCCCTGCTTATCTGGCCCAACACTGAACCCCCCTGCTCATCTGCCCCAAGACTGTACCCCCTACTCTTCTGCCCACTGCTGAACCCCCTTCTCATCTCTTCCACCACTGTACCTCCCTGCACATCTGCCCCAGCTCTGAACCCCTCCTGCTCATTTTCCCCACCGCTGTACCCTCCTGCTCATCTGCTCCACCGCTGTACCCTCTTATCATCTATGATATGCGTGATATACAGAGTGGTGAAAGGAAGGAGAAATGAGACACACCAACCTGTCCTGGCACACTCATCCTGCTGATCCAACTGTCACATCCAGCCCACGTGCTTGTATGTGATGTCACATACAAGTATCTGGAATGAATGCGCAATGATGATTCATGGCATTTTCTGAAAGCAGTGGGCCTGTGTGCAGGATCATACGTTGGGCCCCCGCAAGTGCGGCGCTCTGCGCCACAGGAAAAGTTGGGTGTGATTTTTACTGCGCTGAATACTGGCTCTGGCTTAAAGGGACACAAAGTGCAGGGGTTCAGTAGTAAGTGACACAAAGGTTCAGGAATAATTTCAACAAAGTTCCCAGAAGCTCAACAGTAATTCCACAAACTGTCACCTGATTGTGGTTTTCTCAATCACAGTGAAATCCCTTCTTTCTGAAATTGGTAGTGGTGACCAAGTGAGTCATCTTCCTCTAGATGGTGGCTGATGGTGGGTGATGGCTAGCAGGACTGTGTTTGGCTTTAGCAGTTGCCAATGACAGTCCTCCTCCTCCTGGAAACAGACACCGCCACACCCTAGCAGAACTGCACCCAATATCTTCCCCATCACAAAAGCTGATGATCTCAGCTACAGCAAAGTTAGAGAGCCAAACAATGTTTCCCATCTTTTACAATGTGTGGGGGCACAGAACCTCCCCCTCAGTGCGGGTGTGGTGTGGGGAACTATGAAATTGGAATGCATTAGTGACACTTCCCTGCGCTGCTCTGCTGATGGTGAACGAGTCGAGTGTCGGCAAAAGAGACTTTGTGTGCCGGGGGTTGCCTACCCCTGGTGTAGACTATATATACAGTGCATTCAGCGGTGTACAGTATATAATACACTTCAGGTGGCGCATCAATATATATACAGTCTAATATATATAAAAGTATTCACCCCCCTTGACTTTTTACCTATTTTGTTACATTACAGCCTTTAGTTCAATGTGTTTTTAATCTTTATTATATAGTATGAATCGGAACACAATAGTCTAAGTTGGTGAAGTAAAATTAGAAAGATATATACATAAAACTATTTTTCAGAAATAAAAAACTGATAATTGGCATGTGCGTATGTATTCACACCCTTTGTTATGAAGCCCAGAAAAATCTCTGGTGCAACCAATTACATTACCAATTATATATATATATATACATAAAACGGGGCATGGTAATTTAATTAGAAAGTCCTCACAATGGATCCATTGAAGCTCCTTGATATAAATATTAATTTCAAAATTTCCATATCAGACGGAAGTTCACCTTCCAGCAGGACAATGACCCCAAACACATTGCTAAAGCAACACTTGAGTGGTTTGAGGGGAAACATGTAAATGTGTTGGAATGGCCTAGTCAAAGCCCAGACCTCAATCCAATGGAAAATCTGTGGTCAGACTTAAAGCGGTAGTAAACCCACTGACTTTTTTTTCTTTCCCTACACCTGTAAGGGAAAAGGCATAATGAGCTAGTATGCACCGCATACTAGCTCATTATGAGATACTTACCTTAGAACGAGGCGCCGGCATCTCACCCGGTCCACGCCGAGGACGTGTCTTCCTGGTATCGCAGCTCCGGCGCTGTGAGTGGCCGGAGCCGCGATGTCGTCACTCCCGCGCATGCTCGTGGGAGACTTCTTTCCGGCAAGGTCCGGAGTTTGCCGTGCTTATAGCCGAGAATCCCCTGTGCGAATGCGCCGCTGCAGTCAGCGGCTCATTGCGAGGGAAAAATTAATACTGAAATATCTTTAAAAAAAGTCTGAGAAGAGATAAATTCCCCATCTCTTTACAACTAGGTGCCAGCACAACTGAGCATGCTTAGACATGCAAACAACTCTCATTTTAACTCCCATGCCTTTTTTTACAGAGAGCTATAGTAAATACCAAAATTAGCGCTTGGTTAAAAAGCATTTTTGGGAGTGAAAATGAGAGTTATGTAGCCCAATGCAAGTTTCAGTCATTGATTCTAATGGTACAATTGTCTTCCCCAAATAAATACTTTTCATGTTGAGATGAATGTATCTTTATCTCAAAGAAAATGTCTTGCAACAATGTTGCTTCTTCGTCATCTATTTTGTTTTTAGGAATGCTAGAATGTGTAAGATTTTGATGTTTTGGTAAAATATATTTTTCTATGTCACTTTCACTTGTTGCTGTCCATCTCACAAAAATCTTTATGAAAACTCACACAGGTCTTTACAAACCACAAACAATACCATTGTTGATGTAAATTTAAAATGAGTCACATTTTTTTGTGTTTTTTTTTTTTATTATTTCCAAATGATGCCAATTTGAGCCCAAAAAATGTGATATGTGTACCAACATAAGAAATAAAAAATGTAATTCCCAAAAATCAGAGGGTAACATCACTATTCTACACTCATACACCAAGAACCACCAAATATCACAGAATAAATCAAGAAGAAAAACTCCTGACTAATGTAATTCCACCACCTATATGTCCAAAGAAATGCAGTATATGTGTATTTATGTGTAGGAGGGCTCCACACATAGCAACACAGTGGCTCACAGGTTAACCCTTTTGCCTAGCAGCGCTGAGGATTTGGGTTTGAATCCCAAACATGCCACTTCATGTAGAGAAGTTGTCTGTTCTCCCTTTTTTGTTAAACATAACTCCTGACTCAGGTCCTTACATAAATTATGTCTAAATGTAGTATTTATGTGTAGGAGGGTTCCACCACCATTGCAAATTGTGTCATATGTTTTCCATGGACAAGGACTCTAATCAGCCTTAACATTTCCCCACCAGCACTAATTGCAGCCTCTTACCAAGCCACAACCCACAACCCACAAAATGACAGCTGTTTAGTTCACAGCATGCTGACAGTAATCAGCCATAACCAGCCTTCAAAACAGATGGCATATGCCAGAAACAGGTTGTTCAATGGCTCTCTGGCCTTCCACAGTACATCATTGCTTAACTTATTGCACTGGGACTTAGGACTGTTTTACACCATAGAGATGCAGCTTAAAAACATGTGGCAGCACAGTGGCTCACAGGCTAGCACTTATGCCTAGCAGCACTGAGTTTCTGATTTCCAATCCTGCTACCTGGCTAGAAGTTTGTATGTTGGGCTGTAAAAGTTTCTTTTTCACCACTGATGACATTTTTGATGGGTTTCACATAATGGAACCCCAAGAAATCACATTATAAATCAAGCAAGTGTGGGTTTGCACCAAATCTAGAACTGGGGTGTTATGGATATGGATGGCTAAGTCTGGTGTGATGCTGCACACATATTTTAATTTGGTGTGCTTGTTATGAATGACGAATGCTTTGTCACCAATTTGTGTGAAGCACCCCTCACAAAGTTGTCATTTCCTGTTTTGAACCCTCCACATGCCCAACAATGTACAAGTTTTATTTGGAGATTTTTGGGATCACTGATCATGGGCAGAGCCTTGGAATGTGTTATTTTGAGTTTTACCCTGCATAGATATCAATACTGAGGCATTTTTCCATTTGTAAAGAGTATGTGTTTCTGATGAGCAGGTGTGAGCACTTGAGGCCTACATGAAGAGACAGAATCAATTACACTGGTGGGTGTGTCCTTTACTGGGTGGGTGAGCAATCCTAGTTATGTTATTTAATGGCCTGCATGTGTGGCGGGTGTTTGGCCTAAGAACAGGCCTGAATTTTCCTTACAAAGATGGCTTCTCGGGCTCCTGACTCAAGAGCGAGTGTCATGTACGCCTAGGCTTTGGGTTGGGGGTGTTCTAGGGGCCCCTCTTCTAGGGGGACCCCTGGATAAATGAGAGGTTAAATAAAGGTGGAACCAATAAAGTACAGCACCATGTTGCGGGGTTTGATGCATTGGTGAAATTCTATGAGAATACAGGTAAAGCCGGAATACTGTGGTGACGTGGGTCTGAAGAGGATCGCTGTGGATGTTACAGAAGTTGCTGAATTTACAGGTCAGTGATATATTCGCTCTCCAGGATTTTGTGGCCAGTGGTCAATACAATGTTTCTTTTCATTCTGAGGATACCTGTCAAGTTGCATATGAGAATTGGGTGAAGATCTAGTAGGGAATAAGCTAACTAAGAAGATGGATATCGGTTTATTGTTTGATCTGGATTGTAGATCATGATCGTACATAGTTATGTGAAAGATATATTTGCATGATTATTATTGGGGGTGTGCATAGTCCAGTGGCGGCTGGTGCTCACAATTTTTCTGGGGAGGCGCAAACGAACTGAAAAATTCTGAAAAATACTGAAACAAAAACATCAATTGCAGCCTCACTATGCCATCAATTGCAGCCACTGTGCCCATCATATGCAGCCACTGTGTCCATCATATGCAGCCAACTGTGCCAATCATATGCAGCCAACTGTGCCCATCATATGCTAACTCTGTGCCCAGCAAATGCAACCTCTGTGCCCATCATATGCAGCCACCTGTGCCCATAATATGCAGCCAACTGTACCCATCATATGCAGACTCTGTGCCCAGAAAATGCAGCCACTGTGCCCATAATATGCAGCCAACTGTGCCCATAATATGCAGCCACCTGTGCCCATAATATGCAGCCAACTGTGCCCATCATATGCAGCCACCTGTGCCCATCATATGCAGCCACCTGTGCCCATTATATGCACCCACTTGTGCCCATCATATGCAGGCAACTGTGCCTATCATATGCAGACTCTGTCCTCGGCAAATGCAGCCACTGTGCCCATCATATGCAGACTCTGTGCCCATCATATGTAGACTCTGTGTCCATAATATGCAGCCAACTCTGCCCATAATATGCAGCCTCTGTGCTCATCAAATGCAGCCACTGTGCCCATAATATGCAGCCTCTGTGCCCATTATATGCAGTCAACTGTGCCCATCATATGCAGCCACCTGTGCCCATCATATGCAGCCACCTGTGCCCATTATATGCACCCACTTGTGCCCATCATATGCAGGCAACTGTGCCTATCATATGCAGACTCTGTCCTCGGCAAATGCAGCCACTGTGCCAATCATATGCAGACTCTGTGCCCATCATATGTAGACTCTGTGTCCATAATATGCAGCCAACTCTGCCCATAATATGCAGCCTCTGTGCTCATCAAATGCAGCCACTGTGCCCATAATATGCAGCCTCTGTGCCCATTATATGCAGCCAACTGTGCCCATCATATGCAGCCTTTGTGCCCCCCCGCCCGCTGTCTGCCTGGCACTTACCCCATCATGGTGGTGGGTCAGGCAGTGGCACAGGTGGCGAGCTGTGGGATGGTAGCACCGTGATGGCTCCTGTGTGTCCTCCGACTCCTCCGTGCATGTCTTCTTCCTGTATTCCTTGGCGCCAATGGGAGCGCCTGTGCCTTCAGCCAATCAGGTGCCCGGTATTACATCCGGGCCACCTGATTGGCTGATAGGTGGTTCTGTGTTAGCAAAGCAAATATTCATTTGCTTTGCTAACACACCTGGGTGCATTGCAAGCGCAACGGATTGTGCTCACAGGTCACCTTTTTTGACACCTATTAGAGCCTATGGCTCTAATCAGGTGCTTCAAAAACAACCCCCTGCTGCTATAATTCAGACGCCCAGCGCCCAAAAAGGGGCAGGATGCCTGAATAGGGGGTGTCTACAGCGGCCATGGATAGAGTCATGCAATGCATGACTCTATCCATAGTAAACAGAAGGGGTGGCTAGAGAGAGGGGGCGGCGCCCGGGCGTCTCTTATGAACGCACCGCCTCTTATGAACGCACCGCCACTGGCATAATTCCTGACCCACACCCCACTATGGCTGTTTTATGATTGCTTCTAAATCTCACATGTTAGACCTACAACTGCTATGAAATGATTGAGAGGAAAAGGAAGGTTCCTGCTAATTCATTCCTACTGTGTGTGTCAATGTAGTTTGTGCGCTGCATTTTTGGCTTTTGTATTCATTTTGTCTGTTTTTGCTTATGATAATTCTGCCATGTAACGTTTTTGGGGTTTGGGGCGAGAACTTCTCAGGAAGACGGCGGTGAGGAAGAACACAGCAGCAGGAGAAGTGGGTGGTGGTGGGAGAGACAGCGGCAGGAGACGATGGCGGCGTGAGTGACGGAGGCAGGAGATGATGGGGGCGGGAGTGACGGCGCCAGGAGAAGATGGCGGCTGAAGAGAGAACGCCAGGAGAAGATGGCGGCGGGAGACACGGCTTGGGGAGAAGACAGCTCAGAGCTATTTTACAATAAAGGACTTGGCAAAAACAGGCTCTTGTATTTTCTTTACATTTCATTGCTTTTTTTGGTGAATGGGTAGGGGTATGATGTACCCGATACCCATTCACATAGGGAGGACCAGGATCTGGGGGCCCCCTTGTTAAAGGGGCTTCCAGATTCTGATAAGCCCCCCACACGCAGACCCTTAGAATCACTGGCCAGGGTTGTGGGGAAGAGGCCCTTGTCCCCATCAACATGGGGACAAGGTGCCTTGGGGTGGGAGGTGCAGGGCCTCCCCTGCCCAAAGCACCCACCCCCAATGTTGAGGGCATGTGGCCTGGTATGGTTCAGGGGGGGCGCTCGCTCGTCCCCCCCCATCCTGACCTCCAGGCTGCATGCTCGGATAAGGGTCTGGTATGGATTTTGGATTTTTTTAAACAAAATTTGACGTGGGAGGTCCCCTCCGAATCCATACTAGACCCGAAGGGCCTCGTATGGACCTGGGGGGACTCCATGCCTTTTTTCAAGTTTTTTTTGTACATCAATTTGTTGTTTTTTGTACATTCAGCTGTCAGGGGTGAACCCCCCCCCCCGACAGCTGATGACTCATAAGGATGCGATGGCCAGCTTCCCGGCCCCTTGCTTAGCAACCAGCTATGTACTGTGAAGAAAAAAGCACAAAGCTTACATCTTAATCAGCAGCATATGTTGACAATAGGCGAATGCCACATGAGCATGGTTGTTACCATAATATTAATGCCTCGAATGCAAAACATTATTGTACAGAATGAAAAGAATCAAACATTAGTAATTGTGTTTTCTATGTATGATTGTGCTCAGTTCCGCAGCGTAGTGGTATTATTGTTATTATTATTATACAAGATTTATATAGCGCCAACAGTTTACGCAGCGCTTTACAATGTATAAGGGGGACAACACAATTACAGTACAGTTCAATACAAAAGGTACAGGAGGGCCCTGCTCGTAGAGCTTACATTCTAAAGGGAGGGGGTGGTGGTACAAAAGGTAATAGCTGCAAAGAATGATTTGATGGGGTGGCTCAGGGACAGTTATGTGGGTGTGGGATAGGCTTCCCTGAATAAATGAGTTTTCAGGGATCTCCTAAAGGTGGACAGGTTAGGGGCTGATCGGACATACTGGGGCAGGGAATTCCAGGGGATGGGAGAGGCTCTGGAGAGGTCTTGAAGGCGAGCATGGGAGGAGGTAACAAGGGAGCTAGAGAGCAGGAGGTCCTGGGAGGAGCGGAGGGGGCGATTTGGGTGATATCTGCAGATGAGGTTGGTGATGTAGATGGGGGCGATGTTGTGAATGGCCTTGTATGTTATGGTTAGCATTTTGAATTTTACAAGGTGGGGTAGGGGAAGCCAGTGAAGTGATTGGCAGAGAGGAGCAGCATGTGTATAGTGTATGTTTATAGTGTATGTGCATAGTGGTATGATCTGTTAGCTTCAAAGGTTCAAACCATGGTTTTGAATCCCACCGATGGTATCACCTAGTGAAAACTTTGTACTCAACAGCATAATTAGCCAATGCACATCAGTTTAGTTGATTACATCATTTTAACTCTTTGAATGCATGCAATGGTATGTAAGTATTCAATAATATTATGGTGTGGGATTCCAAAAATCCGGCTATTCAAAAATCAAGACAAAAAACTGTGTGCGGTCCCCCCCAGTCCACTCCAGGCCCTTTGGGTCTGGTCTGGATTTTAAAGGGAACCCTACGCCAAAATATAAAAAAAAATGGCGTGAAGTCCCTCCAAAATCCATACCAGACCCTTATCCGAGCATGTAGCCTGGCAGGTCAGAAAAGGGAGGGATGAACTGGATCGTACAAGGCCACATGCCCTCAACATGGAGTGGGGTCCCCCCCAAAGCACCTTGTCCCCATGTTGATGGGGACAAGGGCCTCTTCCTGACAACCCTGGTTGGTGGTTGTCGGGGTCTGCGGGCGGGGGGCTTATTAGAATCTGGAATCCCGATCTGTCCACTTACATGGTGCACGTCATATATAACTATGGGACGTGGTCACCGGAGGGCATTATCCGGAGACCCCACTCCCTTGTGCTATCACTGACCCATACTTGCCCCAGGCGGTGAAGTCACAAGGGGCGGGGTCTCTGAATGATGTCATCTGCCCCATCGCATCATCGGAGGAGGTTCATTTTTTTCATCTTCAGTGGGTCAGTGGCGGCAGTGGAGGCAGAGGAAGAAGGCCAGAGGAAGAAGAAGGGGGGAGAAGAAGCTGGAGGAAGACCGAAGGAAGAAGAAGGAGAAGACCAGAGGAAGAAGCGGGGAAGGAGAAGCCGGAGAAAGACTGAATGAAGAAGCGGGGGAAGAAGAAGACGACATTTTTAAGGACTGGTCAAAATCTGGCTATTTTTTTGTCACATTACACTACTGTTTTGGTGAATGGTCAGGGGTACGAAGTACCCCATACTCATTCACATAGGGGGGGGCGGCTGGGATCTGGGAGCCCACTTGTTAAAGGTGGCTTCCAGATTCTGATAAGCCCCCTTGCCCGCAGACCCCGACAACCACCGGCCAGGGTTGTCAGGAAGAGGCCCTTGTCCCCATCAACATGGGGACAAGGTGCTTTGGGGGGACCCCAATGCACCCTATCCATGTTGAGGGCATGTGGCCTTGTACGGTTCAGGAGGGGGGTGCTCGCTTGTCCCCCCCTTTTCCTGACCTCCAGGCTGCATGCTCAGATAAGGGTCTGGCATGAATTTTGGGGGGGATACCACGTCAATTTTTTTTACATTTTGGCATGGGGTTTCCCTTAAAATCCATACAAGGGCTAGGTATGGACTGGGGGGGACAGCACGCATGCCTTTTTACATTTTTTTGAATCTATATTGCCGGAAGCCGGAAATACATTACACCCGCGAGCAAGTTTAAATGACATTTTTTTCTTTAGAAATTTCATTATTGCTGCTGCATGTTCTAGACATTGCAAAGATGCGCCACTTTACAGGCAGACTAAGGGGACCCCCAGGCACAATATTTAAAGGAATTTTCCATTTCTATTGTTTCACTTTAAGCATCATTAAAATGACTGCTCCTTTAAAAACTTTTTTTGCATTGATACATGTCGCCCAGGACCCAGGTCCCCATACACTTTTTTATGGCAAATAACTTACATACGAATATATATATAAAGTATGTGGCGCTAACTAAAGTGACATGAAAAAAATGAATAAATAAATCTAAACACAATAACTTCCAGTTGCTATCAGATATATGCTGCAGCCGGTATTTAAGAACATAAACGTGACAACTCTTCACTACAACGTAAAACAATTCAAAAAGGTGTAGATAATTAAAGTGCAGATAATTACACTAATATAAACAAAGATATGAAAGGTAATTAAAAACATCAAATCTTCTCATAAAGTGCATAAAATAAAGTGCAAAGTCCAAAAAGTGCAGTTAAGCTCCAGTGCGGAGAGAATAAACCTCCGTAAATAGTTCATGCAAACAAAGCAACAAAGTGCAAGTGCAAAAATGAATTGATCTGTGTCAGCTTCCTCCAATCATTAACACAATCCGTGGTGCGCCACACGTTTCCCCAGCCTCTCACCTCTATTGGAGACCCCTACAGGTCAAGTCAAGCCTTCAATATGGAATAAACAGATCACAGCAATTGATCGACTTCCAACGATCGTCACAAAACTGTAGGAGCTGTTATACTTGTCGACATAGCGCTTTGTCCATGACAAGGAAGTCACACTACTGTCTATGGAGAGAGACTTCAATACATTACAGGCCTGTCACTTTATGAGAAGACTTGATGTTTTTAATTACCTTTTGTATCTTTGTTCATATTAGTGTAATTGTTGGAATTTATCTGCACTTTAATTACCTACACCTTTTTGAATTATTTTACGTTGTAGTGAAGAGTTGTCACGTTTATGTACTTACATAATGGCTGCAGCATATATCTGATAGCAACTGGAAGTTATTGTGTTTAGATTTATTTATTCGTATTTTCATGTCACTTTAGTTAGCATCACATACTTTATATATATATTTACTTTTTTCTGTGTGGGAACACTTTTTCATGTTGGCGGCTTCTCACATCCTTTAATTATTGTTATTTAAACTAATTTGGTTTTGCACATTTGTTTCCCCTTCTCTTTTAACTTACATACGAGCCTTCAATGAGGACTTTTGATTTTGCAGGTTTGAGCCCTATTGACTTTAACTATTCCTGCATATGCCGATTTGACAGGCATGTCTGTCCAGTTGAAGTCTTAATTGGGCGCTATTATCATGTACTGCGCAATCTCATATACGCGCTATAGTAAATGACCCCCATAGTTACTGGATTTCAGACTTGGCACAAAGGAGCCTTTAGTTGTACTTTAATATCATCTTTTCTTAGGTAACCAACGGTTTCCTGTTCTATATAGGAGAAAAGAAAATTAATTCCAGCGTGTACAAGCCCTTCCAACTGGCATTGATATTTCATACAAAAATATTATGTATATCCAGTCCATGAGTCATATTGCAGCAGATTTTTTCACCTTTATTATTACAGTGTATTATATGACACTTTTTAAATACTAACATCAGTCAAGATAAATATACAGGTATTTGCCAACTTATTTTATGTTTGAATGATTACTTGCTTGTTGCACATTTCACCCAAAGTATAGCAGCTTCTGAAATTAGAATCAGCTGAAAATGTATAAAAAGAACACTGTTAATTCTTCAGGGAGAAAAAAATGTAAACAAGCCTAGTCTGCATCAAGGTGCTTTGACAACAGCAATCATCTGCATAAACACATGCTAAACAACAAACAGGTGTTCTGTTTCACAAGTAACACCAGAATGATGCTTTTGAGTACGAATTATGCACAAACTGTTACAAGTAGTTTAAACCAGCTGTGATTACTATAATTAGTTGTTCACTTACATGACATGACTTTTGAAAAGATACTTTCCAAAGATTCACACTTGCGTTATAGTAATCCTAAGTATTGCAGTGGTATGATAACATTCATGTGTTGCATGTGTGTATCTAGGGGTTATGACATTGTATATATTAAAACCAGCTTAAAGTAGTATTAAAATCTTTTAGTTTAACACATTGAGTCCAGGTTCACACTGAGCTGTGGGAATGAAGCCATGCGAGTTCAGCTGAACTTGTATGATTTCACTCCCGCATGTCAGTCCCGATTTCGGCAGTGATTTCAGAGACATCTGTGCAGGTTTCTGCACAGATGTCAATGTAAATCGCAGCCCAAAATCGCAAAAAGTAGAACAGAAACTACTTTTTGAAAGCGGTGCAGCGCTGCAGATGCGGCACTGCACCGATTAGGACGGTGCCATTGACGGCAATTGCCGCTGATTTGACATGTCAAATCGCATGTCAAAACGCTCCAGTCTGAACCAGGGCTGAGTGTAGAGTTGCCACCTCATCCCTTTAAACCCGAACACGTTTGAATTACACAGGTTCTGAGGCTAATTAAATGCAGATAAGGCACCAAGGCCCCCCCTAATCCATGCGCCCGGCCCCTTATCTACATGCAGGGTGCCGTACTCGTGGATTTCAATGTTTTTTTTTTTTTTTTAAGCACATGATTAGAGCCTGAGGCTCTAATTGGCTTCAAAAAATGGTTGGCTCGGGGCACAGATCACTGCGCCCTGAGCCCACCCCGTTGTGTGGCAATAGAAAATTAATATTCACTATTGTCTTCCTGCTTCTCCTCCCGGCCGAACAGGAAGTGGGTCCTGAGATCGGGTAGGCTAGAAATAATTCAAATACAATGTGAAAATGAATATATGATTTTAAATTTTGACCATAGATGAACTTGGACTGTGCAGTCTAGAGTCAGTCTGTTAGTATAGAGAATTTCTATTCTAGGCTATGGGGCAGTGAGTTTCTATTGGTGCATACAGTGTAGGGAGACACACATCTAGTTCCTGCATGCAAGGGTGGCTCCATAAGACTGCAACCAAAAGAGCTACCCTGAAACAGGAAACTTGGGGCAGTGGTTATGACACCAGCTTAAAATAGAACATAGGCAAGGATTAAAAATTAAAGAACCTGCATACTCAGTAAGTGATTAAAATATCTGCTGAAAGTGCCTTAAAAAATGAGGGTTTAATATCACTTTAAAAAAGTTCCACTTTCAGAGAAAAACCTAAAATGTGCTACATTTTGGCTCTCCTCGGTTGCCGATCAGAAGGAGTTTTCCTTTCAGAAACTGATTTGACTGGTACTAAAAGCTATTTTTTTGCCCCAATTAATAAGATTAAAAGATGGACTTTCTGATTGGGTTGAGGGTTATATTTAGGATTTGTTCAGGTTTAGGGTACTGAGTGGCTAGTGGTAGGGATTGGGTTATGGAGGATTATTGGTGAAACTGTGGATTCATTTTAGTACATGGTGATAACCCCCCCCCCACCCAAAAAAATGTATGCACAATTTATTGGTGCTAAACAATTATGTGCTTGATTATATTTAGTAAAGAACCCTCTATTCAGTTCACTTCTAATTTTAGTGAATGGCTGTGTGTCTTTGTAAATTCCCTTTCGCGGAAAAGTTTTATCCCTATTTTGGGGTCACCAGTACGGTATTTATAGTTACATAGTTACATAGTAGGTGAGGTTAAAAAAAGACACAAGTCCATCAAGTCCAACCTATGTGTGTGATTATGTGTCAGTATTTCATTACATATCCCTGTATGTTGCAGTCATTCAGGTGATTATCTAATAGTTTCTTGAAGCTATCAATGCTCCCCGCTGAGACCACCGCCTGTGGAAGGGAATTCTACATCCTTGCCGCTCTTACAGTAAAGAACCCTCTACGTAGTTTAAGGTTAAACCTCTTTTCTTCTAATTGTAATGAGTGGCCACGTATCTTATTAAACTCTCTTCTGCGAAAAAGTTTTATCCCTATTGTGGGGTCACCAGTACAGTATTTGTAAATTGAAATCATATCCCCTATCAAGCGTCTCTTCTCCAGAGAGAATAAGTTCAGTGCTCGCAACCTTTCCTCATAACGAAGATCCTCCAGACCCTTTATTAGCTTGGTTGCCCTTCTTTGTACTCGCTCCATTTCCAGTACATCTCTCCTGAGGACTGCCCAGAACTGGACAGCATACTCCAGGTGCGGCCGGACCAGAGTCTTGTAGAGCGGGAAAATTATCGTTTTATCTCTGGAGTTGATCCCCCTTTTAATGCATGCCAATATTCTGTTTGCTTTATTAGCAGCAGCTTGGCATTGCATGCCATTGCTGAGCCTATCATCTACTAGGACCCCCAGGTCCTTTTCCATCCTAGATTCCCCCAGAGGTTCTCCCCCCAGTGTATAGATTGCATTCATATTTTTGCCATCCAAATGCATTATTTTACATTTATCTACATTGAACCTCATTTGCCATGTAGTCGCCCACCCCATTAATTTGTTCAGGTCTTTTTGCAAGATTTCCACATCCTGCGGAGAAGTTATTGCCCTGCTTAGCTTAGTATCGTCTGCAAATACAGAGATTGAACTGTTTATCCCATCCTCCAGGTCGTTTATGAACAAATTAAATAGGATTGGTCCCAGCACAGAACCCTGGGGAACCCCACTACCCACCCCTGACCATTCTAAGTACTCCCCATTTATCACCACCCTCTGAACACGCCCTTGTAGCCAGTTTTCAATCCATGTACTCACCCTATGGTCCATGCCAACGGACCTTATTTTATACAGTAAACGTTTATGAGGAACTGTGTCAAATGCTTTTGCAAAATCCAGATACACCACGTCTACGGGCCTTCCTTTATCTAGATGGCAACTCACCTCCTCATAGAAGGTTAATAGATTGGTTTTGGCAAGAACGATTCTACATGAATCATGTATATTGAAATCATATCCCCTCTCAAGCGTCTTTTCTCCAGAGAGAATAAGTTCAGTGCTCATAACTTTTCCTCATAACTAAGGTCCTCCAGTCCCTTTATTAGCTTTGTTGCCCTTCTTTGGACTCTTTCAGGTTCCAGCACATCTTTCCTGAGGACTGGTGCCCAGAACTGGACGGCATACTCCAGGTGCTGCCAGACCAGAGTCCTGTAGAGTGGGAGAATTATAGTTTTATCTCTAGAGTTAATCCCATTTTTAATGCACGCCAATATTCTGTTTGCTTTGCTTGCAGCAGCTTGGCATTGCATGCCATTGCTGAGCCTATCATCTGCTAGGACCCCCAGTTCCTTTTCCATCCTAGATTCCTCCAGAGGTTCTCCCCCTAGTGAGTAGGGATGAGCTTCGAGTTCCATCTCTTCATTTAATACGTTATTGAAATTCCCAATTATCACTGTTGGAATATCAGGCCATTGTGCCATTTTTTTCAAAAAACTTTTTTAGTACATCATCCTTATATGGGGGGGGGGGGGGATATACACATTCACTAAGAAATGCATTCTATCATTTATGGTACATAATAGGATTAGGTGTTGACTAGGGATGAACTTATGTGCGACTCGAACATGGGCTGTTCCCACTCCAGTGGCTCCTGAACCAGCGCTTAAGAGAGATCTCCTTCTACCAGTCGGGCTCAACTATCAGGTACCTAACAGGCGCATGTTTCCGGTGTTTAGAACAGTCTGACAGCAAAATGACATTTCAAAGGAAAAAAAGTCATTTAAAACTACTTGCGGCTATTAATGCATTGCCGGTCCGACAATACACATAGAAGTTCATTGATAAAAACGGCCCCACAGGGGAACCCCGAACCAAAATAAAAAAAAAATGACGTGGGGGCCCCCCTAAATTCCATACCAGGCCCTTCAGGTCTGGTATGGATATTAAGGGGAACCCCGGCCAAAATTTAAAAAAAAAAAAGACGTGAAGGGTCCCCCTAAATTCCATACCAGGCCCCTTAGGTCTGGTATGGATATTAAGGGGAACCCCGCGCCAAAAAAAAAAAAAAAAAAAGGCGTGGGGTCCCCCCCAAAAATGCATACCAGATCCTTATCCGAGCACGCAACCTGGCAGGCCGCAGGAAAAGAGGGGGGGACGAGAGAGCGCCCCCCCGAACCGTACCAGGCCACATGCCCTCAACATTGGGAGGGTGCTTTGGGGTAGCCCCCCAAAACACCTTGTCCCCATGTTGATGAGGACAAGGGCCTTATCCCCACAACCCTGGCCGGTGGTTGTGGGGGTCTGCGGGCGGGGGCTTATCGGAATCTGGAAGCCCCCTTTAACAAGGGGACCCCCAGATCCTGGCCCGCCCCCCTGTGTGAAATGGTAAGGGGGTACTTCCTACCATTTCCCTAAAAAACTGTCAAAAATGACAAGAGAATTTTTGACAATTCCTTTATTTAAATGCTTCTTCTTTCTTCTATCTTCTATCTTCCTTCATCTTCTTCTTCTTCTGGTTCTTCTGGATCTTCTGGTTCTTCCTCCGGTGTTCTCGTCCAGCATCTCCTCCGCGGCATCTTCTTACCTTCTTCTCCTCGGGCCGCTCCGCATCCATGGCATGGAGGGAGGCTCCCGCACTTCTCTTCATCTTCTTCTCTTCATCTTCTTCTCTTCATCTTCTTCTCTTCATCTTCTTTTCGGGCCGCTCCGCATCCATGCAGACATGGAGGGAGGCTCCCGCTGTGTGACGCTTCTCCTCTTCTGACGGTTCTTAAATAATGGGGGGCGGGGCCACCCGGTGACCCCGCCCCCCTCTGACGCACAGGGACATGATGGGACTTCCCTATGGCATTCCCCGTGACGCCACAGGAAAGTTCCGTCAAGTCACCGGGTGGCCCCGACCCCCATTATTTAAGAACTGTCAGAAGAGGAGAAGCGTCACACAGCAAGAGCCTCCCTCCATGCCAGCATGGAATGCGGAGCGGCCCAAGAGGAAGATGAAGAGAAGAAGATGAAGAGAAGAGCGGGCGCCTCCCTCCATGCCATGGATGCGGAGCGGCCCGAGGAGAAGAAGGGAGGAAGACGCCGCGGAGGAGATGCTGGACGAGAACACCGGAGGAAGAACCAGAAGATGCAGAAGAACCAGAAGAAGAAGAAGATGAAGGAAGATAGAAGATAGAAGAAAGAAGAAAGAAGCATTTAACCACTTGAGCCCCGGACCATTATGCTGCCTAAGGACCAGAGGTCTTTTTCCAATTTGGCACTGCGTCGCTTTAACTGCTAATTGCGCGGTCATGCAATGCTGTACCCAAACGAAATTTGCGTCCTTTTCTTCCCACAAATAGAGCTTTCTTTTGATGGTATTTGATCACCTCTGCGGTTTTTATTTTTTGCGCTATAAACGGAAAAAGACCGAAAATTTTGAAAAAAAATGATATTTTCTACTTTTTGTTATAAAAAAAATCCAATAAACTAAATTTTAGTCATACATTTAGGCCAAAATGTATTCGGCCACATGTCTTTGGTAAAAAAATGTCAATAAGCGTATATTTATTGGTTTGCGCAAAAGTTATAGCGTCTACAAACTAGGGTACATTTTCTGTAATTTACACAGCTTTTAGTTTATGACTGCCTATGTCATTTCTTGAGGTGCTAAAATGGCAGGGCAGTACAAAACCCCCCCAAATGACCCCATTTTGGAAAGTAGACACCCCAAGGAAATTGCTGAGAGGCATGTTGAACCCATTGAATATTTATTTTTTTTGTCCCAAGTGATTGAATAATGACAAAAAAAAAAAATATTTACAAAAAGTTGTCACTAAATGATATATTGCTCACACAGGCCATGGGCCTATGTGGAATTGCACCCCAAAATACATTCAGCTGCTTCTCCTGAGTATGGGGATACCACATGTGTGGGACTTTTTGGGAGCCTAGCTGCGTACGGGGCCCCGAAAACCAATCACCGCCTTCAGGATTTCTAAGGGTGTAAATTTTTGATTTCACTCTTCACTGCCTATCACAGTTTCGGAGGCCATGGAATGCCCAGGTGGCAAAAAACTCCCCCAAATGACCCCATTTTGGAAAGTAGACACCCCAAGCTATTTGCTGAGAGGCATGGTGAGTATTTTGCAGCTCTCATTTGTTTTTGAAAATGAAGTAAGACAAGAAAAAACATTTTTTTTTTTTCAATTTTCAAAACTTTGTGACAAAAAGTGAGGTCTGCAAAATACTCACTATACCTCTCAGCAAATAGCTTTGGGTGTCTACTTTCCAAAATGGGGTCATTTGGGGGGGGGGGGGGGTTTGTGCCACCTGGGCTTTCCATGGCCTCCGAAACTGTGATAGGCAGTGAAGAGTGAAATCAAAAATTCACACCCTTAGAAAGCCTGAAGGCGGTGCTTGGTTTTCGGGGTCCCGTACGCGGCTAGGCTCCCAAAAAGTCTCACACATGTGGTATCCCCGTACTCAGGAGAAGCAGCAGAATGTATTTTGGGGGTGCTCTAGAATTTCCTGGTAGAGGGATGGAGGGAGGAGCCTGGTAATGGCTCTGTGCACGGCGTGAGGATCCTGGGAACCCTCTCCCTGCAGCTGAGAGGAATGATCGGCCTGATGAGAAGGTGTAGGTAGCTTCCCTCCCCGCCCCCCCTGCTCATCACTCACTGAGATGTCTTGTGGTGTAAGCCAGAGGAAGTTTGTACCTGCGTCTGACTGCAACAAGCTGTAGTGAGTGTCTCTTTTTGTCCCAACTTCAACAACAACTAAAAGATAAGTACCGTATTTTTTTTTATTTTTTTTTTTTGGCTTTCTTTCTATTGCAATTGTCCTGAAGTGAAAAGGCAAAGGAAAAGTAATAGAACAAAAGAAAGGGAAAGGGAAAGAACATATTGAAATAAAACGAAATAAAATGGAATAAAAAGCGAAAGTAAATGAAGGCGAAAGAGCTGAAAAAGTAGAATCAAGTGAGCTAAGAAAAACAATAAAAACAGGGGAGAAGGAGAAGGTGAATGAGAGACAAGCCAACGGAAGAGTTGCCTCCCAGCCCCCACCTGCTTGCTGCTGCTGCTGCTGCAGTAGCTCCCTTTCTTGTGATTTTTTTATTTTTTTTTGGTCTTTGTTTGTTTTGGTTTTTTGCAAACGATATTAACTATAGGCTCGATAGTATAAACTATAGAATAAGAAGAAAATTCATAGTAACAAAATGTGGAACATATAAGCTCATACTGGAACTATACTGCTGAATATATAAATCATCTTGCTGAATACTTGAATTAGATTGCATTATACCGCTAAAACATTTGAATTATTTTTATGAGCACCTGTGCCCTCATGCACATGGGCTGTTGGGAGAACATTTTTTTTTAACTTTTTTGGCTTTTCTCTGCGTTTTTGCAATGGCGTCTGTGGGCGTTTTTGAGCGTTTTTTTTTTTTTCCTCCTCTTTTGGCTCTTTTCTATTGCAATTGTCTTGAAGTGAACAAGCAGGGGAAAAGGCGAAAGAGCTGAAAAAGTAGAATCAAGTGAGCTAAGAAAAACAATAAAAACAGGGGGGGGGGGGGAACAGGGGAGAAGAGAAGGAGAAGGTGAAAGAAAGACAAGAAGAAAGACAAGCCAACGGAAGAGTTGTCTCCCAGCCCCCACCTGCCTGCTGCTGCTGCAGTACCCCCCCTTTCTTGTGAAATACTTTTTTTTTTTTTTTTTTTTGCAAATGGTACTAATTATAGGCTTGATAGTACAAACTATAGAATAAGAAGAAATTTCACAGTAACAAAAATGTGGAACATATAAGCTTATACTGGAACTATACAGCTGAATACATAAATCATCTTGCTGAATATTTGAATTAGATTGCATTATATCGCTAAAACATTTGAATTATTTTGCTGAGCATCTGGGCCCCCATGCACACGGGCTGCTGGAAAAGCGCTGTGAAGACGCCGGTGTCTTTGCAGTGACTTTTTTTTTTTTTTTTTTTTTAACTTTTTCCAGCTTTTTTTAGCATTTTTGCAATAGCGTTTTTGAGCGCTTTTTTTTTTTTTTTTTTTTTTTTTTTTTTTTTTTTTACAGCTTAAGAACGCTTAAACAATTGAACAGCAACAAGGAATGCTTAATGTACTTAAGGTAGTAACATAACTTCTGGAAAACGGGGACTACTCATATCTCATTAATTATTTCTATTATTGGATTGTGGGGAGGATGCCGGGTATGAGAACGAAATAATAGAAACATTAGTAAAAATAAGTCAATTTAAAAAGGCTGGGAGATTTTTTCATCATTAAGAGACCCCAATCAAGGGGTATTCTGGAAGGCAGCTTTGAAGATCTTATAAATCCAGCCATAGAAACAAACATGAAGGGGAAAACAACAAGAAGTGCGGGAGCAATACCGAAATCACCTAGGACCAGCCTTGGCCCAAGTCCAGGCCCTATGAACAAGTATATACAGCAAGGAATCGGAGAAGGAGAGAAACAAGTGGGTTCAAAGGGCAGACAAACAGATACAAAAGAGAAGGACAACAAGGATAAAAAAGGCCAGTATAAAGTACAAACAGAAACCAGCCACCTCTCAGAACCCAGAATGGAGCCAGAAATGGGAGAGGAAGACAGAGGAAAGGAGGAAGGACAACAAGGGCCACAGTTGCCAACAAAACAGGATATGGAAAAAATGTTCGCGGCACTAGAGAATTCCCTAAAAGCAGAGATGTCAACACTCCATAAAGATATGGGATATATGTTAAACAGAGTGGAAGAAGTAGAGATCAAAGTAGACCTACATAAAAAAAACATAAAGGAACTAGATGACGAAATAAAGAAATTAAAACGGGAACAACAGGAACAATCATATAAAATAGAAGAGCAAGAAAATAGAGATAAAAAGAAAAACTTGAGAATACGTGGGTTACCGGAAACAGAACAAGCAGAAAATCTAATAGAAAAAATGAACAATCTCTTCAACCAAATCTTGGGAAAGGAAACAACTAACACAATAGGAATAGAAAGTGTCTCTCGAGTAAAAAAACCTCAAAGGTTCGCAAGGGAAACACCTAGAGATGTAATAGTACGCTTCAAAAAATGGGAAGAAAAAAAACAGATCTGGATAAACCTAAAGAGGAAAACACAAATAGAGTTTGCGGTAGGTAAATTACAAATATTTCAAGACTTATCTCAAGAAACGTTGAAAAGACGACGGATACTAAAGCCATTATTAGAAATCCTCCGGGAGCAAGAAATTCAATACAACTGGGGTTTTCCAGCATGTCTAATAGCAAGGAAAAACGGAATAAGTGCGAGGCTAAGACATGTGGAGGAGATTCCGGACTTTTGCAACAAACTAGAAATCCCCTCCCCAGAACTGGAAAAATACGCAAATAGTCAGGAGCGAATAACGGCAAGAGATGACCTACAGTGGCAAGTAAATTCAAGGATCAGACATCAAGATGTGGACTCTCGAGGAAATTAATATCTGAGAAAATACCACACAACGGTGCAAGGGGCCTTAGAGTGGAAAGGGGGGGGGGCTGGGGTTGACGGGATGGGAAAAAAGGAAAGTGAAAGGATTGGTAAAACACAACAAAAATGCAGGGAGAGGGAGACAGGGACGCACGGAGTGGACAGGGGGTCGCCCTATTAGTGCTTAGGCAGGGGGGGAATAGGGTGTCTTACAGAGCTCCGCCTCACAATAAATAGAGCAGAGGGGGCAGAGCGTGCCCCACAAAACAAAGTAAAACGCTCTCAGCTCTAGAGAATATGGGGGTAAAAAACCCATATCAAAAAAAGGGAGGGGGGGGTGGGAGGGGGGAGGGGAGGGGAAGGGAGGGTGGGAAGGTCTGATCCATATGAGTGGTTACAGAGGCGCACCTATTCTGAGATAAGGGAAGGGAAAAGGAAAAAAAAGGAACAAGAATGGAAAGAGTAAACAGTATAAAAATATCTTCCTATAATGTCCGAGGTCTAAATTCCCCGGGGAAGAGAAACATCATTTTACGAGAACTAGAAAAAAGTAATGCAGAAATAATTTTCCTACAGGAGACACACATATCCCAAAACTCAAATACCAAAATATATTCAAGAAATATACCAACATGGTATCAAGGAGACTCGCCAATAAGAAGGGCTAAAGGAGTAGCCATCGGTATAGGGAAAAACGTACGTTTTCTAATAGATCAAAGAAAAACAGACCCGGAGGGCCGATATCTTTTTATCACAGGAACTATACAGGGAGTAAAATATACATTGGCCAACGTCTACTGCCCTAACAAGAACCCTAAAAAATACTTGATCGATATAATAAAAATACTAATGGATTTCAAACAAGGAAAATTAATACTAGCTGGAGACTTCAACTTCAGCATGGACAATAAAATGGACAGTACCTCAATAGTAAGGGACAGAGAAGTAAAACAACTAAAGAAATTAAGAAGAATACTATATGAACAGCAACTAATAGACCCGTGGAGAATCCAGCACCCCAGTACAAAGGATTATACATACTATTCATCAGTACACAAAAGTTACTCCAGATTGGACTATATCATGGTCGAACATAGAAATCTAGAGGAAATAGAAGAAACAAAAATAGGGATAATAACTGCTTCAGATCATAGCCCAGTAACGCTGAGAATGAAAATAGAAGGAGAAGTACACGAAAGGGGGCCATGGAGAATTAATGAAAATCTGTTAGAAGACCCCGAGACCGAAAAAAGTATCACAGAAGAAATTAAAAGATACTTCGAGGAAAACGACACACCAGAGGTACAGAAAGCAACAATATGGGAGGCGCACAAATCCGTTATTAGGGGCAAATTAATAGCCATAGGGGCAAAAAAAAAACAAGAAAGGAAAAAAAATATGCAGCAATTGATTAAGGAAATCTATGAATTGGAACGAAAACACAAAAACCAAATAAATAATAAAATTTTTGGCCTATTATCACAAAAGCGAGAGCAATTAAAAGACTGGATGGAACAAGAAGAAAGGAAGGAGTATAACAGAGTAGTACAAGAAAAATTCAAATGGGGTAACAAATCAGGAAAATATCTAGCAAATTTGGTAAAAAAAAAGAAATCTTTGAATTATATTGAGAAGATTAAAAACGAAAAGGGAGAAGTGGTAAATAAAACTACGGATATAGCGATAACATTTCAAAAGTACTTCAGTTCTCTATATGCAATAAAAGGACAGGAAAGTTGGAAAGAAGCG
Source organism: Lithobates septentrionalis (assembly GCA_037952835.1). Lineage (NCBI taxonomy): Eukaryota > Metazoa > Chordata > Amphibia > Anura > Ranidae > Lithobates > Lithobates septentrionalis. Next base: position 7,459,960 of record JBBDGP010000264.1, on the reverse strand, counting down.
AATACAAGAACAAAGAAGATACAAGAATATCTAATAAAAGCAAACCTACCAAAAATAAAAATAGACCAATTGGAAGAACTGGAAAAAAATATCACGCAAGAAGAGATAAAACTGGCATTAAAGGAAACCCCCGTAGGAAAAAGTCCAGGACCAGACGGGTTTACGGTCAAATATTATAAAAAATTTGAAGAATACTTGATACCAAAATTAGCAGAATACCTGAATTCCATAGGTGAAGAAGAAGAAATAAGAAGTGAATCATTACTAGCACATATCACAATAATACCAAAAGATGGAAAAGACAAAGTAAACTGCTCAAGCTACAGGCCAATAGCCCTACTGAACGCCGATACGAAGTTGTACTCCAAGATCCTTGCCACCAGGATGAAAAAATTAATCCCACAGTGGATCAACCCGGACCAGACAGGTTTTGTCCCGGGGAGAGAAGGGAGGGACAACAGCCTAAAATCAATACTGATGTTGCATAAGAAGGTGCAGAAGGAGACCCCAGTTCTATTCCTGTCATTGGATGCTGAAAAAGCATTTGACAGGGTAGACTGGGGTTTCATGATGGATACATTACGGCACTTGGGTATTAGGACAAAAATGATGAAATGGATAACAAACTTGTATAACGGCCCGACAGCAGTCGTAAAAGTAAATGGTAGACTCTCTCCAAGAATTGAGATGCAGAACGGAACACGGCAAGGCTGCCCATTGTCTCCACTACTATACGTATTGGCCTTAGAACCACTATTAGCAACACTCCGAAATAACAAAGAGGTGGAAGGAGCGAGAGTAGGAGGAAAAGAGCATAAGATCGCAGCCTATGCGGACGACATCTTGATGTACGTCTCCAACCCAAGAGTGTCACTCCCAAATATACTGAAAGAAATAAAAAAATATGGAGAATTGTCAAACTTTAAAATTAACCCAATGAAAACGGAAATATTAAATATAGGATAAGAGAAAAAGGAAGCCCAGTTTTTACAAAAGGAATTCCCATTTACCTGGGTAAAAGAACTGAACTACCTTGGAATAAAAATAACTTCCAGAGTTGAAAAGATCTACCAGGCAAACTTTATTCCACTGATCAATGAGGTCAAAGAAGAAATGAAAAAGTTAAGAATACAGCCACTTTCATGGATAGGAAGAATAAATATGTTTAAGATGATGATATTACCTAAAATAAATTACAGATTACAGATGCTACCAGTTAAAATCCCCCAGAGCTTTTTTAAAATAATTAAAACAATGTTGATAAAATACATATGGTTTAACAAAAAACCAAGAATTAAATACACGCTGATTACAAGGAAAAGGGAGCATGGAGGCCTGGCCGCTCCAGATATAAGCAGGTACTATAAAGCCATAGTATTAACACGAATGTTAGAGTGGACAAACGAGAAAAGTGAAAAAAAATGGGTTGAAATGGAAAACATAATAAGCGGAGTCACACTGCATAAGATTATTTGGATACCACCGAAATACAGAACACTGGACACAGATACACATGAAATAACAAAAAATGTTTTAAAAATTTGGGACACCACTCACCTAAAGAATGAATGGAAATACAATTCACCACTGTTAGCACTCACAGGATCGAACTTTTTCACCCCCGGGAAGGAAATATTTGGAACTCAAGGTATAGGTAATCCACAATTAAAAGATATCACCAGAAATGGCAAAATAAGAACACGAGCAGACTTAGAGGAAATGAACGGATGGAAGATGAATGAATGGAACTACAATCAATTAAGGCACTTAGTAAGCACAATTCCACACCCACTGAGAGATGTAACGAAACTAACCGCACTGGAAAAGCTATGTAGTAAGGAAATACCATTAAAAAACGGAACATCAAAAATTTACAATATACTGACAGACTTGGAAGCACAAGAAAGACCAGAATACATAAAACAATGGGAAAAAGAGCTGAACTTAAAAATAGATAACCAAAAAGTGGAAAAAATGATTGAAATGGGATATAATAAGGCCTGGGATATGAAGACTATCGAAATGAACTATAAATTAGTATCAAGATGGTATATGACCCCAGTAAGAATACATAAATTTCAACAGGACAAAACACCCTTGTGTTGGAGAAAATGTGGCCAATCAGCAACGATCATACACATATGGTGGGAATGCCCAATAATAACGGAATACTGGAAGGAAGTGTTAAAGATCATAAAGGAAATAACTGGAGAAGAAATAGAACAAAATATCTGGACTTGTCTTTTCCATATACATAACAAACCTAAGAAACAATACATGAAATCAATAGTGCCTAACCTTTTGAATGCGGCCAAGGCATTGATTCCTAAGAATTGGTTAAAATGCGGAAAACCAGAGATAAGAAATTGGCTAGAGGAAATAGAATATTACTATAAAATGGAAGGAGGAAAGAAAAGGGATAATAGTAGATGGGAAAGTTGGAAAAAATACAAAGCCTCAGACATTTATTTAGATAAGATGAAAGAAAGAATAGGTGCAGAGCCTAGTGGATAAATGAATAACATAAAAGAATGGATCAGACACAGGAGGGGTACAGGGGGAAGGGGGGAGGGGAGGAGGGGGGGGGACAAAAAGGAAATTATATAATAGTGGGCTTACAGATATGGGAGGCGCTTGGTTGTTGGCTTTTAAAAATAATAAATAATACCCTTGAAGGGAATAAATAATAAAGAAGTGACGGAAAAAAAAAAAAAAAAAAAAAAAAAAAAAAAGAAAAAAGAATGTATTTTGGGGTATAATTTCACATATTTCCATGGCATGTTTGAGCAATATATCATTTAGTGACAACTTTGTGCAAAAAAAATAAAAATTTGTCTCTTTCCCGCAACTTGTGTCGCAATATAAAATATTCAATGGACTCGACATGCCTCTCAGCAAATAGCTTGGGGTGTCTACTTTCCAAAATGGGGTCATTTGGGGGGGGGGGTTTGAACTGTCCTGGCATTTAGAAGCTTATGTCACACATCACCCACTCTTCTAACCACTTGAAGACAAAGCCCTTTCTGACACTTATTGTTTACATGAAAAAGTAATTTTTTTTTTCCAAAAAAATTACTTTGAACCCCCAAATATTATATATTTTTTTAAAGCAAATGCCCTACAGATTAAAATGGTGGGTGTTTCATTTTTTTTTTTCACACAGTATTTGCGCAGCGATTTTTCAAACGCATTTTTTGAGGAAAAAACACACTTTTTTAAATTTTAATGCACTAAAACACTATATTGCCCAAATGTTTGATGAAATAAAAAAGATGATCTTAGGCCGAGTACATGGATACCAAACATGACATGCTTTAAAATTGCGCACAAACGTGCAGTGGCAACAAAATAAATACATTTTTAAAAGCCTTTAAAAGCCTTTACAGGTTACCACTTTAGATTTACAGAGGAGGTCTACTGCAAAAATTACTGCCCTCAATCTGACCTTTGCGGTGATACCTCACATGCATGGTGCAATTGCTGTTTACGTTTGACGACAGACCGCCGCTTGCGTTCGCCTTAGCGCGAGAGCAGGGGGCGACAGGGGTGCTTTTTTTTTTTTTTTTTTTCTTTATTATTTTTTTTATTTTTTATCTTATTTTTAAACTGTTCCTTTCATTTTTTTTTTAAAATCATTTTTATTGTTATCTCGGGGAATGTAAATATCCCCTATGATAGCAATAGGTAGTGACAGGTACTCTTTTTTGAAAAAATTGGGGTCTATTAGACCCTAGATCTCTCCTCTGCCCTCAAAGCATCTGACCACACCAAGATCGGTGTGATAAAATGCTTCCCCAATTTCCCAATGGCGCTATTTACATCCGGCGAAATCTAAGTCATAAAATGCTCGTAGCTTCCGGTTTCTTAGGCCATAGAGATGTTTGGAGCCACTCTGGTCTCTGATCAGCTCTATGGTCAGCTGGCTGAATCACCGGCTGCATTCTCAGGTTCCCTGTTGAGACAGGAGAGCCAGAGAAAAACACGGAAGACGGTGTGGGGGGGGGCATTCCCTCCCACGGCTTGTAAAAGCAGTCTAGAGGCTAATTAGCCGCTAGGATTGCTTTTACATGAAAGCCGACCGCTGGCTGAAAAGAATGATACCAAGATGATACCTAAACCTGCAGGCATCATTCTGGTATAACCACTCAAAGTCGTGAATGGCGTACCTGAAGACAAAAAAATGGTTAACAATAAAGCACAGTAAACGGTAAAGTATAAAAAATTGCATACCTGAAAAGCAAACATGATAAAACATAATAACAATAAAACATTGCAGAATAGAATACAGTAAAAAAGAGCAGAACAATAGAGAGAATAGAGAGAGAGAGAACAATAAAACGACAACTATTTTTTTTTATTTTATATATATATATATACCCTGTTTCCCCGAAAATAAGACCTAGCGTGATTGTCGGTGATGGCTGCAATATAAGCCCCACCCCCCAAATAAGCCCTGGTTAAAGTCCTTGTAGGTCTTATTTTCAGGGTAGGGATTATTTTCGGCAAAACAGGGTAGGGCTTATTTGGGGGGTAGGGCTTATATTGCAGCCATCACTGACAATCACGCTAGGTCTTATTTTCGGGGAAACAGGGTATATATTTTTTTTACACTTTTTTTTGTAACTAACTTTTATAACGGTAACCGGTTCCAGGTTCGGGTCTCTCAAAATGCGATGGCATCTTGGGAGACCCTGTGAAAGTGTGCCTAGTCTGTGGAATGCTGTACCCTACGCTAATACTCAACTAGTGCATGGTAGCGTTCAAAACATTCACCAATGCAAAGACCAGGATTGTCAGGACAGGAGGGACAATAATAGCGGGTGTCACGCCTATATCCGCACTTGCTGCAGACACAACATCTTTTTGGGGGGGTTTGTTGGGTAGGGGTACTCGGGAGGACATAAGGAAAATGCCTCTCATGCAGCCGACTGCATTTTCTTGGGGATGTGAATGGGGGAAGTACGGGCGCTGCAGAAGCGGTGGGTTCCCAATTAGGATTGGCGAATGCAGCAGGAAGGGCATTATGGGCACGGCGGGCCTGTGTTTGTCTTCTTGGTGGCAGCGGGACACTACTTGTGCTTGCCACCTCACCAGCTTTAACTGCACTTATGGGACTCGCCACGTCACCAAGTGTCACTGCAGTGCTAGTTTGACTACGACCGGGGTGTACTAGGCCGCTGGCGCTTGCCAGTTCAATAAAAAGCAAAAAAAAAACTGTTAGTGATCGCAGGGATCAGGCCTGACTCTGCGAACGCTGCAGTTATGCGTTAAGTGTTTTGTAAGTGACAGTGATCGATCGATACTGCACTTGGGTGGGCTGAGCTGGGCCGGGCGGAGGGGCAAAATGCAGGTGCTAGCAGGTATCTGGGCTGATCCCGCTAACACTGCGTTTTTGGGAACCCTAAACTGCTGGGGACGCTAGTATAGATCTGATCGGATTAGATATTGATCCGTTCAGATACTATACCACTAAGGGAGGTGTATGCTGCGTGCGTGGGTGTTAGCGGTACTGGCGCTAACCTGACGCTGCTTGGGGCTGGTGCTTGCCAGTTCACCAAAATACTACCAAAAAAACTGTTAGCGATCGCAGGGATCAGGCCTGACTCTGCGAACGCTGCAGTTATGCATTTAGTGTTTTGTAAGTGTCAGTGATCGATCGATACTGCACTTGGGTGGGCTGGGCTGGGCCGGGCGGAGGGGCAAAACGCAGGTGCTAGCAGGTATCTGGGCTGATCCCACTAACACTGCATTTTTGGGAACCCTAAACTGCTGGGGACGCTAGTATAGATCTGATCGGATCAGATATTGATCCGATCAGATACTATACCACTAAGGGAGGTGTACGGTGCGTGCGTGGGTGTTAGCGCTACTGGCGCTAACCTGACGCTGCCTGGGGCTGGTGCTTGCTTGCCAGTTCACCAAAATGCTACCAAAAAAACTGGTAGCGATCGCAGGGATCAGGCCTGACTCTGTGAACGCTGCAGTTATGCATTTAGTGTTTTGTAAGTGACAGTGATCGATCGATACTGCACTTGGGTGGGCTGGGCGGAGGGGCAAAACGCAGGTGCTAACAGGTATCTGGGCTGATCCCGCTAACACTGCGTTTTTGGGAACCCTAAACTGCTGGGGACGCTAGTATAGATCTGATCGGATCAGATATTGATCCGATCAGATACTATACCACTAAGGGAGGCGTATGCTGCGTGCGTGGGTGTTAGCGGTACTGGCGCTAATCTGATGCTGCCTGGGGCGACGCATATCACCGCCGGGCGATCAGGGGGCTAAACCTTTATTCGGTAATAAACGGCGGGTGCCCTGACACTATAAAAAATAAAGGAACTAACCAGCATCAACCGTAACACTTATACGGTGATCAGTGGTGAAAGGGTTAACTAGGGGGCAATCAAGGGGTTAAAACATTTATTCGGTAGTATATGGGGGTCCCTGTCGCTATAAAACGCTCACGGCGAACCTAAATATTTACGTCCCTAACTAGCGTCACCAGCGACACTAATACAGCGATCAGAAAAACGATCGCTTAGTGACACTGGTGACGGGGGGTGATCAAGGGGTTAAAACTTTATTAGGGGGGGTTAGGGGGGTACCCTAGACCTAAAGGGGGCTAACAGTAACTGTCCTAACACTGTAACTGTCACAAACTGACACCTAGCAGTAATCAGAAAAAAAAAAAACCTGCTTGGTGTCAGTTTGTGACGGGGGGGGGGGTGATTGGGGGGTGATCGGGGGGCGATTGGGGGGGGGGGGTCAGGGTGTTTTGTGTGCCTGGCATGTTCTACTGAGTGTGTAGTGTTGGTGCACTCACATTGATGTCTTCTCTCCTCGGCGCTGGAACGGAAACTACCGAGCCGAGGAGAGATGATATAATTTCCTTTGCTGCTGTTTAGCATACAGCAGCAAAGGAATGTTCCCATTGGCCGGCGGCGATCGCGAGGGGGGCCACGAACGGATGGCCTCCCCCTCACCTCCGATCGCCGGGGAACAAAATACGACCGCCTCGGGCACCGGGGGGGGGGTCCGATCGGACCCCCCACCCGCGGAAGGCAAATCACGTGCATGTACGTGATTTTGCCTGTCCGTGCCACCTTGCTGACGTACATCGGCGTGAGGCGGTCGTCAAGTGGTTAAATAAAGGAATTGTCAAAAACTGTCTCTTGTCATTTTTAACATTTTTGACAGTTTTTTAGTGAAATGGTAGGGGTACTTTTGTACCCCCTTACCATTTCACACAGGGGGGAGGGCCGGGATCTGGGGGTCCCCTTATTAAAGGGGGCTTCCAGATTCCGATAAGCCCCCACCCGCAGACCCCCACAACCACCGGCCAGGGTTGTGAGGATGAGGCCCTTGTCCTCATCAACATGGGGACAAGGTGTTTTGGGGGGCTACCCCAAAGCACCCTCCCAATGTTGAGGGCATGTGGCCTGGTACGGTTCAGGAGGGGGGGCGCTCCCTCGTCCCCCCTCTTTTCCTGCGGCCTGCCAGGTTGAGTGCTCGGATAAGGGTCTGGTATGGATTTTTGGGGGGACCCCACGTCGTTTTTATTTTTTAATTTTGGCGCAGGGTTCCCCTTAATATCCATACCAGACCTGAAGGGCCTGGTATGGAATTTAGGGGGACCCCCACGTCATTTTTTTTAAAAAATTTTGGTTGGGGGTTCCCCTGTGGGGAATTCCCATGCCGTTTTTATCAATGAACTTCTATGTGTATTGTCGGACCGGCAATACATTAATAGATGCGTGTAGTTTTAAATGACTTTTTTTCCTTTGAAATGTCATTTTGCTGTCAGACTGTTCTAAACACGGGAAACATGTGCCCCTTTACAGGCATACTATAGACACCCCCCAGCTACAAAATTTAAAGGGATATTACACTTTTATTGTTTCACTTTAAGCATTATTAAAATCACTGCTCCCGAAAAAACGTCAGTTTTTAAAACTTTTTTTGCATTGATCCATGTCCCCTGGGGCAGGACCCAGGTCCCCAAAAACTTTTTATGACAATAACTTGCATATAAGCCTTTAAAATTAGCACTTTTGATTATTCATGTTCGTGTCCCATAGACTTTAACCGTGTTCGCGTGTTCAAACTGATTTTTTGCCTGTTCACATGTTCTGGTGCGAACCGAACAGGGGGGGTGTTCGGCTCATCCCTACTAGTGAGTAGATTGCATTCATATTTTTGCCACCCAATGCATTAATTTACATTTTTATACATTAAACCTCATTTGCCATGCAGTTGCCCACCACATTAATTTGTTCAGATCTTCTTGCAAGGTTTCCACATCCTGAGGAGAAATTATTGTCTTGCTTTGCTTAGTATCGTCTGCAAATACTGAACTTGAGCTGTTTATCCCATCCTCCAGGTCGTTTATGAATAAATTAAATAGGATTGGTCCCAGCACGGAGTACTCCCCATTTATCACCACCCTCTGCCTTTCTGGTGTGACTCGAGGTACCGGTAGTATTTTTAAGAATACTATTTTTGGGGTCCTTTTCCTTAATTTAGCTCCTAAGTCCCTAATGTTGTTTTTTAGGACATTCTATCTTCCTCTGACTGTGTCATTGGTGCCAACGTGCAGGGTCTTCCCCAGCCCCGCCCAGTAATCTGTCCACCATATCCGTGATGTGTCGAACCTGAGCGCCCGGTAGACAACATACAATTCGGTGCTTCAGGTCTTTGTGACAGATTGCCCTCTCTGTTCTTCTAAGAATTGAGTCCCCTACCACCAGAATCTGTCTTTCCTTTCCCTTGGCTTTACTCCCACCCTCACTGGAGGAGTTATTCCCCTGGCATCTAGGGGCGTCACTTTGCTCCAGCAATGCTGGTCCCTGACTGGTTTTACCAATGTCACGCAACGGGCGTACTTATTGGTATGTTCCAGCCCAGGACCGGCCTCCCTGACGGTTTCCCCTCTACCCTTCCTGACTGTCAGCCATCTACTCTGCTCTGGTGCCTGCCCCTCTTTATCTCCACCCGCCTCTGTGCTGGCCCCTGCTGGCACCTGCCTGGTACGATCCCAACTCTCCTTTAGTATGGAGAGTTTTCTCAGTGTTGACAGTTGCTTCCCTATATTCAGAACCTGAGCTTCTAGGGAAACAACGTGCTTACATTTTGCACAGCAGTATTCGCCCTCGATCGGATGATCAAGGAACGCATACATGCCGCAAGATGTACACTGAGGCACTTTTCCACACCCGCTGGGCATTGTACCCACTAATTTAATGGGGATTGGGGATTATACCCTGTCCAAATTACCTTAACAACTAGATTCCTGACACTAATACTCAACAATACACAGGTACTCAACAATACAATACATAGGTACCCGCTCACAGCACTCGTGTACTCACAGCACACGTGCACTAACAGCACACAGGCACTCACACCACATGGGTAATCACAATACACAGGTACTCACCATACACAGGTACTCACAATACTCTGGTACTCTCAATACAGAGGTACTCAGGCACTCACAACACACAGGTACTCACATACACACAATACTCAGGTACTCATAATACACACAATACTCAGGTACTCACAATACACTGTCAGCCAGATTTTGTTTGTGTCTCTGTGTCCCTCTGCACAGCCTCCCTTTTAGCTTGATTAAAAGGTACCTTTTCAGCAGCAGCAGCAGATTCTCACTCTTAACTGTGTGAGAAAAACTTGGGATTATGGGTAAACCTTAAAAGCTCCAGCCCCCCACGAAAAATTAAAAGTCAGCAGCTACGAATATTGCAGCTGCTGACTTTCAATATTAGGACACTTACGTGTCCAGGGAGCCCGCAAAGTCGGCACCCCAGCCGATTTTCGGATCGACTATCGGGTGCTGCCACCACCATTCCTAGTAAGGGAACCCAGCAGTCAAAAACAGGTACCTGTTTCCCCCTCCCCCCTGAAAGGGGGCAGGAGACGGACAAGAGGAAGTTCCACTTTTGTGTGAAACTCCACTTTAAGAGGGCTGGGCAGGAAGACACATGCCCCCTTTTATGACACGGCAGTGAGAGGAGAGCCTCCACTGAAGCATTTTCAGCTTGGACCAATGGTGCTTTACCATTGGTCCAAGGTTCCAAGCTGTCCATTGAGCTCAGTGCCTCTGAAAAGAAGTCAGAGGCACTGTGAGCTCATCCTCTCAGTCTGCTGCAAACAGCGTGCGCCAGCTAGTATTTAAACTGGTTGCTCTGTATATAGCTCCTGACAGGCTGTGCAAGGAGTCCCGTACATTTTTACCAGTGGTGGAGTAGGACTTCGGCTACTCCAGGTCGTGGAGCTATGACCCATGAAGCTCGACCATTTTTTTTTCTTTTTTATGTTCATGGCAGATGAGGCTCTGCCTCACCTGCCTCTCCTGGCTGCACGTCCCTGTTTTTTTTTTAACGTATTCAGCTTTTTGTTTCTATACCATTCTTCTCCTCCTATAGAACTACTCTTCTCCCCTTGCCTAGCCTAGGGAACAAACTCCTATAGTTTGATACACTGCAAAAAAATAAATTTGTAATATGCCTGAAAAATGCCTGTAAACCTGAAAAATGTCTGAAAAAAAAAGTTTCAAAAGCACCAGGAATATGCTTTGCTTACATTCTGTTCAGGTGTGACTGCAGACTAAGGGCCAGTTTACACTGCTCCGACATGTTCTCTGACTTCGAGAGCACAAGTCGCATGACATGTCAAAATCAATGGTTCCCTATGAGAGCTGTCTTAACTGGTTTGACTTGTGTCGGTCGACTTTGAAAAAGGTTCCTGCACTACTTTGGTCTGACTTGGGCGTGATTTTAGCCCTTGATTTGAATAGAAGTCGCATTCAAGTCAGATCATTATCTTAACTGATCCGACTTGTGGCATGCGACTTGTGCTCTGAGATCAAGTGTATGCAATGTTAGCAATGTAAAATCCCATAAAAAAGTTGTGGCCCCCCCCCCCCCCCAATCCATACCAGGCGCATCTGCCCCCACATTGGCAGATGATCGAAGAAACTTGCAGAGCTGTGTTCTGAATAGACAAGCTCTTTGCTTATCTGTCTCTCAGTTACCTCCCCAACGCAAATTTCCAGCTGCTTTTATCTCCTGTGTCAGAGAGCTTGTCAGAAGTTATCATGCTGATTTTCATGCAAAAGGTACAGTCCTCCCAGCGTCCATCAAATTTATCTTGTCTTTAAACCTAAGATGTTTACAACATACTAATACATATCGTACATCTGACTTCTATCCATCAATAAACCATTATGGTCCTCCCGCATGGCATTGCAACAATCTAGGCATTTCCAATTCCCTGGGACTTAGTCCAGGGGTAACCAAACATGGTGCCCAAATTTTTTCGAATCTGCCAAGGCTACCCCTATGTTGATAAATATATTTTTGCATAACCAAGGTATTTCCCATATGTGTTATCCAGGAGGCCACTGAGGGTGAGGAGACCGATTTCCAGCCAATCAGAATAAGTTTGCGTGCCTGGAACAATGCCCTAGAGAGTGCTATTCTAGTCATCTTTTCCGGGACAACTTCCTCCAGTACCCCTAGTATGCAGTGAATTGGATCTAAGGGGACGGTAGTCCAGGACACTTGATTGAGCGTCCCAAGCACCTCACTCCAGTACCTATGGAGTTTTGGGCATCTCCAGAGTAAGTGGATGAGATCGCCTTGATGTCGCCCACATCTGCTACATAGAGAATCTGGCCGCCTACCCATTTTATATAATCTAAGTGGGGTGTAGTATACTCTAAGTACTATATATAATTCGGAGATCTTTTGAGCCACGTTGAGAGAGCATATATTGATTGATTGCAGGACTTCCTCCCATTGGTCTCCTGTTAGTGGACCTACATCTTTCTCCCATAGGGACAGTGCCTTAGTTGGGTGAGCTTTTAAGTGATGTGTCAGTAGCATCTGGTAGCAATGTAAGATAATCCCTTTAGTTTCTGCGCTGGTCTGCAATAAATGGAAAATGGTGGTGCTCGACATAGCCCAGTGGAAAGCGTCTCCCTGCGCGCCCACCGCATGTCGGAGCTGGAGATAATGGTAGTACATAGTAGTTGGTAGATTAAACCTGGCTTTTAGTTCAGGGAAAGACAGCAACTTGCCGTTCTGAAATATGTGCGATAGTAAAGTCACACCAAAGGAGTGCCACTTGGGGCACTGTTTTAGTTTTGCTAGTTCGACATAGCAGAGGTTCCCCCATATTGGACTATATTCAGTAAAGCCAGTCACCTCTTGTATCTGTCTACCCTTATTCCAGATTTTCTGCATTAAAGTGTAGGTGGGTGTTTGTTTATTAGATTTGTGGAACATCTGAGCCTCCAAGCCCATCGGAATAGTTTCCGCTCCAGACCCAGTCAGCATCAGCCGTGCCGAGGAGCCAGCCGGATCCTGGGCCATGGAACCAATCCGATGCTGCATTTGGGCCGCGATATAGTACAGCCAAGGGTTGGGCACTGCCAATCCTCCACTGTCCTTAGGGTTCTGCAACTGTTCTAATTTAATTCTGGGGGGGCCTGTGTTCCATAGTAAATGTCTAAAGAGGGTGTTAACCACCCTAAAGATTTTCAGTTGGATCACAACCGGAGAGTTGTGTAGGAAATATAGTAGCTTTGGCATCAGTATCATTTTTATTAAATTGGCCTTACCTGCCAGCGAAAGTTTAAGATTGTTCCAAGTGTTAATTTTGTCTCTAAATCTAGACAGTAAGGGGTGTATATTAAAATGGCAATAGTCCGCAAGTTTAGGTGATATTTGTATTCCCAGGTATTTGAATGAGGTCACCACCGGGATCGGGCAGGAATCATGCAGGTCCACGGCTCGCTCCCCATCCAGCACCATCAGGGCCGACTTGGACCAGTTAATCATCAGGCCAGAGAAGTGCCCGAATCCTGAAATAATGGCGGTCACCTCAGCCAAAGAAGAAGTGGTGTCCCCCAGGAAAAGCATCATGTCGTCGGCATATAACATAATCTTCTCGTGAAGGTCACCATACCTAAACCCTGTGATCCCCTGACTTGCCCTCACCACAGTCGCCAGTGGCTCAATAGCGATGGCAAAGAGCAGGGGGGACAGCCCTGCCTTGTGCCCCTGCCCAAAGCGAACGCATGAGACATCCTGCTGGACATCCTGATAGTCGCCTGCGGGGAGGCATATAACAGGTTAGCCCAGGCTATGAATCGGTCTCCAAACCCAAACTTGGATAGCACTGCCCATAGGTATCGCCAGCCAACGCTGCCAAATGCCTTGTTGGCGTCTAGGGACAACAGAGCCCTGTTTCCTCCATTGTCTGCCTGCAGCTGCATGTTTATATATAGGCCACTGAGATTGGTGGCCGTGGATTTTAAAGCCTGTCTGGTCAGGTGATCCGGTTGACCCGCAGCGCCAAGACCTTAGCCAGCATTTTAACATCGCTCTGAAGGAGAGATATAGGCCTGTAGGAACCTGGGTCAACCGGATCCTTCCCGGGTTTCAGCAGCAGGATTATGTTTGTTCTAGTCATTGAAGGCGGCAGACGTCCCTCCTCGAGGGAGGCATTAAATACTTCTAGTAAGTGTGGCATTATCTGTTCACCATATTGAGTAAGGACCTCCATGGGATGCCATCTTCCCCCGGTGCCTTACACGTGGGAAAGGAGCATGCCGCACTTTGTAGCTCCTCCAAGGTCAGAGGGGCCTCCAGCTGCTGCCTGGCCTCCTCCGACAGAGAGGGCAGATCAATCCCCGACAGATAGGCTTCAAGATCAGTATCTGAGTAGCCATCCCTCGCCCTGTAGAGGTCTTTGTAGAAGGATGCCAGCTCAGATATAATGTGTTCTGGGTCATTAACCACCCTGTCATTGGCGGCGCGGATCGCTCCAACTGCCGGGGACTGTTGCTGCGACCTAGCTATCCTTGCCAGTAGGCATCCCGTTTTCTCCCCTTCCTCATAAAATGCCAGCTTGGTGAAGAATCTCTTGCGTTCTGCAGTGGAGGATCTTAAGCGGTCCAGAGAGTCCTGGGCTGAAATCCATGCCTCCCTTGCAGAGTCCGTAGGATCCATGACATAGGATAGTTCCAGCTGACGCCCCTGGTCCCCCATCTGTTCCAGTAGGGCTGAGGAGTTTCTTTTAACTGTAGCTATCTCTGCAATAAACACCCCCCTGAGGTAGGCCTTGAAAGTTTCCCATTTTTGGATCTTATCCGTAAAGTGACTATGAGATTGAAAGAATCAATCAATTTGGGTTGCTATTTGCTCTGGGGAGGTGAACAGTTTGAGCCAAAATGCATTAAGCTTCCAAGGCGCCTTGGGCAATGAAGTGGGGGGTTGGGCAGTCAGCCAGAGGGCCACTGGCGAATGATCAGACACTCCACGAGGAAAATACTACACCCTGGATGTGTGATGCTGGAAGGGTACTTAAAGTGGATGTAAACCCAATGTCATCCTTTCTAAACTACTGCCATAGGGGTTATCTATAAGGATATACATGCCTCCTGCATGTATCTTTACCTGTCAAATGTCTCCCCTCTGTCTGTTATTAGACCCAAAAAATGGCATATTCTGTGGGTGGGTCTGTTGTCTGGAGCTCGGTGGGTGGAGTCGTGATGTCAGAAGACTCCCCACCCACCTCTACACTCCCCCTGTCAGAATGCATTTTCTCCTGTGTATTTCTAACACTGAACTTCTGCTATGATCTCTAACATCCAGTGAAAAGACTTCAGCATGCCCAATTATGCTAAGGTGTGGAACAGCCAATCCTTGCAGAGCTGCTGAAGAAAGGAGTGGGAGGGAATTAAAAAATACTGCATGTGTTTTAGGCTGGTGCACGAGATATGTAAATCACCTGTCACTCACAGCAAGGGGGAGGATTTGACAAAGTTATTCTCAGTTTGTCAAGATTTATCTCACTGAACAATAAAAGAGGATTGCTCAGAGATGGATTAACTCTGTGTGGCAAGACTGGGCTCAAATGATAGGAAATCTTATACTCTACAGTATGATATAAAAAAAAATTTGGGTTTACATCCACTTTAAGTTCCACCTTTGCTACTGCTCCTTGCCTCAGTGTTTTGGCTGCTCCTGCTTGTACGCTGTTTGTCGTGTTGCTGCCAGATTCTGTAGCCATTTTCTTTTGATCTTGCCCTTGCCCTGTATCCAGTAAGCTGCGAGCTTGATCCCATCCCAGTTTTGTTTTCCCCCTTGCCATCTGCTCCCTGCTCTCCCCTGCCTTATGTGTTTCTCATTTGTACATTTGTATGTATGGTATATATAGAGTAAGTGTGGTTAGGATTGCTGGGTAGGCATTTGTTATTTAGTTTTGCTTTTCATGTGTTCTTATGTTTATTGTTTGCTGGTGTGAGCTTGCTTTCGGTGGTATTTGATCACCTCTGTGGTTTTTATTTTTTGCGCCATAAACAAAAAAAGACCGACAATTTTGAATTAAAAACAATATTTTTTACTTTCTGCTATAAAACATTCCCAATAAAAAAAGTAAAAAATCGAATTTCTTCATCAGTTTAGGCCAATATGTATTCTGCTGCTAAAAAATCCCAATAAGTGCATATTGATTAGTTTGCGCAAAAGTTATCGCGTCTACAAACTATGGCACAGATTTATGGCATTTTTTTTTTTGTTACTAGTAATGGCCGCAATCAGCGATTTTTAGCGGGACTGCGACATTACAGCGGACAAATTGGACACTAAGTGACACCATTTTTGGGGACCAATGACACTAATACAGTGATCAGTGCTTAAAAATGCACTGATCATTGTATAAAGGACACTGGCAGGGAAGGGGTTAACACCAGGGGAGATCAAAGGGTTAAGTGTGTCCCTGGGAGGTGCTTTCTAACTGTGTGGGGGGCAGATACAATGGAGGAAAGAGAGATCCGTGTTTCAGCTGAAACACAAGATCTCTCTTTTGCTCCCTGACAGATCAGCGGTTTGCTTGTTTACATAGGCACACTGCTGCTCTGTCTCTTCACAGAACGATCAGCGGGACACGGCGACCGTCGCTCTTTTTTGTAACCTGTCTCTCGCAAACCTACTTTCGACCTACTTTCAATACTCCTAAAGTTTTACTTTAGGAGCACACAAACTCCTCTTGTTTAGTTTAAACTATTTTTAGCATAAAGGTTGCACCCCAATGAAAAGTCAGCCAGGTGTTCCAGAAACTAAATCCTTCCCTCTTACACCAAGACCCAAAACCATCTGTAGCGCACTACCCCAGTAGGAGCTGCTGGGTAGTTCATTCTTTTCTGTAGTGTGGTTCCATTACCCCCCTTGCTTCATAGATTGACACAGCAGACAGTCCAGAACATTTAAACATTTAACTTTATTCTTTTCCGCCACTCATTGCGGTACTGCATTACAGAGTCACTCTGAATAACTCTTACAGATTTGGCATTAAATGAAGCAAATCCTGTGAATACATAGTCCAGATCATGTAGAGTCACTGTAAATAACTTTTAACCTGAACTTGCTCACAGTTATGCCCCGTACACACGGTCGGATTTTCCGATGGAAAATGTCCGATCGGAGCGTGTTGTCGGAAATTCCGACCGTGTGTGGGCTCCATCGGACATTTTCCATCGGATTTTCCGACACACAAAGTTGGAGAGCAGGAGATAAAATTTTCCGACAACAAAATACGTTTTCGGAAATTCCGATCGTGTGTACACAAATCCAACGGACAAAGTGCCACGCATGCTCAGAATAAATAAAGAGATGAAAGCTATTGGCCACTGCCCCGTTTATAGTCCCGACGTACGTGTTTTACGTCACCGCGTTTAGAACGATCGGATTTTCCGACAACTTTGTGTGACCGTGTGTAGACAAAACAAGTTTGAGCCAACATCCGTTGGAAAAAATCCTAGGATTTTGTTGTCGGAATGTCCGAACAAAGTCCGACCGTGTGTACGCCCTATAACACTTTGCAGCTCTCCTTCCTCCTGTTTGTTACTACTTCCTGACCGTACAGCACTTCCAAGTTATACCCAAAGAACGATACTCTGAATAAAGCTCTCTGGGCTGACTGATTGGATTTCTCCAGGTATTAATTCTTTAAGGCCCAACTCCTTTTTCACAGACGTCTGTATTGACCCACACACCAATGCTCTTTGCGAGGTATTGATTCTTTAAGGCCCAACTCCCTTTTCACAGACTTCTGTATTGACCCGCAAACCAATGCTCTTTGCAAGGTATTGATTCTTTAAAGCCAAAGATCTGTACCTCCTCCTCCAAGACTCGCACTTTAACACCTTTAAGTCTCTTAGAAGCACTGTTTCCCTGGGTTTACACTCACTTGTACTCGTGAGCAACCGTCCATGCTTGCCACAGAGGGTCCTCTCCCAGTCTTTGTTTCTGTTAGTAGTAGCAACTTCCTCCTGATGTCTCCTCTCCACATGGCACGTTCCCCTCCCCCGAAGGGGAGACCACCGGAGCTGCACCAGCCCCTACATGCTGTCTTCTTCTCCAAAATCTAGCTCTCAGAAGTATGTGACCTTCGCTTTTATAGCAGTCCTGCCTCTGCCCAAACAAAACAATGATTGGTTCAGAGGGGTCTCCAAAAAACTACCTGCCACTCTACTCCTTTAGTCCGCCCACTTTCCAGAACATTTTAGAGAAAGTGATGGAAATCTTACAGGGCAGAGTGTAGGTGGTCACACCCCCCTCTATTCTAACAAACCTCCCAAAACATTAACCCACCAGCTCACACCAACAGGGTAAAACACACAGCAATTTTATCTAGCACTAATCCTAACGGCCTACTTTAGCACACACCTAAGTAGGTGGGCGCTACACATCCATTTAGTTCCCTAAGTTCCCAATATATTTCATGTGTTTTAATAGCCAAGGAGTATTTCAGAGGATGCAACCTTGAAGGTCATTCTATTTAAATTACAGAATAGTTCTCTAAACTGACACCCATGAAAGGCAAAACAACAGGCTTGCTTTAGAGTGTTTGTTACCCCAACACTTCATATTCCTAATATGTGCCTGTTGTACCATGTACTTGTATGATAAAGTATCCTGTTCTGTTTGTATTGCTTTCTTTATGTAATATCCCTGGTGTTTCCTATTAAAAACTGACCACACTAAGCAGGAGAGCACAGGGTGGTCAGTTCTCTAGCTATGCTGGGAACTAAGTCTACTCTCCTTCAATAATCAGACTTGTCCTGACACCCCCCCCCCCTCCTGCACAGCTATTAACTCAGAAGCTCAGTGTGCTGCTGCTTCTCCTCCCCCCAGTTCTTATACAGCTGAGAACAGAGGGAATGTGATCACTTATAAAAAGGGAAAAAAAAGGCATTTATATATTTTTTTAATACAGTATCTATACTAAAATGTTTTGCCTTTCATTTCTAGTATAAACTGATTGGGTTGTTTTTCAAGGTGATCGTTTAAAAACACTTTAATTTATTGTCCATCATTCTAGTAGCCCATACCTTCCATTCTACCTCTTGGAGCAAGTAGCCTGCTCGAGTTTCTCTAGTTAGACCTTTCACAGCAATATTTTCTTCACCCCTTGCAGCTGAATAGAGAAGTGAAGGGAGCAAAGGAAATGTAATTTTGTGCTGCTGAGAAGGTGGGCATTGAAGTAAATCTTTGCTCTTTATGGGTAAACTGATTTGCTTTAAAGCTCCTCCACCTTCCATGTATTTGTTTATTTTTTACAGTGTGGAACAGGACAACTGAACTACACACAACTGCTGCCAGTAACCTGTTTACCTAGCCCACCATGCGCTAAACCCTTACACTAGGAAAACAGCAAACTCTTATTCTATCCATTTTCCTCATGATATTGCCCTGTTATCTCCACATGTTTAGGTCTTTCTGTATTATAGCATTTACTGTTATGAGATGGGCTGCTCTCCCAGCTGATAGGGGAAGCAGTTACATCTAGGGCTTCAACATTTTAGGCAAATTTAGTTGCTTAAAGCGGAGTTCCACTCAAAAGTGGAACTTCCGCTTTAAGTACCCCCTCGCCCCCTGACATGCCACAATTGGCATGTTATTTTTTGGGGGGGAGGGGGTAGTGGGTACCTAGTTTTGAGGCCTCATGCACACTGGACGTTTTTGGACGTTTTTACAGCAGCTGTTTTTGACTTCAGACTTTTTTTCTACAGTCAATAAACTCCCCATCATGTTATCCTATGTGTCCATGCACACATAGGCTGTTATTAGCAGTTTTTGGCTGGGGCATTTTTTAGCTTTAAAAAAAAACCCAAAACTAGTGGGTTCTAGGAGGAGTTTTTCAGTCGTTTTCAGCTGTAAAAATGAAGATAAATGCCTGTTGTGTTACACTATGTGATTTATTATGCTCTGTGTCTTTAAGATTTGTTCCCTCTGTCTATCTGAACTCTTTCTCTCACCGTAGTTCTGTATATTCTCCTCCCCTTCCTCTCTCTGATTCATTGTGCACAGTATACCTCATTGCTGTAACATCTTACATGTGGCTTACAACTGCAACGTTTTTCTACCTATGAATATCCATCATTAAACGGAACATTCGAGAGGATTCATCGTCTGTCTTTCCAAACAGTGAGTTATTCATTGAGTTAAGCTGCCTGAATTGATGCAAGGGATAAATAGATCACCAGGTCATGTAAGCTCTATGTGAAGCTGAGGATAACATTTATAGCCTTGTAGTTGAGTCAGAGCAGTAGAAAAACGAAATACAGTACTGTTACAGACAAGATTTACTGCCCTCATTGCAAGAAAGAATGAGACAGCAGCACATGGAATCTTCATAACCTCAGACCAGGCTGCAGGGTGTCATATTACAGCACACAGATCCTGCCTGCTTATCACTGAGACATTCTCTGCCTGTGTCAGCCATGAGTCACCACAGCTCTCAATATGAATAAACAGCCACTCCAGCACAAGACACTGAGCCAACTGACTTACCCAAACGCTCAATCAAACCCACCTGGAAAGTGATGGAGAATTATGAAGCCTTAAGAACTGAATTGTTTAATAGCTTGAAGCTAATTTGGGACAGGATTGCCTTTGAATCAAATACAGTGTCTGTTGAAGGTGAATTACTGACACTACAGGGCGCCATTGAACAACTCTCTATCTCTTATGAGCTCTATCAGCTTACCAGTGACAAGTTCATTAATGTCTTACAAAATATGAACACAGAACTTTCACTCGAGGAATTAAAGAATTTCAAGGCTCTTAATCTGGAAAGAGACAGTCTTATCCAGCAAACCAAATTAAAGGCAGAAGCAAAGTTAAAGCTGATACAGGACACTGCATCTCACAGATCTGTTTCCACCAGACATTCTAAAAGGTCTTCTAGAAGTCATTGTTCAAGATACTCAACACTCAGTGAGCGACTTATTAGTGCCCGCGCTGAAGCGGAAGCCAGCAAGGTGCAGGTCGCATATGCAGAAAAGAGAGCAGAATTGGAAGCTCAAACAGCACGTCAAAGAGCAGAGTTGGAAACGGAGTCAGTGCTTCAGACCGCACGTCAAAGAGCAGAGTTGGAAGCTCACACCGCACGTCAAAGAGCAGAGTTGGAAGCTCACACAGCACGTCAAAGAGCAACTATAGAAATCTTAAATGAACAGTGTAAACATGACGCAGCTATGGCAAGGCTTATGCCGCGTACACACGGTCGTACTTTTCGTCTACAAAAGTCCAACGGACGCTGACGGACTAAAGCTGGCTGGTAATCCGATCGTGTGTGGGCTTCTCCGGACTTTCAACGTACTTTTTTAGCCTCAAATCCGACGTACTTTAGATTTGAAACATGCTTTAAATTTTTACTTCGTAACTACGACGGACCCCGAAATCCGCTCGTCTGTGTGCTAGTCCGACGGACAAAAAGCCACGCTAGGGCACCTATTGGCTACTGGCTATGAACTTCCTTATTTTAGTCCGGTGTACGTCATCACGTACGAATCCGTCAGACTTTTGTGTGATCGTATGTAGGCAAGTCCGTTCCTCAGAAAGTCTGCCGCAAGTCCGCCGAAAGTCTGCCGGAAGTCTGCCGGAAGTCTGTCGGACAGGCTGTCTGACTTTTGTAGACGAAAAGTCCGACCGTGTGTACGCGGCATAATGCCGCGTACACACGGTCGTACTTTTCGTCTACAAAAGTCCAACGGACGCTGACGGACTAAAGCTGGCTGGTAATCCGATCGTGTGTGGGCTTCTCCGGACTTTCAACGTACTTTTTTAGCCTCAAATCCGACGTACTTTAGATTTGAAACATGCTTTAAAACTTTACTTCGTAACTACGACGGACCCCGAAATCCGCTCGTCTGTGTGCTAGTCCGACGGACAAAAAGCCACGCTAGGGCACCTATTGGCTACTGGCTATGAACTTCCTTATTTTAGTCCGGTGTACGTCATCACGTACGAATCCGTCAGACTTTTGTGTGGTCGTGTGTAGGCAAGTCCGTTCGTTAGAAAGTCTGCCGCAAGTCCGCCGAAAGTCTGCCGGAAGTCTGCCGGAAGTCTGTCGGACAGGCTGTCTGACTTTTGTAGACGAAAAGTCCGACCGTGTGTACGCGGCATAAGAGTTTTAGAACAAGCTGTCAGTGCAGACGAAGGTGCAAGTGAGAAAGACAGCATCAACCTAAACATAGCAGATATGGAAGATCCCCTCAAACGCACTAAAGACTATGTCCTAAGCCACTGCAGTATACACTCCGTTGTCTCCAATGCTCCTGGCAACTTAGAAACTCCTTCACAGCTCCAAGTTAAAGAGGTTCCAGCAACTTCCTGCATGCTAAATCACTCCAATGCATTTCCTGCCTGCCTACCTAACCTTCCTTCTTATGTCACAGAGCATCAGAGCAAGCTGCAAGCAAGTCATCAATTTCCTGTCATCGGTACAGCATTGAATAAACGTACCATTGGAACAACCGACTTCAAGCAAGCAACTCACCTGAACGCATCTGCTGCACCATATTTACCTGTGTCCTTTAACAATAATGTCAAAGATAGTGCAATCAGCACCGTTCAGCCAACAGCATCTCACATAAAGGCAGAGACAACTGAGACATCAGAGTTTGTGAGGTACATACTTCGCAGAGAGCTCACAAAGACTGGTCTTACAAGTTTTGATGACCAACCTGAGAACTACAGAAGTTGGAAATGTGCTTTCAGAACTGCAATTAGCGATCTTGGCATTACAGCGGCTCAAGAATTGGATCTCCTGATTAGATGGCTTGGTCCTCTATCTGCTGCACGTGTTAAGCCATTAAGATCAGTTTTCATGGACAATCCTACAGCAGGTCTCACAGCTGCATGGGAGCGACTAGAGCAAAGTTATGGCAGTCCAGAAGCTATAGAAAATGCCTTGTTCATGCGCCTGGAAACTTTCCCAAAGATATCTGGTAAGGACAACAAGGAGTTCCAGAGACTGAGTGACCTTCTCCTTGAGCTTCAGCTAGCCAAGGAAGACCCAAAACTACCCGGACTCAGTTACCTTGACACTGCAAGAGGGGTAAACCCAATTGCCTCCAAGCTCCCGTATGGTGTACAAGAGAAATGGTCTGCACTAGGATCATCATACAAAAAAGAGAACAAGGTTTCCTTCCCACCATTCTCTTTCTTCTGCAACTTCATCAGGAGAATCGCAGAGACCAAGAATGATCCAAGTTTTTCCTACGGTGAATACAGTCTCTTCTCACCATTTCCTAAGAGTACCAGTCTTCAGGGCAACTATAGAAGCCGTAGAGGCCCAGCATCCGTGAAAAAGACTGACATCCTTCCCACTCCTACCACAGTTGTTACCACGGACAGACAGAGTAGGAAGATTGAAAACCCTAACAGAGAGTGTCCCATTCACAAGAAGCCACACCCCCTCAAAAAATGTATCGGCTTTAGGAAAAAGCCTCTTGAAGAGTGTAAGGAGCTTTTAAAGACATTTAGGGTATGTTTCAGGTGCTGTGCTTCCACCGAACATTTTGCAAAGGACTGTAATGTATCCATCAAGTGCATAGAGTGTGGCTCCGAAGAGCATGTGCAAGCCCTACATCCGCTTGAGCCCAGTTCTGCACAACCTGCTAACTCTTCTCCCAGGTTAACGCATGGCGGGGAGAATACAGACCAAGTGCCTAATTCTACCATCATTTCTTCATCCTGCACTGAAGTTTGTGGAGAAGACCGCTGCGATAAGTCCTGTGCTAAAATATGCTTGGTGAACATATACCACAAGGACCAACCAGAAAAGACTCTAAAAGCCTATGCTATCTTAGACGATCAGAGCAATAGATCGCTTGCAAAATCAGAACTGTTTAATCTATTTGAAATAAAAGGCGAAGCTCATCCTTACACCTTGGGTACCTGTAGTGGAACTACAGAGGTTTCTGGAAGAAGGGCTCATGGACTCATGGTATCTTCTCTCAAAGGTAACTTGCAATTACCTCTACCTACTCTTGTCGAGTGCAATCAGATACCCGCTAACAGGGAAGAAATCCCTACTCCAGCTGCTGCTTTCCATCACCCTCACCTGAAGGTAATAGCAAATGAGATACCGCCGCTTGACAAAGATGCTCAGATCCTTCTTCTTTTAGGAAGAGACATTCTAAGAGTTCACAAGGTACACAAACAAGTCAGTGGACCCCCAGATGCCCCATTTGCTCAGCGAATGGATCTAGGGTGGGTCATCATAGGCAACGTCTGTATAGGCAAAATGAAAAGACCTACCAACATTTCGTCATTCAAGACAAATGTTCTGCCAAATGGCCGAAACACTTACTTTGAGCCATGCCCACATCACTACTGGGTGAAAGAGAAGATAGCCAGCCATAGATGGCAACATGGTATCTCAGGTAACACAAGCCCTTTCTCCTGCCACGATGACGACTTCGGCTCTACAGTGTTTAATACAACCAGTGAAGATGACATACTGGCTCCTTCAATGGAAGACAAAGAATTCATCAAGGTAATGGACAATGAGTTCTTTCAAGATGACTCCAATAACTGGGTAGCACCCCTACCTTTTCGTCTCCCAAGAGAGAGACTGCCCAACAACTTGCAACAGGCCATCAGTAGATTCTCCTCCTTAAAACGAAACTTAAGCAGGAAACCAGAGATGCAAAGACACTTTGTCGACTTTATGCAAAATATATTTGACAGAGATCATGCAGAGCCTGCACCCCCACTAAAGGAGGGAGAAGAATGCTGGTACCTACCATCCTTTGGCGTGTATCACCCACGTAAACCAGACCAAATCAGAGTTGTCTTTGATTCCAGTGCTCAGCATGAAGGTGTTTCTCTCAACAACATGCTCCTTACAGGGCCTAACTTGAACAACAGTCTAATAGGAGTCTTGATTCGCTTCAGACAAAAACCTGTAGCAGTTATAGCAGACATTCAACAGATGTTTCACTGCTTCATTGTCAGAGAAGACAACAGAAACTACTTCAGGTTTCTATGGCACAAAGACAATGACATCCACAAGGAAGTTATAGACTTTCGAATGAAGGTACATGCCTTTGGTAACAGTCCTTCTCCTACAGTGGCAACTTATGGGCTAAGGAGAACAGCTCAGACTGGAGAAGAAGAATATGGATCTGATGCTCGTCAGTTTGTTGAAAGAAACTTCTACGTTGATGACGCACTCAAGTCTTTTCCAACCGCTAAAGAAGCGATTGATCTCCTCACCAGTACAAAGGAGATGCTGGCTACAGCAAACCTTAGACTGCACAAGATTATATCCAT
The DNA here is from genome assembly GCA_037952835.1 of Lithobates septentrionalis. Lineage (NCBI taxonomy): Eukaryota > Metazoa > Chordata > Amphibia > Anura > Ranidae > Lithobates > Lithobates septentrionalis. The sequence continues at coordinate 7,435,304 of JBBDGP010000264.1, read as the reverse complement.
GAGGACTATGCCACCAGTCTAAAAAACCTTGATTTGGGTACAGATGTGCCTCCTGTACAGCGAAGTCTGGGTTTGTTGTGGAACATCGAACAAGACACATTCACCTTCCAAGTGTCAACTTGTGACAAACCCTTCACTAAGAGAGGAGTCCTGTCGGTGGTGAATAGCATCTATGACCCACTCGGTTTCTTTGCTCCAGTTACCATTCAAGGTAAAATTCTGCTAAGACAGTTATCTACTGAGAACATAGACTGGGATACTCCCTTACCTAGTGAGAATCAACACAAGTGGGAAAGGTGGAGACATTCTTTGAAGTCACTAGAAAAACTTCAGATTTCCCGTTGCTATGTTCCAGGTTCTATTTCAACTGTTTACCGGAGGGAAATTCATATTTTCTCAGATGCATCAGTTGAAGCTATTGCTACAGTAGCCTATTTAAAGACCTCTGAAATGAATGGGGAATCACACTGTAGTTTTGTCCTAGGCAAGGCAAAACTCACTCCCAAACCTGCACATACCATACCAAGACTTGAACTTTGTGCAGCCGTGCTAGCAGTAGAAATTGCCGAAGTCATACGAAGTGAAATGGACACTAGAATTGATTCTTTCACCTTCTATACAGACAGTAAGGTAGTACTTGGTTACATATACAACCAAACAAAACAGTTTCATGTGTATGTCAGCAACAGGGTTGAACGTATTAAAAGATTCTCCCTACCAAGTCAATGGCATTACGTTCCCACTGAACTCAATCCAGCTGACTGTGGGACCAGAGCTGTGTCATCTGATGTTCTTCAGGACAGCTTATGGCTGTCACCTCCAAGCTTTTTGTGTGAGGAGTCATACTCACCCCCTGTTGACTCCATGTTGCAGACTCACAAGTCTTTACCACTCACCCATGATACTTTGTCTACCTTTCTCGCTGAAGTGTGTGCTATAGTGAACGCAAGACCTTTAGTGCCGGTATCTTCAGATCCTGATGCTCCAGTGATCCTTACTCCAGCTTCGCTCCTTACTCAAAAGATTGGGACTGCTGTAATATCTTCAAGTGAGATTGAACCCAAGGATATTTACAGGCGTCAATGGAAGCAGGTGCAGCATCTCGCCAATGTGTTTTGGCATCGCTGGAGGAAGGAGTATCTTCATCACCTTCAAGGTCGTAACAAATGGCAAACAACTAAGCCTAATCTTAAGGTTGGAGATCTCATCCTTCTAAAAGACAAGGAAGTTTGTCGGAATGAGTGGCCTATGGGTCTTATTACCAAGGTTATGCCCAGTGACGATAACAAGGTCCGGAAGGTAGAAGTCAAGGTAACCAAGGGAGGATCCACGCGAACCTTCACTCGACCAATTACAGAGTTAGTACTCCTTTTGCCAGGTTAGTGATTTATACAAGGACTAGCCATGCTGTTGGCACGGCGGGGAGTACATTGCTGCTATCTACAGGTTCTACCTTGAACTTTGGAATTCTTTGAAGACGTCATACTTCGGACTACATGTTCTTCAATCCTGTTGGACTTATGTTTATACTTGCTTGTTGCATGTTTTTCATTACAGGTTCCAGAACATTTAACAGTATTGGACTTATTGAATATATATATAATTGTTTATGGTTATGAAATCTAAAGATTTCAGACGGGGAGTGTTGTGTTACACTATGTGATTTATTATGCTCTGTGTCTTTAAGATTTGTTCCCTCTGTCTATCTGAACTCTTTCTCTCACCGTAGTTCTGTATATTCTCCTCCCCTTCCTCTCTCTGATTCATTGTGCACAGTATACCTCATTGCTGTAACATCTTACATGTGGCTTACAACTGCAACGTTTTTCTACCTATGAATATCCATCATTAAACGGAACATTCGAGAGGATTCATCGTCTGTCTTTCCAAACAGTGAGTTATTCATTGAGTTAAGCTGCCTGAATTGATGCAAGGGATAAATAGATCACCAGGTCATGTAAGCTCTATGTGAAGCTGAGGATAACATTTATAGCCTTGTAGTTGAGTCAGAACAATGCCGATAAACGCTCAAAAACGTGGCTCACCAGCAAAAAACGCTAATAAACGCAAAAAAAAAAAATGCTATTGCAAAAACGTTGAAAAAATCACCGCAAAGCTACTGGTGTTTTTATAATGTTATTTTAACGTCCAGTGGGCATGATTTCTTCTACCCATAGATTTAAATATGAGGAGATAAACAATTAAAACAATTAATGGGATGGATGCAAAGGGGTTGATTTTAGAGAAGTTAGAGGGAGTGGCAACGATTCTTTAAAAATTAAGATCATTCCTGTCTTTAAAGCGGTGTTCCACTGGTTGTTACGTTTATTAAAAGCCTTCAGGCTTTCCAAGGGCGTGATTTCACTTCCTCACTACCTATCACAGTTTCGGAGGCCATGAAATGACAAGATAGCACAAACTCCCCCAAATGACCCAATTTTGGAAAGAAGATTCTTCAAGCTTTTTGCTGAGAGGCATGTTGAGTCCATGGAATATTTGATAGTTTGCCACAAGTTTCGGGAAAATTACATTTTTATTTTTTTTACACAACGTTGTCACTAAATGATATATTGTTCAAACATGGCATGGTTATATGTGGATTTACACCCCAAAATACATTCTGCTGCTTCTCCTGAGTACGGGGATACCACATGTGTGGAACTTTTTGGCAGTCTCTGCGTACAGGACCCCGAAAACCAATCACAGCCTTCAGGCTTTCTAAGGGCGTACATTTTTGATTTCACTCCTCACTGTCTATCACAGTTTCGGTGGCCATAAAATGCTCAGATAGCCAAACCCCCCCCCCCCCCCAAATGACTCTATTTTGGAAAGTAGACACCCCAAGCTATCTGCTGAGAGGCACGTTGAGTATTTTGCAGATCTCGCTTTTTGTCACAAAGTTTTGAAAATTGAAAAAAAGAAAAAAAAAATACATTTTCTTTTCTTTTTTTCAATTTCAAAAATAAATGAGATTTGCAAAATTCTGACAATGCCTCTTAGCAAATACCTTGGGGTGTTTACTTTCCAAAATGGTGTCATTGGGGGGGGGGGGGGTTGGGGGGTGTTTGAGCTATCTGGACATTTCAGGGCCTCATTAACTGTGATAGGTAGTGAGGAGTAAAATCACAATTTTACGCCTTTAGAAAGCCTGAAGGCGGTGCTTTATTTTTGGGGTCCTGTACATGGTTAGGCTCCCAAAAAGTCTCACACATGTGGTATCCCTGTACACAGGAGAAACAGCAGAATGTATTTTGGGATGTAATTCCACATATAACCATGCCATGTTTGAACAATATATCATTTAGTGACAACTGTAAAAAAAAAAAAAATTGTAATTTTCCCAAAACTTGTGGCAACATATCAAATATTCTATGGACACAACATCCCTCTCACACAAAAAGCTTGAAGTGTCTTCTTTAAAAAATGGGGTCATTTGTGGGGTTTTTGTGCTATCTTGACATTTCAGGGTCTCCGAAACTGTGATAGGTAGTGAGGAAGTGAAATCACCATTATACGCCCTTAGAAAGCCTGAAGGCGGTGATTTCTTTTCGGGGTCCTGTACTCGGCTAGGCTCCCAAAAAGTCTCACACATGAGGTATCCCCGTACTCAGGAGAAGCAGCAGAATGTATTTTGGGGTGTAATTCCACATATAACCATGCCATGTTGGAACAATATATCATTTAGTGACAAGCAAAAAAAAAAGTGTAATTTTCCTGAAACTTGTGGCAAAATATAAAATATTCCATGGACTCAACATGCCTAGCAGCAAATAGCTTGGGGTGTCTACTTTCCAAAAAGGGGTAATTTGAGGGGGTTTTGAACTGTCCTGGCATTTTATGCACAACATTTAGAAGCTTATGTCACACATCACCAACTCTTCTAACCACTTGAAGACAAAACCCTTTCTGACACTTTTTGTTTACATGAAAAGATATTATTTTTTGCAAGAAAATTACTTTGAACCCCCAAACATTATATATATATTTTTTAAAGCAAAGGCCCTACAGATTAAAATGGTGGGTGTTGCAATTTTTTTTCACACAGTATTTGCGCAGCGATTTTTCAAACGCAATTTTTTTGGAAAAAACACACTTTTTTAATTTTAATGCACTAAAACACACTAAATTGCCCAAATGTTTGATGAAATAAAAAAGATAATCTTATGCCGAGTACATGGATACCAAACATGATATGCTTTAAAATTGTGCACAAACGTGCAGCGGCGACATACTACATACATTTTTGAAAGCCTTTACAGGTTACCATTTTAGATTTACAGAGGAGGTCTACTGCTAAAATTACTGCCCTTGATCTGACCTTCACGGTGATACCTCACATGCATGGTGCAATTGCTGTTTACATACCAGACCAACGATTGCATTAGCCTTTGCGCGTGAGCATGTGGGGACAGGGGTGCTTTTTTTTTTATTATTTATTTTGCTTTTTTATTATATTTTTAAACTGTTCCTTTCATTTTTTTACTGTTATCTCAGGGAATGTAAATATCCCCTATGATAGCAATAGGTAGTGACAGGTACTCTTTTTTGAAAAAATTGGGGTCTATTAGACCCTAGATCTCTCCTCTGCCCTCAAAGCATCTGACCACACCAAGATCAGTGTGATAAAATGCTTTGCCAATTTCCCAATGGCCATAGAGATGATTGGAGCCATTCTGGTCTCTGATCAGCTCTCTGGTCAGCTGGCGGAACCACAGGCTGCATTCTTGGGTTCCCTGTTGGGGCAGGAGAGCCAGAGTAAACCATGGAAGATGGAGGATGGGGGGGGATGTTTCCTCCCACTGCTTATTAAAAGCAGTCTAGAGGCTAATTAGCTGCTAGGATTGCTTTTACATGAAAACCAACAGCTGGCTGAAAAGAATGATACCAAGATGATACCTAAACCTGCAGGCATCATTCTGGTATAACCATTCAAAGTTCAGCAACATACCAGTACGTTACTGGTCCTTGTTGGGCATACATTGTAATGTTCTTTTTTTTTCATGCAGCCTGTGGGCTGAACAAAAAAAAGAGATTGATCAGTGGGTATGCCCACCATTAGAATACCGCCCTTCATCCACCCACTTCTAATGATGGGCATACATTCACCATTTTTTTTTTCTAACCGTGGTGGTGAAATCACCTCCTACAGCGCTGGAGTTGCTGATTTACGTATCGTGGGAGCAAATGCTGTTGCTGTCAAGATAAACAAATCAGTGCTGCAGCTGAATGCGTACCTGCTAAGCAAATGATGGTTAACAATAAAACAAAGTAACATTACAGTATAACAGTAAGACTTACCATACCTGCAAAGCAAATACAATAAAAAATACAAATAAAAACAGTAAAAATAAAACATTTTTAACGCAATCTGTTCCTAAAAAATATATGTCGAAGCATGGGGACAATCCACCCCTAATGTTAGGACCAAATCGCTCCTCCACCCCTGCCCCCATGCTTCGGCATATATGCTCTTTTTTTAACTGTGGTGATGAAATCACCTCCGACAGCGCTGGAGTCACGGCTTTACATGTCCTGGGAGCAAACGCTGTTGCTGTCAAGATAAATAAACCCATGCTGCAGCTGAATGGCATACCTGAAAACAAAAAAATGGTTAACAATAAAACACAGTAAACAGTAAAGTATAAAAGAATTACATACCTGAAAAGCAAACATGATAAAACATAGTAACAATAAAACATTGCATTGTAGAATACAGTAAAAAGGAGCAGAACAATAGAGAGAAAATAGAGAGAGAGAGAGCAATAAAACAACAACTATGTTTGTTTTTTTTATTTTACATACTGTATTTATTGGCGTATAACACTCAATTTTTCACCATGAAAATCGGGTGCAAATAGCATGTGCGTGTTATACGCCAATACTTCAATTTTAGCTGCCTCAGAGGGGACAGGGAGGGGGGTGGGACGAGCGCTGTCAGATTACATACAGTGAGAATCTCCTGTTTACTTGGCGGCCTCTATAATAGGAAGTGCCGTCTCCTGGGCCACCATTGGATCACTATTCTGTCTATCAAAGGAGATTCTCACTGTATGTAATCTGTCGGCGCTTGTCCCACCCCCCTCCTTGTCCCCTCTAGGCTGCAGATGGGCATCGATCAGACTGCACTGATGGCAATGGTGAGGCTGCTGCACTGATGGCAATGGTGAGGCTGCTGCATTGAAGGCAGTGGTGAGGCTGCTGCAATGAAGGCAGTGGTGAGGCTGCTACAATGAAGGCAATGGTGAGGCTGCTGCATTGATGGCATTGGCGAGGCTGCTGCATTGAAGGCAATGGTGAGGCTGCATTGATGTGGACTGATGAGGCTGCATTGATGGCACTTGTGAGGCTGCAGATGGCCATTGATGAGGCTGCATTGATGGCAATGGTGAGGCTGCAGATGGGCACTGACTCTTATTTTGCTTCCAAGTTCCCTTTTTAAAATGTAAGTTTTTTTTCCTGAAACTTCCCTCTTAAAATGAATGTGCGTGTTATACGCCTGTGCGTGTTATACGCCGATAAATACGGTATATATTTTATTTTTAACTTTTTTTTTACACTTTTTTTGTAACTGTAACGGTTTGGTTCCAGGTTCGGGTCTCCCAAAATGCAATGGCATCTTTTTTGTTTTCAAAAGATTTTATTAAAGAAAAAGAAAGAGTTTACATACATTGAATGAAAATATTCAATACTTTCAGGGTACAATATATATCATGAGGACACAAGTACAGAGTGGTCTATCACAGTAAGAACCATTTAGTAAACTCAATATTCTCCTGAACTACACAAAGTACCACAAAGGAGATGTTATACCCTAAGGGTTGGGTGTGTAATAATTATAAAACTAAAAAAAAGAGAAGAAAAAAAAGAAAATCATACCAGAAACAATAATTTGGTCAGGAGTGCTCAATCCTGAAGTCTTAATAAGAACCATGGATTCCATTTGGCATTGTATGCAGGAATAGAGTCATGTAATGTGTGAAATATTTGCTCGGATATCATCATACAATCAATTTGTGCAATAATTTGTGCGAATGGAACAGCAGCGGATTTCCAGTGAAGAGCTGTGCACCAGATCATAGCTATACAGATTGAGTGAATTAACCTCAGGAGAGGTTTTGGAATTTCAGGGATATCTTGGAAAAAGATGCAGTGGAGGTGAGTGAGACTGATGGGGTGACCCACCAATCTATCCACCAGTTTAAAGACCTCTCTCCAAGTAGGTTGAAGTTTTTCACAGTCCCAGAAAATGTGCATGTATGAACCCAAAAGCGTGCACCCCCTGAAACATCTAGGGGAAGTTTGTGGGTATATTTTGTGAATACGGGATGGGGTATAGTACCATCTTGTCGTGAGTTTTATAGCTGTCTCCCTAACGGCTAGGGATTTGGTACATTTGCGTATATTTAACCAACCTCTCTCCCAATCCAAAGCGTCCTGATCTAGGTTTAGTTCTTGGTCCCATTGAGACCTATATTTCAGGGACGGGACATCTACAGCTGTTTCCAAAAGTTTATAGATCAATGAGATGAGACCCCGTGGGGGCGCATGCGCGGCGCGATGCGGAACGGACGTGGGTGATCACAGCTCCGTCGGTCCCGGCTATCACAGGCCTAAAACACCAGGGCTACATCGCTCATCCCCAGGCGAAAGTGACACCAACTGCTAGAGGACACAGCGGTCCATGCCTGGAAGAGATTCGGGACATTTTAAACGCTCCAAACATCACTTAACTAACTTTCTGCTGGACGCTGCAAACAGAAAGCACAGGAGAATGTCTCAAGATGGCGCCGGCGCCAGCTCACAGGCGGCCTCAAGGAAATCCGCATCCATCCCATCCAGTCTCTCATCTAACGCTGGGATCAGTGAGTACACATCTCCCCTCTCCAAAGCGGACTTAGATGCTAGTCTGACTACCATTTTTGAAAAGTTAGTGGACAAGATTGAAAGTGAGGTCCATAAATCCACTACGGCCCTGTCACAAGAGATTGCTAGCATTGGCATTTGTACCGACATACTAGAAACAAAACATGATGAACTGTCGCTTGCCCATAATGATCTAAGGAAAGATTATGAATCATTAGCAGACAGCTTTGCATTTATGCAAGCCCAAGTTGAAGACCTTGATAACCGCAATAGGCGCCATAACATCAGATTGCGCGGTGTTCCAGAATCGGTCACCGACCTTATGCCTACAGTTTCTAAAATATTTCATAACCTTCTACCAGATAAACCTTTATCAGCTTTTGTCTGTGATAGGATCCACAGGGCATTGCGCCCCAAACCCACCCCAGACAAACCCCCTAGAGATATTGTCATGTGCATGAAAGACTTCCTGGTCAAAGAGGACATCATGCGTGCTGCAAGAAACTCTCCTGACATCTCTCTTGACGGTAAAAAGCTGCAGATATACCCAGATATCTCCCCTGCTACATTAGATAGAAGACGCAGGATGAAGGATGTCACCAGCATCTTACAAGCAGCAAGAATAAAATATAGATGGGGCTTTCCATTCAAGCTCACTATCCCACACAATGGATCCACATACACAGTCTACAATATAATTGAAGGCAAAGAACTGCTTGTAAAGTTGGGCCTTCTAGACCCAGAACCACCCAACAGATTCCCATTATCTCCTAGACCTTCCCCAATCTGGTCCACTCCTTCCTCCAGACGAATTGCAAACAACCAAAGAAGATGGCGTCAACCATTTCAAGAGGACCCATCATGATCACATACAACACATTTTCAATCTTCTGGTGTATAAGAATTTCTTTCCCCCCGTAAGGTAAACAGAGGGAAGTGACTTATTTTTTCTTTATTTCTTTTTTTCATTTTGAGGATGGATCTTCATGCTCACACAATATGGTTCAATTGACTGCCATCAAGTTTGCTCTTATCCAATTGGCATCTTAAAATGCTTCTCCTCTAGAATCAGATTCCCAAGACCCTTCCTCCTCCCTCAGGAGAGTTTTTCATCTATATTTTTCTTTTTTCCCCCTGGACGTAGTCGAGAAGTCCCCAACAACATATATCCCCCTCCGATTTTGGGATAGAAGAATGGAGAAGAAAAGAGAAGAGGAGGGAGAGACTTTCTATATAAAGAGGGGGCGGAGGGAGGAGGGGAGAAGGATAGAAGGAGAAAAGATTTTTTTTTTTTTTTTTTTTTCCTTCTATTTTATTTGTCTAAACTGACTTTCACGTTAAAACCTCCTCCTTCGTTTAGAAATATAAGTTTAGTGATTTATCTCATATATATCACCGAGACGAGAGGTGACAATATCGCCTCCCGTCTGGTACCTTACCCCTTCCCCCCCTCCCCCCTCCCCCCCCCTGCCTCCCCCCCTCCTCCCCCCCTTCCCCTCCCCCCCATTCTTTACATCCTTCATCTTCCCCCCTGGTTACACTATATGGTTTTGTATTCAAAACTCTAAATTATCTTAATATTAAGGCCTGTGACATCCGCCGCCGCTGGATTGTCCCCCACCCTGCTTGTGTTATCAGTAGCGGCACCACTGATTTTTGTTGTCGCGCCTGGTGGCACCCGCAGGAATAGGACAGTATTGTCCTCTTGAAGTTATTTCATTTATTAGTGACAGGATGTTTCTTGTCCCTTTGTTACTATTTTATATTTTGTTTTTTCACAACTTTATTGCCCTTAAGGCAAAAAACATTATTTTGTTAAAAAATGGAAGTTTTCATGACATCTTTCGATCACAAAGATCTGAATGTTGGTATATTTGCTCTTATTTTGGCACACTACCATCATGGTATATTTTACTATACATAGTATTCACCGTAGACTCACATAGCTTTTCTCCCCTCTAGTCCAAGGAAAATAATATTACACTTATCAAATACACACCAAAAATATTTTTTTATGTAGCACATCTCATGCTCAAGATGGATTCTCTTCATAAGCTTATTACCCCACTCACATATAATGGTGCTTAGAGTAATATCACATAACGTCCAGGGCTTTAACTCACCCCACAAACGTAAAAAAGCCTTCCAACATTATAAAAGATTGGGAGTAGATATTATCCTTATGCAGGAAACCCACTTTTCATCCAACAACCATCCCAATTATTTTGACAAGACATACAATCAATTCTATTACACCACCTTTCACAACAAAACTAGAGGTGTAGCCATATTTATACGCAACACCATTATCCTCGACATACAAAACATATATAAAGATGTCGATAGTAGATATATTATCATCAAGGGTCTTATTGATAATAAAGCAATAACATTAGCTTCAGTTTATGCTCCAAATGAATCTCAATCTACTTTTTTCACAAATTTCTTTGATAAACTTGACCAATTCAACTCACCTCATATAATCCTAGGAGGCGATTTTAACCTAACTGCACACCCTTCCCTTGACAGAAGTAAAACCTCCCCCTCCTCTAAAGCATTCTCCAAATCTATAAACCGTTATTTAAATAATTTTCAACTTATAGACTCATGGAGATCCCATAATATAGGGCTTAGGGCCTATACACACTATTCTTATCCCCACGGCGTCTATGCTAGACTGGATTATATCTTTTGTACCCCAATATTATTGGCTAACTCCTCTAACGCCCTAATCCATCCCTGCCCCTGGTCTGACCATGACATTACCTACTTTGAAACATCACATATAGGTCTCTCTCCTTCCCCCTACAATTGGTGACTAAACGATTCTATTCTAACTGACCCTTTAATTACTCAAACTATCTCCTCACACATTGAAAACTATTTCACTGAAAACGCTATTGATGATATCTCCCCCATTACTCTCTGGACAGCTCACAAAGCAGTTCTAAGAGGCCATTTAATCAGCATAGCAGCCAAAAGAAATAGAGAAAAACTCACAAACATAAAAAGCCTCACCAGAGATTTAAACCTTCTCTATAACAAGTTACAACAAAACTCCACCCAAGAAATTAAAAAACAAATTCAAGATAAACGCAAAATTCTTGATCAAATATTATCAGCAAACACAGAAAAATCCTTGAGATTCTCAAAAGCCAAATTCTTACTACACAGTAACTCCCCCTCTGCCATGTTTGTCAAAAAACTCAACCATGATCATAAACCCCCTCATACATATAAGCTTAGAGATCACTCCGGAAACATGATCACCCATCCGCAAGGTGTGCTGGAAATCTTTTCCTCTTTCTACAAGGACCTACTTTGTAGCCCACAACCATCTCTTGATCAACACTCTAAATCATGGCTAGACAACATTCAATTACCTACTCTTAACGCTCTTCAAATAGAATCCCTTAACGCACCATGCACAGAAGCAGAAATAAGCAAAATTATTAAATCTCTTAAAACATCTACTGCCCCTGGCCCAGATGGCTTCTCATCTTCATACTATAAAAAATATTCCTCCCTCCTATCCCCATATCTATCCAAACTCTTTAACCATATTCTCAATGGTAATCATTTTCCGGATGAAATGCTTCTTGCAAATCTTTCCCTTATCCCCAAACCACTTAAGGATCACTCCCTACCCCAAAACTACCGACCTATATCAGTCCTTAATAATGCCTTAAAAATTTTTGGTAGATTGCTTTCAGACAGACTAGCAGCAGTCATTACTAATTTAATACATATAGACCAAACCGGTTTTATCCCCGGCCGACAGATAGTTGATAATACTAGACTAGTCACCAATATTATCCAAGATGCCAACCTATCATCTCACAAAGTATGCCTTCTCAGTCTAGACATTCATAAGGCGTTTGACAGCGTTAGCTGGTCATATCTAAATTATCTATTACCCAAATACGGAATTTCAGAAAAATTCTTACAAGGATTCAACGCACTTTACCACAACCCTCAAACTAGAATTAGACTCCCAGGACACAACTCTGATTTTTTCCCCCTCAGTAGAGGCACCAGACAGGGCTGCCCCCTTTCACCTCTATTGTTCGCTCTGGCAATTGAACCCTTAGCTCACAAGATTAGGAACAGTATCGTAATAAAAGGTTACACTAAGGGTGATAGAGAATTCAAACTCAGCCTATACGCAGATGATGCTCTTCTATTCCTCACAGATCCCCTCACCTCTATTCCATCCCTCCTAAAAGAACTTAAATCTTTCCAATCCATCTCAGGCCTCAAAATCAATTCCAATAAATGTTCTGCTTTACCAATTAATTACTCCCAAAATCTCCAATCCCTATTAATTAAAAATTTCCCATTCGATTGGTGTTCCAGCTCATTCAAATACCTAGGTGTCACAATCTCCTCATCTTACAACCTTCTGTATAAATCTAATTATATCCCATTGTTCTCACACATTACATCCCTCCTAAAATCATGGTCTTCCTTTCATATTTCCATCCTTGGTAGAATATGTGCCATCAAGATGACGATTCTTCCTAAACTCTTGTACTATTTTCGTGCCTTACCTATCAATGTTCCCAAATCTAAACTGACTTCCCTTCAAAGAGAAATCAATAAATTCATATGGGCAGATAAAAAACCAAGATGCAGTTATGCTTTAATGCATAGACCACATACTATGGGTGGCTTGGGCCTTCCAAATTTATGGCTTTACTACCTAGCCACAAGACTTACACAACTTACCCAATGGTTCACTCCTTCGATAAACACCCCATGGAAATTGTTTGAATCCATCTCAATCCTCCCACTTCATCTACAGGGTATTCTATGGTCCAACTCTATCTCATACAGCAGACTTATGAAACAAAACATTATAATAGCTCAATTTTATCAATTGTGGACTAAATATAAAGACACTTATAAACTCTCCTCAGACACACCACCTTTAGCCTCCTTTTTAGGTGATCCTAGATTCACATGTGCCTATAATAACAGACAATCTTACTCTACCTGGATTGACAAAAATTTAATTACACTGAGATCTCTTCAGCAAAAATGGGAATTTATCTCATTCCCCGATCTTCAAGCCACACACAATCTACCTGCTGATGAACTCCCAAGATACCAGCAAATTAAATCCTTCTATGCTAAATATTTTGCACTAAAAACACACCCCTCATACACAACTTTTGAACATATATGTATTTTATCCTCTAGAGATAGAGGCCTTATATCCAGGTTGTATAGTTATATTAATAGTGTTGGAATACCAGATAAGTCCGCTCAGATGCTCAGATGGGAGGAGGATATGGATGTCTCAATTGATGTTGAAGATTGGCACTCCATGTCAGTAAATCTACGCAAATGTAATAAAGCTATCACTTTTAGAGAAACCCCAATTAAGATTTTTTCTAGATGGTACCTTACCCCTTCAAAACTTCACACTTTCTACCCATCCATCTCCCCTAACTGTTTTAGGGGATGCTCGGATCCCGGTACCCTCTTACACATTTTTTGGAGCTGCAGCCATATAAACAATATATGGCACAAAGCATCTGATTTAATAGAACATTCCTCGAAACAAAAAATCACCCCTTCCCCTCAGATATGCTTGCTGTATGCTAATATACCGGGCATACCTACCCCCTGTATGAGACTGTTCCACTCCCTATGCAGTTCCATACACTGGATGACCGCCTATAATTGGAAATCCAACAATTTGTCCTGGCAACAAGTAATAAATAGAATGGAGCTCCTCAGACTATCTGAGTGGATTTATCACACCCTTATTGATACTATCCATATTCACAAAAAGAAATGGGCCTATTGGAACCCATCCTAACTGTCTTTAACATAATATTATTATTTTCTCTCACTATCCTATGAGAATGCTGTGTTATGTCTTACTTTTTTTTCTTATCCAATTTTTTTCTTTTATATATATATTAACATTCATTCATTGTATATGACCACATCTATTACACGATGTTAAATAACCTCCTTTATTGTATACTACCATTCTCATTAATGCAATACTTTAATGTCATTTTATAACCAATGTCTGTTCATCTAAACTTCCAAATAAAACTTTTGTAAACAAAAAAAAGAGATAAGACCCCGCTGTCGGGGGGCCTCATGGCATAGATCCTCATATAGGGACGTGTCCGCCTCTGAAGGGGTGGGGTAGTGTTGTTGAAAAAAGTGACGTATTTGAAGGAAGCGAAAAAATTCCCTGTCTGGAATATTGAATCTGGTTTTTAATGACGAAAATGTGGTGAATTTGGCGTTAACCTGGAAATCGCCCAGAGTGATTAGATTGTGTTGTGTCCATTCTTGGAATGACTCTGGGTGATAGTAAGCTGGAGGGAATCTAGGGTCACCGAGAAAGGAGGCTCCCTGAGGGGACTGGGTAGAGAGGTTGAACCTATATTTGTATGAGTTCCAAAGTTTTAACCCCAGAGACACAACCACATTTTTGGAGGAAATATCTGGCAGGGAGGGGAAAGAGGACCACATTATCCCAGGGAGAAATAGGGGAGAAATAGAGTCTTGTTCAAATTTGACCCACGGGACCTTAGAATTTCGGATATTCCATTGGGCTTGTTGAGCATATCTGCTGGCCAGGTAGTAAAGCCAAATTTGAGGGACCCCCAATCCCCCGCTTTTAGCAGAATGGTAAAGGGTGTCCCTAGCAAATCTGGAGGGTTTGTCCTGCCAAATAAATTTATTAAGTTGTGCCTGAAGGGCCAGCAGATAGGATTTGGAAACTCTAATTGGGAGGGATCTGAAGAGATAGAGTAACCTGGGGAGGATCACCATTTTGAGGGCTGTAATTCTACCCATAAAGGAGATGTGAAGTTGGGACCACATTTTCAGAGTCTTTTTCAGTTTGGAGATCATAGGAGGGTAGTTAAATTCAAAAAGTTTGCTGAACTCTCCCGTCAAACAGATGCCCAGATAGGACAGGTGGGTATCTGCCCACATAAAATGAAAGGTGTTTTTAAGGTGTTGGAGTTCTGTTGGAGAAAATCCCACCGGTAGGGCTACCGATTTTGTGACATTGATCTTAAGACCAGAGACTCCAGCAAAATTTGATAGGGTCTGAAGGAGATTAGGGAGGGAGATGAGGGGGTTGGTTAAGAACATGAGGACATCGTCTGCGTACATGCAAAATTTGTATGTAGAGGCACCTTTTAAATACCCTGAAATATCTTGGTTGGTGAGTATGGCAATGGCTAGGGGTTCCAGGGCAAGGGCGAAAATCAGGGGGGAAAGTGGACACCCCTGTCTAGTGCCCCGACCAACAGGAAAAAATTCAGAGTAACAGCCCGGAATCTTAATGCGAGTTTTGGGATTAATATAAAGGGCATGGAACCCGTGCAAAAATTCATTGCAGAAGCCCATACGCTGCAGAAGGATGGAAAGGTATTTCCAGGAGACGCTATCAAACGCCTTATGTATGTCAAGGCTGAGCATGAAGAGTCTCCTGGAGGTCTGGTTTGCATCTTGGATTATGTTGGAAGCTAACCTGATGTTATCAGTTATAAATCTATGGGGTATAAATCCTGATTGGAAGGGGGAGATAAGGGAGGAAATAATAGAGGCCAGCCTGTCCACTAGAATTCTACTAAAAATCTTTAAATCATTATTCATGACCGAAATTGGTCTATAATTTTGGGGAAGTAAGTGATTTTTATTGGGTTTGGGGATCAAGGACATGTTTGCCAACAACATTTCATCTGGGAAACTACCCCCTTGTAGGACACAGTTAAATAACTGTACTAAGCTGGGGGTTAGAAGGGTGGCGAATTTTTTATAATATATGGCCGAAAAGCCATCAGGGCCAGGGGCGGAGCCTACCTTAAGGGATTTAATTACTCTAAGCACTTCTGAAGTTGCAATGGGGGCGTTAAGTTTCTCTATTTGTGTAGGGGAGAGGGAAGGTATAGGGACATTTTGGAACCAAGTATCTTCAGTACTAGTGGGAGGGGTTTGAACTGGCGCTAAGAGGGAGGAGTAGAAGCGTTCGAAAATGTGAAGCACTTCCTTAGGATGAGAGGTGGAAAGACCCGCTGTAGAGGTCAATTTGTATACATGTGTGGGGCGGGAGGCCTGGTTAAGTTTCCTAGCGAAAAGAGTTGTAGTGGAATTATTATGCAACAGAAATTTGGCTTTGGACCATCTAAAGTCTTTCTCAGGAGGATAGGAGAGAGTTTAATTCTAGACTCTTTTGGTCTATGGTTTTCCTGGTAGATTCCAAGCATAACAAAGCGGTGTTTTTATATAAATGGTCCAATTCTGTCGTGAGGTCAAGGATTTTTTGTCTATGCATTTTATTATGGGAGGAGGCAATGCTGATAAGTTTTCCCCTTATAACTGCCTTGTGGGCCGACCATATTATAGCAGGTGGAGTTTCTGGGAGATCATTAAAGGAAAAGTACTCCTCAATGGACTTAGCTGTCTCGGATTTAGCCACTAAATCCGAGAGCAAAGCTTCGTTCAATCTCCAGGTGTGTGGGGTGGGAGCGAGGCCTATAAATTGTGTAGTGAAAGAGGTGACATGATGATCTGACCAGACACAAGGTTGAATCGTGGCATTCGATGAGTTGGCTAAAATGATGGGGGTAGTGTAAATATAGTCCAACCTAGCATAACTATTATGTGGATGCGAGTAAAAGGTGTATTCTTTTAGTCCCATGTTATGCGTTCTCCAGGTATCTATTAGCTGGTGATCGACCAGACCTTGTGAAAGAGACCTCGGGAAGGCTTTAGAAGAGATCGTGGAGGAGGATCTATCCAGTGTTGGGTTAGCAACTAAGTTGAAGTCACCCCCTATTATCATATGAGGTGAGTTCAAAGAAACCAACCTGTCAAAGAAGGATTTGAAAAAGGATGCAGGCGCGTCATTAGGGGCGTAAACACTGGCTATGGTTATTTCCTTGTTGTGGATTAACCCTTTAATAATGACGAACCTGCTATCCTTGTCTTTATGGCAATGCTTCACTTCCATTGGTAAGGAGGTATGTAATAATATGGCGGCGCCCCTGCTTTTGGTTGAATGAAGTGAATAAAATGCTTGGGGAAAATTCCTGTGAAGGAATTTTGGGTGTGAGGTATGTGAGAAATGAGTCTCCTGAATTAGGAGAATCTTAGCGCCAAGATGATTATATTGATCAAAGGCTTTGCGTCTTTTGACCGGGGAATTGAATCCCTTCACATTATGGGAAATACATGTGATAACCATGATATATCATAGTCGAACTATCACAGCTGAGAAAATTTATGGTATAGCCTACGCGGAGGGTAAGCTGAGCTTGTAAGTTGAGGTATAAGACATCAAGCAGGGGTACCGCCATTACAATATTCAATAAAATGCAATTATAGTATATAAGGATATGAATCTTAAATGCATAAGGATCATTAGCAATATTTATAAAGAGTCCGTGTTTTAGGTACTGAATTGACTGACCAAAAAAACAAAAAAAGAAACATTTTTGAAAAAAACAGAAAATCAGAAAGGAAAAAAGGCCCAGAATCAGGCTACTAGAAAAAGACATAAAGTCAAACATTCAAACCGGATCAGTGAAGGTTGTAAAAAAAAACCTTTTTACCTGATAAAAAAACAAATAATTCACAAGCGAGACAACTAGGTCTCGTACCCAGCAGGACTGCAGCTCCCCTAAGTGGGGTTGCAGAGTGTGTAGTCAACGGGGCTTACAGTGCCCCAAGGCACAAGAAAAAAAAAAGGAAAAAGAGTTACTTTGCTGGGTGGGGAGAACATATCGCGGCACCGAGGGACGGCCACCATCCTAAGGGAAGGAGTAATTGTGGTGCTGAACATCTCAGGGGAACTTCTAGCGTAGTTGTTCTGCGAGGTCCTCTCCGGCTTCATAACGAATCCACCTTCTGTCTCTCCTGGGCGGAGGGGTTTGCCAGATGGGAGCTGGACGGGGTGTTGATGGAAGGCGACGTAACGCAGCAGCATCCAGGAGGCCGAGCTTCACCAGGATTTCTTGGCCCTCACGAAGAGAGGAAGCGGCAAGCGTGGTACCATTATGGGGAACCAGCAGTTTGAACGGGAATCCCCATCTGTATCGAATGTGTGCAGACTGTAGCGCTGTAGTGATCTCCTTCAGGCCTCTGCGTCTGTCTAGAGTTGCTGGGGAAATATCTGGGTAAATCTGAATAGTGTGATTGTCCAGAGTGATGCGTTGATTGTTACGAGCAGCCCTCAGGATTTCTTCTTTGGTGAGGAAGTCCTTCATACAGAGGATCACATCCCTGGGGGGCTTGTCATCAGGTGGTTTAGGGCGGAGAGCCCTATGGATACAATCACACTTGAAGGCCGCAGATTCGTGGTCAGGGAGAAGTGACTTGAATAAACGGATCACAGTTGGGATTAGTTCTGTCTCAGATTCAGGGATGCCTCTGAGTCTCAGGTTGTTGCGTCTATTTCTATTGTCGAGATCTTCGACTTGGGCCTGTATTGCGTTGAGGGCTAGAGATAGAGATTCGTGGTCACGACTGAGGTCATTATAAGCCAGGGCTAGCTCATCGTGTTTGGTTTCGAGCAGCTCAGTACGTGAGCCCAGGGCCGCTATCTCTTGCGACAGAGTATGGGAGGTTTTATGCAGCTCCGTTTGGAATTTGGTTGCCAATTTTGTGTACATGGCTTCCAGACTACTGTCCAAGTCCGCCTTAGAAAGGGTGGGGTGGTACTCACTTGAACTGTGCTTGTTAGGAGAGAGGTCCGGCTGCGGCGGAGTGGATGGGGCCGGAGAGTTCCCTCTTCCCGCGGCGCCATCTTGGGCCATGCTGTAGCGTTCCCGCGTGCAGAGGAGATAGTGGGTTAAGGTATTCTGAGAGGAGCCCCGAGATTTCCTTCGCTTCGACGGCATGCACCAAGCATATGTGGCTTGAGGGGTGCAAAAAATAATGTAGTTTGAGCTGTTTATGGCCCTCAGGAAGCCTATAGAGTCCCGGGTGTAGCGGAGCTACTGTATCAGGCGTCCATCTTCCTCTGCGCCGCGATGCAATGGCATCTTTGGAGACCCTGTGAATGTGTGTCCTAGTCTGTGCAGTGCTGTAACCTACGCTAATACTCCACTAGTGTATGGTAGCATTCAAAACATTCATCAATGCAAAGACCAGGATGGTCAGGACAGGAGGGACAATAATAGCGGGTGTCACGCCTATATCTGCGCTTTCTACAGACACAACATTTTCTTTGGGGGGCTCCTTGGGTAGGGGTACCAGGGAGGACATAAGGAAAATGCCTCTCATGCAACCGGCTTACTGCATTTGGATTGGGATGTTGGGCCAAAGCACCTTCTGGAAACAGAAGGGCTGTGATGATCTCTTCCTGGAATTTAAGGAATAATCTTTGTTTAGCACAAAAGCATTGAGCCGAGCCAATTGAAATAAGTAACATAACTCCATCAAGTCCAACCTATGCGTGTGATTATATGTCAGTATTACATTGTATATCCCTGTATGTTGCAGTCGTTCAGGTGCTTATCTAATAGTTTCTTGAAACTATCAATGCCCCCCGCTGAGACCACCGCCTGTGGAAGGGAATTCCACATCCTTGCTGCTCTTACAGTAAAGAACCCTCTACGTAGTTTAAGGTTAAATCCCTTTTCTTCTAATTTTAATGAGTGGCCACGAGTCTTGTTAAACTCCCTTCTGCAAAAAAGTTTTATCCCTATTGTGGGGTCACCAGTATGGTATTAGTATATTGAAATCATATCCCCTCTCAAGCATCTCTTCTCCAGAGAGAATAAGTTCAGTGCTCACAACCCTTCCTCATAACTAATATCCTCTAGACCCTTTATTAGCTTTGTTGCCCTTCTTTGTACTCGCGCTATTTCCAGTACATCCTTCCTGAGGACTGGTGCCCAGAACTGGACAGCATACTTTAGGTGCAGCTAGACCAGAGTCTTGTAGAGCGGGAGAATTATCGTTTTATCGCTGGAATCAATCCCCTTTTTAATGCATGCCAATATTCTGTTTGCTTTGTTAGCAGCCACTTGGCATTGCATGCCACTGCTGAGCCTATCATCTACTAGGACCCCCAGGTCCTTTTCCATCCTAGATTCCCCCAGAGGTTCTCCCCCCAGTGTATAGATTGTATTCATATTTTTGCCACCCAAATGCATTATTTTACATTTTTCTACATTGAACCTCATTTGCCATGTAGTTGTCCACCCCATTAATTTGTTCAGATCTTTTTGCAAGGTTTCCACATCCTGCGGAGAAGTTATTGTCCTGCTTAGCTTAGTATTGTCTGCAAATACAGAGATTGAACCGTTTACCCGATCCTCGAGGTCGTTTATGAACAAATTAAACAAGATTGGTTCCAGCACAGAACCCTGGGGGACCCCACTACCCACCCCTGACCATTCTAGGTACTCCCCATTTATCACCACCCTCTGAATTCACCCTTGTAGCCAGTTTTCAATCCATGTACTCACGCTATGGTCCATGCCAACAGACCTTATTTTGTATAGTAAACGTTTATGGGGAACTGTGTCAAATGCTTTTGCAAAATCCAGATACACCACGTCTACAGGCCTTCCTTTATCTAGATGGCAACTCACCTCCTCATAGAAGGTTAATATTGCTAATGATACTGTTCTCATTACTAAAATCTTGTATATACCCCTTATCATCCCCTCCAAGATTTTACATACTATTGATGTTAGGCTAACTGGTCTGTAATTCCCAGGGATGTATTTTGGGCCCTTTTTAAATATTGGTGCTACATTGGCTTTTCTCCAATCAGCTGGTACCATTCCAGTCAGTAGACTGCAAGTAAAAATTAGGAACAATGGTCTGGCAATTACTTGACTGAGTTCCCTAAGTACCCTCGGGTGCAAGCCATCTGGTCCCGGTGATTTATTAATGTTAAGTTTCCCAAGTCTAATTTTAATTCTGTCCTCTGTTAACCATGGAGGTGCTTCCTGTTATGTGTCATGAGAATAAACACTGCAGTTTTGGTTACTGAAGCCCCCCGATTCCCTCATGAAGACTGAGGAGAAGAATAAATTCAATACCTTCACCATCTCCCCATCCTTTGTAACCAGATGTCCTTCCTCATTCTTTATGGGGAAGTATACAGACAGTTTTTTGTACTAGCGTCTGGTCTTACCGGCAATTAGGTATGGCGCCAACAACTGGTCGTTGAGGTCCACCCCTCCCATATTAAGATTATATTCGTGGACACAGAGGGGTTTCAGCACAACACCAGTCACCGTAGGAATTTGGAACGTCGTGTCTGTGTCAAAGGAGGACAGAACGAAAACTTTCCGATTATCCCTCCACTTCACAGCGAGCAAATTATTACACTTCAAGCCAGCTCTCTCCCCCAGCCTAAGACGGGAATCTACAAGCCACTGGGGTAAGCCCCGGTGATTGGATCGCACAGTGCCATATGCGCCGAATCCATGATCAAACAAGTGACTAAAAAGTGGCACGCTCATGTAATAATCCACATATAAGTGGTACCCCTTTCCGAATAATGGTGACAGCAAGTCCCACACAATCTTACCAGCGATCCCTATGTAATCTGGGCAGTTCTCCGGCTCTACGTGACTATCTCCTCCCTTGTAAACCATAAAACTATATGTTTAGCCTGTGGCCCTGTCTCAGAGCTTATACATCTTGACCCCATGAAGAGGAAGTCACTCATCTGTCAGATTCAGGCTCAGAATACGATCCTGTAGACAGCAGCGACACCCTGACAGATTTCTCTGACGACGGAGTTGTGGTCCCTGCCAAGATCAGGCATACCAGATCCCGTTCTTCTGCTGTCGTTGAGGTGCAAGAACCGCAGAGGTCTCATATGGAGCAGAGAGCCAGTACTAGTGCCGCTCATCCTTCTAGTGAACTGGCAAACTTACTGGGAAGATATTATTTGAAAAACAAGCGGCCAGAAAACTTAATCAGGGACTCATCAATGCAGACAACTTGATGGGGAGTAAACAAGGCTGCAAACCGTTGGTTGAAGTGGTTTACGAGGGGCCAAATTTTGTAGAGCTGATCGTATCCAGGGTCTCCCCGAGGACGACAGAGTTTATTGTTGTTGAAGTGCATGAACCGCAAGATCTGCTCGTATCATGCCCTGGCCATGGAGGCAGAGAACACAGGCTTATGGTGAATTGGGTCAGTGGACCAATATGACCGCAACTCACTCTTTTTAGTAATGCCCATGAGGAGGGATAGGCCTAGAAAGGTCTTAAATTCGGAAACCGTAACTGGTTTCCAATCTCTGGCAAGGGTCAAATGGGGATTAGCGGCGATGAATTGACCAGCATACAAATTGCTTTGGTCCACAATAGATCTATAGAGATCTTCCATGAAAAACAGCGAATGAAAATCAAGTGACGTAAAATCAACTGTTTCCACCTGAATTCCGGGTTGGCCAGTGAATGGGGGAAGTACTGGTGCTGCAGAAGTGGTGGGTTCCCAATTAGGATTGGCGAATGTAGCAGGAAGGGCACTATGAGCTCGATGGGCCTGTGCTTGTCTTCTTTTTGGTGGCTGCGGGACACTAGTTGTGTTAGCCACTGCACCAGTTTGAACTGCACTTATGGGACTCGCCACGTCACCACGTGTTACTGCAGTGCTGGTTTGACTACAACCAGGGTGTACTAGGCCGCTTGTGCTTGCCAGTTTGCTAGAAGGATGTACCTATGTGTACTGGTGTTAGTGTACTGTTGGTGCAACTCACGGTTAGATGTCCTCTCACTGGAATCGAAAAGAACCCACGAAGAGAGATGACATCACTTCCTCCTGTCTGTGTTTACACTTACACGGGCAGGGGAAAGATTTCATTCGTTAGGAGCGATCACCAGGTCCAGACCATAACTCATTGGTCTGGCCCTGGGGACTGATCACTCCCTTAACGAACCCAACCGCTGCGGGCACGGGGGGGGGGGGGGGGGCATTAGCCCCCCTGTGCCATTCTTCCGGCGTACATCGGCGTGCGGCAGTCGGGAACCGGTTAAAGTTTACCTATATTTTTTTGTTTTGGATAGAGTGAGGAATAATTAGAACCCTTGTTACTTTTTACTGCTATCCTGGGCTTCAGTTGAAGCATTTTCCCTTGCTTTCTGTTCTAGGGATAACATTTTACCAGACAGGAAATGAGGGAAAATCTGTAATAAGGAAATAGACAATAAAAAGCTGACAGGGGATCTAGCATTCCCTTACTTAACCACTCCCAGTCTGGGCCAATTCTGACATTTATTTCGAACATGTTAAAATTATCATTTTTTGCTAGAAAATTACTTAGCTCCTCAAAACATATATAAATAAACACATAAACATATATAAAAACATATAAAACATATATATTTTATAAAAGCAGAGGCACTGGAGAATAAAATGTTGTTTCAAGTTTTTTTTTATGTTGCATAATATTTGCACAGCCAATTATCAAATGCAAATTTTCATAAACAAATACATACATTTTAGTGCACACAAACACAATATAATACCCAACATTTTTAGTATAATATAAAAGATGATGTTGAGCTAGTAAATAGATACCAAACATGGTAAGATTTAAAATTTCATTCACCCGTAAAATTGTGACAAACTTCGGTACCTCAAACTTTCCATAGGCAACACTTTAAAAGACTTTCAGTTTACCAGTTTAGAGGTAAAAATGATCTCTGGTGCTAGAATTATTATTCTCACTCTGATGTTCGTGGTGATACCTCACATGTGGTGAGGTCCGTGGAAGTCCTCCCAGGACTGGAGGGCACCCGCTTGGTACGTCCTTGGGAACAAGTGGTTATTTCAGGATTATGGCTGCAACTGATATGCCCTGTACACACCGTCGGATTTTCCGACAGAAAATGTGTGATAGGATCTTGTTGTCGGAAATTCCCACCGTGTGTAGGCTCCATCACACATTTTCCATCGGAATTTCCGACACACAAAGTTTGAGAGCTTGCTATAAAATTTTCTGACAACAAAATCCGTTGTCGGAAATTCCGATCGTGTGTACACAAATCCGACGCACAAAGTGCCACGCATGCTCAGAATAAATTAAGAGACGAAAGATATTGGCTAGTGCCCCGTTTATAGTCCTGACGTACGTGTTTTACGTCAACGCGTTTAGAACGATCGAATTTTCCGACAACTTTGTGTGACCGTGTGTATGCAAGACAAGTTTGAGCCAACATCCGTCGGAAAAAATCCATGGATTTTGTTGTCGGAATGTCCGATCAATGTCCGATCGTGTGTACAGGGCATTACACAAGATACAATGTCTGGTACATAATCAGTCCAAGTACTGAAAAAGTCTTGCACATGTGGTATCACTACACTCAGAAGGAGTAGCAAAGTAGCAGAATGTGTTTTAGGTTATAATTCTAAGTATGCCCAAGCTGTATGTTAGTAATATCTTATTAAATTGACAACTTTGTTTAAAAAAAATCAATTTAATTTTAATTCTGCATTCTTCAAAAACTTAAGCAAAAAAAAGAAAGTCTTCAAAAAACTCCCAATGTCTCTTAGAAAATATCTTAGACCCCTTTCACTCCGAGCCGCCCCGGGCATCAGCGGTAAAGTGGCGCTATGTTTAGACCCGCTTTACCGTTGTTTTAGAGGCGCTATTTTGCCGCTAGCGGGGCGGTTTTAACCCCCCACTAGCGTCCGAAAAGGGGTTAAATCTGCCTGGGCACTTCCTGGCCTTGTCTCCTGCACACATGGCATTTGAGTGCGCAGAAGCGGAAGTGACGCCGTGGATGGCTGGAAGTTGTGGGTGGAACGCAAATACACCTAAACTTCCTGGCAAGTAGAACAGCGTGAGGTCCACCCAGTGTATCTGGCGGTTTCGGTTCCTGCTTCATAAAGGCCACATATCACATACCATCGAGTGGGATTCCCCTAATACCCCTCTTTAGACTGACATGCAGGGACAGTGAGGTTAAGGTAAGATGTGGCTGACCACCCTTGGAGTGTTATATACCCTGACTAATTTCAGTTTACAATGCATCCCTAAATTCTGGATGGGGGCTATGGTATCCTAACCTATCAGAAAGAGGCATGCTATGGAATTAACCAACGAGGCAGAGCTAGTCCACACGGGTGGGTGTGACCGTTCTGGGTGGGTATCGCTTGGTGCATGGGTACGTGAATACATATAGAGGCAACTAGGAGAAAAGAGCCATTGTTCGTTTAGGCTCTGAGGAAAAGGGTGCGCCCTTGAAACGCGTCAACCATTTGGGATATCGTCTGATCCCCTCAACATCAAGTCCGGTTTTCCGGTGTATAGAGACGTAGTCTAACCAATTGACAAGCCTCAAGCATATGTTTGTTTGTGAGTATAAACTTCGTTTTTTATGCTTTTAATAAAATTTTACCATTGGTAATGCACGAGGTCGGTGCGCCCTCCCTCTCTCTTTTTTGTTCCAGTTTCAAGAATACCCATTGTTCTGAGGAGGGCTGCAAGACTGTAGGCATTGCTTAAAAGATTTGGTCGCACCACGCACTTAGAGACTAAACACCCAAGCGCAGGAGATTTTTACTGTTTCTTGGTATAGTGGTGGGACAGAAGAGCAGGGTGGTACAGTGGTGGGACAGAAGAGCAGGGTGGTACAGTGGTGGGACCGAAGAGCAGGGTGGTACAGTGGTGGGACAGAAGAGCAGGGTGGTACAGTGGTGGGACAGAAGAGCAGGGTGGTACAGTGGTGGGACAAATGAGCAGGGGGGTACAGAGGTGGGGCAGATGTACAGGGGGTTACAGAGCTGAGGCAGATGTGCAGGGGGTTACAGTGGTGGGGCAGATGTGAAAGGGGGTACATTGATGAGGCAGATGAGAAAGGGGGTACATTGGTGGGGCAGGTGAGAAAGGGGGTACAGTGGTGGGACAGATGAGCAGGGTGGTACAGTGGTGGGGCAGATGTGCAGGGGGTTGCAGTGGTGGGGTAGAATAGCAGGGGGTACAGTGGTGGGACAGATGTGCAGGAAGTACAGTGGTGGGCGGTGGAGCAGATGTGCAGGGGATTACAGGGGTAAAGCAGATGAGAAAGGGGGTACATTGGTGGGGCAGATAATAAAGGGGGAACATTGGTGGGGCAGATGAGCAGGGTGGTACAGTGGTGGGGCAGATGAGCAGAGTGGTACAGTGGTGGGGCAGATGTACAGGGGGTTACAGTGGAGGGGCAGATGAGCAGGGTGGTACAGTGGTGGGCAGATGTACCGGAGATTACAGTGGTGGGGCAGACGAGCAGGGGGTTACAGTGATGAGACAGATGAGCAGTGGATTACGGTGCTGGGGCAGATGTGCACAGAGTTACAGTGGTGGGGCAGATTTGCAGGGGGGGCAGTGATTTGAGGTGTGAAGGTGCATGAATTGGGGCTCATCTGAGGTGTGGAGTTGCAGGAATTGGGGCTGATCTGAGGTGTGAGACTGCAGGATGTAAATTTCTCACTACTAAAATAGTTTACAGCATTTACTTTATAAAAAAATCCGGTATTGAGAGTGTGAAGTTGACATTTTTTTGTTATAAAATCGGCACTCTCAATTTCTTTGAAAACATTTTTCGACACACTGTGCACAAAAGGTTGCCTACCCCTTGTATATATCAATCAACTACACCAAAGCACCAAACATGTATAAACAGTGTGCGCCAAAGTCAATGTACTGTATATCACTGTATATTATATACGTAACCATCAGAAAGGCAGAGGGAGATTAGGGCGGCACAGTGGTGCAGTGGTTAGCACTCTCGCCTAGCAGTAAAAAAGGGTCGCTGGTTCGAATCCCAAACACGACACTTCCTGCCTGGAGTTTGCATGTTCTCCCTGTGCCTGCGTGGGTTTCCTCCGGGTACTCCGGTTTCCTCCCACACTCCAAAGACATGCTGGTAGGTTAATTGGCTTCTGTCCAAAATTGGCCCTAGTATATGAATGGGGACCTTGGATTGAGGGTAGGGACTGATGTGAGTGTGCGATGTACAGGGTTAGGGACAAGGGTCAGGGTTGTAGACCCACACTCACTCAGGTTGAACTGGATGGACTGGTGTCTTTATTCAACCTTACTAACTATGTAACTATGTAACTATGTAAGTAAACAAGTGGCTGAAGAGCTGGTGTAGTAAGGAGGGGTTTTGGTTCCTGGAGGACTGGGTCGACTTCTCAGTCAATGACCAGTACTATAGAAGGGGACGGACTGCACCTTAATGAGGATGGTGCAGATCAGCTGGGAGTAAAGATGGCCAAAAAGTTAGAAGGGTTTGTAAATTAGGCGACGGGGGGAGGGCCTCGAGGTAGAGATTGTCAGCGCAGAACATATTCCAGAGGATAGTATTGGGGGAATTAGTGGTAGGTTGACTAAAGCACATAAACCCAAGTCCTTGTTGCAATCTCGGAACACCCAATAAGAGGATAGTATGCAACCAGTCTAAACTACGTGGTTATTCACCAATGCCAGGAGCGTGGCGGACAAGATGAGTGAACTAGAGATACTGTTGTACAAGGAGGATTTGGATTTTGTGGGAATTTCAAAGACCTGGTTCAACAGCGTTCATGATTGGCTGGAAATCATTCAAGGGTATACCCTTTATCGCAGGGATAGAGAGGGTAAAGAGTGGGAGGGGTATGCCTATATATCAAGAATAATGTACAAGTGAATGTGAGAGGTGACATCACTAAGGGAGCTAGGGAGGAGGTGGAATCCTTATGGGTAGAGCTCCAAAGGGATGAAGCTAAGGGGAAAATATTACTGGGTCTGGGAGTATACTATAGGCCCCCTAACCTGAGAGAGGAGGGGGAGACGGATCTCCTATCACAAGTTGAAATAGCAGCAAGGATGGGAAGTGTTATCATAATGGGGATTTTATTTATCCAGACATAGACTGGGCGAAGGGAACCACGCATTCGTCTAATGCCCCATACACACGGTCGGATTTTCCGATGGAAAATGTCCGATTGGAGCGTGTTGTCAGAAATTCCGACCGTGTGTGGGCTCCATCGGACATTTTCCATCGGATTTTCCGACACACAAAGTTTGAGAGCAGGATATAAAATTTTCCGACAACAAAATCCGTTGTCGGAAATTCCGATCGTGTGTACACAAATCCGACGGACAAAGTTACATAGTTACATAGTAGGTGAGGTTGAAAAAAGACACAAGTCCATCAAGTCCAACCTATGTGTGTGATGTGTCAGTATTGCATTGTATATCCCTGTATGTTGTGGTCATTCAGGTGCTTATCTAATAGTTTTTTGAAGCTATCAATGCTCCCCGCTAAGACCACCGCCTGTGGAAGGGAATTCCACATCCTTGCCGCTCTTACAGTAAAGAACCCTCTACGTAGTTTAAGATTAAACCTCTTTTCTTCTAATTTTAATGAGTGGCCACGAGTCCTGGTAAACTCTCTTCTGCGAAAAAGTTTTATCCCTATTGAGGGGTCACCAGTCCGGTATTTGTAAATTGAAATCATATCCCCTCTCAAGCGTCTCTTCTCCAGAGAGAATAAGTTCAGTGCTCGCAACCTTTCCTCATAACTAATATCCTCCAGACCCTTTATTAGCTTTGTTGCCCTTCTTTGCACTCGCTCCATTTCCAGTACATCCTTCCTGAGGACTGGTGCCCAGAACTGGACCGCATACTCTAGGTGCGGCCGGACCAAAGTGCCACGCATGCTCAGAATAAATAAAGAGATGAAAGCTATTGGCCACTGCCCCGTTTATAGTCCCGACGTACGTGTTTTACGTCACCGCGTTTAGAACGATCGGATTTTCCGACAACTTTGTGTGACCGTGTGTATGCAAGACAAGTTTGAGCCAACATCCGTCGGAAAAAATCCTAGGATTTTGTTGTCGGAATGTCCGAACAAAGTCCGACCGTGTGTACGGGGCATAAGGCTCATCAAATGTCTTGCAGGACAATTTCATGGTTCAGATGGATGGCGCACCAACTAGAAATAAAGCGTTACTGGATCTACCAACAATACAGACCTGATCACGGATGTGGAAATACGGGGCAATTTAGGAAACAGCGATCACAGGTCAATTGGCTTCAGTATAAATCACACAAATAGGAAACATAAGGGGAAAACAAAGACACTGAATTTCAAAAGTGCCAACTTCCCTAAACTACGAACCTTGCTAGAAGGCATGAACTGGGATAAAATCTTAGGAACAAAGAACATGGAGGAGAGATGGGTTTACTTTAAGAGCATATTAAATAAGGGCATTAGCCAATTCATCCAATTGGGTAATACATTTAAAAGAGCGAACACAAGTCATGGATGGCTTAACTCCAATGTAAAAATGCATATAAAAGCAAAGGAGAAGGCCTTCAAAAAATACGAGGTTGAGGGATAATCATCAGCATTCAGACTTTATAAAGAATGCAGCAAGAAATGTAAGAGTGCAATTAGGGAGGCTAAGATAGAACACGAAAGACACATAGCGAAGGAGAGCAAAAAAATCCCAATAAATTCTTTAAGTATGTAAACAGTAAAAAAGGGAGGACAGACCATATTGGCCCTATAAAGAATGAGGAAGGACATCTGGTTATAAAGTATAGGGAGATGGCGAAGGTATTGAATTTATTCTTCTCCTCAGTCTTCACAAGGGAATCGGGAGGCTTCAGTAACCAAAACTGCAGTGTTTTTCCTTATGATACATCACAGGAAGCACCTCCATGGTTAATAAAGGACAGAATTAAAATTAGACTTGGGAAACTTTTTTTTTTTTTAATTTAGTACTTTTTTTATCCTTTTTGTAACAATACAAATTATACATTTACACATACATTTTGTCCAGATACATTACATCCGAAATTCAGCCTCCCAGACAAAAAAAAAATAGGGAGAAAACCAACAGTAATTAAAGATTTTTCATCTCTCTTCCCCCCCACCACAATCTCCCCCTCTCCAAAAACACTCTCCCCTCCATCCTCTCCCTGTATCAGCCATCTCCCTTATTGACGAATCTTAGGTTTCGTGGTCCCAGGACTCTACCCACCCTTTCCAGATAGCATCAAATTTGTTTTGATTCCCTCTATGTATATAGATACATTTCTCCTTTATTATGGTTTCTTTTATTTGTGTTCTCCATTCTTCGACCGTTGGGGGGTATATGGATATCCACTTTTGATCTATCAGTTTTTGTGCCTAAACAGGCCTCTCGTCATTGCGGTATGAGTATTTTTTGAGAAATTTAACTCCTCCACTATATTTAACAGACATAGTTTCGGATCTGGTGGTATTTCTATGCTTAGCGCATTATTTATCATTTTAATTATAACCTGCCAGTATCGATGGTGTTTGGGGCATCTCCATAGCATGTGTATTAGGTTAGCCAGTGCGCCTCTACATCGGGGACATAAAGGGGATTCCCTGCGTTTCCATTTAAACGGTTTTTCCGGGGTGTAGCATGATCTATGTGCAATAAAAAGTTGTGTTAATTTTTGACTGGTGGACAGCGACAGCTTTGGGATCACAGATAAGACCTCCAACCACTGAACATCAGTCAGTGCTCCCAGGTCTCAGTCCCACTGCGCCCTGGTCGGCACGGCTTCCAATTCCTTGAATTTGCTCTTCAATAACTCATATCGTTTAGAGATAAGTGCCTTCTTTTGATCACCTTTCTTCAACAATGTTATTATTTTAGAAGTGCTAAGCTCAAAGACAGATGCGTGCGCCTGGACATGCAGGGCACATCTGAGCTGGAGATACTGAAAGAACCTCTGTTTTGGAATCTCAAATTCCTCAGATATTTGTGCAAATGATTTTATATTATTATTCCAGAACAGCTGCTCCACATATCTCAGCCCCTGAGTTTGCCAAAGCCCAAATCCCTCCAGTCTCCACACTTCTTCATAATTTGCGTTATTCCAGATTGGTGTATAAGAAGTATAGCCTGTAATATTAGTAATCTTTTTATTGCTTGCCATACTTTGATAAATAATTCACCTGTCGTGAATTTCTTATCTTTTTGAAATGTTTTTGTCTCTAATAGGGACATCAATGAGTATCCCTTGCCCATCAGAAGTAATAACCCTTGTATGGGATAAGGAACCTCTGCCGCTGTCCAGCCATGGAATTGCTGTATTTGCGAAGCTAAAAAATAATTTTTAGGGTGTGGGATAGCGAGTCCCCCATCATCTTTAGCTAGCATTAATGTTGTTAATTTAATACGTGCATTTTTTTTCTCCAAATAAGTTCACGAAAAAGCGATTCTATCCTGAACCAGAATGTGGCTATTCACATCGGACTGTTAGGAAAAATATACAATAATTGTGGGGCCCAGATCATCTTTTAAGATTGGCTCTGCCAATCACAGTTAAAGGGGGTTTGCACCAGCTCCAACATTTATCTTTAAACCTGAGCAAAAGTGGTCTGAGGTAGAGGTCCACATAGTCCCCTACCTTTCGCATTACCTCAATCCCTAAATACATAATTCTGTGTTTTATTTGAATTTGTTTTGCGCGGTCTGGTAAGGGGATATTCGCATTGTGTAGCGGCATCAGTACCAAAGTCTCTCAATTGATGTGAAACCCAGAAAGTTGTCCAAATGCAGAGACAAGAGTCAAGAGATCCTCTAGAGATTTTGTGGGGTCGCTCAAAAAGATTAGGGCATCATCTGCATATAAGGCTATTTCATACTCTCTTCCTGCACGTCGAAATCCCTCTATCCCTGCAGACTGTCTGATTGCAGCAGCCAGTGGTTCCACTGCCAATGCAAACAGCAGCGGGGACAGAGGGCAACCCTGTCTGGTTCCCCGGGATAACGGGAAAGCTGGCGACATAGTGTCATTGATCCTCAGCTTCGCCCTTGGCTCTTTATATAGTAATTTTAACCAGTTTATAAAACCTGGACCTATACCGAAGGCAATCAATACCATCCATGAATACTGCCATTCTACCATGTCAAATGCCTTCTGAGCATCCAACGACAAAATGGCACCAACTCCCCCGTTATCCATTGGCTATTGCAGATTCAGAAAGAGCCTGCGAATATTTGTAGCTGCTGATCTAGAGGGGATAAAACCTGTTTGATCCGAATGGATCAAGATGTCAATGTGCCTGGATAACCGATTTGCCAAAACCTTAGCTAATATCTTGACATCAGATGTAAGGAGAGAGATTGGGTGGTATGAGCCTGGCTGTAATGGATCCTTATTCGGTTTTAAGATTACAATTATTATTGTTTGCATCATTGATTTAGGGAGTTCCTGTGTGATATATGCTTCATTCGGTAATTTGAGAAGTTCTGGAATCAGGATCTAAACCATATAATTTAAATATCTCCACAGGAAGTCCATCCACCCCTGGTGCTTTATTATTTTGTATTTGTCCCACAGCTTCTTGCAACTCTGCCAGAGTATATTCGAGATTTCAGATTCATACAACCATGAATAGAAATTTACGAATATATTTTGAATACCCTCAGTATCATACTTCACTGTCCCCTTTCTATCTTCGATAGCAACAATACCGGACGGGCCTTCTTGATTCCGTGCAATCATTGCCAACATATGACCCACCTGTTCCCCCATTTCATAATACTTTTGACTCTGCAAAAATCTACTATTCTCTGCCTTAGTTATAACCAAATTTTTATATAACTTCTGCGCATCCTGCCATGCTCCATATTTCTCCTTATTGGGATCTAGTTTAAATTCTTGTTCTGTTTGCTTAACTCTTTGGGTTACCTCTTCCTCTCGTTGACTAGTGGCCAGTTTAATTTTAGATATTTCTTTAATTATTACGCCTCTAAGGTACGCTTTTATTGCGTCCCACACTATCTTTGCTGAGGTTGAGCCCTTATTATCTCCAAAAAAGCCCATTAATAGTAGTTCTATTTGACTCTTCTCTGCAATCAGGGACAGCCACTGTTTATTAACTTTCCACAGTAAACGGGCCAACTGTTCCGTCCACTCCATAGACAAAGTCAATTGGGAGTGATCAGGGATTCCCCTTGCTTCGTACTGAATTGTTTTTACCAATGGGAAAAAATTACAATTTCCCAAGGCCAGGTCGATTCTCAATAATGATCCATATGTACTTGAGCAACATGAGTACTCTTTGCTGGCCGGGAATCTTACTCTCCACACATCCAATAGACCCATCTCTTGTGTCTGACTGGCCAATCTTGTGGGCTTTCCCTTCCCATTGCTCTTTTTATTACTTTGCCTGTCCATCTCTTCATTTAAAACGTTATTGAAAGTCCCAATTATCACTGTTGGAATATCAGACCATTGTACCATTTTTTTCAAAAAACTTTTTTAGTACGTCATCCTTATATGGGGGGGGGGGGGGAATATACACATTCACTAAGAAATGCATTCTATCATTTATGGTACATAATAGGATTAGGTGTCGACTAGGGATGAGCTTCGAGTTCAAGTCGAACTCATGTTCGACTCGAACATCGGCTGTTCGCCAGTTCGCTGAACAGCGAACAATTTGGGGTGTTCGCGGCAAATTCGAAAGCCGCGGAACACCCTTTAAAAGTCTATGGGAGAAATCAAAAGTGCTAATTTTATAGGCTTATATGCAAGTTATTGTCATAAAAAGTGTTTGGGGACCTGGGTCCTGCCCCAGGGGACATGGATCAATGCAAAAAAAGTTTTAAAAACTGACGTTTTTTCAGGATCAGTGATTTTAATAATGCTTAAAGTGAAACAATAAAAGTGTAATATTCCTTTAAATTTCGGACCTGGGGGGTGTCTATAGTATGCCTGTAAAAGGGCGCATGTTTCCCGTGTTTAGAACAGTCTGACAGCAAAATGACATTTCAAAGAAAAAAAGTCATTTAACACTACTCGCGGCTTTTAATGAATTGCCGGTCCGACAATACACATAAAAATTAATTGATAAAAACAGCATGGGAATTCCCCACAGGGGAACCCCGAACCATAATTTAAAAAAAAAATGATGTGGGGGTCCCCCTAAATTCCATACCAGGCCCTTCAGGTCTGGTATGAATATTAAGGGGAACCCCGGCCAAAATTAAAGAAAAAAAAATGGCATGGGGTCCCCCTCAAAATCTATACCAGACCCTTCAGGTCTGGTATGGATTTTAAGGGGAACCCCGGTCCTAAATTTTTTTAAAAAATGGCGTGGGATCTCCCCAAAAATCTATACCAGACCCTTATCCGAGCACGCAACCTGGCAGACCGCAGGAAAAGAGGGTGCGAGAGAGCACCCCCCCTCCTGAACCGTACCAGGCCACATGCCCTCAACATTGGGAGGGTGCTTTGGGGTAGCCCCCCAAAACACCTTGTCTCCATGTTGATGGGCACAAGGGCCTCATCCCCACAACCCTTGCCCGGTGGTTGTGGGGGTCTGCGGGTGGGGGGCTTATCGGAATCTGGAAGCCCCCTTTAACAAGGGGACCCCCAGATCCTGGCCCTCCCCCTGTGTGAAATGGTAAGTGGGTACAAAAGCACCCCTACCATTTCACAAAAAAAGTGTCAAAAATGTTAAAAATTACAAGAGACAGTTTTTGACAATTCCTTTATTTAAATGCTTCTTCTATCTTCTATCTCCTTTCTTCTATCTCCTTTCTTCTATCTTCTATCTTCTATCTTCTATCTTCTTTCTTCTTTCTTCTATCTTCTTTCTTCTATCTTCTATCTTCTTTCTTCTATCTTCTTTCTTCTTTCTTCTTTCTTCTATCTTCTTTCTTCTATCTTGTTTCTTCTATCTTCTTTCTTCTATCTTCTTTCTTCTTTCTTCTTTCTTCTATCTTCTATCTTCTATCTTCTTTCTTCTTTCTTCTTTCTTCTTTCTTCTATCTTCTTTCTTCTATCTTCTATCTTCTATCTTCTTTCTTCTTTCTTCTATCTTCTATCTTCTATCTTCTTTCTTCTTTCTTCTATCTTCTTTCTTCTTTCTTCTATCTTCTTTCTTCTATCTTCTATCTTCTATCTTCTTTCTTCTTTCTTCTATCTTCTATCTTCTTTCTTCTTTCTTCTATCTTCTTTCTTCTTTCTTCTATCTTCTATCTTCTATCTTCTTTCTTCTATCTTCTTTCTTCTTTCTTCTTTCTTCTTTCTTCTTTCTTCTATCTTCTTTCTTCTTTCTTCTTTCTTCTATCTTCTTTCTTCTATCTTCTATCTTCTTTCTTCTATCTTCTTTCTTCTTTCTTCTATCTTCTATCTTCTATCTTCTATCTTCTATCTTCTTTCTTCTTTCTTCTTTCTTCTTTCTTCTATCTTCTTTCTTCTATCTTCTATCTTCTATCTTCTTTCTTCTTTCTTCTTTCTTCTATCTTCTATCTTCTATCTTCTATCTTCTTTCTTCTTTCTTCTTTCTTCTTTCTTCTATCTTCTATCTTCTATCTTCTTTCTTCTATCTTCTTTCTTCTTTCTTCTTTCTTCTATCTTCTTTCTTCTTTCTTCTTTCTTCTATCTTCTTTCTTCTATCTTCTATCTTCTTTCTTCTATCTTCTTTCTTCTTTCTTCTATCTTCTATCTTCTATCTTCTATCTTCTTTCTTCTTTCTTCTTTCTTCTTTCTTCTATCTTCTTTCTTCTATCTTCTTTCTTCTATCTTCTATCTTCTTTCTTCTTTCTTCTTTCTTCTATCTTCTATCTTCTATCTTCTTTCTTCTTTCTTCTTTCTTCTTTCTTCTATCTTCTATCTTCTTTCTTCTATCTTCTATCTTCTATCTTCTTTCTTCTTTCTTCTATCTTCTTTCTTCTATCTTCTTTCTTCTATCTTCTTTCTTCTATCTTCTATCTTCTATCTTCTTTCTTCTATCTTCTTTCTTCTTTCTTCTTTCTTCTTTCTTCTATCTTCTTTCTTCTATCTTCTTTCTTCTATCTTCTTTCTTCTATCTTCTTTCTTCTTTCTTCTATCTTCTATCTTCTATCTTCTTTCTTCTTTCTTCTTTCTTCTTTCTTCTTTCTTCTTTCTTCTATCTTCTTTCTTCTTTCTTCTATCTTCTATCTTCTATCTTCTTTCTTCTATCTTCTATCTTCTATCTTCTTTCTTCTTTCTTCTTTCTTCTATCTTCTTTCTTCTATCTTCTTTCTTCTATCTTCTTTCTTCTTTCTTCTTTCTTCTTTCTTCTATCTTCTATCTTCTTTCTTCTATCTTCTTTCTTCTATCTTCTTTCTTCTATCTTCTATCTTCTATCTTCTTTCTTCTTTCTTCTTTCTTCTATCTTCTATCTTCTTTCTTCTATCTTCTATCTTCTATCTTCTTTCTTCTTTCTTCTATCTTCTTTCTTCTATCTTCTTTCTTCTATCTTCTTTCTTCTATCTTCTATCTTCTATCTTCTTTCTTCTTTCTTCTATTTTCTATCTTCTATCTTCTTTCTTCTATTTTCTATCTTCTATCTTCTTTCTTCTTTCTTCTATCTTCTTTCTTCTTTCTTCTATCTTCTATCTTCTTTCTTCTATCTTTTTTCTTCTATCTTATTTCTTCTATCTTCTATCTTCTTTCGGTGTTCTCGTCCGGCATCTTCCTCCGCGGCGCCGGCGTCTTCTTCCCTTCTTCTTCTCGGTCCGCTCCGCATCCACCATGGTGGGAGGCTCCCGCTGTGTGACGCTTCTCCTCTTCTGACGGTTCTTAAATAATGGAGGGCGGGGCCACCCAGTGACCCCACCCCCCTCTGACACACGAGGACTTGACGGGGACTTCCATGTGTCATTCCCCGTGACGTCAGAGGAGGCGGACAGGGAAGTCACCATGCGTCAGAGGGGGCGGGTTCACAGTTTTTAACATTTTTGACACTTTTTTTGTGAAATGGTAGGGGTACTTTTACCCTTACCATTTCACACAGGGGGAGGGCCGGGATCTGGGTGTCCCCTTGTTAAAGGGGGCTTCCAGATTCCGATAAGCCCCCCGCCCACAGACCCCAACAACCACCGGGCAAGGGTTGTGGGGATGAGGCCCTTGTCCCCATCAACATGGGGACAAGGTGTTTTGGGGGGCTACCCCAAAGCACCCTCCCAATGTTGAGGGCATGTGGCCTGGTACAGTTCAGGAGGGGAGGCACTCTCTTGTCCCCCCTCTTTTCCTGCGGCCTGCCAGGTTGTGTGCTCGGATAAGGGTCTGGTGTGGATTTTTGGGGGGACCCCACGCCAATTCTTTTTTAAAATTTGGCGCGGGGTTCCCCTTAAAATCCATACCAGACCTGAAGGGTCTGGTATAGATTTTGAGGGGAACCCCACGCCTATTTTTTTTTTAAATTTTGGCCGGGGTTTCCCTTAATATCCATACCAGATCTGAAGGGCCTGGTATGGAATTTAGGGCGACCCCACATCATTTTTTTTTTTTAATTTTGGTTCGGGGTTCCCCTGTGGGGAATTCCCATGCCATTTTTATCAATGAACTTTTATGTGTATTGTCGGATCGCCAATTCATTATTAGCCGCGAGTAGTTTTAAATGACTTTTTTTCCTTTGAAATGTCATTTTGCTGTCAGACTGTTCTAAACACGGGAAACATGCGCCCCTTTACAGGCATACTATAGACACTCCCCAGGTACGAAATTTAAAGGAATATTACACTTTTATTGTTTCACTTTAAGCATTACTAAAATCACTGCTCCCAAAAAACCTGCCGTTTTTAAAACTTTGTTTGCATTGATCCATGTCCCCTGGGGCAGGACCAGGTCCCCAAACACTTTTTATGACAATAACTTGCATATAAGCCTTTAAAATTAGCACTTTTGATTATTCATGTTCGTGTCCCATAGACTTTAACAGTGTTCGCGTGTTCGAACAAATTTTTTGCCTGTTTGCATGTTCTGGTGCGAACCAAACAGGGGGGTGCATTATTTTTTACATTTTGCTATAATAAATATCCCCCAAAAATATATAAAAAAACATTTTTTTCTTCAGTTTAGGCCGATCGTATCCTTCTACATATTTCTGGTAAAAAAAAATTGCAATAAGCGTTTATTAATTGGTTTGCGCAAACGTTATAGCGTTTACTAAATAGGGGATAGTTTTATGGCATTTTTATTAATAATTTTTTTTTACTAGTACTGGCGGCGATCAGCGATTTTTATTGTGACTGCGACATTATGGCGGACATGTCGGACATTTTTGACACATTTTTGGGACCATTGTCATTTATACAGTGATCAGTGCGATTAAAAATGCACTGATTCCTGTGTAAATGACACTGGCAGTGAAGGGGTTAACCACTAGGGGGCGGGGAGGGGTTAAGTGTGTCATAGGGAGTGATAACTGTAGAGGGATGGGCTGTGTGTGTGACGTCACTGATCTCTGCTCCGATGACAGGGAGAAGAGATCGAGTGACACTTGTCACTAGGCAGAACAGGGAGATGCTGTTTACAACGGCATCTCCCCGTTCGTCCTCTCCGTGAGGCGATCGCGGGTATCCCCACGGCGATCGAGTCCACGGGACCCACGACCCGACTCACGTAGCTCCCGGCCGGCGCGCGCGTGCGCCGCCGGCGGCGCGCATGCAATGGCACGACGTACAGGTACGCCCATTTGCCCATCCGTGCCATTCTGCCGACGTACACCGGCGTGCGCCGGTCGGGAACCGGTTAAATATACTAAACATTTTATCATCCTCATTCCCCTTATGTGTCTCCTGCAAGCAGACTATTGCGGGGTTATAAAATTTGATTAATTCTTTTACCGCATCTCTCTTTCTATAATCCCCAAAAACCTCTGACATTCCATGACATCATTTTAATTTTAAATATGAGAGAGTTATCACCGCTCCAGGAGGATTTGACAGGCAAGAGGTAAATCTTTCTTGGTTTGGAGCTTGTCGGTGCTGGCTATTGCTAGTAGCAATAAAACAGAAATAAATGCTGGACAGCCGCACTCGTAGGTTTGCTTCGTTTATTCAAGAGGTTCACATCAAATTCAAATGACAACAGCTGATGTTTCGCACTAACGTTAGTGCTTACTCATAGCTAACAATCACACAATGGGAAATCGAATAAATAATAGTTCCTGGTGTTAAAGACATGTGACTAAGTAATTGGGAGAAGATTCAAAATCTTAATGAACACAGGTGTGGAGAAAATCCATGATTGTCCGTCATGGACAACACCTTTTAATGAAAACAAACTAAGCCATTTCACAAGATCGATTGTGAAATAGTAGTGGAAATGGACGTATGAGTAATGCCAATAAATGGAAAAAAGTATAAAAACATATATGGTGAAAAAACATATATATAGATGAAAATAAAAAATAGAATGTAAAATAAAATAAATTAAAAAAAAAATAAAAAAAATGTGTAAATAAAGAAAGACTATATGTGTATATATGCAAAAAAAAAAAGGGAGATTGTAAAATGTGATAATATAAAGGTGAATAAAACAATTGAAAAAAGTTTTTTGGGTGTATATATATACATGTAAAAAAAAAAAATTATATATGTAAGAACATGTATATCAAATGAGTGGTGGAAAAAGTGTAAATGTGGATGAAAACGTGGTATGAATAAGGAAAGCTATTGACATGTAGAAAATACATGCACTACATGTAAAGTACTACCAATAATCTTTGAGTGTAGTGAAGATGGAGAATGAATAGATTGAAAACGTAACAATAAATATAGTAGATGTGAAAAATTATGTGATGTGAAAGTGCGGTGAAAGAAAAAATGTAGAAATAAGTAACTACATTAATATGTGAATTAATAGTGTAGCCAAATGTAGCAATCATTCATTATGCACAATAAAACAGATGGATTAACGAAGCGTCTATCTATTTAAATTAAAAGCAGACCCTGTATCAACACATTTAACAATAAGTGTCAAGATTCGATTATAACTTTACAAATGTATTGAAGAATAAGACAACAGAAAATATCGCACTTTGAAAATGTATACACATATATCTGAATAAAAAATATATACCGTATATATATATGAACATCAAATGTACACCCCGAGATCCGAAAGTTAATGTGAAAATGAAGCGCCCTCTTACATAAATCCTCACTTTTGTGTGTAAACGGTAAAGTTGTTCGTCAATGTACACAAGAAACCGTCACTGGAAAAAGGATTAGGGGGGAAGAATGGAAGAAAGAAAAAACCAGAAGAGAAAGGGTGTACAAATAATATGTTATCATATTTTATAGCTTTACTCTATATTGATTTTTGTCATTTGAATTTGATGTGAACCTCTTGAATAAACAAAGCAAACTTACAAGTGCAGCTGTCCAGCATTTATTTCTGTTTTATCATTTTAATTTTACCTGTCATCTTGTGTTAAGATAAAAAAAAAATAGAACATATCGGAAGACCCCGAAGGGTAGGAGACGGGGAGAGAGAAGGGGAGAGAGAGGGACAAGCGAAGAGAATGAGAGGGGAGGAGAGAGAGAGAATAAAAACAAAAACAAAAAAAAACCATGGATTCCACCTCCCCCCAACATACTTCCATCCACCCTTTTCCCCCCACCCATCCCACTTCAATCTGAATCTGGACACTACCATTCCAAGCTGAAGTTCCCTCCCTGATGGGAGGAGATCAGCTACAGTAATATACCTCTTGTCCACAGGGGACACATACTGGGGGCCCACTGTAGCCATTTCCGATGTTTCATCTGTACCATATAGCAACCCAGATGGGGGAGAGGGAGTGACCCCCCCCCCCATTGGGAGAGAAAAAAAACATTTTTAATGACTACAGGTAGGCTCTGGGGGCAAAAATCCCCCACACACCAAAACTCCTCTCGTCTACTCTCCAATCATCCTACCCAGCCTAATCCTGCCTCTTATCCAACCACGTATTAACCACTTGCCGAGCACCGCACGACGATGTACATCGGCAGAATGGCACAGGCAGGCAAAAGGGCTTACAGGAACGTCCTTGCCTTCCCGCAGGCGGGGGGTCCGATCGGACCCCCCCGGTGCCTGCGGCGGTCGGATTCTCGTCAGGAGTGATGACAGGTGAGGGGGAGGCCACTCATTCGTGGCTCCCCCCTCGCGATGGCTCCTGGCGAATGAAATGCTTCCTCGGCTTCTGCATAGTAAACAGAAGCGGAGGAAGTGATGTCATCTCTCCTCGGCTCGGTATTTTCCGTTCCAGCGCCGAGGAGAGAAGACATCGATATGTGTGCACAAACACTACACACACAGTAGAACATGCCAGGCATACTGTACACCCCCTTTACCCCCTGATCCCCCCCGATCACCCCCTAATCACCCCCCCCCCTGTCACACTGACACCAAGCAGTTTTTTTTTCTTCTGATTACTGCATTGGTGACAGTTTGTGACAGTTAGTGTGGTAGGGCAGTTAGTGTTAGCCCCCTTTAGGTCTAGGGTACCCCCCTAACCCCCCCTAATAAAGTTTCAACCCCTTGATCACCCCCCGTCGCCAGTGTCACTAAGCGATCATTTTTCTGATCGCTATATTAGTGTCACTGGTGACGCTAGTTAGGGAGGTAAATATTTAGGTTCGCCGTCAGCGTTTTATAGCGTCAGGGACCCCCATATACTACCTAATAAAGGTTTTAACCCCTTGATTGCCCCCTAGTTAACCCTTTCACCAGTGATCACCGTATAACTGTTACGGGTGACGTTGGTTAGTTCGTATATTTTTTATAGTGTCAGGGCACCCGCCGTTTATTACCGAATAAAGGTTTAGCCCCCTGATCGCCCGGCGGTGATATAACTTATGTTTTAGGGTCAGATAAGGTCTGCGTCACCCCAGGCAGCGTCAGGTTAGCGCCAGTACCGCTAACACCCACGCACGCAGCATACACTTCCCTTAGTGGTATAGTATCTGAACAGATCAATATCTGATCCGATCAGATCTATACTAGCGTCCTCAGCAGTTTAGGGTTCCCAAAAACGCAGTGTTAGCGGGATCAGCCCAGATACCTGCTAGCACCTGCGTTTTGCCCCTCCGCCCGGCCCAGCCCAGCCCACCCAAGTGCAGTATCGATCGATCACTGTCACTTACAAAACACTAAACGCATGACTGCAGCGTTCGCAGAGTCAGGCCTGATCCCTGCGATCGCTAACAGTTTTTTTGGTAGCGTTTTGGTGAACTGGCAAGCACCAGCCCCAGGCAGCGTCAGGTTAGCGTCAGTAGCGATAACACCCACGCACGCACCGTACACCTCCCTTTGTGGTATAGTATCTGAACGATCAATATCTGGTCCGATTAGATCTTTACTAGCGTCCCCAGTAGTTTAGGGTTCCCAAAAATGCAGTGTTAGCAGGATCAGCACAGATACCTGCTAGCACCTGCGTTTTGCCCCTCCGCCCAGCCCAGCCCAGCCCACCCAAGTGCAGTATCAATCAATCACTGTCACTTACAAAACACTAAACGCATAACTGCAGCGTTCGCAGAGTCAGGCCTGATCCCTGCGATCACTAACAGTTTTTTTGGTAGCGTTTTGGGGAAATGGCAAGCACCAGCGTGCTAGTACACCTCGGTCGTAGTCAAACCAGCACTGCAGTAATACTTGGTGACGTGGCAAGTCCCATAAGTGCAGTTCAAGCTGATGAGGTGGCAAGCACAAGTAGTGTCCCGCTGCCACCAAGAAGAAGACAAACACAGGCCCGTCAGGCCCGTCGTGCCCATAATGCCCTTCCTGCTGCATTCGCCAATCCTAATTGGGAACCCACCACTTCTGCAGAACCCGTACTTCCCCCATTCACATCCCCAACTAAATGCAGTCGGCTGCATGAGAGGCATTCTCTTTATGTCCTCCCGAGTACCCCTACCCAACGAACCCCCCCAAAAAAGATGTAGTGTCTGCAGCAATCGCGGATATAGGTGTGACACCCGCTATGAATGTTTTGAACGCTACCATACACTAGTTGAGTATTAGCGTAGCGTACAGCATTGCACAGACTAGGCACACTTTCACAGGGTCTCCCAAGATGCTAATCGCATTTTGAGAGACTCGAACCTGGAACCAGTTACAGTTACAAAAAAACGTGCAAAAAAAAATCAAAACACAAAAATATATATATATAAAAAAAAAAAAAAATAGTTGTCGTTTTATTGTTCTCTCTCTATTCTCCCTCTATTGTTCTGCTCTTTTTTACTGTATTCTATTCTGCAATGTTTTATTGCTATTATGTTTTATCATGTTTGCTTTTCAGGTATGCAATTTTTTATACTCTACCGTTTACTGTGTTTTATTGTTAACCATTTTTTTTGTCTTTAGGTACGCCATTCAGCTGCAGCGCGGATTTATTTATCTTGACAGCAACAGCGTTTGCTCCCACAATATATAAAGCCGTGACTCCAGCAGAGGTGATATATGCCGAAGCATGGGGGCAGCAGGGGTGGAGGAGCGATTTGCCATTGGGAAATTGGGAAAGCATTTTATCACACCGATCTTGGTGTGGTCAGATGCTTTGAGGGCAGAGGAGAGATCTAGGGTCTAATAGACCCCATTTTTTTCAAAAAAGAGTACCTGTCACTACCTATTGCTATCATAGGGGATATTTTCATTCCCTGAGATACGAATAAAAATGATTAAAAAAAAAAAAATGAAAGGAACAGTTTAAAAATAAGATAAAAAAGCAAAAAAATAATAAAGAAAAAAAAAAAAAAAAAAAGCACACCTGTCCCC
The DNA here is from genome assembly GCA_037952835.1 of Lithobates septentrionalis. Classification (NCBI taxonomy): domain Eukaryota; kingdom Metazoa; phylum Chordata; class Amphibia; order Anura; family Ranidae; genus Lithobates; species Lithobates septentrionalis. The sequence continues at coordinate 7,391,941 of JBBDGP010000264.1, read as the reverse complement.
CCCTGCTCTCGCGCAAAAGCGAAAGCAAGCGTCGGTCTGGCGTCAAATGTAACCAGCAATTGCACTATGCATGTGAGGTATCACCGCAAAGGTCAGATCGAGCGCAGTAATTTTAGCAGTAGACCTCCTCTTTAAATCTAAAGTGGTAACCTGTAAAGGCTTTTAAAGGCTTTTAAAAATCTATTTAGTTTGTCGCCACTGCACGTTTGTGTGCAATTTTAAAGCATGTCATGTTTGGTATCCATGTACTCGGCCTAAGATCATCTTTTTTATTTCATCAAACATTTGGGCAATATAGTGTGTTTTAGTGCATTAAAATTTAAAAAAGTGTGTTTTTTCCCCAAAAAATGCGTTTGAACAATCGCTGCGCAAATACTGTGTGAAAGAAAATGAAACACCCACCATTTTAATCTGTAGGGCATTTGCTTTAAAAAAAATATATAATGTTTGGGGGTTCACAGTAATTTTCTTGCAAAAAAAATAAATTTTTTCATGTAAACAAAAAGTGTCAGAAAGGGCTTTGTCTTCAAGTGGTTAGAAGAGTGGTTGATATGTGACATAAGCTTCTAAATGTTGTTCATAAAATGCCAGGACAGTTCAAAACCCCCCCAAATGACCCCATTTTGGAAAGTAGACACCCCAAGCTATTTGCTGAGAGTCATGTCGAGTCCATGGAATATTTTATATTGTGACACAAGTTGTGGGAAAGAGACAAATTTTTTTTTTTTGCACAAAGTTGTCACTAAATGATATATTGCTCAAACATGCCATGGGAATATGTGACATTACACCCCAAAATACATTCCATTCTGTTGCTTCTCCTGAGTATGGGGATACCACATGTGTGAGACTTTTTGGGAGCCTAGCCGCGTACAGGACCCCGAAAACCAAGCACCGCTTTCAGGCTTTCTAAGGGCGTACATTTTTGATTTCATTCTTCACTGCCTATCACAGCTTCGGAGGCCATGGAATGCCCAGGTGGCACAAACACCCCCCCAAATGACCCTATTTTGGAAAGTAGACACCCCAAGCTATTTGCTGAGAGGTATAGTGAGTATTTTGAAGACCTCACTTTTTGTCACAAAGTTTTGAAAATTGAAAAAAAAATAAAAAATTTTTTCTTGTCTTTCTTCATTTTCAAAAACAAATGAGAGCTGCAAAATACTCACCATGCCTGTCAGCAAATAGCTTGGGGTGTCTACTTTCCAAAATGGGGTCATTTGGGGGGGTTTGTGCCATCTGGGCATTCCATGGCCTCCGAAACTGTGATAGGCAGTGAAGAGTGAAATCACTCTTACGCGGTTAGGCTCCCAAAAAGTCCCACAGGTGTGGTATCCCTGTACTCAGGAGAAGCAGCTAAATGTATTTTGGGGTGCAATTCCACATATGCCCATGGCCTGTGTGAGCAATATATGACTTAGTGACAACTTTGTGCAAAAAAAAAATTTGTCAGTTTCCCGCAACTTGTGTCAAAATATAAAATATTCCATGGACTCAACATGCCTCTCAGCAAATAGCTTGGGGTGTCTACTTTCCAAAATGGGGTCATTTGAGGGGGGGGGGGGGTTTGTGCCATCTGGGCATTTTATGGCCTTCAAAACTGTGATAGGTAGTGAGGAGTGAAATCAAAAATTTACGCCCTTAGAAATCCTGAAGGCGGTGATTGGTTTTCGGGGCCCCGTACGCGGCTAGGCTCCCAAAAAGTCCCACACATGTGGTATCCCCGTACTCAGGAAAAGCAGCTGAATGTATTTTGGGGTGCAATTCCACATATGCCCATGGCCTGTGTGAGCAATATATCATTTAGTGACAACTTTTTATTCAATCACTTGGGACAAAAAACATGCCTCTCAGAAATTTCCCTGGGGTGTCTACTTTCCAAAATGGGGTTATTTGGGGGGGGGGGGGGGGTTGTACTGCCCTGCCATTTTAGCACCTCAAGAAATGACATAGGCAGTCATAAATTAAAGGCTGTGTAAATTCCAGAAAATGTACCCTAGTTTGTAGGCTCTATAACTTTTGCGCAAACCAATAAATATACACTTATTGACATTTTTTTTTACCAAAGACATGTGGCCGGATACATTTTGGCCTAAATGTATGACTAAAATTGAATTCATTGGATTTTTTTTATAACAAAAAGTAGAAAATATCATTTTTTTTTCAAAATTTTCAGTCTTTTTCCGTTTATAGCGCAAAAAATAAAAACAGCAGAAGTGATCAAATACCATCAAAAGAAAGCTCTATTTGTGGGAAGAAAAGTACGCAAATTTTGTTTGGGTACAGCATTGCATGACCGCGCAATTAGCAGTTAAAGCGACACAGTGCCAAATTGTAAAAAGTGCTCTGGTCAGGAAGGGCCTGAAGTGGTTAACTGCATCTGGTGTATCAAAATATTGTACTCCATCTCGATCTGTAATATGTAGTTTTGCCGGAAACAACATTGCATATTTGATCTTTAATACTAATAACCGCCGTTTGACTTCCGTGAATTTCTCCCTCTGTTTCTGTACTTCCACGGAAAAGTCTGGGTAAAAGTACACTTTATTGCCCTTATACTACAAGAAGGAGAATGACTTGTTATATGATGTGCTCGTTCTATTGCAAAAGATTTAGAAAGGCCCTCTGCCCCAAAAATTTCCATTAACCACTTCTCAAAAAAAGTAACTGGTGGGGGCGCATGCGCGGCGCTGAGCGTGATGGACATCTGAGACTGTAGCTCCGTCCAGCCCGGGAAGATAACGGCTTTAGCAGGGCCAATATCAGCTATTTTCTCAGCGATTTTATCACCCCTCGAGCCCCTTATACTTGGTGCATGCCTGGGAGAAAGAAAAAGCCCAGAGGATCGGCTCAACACACCTTAACCCACTATCTCCTCCGCGCCCGTGATCTAGGCAGCATGTCTCAAAATGGCGCTGCGGGAAGAAGCAAACCTCCGTCTCCGGCCTCCTCACCAGGACATCTCACAGACCAGACACCTCCCCTGGATCCTAGCCATGAGTACGCTACCTCTCTTACCAAGTTAGACCTAGAAAGCAGCCTGGAGGCCATGTACGCAAGGCTGGCTACAAAGTTCCAGACTGAGCTCCACAAAACCTCTCACACACTCTCCCAGGAGATTGCAGCCTTAGGCTCCAGGACAGAAAGACTGGAAACTGAGCACGATGAGCTGGCACTAGCATACAGTGACCTCTCCAGAGAACACGAATCTCTAGCCACAGCCTTTTCCTTGATGCAATCCCAAATTGAAGACCTTGATAACCGCAACAGACGCAACAATCTGCGCATAAGAGGTATACCGGAATCCGTTACAGATCTCATCCCCACAATAATCCGTCTATTCAAATCCTTGCTCCCTGACACCGATGCCGGAGCGTTTACCTGTGATCGCATTCACAGAGCCCTCATTCCTAAACCTCCAGAGGACAAGCCTCCCAGGGATATTGTTCTTTGCATGAAGGACTTTTTAATTAAAGAGGAGATCCTCAGAGCTGCTCGTAATCAACAACGCATCACTCTGGACGATCGTACCATCCAAATATATCCTGATATTTCTCCCGCCACCCTGGATAGGAGACGTGGCATGAAAGAGATTACATCTGCTCTTCAAGCGGCACGCATCCGCTACAGGTGGGGCTTCCCTTTTAAGCTTGTAATTCCCCACAATGGTACCACTTACTCTGCCACATCACTCCTGGAAGGACAAGAGGTTCTGGTCAAATTGGGCCTTTTGGATCCGGATGTCATTCGCCGGCCCCCTTCTACTCCTAGACCTTCACCCATCTGGCAGACCCCCCCAACCAGGAGAGACAGACGGAGGATCAGATACGACATCGGAGATAGATTGGAAGAGCCCTTTCCTTGATCGCCTCAGCGTAGCCGACCACTACTAGATACCCCAGCAACTTGCACCCCGCACCAGATTACAATGACCCCGGCGTCGGTCCCTTGGAGCTGCGACATGCACACCCCACCCAGCAGCAGCCTGCGAATTCAGACCTACTTTTTTTATTTTTGGTTTGAGTCACTTCTGCAGGCCTGTTCTCTTTTTACTTTTTTTTGGATTTATATCCACTTGATCTGCAAAGTTCAGAACATTTTCCAGGCTGGGTTCGAGACCTTGTAGTCTCGGGAGTTGGTATTTCTCTTATCAGGTTTATTACAGTCACCTTATCCGGTTTCTAGTTATGAAGACACTTGTGTTACTATCAGACTTATGGTTTTTTTTCTTATCTTTTTTTCCTTTTATTTTTATTTCTCTCCTTTTTAGCCTCAGGTTTTGGTCCACCATTAGTCTATGTTTGCATCGATTTTCTATTGCAGAAATATTTTGCAGGGTACTTGCCTTACTAGGCCTTTATGGCTTAATTTTTTGTATGTCACAACCTACTGCCCTCCAGTGCTCGAGTATGTCGGCCCTCTGCTTGATTCCTGAAACAATAGGTGCCTGTCCTAGGACACATTTGGCTCTTGTTTATCCCCAGACCATAGTGTTTAATAACATTTACCATGGTAATTAAATGTATATCACACAATGTTAAGGGATTCAATTCCCCACCTAAAAGGAAGAAGGCCTTTGCCTTTTATAAACAGCTGGGAGCACAAATTCTCCTTTTACAGGAGACACACTTTGCACATTCCTCGCACCCTAAATTCCTCCACAGAAGCTTTCCTCAGTCTTTTTGCTCTTTACACCAGACAAAAAGTAGGGGTGCCGCCATACTCTTGCACAGATCCTTCCCAATGGAAGTCAAACAGGTATTTAAAGACAAAGATAGTAGATATGTAATAATCAAAGGTCAGATTCATAACAGAGAACTTACTATTGCTAGTATTTATGCTCCACATGACTCCCCTGCCTCTTTTTTTCACTCCTTCTTTGACCGCCTTTCTCATTTTCAGTCACCACACATGATAATTGGAGGAGACTTCAACATGGTTGCAAATCCTAACCTTGATAGATCCACATTGTCCCCCTCCTCCAAATCATTTCCCCGCTCTCTCTCCAGGGGACTGCTGGAACATCAGCTAGTAGACTCCTGGAGAACACTCAATATTGGTACTAGAGAATACACATTCTACTCCCATCCCCATAAAAGTTATGCAAGATTGGATTATATATACACTACCCCTATTATTCTGGCTAATACTACAGAGGCTAGCATCCACCCTTGCATGTGGTCTGACCATCATGCCACAGCCTTCACCACTACTTACATCAGGCTTGCTCCTACCTCTTACTCTTGGCGACTAAATGAGGCCCTCCTCTCAGATGCAGTGGTGGAGGCAGAAGTCGCACAAGCCATTGCAGAATATTTTAACCTCAATGCCGTCCCAGAAACTCCCCCTGCTATTGTCTGGTCGGCGCATAAAGCAGTCCTTAGGGGCAAATTAATTAGTTTAGCCTCAGCCCAGAACAAAATTGACAAACAAAACATCTTAACCCTTACTAAAGACCTAGATAATCTCTACAAAAATACCAATCTCCTACACTTAGCTTCCACTAGACAGCTGATTGATCAAAAAAGACTGGAGTTGGATGGCATCTTGTCTAAGAGGGTTGAAAAGGCTCTGCGTTGGTCTAAGGCCAAATATCTTCTTCATGAGAGCTCCGCTTCTACCCTCTTCGCCAGAAAGCTAAATCACTCATCCCGCCCACCCCACATATATAGACTAATGACTCCCTCAGGACATCTCACTTCCCATCCCCAAGAGGTCCTTCATATCTTTGAACAGTTTTACTCCTCCCTCCTAGCCCCTTCCCAACTAAAACCCTCACCAGCAGATGAGGCCTGGTTTCAGAACATTCCTCTACCACATCTTACACCTACACAACTTGATAAACTGAACGTCCCCATCACACCAGCGGAGGTTTTGAATGTAATTAAATCTCTAAAATCAGGCTCAGCCCCAGGCCCAGACGGATTTTCCTCTTTATACTATAAGAAATTCTCATCCCTCCTTACCACTAGGTTGGTTCATATATTTAATTCGGTCCTACAAGGGGGTAGTTTCCCTGAAGAGATGTTACTAGCCAATATGTCCCTGATACCGAAACCTCACAAAAACCACACCCTACCCCAAAATTACCGACCTATCTCGGTCATTAATAATGATTTAAAATTTTTTAGCAGGATCATGGCTGACAGACTGGCAGGGGTTATCCCCTCTTTGATTTCCCCTTTTCAGTCTGGATTTATACCCCATAGACTTATCACCGATAACATTCGCCTGGCGACAAATATAATTCAAGATGCCAACCTTTTCTCACGTAAACTCCTCATGCTTAGCCTAGACATACAGAAGGCGTTCGACAGCGTCTCATGGTCCTATATCACTACCCTCTTACAACGTATGGGATTCCAGGGTGCTTTCCTACAAGCATTCTTGGCCCTTTATCGTAACCCGAAAACTCGTATTAGGTTCCCTGGCTGTAATTCTAACTTTTTTGACCTGGGCAAGGGTACGAGACAACGGTGCCCTTTGTCACCCCTAATTTTTGCGTTAGCCCTCGAACCTCTGGCCATAGCTATACTACAAGATCCTGATATTTCGGGTTATGTGAAGGGCCACTCGACATACAAATTTGGAATGTATGCTGATGACGTTCTAATGTTTCTCACCAACCCTCTGGTTTCTCTGCCGAACTTATTTCAGACTCTATCAAAGTTTGCAGAAATTTCAGGTCTATCCATTAACATGGCAAAATCAAGTGCCCTCCCTATAGGTTACCCCCCTGGAGAACTGCATCATCTTCAGTCAGTCTATCCCTTTATTTGGGCAGATTCTCACCTTCTATACTTGGGAATTAACCTGACTAAAGATTTCGGCAGACTCTTTGAAGTAAACTTCCCACCTATGGTTTCTAAATTGAAAGGTATCCTCAAACAATGGTCACACCTCCACATTTCATTTCTTGGCAGAATCACTGCACTCAAGATGACTATCCTCCCTAAACTGCTTTAGATCCTTGCCACTTAAACTATCTAAAACATACCTCCACACTATCCAGGTGCTGTTTAATAGATTCATTTGGAAGGATAAACCCCCATGCTTTGCCAAAGAAGTCCTGTACCGCTCTGCCAAAAGGGGAGGTTTGGGGGTTCCTCAAATATGGTTTTACTACTTAGCCAGTAGATACACTCAACAAGCGCAATGGAATATTTATAACTCCAGGGTCCCTTGGGTACAGTTTGAAAGCGAATCCATCGCCCCCCTATATCTCCCTGGCCTTATGTGGTCCAACAATCAGACTAAATCAGAAGTAGGCACTAAAAATTTGATTACGCATGCTGGCCTTCAACTCTGGGACTCATATAAAAAAACTTACAATCTCATCTCAGCTGTCCCTCTGTATGCCTCATTTCTGGGAGATTCTAGATCCCCATTGGCCTTTGATAGACCCTCCTCTTTCCAACTCTGGATTGATTTAAGACTAACTACATTAGATAAATTTTTTATAAACTCGAAATGTATCTCCTTTTCTCAGTTGCAATCCACGTACCACATCCCAAACACTGAATTCTATCACTTTTTACAAATACGTCACTTCTTCCAAAGGCACTACACTGGCCCTTCTGTGACCTCCACCACTCTATATGAGGACATATGCCACGACTCACCCCGCCAAAAAGGTCTAATCTCACTAGTCTACGTTAACCTGGAAGCTAACTCAGAGGTCACAACCCTAAAATATAGATCCCAATGGGAAGCTGAGTTAGACCCTGAAGTTGATGAAATAGACTGGGTGAAGGGCTGGCAGAATCTACGCAAATGCACTAAATCCATCATGGTACGTGAAACTGCAATTAAACTGATGACACGCTGGTACTACACCCCATTGCGCATTCACAAGATCTACCCACAATCATCCCCTCTCTGTTTTAGGGGATGCATGCAACAAGGCTCGTTTCTCCACATATTTTGGGATTGCGAGAAACTACGCCCTACATGGAATGAGATCCTGAAAGTAATAGACAGATTAGCGGGCAAACCTCTTAATATCTCATACCAACACTGTCTATTATTTCAATCCCCTCCAGACACCCCTAAACCGTTGGTTAAACTGATCCACTCTATTTGTATAGCCTTGCATTGGGTGGTTGCTCTGCATTGGAAATCAGCTTCAGTACCATTTTCTCAAGTTATTGCAAGAATAGACCACATGATGTTGGCAGACCAGATCTACCACACCCTACATGACACTATCCCTCAATATGATGCCATCTGGAATCCTTGGTTCTTATTTAGGCTCCAAACCTGACAGTTTTATATTTTTCTTTTCTTTTTATTTTATTTTATTTTGTACGTTTTATTTTCCTGCTTAGGGCTTTTTTTTTTTTTTTCTCTTTGATTTGGTCTCTAGCATTGTCTTATCTATTTAGCTAAATCTCAGACTTTCAGAATATGTCGATAGCTCTAATAGATATATATAACTCAACAGTATATATTTGTACGTAGTCTCTGCTTATATTCTATGTCCCTGCACTCTTTGTATTCATTGCTCTGATTGTCTTGGATTTGTTATTCCATCTCTGTTATTCTTAAAAACAAAATAAAAAACTTTTTGAAAACAAAAAAAAAAAAGTAACTGGTGATTGGCCTTCTTCTTGTTCGGCAAACCTAGTATATGGACATTATTGCGTCTTTGTCTATTCTCCATTCCTTCCATTCTTCGAATTTGATCCTTTGTGGTTTTTTCAGATGTAGATCTTTTTTTATCAATGGTATTGAATCTTCCAGTTCTCCTACTCTCGTTTCCAACACAGTGGTTCTTTCACATATTCTCTGATATCTCCTTTCAGTTCTGTCATCTGATTTGTTAATGATATCAGCGAGTTATTACAGGCCTGTACTGCCATAAGATCATCCCTCAGCGCGGGTTCCGCTATCAGAAAGGGGTGGAGGTATTTAGCCGTATATTAACATCTTTACTTATTTGTGTTTCATCCATTTCTTGTTTATTTATCTCATATTCTGGTGTCTCCATATATCCACTGGCATCTGGAGCTGATACCAAAGACATGTTTGTCACCGATCTCCCCTCCAACCCCCATGATAATTGTGGAATCCGTAATGTCTGTGCTGTTTCAGGCTTCATCTGAGAGTCTCATAGTGTCCGTGTTTGTCTGTATATCACTACTTTGCTTCCCAGTGAATTTTTCTTGGTTAGCAGAGCTTACTACTTGATTAGCTAAATTTCCTTTAGGCCCTTTTTTCTGTTCTTTCTGAGTTTTCATGGATTGTTTTTTGTCTGGGCCTTCTATATAGGGCTCCTCATTGATTTTCAATGCTTTCTCCATTTCTGCTTCCTGTTCCCTCCGTCGTATTCCACTGTGCTTTCCTTGTAGTAAATAGTTTATTCTAGATAGACAAATATCTAGCCCTTGTAAGTGACTGGGTGTTCAAAAGTTAAAAAAAAAAAAAAAGAAAAAAATTATAGTGACTTATGAGAGCATTTAATTTGAATCTGGAGGATTTCAACGATTCCTACAAAATTGATAGCCAGCAGAGATATCAAGCAAACAACAATAACCAAAAAAAAATTTAGCCGCCAAGCACAAAAGCGGCACGGCAGCCAAACAAAGTTGTCTCAACTCGCCACTATCAACCAGGGAGCGGCTTTTCAGTGGTACACAGCACTTATAATTTTTTATAAATAAGTTGTAATTCCGGACAGATAGCATCCGTTGAGCTTTTACTAGTTGTCTATGGTAGTTAGCTGTTGATAATTTGTTGCATTAGACACTTGTCATCCTTTCAACAATTTAGTAGCAGATTATAGTTGTCCTCTATTTGAAAGGGCCCTTCAGCTTATATCAATTTTAGTGACTAACTGGCAACGTCTAATTAGCAACTGACGGTGCTATCAGCTATTAGAGAGTGGCAGTAGTTTATCAGCTATTAGCAGTCTTAACGAGTATCTAACAGCACCTGTTTGCTGATTGATATAATTGATGTACGTCCTTCAGCTTGATCCACAGTATATCCGCTATTTAATAGCAATTTCATGTAACTTTTAAGCAGGTAGCATATATTCAACAATCAATAGGTGCTAGTCATGATTAGCTGTTAGCAGTTAGCTGTTATAACTTTAAGCGTATAGCCTCCACTCATCAGTTAGTAGCAAATTAAACACAGTCTATCAACATTCTGTTTTTGGTTTTTAGCTAACAACAACCGTTCACTGGTATCTGATTAAGGGTCACCTGTATCCATAGCAATTTATTAGCTATTTGCGTCAGTCCATCAATAGGTAACTAACAGCACCAGTTCACCAATGATATCCACTTAGGCGTTATCAATGACCACATCTGAATATCAAGTGGCGATGGTTCATTGGCTACTAGTAATAATAGCAAAAAAGCCCACCACTCCAGTTATGTGATTTAGTAAGCAATCTAGTTATTTATGACATTTATATATAGCAGTGCATAGCAGTGGAGATATGTAGCTTATCTTTGAGCAGTCCAAGGGAATAGTATTTAATCACAGAGGTAACAGAAAAGCAATAGTGTGATAGAAGCAACAAGTTAGCAGTTTAGCTGTTTTTAGTAGCATATCACAGTGGTATGTGGCAGTATATGGCAGTATATGGCGGTGATAATATATAGCATGTCTTCATATAATCCCAGAAACAGGCTGAACATTTATAATCCATGAAGAAAGCACACATACCTCCGCTGCCAATGTTTTTATCTTTCTTTCTCCATCAAGAAGTGCCGTGCCATTACAACTGTAGCAAGTGTTGTAGCAAGTATTGCCGAAGATTATTCCTAGTCACGGTTAAAGGATATAAGCCAGTGACCTCTGCCTGAGGCTCCAATTTCAGTATACCATGAGGCGAGTCAGCAAGGTATTCAACATTTTTACAACCAGGGCTTCTTAGCATCCCTCCAGTCTCCCGTCCCATCCGACTCTCAGTAGTGTCCTGACCTCATGAAAACAGAGCACAGCAATCACAGCAAACAGCTGACATACCCAGACAAGCGAGTCAAATACAATGCATCTCGGCTCCTCGGTAACGTTGCTATCCTGGTAAGCTGGTAGGTTTAGGCTTAGGATAAGGCTTAGGTTTAAGCAGTTTTGAGCGGCTTAGGAGAGCTTGCTCCTCTGCGTCCTCAGCAGCAGCGACTTCCACTTGGAGTTTCAGGTGGAGTATCAGGTGTCAGAACTCTGGATGAGCGAGGTACATCACAGAGCAGGCAGATCACCGCCTACTCAGCTTTCGTCACATCAGAACGTGCCTACGCCCCCACCTGAGCCCCCCCTACTCAGCTTCCGTCACATCAGAACGTGCCTACGCCCCCACCTGAGACTTGGGAAACTTAACATTAATAAATCACCAGGACCAGATGGCTTGCATCCGAGGGTACTTAGGGAACTCAGTCAAGTAATTGCCAGACCATTATTCCTAAATTTTTACTGACAGTCTACTGACTGGAATGGTACCAGATGATTGGAGAAAAGCCAATGTAGCACCAATATTTAAAAAGGGCCCAAAATACATCCCTGGGAATTACAGATCAGTTAGCCTAACATCAATAGTATGCAAGCTCTTGGAGGGGATGATAAGGGACTATATACAAGATTTTAGTAACGAGAACAGTATCATTAGCAGCAATCAGCATGAATTCATGAAGAATCGTTCTTGCCAAACCAATCTATTAACCTTCTATGAGGAGGTGAGTTGCCATCTAGATAATGGAAGGCCCGTGTACGTGGTGTATCTGGATTTTGCAAAAGCATTTGACACAGTTCCCCATAAACGTTTACTGTACAAAATAAGGTCCGTTGACATGCACTATAGGGTGAGTACATGGATTGAAAACGGCTACAAGGGCGAGTTCAGAGGGTGGTGATAAACGGGGAGTGATGCTGGGACCAATACTATTTATTTTGTTCATAAACAACCTGGAGGATGGGGTAAACAGTTCAATCTCTGTATTTGCAGACGATACTAAGCTAAGCAGGGCAATAACTGCTCCGCAGGATGTTGAAACCTTGCAAAAAGATCTGAACAAATTAATGGGGTGGGAAACTACATGGCAAATGAGGTTTAACGTAGAAAAATGTAAAATATTGCATTTGGGTGGCAAAAATATAAATGCAATCTATACACGGGGGGGAAACCTCTGGGGGAATCTAGGATGGAAAAGGACCTGGGGGTCCTAGTAGATGATAGGCTCAGCAATAGTATGCAATGCCAAGCTACTGCTAACAAAGCAAACAGAATATTGGCATACAATAAAAAGGGGATCAACTCCAGAGATAAAACGATAATTGTCCCGCTCTACAAGACTCTGGTCCAGCCGCACCTAGCGTATGCTGTCCAGTTCTGGGCACCAGTCCTCGGGAAGGATGTACTGAAAATGGAGCGAGTACAAAGAAGGGCAACTAAGCTAATAAAGAGTCTGGAGGATATTATTTATGAGGAAAGGTTGCGAGCACTGAACTTATTCCCTCTGGAGAAGAGACGCTTGAGAGAGGATATTATTATTATTATTATACAGGATTTATATAGTGCCAACAGTTTGCGCAGCACTTTAAAACATGAGGGCAGACATTACAGTTACATTACAATTTGGTACAAGAGGAATCAGAGGGCCCTGCTCGTTAGAGCTTACAATCTAAAAAGGAAGGGTCAATTGATACAAAAGGTAATAGCTGTGGGGGGGATGAGCTGATGGAGGAAGTAAAACAGTGTTAGTTAGAAGCAGGATATGCTTCTTTGAAGAGAAGGGTTTTCAGGGATGGATGGATAGATTAGGGGACAGTCGGACAGATTAGGGTAGGGAGTTCCAAAGGATGGGAGAAGCTCTGGAGAAATCCTGGAAGTGAGCATGGGAGGAGGTGACAAGGGAGCTAGAGAGCAGGAGGTCTTGGGATGACCGAAGAGAGCGGCTTGGTTGGTATTTTGGGACTAGGTTAGTGATGTAGCTGGGGCAGAGTTATGGATGGCTTTGTAAATTATTGTTAGCACTTTGAATTTTATTAATTGGGTGAGTGGAAGCTAGTGGAGGGATTGGCAGAGAGGGGTGGAGGACACTGAATGGTTGGTAAGGTGGATGAGTCTTACACCGGCATTCATTATGGACTGAAGGGGGGATAGTCTATGTAAAGGTAATCCAATGAGGACACGATATGATTTCAATTCATAAATACCGTACTGGTGACCCCACAATAGGGATAAAACTTTTTTGCGAAAGGGAGTTTAACAAGATACATGGCCACTCATTAAAATTAGAAGAAAAGGGGTTTAACTTTAAACTACGTAGAGGGTTCTTTACTGTAAGAGCGGTGAGGATGTGGAATTCCCTTCCACAGGCGGTGATCTCAGCGGGGAGCTTCGATAGTTTCAAATAACTAATGGATAAGCACCTGAACGACCGCAACATACATATACAATGTAATACTGACATATAATCACACTGTAACCTGGGGGACAGGTAGCAGGTACAAAGCTCCCTGGGATGAGCAGTCTTTCAGGCACAGATACCAAATCCAGTGAAATAGTGACAAACAGTGCGGTGTTTATTTGTGTTATATACAAGTCTATATACAGGTGCTGTACAGTGTTCCAAAGAAAACAAATAGGAACAAAAATAGCCAAAACAAAACCTAGCCGTGTCTCGGCACTAACTAAACAATATTTACAGATCCTAACTACCAGGCTGAGCAAGCCTACAGCTTGTCAGCTTCCACATACCTTTTTGCTCTCCTACACAGAAGCTTGTCTGAGTATCCCAGGCCAAGAGCAAGGGCTGTCTTGCTCAGGTGAGCTTTAAATTAGCCTGGGGGAGAGGACCAAGACCTGAACTGGACCATGGATCAGAGATCCCTGAACCTGTATGAGAGGAGCCTGGGAGATGTATAAACCCCGAACAGGACTTTTCCTGGCTCTCTCTGGGACGCTCTGCTACATATCCTCCCCCCTTGTTTCAACCCCAGGGTTGGAACACCTGTAGCACAACAGGAGTGAACACGGGACAGGGCATCTACATTCCCCATCTCAACACCTGGCCTGTGTTTTACAGTGAACGAGTAATCCTGTAGAGCCAAAAACCACCGGTTCACCCGTCTATTAGTCTCCTTCTTTTGGGCCATCCATTTCAGAGGAGCATGGTCAGTTATTAACTCAAACTGGCGTCCTAACAAATAGTACCTGAGTGCGTCCACGGCCCACTTTATGGCTAAACACTCCTTTTCAATGACTGCATACCTTTGCTCATGGTCATTGAGCTTTCTGCTTAGGTACACCACAGGGTGTTCTTCCCCATTGTGTACCTGTGATAGTACTGCCCCGATACCAACATCAGACGCATCCGTCTGAACCAAAAAATCTTTGGAGAAATCGGGGGAGTACAGTACTGGTTGTGCACAAAGAGCCTTCTTCAGGACTTGGAAAGATTCCTCTGCTACTGAGGACCATTTCACCATTACAGAGTCTTTCCCTTTCGTAAGGTCTGTCAGTGGGGCAGCTATAGTTGCAAAATTTGGGATAAATCTTCTATAATACCCCGCAATGCCAAGAAAGGCCCTGACCTGCTTCTTGCTTGCAGGACGTGGCCATTCCTGGATGGCTTCTATTTTATTCACTTGAGGTTTTATGACCCCACGCCCAATAGTGTAGCCCAAATACTTGGCTTCCTCTAGACCAATGGCACATTTCTTTGGATTTGCTGTAAAACCTTCTTTGAAGAGGGAATCGAGGACAGCCTGGACACGGGGCAAGTGAGACTCCCAGTCAGTGCTATGTACCACTATGTCATCTAGATATGCTGCTGCATATTGTCGGTGGGGTCTTAGAGTCCTGTCCATGGCCCTCTGAAATGTGGCGGGGGCATTTTGCAACCCAAAAGGCATTTTTTTATATTGGAAGGAACCCTCCGGGGTCACAAATGCAGTCTTCCCCTTGGCGCTACAAGTCAGGGGTATTTGCCAATAACCTTTTGTCAAGTCCAAAGTGGTCAGATAGCGAGCCTTGCCAAGTCGGTCTATAAGTTCGTCCACTCTGGGCATTGGGTACGTGTCAAACTTTGTCACTGCATTAAGCTTCCTGAAGTCATTACAGAACCTCCAAGTGCCATCCAGTTTTGGGACTAACACGATGGGGCTAGACCAGTCACTATTGGATTCCTCAATGACATCTAGCTCCAACATTCTTTTAACTTCCTCGCTGATGTCCTTTCTCCTCGCTTCAGGAATTCGGTATGGTTTAAGCTTGACACGGACCCCAGGTTCAGTAACAATATCATGCTGAACTGCTGAAGTCGTGCCAGGTAACTCTGAAAATTTCTCTCTATTTCTTATCAGGAATTCTCTAGTTTCCTGCTTTTGAGAATATGACAGGGTGTCTGGAATCGTGACCTCAGGGATCAGAGGGGACTCAGTACCCTTAGGCGTTACCGGGAGGGACCTCGCAGTTAACGCCAGTCTATCCTTCCAGGGCTTTAACAGGTTTATGTGGTAAATCTGTTCGGGCTTCCTTTTTCCTGGTTGATATATTTTGTAATTGACCTCCCCAACTCTTTAAATTACTTCAAAGGGACCCTGCCACTTAGCCAGGAACTTGCTCTCAACAGTGGGAACTAACACCAGGACCCTATCACCAGGTGAGAAAACACGGAGTTGGGCCTCCCTGTTGTATATCCTCTGTTGAGCTGTTTGGGCCTGCAGTAAGTGTTCTTTTACCATCGGCATGATTGCTGCAATCCTGTCCTGCATTTGAGCGATATGCTCAATGACACTTTTATGGGGTGTCTGCTCCCCCTCCCAAGTTTCTTTGGCTATGTCCAAGAGTCCCCGAGGGTGTCTCCCATAAAGCAACTCAAAGGGAGAGTACCCCGTGGAGGACTGGGGAACCTCCCTGATGGCAAACATCAAGTATGGTATCAGGAAGTCCCAGTTTTTCCCATCCTTGTCAACAACCTTTTTTAACATGCTCTTTAATGTTTTATTGAAGCGTTCCACCAAGCCATCCGTTTGAGGATGGTACACCGAGGTTCGCAATTGCGTCACCTTAAATAACTTGCACAGCTCTCTAGTTATTCATGACATAAATGGGGTGCCCTGGTCTGTAAGGACTTCTTTAGGGATTCCAACACGACTGAACACCATAAACAGCTCTTTGGCAATGTTTTTAGCAGACGCGGTGCGTAAGGGAATGGCCTCTGGGTAACGGGTAGCATAATCCATGATTAAGAGGATATGCTGATGACCTCGGGCAGACTTGGGGAGTGGACCCACAAGGTCCATGGCAATCCTCTCAAAGGGCGCTTCAATAATGGGCAAGGGCACTAAAGGACTTCGGAAGTGTTGTAGTGGGGCTGACATCTGACACACAGTACAGGATTGACAATAATTCGCAATATCCTTCTGTATTCCGGGCCAATAAAACCTGCGCAACACCCTTTCAGTAGTTTTCTCAACCCCTAAATGACCTCCTAGCAAGTGCCCATGGGCAAGTTCCAAAACCACCCGTCTGTATGGCTTAGGGACCACCAACTGTTCAACCACTTCATCATTTTTTTTTACATACACGATACATTAAATCCTCATTGCTGCAAAAATAAGGAAAACAGAGCCTGTCCCCTGATTCGACAGGTACATCATTAATCACCATTACATTTTCCCAGGCCCTGGCAAGGGTTGGGTCTTTTCTCTGCTCGGTACCAAAATTTTCCTTGTGTACATTGAGGTCAGCAAACTCCAACGTAGGCTCAGATTCAGCAGATGGCTGTCCAGCTCCACTGGTTGTGGGGACCTCCTCAGGCTCCCCCAGCTCTCCTGCCATAACTGAGAAAGGAAAACCTGGGGAGCCCTGAGAAGAGTCCCCTGAACCCACATTGTCAGTAGCGGCCAGGAGTTCTGGCTCTGTCACTGAGTCAGCTACTGCGACCGGGTCGGGACGATCCCACAGTTCCCAAAACTTAGGGAAGTCCCTACCAATGATGGCCTCGTTCACCAAGTGGGGCACAAGTCCGACCGGATGGGTCACCGTACCTAAGCCAGTTTTAAACTGAACAGTGGCTATAGGATACTCGCGGGTATCCCCATGTACACAGATCACAGCAACTTTTTTAGCATGCAAATTCACAGTGTCAACCATCTCAGCTGTAACCAAAGTCACTAGACTTCCAGAGTCTAGCAAGGCCGTAATAGGCTTATTATTAACAGTCATTTGGCACATGTGTTTTCCCATACTTGGTGCTGCAGCGCATGAAACAGCAGCAAACATAGACTGCCTTCTAATAGACAGATCGCACTGCATTGGTTCATCTGTCAATGGACAGTTTGCTGCAACATGTCCCAGTTCTTGGCAACGAAAACACCTGATGTTTCCCCAGTTTGGTTTGCTGACAGGCAGTAGCTTCCCTTGTTTGGGACGCCAAACTTCAGTCCTGGCACCAAAAACCCTCCCCCCTATTTCCTTGCCATGCTTACCACCCACTTCCCCTGGAACAGTCTTACCGGTTGCCTGGGGGGACCGTGGCTTTGGGCGGAAAGTCCGTGCGGCTGTAGGGGTGGCGACCAGGTTCTCTGCAGCAAAGTACCTTTCAACAAGTTCCACGAGGTTGTCTGCCGAGTTGGGGTCTCCTTGACTCACCCACTTCTGCAGGGGAACTGGTAGTGACCTCAGGAACCGGTCCATGACCACACGCTCCACTATTTGTGGCCCAGACAGGGACTCCGGCTGTAGCCATTTTCTCACCAAGTGAATTAGGTCGAACATCTGCGATCTTGGGGGCTTCTCGTCTTGGAAGAACCAGCTGTGTACCCGCTGTGCTCGAACTGCCAAGGTGACACCAAGTCGCGCCAGGATTTCCCGCTTGACCTTTTCATAGTCTCCTGCTTCTGCTGACTCCAAATCATAGTAGGCCTTCTGCGATTCTCCAGACAGCAAGGGGGCAACCAGTCCTGCCCACTGGGCTTTGGGCCAACCTTCCCTCTCAGCGGTCCGTTCAAACGTTAAGAGAAAGGCCTCTGGATCATCATCTGCAGTCATCTTGGAAAGAAAGCGACCCACATGGATGGCTGAAGGCTTGTCTCCAACAACATTAACTTTAGCAGGTGACCACTGTGCTAGCGTCTCCACAACCGCAGCCAGGGTTTTCCTATCCTCTTTTGCATCAGTGGCTAGCTGTTCAAACAGCCTCTGCGATAACTCATTTGTTTGTTGCTGTGTAGCGTTTGCTCGTTGCTGTGCAGCATTGGATTGTTGCTGTGCAGCATTGGATATCACCAATTGTTTTAGGATTTCCTCCATGTTTAGTCACTCTAGGTACTGGCCTTTTAAGTAGTAACTTACTACAGCTGGTCGCAGTCTCCACCATATGTAACCTGGGGGACAGGTAGCAGGTACAAAGCTCCCTGGGATGAGCAGTCTTTCAGGCACAGATACCAAATCCAGTGAAATAGTGACAAACAGTGCGGTGTTTATTTGTGTTATATACAAGTCTATATACAGGTGCTGTACAGTGTTCCAAAGAAAACAAATAGGAACAAAAATAGCCAAAACAAAACCTAGCCGTGTCTCGGCACTAACTAAACAATATTTACAGATCCTAACTACCAGGCTGAGCAAGCCTACAGCTTGTCAGCTTCCACATACCTTTTTGCTCTCCTACACAGAAGCTTGTCTGAGTATCCCAGGCCAAGAGCAAGGGCTGTCTTGCTCAGGTGAGCTTTAAATTAGCCTGGGGGAGAGGACCAAGACCTGAACTGGACCACGGATCAGAGATCCCTGAACTTGTATGAGAGGAGCCTGGGAGATGTATAAACCCCGAACAGGACTTTTCCTGGCTCTCTCTGGGACGCTCTGCTACAACACACATAGGTTGGACTTAATGGGCAATATGTTTAAAAGGCTACAAATAAAACCTACAGTACGTGGCTCATGGCCGAAGTTAAAAAAAGCTATAAACAATAAGAAAAGAGCTTTTAAAAAATATAAAAATGAAGGAACTCTATTGTTGTTTAAATGTTACAAAGAATATAACAGAATATGTAAAAAGTTCTAGCGTTTCCTTCCAGAGTTCGCAGCGGATATAATTATACCATCCCAGCAGGTCCTGCTCTGATACTGGTCCTCTGTGCTGTATCTGCATCTCTCGCAACCTCCTTCCGAATTCCTCTTCCATGGCGGCTGGTATCTGTACCTCTCCTCTCATGCTATCCGGACCTTGGATCCAGGTGGAGGTTTGGATGTCCCAGACTGCAGGAAGCGTCCCACTGCTTGCCACCAATGTAACGCAACGTCCCACACTCCGCTTGAGTCCTTTTACAATATACCGCTTCCTCCCAGTCTAAATACAGATATCAGATATTCCAACCACTGCTAAAAACAAACAAGGCAATACTTGTTTGGTTGCTGAACATGAACTGTTTATTAGAACAAGAATACAGTCTTAGATACAGTTGAAGAGGAGGTTCCCCCCTCCTGCTCATAGTACTCTAACAATACACCTGTAACCAGAAACATAAATTAACGTGAGCTAGTTACCTAATCACTTACCCAGACTTGGAGACTCAGAGATATGACCTTTCAGGGTAGACTTGCCGTCTCCTCACTCACAACTTACAATACATATAAGTATAAACACATCCCCTAGTAGTTTGCTAGGAGACAAAGGTGTGTTAATGAGCACAATAAACTATTGGGTGAAAGACCCAGGCTTTCCAGATCTCATTAATCAGCATTCCTTTCACTGACATCTGTCCACTGAGTCCCAAGCTGGCAGAGACCATCATGGCCTCCTTAATAATGTCCGTTTGCATTACATAGAATATCTTCCTAAATGCTTGTAGCTCCCTCAAGTGCCAGGGCCCATAGTCGGTAGGCAAGAGGCTAGCATTCAGTCCCCTCCAAAAGCCTCTGCCCTGGGTGAGTCTGTCACAAACATAACAGAATATGTAAAAAGGTAATCAGGGACGCAAAAATTCAAAATGAATGACAGATTGCAAAAGATAGTAGGACAAACCCCAAATTCTTCAAATATATTAATAGTACAAAGGTTAGGTCTGAGCATGTAGGCCCTTTACAAAATAATCTAGAGTGGGTGACTGGGGACAAAGAGAAGGCAAATGTATTAAATGCATTCTCCAGCTCTGTGTATACAAAGGAGCATGGGGGAACTCATGTCCATAATGGGGATGGTATTGACATGGCCCCAAAAGATCCACAATGGCTCAAAAGTGATATGGTCCAGAAATATTTAGACAAAATAAAGGTGGATAAAGCAAATGGACCAGATGGCATCCACCCACGGATCCTAAAAGAATTGAGCTCTGTCATTTCAAAGCCATTGTAACAAATTTTTAGGGACTCATTAAAGACTGGATTAGTACCACTGGATTGGCGTAGGGCCAATGGGATGCCCATATTTAAGAAGGGAACAAAATCTTTTCCAAGTAACTATAGTCCTGTTAGTTTAATTTCAATAGTCGGGAAGATACTGAAGAGATTAACCACTTGACGACCGCCTCACGCCGATGTACGTCGGCAAAGCGGCACGGACAGGTAAAATCACGTACATGGTACGTGATTTGCCTTCCGCGGGTGGGGGGTCCGATCGGACCCCCCCCGCCGCCCGAGGCGGTCCTGTTTTGTCCCCCGGCGATCGGAGACGAGGGGGAGGCCATCCGTTCGTGGCCCCCCCCTCGCGATCGCCGCCGGCCAATGGGAACACTCCTTTGCTGCTGTATGCTAAACAGCAGCAAAGGAAATGATGTCATCTCCCCTCGGGTCGGTAGTTTCCGTTCCGGCCCGAGGAGAGACGACAAGTGAGTGACTGCACCAACACACACACACACAGTAGAACATGCCAGGCACACATTACACCCCGATCCCCCCCCCCGATTGCCCCCCGATCCCCCCCCCGATCACCCCCCCCCTGTCACAAACTAACACCAGCAGTTTTTTTTTTTTTTTTTCTGATTACTGCATAGTGTCAGTTTGTGACAGTTACAGTGTTAGCACAGTTACTGTTACCCCCCTGTAGGTCTAGGGTACCCCCCTAACCCCCCCTAATAAAGTTTTAACCCCTTGATCACCCCCCGTCACCAGTGTCACTAAGCGATCATTTTTCTGATCGCTGTATTAGTGTCGCTGGTTCCGCTAGTTAGTGAGGTAAATATTTAGGTTCGCCGTCAGCGTTTTATAGCGTCAGGGACCCCCATATACTACATAATAAATGTTTTAACCCCTTGATTGCCCCCTAGTTAACCCTTTCACCACTGATCACCGTATAAGTGTTACGGGTGACGCTGGTTAGTTTGTTTATTTTTTATAGTGTCAGGGCACCCGCCGTTTATTACCGAATAAAGGTTTAGCCCCCTGATCGCCCGGCGGTGATATGCGTTGCCCCAGGCAGCGTCAGATTAGCGTCAGTACCGCTAACACCCACGCACGCAGCATGCGCCTCCCTTAGTGGTATAGTATCTGATCGGATCAATATCTGATCTGATCAGATCTATACTAGCGTCCCCAGCAGTTTAGGGTTCCCAAAAACGCAGTGTTAGCGGGATCAGCCCAGATACCTGCTAGCACCTGCGTTTTGCGCCTCCGCCCGGCCCAGCCCACCCAAGTGCAGTATCGATCGATCACTGTCACTTACAAAACACTAAACGCATAACTGCAGCGTTCGCAGAGTCAGGCCTGATCCCTGCGATCGCTAACAGTTTTTTTGGTAGCATTTTGGTGAACTGGCAAGCACCAGCCCCAGGCAGCGTCAGGTTAGCGCCAGTACCGCTAACACCCACGCACGCACCGTACACCTCCCTTAGTGGTATAGTATCTGAACGGATCAATATCTGATCCGATCAGATCTATACTAGCGTCCCCAGCAGTTTAGGGTTCCCAAAAACGCAGTGTTAGCGGGATCAGCCCAGATACCTGCTAGCACCTGCGTTTTGCCCCTCCGCCCGGCCCAGCCCAGCCCACCCAAGTGCAGTATCGATCGATCACTGTCACTTACAGAACACTAAACGCATAACTGCAGCGTTCACAGAGTCAGGCCTGATCCCTGCGATCGCTAACAGTTTTTTTGGTAGCGTTTTGGTGAACTGGCAAGCACCAGCCCCAGGCAGCGTCAGGTTAGCGCCAGTACCGCTAACACCCACGCACGCACCGTACACCTCCCTTAGTGGTATAGTATCTGATCGGATCAATATCTGATCCGATCAGATCTATACTAGCGTCCCCAGCAGTTTAGGGTTCCCAAAAACGCAGTGTTAGCGGGATCAGCCCAGATACCTGCTAGCACCTGCGTTTTGCCCCTCCGCCCAGCCTAGCCCAGCCCACCCAAGTGCAGTATCGATCGATCACTGTCACTTACAAAACTCTAAACGCATAACTGCAGCGTTCGCAGAGTCAGGCCTGATCCCTGCGATCGCTAACAGTTTTTTTGGTAGCGTTTTGGGGAACTGGCAAGCGCCAGCGGCCTAGTACACCCCGGTCGTAGCCAAACCAGCACTGCAGTAACACTTGGTGACGTGGCGAGTCCCATAAGTGCAGTTCAAGCTGGTGAGGTGGCAAGCACAAGTAGTGTCCCGCTGACACCAAAAAGACAAACACAGGCCCGTCGTGCCCATAATGCCCTTCCTGCTGCATTCGCCAATCCTAATTGGGAACCCACCACTTCTGCAGCGCCCGTACTTCCCCCATTCACATCCCCAACCAAATGCAGTCGGCTGCATGAGAGGCATTTTTATGTCCTCCCGAGTACCCCTACCCAGCGAACCCCCCAAAAAAGATGTTGTGTCTGCAGCTAGCGCGGATATAGGCGTGACACCCACTATTATTGTCCCTCCTGTCCTGACAATCCTGGTCTTTGCATTGGTGAATGTTTTGAACGCTACCATGCACTAGTTGAGTATTAGCGTAGGGTACAGCATTCCACAGACTAGGCACACTTTCACAGGGTCTCCCAAGATGCCATCGCATTTTGAGAGACCCGAACCTGGAACCGGTTACAGTTATAAAAGTTAGTTACAAAAAAAGTGTAAAAAAAAATAAATATATAAAATAAAAAAAAATAGTTGTCGTTTTATTGTTCTCTCTCTCTCTATTCTCTCTCTCTATTGTTCTGCTCTTTTTTTTACTGTATTCTATTCTGCAATGTTTTATTGTTATTGTTATTGTTATTATGTTTTATCATGTTTGTTTTTCAGGTATGTAATTATTTATACTTTACTGTTTACTGTGCTTTATTGTTAACCATTGTTAACCATTTTTTTGTCTTCAGGTACGCCATTCACGACTTTGAGTGGTTATACCAGAATGATGCCTGCAGGTTTAGGTATCATCTTGGTATCATTCTTTTCAGCCAGCGGTTGGCTTTCATGTAAAAGCAATCCTAGCGGCTAATTAGCCTCTAGACTGCTTTTACAAGCCGTGGGAGGGAATGCCCCCCCCCCACCGTCTTTCGTGTTTTTCTCTGGCTCTCCTGTCTCAACAGGGAACCTGAGAATGCAGCCGGTGATTCAGCCAGCTGACCATAGAGCTGATCAGAGACCAGAGTGGCTCCAAACATCTCTATGGCCTAAGAAACCGGAAGCTACGAGCATTTCATGACTTAGATTTCGCCGGATGTAAATAGTGCCATTGGGAAATTGGGGAAGCATTTTATCACACCGATCTTGGTGTGGTCAGATGCTTTGAGGGCAGAGGAGAGATCTAGGGTCTAATAGACCCCAATTTTTTCAAAAAAGAGTACCTGTCACTACCTATTGCTATCATAGGGGATATTTACATTCCCCGAGATAACAATAAAAATGATTAAAAAAAAATATGAAAGGAACAGTTTAAAAGTAAGATTAAAAAAGCAAAAAAATAATAAAGAAAAAAAAAAAAAAAAAAAAAGCACCCCTGTCGCCCCCTGCTCTCGCGCTAAGGCGAACGCAAGCGGCGGTCTGTCGTCAAACGTAAACAGCAATTGCACCATGCATGTGAGGTATCACCGCGAAGGCCAGATCGAGTGCAGTAATTTTTCCAGTAGACCTCCTCTGTAAATCTAAAGTGGTAACCCGTAAAGGCTTTTAAAGGCTTTTAAACATGTATTTATTTTGTTGCCACTGCACGTTTGTGCGCAATTTTAAAGCATGTCATGTTTGGTATCCATGTACTCCGCCTAAGATCATCTTTTTTATTTCATCAAACATTTGGGCAATATAGTGTGTTTTAGTGCATTAAAATTTAAAAAAGTGTGTTTTTTCCCCAAAAAATGCGTTTGAAAAATCGCTGCGCAATTACTGTGTGAAAAAAAAAATGAAACACCCACCATTTTAATCTGTAGGGCATTTGCTTTAAAAAAATATATAATGTTTGGGGGTTCAAAGTAATTTTTTTGCAAAAAAAAATAACTTTTTCATGTAAACAATAAGTGTCAGAAAGGGCTTTGTCTTCAAGTGGTTAGAAGAGTGGGTGATGTGTGACATAAGCTTCTAAATGTTGTGCATAAAATGCCAGGACAGTTCAAAACCCCCCCAAATGACCCCATTTTGGAAAGTAGACACCCCAAGCTATTTGCTGAGAGTCATGTCGAGTCCATGGAATATTTTATATTGCGACACAAGTTGCGGGAAAGAGACAAATTTTTTTTTTTTTTTTTTGCACAAAGTTGTCACTAAATGATATATTGCTCAAACATGCCATGGAAATATGTGAAATTACACCCCAAAATACATTCTGCTGCTTCTCCTGAGTACGGGGATACCACATGTGTGAGACTTTTTGGGAGCCTAGCCGCGTACGGGACCCCGAAAACCAAGCACCGCCTTCAGGCTTTCTAAGGGCGTGAATTTTTGATTTCACTCTTCACTGCCTATCACAGTTTCGGAGCCCATGGAATGCCCAGGTGGCACAAAACCCCCCCAAATGACCCCATTTTGGAAAGTAGACACCCCAAGCTATTTGATGAGAGGTACGGTGAGTATTTTGCAGACCTCACTTTTTGTCACAAAGTTTTGAAATTTGAAAAAAGAAAAAAAAAATGTTTTTTCTTGTCTTTCTTCATTTTCAAAAACAAATGAGAGCTGCAAAATACTCACCATGCCTCTCAGCAAATAGCTTGGGGTGTCTACTTTCCAAAACGGGGTCATTTGGGGGGGGTTTGTGCCACCTGGGCATTCCATGGCCTCCGAACCTGTGATAGGCAGTAAAGAGTGAAATCAAAAATTTTCACCCTTAGAAATCCTGAAGGCAGTGATTGGTTTTCGGGGTCCCGTACGCGGCTAGGCTCCCAAAAAGTCCCACACATGTGGTATCCCCATACTCAGGAGAAGCAGCTAAATGTATTTTGGGGTGCAATTCCACATATGCCCATGGCCTGTGTGAGCAATATATCATTTAGTGACAACTTTATGAAAAAAAAAAAAAAAAGTGTCACTTTCCCGCAACTTGTGTCAAAATATAAAATATTCCATGGACTCAATATGCCTCTCAGCAAATAGCTTGGGGTGTCTACTTTCCAAAATGGGGTCATTTTGGGGGGTTTTGTGCCACCTGGGCATTCCATGGCCTCCGAAACTGTGATAGGCAGTGAAGAGTGAAATCAAAAATTTACACTCTTAGAAATCCTGAAGGCGGTGATTGGTTTTCGGGGCCCCGTACGCGGCTAGGCTCCCAAAAAGTCCCACACATGTGGTATCCCCATACTCAGGAGAAGCAGCTGAATGTATTTTGGGGTGCAATTCCACATACGCCCATGGCCTGTGTGAGCAATATATCATTTAGTGACAACTTTTTGTAAATATTTTTTTTTTTTTTTGTCATTTTTCAATCACTTGGGACAAAAAAAATAAATATTCAATGGGTTCAACATGCCTCTCAGCAATTTCCTTGGGGTGTCTACTTTCCAAAATGGGGTCATTTGGGGGGGTTTTGTACTGCTCTGCCATTTTAGCACCTCAAGAAATGACATAGGCAGTCATAAACTAAAAGCTGTGTAAATTACAGAAAATGTACCCTAGTTTGTAGACGCTATAACTTTTGCGCAAACCAATAAATATACGCTTATTGACATTTTTTTTACCAAAGACATGTGGCCGAATACATTTTGGCCTAAATGTATGACTAAAATTTAGTTTATTGGATTTTTTTTATAACAAAAAGTACAAAATATCATTTTTTTTCAAAATTTTTGGTCTTTTTCCGTTTATAGCGCAAAAAATAAAAACCGCAGAGGTGATCAAATACCATCAAAAGAAAGCTCTATTTGTGGGAAGAAAAGGACGCAAATTTCGTTTGGGTACAGCATTGCATGACCGCGCAATTAGCAGTTAAAGCGACGCAGTGCCAAATTGGAAAAAGACCTCTGGTCCTTAGGCAGCATAATGGTCCGGGGCTCAAGTGGTTAATAAAGGCCACATAGATAGTTCTTGCTGGAAAAAAATATTTTAAGCAACAGACAGCATAGATTCATGAAAGACAGAAGTCAAACAAATCTGATTTATTTTTATGAAGAGGTAAGTAAAACCTTGGACAGAGGGGGGGCTGTGGACATGGTATACTGAGATTTTGCAAAAGCGTTCGATACAGTTCCCCACACATGACTAATGTGTAAGGTAAAGTCTACAGGCTTGGAAAGATCAGTTTGTAAATGGATAGAAAACTGGCTAAAAGACCGAATTCAGAGAGTAGTGGTTAATGATTCTTACTCTGAATGGTCTAAGGTTATCAGTGGTGTACCCCAAGATTCAGTTTTGGGACCCTTATATGTTAATATCTTTATAAATGATAAAGGGTCTGGGATTAAAAGTACCATTTCAGTCTTTTCAGATGATACCAAGCTATGCAGTGAAATAACGTCCTTACAGGATGTCTCCAATTTACAAGGCGACCTCAATGCACTGTCCAATTGGGCGACTATGTGGCAGATGAGGTTTAATGTTGATAAATGTAAAGTTATACACTTGGGGGCTAAGAATATGCATGCATCCTACATACTAGGGGGAGTACAACTGGGGGATCAGTAGTGGAGAAGGATTTGGGGGTTTTGGTAAATCATAAGCTCAAAAATAGCATGCAATGCCAAACTGCGGTTTCCAAAGCGAAGTCCTTTCTTGTATTAAGAGAGGTATGGACTCCAGAGAGAGAGAGATATCATTTTGCCCCTGTACAAATCATTAGAAAAACCTGATCTGGAATATGCAGTTCAGTTTTGGGCACCAGTTCTCAAAAAGGAGATCGGGGAACTGGAGAAAGTGCATAGAACGGCAACCAAACTGATAAGAGGCATAAAAGGAACTCATCTATGAGGAAATATTAGAGGAACTGAATTTATTCTCTCTTGAGAAGAGGAGATTAAGGGGGGATATGATCAACATGTACAAATATATAAGGGGTCCATATAGTGAACTTGGTTAAAAAAAAAAAATATTCACTTTATGGTCAACACAGAGGACAAGGGGGCACTCTTTACGCCTAGAGGAAAAGAGATTTTAGCTCCAGATACGGAGTGGTTTCTTCACAGTAAAAGCTATGAATAATGTGGAATAGATTCCCTCCAGAGGTGGTTCTGGCCAACTCAGTAGATTGCTTTAAGAAAGGCATGGATTACTTCCTAAATGGACAAAATATAACTGGGTACTAACATTTATAGGTAAAGTGGATCCAAGGAAAATCTGATTGCCTCTCGGGGATCAGGATTTCCCCTGCTGTAGCAAATTGGATAATGCTTTGCTGGGGTTTTTTTGCCTTTCTCTGGATTGACTGTGGGTATAGGATTGGGTACATGGGATTGTAGGATATTATTTATTTATTTATTTTTATGGTTGAATTAGATGGACTTGTGTCTTTTTTCAACCATGCACTATGTACTACCCTGTTTCCCCGAAAATAAGACCTAGCGTGATTGTCGGTGATGGCTGCATTATAAGCCCTACCCCCCAAATAAGCCCTAGTTAAAGTCCTTGTAGGTCTTATTTCCAGGGTAGGGCTTATTTTTGGGGAAACAGGGTAGGGCTTATTTGGGGGGTAGGGCTTGTATTGCAGCAATCACTGACAATCACGCTAGGTCTTATTTTCGGGGAAACAGGGTATGTAGTTTTGGTTGGTGTTCCCCTGTGCTCTGCAAACAAGCTCAAGAGATACCCCACATAGTGTAGTATACTTAAAAACACCTTATTTTAATAAAATAATTGCACTTACAGAACACTTTTAATAACAAGGCACTTCTATAAATACTTCTAAAATTTAATTTATTGGTATTTGTGGGAACACAAGTTTATGTTTGCAGCCACTGGTCTAGACTAATTTATTTGACAGTTAGTGTATTTATACATAGTTGAAGTGGTAAGCGCGGGTTTGTCATGTTAATTTAATTTATACACACTGTAATGATTTGGGGTATTTTAGCTCATTGGTAGCGCCAAACAGTTTACTCGACTCCCAAAAAGTCAGTTTTAGGGCTTTTTCTGCCCACTTTTATTGAGAAAAAAAAGTAAAAGTTTACATTAGAAAATTTTCCTCGCAGGGGTTCTCACCATCAATGTGAGAAACAAAGGGTACTTAGCCTCGTGGTTCTTCTCTGCAGTCCACACAGTCACAGTGCTCGTGCACTAAACACTGAACCTTCCTCAGCTCTGACTGTTTCTCCTGCTGCTCCCTGCTTCTACATCCTTACAGGCTCGGCCTTTCACTGTCCCATAAGGATGAGCCGAACACCCCCCGGTTCGGTTCGCACCAGAACCTGCGAACGGACCGAAAGTTCGTGAGAACTTTAGAACCCCATTAAAGTCTATTGGACTCGAACGTTCAAAATCAAAAGTGCTAATTTTAAAGGCTAATATGCAAGTTATTGTCCTAAAAAGGGTTTGGGGACCCGGGTCCTGCCCCAGGGGACATGTATCAATGCAAAAAAAAGTTTTAAAAACGGCAGTTTTTTCGGGAGCAGTGATTTTAATGATGCTTAAAGTGAAAAAATAAAAGTGAAATATTCCTTTAAATATCATACCTGGAGGGTGTCAATAGTATGCCTGTAAAGTGGCGCGTGTTTCCCGTGCTTAGAACAGTCCCTGCACAAAATGACATTTTTAAAGGAAAAAAAGTCATTTAAAACCGCTTGCGGCTTTAATGTAATGTCGGGTCCCGGCAATATGGATGAAAATCAGTGAGACAAACGGCATGGGTACCCCCCCAGCCCATTACCAGGCCCTTTGGGCCTTGTATAGATATTAAGGGGAACCCCGCACACAAATTAAAAAAGAAAAGGCATGGGGCCCCCAGGCCCCATATACTCTGAACAGCAGTATACAGGCAGCGCAAACAAGACAGGGACTGTAGGTTTGTTGTTAAGTAGAATCTGTTTGTAATTTTGAACTGGTAAATTTTTAAAGTGTAGCTCCAGCCAAAAAAATCCATTTTTAAGCTTTTTGGAAACCATAGGGAAGGGTTATCACCCCTGTAACATTTGTTTCGCTGTCTGTGCACCTCTTCAGAAGATTTCACCTCACTTTCTGTCCCAATGACAAATGTTTTTTGAAAAATTGGGGTTTTTACGACTGGGCTACGACTGGTCCCAGGATTCTCCTGGCTGCCACTAACCCCCGCCTCCTCCTGGCTGCCACTAACCCCCGCCTCCTCCTGGCTGCCACATTCCACAGCCTCGTCCTGGCTGAGGTCTTCCTGTGTATGAAAAAGGCACATAGTTTGAGTTTTTTTTTCATTCTGAGCCCAGCATGTTTCTTTCTTGTCCGACTTTTTGGTGCCCACTACTGTCTATCGATATGTAAAACACTTTATGAAATCAGCAATTAATGATCAATAATAACATCTAGTAAACATCATTTATTTATTGCCCAGAAATCTGTAGAAGAATGCCATACCTGGCTCAAGCTGGGCTCCTCCACTTCTTCCTGGCTGGAAGTCCCAGGTTGGACATCAGAAGCCTCAGGTGGGGTGGCAGATAGGGTGGAAGGAAGAGTAGAAGGAAGATTTGAGAGGGATTCCCTGACTCCAGTCTGGTCTGACAGAAAACAAAGTCTCTCATAGTACCACAGCCTGGGGACATAAATGTCATCTGCTGCAGCTTCGGATCTCTGGGAATCCATGACCTTCTTGCCCTCCCTAAGATAAGTGCTCCTCAGGCCACCAATTTTGGCTTTTAAATAGGGGATGGTTGCTGTGGGGACCACCGGCTTCACCAACTCCAGCAGTTTCTCCAGCGCTGCCTGCCTCTTTTGTTTATTGTTGTAATGTGGATGTCTCACCTGCCACAGACAGGGCAGCTCCCTGTATTTGTCTATGAACAGGGGGAGGAAGTTGTGGTCATTGAAGCCATCCATTTTATCTGCAAGACACAACACAAGACAAACCCTAATGTCAGGCGAAACTCTCCTAATATAGTTACAATATAGGCCTCAATCTATAAGCAGTATAGGCCCAAGTTTAGATCTTACCTTCGTTTTCACAATCGGCGCCTCCGATACTCCGTCCTCCGCTCACAGATCGTACGTACTACGCACGCGTGTTACTCTTTATAGACACTGCGCATGCGTGTAACTCCGCCCGCCCCTGACGTTCTTTCTGGTCTATTCCCCGCCCCTTCTCGTTCGGCGCATTGGGGGAAGAGCACATGGCGGAGACACAGCAGGTGCGTGCTAATTACAGCAACGAGGGGGAGGAGGAGGAACGCCCGGAGCCAGAAACGTCCCGATCCCTGAAGAGACGATTTAAGGCATTAAATATGTCCTTTGGGGAGATGTTGGAGATGGTGGACATCCTGAAGAAGGCCGACTATGACGGGAAGTATGGACCTTACCCCAACCCCAATGTCAGAAAGGCCAAGATCATGGCGAAAGTGGTCAAGAGTCTGCACCAGAATTTTGGGGTACGACGATCGAAAGATCAGCTCAGAAAACGGTGGTCGGACCTCAAATTGAGAGAACATGAACAATACAGAAAGATCCGGAGAGTGCTGCAAAAAAGTAAGTAGTTGTCCTGTGTTCATATTCTTTATGTTTATTACGTTCGTGCTGCTCCATGTGCTTTTATTAACTGTTATCCAGTTTAAAATGTCTACTTTCATGTTCATGGGCACATTGTTCGTTCGTATCAAACATTGTTTGTTCGGCCTAGAAAACACCATTGTTTTGGCCATATGCATTTCCCCACATTTTTTAGGGCCTACTTGTCTGACAAATATTTGGTTGTGTAGATAGGTTTGTAACTAGAATGAAATGCAAACTACATTCTGTGTAAGGAGAGGACACTCAGCAGCAGTTTACACATCTGGACGCTGGAGCACTAGTGTGGAACACAAGAACACCCTTTTTATTAGGGGCCCCACACAGGTGCTCCAGTGTATACTATAGGGGTGTCTCCATCTGTGAAGCTTGTACAAAACAGGTAAAAGTTTTCAAGCTTGACAAAGGACAAGAAAAATGCAACATCTTGGAACTCTGCCCACAAAAAAAATTGTACCCCACTTCCAAGCAATGTTTCATATTTATAGTTCTGACATCAAATATCTGTGTGCTAAGTATACCATTTTTTTTGAACATAGGGAAGAAAAGACTCGGAGGACACCCCTCATCCGAGGAGACCACAGACCCCCCACCTCTGGAAGAAGGGGAAATCCACCTAAGACCAGCAGAGCAGGAGGAGGAAGACGTGGTGGAAATTGTCACCACAACAGGTGAGTGTCTGCGACCACAGGCTCAGGTAAGAGATGGATGCCGGCATATTTATAATACATGGTGTTTTTTGTTTTCTATATTTTTAGGTCATCGTGATGTTGTGGATCCAGATCCTTTCACCTCGGAAAGTGCCCAGATCCTGATCGGGGAGATCATGGGGTGTAATAGGGACTTGGAAAACATCAAGAAAAACATCAATGATGTTCTTCAAAAAAATAAGAACATCATTGATGTTTTGGGGAGAGTTTAAAAGCCCTCCAAATCCCTTTGTTTTTTGGTGTGCTAGCATTGTTTCACATTTTTTGACAAATTATAGAAAGGCCAAATTTTGAAGATGCACACAGTGTGTCAACATGTGCTATCTGCCATCACGGGAGATCAATGGACGCATTTTGGGAGTGCAACCCCTTCCTCAATAATAAAGTAGCTGTGAGGAAAGGGTTGCACCCCCAAAACATGTCCCTTGATCCCCCATGATGGCAGGTCGCACATGTTGACATTCATAAATTTGTGTGCATCTTCAAAATTTGGCTTTTCCTGGGGTGACTTCACCCTATCTGAACGCAATATCAAACACAGTTTGTAAATACTCATGTCTGATATTGCCTTCAAGTTCTACCAAATGTGAACTTTGTAAGTTCAAGATTTGTGTCTTTCTTGTTGGTATTAAAGATGCCTGTTTTATCTCAAATTGACATTTCTACTTTTTCTAATGTGAGCCTAAAAATTGTTATACAACAAACATGTTGATTTGTTTTAAAAACCTTTTTGAAATGCACATGTGATTGTGCTGGTATTAAAAAGATTGTTAACCAAGATTGTGTAGATTATTGTCTCAACGCTACAACACTTTTGTGGGGCTCTAATTGCTGTTTTCAGTGACAATGGGTGTTATTTCCTGAGGGCAAATCCACTTTGCACTACAAGTGCAATTTCAGTGCAGTTTCAAGTGCACTTGTAGTGCAAAGTGTCTTTGCCTTTAGTAAATAACACCCAACACTGCTTTGTAATGTTACACAATCACGCCATTTTCAGGACTCACCACATTTCTATCAGGGTCAGCTAAAACAAACACAAGCAGTAAATGTCACCAAAGATTTTTTTTTAATTGGAAAAAGGTTTTAGACATTGTCTGGCATATTGATAGCCCCCCTACCCGCAAAGAAATCAAGGTATCTTAGCCGGACATCACGGGCACTCAGGGAGGCAAGCCAGGGCGGCCACTTTCAAGTGCCGTCAGGGTTGGTTCATTTTGAATTCCGGCCTCAGGCCCAACTGAGCCAGCATAGTTGGCAGAATGTTGCCGTAAAAAGTTGTGTAGAACACAGCACGCCAGGATAATGTGATTCAGTTTGTACTCTGCCATGTGTAGGGGTGTAAGAAATAGGCGGAACCGGCTGGCCATAATTCCAAACGTGTTCTCCACCACTCTTCTGGCTCTGGCCAGCCGGTAATTAAAAACTCTCTGGTCCGGGGTGAGGGTCCTCATCAGGAATGGCCGCATAAGATGGTCCCCCAGCGCAAATGCTTCATCTGCAACGAAGACGAATGGGAGTCCTTCCACATTGTCTTCTGGAGGTGGCAAGTCCAAGCTGCCATTCTGGAGACGCCTGTAGAACTCCGTCTGGGTGATGACTCCACCATCGGACATCCGGCCATTCTTCCCCACGTCCACACACAGGAACTCATAAGTAGCCGACACCACCTCCAACATCACAATGCTACTGAACCCCTTATAGTTGTAATAGTATGACCCCAAGTTGGGTGGTGGGATGATGTTGACGTGTTTCCCATTAATTGCCCCTCCGCAGTTAGGAAAGTCCCACCGCTGGGCAAAGTGGGAGGCCACAGTCTGCCATTCCTGTGGCGTGAAAGGAAACTGTGGAGTCAAAACAAATTAAAAAATTAGTAATTTTGCACATAAACAGGGAAAGCAGATTACACACAAACATTCTTGGCCAACATCAAGATAACATTTTTTGGAGGGAGTTTTTCAAGACCAAAGTATAAGGTACACCTATCAGATTCACCCTCCCCCCTCTCATGGGCCATTTCTAACATTATAGGGGGGGGACCCTTGGACAGGTAACCCTCTCCACTTCATTGAGACATGAATGCCTAAATAATGGGTATTACTTTGGCCAGCCCCTCCTTAGTTACACTATTGGCAGCCCACTGGACAGGTAAGAAGTGTCATAATACAAAGATATAAATACACACTGTACACATTTTAGCACATTTGGACATTCTGCTATTACCTATCAAGCTAATAAAAGGATACAAAAACTTTAAACAGTACCATTTGAAAGTATACAGGCAGGCCCTTGCACTACAGGCTTTGGGGAATTCATCCATAAATCTGACCACAAAAGAGATGGCTGTAGTGTGTATGGGTTTGGCAAAGTCAGCAGACAGAGGATTGAGGATAGATAGAGAATTGGTATCAGCTGACTTAGCAGTTGGGTTCCAAATGATTTGCGGACCCCCAAAAAAAGCCTCTGGAACTCTGCATGAATTTTAAGCAACAATCAAATTTAAACACATTTTGGGGGTATTTAGGGTAAAGCACTACTATGAAGCTGATAAAATACATTGTTAAGTGACTACTAGACATGTGCACAACCAAAAAAATTCGTTTATTTTCGTTTTCGTTTCATTAGTTTATTATTTTTTTCGTTTTTCGGGTCATTCCTTATGATCGCGATTCGTAAATTCGTTCATTCGTAAATTCGTAAATGCGTTCATTCGTACATTCGTTCATTCGTTCATTCGTAATTCGAACATTCGTTCATTCGTACATTCGTTCATTCGTGCATTCGTACATTTTTACATTTGTGCATTCGTAAATTCATACATTCGTAAAATCGTACATTTGTAAATTAGAAAATTCGGAAATTTGTAAATTCGAAGTTTGAAAATCCAAAAACCCGAAAATTCAAAAATCTGAAATAGTAACTATTAAATTATAAGTATTGTATTTTCCTTTCAAACTTGACTGTCAGTGAACGTAACAAATACAAATTTAACCGAAGTTACGAATTATCCAAAACGAATGCTGCATCTAAACAAATGGAATGGAACAAATAAATAATAAATAATAATAATAAAACGTTGTTATTATTATTATTGTTATTTATTATTATTAATTCATTACGTTCCATTCCGTTTTTTCGGATCATTAATAACTTCGGATAAATTTGTACGTGTTACGTTCACTAACAGCCAAATTTAAAAGGATTACAATACCTATAATTTAAAAGTTACTAGTAATTACTAATAGTTAAGTTATTATTAGTTAACTATTATGTCAGATTTCCGAATTTTCGAATTTACAAATTTACGAATTCACTAATTTACTAATGTACGAATGCACGAATGTACGAATGTACGAATGTAAATTGCGAATGTACACGAATGTTCGAATGCCCGAATTTACGAATGTCCAATTTTATCGAATTTACGAATATTCGGAAAAAATTCGTTAAACGGGTTTTCGTTATTTCGGATATTCCCGAATTAACGAATTTGTCGAAATTCGTTAAAAAACGAATTCGGAACGAAACGAATTGCACATGCCTAGTGACTACATGAGGTGAATATAGGGCCAGGAGAGCATGCTGGGGAGGTAAGTGAAGGCAAATATGTATGAAGGACAAAAAAAATAATTACATAAAAATCCAGCATGCATGAGGACAAAAGGGACATTCACGGCATATTACAATCATGGTAATTAAGGAATGAGGTAAGAAATACAATATATTATCAAACATTAAATACAATAAAATGTGATGTTAAAGGATAAAAATCTTACCTTAATATACTCCTTCTGCAGGACCTGGATGATGGCAGAACAGGTCTCTGGGATAATGATCCCCAGAGCCTGGGGGAAGATGCCTGTCGAGAACTTCAAGTCCTGCAGTCTTCTCCCCGTTGCCAAGTACTGCAGGGTGGCGACTTGCCTCTGCTCCGGAGTGATGGCTTGCCTCATGCAGGTATCCTGCCTGCTGATATAGGGGGTCAGCAAAGCCAACAAACGGTGAAATACGGGGTCCATCATCCGGAGAAAGTTCCTGAAATCATCAGGATTATTCTCACGGATCTCACGGAGCAAAGGCATATGACAGAACTGGTCACGCTGAAGCAACCAATTCTTGGTCCATGAACTCCTTCCCACCCTGTTCATGGACTGGACTTGTGTCAAGGTAAGGACCCCAACACCAAGCCCCCGCACAGCACGAACTCTACGAGGAGTACGTATACGCAACATGGCTAGAAAACGGTAGGCTGCTCAGAACGAAGTAACAGAACGCACTGAAGAACAGCAAGGCCTGTGAAGAGCGACCTGAAAAACAGTAACGAGCGGACAAGATCGCAATGAATAGTACAATACGAACTGACTGCACGCACTGAAGAGCAGATACAAACCCACAAGCACAAACTGAACAGCAGAAAACGATCTGAAAACCACGAGTCTGAAAAAGCGCGAATCGTCTCTCACCAAACTTTTACTAACATGAGATTAGCAAAAGGAGCCCAAAGGGTGCCGCACTTGGTTCTGAACTGCCCTTTTATAGTCTCGTCATACGTGGTGTACGTGACCGCGTTCTTGGCGATCGGAAATTCCGACAACTTTGTGCGACCGTGTGTACGCAAAACAAGTTTGAGCCAACATCCGTCTGAAAAAATCCATTGATTTTGTTCTCGGAATGTCCGATCAATGTCCGATCGTGTGTACGGGGCATTAGCCCTCACAGTTACTCTTGGTGGGCGCAGGAACAGGCCCTGCTGTGAAATATTAGATCAAAAATTGTAATTACATGCCATTGATGAACAGTGGTAAAAAAATTGGGTCTTTGGTGGTGGTGGTGCTGGTGCCACAACACTGTAAGTCCTCGCAGTTATGCCCCGTACACACGGTCGGACTTTGTTCGGACATTGCGTCAACAAAATCCTAGGATTTTTTCCGACGGATGTTGGCTCAAACTTGTCTTGCATACACACGGTCACACAAAGTTGTCAGAAAATCCGATCATTCTAAACGCGGTGACGTAAAACACGTACGTCGGGACTATAAACGGGGCAGTGGCCAATAGCTTTCATCTCTTTATTTATTCTGAGCATGCGTGGCACTTTGTCCGTTGTGTACACACGATCGGAATTTCCGACAACGGATTTTGTTGTCGGAAAATTTTATATCCTGCTCTCCAACTTTGTGTGTCGGAAAATCCGATGGAAAATGTCCGATGGAGCCCACACACGGTCGGAATTTCCGACAATACGCTCCGATCGGACATTTTCCATCCGAAAATCCGACCGTGTGTACGGGGCATTATTCTTGATGGGCGCTGGAACGGGCCCGGCTGTGAAATATTATACCAAGAATTATAATTACATGCACCTGTTGAACAGGGGCAGAAAAATTGGGCCTTAGGCACTGGTGCCACAACACTGCAACCCCTCATAGATGCTATAGTTGGAGTGCAGGAATGAGCCCTGCTGCAAAGTATTGCATCAAAAATTGTAATTACATGCATCTGATCTGATCTTGCCCCTAGGTAATCCTGCACCATGTGAATCAGACGCTGGCGATGGTTGCTGGAACCGATCAGACCTTGAGGCTGGGGACTAAAAAATTGTCTGAACGCATCGGTCAGACGGCCACCTTCTCCACCGCTCCTTCTGTGACTGACCGAAGCCTCAGCAACACGTTGTCCAGGAGGACCAGGAAATTGTAACCTCCCAGGCTCTGGAAACGTGTTGCACAAACCTTTCTGCAAGGCCTCCCGAAGATGTTTCATCCTCTGCTCCCCCTGCGATGGCAAGATCCGCAACCTTACCCTTGTAATGTGGATCAAGGAGGGTTGCCAGCCAGTAATCATCCCTCCCCTTGATACCACAAATACGAGGATCCTTCCGCAGGCTTTGCAGGATCAGGAAGGCCATGCAGCGTAGGTTTGCTGAGGCATTTGGTCCAGAGTCCACTGGGTCATTAAGGACGACATGATCCACAGCCACCTCCCTCCAGCAAGTACAAGTAATGGGTTTCTTCGGACTGTAAATGATCCCTTGAAGACTGCTGCTGATGCTGAGTGCCAGGCTCCACCTCCATGCTGACACAATCCTCCTTCTCCTCCTCCTCTTCCTGTGTGATCGGCGGGCACGCAGAAACACTGTCTGGATAAAGGGGGACTTGAGAGGTAAGGAAGTCCTCCTCTTCCTCCCTCTGTTCTGCCTCAAGTGCCCTGTCCATTATTCCAGGCAGCGTGTGCTCCAACAGGTGGACAAGAGGGACAGTGTCACTGATGCATGCACTGTCACTGCTCACCATCCTCGTGGCCTCCTCAAATGGTGACAGGACAGTGGATGCATCCCTGATCATAGCCCACTGGCGTGGGGAAAAGAAACCAAGGTCCCCTGACCCTGTCCTGGTGCCATAGTCGCATAGGTACTCATTGATGGCCCTCTGCTGCATGTGCAGCCGCTACAGCATGGCCAACGTTGAGTTCCACCTGGTGGTCATGTCACAGATTAGACGGTTCTTGGGCAGGTTAAATTCCTTTTGCAGGTCATTATATGACCTGCGGAAATGCACACAGACTTTCCTGGCCTGCCTCAGGACATCCTGTAAGCCCGGGTACCTGCCCAAGAACCGCTGCACCACCAAGTTAATAACATAAAACAACGGGTTCCCCTAAGTGGACTTTCCCGGCACTTGCACAGAGGTAGAAAAAATATAGGAATATAAACTAATATGAAGTATAAAAAAATATTTTTATTTAGTAAAGAAATACATTTGTTAAAAACAATGTGGATATCCTAGGTAGCATAATGGTAATACATAATAAACATAATAAACATCAAACAGTAAGCAATGATGAGGAAAACAGAGAGACTCTTTTCAAGCCCGACGCGTTTCGGGGTATTTAATATTTTTTGGGTCCTTCTTCAGGGTTTGATTGAAAAGAGGGGTTCATCTGGATTAATTGAAAAAAATGGTGCATAAATCAGATGTTGTAATAAAACTACCACTGGATATCTGTTTGAAGGTTTAAATGATCAATAGATCACCTACCTGAAAGAGTTTCATTGGTTACTCTGAAAAGGAGATATTTTTAAAAAAAGACCACATGAAAAGGCAAGATGGAATGGTGAGCAGTTGTAGTATAGTGGGTACAGATGCTGTTCTTAGGCGATAAAAGCTAGATGTTAGTAAGTAGCAATCTCCACAGGGGGATGTACCAGTTCACCTATCCCGCCTGACCCGGGCGCGCATAAGCCAAAGCGATATACTGGGGTCGAGAGAGGCACCCCTAAAAACAAAAAATTAAAGTACCATGAGTTTACAAAGGATCCGTTATGAATGCCTTAGAAAAAAGGTTAGGGGACAAACTGATGTAGAAGGAACTTAAAAAATGGGGTATATGTTCAAAGTAATTAATATACAAGCAATATTTTTCAAGGCTCATTGCAAAAAGAGTATACTTAGTGTAAGCCAATGAGTATAAGTTTTGTACGGCTTGTAAAGCTCAGG
Organism: Lithobates septentrionalis; assembly: GCA_037952835.1. NCBI lineage: Eukaryota > Metazoa > Chordata > Amphibia > Anura > Ranidae > Lithobates > Lithobates septentrionalis. The sequence goes on along the minus strand of JBBDGP010000264.1, from coordinate 7,352,772 downwards.
GTCTTTAATGTATAAACAATATTGTAAAAGCTCATTACATAGGGAGTAAATTTAGTATGTGCCAATAAGTACATGGTGTGTATGGATTGTAAATAGTTATGTAATTCCATATTCAGGAACTTTAAATGATGTTTGCCATTTTTAGCATAAAAATGCTACTGCCAAACAAAAAACATATTAGAAGGTAATACAAGGGTAAATAGCATATGGTAAGTTTGTAGGAACGGAGTATGTTACTAGATTAGCCGTATATGCTGTGCTTAGCTTTCAAGAAACACAAATTTTGCGGACTGGAAATCAGCAAGAAAGTGTCAGCACTCAGCACACAGGAATATAACTATGTAGATGCAACAGTGGGAAGAGGCATAGTAAGGATATAACAATAATCCAAGTTATAAGGGCTTAAGAAGTGGTGAATAAATACCTTGAAGTGGATTGTTTTCAGGTTCGGCTAGCCACGCATCCCAGCATCCGGTATGTAGAGCGCCTTAACTGGGAATGAGTGGGGCCGGTTTAAGTAATGGACGGGCTCCAATCAGCTGGCGTCGGAACGACGCACAGCTGTGTTATGGAGCCCATCAGCTGGGAAGCCTCATAGAGACCCCCCGAGGCGAGGATGCGCGGCGTCGCCCCTACCGCACATGCGTGAACGTCATGACGTTGGGGCGACGTCGCGCACACCCGCCCCACCGACACGGAAATGCCCATCCGGCGAACTGGGCATGCTCACCGGAGTGGCAATATGGAGGCAGTGGGCGTGGATGGAAGGACGCCCAGGTACCTCCCAAGGTGCCGCCCTGGAAACAATCCTGGGCGGCTTTCCGTGCCGGGCAATCGCTCGGGCCACACACACCCCGGGAGGGGCAGGGAAAGGGGGACTGAATACACAGATAAAAAACATATAAGTGTAAACTCCTGAGGAATGGGGATATTCATTACATAATCACCACCCCGGACCAGGGCACTAGTGTTTGGTATGCATTAGTAATAAAAAATAATAAGAAACAGCACAAAGGAGTTTTGAACCCATGAAAATAGGATGTAGTTGTAGGCTCACCAGTACCTAATCGGGGTGGTCACTTTGAAGTGGGCAGGGACTGGGATGCAATAAGAGGTAATGAATACTTGGCAGAGGCAGACACACTATAATATATTATCAATAGACAATACAGAGATCTATATACTAAATCCATTCTATTCATAACACAATAAACATGACGATCATTACATGTAGATGTTTTGTTATACATGAACATAACAGGATTTTTTAAAAAAAGAATATGAATCTGACGTTGATAGAGAGAAGATCTAACCCTGGTTAGGAGTACATCAATTGATAAATCAGGGCGTACAGCAGTAACTAACAAGTAGTATGATAACAAATGGATGGTTCCTATAGGGAACCCCCAAGCTGATTGTATACGTCAAACACGTGACCCCATGTAATTCATGATGGTATGATTCATAGTACATTAAATAGTTTGGGTATACAATTTATCGATAGTTAGGTGTACAATGGGAACTGTGGGGGGGGGGGGGGGGGAAGGCAGTAAATTCCACCACACTCCTTAAGGTCACAGAACTGTAAGCCAGTGGGATAAAGGCATGTAAAACCGATAATACGGCATGCCTACGGGGATTACCGTAGGAAAAAGAAAGGGGTTTGTGTATATGACAGAACGCACAGCTTAGTGTACACATCAAACACAGCAAGAAAAACAACTAACTGGTATTGCCAACGGTTGGGAGAGTAGAAATGAAATAGTTCCCACAGTACAGAGGGAGAGAAGAGGAGAAACAAGTGACATCCAGCTAACCTTTGTTGTTAAGTTGTAAACTAGGGGGGGGGAGGGGGGGGGCAGGTACATGTGTTACTAATCATGATTTATTTTTCCATTCCACCGGAGTTGAAACCCTCTAGGAATGGTTTGAAACAGACGGCCTCGTTTAGGCCTGGGGACATAGTGGCCTTCAGTAGGTGGATCCATTTTAATTCTCTCTGGAGTAAGATTTTATTCCAGTCACCCCCTCTGGGGCTGGGATGTATACGATCCAAAATTAGGAATTTAATGTGGGGAAACCTGCCTCCATGTACCAGTGACACATGTCGACCCAGGGGGAGATCAGGGTCGGCCGTTTTCATGGATACAATATGCCTGTATGCTCTTCGCCAAAACTCTAGTTTAGTCTTTCCTATATAAAAGCAACCACAGTTGCACTGGAGTAGATAAACCACTCCAGTGGTTCTGCAGTTTGCGAAATGTTTGGGAAAGAATATTTTCCCATTTGGGAGGGTAGGATTTTTTTGGGTCAACATGTATCCACAGTAATGGCAAGAACCACAGGCAAATGTGCCCCTGTACTTGCAATGTGTTCTCGTTGATTTGAACTCACTACTTGTGATCTTGTCACCAATGGAAGTAGCTCTCCTGAATGTAAAGTGGGGTTTTTCTGGCACTAGGTGGCCAAGGCCAGGGTCAAGGGCCAATAAGTGCCAGTATTTTTCAACTATTCTTCTGATTTGGTGGTGTTGCTGATTGTACGTTGTGATAATACTTAATTGATGTGTATCTTTTTGTTGTTTAGTTGTTTGAAGGAGCATTTGCCTAGGTCTATTGATTACTTTTTTAAAAGCCTTTTTTAAAGATTTGTGAGAATATCCACGTACTAATAATCTGTCTCGTAAGGCAGCTGCTTCTTTTAGAAAAGTTTTATTGTCTGTACAATTGCGCTTAATCCTGATATATTGCGAGTAGGGTATGGAATCAATCAGGGGTTGAGGGTGGAAACTGGCAGCATGCAGTATGGTGTTGCCTGCAGTGCTTTTTCTGAATAACTTGCTGGAAAGTTTGCCCTGTCCATCCTTAAAGATTTCAATGTCCAAAAAGGTTAAATGAGTATTATTGAAAGACATGGTAAATGTCAGGTTAAATTCATTTTTGTTCATCCTAGATATGAACTGCTCGAGTACATCCGGGGGGCCCTCCCAGACGACAAAGATGTCGTCTATGTATCGGTACCACCCCACAATGTGATTGGTGTATTGGGTGAGGCTCCCGTTGGAGAGGAGGGCCTTCTCCCACTCCCCCAGTTACAGGTTGGCATACGATGGGGCACAACATGTCCCCATCGCTACCCCCTGCACCTGGAGGTAGTGGGAGCCGTGAAAGGTGAAGACATTGTGGGTGAGGATGTACTCGAGCAGTGCAATGATGAACTCGTTGTATATGGGATCTGAACTCAAATTTTGTTGAAGTATATGTCTAATTGCTGCCAGTCCCCGTTCATGTGGAATAGAGCTGTAGAGCGTTTCCACGTCAATCGTGACTAGGAGGGCTTGATCCGATACAAATAATTGGTCCAGTATTGGCAAGAAATGGCTTGTGTCCCTTACATAGGATGTTAATGAAGTTACAAGAGGCCTTAGATATTCATCAATCAGTTTACTTGCGTTGTCACTTATTGAGCCAACGCCTGAAATTATTGGCCTACCGGGTGGATCTGTCAAATTTTTATGCACTTTGGGAAGTGCATAAAATGTAGGGGTCTTGGGGAAATTGTTTCTGATAAAGGTCCAAGTGGATTTACTGATTGTGTTATTCAAGAATGCGGAGTCTACCAACGTATAAAATTCTTTATTGTATTTTTCAGCGATAGAGGGTGGCATACGACGGTACCAGTCCATATTGTTGAGAATTTTTTTACAAATATTAATGTATTGGTCGTTGTCCAAGACAACCACATTTCCTCCCTTATCAGATGGCTTTATGGTGATTTTATTGTTCCCCGTTAGGGAATTTAGTGCCTCTAGTTCTCCAGGATTGAGGTTGGAAGGTCCTTTCTTTTGTATCTTAAGTTTGTCTAGGTCGTTATTGACAAGTTTCAGAAAGGCTGCTGCATTAGGACATGTACTGGGTGGCGGACAAAGATCGGATTTTTTCTTTAATTTGGAGACCCTAGAGTGTGACTGGTCATCTGAATCCTCTATTGATTGGAGGATTCGGGGGAGATCTATTTGATCAATTAGATCAGCTGTATCGCTCTCCTCCAACGGGGCGACAAGCTGGTCCAAAGCTCGATTTTCTTGGGGGGTAAAATTGGTTCTGGTGTCCTGTTTCTGGTAAAGTTTTTTTAAGATTATTTTACGGATAAACAATTGGAGATCTTTGTAGAGCTCGAATTTGTCTAGCTTATAATTGGGATAAAAATTCAATCCTTTTTTAAGAATAGACTTTTCATTTTCTGATAAGGGATAAGAGGATAAGTTTATGATGCTCAGATCAGTGTCCGAGTGTGTGGATGTGCTAGGATGGACGGTCACAGTGTCATTTGTGTGTAAGTATTGAGATTGGGTGGGGGTGGTTTGAGACCGGCCAATACCAGGTCTAAAAAAGATGAGTCATTACGACTTGGCTCATGTGTAGTGGTGGTGTCCTGAGTGGTGGGGAGTGGATGTGCCTGTGCTAAGTGATGAGGCATAGAACCATTACTGATTTTGTCAGAATGTGCAGGGCTAGGATGTGGCAAATTTAATTTCTTATCTGGAATTGATTTTTTAGATTTCTGATCTTGAGTGGAATCGCCTTGAAATTGGCGTTTAGTGCCTAGAGTGGGTTTCGCTTTGGAGGTGATAAGGGGGGGAATGAGAGACGAAGGTTTGTTGGAGGAGGAATTATGGGGTATATTGGAGTTCCTATTCGTCTTGTTATTTTGGTTCCATTTGTATGCCTTTCCAGCTTCGAATGCGTTTTTATCTCTGTGGAATTTAAATAATTTTTTGGTAAGAATATTTTTGTTAAAAGATTTGAGATGGGTTTTAAGTTTTTTCTCTTTATTTGTGACTGATTGGTGCGTCTTAAATTTTTGAAGTTGTTCACAAGTTTTGGTGATTTCAATGTCTAGTGCTTTGGATCTTTTCGTATATTCATCGATTAGTATCTGCATGAGATTACGTGAACATGTTTGTAAAACATTTTCCCATGTGGACTTAAAGTCCGCGTCCAGATCCTCCAAAGTGGGGAAGATCTGGACGCGGAGTCCCAATGGGTTCATGTTGCTTTTTAGATAGTCTTGGAATGACCTGATGTGCCAAAAGAACAAGGACTTTTTTTCTAAATTCTTGGCGAGTTTGAAAAACAGAGAAGAAATCTCTGCTTCGGTTCGATCACTGTCGCCGAATTTGTCCAAATACTGTTGCATTAAAGTTTCCCAGTCTTGGCCTACAAATATGTTTTCAAAGTGTGCATTCTCCATTTCAGAGGCCATTTTGCAGTGGTTTATTATCAATGTAGAGTTTGTCTTAGTGGTTTTCGGGACCAAGAGACAAAAAAAGTACTATCTTAAGGAGAAAGGGGAATGAAACCCCTCAAAAGAGTAATTTAGTTATAATAATTGACAATAACCTAAGGTTCATTGGTCAAGCGGGGAGTGGTATTTGCTACCAAAAAATCACATGACAGAAAAAGGCTACCAACTCGCCTAGAAGGGAGGAAAAAGCCGTGCCACATCCAATAAATCAATAACATAAAACAACGGGTTCCCCTAAGTGGACTTTCCCGGCACTTGCACAGAGGTAGAAAAAAATATAGGAATATAAACTAATATGAAGTATAAAAAAATATTTTTATTTAGTAAAGAAATACATTTGTTAAAAACAATGTGGATATCCTAGGTAGCATAATGGTAATATATAATAAACATAATAAACATCAAACAGTAAGCAATGATGAGGAAAACAGAGAGACTCTTTTCAAGTCCGACGCGTTTCGGGGTATTTAATATTTTTTGGGTCCTTCTTCAGGGGCATGATTGAAAAGAGGGGTTCATCTGGTTTAATTGAAAAAAATGGTGCATAAATCAGATGTTGTAATAAAACTACCATGGGATATCTGTTTGAAGGTTTAAATGATCAATAGATCACCTACCTGAAAGAGTTTCATTGGTTACTCTGAAAAGGAGATATTTTTTTTTAAGGACGTGAGCCAAACAGGGCACATGGGTTAGTTGTCCCTGTCAGAGGATGGAGAGGAGGTTGGTGCCATTGTCGCAAACCACCATACCTGGCTTAAGCTGGCGTGGCATCAACCACCTCTGAACCCTGCAGAGCTGACAGAATCTCTGCCCCAGTGTGGCTCTTGTCCCCCAAGCACACCAGCTCAAGCACCGCATGGCATCTTTTTGCCTGCGTGCTTGCGTAGCCCCTTGAACGCCTATGGAGCACCGCTGGTTCCGAGGACGAATCAGCACAGGAAGAGGCCATGGAGGAAGAAGAAGAGGAGGGGGTGGAGGAGAGGTGTGGCGGAATCACCACTAGTAGATTTTTGGAGGCGTGGTGGCGGAACAACCTCCAACACTACTGTAACCTGTCCTGCATCCTTCCCAGCTGCCAGAAGAGTCACCCAGTGCGCGGTGAAAGATAGGTAATTTCCCTGTCCATGCTTGCTGGACCATGAGTCAGCAGTAATATGCACTTACCGCTGACTGCCCTGTCCAGCGAGGCCAAGACATTGCCTTCCACATGCCGGTGAAGAGCCGGAATCGCCTTCCGTGAGAAAAAGTGGCGTTTGGGAACCTGCCACTGAGGAACCGCACATTCCACAAACTCAAGGAAGGAGGCAGAGTCTACCAACTGAAAAGGCAGCAGTTGAAGTGCTAGCAATTTAGCCAAGCTGGCATTCGACCACTGGGCATGTGGATGGCTGGGAGCGAACTTCTTTCGGCGGTGCAGCAGCTGGGGCAGGGAAATTTGCCTGGTACAATCTGACGTTGGTGTACCGATAGCAGATTGCCCGCAAGTACTTGGCTGTGACACACCTAATTCTACACCTTTATTCCTCTCAGTTCAGGTTTCAGAGAGGACTGAAGGTATAGTGGGGTTGGAGATCCCATCTGATGAGGAGCAAGGAGAGGTCTGCTTTGTTCTTTGGTGTGGGTCTTTTAGGTACGCTTGGCAACAAACTGCATGGCAGGTCGACATATGTCTGGTCAAGCATGTGGTCAAGCATGTGGTGCCCAAGCGGGTGATGTTTTGGCCACGCGAGATACGCTTGAGACATATGTAAAGCATATAGCAAATAGCAGAGGTGGGATCTGGTGCACTCGTCTCAAAAAAGGCGCACACCAAAGAACTGTTGGAATAACACACAGAGACAGCAGTGCCCTGCACATGCAGAGCTCTGCGGTGTGATGCAGTCGGTGTGCTGCCCTTAAGCTGGCCCCTGGAGGGCATCCTGCCTCGTTGGAGATGTGCCTCCTCCTCCTCCACCTCTCTCCTATCAGGCACCCACGTGGAGTCAGTAACTTCCTCATCATCCCCTCCCTCCTCATCACTGGAACAAAGCTGGCAGTATGCTGGAGCTGGGGGAACATGACTGCCAGATTGCTATCCTTCTTAAGCACCCCCTCTCTCTGGGATCATGTTACTGCCTTCCTCTAGCTGGGTACCATCATCGGAGCCTTCAAAACGCTGGGCATCCTCCTGGAGCATGTACACAACACTGTGGTCAAACAGTTCGGGGGACTCCTCAGGAGGACATGGTGGGGCTAGGGAAGGAGTGACTGATGCCACTGAGCCCAGGGAAGAGGCTGCGTTGGCAGCTGCTTTGCCAGACAAAGTACCCTGAGCCTGGGTGAGAGAGGATGAGGAGGATGAGGACGGCTTGGTCATCCACTCTATTGAGTCTTCGGCATGTTGCGGCTCAACACGGCCAGCTGCCGAAAAAAAGGACAAGCGTGACCCACAGCCACGTGCTGATGAGGATGCACCGTCTCCACAACCAGCACTGTTGCCTCTAGACACAGAGCCTGCTTGCCCTCTTTTATTGGCTTGTGACTGTCTGCCTCTCCTTGTTGGCCTTCCAGACATACTAATGGCCTGCAGTGAGATGTAGCTGCACAAAGCTGGGATGTATATATATATACTGATACTGCAGCTAGCAGAATCAACTGCCTGCCTGTAGTATTTTTAGTATGAGAACACCAGCAATTGTCTTCAGGTAGCTTTAGGTGCACACTGTGCAGAGGACGCAGTACACTAACTGTAAATACTGCAGCTGCCTGCCTGTGGTATTAATAGGATCAGAAGAACACCACCGATTTTCTTCAGGTAGCTTTAGGTGCACACTGTGCAGAGGACACAGTACACTAACTGTAAATACTGTAGCTGCCTGCCTGTGGTACTAATAGGATCAGAAGAACACCACCATTTTTCTTCAGGTAGCTTTAGGTGCACACTGTGCAAAGGACACAGTACACTAACTGTAAATACTGTAGCTGCCTGCCTGTGGTATTAATAGGAGCAGAACAACAGAAATTGTCTTCAGGTAGCTTTAGGTGCACACTGTGCAGAGGGCGCAGTACACTAACTGTAAATACTGCAGCTGCCGGCCTGTGGTACTAATAGGATCAGAAGAACACCACCAATTTACTTTAGGTAGCTTTAGGTGCACACTGTGCAGAGGACACAGTACACTAACTGTAAATACTGTAGCTGCCTGCTTGTGGTATTAATAGGATCAGAACAACAGAAATTGTCTTCAGGTAGCTTTAGGTGCTCACTGTGCAGAGGACACAGTACACTAACTGTAAATACTGTAGCTGCCTGCCTGTGGTATTAATAGGATCAGAACAACAGAAATTGTCTTCAGGTAGCTTTAGGTGCACACTGTGCAGAGGACGCAGTACACTAACTATAAATACTGCAGCTGCCTGCCTGTGGTACTAATAGGATCAGAAGAACACCATCAATTTTCTTCAGGTAGCTTTAGGTGCACACTGTGCAGAGGACACAGTACACTAACTGTAAATACTGTAGCTGCCTGCTTGTGGTATTAATAGGATAAGAACAACAGCAATTGTCTTTAGGTAGCTTTAGGTGCGCATTGAGCAGAGGACACACTACACTAACTGTAAATACTGCAGCTGCCTGCCTGTGGTATTAATAGGATCAGAACAACAGCAATTGTCTTCAGGTAGCTTTAGGTGCACACTGTGCAGAGGACGCACTACACTAACTGTAAATACTGCAGCTGCCTGCCTGTGGTATTAATAGGATCAGAACAACAGCAATTGTCTGCAGGTAGCTTTAGGTGCACACTGTGCAGAGAACGCACTACACTAACTGTAAATACTGCAGCTGCCTGCGGTACTAATAGGATCAGAAGAACACCACCAATTTTCTTAAGGTAGCTTTAGGTGCACACTGTGCAGAGGACACACTACACTAACTGTAAATACTGTAGCTGGCTGCCTGTAGTACTAATAGGATCAGAAGAACACAAGCAATTTGCAAGATCTAGCTAAACTGAATACAGTGTATATATATATATATATATATATATATATATATATATATATATATATACACACACAACACCTAGAATGCATATATATACACAATACACTGTAAGTGCAGCTAACTGACTCGCCTGCCTACTGTAACTTAAATCAAATGACACTGTCTCTCTGTCTATCTCTCCGCCGCCGCAACACACTACACAAGGCTGCCACGCAGGCAGCCTTATATAGTGTGGGGCGTGTATTAAACCCCCTGAGCCATAATTGGCCAAAGCCACCCTGGCTTTGGCCAATTACGGCTCTCTGTACAGATGGCGCTGTGATTGGCCAAGCATGCGGGTCATAGTGCATGCTTGGCCAATCATCAGCCAGCAATGCACTGCGATGCCACAGTGAATTATGGGCAGTGACGCACCACTCGAATTTGGCGCGAACGGCCCATAATGTTCGCGATTCAGCGAACGGTCAAACATGCGATGTTTGAGTCGAAAATGGGTTCGACTCGAAATCGAAGCTCATCCCTACTTTCCCAGCATGGACAGTACAGAGAAACATGCTCCTAACAACTTCCTTGCACAGACTGACCCCCCCCCCCCCCAGAAGGGTGGGGCCACTAACCTCTAATCTCAGCTCTAACATAAGCCCAGTGCACACCTGGCTCATTGGTGTGCCTGTTTTCTGCAAAACCTGTCCCAAACTGCCAAAATAAACAGTGGAACTAACTCACCTCTATACAACACCTTGGAGTGTTTGCTTTCCAAAATTGGGTCATTTTGTGGGTGTTTCCACTCTCTTGGTGCTCCAGGGCTTCTGAAAATGTGATAGGTAGTCAGGAAATCAGATGCATAATTTACGTGTAATTTTTACTCCTTGAAAACCCAAAGGTGATCCTTGGATTTTGGGCCCCTCTATGTGGCTAGGTTGTGAAAATGTCTCACACATGTGGTGTCCCCATACTCGGGAGGCATAGCAGAATGTGTTTTGGGGTGTAATTCTAAGTATGCTTATGCTCTGTGTGAGACATAACTTGTTGAATTGACAACTTTGTGAAACAAGAAAAAAAAAACAAATACATTTTTGTTAGTTTCTTCATTTTTCTTAAAATTGTGAAAAAAATAACTTAAAAATAATTCATTCAAATAACTCATTCATAACTCATCATGCCTTTTACTAAATACCTTGGACTGTCTACATTCCAAAAATGGGTTTAACCACTTCAGCCCTGGAAGAATTTCCCCCCCTTGCTGACCTTTTTGCGTTTCGGCACTGCGTCGCTTTAACTGACAATTGCGCGGTCGTGTGACGTGGCTCCAAAACAAAATTGACGTCCTTTTTTTCCCACAAATAGAGCTTTCTTTTGAAGGTATTTGATCACCTCTGCGGGTTTTTATTTTTTGCAATATAAACAAAAAAAAAGCGACAATTTTGAAAAAAACGCATTATTTTTTACTTTTTGTTATAATACATATCCCCAAAAAAATATATAAAAAAACATTTTTTTTCCTCAGTTTAGGCCGATACATATTCTCCTACATATTTTTGGTAAAAAAATAAAAAAAAATCGCAATAAGCGTTTATTGATTGGTTTGCGCAAAAGTTATAGCGTCTACAAAATAGGGGATAGTTTTATGGCATTTTTATTGATAATTTTTTTCTTTTACTAGTAATGGCGGTGATCAGCGGCTTTTATCGTGACTGCGACATTATGGCGGACACATCGGACAATTTTGACACATTTTTGGGACCGTTGGCATTAATACAGCGATCAATGCTAAAAAATTGCACTGATTACTGTAAAAATGTCACTGGCAGTGAAGGGGTTAACCACTAGGTGGCGCTGTAGGCTTTAAGTGTGTCCTAGGGAGTGATTCTAACTGTGGGGGAGGTGTGACACGTCACTGATCACCGCTCTCGATTACAGGGAGCGGTGATCAGTGACAGTGTCATTAGGCAGAATGGGGAGATGCCTGTTTACATTAGCATCCCCACATTCTTCCTCCCCATAAAACAATCCCGGGTATACCCACGGACATCGAGTCCACAGGACCCACGGTCACAAAGCTTCAAGTGGGCGCACGCTCGCGCAGCCGGCAGTGCCCACGCGAGCCGCCTCTTAAAGGTCAACGTACAGGTACGTTAATCTGCCTGTATGTGCCCTTCTGCCTTCTGTCAGGAAGCGGTTAAGAGATATTTGTGCTGTCCTGGCATTTTAGGGCCTCAAGAAATGAGATAGGCAGTCAGTACATCAGGATAGATCAATTTTCAAACATATAAATTATTGTTAGAGATGGGCCGAACACCCCCCTGTTTGGTTTGCGCCAGAACTTTCAAACATCGCAAAAGTTCTGAGTAGAACAACTAACCCCATTAAAGTCTATGGGACCTGAACTGGAAAATCTAAAGTGCCCATTTTAAAGACTTATATGCAAGTTATTGGGCATACAAAGAGTATAGGAGTCTGGGTACTGCCCTAGGGGACATGTATCAATGCAAAAAAAGTTGTAAAAAAATGAAATTTTTAAATGAGCAGTGACTTAATGATGCTTAAGGTGAAACAATAAAAATGAAAAAAATCCTTTAAATATAGTGCCTGGGGGTCCCCTTAGTCTGCCTGTAAAGAAGTGGTGCATCTGTACTGTGTATACAAACCTGCTGCAGCAAAAATGACATCTATAAAGAAAAAAAAATACATTTTTCCCTCCATTTTTCTTTATTTTGTAAACAATGGCTTGGGGAGCCAGTCTGTATGATGAGGCCACAATTTAGTGCACTCGGATCAAGATTAGAGATTCCTTGACAAAATTCTGGTGTCTGTTTTGCAGACACCAGGATAGAAGTAACAGGTGCTGAAAAATTGGGGTTTGGATGTTAGTGGTGGCTTCACACCCTAGCCCTATAGAGGAACTGTTGATGAAAGCAAGAAATGACCTTGCTGTAAAAAATTGAAATTATATGCCCCGGTCAAACAGTGGTGGAAAAATTGGGCTTTGGGTGTTGGTGGTGCCTTCACACTGTAACCCCATAAAGGTACTCATGATGGAAGCAAGAACTGGCCTTGTTTAAAAAATTTAAATTCTATGCCCCTGTCACACAGGTGCAGAAAATTTGGTCCTTGGGTGTTAATTGTGCCCATGAAACCTTTACCAAAAAATTCTTCCCACAACACCCACAAAGATAAGCAGCCTTTACAGTCTTGCACAGACTCCACATCCCAAAAACACTTAATCGGTGACATCGGCATCAGGGGCTTGATAGCTGCTGCTAATCCAGGAATCATTATTTTGATAAATGTCAGCTGGTCACTGGAGTCTGTGGACAGACACGCTCTTTTATCTGTCACAAAGCCTTCGGCAGCACTGAATGCCCATTCGGAAAGCACTCTGGATGCAGGGCAGCCCAGCAGCTCAATTGTATACTGGGAAGTTCTGGCCAGAGGTCTATTCACATGACTGAATAACCCAGTGTATTGTTGACTGGAAAGCTCTCTGTCAGAGAACTCAAACACCAAGTGCTCGTTCCTATACAGCAGCTGCCAACCTCTGTTCTACTAATACTAATGCGTATGTGTGAAGATACAGACCGAGACGGGCAAGGATTGGAACGGGCATGCACAGTGGCGCATCCATACGAGCGCGTGCACTAGTGTGCGCACGCACACACGAATCCTGGTGCTCGGTGCCCTATTTAAACTGAGAGGCTGCCTAGCTTCAGTGCTGGATTGTCTTCAGCTTGTTCCTGTGTTCCTGATTACCACTTATACCTGCTGACCTTGTTCCTGAAACCCGGCTTCTCTCTGACTATTCTCCTGGATCATCCCTGCCTATTTATCTGCCTCTTGCCTATATTACTGACCTGGCGTGGACTTATGACTACGGCTTTGCTACCTGATCAGATACCCCGCTGCCTGCACTTTACCAGCCTCTGCCTGTTCCTGACTTTGCATCTGATCCTGCACCTGTCTGTCTGGCTCCCACTGAACAAGTCTTGTGACCAGCTTCCATGTCAAAACGACAAGGGCTCCTGTGTCTTCAAGCTTCAGCTTGCTCCCACTACCACCAGGTGCCTGCACCCTTCCGCTGCCCTAGCAGTCCCTGTCTCCACTACCAGGGGTGCTCGGACAGGAGCCATGCAAGAAGCCACCCTCATCATCTCTGGCTCCACTATAAGGTATATGACACTCTCCATGGCGGTTTTCGCCCCTAGAAAATCATCCACCATATGATGCAGATGTTGCCGATGGGATGTGGAAGCTGACAGCCCGGGGTGAGGACTAAAAGAATTTTGAAAGGCATCTCTGAGGCGGCCCCCTTCTCCACCATTCCTCCTTTGACCAACAGAAGCCTCAAAACGACGTTACGTAAACTCCTCTTTAAGGTGTCCTGAAGATATTTCATCCTCTGCTCCCTCTGTGGGGAAGGGATGAGTTCCAAGACTTTACCCTTATAACGGTGGTCAAGGAGGGTTGCCAACCAATAATGATCCTTCTCCTTGATGCCATGAATTTTTGGGTTCTTTTGCAGACTTTGAAGCATATGGAGGCCATGCACCGCAGATTTACGGAGGCATGAGAAGCAGAGTCCTCAGGGAACTGCCTCCTCCCAGCCATGTACTACTTCAAAGGGTACTGGGGATGGAAAACCACCTCTTAAGGTTTGACGTATGTCTTCCTCTGCTTCAATGGCTCCAAAACCACCAGAATCCTCCTCCTCCCTCTCCTCTTGTGTGTTCTATGGTGACGCAAGAATGGTGTGTGCATAAAGCTGGCCTTATAAGGAAAGGAAGTCCTCCTCTTCCTCCCATGGCTCTGCCTCGAGTGCCCTAAGTTGAGTTCCACCTAGTGGGCAAATCAGGCAGTTTACGGGTAGGTGGAATTCCCGCAGCATTTTAGCCAACTGAATACTGGCTGTGTATGAGCACCTAAAATGGCTACAGACTCTTCTGGCCTGCTTTAGAAGATCTTGCAACCCTGGGTACCTGTTTAAGAAATGCTGCACCACCAAATTGAGGACATGTGGCAGGCATTGTACATGTGTCAACTTTCCCTGTCAAAGGGCGGACAGGGGGTTAGCACCATTATCGCACACCACCATTCCTGGCTCCAGCTGGCATGGTGTGAACCACCTCTGGGCCTGCCCCTGCAGAGCTGAAAGAATCTCTTCTCTGGTATGGCTCCTGTCCCCTAGACAGACCAGCTGAAGCACCGCATGGCATCTTTTTGCCTGATTCATTGAATAGCCCCTTGAATGTTAAGAGGGTGCTGGTGGTTCATAGGACAATTCAGCAAAGGAGGGCATGGAGGAGGAGGAGGGAGTGGAGCTGACAAATCTTGCATCATCACTACCACCTGTATGCAGACGTGGTGGCAAAACAAGCTCCAGCACTAAGCCCTGTCCTGCATCCTTCCTAGTTGCAAGCAGAATTACCCAGTGTGGTGTGTACGAAATATATCGTCCTTGACCATGCTTGCTGGGCCACGTGTCAGCAGTAACGTGGACCTTGCTGCTGACTGCCTTGCCCAACAATGGCACAACATTACCTTCCATGTGATGGCACAAAGCTGGAATGGCCTCACGTGCAAAAAATAGCGACTGGGAACCTGCCTTTGTGGTTAAGCACATGCTGCATATTAATGGAAGGGGGCAGAATCCACTAGATGGAAAGGCAGGAGTTGTAAAGCCAGAAATTTTCACAAGCTAGATTGTAGACGCTGGGCAGGGGGGTGGCAGGGACTCTATTTTTCTTTTTGTTGCAGCAACTGGGGCAGAGAAATTTGCTTGCTATATTCTACAGCTGGTGGTGTGCTGCTGGGAGATGTGCTGCAAGGACCTGTGACACCCTTCGCTATACCAAAGTTCCTGTCATTGGAGGCTGCTAAGAGGTCATGAGATATAGCGGGGGTAGACCTGAAAAGGTGAAGAGTGAAGAGGAGAAGAATTGCGAACCTTGTGTGTGGCTTTCAGGTGTTCTTGCCAACGGGCTGAGTGATGGGAGGGTAAATGCCTTGTCAAGCATGTGGTACACTATTGGGTGGCGTTTTTGCCATGCTTGATCTGCTTGAGGACAAAGTTTGCAAATTGCAACAGTGTGATTGGCTGCACATGTGCTAAAAAAGACCCAGACAGCTGAGCTGTGGAAAGTGGGCCAGGAGATAACAGCTCCACAATCTGATGGAATAGGGTGGCTGCTCTCTACTCTTTCATGATGGCTGCATCTGGAGGACATCCTGCCTCGTTGGGGTTGTGCCTCACCCTCACTTTCCTCCTCTGCTCGATCCGGCACCTAAATTGCATCAGTGACCTCATCATTCCCTACATCCTCATCATCACTGGATCCAACTTGGCAATATGCTGCGGCTGGGGGAACATGCTTGTCAATTTCTTGTTTATCATTGTTCTCCCCTCTATGTAGGCTCATGTTCCTACCTTCTTCAACCTCAGAGTCAGAACCATCATCTAAATCAATTAATGCCTGTGCATCGTCAAGAACTAAGTGGCTGACGCCGTGTTCAAATAACTCAGCTGACTCCTCCATGCATGATGCTGGGGCTATGGCAGGAGTAGCTGAGGACAAGGAGGCAGAATAAGCCGCTCTGGCAGCTGCAGTGGACTGCATACTAGCCTCTGCTTGGGTGACAGAGGATGAGGGAGATGAGGGTGGTTTAGTAAGCTAGGCCACCACCTCTGCTGCATGTTATGGCTGGATAGCACAGGCAACATTACTAAACAGAGAAAATGGTGCCCTGCCTGAGGATGGACCATGTCCACCTTTGCCTGTGGACACAGAAGCTGCTGGCCCCCTCACAGTGGCACGGGAACATCTGCCTCTCCTGTCTGGGAGGCCTCTTTGGCCTCCCAGACAGGATGGGGGGGGGGGTGCTTATTACCAAAATGTGATAGAGATGCACTTTAGTCAATAGAAAGTGGTGTTTGGTGCACTTTAACTTGAGGACAGATAACACGCAGCAACCAAAGAAAAAAAAAAAAAGAAGGGCGGTGGACAGCACTGTATACAACACCAAAGGTTATTTAATGCAGTGTAAAGTACTGCACTACACAGACACACTCCACTGACACACTACAATATACTGCAGTAAAACTGCACTGACACACTACAATATACTGCAGTAAAATGGCACTGAGGCACTACAATATAATGCAGTAAAAGTGCACTTACGCATTACAATATATACTGCAGTAAAACTGCACTGACTCACTACAATATAATGTAGTAAAAGTGCACTGACACACTACAATATACTGCAGTAAAACTGCCCTGACACACTACAATATACTGCAGTAAAACTGCCCTGACACACTCCACTGACACTAAAGTAAAAAAGAAAGGTCGTACCACACTGACGCTGCACTAATACTATATTCACACTACACTAATACTCTACACTCACAATAGAACCACAATAACACACTATAGTGCGCTAACTCTCTTGTATCAATGAACAGGGCCTTGTTCTATTTATCTCCACTCTAACATCACACTGCAAATGGCTCCTCTGGGAAGAAACCTTTTATAGTGTGGGGTGGGTCTATGAGCAATGAGCCATGATTGGGCACAGTCATCATTACTTTCTCCAGTCATGGCTCTGACAGTGCTCTGTACCCTGATTGGGCAAAACCTTCATTGTTTCAGCGAATCAGGGCTTAGAATGCACTGTGCAGCATACAGTGCATTGTGGGGCATTTGGCGGGCCAAACAAATGGTCGAACGCCTTGACAATTTGTCTGTTCGCCGAATAGGCGAACATCCAATGCTCAGTCTGAGCTTTTGCTCGGCTAGAACTGTTCGCCCAATACTAATTATTGTTTGTAGACTGTTTGTATAACTTTCACACAGACTAAATAGTATACACTAATTTGGGTTATTTTTACCAAAGAGATGTAGCAGAATACATATTGGCATAAATCTATGAAGAAAGATTATTTATTTGCTACATTTTATATCATAACAAAGAAAAGCATGTTTTTTTTTTTTCAAAATTTTTTTTGTTTATATAGCTAGAAATAAAAAACCGAGTGGTGAATAAATACCATCAAACAAAAGCTCTATTTAAAAAAAAAAAGAAAATGCTAAACACATCATTTGGGTACAGTGTTGCATGACTAATTATTATTAAAAGTTTGACAGCGCTGAAAACCTAAAAATGGCCTGGGCAGGAAGGGGTAGAAATTGTCCAGTATTGAACTGGTTAAAAAACATTTAGAAAGGGGAAAACAAAGAAAGCGCCACCTAAGTACAGTATTAAAAGCAGGGTTTTAATGTCAAAGTACATAAAATCACTCACAAGATGAAGTAAAAACATGAGCTCATCTATAGTCTGGTAGTCCAGGTAACTCCTAGTTTCCGAGTATGACACCCATGCGTAGCTTTGATGGTGAAGGCCACCTATGGCCACCAGGAAGACAAACATTCTATGGTGTAAAAAGTTAAATATTAAATATGGAAAACATTTAAAAAAGGGGGAACATTTTTAAAAAACATTTAGAAAACATTCAAAAAAATGCTTAAAATAAGAAAGTGCAGAAATGAATAGACCATATTAACCACTTGCCATCAGCCGCCGTCATTATATGGCGGCAGGTCGACACGTTCCCACGTACCTGTACATCGGCTCATTTAAGAGGCATAGCAGGCGTGCGCATGCCCGCTGCAGGGTGGGGGACCCGATGCACGTGGCCAGTGGCCTTGATGTCTGCTGGCCACCCAACAAACAATTTTTTGTTATAACAAATTTAATTAAATAAAGAAAGAGGGAGGATGAGAGAGAGAGAAAGGTGATGAGAAAGGGGTGAGGGGTAAAGGAGGGAGGATCGGAGAGAGAGAGGATGCGCATTAGCATGTGTAGGAGTGACAGCAATGCAGCCTGGCCAAGGCAAGTGTCCGAAGGCACAGAACCCGGAAGTAAGACCAGGTGAAGATGGAAGCGCTGTGCATACTAGTACATTATGGCATAACCTACCTCTAAAAAGTAGTCATGTTAGCGAAGTTTACTAGCGCTTTAATATTACAGGATCCCAGGAGCCTCTAATGGGGCCCCCTATTGACCCAGTGGCCCTTGGGCAGTGCCCAAGTGCATAGTTGACAACATTTCAAAAATATTTTCAGGGACATCTTTTTTACCAGTGGTATATATAGAGTAGCTGTCACTGTAGTAATCATAAAACTAAATAAGTACTAATAATGGGCAGAACAAATGACTGAGAAGATTTCCTTTAGTTGAACTAACAAAAGTGTGCCCATTCTAGAGCTGGTAACATTGAGGATATTCAATATACTTTTAAAGAACTGTTTTTGTGGGTAAGAGGCATAGGGGAGGAGTATGGATGGCATAAAAGTGGGAAGTATGTGCAGGTGAGGGAGAGGAATATGGAGGGTATAACAGTGGGCACTATGTACAGGAGAGGAGTGTAGAGGGTATGGCAGTGGGCAGTATGCACAAGAGAGGAATGTGGAGGGTACAGCAGTGGTCACTGTACAGAAGAGGAGTGTGGGGGCATAAACGTGGGCAGTATGCACAGCAGAGGAGTGTGGAGGGTTGACAGTGGGCAGTAAGTACAGAAGAGGAGTGTGGAGAGAAAGTGTCAGAAACCACGAACCAGACCGAGACAGAAGTACAGCAAAATCACACTTGTTTATTATTAAAAATAAAAAGGTAAATAGAGTAAGCATAGTCAAAGCATAGCCAGAGTCCAGTAACCGGATCGGGTAATCAGCCAGGCCAGAAGTCAGGGATCCAAGTAGAGGAACAGCAAGAAGGATAAGGAGCCAGAAAGGATGTCAGTAAAGTCAGTCTTTAAACAGGAACGCAGGAGATGGTTTCTTGTGATGTGACCAAGGCGAAGGCAGGAATGAAGTGAGCTGGAGATCTTTAAGTAGGCGGACTGACGAGCAGATCTACAACAGCTGGTTAACTGTGGAGAGAGATGATTGCTGGCAATTAGCCGACAGCTCAGCAGCCAGCTCAGAGAAGGAAGGGCTGAGCCAGTCCTGACAGTACCCCCCTCAACGACCCCTCCCCCTTGGAGGACCACCGGGCTTGAGGGGAAAATGTCTATGGAATTTACGGAGGAGGGCTGGAGCATGTATGTCTGAGGATAAGACCCAGGAGCGTTCCTCTGGACCGTACCCCTTCCAATGCACCAGGTACTGTATGCACCCACGGAACCTACGGGAGTCAACAATGGATTGTACCTCATACTCCTCATGGTTCTCAACCTGTATAGGTTGAGGACGTGGCACCAAGGTGGTAAAGCGGTTGCAGACACAAAGTCGGAGGTTGCGAGATGACAGCCAGACCCTGTCCCCTACC
The DNA here is from genome assembly GCA_037952835.1 of Lithobates septentrionalis. NCBI lineage: Eukaryota > Metazoa > Chordata > Amphibia > Anura > Ranidae > Lithobates > Lithobates septentrionalis. The sequence continues at coordinate 7,333,154 of JBBDGP010000264.1, read as the reverse complement.
TGGTAGGAAGGCGAAGGCAGGCGTCTGCGGTCAGCATTGAGTCTGTACCTATCATTAGCAAGACGCAAAGCCTTCTGGACTTGTGCTCAAGTGAAACGAAGACCACGGAGATGCTCCTCTAGTGCAGGAATACTCTGTGGAAAAAACGAGTCAGGCAACAAGGAAGGTTGGAAACCATAATTCGTCATAAACGGAGACAATCGGGAAGCAGTATTCAAAGCACTTTTGTGAGCAAACTCTGCCCATGGTAATAGGTCTGACCAGTTGTTGTGATGGTAAGAAATATAGCAATGTAGGAACTGCTCCAAGGACTGATTGGCTCGTTCTGCGGCCCCATAAGACTGTGATACGCAGAGGAGAAAGCAAGCTGGATTCCCAGCTGTGCACAAAAGGCTCGCCAGAACCAGGACACAAACTGACTACCCCTATCCGAGACAATAACCTTGGGTAGCCAATGTAAGCGAAAGATCTCCGAAGCAAAAATGGAAGCCAGTTTCTTAGAAGTGGGCAACTTAAGTGGAATATGATGACAAATCTTTGAGAACCGGTCATCCACCATAAGATTAACTGTGTTACCTTGGGAGTTGGGCAACTCCACAATGAAATCCATAGACAGGTGGGTCCAGGGCCTCTCTCCATTGGGTATGGGTTGTAGGAGGCCCACTGGAAGGTGTCATGGAGTCTTACTTTTAACACACACGGAACAGGCAGCTACGAAGGCAGTTACATCAGCACGTAGACTAGGCCACCAGAATTGTTGGGAAATGGCCCGAACGAGTATTCTTACCAGGGTGGCCATCTGCCTTGGGAGGATGTTAAGTCTGGAGCACGGCAGTACAGAGACACTTTGGGACAAAGCAGCAGTCACAAGGTTTCTCAGGAGGAGCATCGACCTGAGCAACAAGAATTTTGTCACCCAAAGGAGAAGTAAGACTGGTGCGAACCGTAGCCAGAATACGATCAGGAGTAAATATAGGAACTGGAACCGACTCCAAAATGGAAGTGGAGGAAAATTGTCGTGACAAGGCGTCAGCCCTTACATTCTAAGTACCGGGTAAGAATGAGACAATGTAATTGAAACTTGACAAGAAAAGAGCTGCGCCCTTCTGGGAGAGAGGCGTTTAGCCTCAGACAAGAATGTGAGATTCTTATGGTCAGTAAGAATGAGAACTGGCACAGTGGTACCTTCGAGGAGATGTCTCCATTCTTTCAGGGCTAAAATGATTGCCAACAGCTCTCTGTCACCAATCTCTTAATTGCACTCGTCAGGTGACAATTTCTTGGGAAAGTAGCCACAAGGATGCATAGCACCCTCAGAGGTAGGACGTTGAGACAGAAGGGCGCCAACACCAGTCTCAGAAGCTTCAACCTCAAGGATAAAAGGTAACGTAGGATCAGGATGTGCCAACACAGGAGCAGAAACAAAGGCAGCCTTGAGACTTTCAAAGGCCTTAATGGACTCCGGAGACCAACTTTGTGGGTTACCGTTCTTTCTGGTCATATCGGTCAGGGGCTTGACCAGAGACGAGAAGTTACAAATAAACTTCCGATAATAGTTGGCAAAACCCAGGAAACGCTGCAGAGGATGTAACCCCACGGGTCGAGGCCACTGTAGGACTGCCGAAAGTTTCTCTGGGTCCATCGAAAAACCAGCAGTAGTAATGACATAGCCCAGGAATTTAACCTGTTCCCGATGGAACTCCCACTTCTCCAGTTTACAATAGAGATTGTTCTCTCTTAATTTCTGAAGCACACGACAGACATCTGTGTGGTGACTCTCCAGGGACTTGGAAAATATGAGGATATCATTGAGATAAACCACCATACATAACTGCAACAAATCTCGGAGGACATCGTTAATAAATTCCTGGAAATCTGCCGGGGCGTTACAAAGCCCAAAAGGCATTAGGATAATAATGGCCTGTTCTGGTATTAAACGCAGTTTTCCACTCGTCGCCCTCCTTAATCCTCACAAGATTGTAAGCCCCTCTCAGATCAAGCTTAGTGAAAACCGTTGCTCCCTTGAGCCGGTCAAATAACTCTGTAATCAATGGGATTGGGTAGGCATTCTTTTTAAATCAGATCTTTTTTATTGAAAATAACCTCATTTAACACAAAAGGCAGAGGGTTACATTTCAGCATACAAATCAAATCCAATTCCATATTATATGAGGACATTTAACATCAATGTTACATGACTTAACGGTCAACCATATTCCTTATAAGGCAAACAGTCATCACAATCGGAAATTTAGATATAATTGTGTGATACATTTATTACGTTTGTGACTTCTAGAACTCTTTATTTGTCCTGCATATCCTCTATAGGTCATTTTTCATTTACTTTTTTATTTTCCCTTCCTTCTCCCCTTTTTCCCTGCTTCCTGACCCAACGAGGTCAACAAGCGGCTTAGGGTACCAACGTCCCCTAACTATTGGGGAGTGGTGTACGTTTTTTTCCCCCCAATGTTAACCATTAAACTAAGCAAACTATTTACAAATCGACCTCTGCAGTACCCAGCTGTTGCTTTACACTTGTTCAATTAAAGTTATTACATGAACGGGGTGATGTTTTCCACCTCCAGACCCAACTCTAGCGGATCCCGCTCTCTGGTAAGTTCTAGGATGGTACACCTGCTGTAGTGATTCTGCCTCCTAGGATTCTATTGTGAACAAAGCTCAATGGAGCTAATCCAGGTGTATCTAACCAGGGATCCCATATGTTCTCAAATTTGTTCGGGCAACCTCGATGTTTATATGTGAGTTGTTCTCTAACAAGAGAGTCATTCACAGCTGCAGTCCACTCCGCCAGCGTAGGAGTCATAGTAGATAACCATTTCCTGGCAATAAGTTTCCTAGCTAGAAATAGTGTCCTTAAAATGGCAATGTACGTGTGGGGAGTGTATTGTTCCTCATCCAACCATCCCAGTAAACATAATTTAGGGTCATTTGTAAGTTTGATATTCCATATACTGTTAATAGTGTCTATCACTGCAGCCCAATACCTCTGTAGTTTTGGGCACTTCCAAAGCATGTGAATAAGTTTACCATTGTTGATAAGGCAGCGAGGACATAACGGATCGTCTCTCCTGTGCCATTTATGTAATTTTTCAGGTGTGCGATATGTACGGTGAATAATAAATAATTGGGTGAGTTTTTGAGAGGAGCATAGGGACACTTTAAGCACATTCTCAAGTATGGTGTTCCATTCCTCATCTGAAATTTCCCCTATGTCCTCTCCCTAGCAAGCTCTACAGCCCAAAGTCATTGCTTTAGATACATGACTAATAAGTGCGCTATATATGGAGGAGATTTGTCCCTTCCGGGATGATGACATAATGAGTTGTGTGAGCACCACGGGTCTAATTAACTCCCAGTTGGATATTTTGGCTTGTGCTGCTATGGCGTGCCTAAGCTGTAGATACTGATAGAATGAGGCATTAGGCAAATTAAATTCTGAGCGTATTGATTGGAAGTCTCGGAGAACCCCCCCACAGTATATTTGTGGGATGTAGTTTACTCCGTTCCTTGACCAATTAGCGAAATTCTCCAATTTGTTCAGTTCTGGATAGTTACGATTATTCCATATTCATAACCAATTCGTTTACCCTGTGTATTGCAGGTGCTGTTTGGTTTTGTTCCAAATTTTGTCTATAAGTGTTAGTGTGGGGAACTGTATCAAAGCCCCTAGTTCACCTGCCTCTATGCACTCCACAAGGCCATCACGAGACAACTGTGTGCTCACAATGTTCCGAATAGGATCAGAGGACTCAGGGTGTAGCCAGCCTGTTAAGTGTTGCAGCTGAGCCGCTATAAAATAGTAAAATGGTTTTGGTACCGCCAAACCACCCGAGTCCTTCATCTCCTGTAGGGTTTCCAGTTTAATCCTCGGAACTTGTCCCCTCCATATCAGTGCTCGGTATAGAGTATTGGGTAGGCATTCTTAATCGTGAAACAATTGAGACTCCTATAATCAATACAAGGTCTCAGTTCACCGCTCCTCTTCCTCACAAAGAAGAAACCAGCACCAGCAGGAGACGAGGATTTGCGAATGAAACCCTGAGAAAGTGCGTCTGCAACATACTCCTCCATGGCTTTATCCTCCAAGACTGACAGAGTGTAAACCCGGCCACGAGGGGGAGTGGCACCAGGTTAAAGGTCAATTGCACAATCATACGACCAGTGTGGAGGCAAACTACCGGCTTGACCTTTGTCAAAGACTTCACTAAAATCACGGTACTCCTCTGGCAGGGAGGAGAGTGAAGAGGTGCACAGGACCTTGGCTACCTTCCGGAAGCATGTTTCACTGCATTGTGGTGACAAGGAGTGAACCACAGCATGGAGCCAATCAAAAAAGGGGTTGTGCCTCTGTAACCAAGGATAACCAATAACCAGCAGAAACTTAGGAGAAGAAGTCACTTGGAATTGGATTATCTCATGGTGAAGGGCCCCTACGGCCATGGACAACGGAACCGTCTCATGAGTCACATGGGCAGGTTGTAGAGGTCTCCCGTCAAGAGCCTCAATGGCAAGTGGAGTATCACGCAGCTGCAGTGGAATCGAGTGCTTTGATACAAAGGCAGCATCAACGAACAGGTCTGCAGCCCCAGAGTTGATCAGAGCCTGTATCTCGATAGATGACTTATCCCGAGAAAGGGTGACTGAAACTAGGGCTTATCCTTCTGGATAACTGGGGACGAAACAACACCACCTAAGGTCTGTTCATGACAGGACCTCAAGTTTGGGGTGTTCCCAGGACGGGTAGGACAAGACTTCAAAAAGTGACCTGCCTGGCCACAATAAAGGCACAATCTCTCCCCCCTCCTAAAGGCTCTCTCATCTGCAGAGAAACGCGTGACGCCCAAGTGCATGGGTTCATCTTCACTGACCGACTCGGTACCGGGAGGCATGGGAGGTGAAGGAGGCATGGGTGGGACTGCAAAGCTCGGAGGCAAACGTACAGGAGGCTTCTGCAAGTGCTCCTTAAAAGAAAGTCTCTCTGAGTCTGGAGTCAATGGGGATGGCAAACGCGATCAAGCTCTCCAGCTCAGTGGGTATATCTCGGGCTACTATCTCATCCTTGATGGAATCCGAGAGACCATGAGAAAAAGCAGCCACGAGGGCCTCATTCTTCCAAGCAACCTCTGCTGCCAGAGTATGGAACTCAATGGCGTAGTCGGCAACAGTTCTCGTACTCTGTTTGATGGACATGAGGCACTTGGCAGCAGAAGCGGAGCATGCGGGAACGTCAATTACCCTTTTAAAGGAGGCCACAAACTCAGGGTAACTCAAGACAACAAGTTTTTGCGTCTTCCATAGAGGGTTAGCCCAGGCCAAGGCTCTCTCTAAAAGCAAAACTATCATGAACCCTACTTTGCTTCTGTCCGTGGGAAATGCCTGGGGCAGCATCTCAAAGTATATCTCAACTTGGTTGAGAAACCCTCTGCATTGAACTGGATTGCCCCCAAATAACTGGGGAAGCAGGGCTGAACCAGACATACCTCTTATAGAGGTAATACTCAAGGCGGATGCCTGCACAGAGACTGGTGCAGCAGCAGGGACGGCCTGCAACTCAGGTTGTACTGGAGCAGCCACAGTGGGGGATTCCAGGTGAGCCTTGCGACTCAGGAGCGTTTGTAACGCCATGGCAAACAGATCCATGCGGTGATCTTGCTCATCCAATCTGGAAAAAATATTACCAACAAGTGGATCTTCTGAATTGATGGCCTTCGCCTACTGTCATAAACCATGAACCAGACCGAGACAGAAGTACAGTAAAATCACACTTGTTTATTAATAAAAATAAAAAAGTAAATAGAGTAAACGTAGTCAAAGCATAGCCAGAGTCCAGTAACCGGATCGTGTCAGCCAAGCCAGAGTTCAGTAGCCAGATCTGATAATCAGCCAAGCCAGAGTTCAGTAACCAGATTGGGTAATCAGCCAGGTCAGAAGTCAGGGATCCAAGTAGAGGAACAGCAAGCAGGATAAGGAGCCAGAAGGGATGTCAGCAAAGCCAGTCTTTAAACAGGAACGCAGGAGATGGTTTCTTGTGATGTGACCAAGGCGAAGGCAGGAATAAAGTGAGCTGGAGATCTTTAAGTAGGGGGGACTGACGAGCAGATCTACAACAGCTGGTTAACTGTGGAGAGAGATGAGAGCTGGCAATTAGCCGACAGCTGAGCGGCCAGCTCAGAGAAGGAAGGGCTGAGCCAGCCCTGACAGAAAGACAGTTGGCAGTATGTAAAGGAGAGGAGTGTGGAGGGTATGACAGTTGGCAGTATGTACAGGAGAGGAGTGTGGCGGATGTGATGGGGCAGTATGTACAGGAGAAGAGTGTGAAGGGTATAACAGTGGGCAGTATGTACAGGAGAGGAGTGTAGAGGGTATCACAGTGGGAGGTATGTACAGGAGAGGAGTGTGGATGGTATGATAGTGGGCAGTATGCACAGGAGAGGAGTGTGGAGGGTATGACAGTGGGCAGTATGTACAGGAGAGGAGTGTGGGGGTGTGTGTGATATCTCCCTTGTCCTTCTTGCAGGGGTTGCTAATGATCCCTAGGGGGGTTCCACTGTTCAGCATATTGTGATGGATGTTCAGTAATATACCTGTCCTCAAATGCTTCTCCCCCAGGTGAGGCCAATGGCTCAAACCTATCATATGTTTCTAGTGGTGGCCTATAAGTTACAAAGGGATGACCCTATTTCCCTGACCCCTATCCCTGACTGGTATAAATCCCCTGCCAGATGAAGTAGGGTAGCCACCCCTATTCTGTCTATAAGGAGTTCCCCTTGGGCCATAGTTGACTGGCTGTACTAGAGTACAAAATATTTTACAGCGCACACATACAAGAATGACATTTCCTGCAGGGCTAGTTAAAAACACCTGAACATATTCAAAAAATATGGGGGTTTGGTCACACTATATGGTCATATAGTGCTAAGCCCACTTACTGTGACAAAGTACCCCGAATTAGTGGGTCCTACACTAGTAATAGAATGGAAGATCCTTTGTCTCAACCATGGGAGCTGAACTCCTCTATGTGGGAGAACTGAAGGGGATACATCCTAAACACTGGTGGCCACTAAATGGGAGGTAATGAGGAGGGGGAGGGGTGCTCCAGCCCAAAAAACCTGGTCAGGGCCTATTACAATATACAAGAACATATTTGCGGGGCACACCATACAATGCGTTTAAATTCAAGATGGTGCTGCTATAAGACCTACAAACAGTACAAAATATTTTACAGCGCACACATACAAGAATGACATTTCCTGCAGGGCTAGTTTAAAACACCTGAACATATTCAAAAAATACGGGGGTTTGGTCACACTATATGGTCATATAGTGCTAAGCCCACTTACTGCGACAAAGTACCCCGAATTAGTGGGTCCTACACTAGTAATAGAATGGAAGATCCTTTGTCTCAACCATGGGAGCTGAAGTCCTCTATGTGGGAGAACTGAAATGGATACATCCTAAACACTGGTGGCCACTAAATAGGAGGTAATGAGGAGGGGGAGGGGTGCTCCAGCCCAAAAAACCTGGTCAGGGCCTATTACAATATACAAGAACATATTTGGGGGGCACACCATACAATGCGTTTAAATTCAAGATGGTGCTGCTATAAGACCTACAAACAGTACAAAATATTTTACAGCGCACACATACAAGAATGACATTTCCTGCAGGGCTAGTTAAAAACACCTGAACATATTCAAAAAATACGGGGGTTTGGTCACACTATATGGTCATATAGTGCTAAGCCCACTTACTGTGACAAAGTACCCCGAATTAGTGGGTCCTACACTAGTAATAGAATGGAAGATCCTTTGTCTCAACCATGGGAGCTGAACTCCTCTATGTGGAAGAACTGAAGGGGATACATCCTAAACACTGGTGGCCACTAAATAGGAGGTAATGAGGAGGGGGAGGGGTGCTCCAGCCCAAAAAACCTGGTCAGGGCCTATTACAATATACAAGAACATATTTGGGGGGCACACCATACAATGCGTTTAAATTCAAGATGGTGCTGCTATAAGACCTACAAACAGTACAAAATATTTTACAGCGCACACATACAAGAATGACATTTCCTGCAGGGCTAGTTAAAAACACCTGAACATATTCAAAAAATACGGGGGTTTGGTTACACTATATGGTCATATAGTGCTAAGCCCACTTACTGCGACAAAGTACCCCGAATTAGTGGGTCCTACACTAGTAATAGAACGGAAGATCCTTTGTCTCAACCATGGGAGCTGAACTCCTCTATGTGGGAGAACTGAAGGGGATACATCCTAAACACTGGTGGCCACTAAATAGGAGGTAATGAGGAGGGGGAGGGGTGCTCCAGCCCAAAAAACCTGGCCAGGGCCTATTACAATATACAAGAACATATTTGGGGGGCACACCATACAATGCGTTTAAATTCAAGATGGTGCTGCTATAAGACCTACAAACAGTACAAAATATTTTACACGTCATGGTCATATAGTGCTAAGCCCACTTACTGCGACAAAGTACCCCGAATTAGTTGGCTGTTCTAGAGGGGACCTAGGAACTGAGTCTCCTCTCACTCCTAGAGGAGGCAAATCACCTGTTTGCACAGTGACATTAGATAGGGGCCTGTGTATCATTGTTCTGACATTTGAATACTTTGTTTGTTTTATATTCCAGCACATCCCTAAGGTACTTCTTACGTTTTTTTTTGCTTGTTCACCCTCCTCCTTTTCTAAATGTTTCTTTAAACTTTAAGATTTTTTTCTTCTAATCCTGATTCTTAAACGCCTCCCATCTATTCTTAAGAGAACAGATTTCTTCATCCAATTTCAAAATTTTTGTTTCTTCAGTGTAATAAGAAAATGAAGAAAACCTATACCAGCTTTATTAAAATATTGAAACCATTCCAGAGCATCTGTGTAATCAGGGTAATCCCACCTTAAACTTCTTGGTACAATTTTCTTGGATATATACCTTTCTAGGAAGGCAATGTCCCAATTAATGTGTAATTTTGTGGTAACTAAATTCTTTCTAAAGTCTCATAAAAATATCACGCAAAGAATCATCTGTTTAGTAATCATCCATATCAAAAATGCCCTCAACATCTATTACATGAGCAGCTCTAAAATCAAAAGTATCCATCTGTTTTCATAGTATAAATGCTATGTACAAGACTGTTCCTATGATCTCTTCATTATGTAATTATTCTTTTTCTTCAAATTTATCGCAAAAAAAAAAAAAAAGTATCCATTTGTTATGCACTAAGTAACCCAGCAGCCAGGTATATAGTAGCCAACAAATCCTAAAAACACCTTTAAAAACCAGTGCTTGGAAATATACCTTTAAAAAACTTATAGCAGCTACCATAAGATGTAGGCCATACACTTAAGTCATATATAAACAAATATGCTGCTCTAACTAATGAAAAATAATATTATCTGTAATATGTCTCCAGTTATAAAACAGTTAGATCCAAACAAATAGCAAATAATTCATAAAATTCAGAATAGCATGTTATGCTGTGTACACACGAGCGGAATGTCAGACAGAAAAAGTCAGACGGGAGCTTTTCGTTGTATATTGCGATTGTGTGTATGCCCCATCAGACTCTTTACGTTGAAAATTCTGACGGACCTAGAAAGAGAACATGCTCTAAATTTTTCCGATGGAACCAATTCCTATCAGGAAAACCGTTCGTCTGTATGCTGTTCCGACGTACCAAAAACGACGCATGCTCTGAAGCAAGTACGAGACGGAAGCTATTGGCTACTGGCTATTGAACTTCCATTTTCTAGTCCCGTCGTACGTGTTGTACGTCACTGCGCTCTGGACGGTCGGAATTAGGTGTGACCGTGTGTATGCAAGACAGCTTGAGTGGAATTCCGTCGGAAATCCATCGGAAAAACCTTCTGAGTTTATTCCGACGGGAAAGCCGGTCGTGTGTACAGGGCATTAGACATATAAAAAGTCTCTATAGAGAGAAAGTGACCTCAAAATTCTGTTTGTGAAGCAATCAGTCCATATATTCTATAAGACCCCAATATGGTGAATAAAAGAGTAAGAATATCCTTCACCAACACATAGTTACATAGTTACATACAGTATCTCACAAAAGTGAGTACACCCCTCACATTTTTGTAACTATTTTATTATATCTTTTTCATGTGACAATACTGAAGAAATTACATTTTGCTACAGTGTAAAGTAGTGAGTGTATAGCTTGTATAACAGTGTAAATTTGCTGTCCCCTCAAAATAACTCAACACAGCCATTAATGTCTAAACCGCTGGCAACAAAAGTGAGTACACCTATAAGTGAAAATGTCCAAATTGGGCCCAAAGTGTCAATATTTTGTGTGGCCACCATTATTTTCCAGCACTGCCCTAACCCTCTTGGGCATGGAGTTCACCAGAGCTTCACAGGTTGCTGCTGGAGTTCTCTTCCACTCCTCCATGACAACATCACAGAGCAGGTGGATGTTAGAGAACTTGCGCTCCTCCACCTTCCGTTTGAGGATGCCCCACAAATGCTCAATTGGGTTTAGGTCTGGAGACATGCTTGGCCAGTCTATCACCTTTACCCTCAGCTTCTTTAGCAAGGCAGCGGTTGTCTTGGAGGTGTGTTTGGGGTCGTTATCATGTTGGAATACTGCCCTGCGGCCCAGTCTCTGAAGGAAGGGGATCATGCACCACAGTACATGTTGGCATTCATGGTTCCCTCAATGAACTGTAGCTCCCCAGAGCCAGCAGCACTCATGCAGCCCAAGATCATGACACTCAAACAACAATGCTTGACTGTAGGCAAGACACACTTGTCTTTGTACTCCTCACCTGGTTGCCGCCACACACGCTTGACACCATCTGAACCAAATAAGTTTATCTTGTTCTCATCAGACCACAGGACGTGGTTCCAGTAATCCATGTCCTTAGTCTTCAGCAAACTGTTTGCAGGCTTCCTTCCTTGTGCATCATCTTTAGAAGAGGCTTCCTTCTGGGACAACAGCCATGCAGACCAATTCGATACAGTGTGCGGCGTATGGTCTTAGCACTGACAGGCTGATCCTCCACCCCTTCAACCTCTGCAGCAATGTTGGCAGCACTCATACATCCAAAAACAACCTCTGGATATGACGCTGAGCATGTGCACTCAACTTCTTTGGTAGACCATGGCGAGGCCTGTTCTGAGTGAAACCTGTCCTGTTAAACCGCTGTATGGTCTTGGCAACTGTGCTGCAGTTCAGTTTCAGGGTCTTGGCAATCCTCTTATAGCCTAGGCCATCTTTATGTAGAGCAACAATTTATTTTTTCAGATCCTCAGAGAGTTCTTTGCCATGAGGTGCCATGTTGAACTTCCAGTGACAAGTATGAGAGAGTGAGAGCAATAACACCAAATTTAACACACCTGCTCCCCATTCACACATGAGACCTTGTAATACTAATGAGTCACTAATGAGAAAAAATGGCTACTTGGGCCCAATTTAGACATTTTCACTTAGCAGTGTACTCACTTTTGTTGCCAGCGGTTTAGACAATAATGGCTGCGTGTTGAGTTACTTTGAGGGGACAGCAAATTTACACTGTTATGCAAGCTGTACACTCACTACTTTACATTGTAGCAAAGTGTCATTTCTTCAGTATTGTCACATGAAAAGATATAATAAAATAGTTACAAAAATGTGAGGGGTGTACTCACTTTTGTGAGATACTGTAGTTACACCGCCACGCCAATTGTGCAGATTCTTACGAAATGGATTTGGCTACCTCAATTAGCAGCCAAATAGTGCAGTGTAATATATCCAGTCATTAGCTAGGCAATCAATCTCCAGATGTAACCTCTATGATTCTATAGGGCAGAGCTTCTGTTATTCTCCAGATAACCATATACCCATCAAGAGAAAAAAGAGCCTCCTCATGGTGTAGTACATTTTAAAACAAGCAACTATAATTCAGTTATGTACTTCCATTAAGATAAGCAATCAACTGCATAACTAGTCACTTGGATGACCAACCAACAAGATGGCGGCGGTCCGTGCTGGGGGTGTAATGATGTCACATGTCATAGCTCCACCCTATGCGTTTCATCACCAGTAGGATATTGTCCGGGGCATGGCTTAGGAGCGGCATTACACCGTATTTATATGACCTGGAATGACCCTCCTATCTATTCATCATGCATTCCGAATGTCGAACTGCGCTCCAAGAACCAGAAGTGCCTATTCCACCATGATGTGAACATAAGGCGGGGACCGAAAGACCAATATTCGTGTCACTGCGCTTTGACAGCCCTCCAGTGCCCTCCCGTATAGCCCAGACCGCTATATACTAATGTTATAGTGGGTAGTCACCTGCCAATATCACATGGAAGTGCCAAAATAATCATCAAAATGGGAGGGTCATCACGCACCAATACTGGACAGCGCCACCTTGTGGTTGAAATACAAAAATACATATAAATTCAGTAAAAAGTCTTAAAATTATAAAAAACGTGCAATATACACAAATTGGTCTAGCAAATATGTGTGAGCAACATTAGTGACAAAAGGTAAGGAATAAATCCCATGCAAGTCCACAAATAGGAAAAATAGGAAAATAATATTACCAAAAAATTCCATATACTGGGAAAACTGATGTCAGGTCATCTGTATCCAGGTGACCTGACATCCCCTGAGGGTCAGGAGTGCACCGCTATGATAGTGGACCCTAAGGCTGACTGCTGCGGATGGAACTCGGGGTGGTTCAGGAAGGCAGGTCCCCTGGAGCACCAACACGGATCCCACAGTGAGTTAGAGCATAGATTCCCCAGGGCACGGAGTCTAAGAGCCAGCAGGTGTTCACCAGAGCCTCTAGTGGTGAGGATGGACTGGGCTGCAACTGGCTCCAGGTCGTGGCTCCCAGGGTCTCCCAGCTCACGCTCACGGTAGGCTACAGGAGGATGGAGAGGAAACAGCAGCCCAGGACAGCAAGGGATAGTAAGGAGCCAAATGTCGGGGCGACTAGCAGACAAGGATAACAGAGAACACGCCAAAAGTCACGCCAAGATCGGTAACAGAGACAGAGACAAACTTAGAGCACACGGCAAACAGGAAGCCAAACACACAATATTGCACGGCAAGGCAGGCTTGGAGAATACGGTGTTAAATAGTGGTTCCTGTTGAGGCTAGGGTGGAGCCACACAGAGGGAAGATTACTTAAGCATGCAGGTGTGAGAGTACAAGCTTCAAGGCTGATACACAGACCAGGTAAGAGACAGACAGGTCATGAATGTATTACTGCAAGGGCATGACAACTGACTATTACTGATACTGGGAAAACCGACTATTACTGATAAAAGCGTTCATGTCCCACTCTATGTTTAACCCGTGGGGAACATATGTTTTCAGTAAAAAGATCCATCAAGTCTCTTGTCTAGATATCTCCATTAAGTATGGTTCCCTCTCCAGTTGGGAGTAAACCTGTCAATGGCCAAGAATATTGCACCTTCTGAATTTTTTTTTTTTTTGAAAAAGTTTTTTATTTTGCACAACAAGTATACATAGCATACATAGTACACATATTCCATATGTTCCATTAGCATAGAAATTCCATAAATATAACAGTCATATTACAGGTTTAACATATGCCTTTCCCATCATCAATTCTATCATATGATAGTATACACGTGCATTTTTTTTAACAGAACAAAGCACCCCCCCCCTCCCCCCTTCTTCCCCCGGGATGTCTGCATTTCGGCACCTTTCCCCCATTCACAAGAAACAGAAAAGAGAAAAAAAAACCCAATATCTAGCCCATCTAGTGAGGGGAATCAAAACAGTCTATTATCATCTCTCGAGGATCCAACTCTGTCATTCTTAGAACATACTAGGGCTTCTCCACGTCCAGGGTATTTTCCGAGTCTATCCACCTAGACCACACTTTCCTAAACTTCTTGGTAGCCCCTCTAGCCTCGTAAGTCATTTTATACATCATTAAATCTGCATTTATTATATTAATCCACATCCCTATCATCAATTGTTCCTCATGTATCCATCTCCTTGCTATGAGCTTTTTAACACCAAAATACAGGATCCTTAGAAACAATTTAGTGTGGGTATTCATCTCTTCTTGATCAAAAATCCCAAGTAAACAACGCATAGGAGAGCAAATATTCGGTAAAGCAAACTTGTCTGATATAAATTCAGTGACCTGAGACCATAACGGTCTCACCTTCATACATTCCCACACCATATGTGCAAATGTGCCCTCCTCCTTCCCACATTTATGACATATGGCAGAGTCCCTCCTATGCATTCGATGTAGTCTGGTCGGTGTATAGTATTGTTGGTGTAGATATCGATATTGAATCATTCTGTCCGTGGAGGAGATAACAGACACCAAGAAAGTGTCCAGTACCTCCTGCCACAGCTCCTCTGACAACTCCGGGACAATCATCTCCCATCTCTCCCTGGCCTTGGAGGTCAGAGCTACCTGACCCGGACCCACCGCCCCGTAATATCTGGAAATCCTTTTTGACTCATCCGGGTCAATCAGTACTCTTTCCAGGTCTGTATTCTGAACACGAATCTCAGACCCTCCGAACTGAGTGTGTGCCGCGTGCCTCAATTGTGCATATCGGAAGAGCCAAGACCTCGGCACTCCAAATTGCTCACGCAACTGGGTAAACGTGCACAAACGACCATCACTACAAATTTGGTGTAGATATTTAATACCGTATTTTGCCCATGACCCTGGGCCATCAGAGAGCTTCATAAACTCCCCCAATGATCGATTGTACCACAAAGGACTGTTAGGAGACAGCCATAAGGGCTCATCACCCCGTCTCTGAGAGCACAGGTGAAAAACCCTTCCCGGTAAAGCCATCACCGAGCCTATCTTCCTACCTGGAACCCCCCTCCTATATAAGACATTCTGCAGGGTCTCTTGTGATGTGGCAATTGCAGCCTCCAACAAGGCAGTGGCATTAGGTGTCTGCGGGAACAACCGCCAATGCAAGAAAGAGAGCTGTGAGGCCATAAAATAAGAGCGCAGATCCGGAAGGGCAAGTCCCCCTAATGTAACTGGTAGTTTCAAAACCTTTAAAGAGACCCTGGGAGCTTTAGACCCCCACAAGAAACTTACAATAATGGAGTCAATATTCCTAAAGACCCGCAATGTCACGAAGACCGGGGAGTTCGAGAGGATATATAGAAACTTTGGCAGGAAGATCATCTTAAATAGATTTATCCTTCCCATCAAGGTGATCGGTAAATTCTGCCACCTTTGAACTTTATCCCGAAACTTCCCCACAATTGGTGACAAATTGGTCTCCAGGAACTTGGAAATGGGGAGCTGAATCTCAATTCCCAGGTATCTGAAAGACTGAGATAATGGAATGGGGCATCCCAATGGAGCAGTCACCCCCTCATCTATAGGGAAAAGAGAAGATTTTTTCCAATTTATACGGAATCCAGAGTAATCTCCAAACTTCTGTATCAATCGGAAAGCCTCCAGGAGCGAGGGCCCTGGATCCTGGAGATATAGCAGCATGTCATCTGCATAGAGTGACACTCGCTCCTCAAAATCCCCAATCCTCAATCCAGTCAATTGTGAACTAGACCTCAGCTGTACCGCTAAGGGCTCAATGGCCAGGGCAAACAGTAGGGGTGAAAGTGGACACCCCTGCCTGGTTCCCCGATAAATGGGAAAGGGTTCTGATATAATACCATTGACCCGAATTCTAATCAATGGGTCCGTATACAAAAGCCGGACCCATGAAATGAACACTGGGCCAAAACCATAAGACTTCATCAATTGAAACAAATAGGGCCACTCAACCGAGTCAAAGGCCTTCTTTGTATCTAAAGAGGCCACCACTCTAGTCCCAGAGTTGTCATGAACCGTCTGAAGATTCAAGAAAAGCCTCCTAATATTCATCTGAGTGCACCTACCCTGAATAAATCCTGTTTGGTCTGCGTCCACCAACTTAGGAATGACTGACTGCAATCTGTTTGCAATTATTTTGGCCAATATCTTTGTATCAACATTCATCAGTGAGATCGGGCGGTAAGAATCACATTCCCGAGGATCTTTTCCCTCTTTAGGTATCAGGACTACCAAGGCTTCCCTCATAGAAGGGGGCAACCCACCTCCTTTCCTAGCCGCATTAAACACTCTAAGCAAGCGGGGAGCTAATCCATAACGATAGGTGCGATACCACTCTGATGGGAAACCATCCAACCCAGGGGATTTTCTAGGGGGGAAGGAGGCGATCGCCTCCTCCACCTCTTCTACTGTAATGCCGGCCTCCAAGGCAGTGCTGTCGTCCACCTCCAATTTTGGGAGATCAATGTCCGCTATATACGTTTCCACTGTTTCTGACCCCACAGGAGCACAAGACTTGTATAGTTCCTTATAAAAAAGGACAAAAGTGTTCAAAATATCCGCCGAATCACCGACCTCCACCTTACACTCGTTGTAAACCGACTTAATATGTACCGGAACGTATTCCGGCCTTGCCAAGTATGCCAGCAACCTGCCATTCTTGTCACCAAATTCAAACAAACGCCGACGTTGAGCAAGGCTCAGCTTCGTAGTATGGTCTGTTAGTGCTGTCTTGTACTCCCGTGTTGCCATCCGCAATGCCAACAGCCTCTCTCCAGTGGGATCCCTGATATATTCTGCCTCCGCTAGAGAGACCTCTGTTTCCCTATGCTGTAGTGTGGAGGCCAGCTGCTTCTTAAAACTCTTTACTTCCGCCATGAACACCCCTCTCAACGTGGCCTTAAAGGCCTCCCACTGAAGCAGAAAGGACCCGGAACCAGCATTATCAGCCCAATAATGTTTGATGGCCTCTGTGCACTTAATTGTTATATATTCTTCCTGTAGCCAACTAGCTTCCATCCGCCAGAGTCGCAACCCAGGCTTCGGTCCCAGATTAAGCTCCAACAGCATAGGGGAGTGATCAGAGAGAGCCCTAGGCAGGTAAGACATCTTCTGAACTAATGGCATGCCCTCCCCCTCCGTTAGGATAGTGTCTATTCTGGAGAGTGTCTTGTGCGTTTCGGAGTAACAGGAGTATTCCCTAGTATCAGGATGGTGAAACCGCCAGACATCTCTAAAGCCATGAGCAGACATCCATCCCGCCAGTGGGGCAGGAGCCCCACCTATCCCCCCCAACCTGTCCAACTCTGAATCAGAGACCGAGTTAAAGTCCCCCAGTATGAAGATCCTCCCCTCCGCTACCTCATATGTGTCTTTCATCATATCATCCAGATGGGTTAGCGCAAAGGGAGGAGGAACATAGAGATTCACAAATGTCAATGTCATGTTCATCACTTTCAAAACAAGTATCACATATCGCCCTTTAACATCTGTTCTTACTGTTTGAATGGATATGGGCATGGCCTTGGTGACCAGAGTAGAGACTCCCCTCGCATACGAGGAGTAGCTGGAATGATATGCCCCAGCAATGTGAGCCCTTTTTAAAGAGAGAAGCCTGGAGCCCTGCAGATGAGTCTCCTGTAGGAGTATCAGGTGAGGTTTGTATTTTTTTATATACTCAAACACTAAGGAGCGCTTGAACTTCGCATTTAGGCCTCTGACATTCCAGGCCACAACCCGTAAATTTACCTCCATGGCAGATATGAAAAAGCAAAAAAGAGAGTCGAGTGGAGGTGTTCCCTCCACCTCTGTGTATGGTCCTCTGTAAAAACGGGCTTCCAGGCTTCTCCCCTCACACATATTCCCCTACACCGAACATCTTGGGCAGTACCCAATGCAGACACCACAAGTAAAGACAATCCCATTTGTGCATTAACATAGACCCTTTGTCCCAAATAACATCCCAACTGCCCCCGCCCCCCTCCCCGCACCCAGCCCCAACATGCCAGGCACTTTTTTCCCATAACCTGAAAAGAAATAGGTAACAGAGATGCGACTCAAAAACTGTCACATAAGACCAGTCGCCAAAGGGCGGCCAGTTCTACCCGTATTGTTCAAGAACCTTTCACCTGCTATTGAACAAAAAGGGCAAAAACAGTAAACAAAGTCTACGAATAGAAAAATATATTGCCTAGAGCATCTTGCAGACTTAGCATATATT
Source organism: Lithobates septentrionalis (assembly GCA_037952835.1). Classification (NCBI taxonomy): domain Eukaryota; kingdom Metazoa; phylum Chordata; class Amphibia; order Anura; family Ranidae; genus Lithobates; species Lithobates septentrionalis. The sequence continues at coordinate 7,315,079 of JBBDGP010000264.1, read as the reverse complement.
GCTGGCAATTGACATATACAGTCCCAATATCAGTAAAAAAACCTTTTATTTTTCCCCCTTTTTCTTCCCTTCCCCTTCCCTCCCTCCCCTCAAAAATAGTACCAGAAGGTATGGGAAAAAAATTAAAACAAAAAAAACATTCAGTTCCCTAGAGTATGTGTCCCATAGGAGAATCAGCAAACTGGTATATCCGTGCCAGTAGAGGTGTATCTACCATATTGTGCAAAATCAAGCATGACACTAAATGACAGCCTTGAGAGAGTAATGCAGGGGGTAAAAAGAACTCTTTCCTCCCATTTTCTTATGCACATGCCCCTACTCTTCCTCCCAGCATGTATACAAACCCCCCCCCCCCCTTATTTCCTCCTTCCTATTCCCCTTTGGCAGGAGAAACCCGAACATCTCCCCACCCCCTCCCCTCATTTTTACAAAACCATATTAGTAGGTAATAACAAAAAAAAGGGAGCGAGAAAAAAAAACTTAAAAAAATCCCTTCTTCCTTCCTTCTCTCCTCCCAATCAAAACAGGGAAAGAGAAAAAAAAAAAACGTTCAGTTCCCTTGATTATATGTCCCATGGGAGGATCAGCAGACTGGTATATCCGTGCCAATGTCAATGCATCTTCCATATCTGTGTAATATCAAGCACAGCTGTAAATGTCATTCCTGAGGATACAATGCAGGGGTAAAAAAACTTCTTTCCCTCCCATGTTTCCAGCATGTATGTTAAGAAAATAGGAGAGACCTAAATATCAGTTTAAGCTGGTCTGAAGGAAACAATCAGAAAAAAAGGAGAGAAAAAAAAACCTAAGACCCCCCCCCCTTTCTTTTTTTTTCACACACAAAAAAAAAAATAAAAACACACCAAGGTTCTGCTGACATTTCTTCTTTGGGTCTCCAATCTAGGGATGTCTCCGCAGGACTCACTCACGGTCGGTTAGGAGAGACTCTATTTCGTTGGCGACCACGTGCATCCAACCACTCTGAGGCCTCCGTAGGATTGTTGAAGAAATATACTTTCCCATTATCTACCACCCTTAATTTGGCAGGGTAGAGCATGCTGTATATCAGACTAAGATCCCTTAATCTCTTCTTTACGGAATGAAAGGAAGCCCTCTGCTTCTGTGTAGTTGCTGAAAAGTCAGGGTATATTGATACACGGCATCCATCGATCGTTAACTCCGGGCCTGTTCTGGCTCCCCGCAGTATATTTTCCCGGTCACGGAAGTGCAGTACTTTTGCAATCATTGATCTAGGGGGGGCTCCCTTTGGAGGTGCCCGTCCTGGAATGCGGTGTGCCCTTTCAATGGCAAACAAACTTGTAAAGGTATTTGAAGGCATATGTTCCAGCAACCACTTCTCAAGGAATTCTTCAGGATGCCTCCCTTCCACCCCTTCCGGGAACCCCACCAGCCTAATATTGTTCCTTCGCATACGGTCTTCCATATCCGCCATTTTTAAAGTATGTTCAGACAATGTCTTCTTAGTCACTTGTGCTGCAGTGTCTAATGGCCTGATTACATCCTCCAATGTATCAAGGCGGCGATCCGTGATCTGCGCCTTTTCTCTTAATTTATGCATGTCATGCTTCATGAAAGAGAATTCTACCTTTAGTTCGTCAAAGTGGGTTATTAACTTGCTCTGACAGCCCTGTATGGCGTCCATGATTTGTGTTAGGGATGGTTCCTCTCCCCCCTCCACCGCTCTGTCAGCACTGGCCCTAGAGTCTCTCAGTCTGTCTAAGGATCTCCCCCTCTTCAGCACATCAGCCCTCCGGGGTTTAGGACTCACCCTGTCTTGCTGAGGAGGCGCCTGCTGTGAAGGATCCTCAGGCCTGTGGAGCGGCGGCCATTCGTCCTCCTCCTCCTGTGCGCCGGCGCCATTTTGAGAGCCCCATGCATATTTCGCCAGCCGTTCTCCGGTCGATTTTTGCCAGGGGGGGCCGTATTTTACCATCCCCAGAGACTCCCGGGGTGTCCCCGAACTCATCCCCCACCAACTGAGAAAAAAGTGGGTGTCTGCTTACGGAGCTCCGTTCAGAGGCTCCTTACATGCCGCTCGCTGGCTCCGCCCCTGACTGTTTACATGCACCTTCTGAATTTTTGATATGACACAACACATAGTGTTTGGATACACTATGGTTGGGGAATCCTTTACATATATTTGTACTGTGCTCTGTGAGAGTGAGAACCCCTGTCTCTGTGAAAATGAGTGTAAAATGGACACAGGACTCTCAAAGAGGCAGTTTGAGAAGTTCCAGCAGAAGATTGGTGAGTCTCTAGGCCATGCCCTCCATGTTGCAACTCTTTCAAACTCCATTAGGAAACCTTCAGCCTCCTCTGTAGGCAGCATTGGCCATATGAAGTTAGACGCCACTATGTCAACTTCCCACTCTGCAGCCAGGGACAAAGGACGCAGAACAACATCCGGCACTTTCCTTTTAACTTGATTTAACGTGAACTTCTTGTGTCTTGACCGCCTCATCTTTGCAATCATGCACAGTACGCATGTTGCAAGCCAGGCTCAATGAGCACATTCCAAATGTATGTAAAGGGTTCCCCAACCATAGTATATCCAAACACTATGCGTTGTGTCATAACAAAAATCCAGAAGGGACATTATTCTTGGCCATTGACAGATTTACTCTCAACTGGAGAGGGAACCATACTAAATGGGAGATATCTAGACAAGAGACTTAATGAATCATTTTATTGAAAACATATGTGCCCCACGGGTTAAACATAGAGTGGGAAAAATAACGCTTTTATCAATAATAGTTAGTCAGCACAAGTCATCTACCCCTCCAAATCCCCCCTCTTAGTACAAATCCCATCCCCCCTTAAATTCACCCTCCTAGCACAAGTTCCCCCCACCCAAATTCTACCTCTGCAGCACAAATCTTCAGTCCCCCTTCTTAGCAAAAATCCTCTCCCCCAAGTTACTACCCTAGCATCAAATCCTTTAACCCCACTTCATTCACCTTCCTAGCACAAATCCCCCCACATTCCACCACTCCAGCACAAATCCTCTCCTCCCCCATTTCCCCCCTTCTAGCACTAATCTTCTCACAACCAAGAGCAATCTTGGTTATCCCCCCAGGTCATTCTGTCCCCTAGTATGTTTCCCTCTCCCTCTCTGAACTTACAAACCTCAGATGCAGTGCAGCATGAGAGATGTTGTTCCTGCCAGTCTCATTCTTGTGTGTGTCATGTGACTCATCAGAGCCGAGTAGAATCCTAGGGCAAACTTCCATCAATTCTGAAGTGCATTTCTATAAGATGCAGCTGGCAGGGAAAATGCAGGCTGTTGGAGTGGTGAGGAATTGTGTCATCAGGGACCTAGGGCCCCCCGTAGGAGATGCAGTGCATGTGTCCTAGGTGGCAATAGCAATAACCCTGGATTTGATTAAGGTGTTTGAAATGTGAATAGAAAAGCATTTGACACAGTTCCCCATAAATGTTTACTGTACAAAATAAGGTCAGTTGGCATGGACCATAGGGTGAGTACATGGATTCAAAACTGGCTGCAAGGGCGAGTTCAGAGGGTGGTGATAAATAGGGAGTACTCGGGATGGTCAGAGGTGGGTAGTGGGGTTCCCTAGGGTTCTGTGTTGGGACCAATCCTATTTATTTTGTTCCTAAATGACCTGGAGGATGGGGTAAACAGTTCAATCTCTGTATTTGCGGACAATACTAAGCTAAGCAGGGCAATAACTTTTCCACAGGATGTGGAAACCTTGCAAAAAGATCTGAACAAATTAATGGGGTGGGCAACTACATGGCAAATGAGGTTTAATATAGAAAAATGTAAAATAATGCATTTGGGTGGCAAAAATATGAATGCAATCTATAGAGAACATCTGGGGGAATCTAGGATGGAAAAGGAACTGGGGGTCCTAGTAGATGATAGGCTCAGCAATGGCATGTAATGCCAAGCTGCTGCTAACAAAGCAAACAGAATATTGGCATGCATTAAAAAGGGGATCAACTCCAGAGATAAAACGATAATTCTCCCGCTCTACAAGACTCTGGTCTGGCCGCACCTAGAGTATGCTGTCCAGTTCTGGGTACCAGTCCTCTGGAAGAATGTACTGGAAATGGAGCGAGTACATAGAAGGGTAACAAAGCTAATAAAGGGTCTGGAGGATAATAGTTATGAGGAAAGGTTGCAAGCACTGAACTTATTCTCTCTGGAGAAGAGACGCTTGAGAGGGGATATGATTTCAATTTATAAATACCGTACTGGTGACCCCACAATAGGGATAAAACTTATTCGTGGAAGGGAGTTTAGCAAGACACGTGGCCACTCATTAAAATTAGAAGAAAAGAGGTTTAACCTTAAACTATGTAGAGGGTTCTCTTACTGTAAGAGCGGCAAGGATGTGGAATTCCCTTCCACAGGCGGGAGCATCGATAGTTTAAAAAAAAACTATTAGATAAGCACCTGAACGACTGCAACATACAGGGATATACAAGGTAATACTGACATATAATAACACACATAGGTTGGACTTGATGAACTTGTGTCTTTTTTTAACCTCACCTATAGGGATGAGCTTCGTGTTCGAGTCGAACCCATGTTCGACTCGAACATCGGCTGTTCGATCGTTCGTCGAATTGCGAACGATATGGGCCATTCGCGCCAAATTCGTGTGGCGCGTCACGGCCCATAATTCACTGCGGCATCGCAGTGCATTGCTTGCTGATGATTGGCCAAGCATGCACTATGACCCGCATGCTTGACCAATCACAGCGCCGCCTGAACAGAGAGCCGTAATTGGCCAAAGCCAAGGAGGCTTTGGCCAATTATGGCTCAGGGGATTTAGTACACGCCCCACACTATATAAGGCCGCCTGCACGGCGGCCCTGTGTAGTGTGTGTTCCGGCGTTCATAGATAGAGAGAGAGAGAGAGACAGACAATGTCATTTGATTTGAGTTAGATAGATTAGGCAGAACAGTCAGTCAGTTAGCTGCACTTACAGTGTATTGTGTATATATATGCATCCCAGGTGTTGCATATATATATATATACACTGTATTCAGTTTAGCTAGATCCGTTCCTGTTATCTTCTAGACTATTTACATTTAGTGCAGTGCGTCCTGCTCACAGTGTTCAGCTAGATCCGTTCCTGTTATCTTCTAGACTATTTACATTTAGTGCAGTGCGTCCTGCTCACAGTGTTCAGCTAGATCCGTTCCTGTTATCTTCTAGACTATTTACATTTAGTGCAGTGCGTCCTGCTCACAGTGTTCAGCTAGATCCGTTCCTGTTATCTTCTAGACTATTTACATTTAGTGCAGTGCGTCCTGCTCACAGTGTTCAGCTAGATCCGTTCCTGTTATCTTCCTACTGACAGGCAGGCTTGTCTGGTTACAGTATATAAAGCTACCTGAAGAAAATTACTGGTGTTCTTTTGATCCTATTAGTACCACGGTCAGGCAGCTAGACTATTTACATTTAGTACAGTGCGTCCTGCTCACAGTGTTCAGCTAGATCCGTTCCTGTTATCTTCCTACTGACAGGCAGGCTTGTCTGGTTACAGTATATAAAGCTACCTGAAGAAAATTACTGGTGTTCTTTTGATCCTATTAGTACCACGGTCAGGCAGCTAGACTATTTACATTTAGTACAGTGCATCCTGCTCACAGTGTTCAGCTAGATCCGTTCCTGTTATCTTCCTACTGACAGGCAGGCTTGTCTGGTTACAGTATATAAAGCTACCTGAAGAAAATTACTGGTGTTCTTTTGATCCTATTAGTACCACGGTCAGGCAGCTAGACTATTTACAGTTAGTGCAGTGCGTCCTGCTCACAGTGTTCAGCTAAACCTACAAGTTAGTGGGGTGCGTCCACCTCACAGTGTTCAGCTAAAGCTACCTGTAGAAGGTTGGTAGTGTTCTCATACTACAGGCAAGCAGTTGATTTTTCTAGCTGCAGTATCAGTACATATATATATATATATATATATATATATATATATATATATATATATATATCCCAGCTTAGTGCAGCTACAGGCCATTAGTATGTCTGGAAGGCCAAGAAGGAGAGGCAGACAGTCACAAGCCAATAAGAGAGGGCAAGCAGGCTCTGTGTCTAGTGCTGGTCGTGGAGACGGTGCATCCTCATCAGCACGTGGCCATGGGACACGCTTGGCCTTTTTTTCGGCAGCTGGTCGTGTTGAGCCGCAACATGCGGAAGACTTGGTCGAGTGGATGACCAAGCCGTCCTCATCCTCCTCATCCTCTCTCACCCATGCCCAGGGTGCTTTGTCTGGCAACGCAGCGGCCTCTTCCCTCAGCTCAATGTCATCAGTGACTCCTTCCCTAGCTCCACCATGTCCTCCTGAGGAGTCCCTCGAACTCTTTGACCACAGTGTTGGGTACATGCTCCAGGAGGATGCCCAGCGTTTGGAAGGCTCTGATGATCATACTGAGCTCGATGAAGGCAGTAACATGAGCACGGACAGAGGGGGTGCCCAAGAAGGACAGCAATCTGGCAGTCATGCTCCCCTGCTGCAGCATACTGCCAGGTTTGCTCCAGTGATGAGGAGGGAGGGGATGATGAGGTCACTGACTCAACGTGGGTGCCTGATAGGAGAGAGGAGGAGGAGGAGGAGGAGGAGGCGGCACATCACCAACGAGGCAGGATGCCCTCCAGGGGCCAGCCTAAGGGCAGCACATTGACTGCATCACACCCCAAAGCTCCACATGTGCAGGGCGCTGCAGTCTCTGCGCGTTATTCAAAAAGTTCTTTGGTGTGGGCCTTTTTTGAGACGAGTGCATCAGATCGCACCGCTGCTATTTGCAACATATGTCTCAAGCGTATCTCACGTGGCCAAAACATCTCCCGCTTGGGTACCACATGCTTGACCAGACATATGTTGACCTGCCATGCAGTTCGTTGGCAAGCGTATCTAAAAGACCCACACCAAAGAACAAAGAGGATCTCTCCTTGCTCCTCATCAGCTGAGATTTCCAACCCCACTAGACCTCCAGTCCTCTCTGAGACCTGCAGTGAGAGGAATGAAGGTGTAGAATTAGGTGTGTCACAGCCAAGTACTTGTGGGCAATCTGCTTTTGGTACACCAACGTCAGATTGTACCAGGCAAATTTCCCTACCCCAGCTGCTGCACCGCCGAAAAAAGTTTGCTCCCAGCCATCCACATGCCCAGCGGTTGAATGCTAGCTTGGCAAAATTGCTAGCACTTCAACTGCTGCCTTTTCAGTTGGTAGACTCTGCCCCCTTCTGTGAGTTTGTGGAATGTGCGGTTCCTCAGTGGCAGGTACCCAAACGCCACTTTTTCTCACGGAAGGCGATTCCGGCTCTCTACCGGCATGTGGAAGGCAATGTCCATGCCTCGCTGGACAGGGCGGTCAGCGGTAAGGTGCATATTACCGCTGACTCATGGTCCAGCAGGCATGGACAGGGACGTTACCTAAGTTTCACGGCGCATTGGGTGACTCTGCTGGCAGCTGGGAAGGATGCAGGACAAGGTGCAGTACTGTTGGAGGTTGTTCCGCCACCACGCCTCCAAAATGCTAATGATTGTGATACACCTCTCTCCTCCACCCCCTCCTCTTCTTCTTCCTCCATGGCCTCTTCCTCGGAACCAGCGGTGCTCCGTAGTCGTTCAAGGGGCTACGCAAGTACGCAGGCCAAAAGATGCCATGCGGTGCTTGAGCTGGTGTGCTTGGGGGACAGGAGCCACACTGGGGCAGAGGTTCTGTCAGCTCTGCAGGGGCAGGTTCAGAGGTGGTTGACGCCACGCCAACTTAAGGCAGGAATGGTGGTTTGTGACAATGGCACCAACCTCCTCTCTGCCCTCCGACAGGGACAAATGACCCATGTGCCCTGTTTGGCTCACGTCCTTAACTTGGTGGTGCAGCGGTTCTTGGGCAGGTACCCGGGCTTACAGGATGTCCTGAGGCAGGCCAGGAAAGTCTGTGTGCATTTCCGCCGGTCATATAATGCCAGTGCTCAGTTGACGGACCTCCAAAAGGAGTTTAACCTGCCCAAGAACTGCCTAATCTGTGACATGCCCACCAGGTGGAACTCAACGTTGGCCATGCTGCAGCGGCTGCACACGCAGCAGAGGGCCATCAATGAGTACCTGTGCGACTATGGCACCAGGATAGGGTCAGGGGAGCTTGGTTTTTTTTCCCCACGCCAGTGGGCCATGATCAGGGATGCATGCACTGTCCTGTCACCATTCGAGGAGGCCACGAGGATGGTGAGCAGTGACAGTGCATGCATCAGTGACACTGTCCCCCTTGTCCACCTGTTGGAGCACACGCTGCGTGGAATAATGGACAGGGCACTTGAGGCAGAACAGAGGCAGGAAGAGGAGGACTTCCTTAGCTCTCAAGGCCCCCTTTATCCAGACAGTGTTCCTGCGTGCCCGCCGATCACACAGGAAGAGGACGAGGAGGAGGAAGATTGTGTCAGTATGGAGGTGGAGCCTGGCACTCAGCTTCAGCAGCAGTCTTTAAGAGATCAGTCCCAAGAAACACATGGACTTGTACGTGGCTGGGAGGAGGTGGCTGCGGATGTTGTCGTCCTTAGTGACCCAGAGGACTCCGGACCGAATGCCTCAGCAAACCTACGCTGCATGGCCTCCCTGATCCTGCAAAGCCTGCGTAAGGATCCTCGTATTCGTGGTATCAAGGAGAAGGACCAATACTGGCTGGCAACCCTCCTTGATCCACGTTACAAGGGTAAGGTTGCGGACCTTATCTTGCCATCGCAGAGGGAGCAGAGGATGAAACATCTTCGGGAGGCCTTGCAGAAAGGTCTGTGCAACGCGTTCCCAGAGACTGGGAGGTTACAAACTCCTGTTTCTAGACAACGTGTTGCTGAGGCTTCGGTCAGTCAAAGAAGGAGCGGTGGAGAAGGTGGCCGTCTGACCGATGCGTTCAGACAATTTTTTGGTCCGCAGCCCCAAGGTATGATCGGTTCCAGCAACCATCGCCAGCGTCTGTTTTACATGGTGCAGGAATACCTAGGGGCAAGATCAGACTTGGACACCTTTCCCACCGAAAATCCTCTGGGTTACTGGGTCTTGAGGATGGATCACTGGCCAGAGCTTGCACAGTATGCAATTGAGCTACTGGCCTGTCCTGCATCCAGCGTTCTTTCGGAACGCACATTCAGTGCTGCTGGAGGCGTGGTAACCGATCACAGGGTGCATCTGTCCACCGACTCGGTCGATCGGCTGACCTTCATAAAAATGAATCAGTCTTGGATCACCACCAGCTACCAAGCACCTGATGCTGATGTAACCGAATAATTTTTTTTGAAATCTCAGATCCCTTCAAAGACTGCCTATGCTGATGCTGAGTGACTATCCCTGAGTATTTATCCTCTTCCTCCTCAATCATCACGCTGATAGCTTGTAAGAACATTTTTGGTTCTGGGCGGCACCACCAGTGCCTAAGGCACAATTTTTCAGCCCCTGTTTAACAGGGGCGTGTAATTACAATTTTTGATGTAATACTTTGCAGCAGGGCTCGTTCCTGCATTCCAACTAGAGTGTCTGTGAGGGGTTGCAGTGTTGTGGCACCAGCACCAGTGCCTAAGGCACAATTTTTCTGCTCCTGTCTAACAGGGGCGTGTAATTACAATTTTTGATGCAATACTTTGCAGCAGGGCTCGTTCCTGCGTTCCAACTAGAGTGTCTGTGAGGGGTTGCAGTGTTGTGGCACCAGCACCAGTGCCTAAGGCCCAATTTTTCTGCCCCTGTCTAACAGGGGCGTGTAATTACAATTTTTGATGCAATACTTTGCAGCAGGGCTCGTTCCTGCGTTCCAACTAGAGTGTCTGTGAGGGGTTGCAGTGTTGTGGCACCAGCACCAGTGCCTAAGGCCCAATTTTTCTGCCCCTGTCTAACAGGGGCGTGTAATTACAATTTTTGATGCAATACTTTGCAGCAGGGCTCGTTCCTGCGTTCCTACTAGAGTGTCTGTGAGGGGTTGCAGTGTTGTGGCACCAGCACCAGTGCCTAAGGCCTAATTTTTCAGCTCCTGTTCAACAGGGGCATGTAATTACAATTCTTGATCTAATATTTCACAGCAGGGCCCTGTGAGGGCTTACAGTGTTGTGGCCACAGCAACACCTAAGGCCCAAATTTCTGCTGAGTATATAGGGCAGGACCCTACTTTCAAACATCTAACTTACAAACGACTCCTACTTGCAAACGGAAGGAGACAACAGGAAGTGAGATGAAATATGGAAAACAATTTCTCCTTTCCACTGATGCTTTCCAATCCTTGTTCCACAAAAAAACCCAAATTTTCAAAAAACATTTTTCATTGGGACAAAAAGTGAGGTGAAATCTTCTGAAGAGGAGGAAAGACAGCAAAACAAATGTCACAGGGGTGATAACCCTTCCCTATGTTTTCCAAAAAGCTTAAAAAAGATTTTTTGGCTGGAGCTAAACACGTTAAAAATGTACCTGTTCAAAATTACAAAGAGATTCTACTTAACAACAAACCTACAGTCCCTGTCTTGTTTGCACCACCTGTATACTGCTGTTCAGAGTATATAGGGCCTGGTGGCCCCACACCTTTCCTTATTTTAATTTGGGTGCGGGGTTCCCCTTAATATCCATACAAGACCCAAAGGGCCTGGTAATGGACTGGGGGGTACCCATGCCGTTTGTCTCACTGATTTTCATCCATATTGCCATGACCCGACATTACAGTAAACCCGCAAGCAGTTTTAAATGAGATTTTTTCCTTTGAAAATGACATTTGGTGCAGGGACTGTTCTAAACACGGGAAACATGCGTCACTTTACAGGCATACTATAGACACCCCCCAGGTACGATATTTAAAGGAATATTTCACTTTTTGTTTTTTACTTTAAGCATCATTAAAATCACTGCTCCCGAAAAAACGGCCGTTTTTAAAAGTTTTTTTTGCATTGATACATGTCCCCTGGGGTAGGACCCAGGTCCCCAAACCCTTTTTAGGACAATACCATGCAAATTAGCCTTTAAAATGAGCACTTTTGATTTCGAACGTTCGAGTCCCATAGACGTCAATGGGGTTCTAATGTTCGTGCGAACTTTCGGTCCGTTCGCAGGTTCTGGTGCGAACCGAACCGGGGGGTGTTCGGCTCATCCCTACTCACCTACTATGTGACTATGTAAATGCAGGGGTAGTTTCCTGACCAGATGAATGTGACTAATTATTACTAGACTGCTAGGTAAATTGGATTTTTCTGTAGCATTTAGCCAAAAGTCTTTTTTCCTTTTAGAAGAAAGAGATTTCACACAGCATGCAATAAAAAGGCAGAGGAGAGCACTAAATTGTGAAGTCTCAGCACAAACACCAAGCTGGGAATGGCAGCATACAAACTGTGCTTGCAGGTACATTTTTATCTTCCATTCTAGCAACAATGGTAAATATTTCCCAAAACAGAAACATAAACAATAAACATGGTAAGAGATCACATTATTGTCATCTTTTGTGGATTACTTTTTAAGAAGCAATCCACTAACGAAATTGGGTGCAAAGGAAAGACAGTAGCAGTTCAGCAAGGCTTGAGGTGGAAAATATTGTTTATTTTTGTTGGTGTAGTTGAAAAAATAACTTTTCTCAAATTCTCATGCATTATTTTATTGGAGTAAATTCCACAGTAATGCCGTGTACACACGGTCAGAATTTCCGAAAATAAATGTTCGATGGGAGCTTGTTGTCGGAAATTCCGACCGTGTGTAGGCTCCATCGGACATTTTCCGTCGGAATTTCTGACAAACAAAATTTGAGATCTGGATCTCAAATTTTCCGACAACAAAATCCATTCTCATAAATTCTGAGCGTGTGTAGACAATTCCAACGCACAAAGTTCCACGCATGCTCTGAATCAAGTACGAGACGGAAGCGCTCGTTCTGGTAAAACTAGCGTTCGTAATAGAGATAGCACATTCATCACGCTGCAAATTTTAAAATCTTTTAATGCAGCACATTCTCTTCTTCTTTATAATGCTACAATAATGAAGTTGTTTTGCTGCTGATATTCACATACAGTTTTGACAAACTGATTTCTTTACTATTTCTCGTGATCTCCTGAATAATATTAGTTATTTTTTTCGTCAGATCTCCATAATAATGTTTTGTAATTATTTTTATAGTGATTTTTTTTTTTTTATCAAGATCTCCTGTTTTTTTTTTCTAGTGATCTCCATAATATTTTTTTTTCGTTTTATGTGTCAAGTTATCAAAACACCATTATTATCTTGTGTTTTTTAACCTCAAGGAGGTTGGTTGGTGTCCCTTGTTAATTTGACATTGTATTTAGGAAATGTACCTGCCTACTCACAAACAAACTGTCCTTTTTGAAGTAAAACACATAGGCAAGTATTTGTGAATCAAAAATAGACATTTATTAGGGGGTCATAAAAAAATAAAGAGGAAGGCAACGCTGGAGAAACTTGTGAAATTGGCGAAGCCTTTGTACCCCAGGGCACACATCAACTATTTTACAGGCAAAATTGGTGGCCTGAGGAGTCCATATAATAGTGAGCACAATCCGCTCCAGGACTCCAAGAGATCATGAACAGCAGCAGATGACATATATGTCCCCAGGCTGTGGTCATACAACAGCCTGCATCTTTTGCCAGACCAGACTGCCAGACCAGACTGAAGCCAGGCCATTACACACTTGTCTTCCTTAGATGCTTCCTTCCAGGCTGTGGCTCTGGTGGAGTTGTGGCAGGAGGTGGAGGAGGAGGTGGACAATGGTCGACCTCCTGGCTGCCACTTACCCCGCCACCTTCTGGCTGAGGCTTTCCTGTGTATGAAAAAGGGACATAGTTTTAGTTTTTTGTTCATCAATCACACACAATTTTCAGCTCATGACTGTTGCAAATTGAATGTTAACAAATATAAAAGACTATCATTCTGACCCCAGCATTTTTCATTCTTGTCCCAATCCTTTTTGGCCACTACTGTCTATTGATATGTAAACCACTTTGTTAAATCAAAAATTAGTGATCAATAATAACATCTAGTTAACATCATTAATTTTACGACAAGAAATATGTTGAACAATGCTATACCTGACTCAAGCTGGGCTCCTCCACATCTTCCTGCCTGGAAGGCTCAGGTTGGACATCGGAAGCCTCAGCTGAGGTGGAAGTAAGCCTTGAAGGAAGAGTGGAGAGTGATTGCCTGGGTTCTCTCTGGTCTGACAGAAAATGCAGTCTGTCATAGTACCACAGCCTGGGGACATAAACGTCATCTGCTGCTCCTGATCTCTGGGAATTCTGGACCTTCTTTCGCTCCCTAAGAAAAGTACTCCTCATGCCAATTTTGACCTTCAAATAGGTGATGTCTGCCGTGGGGATCATCAGCTTCACAAATTCAAGCAGTTTCTCCGGAGCTGCCTTCCTCTTTCTTAGCTTATTAAAAAACGGGTGGTTCACCTGCCACAGACAGGGCAGCTCCCTGAACATGTCAATGATTGTTGGTAGAAATTCCCTATCATTGAATGCATCCATTTTCTCTGCAAGACACAACACAAGACAAACCCTAATGTCAGGCTAAACTCTTCTAATCTTGTCCCAATATAGGCCTCAATCTATAAGCAGTATAGCCCACTGATGCACCAAGTTTAAATTGTACCTTCGTTATCACGATCAGTGCTTCCGCTACTCCTTCCTCCGCTCACTGATCGTACATACGATGCACACGTGTTCCATTCTTTTTTACACTGCGCATGCGTGAAACTCCGCCCCCTGACCTTCTATCTAGTATATTCCCCGCCCCTTCTCTTTCGGCGCAGTGGGAGAGCACATGGCTTAGAAAGAACAAGTGCATGCAGACAGCAGAAGCAGCAATGACGAAAGGCCGGAGCCACGAACGTCCCGATCCCGAAGGAGATTTAAGGCCTCAAATATGTCCTTTGTAGAGATGGTGGAGATGGTGGACATCTTGAAGAAGGCCGACTATAATGGGAAGTATGGACCTTACCCAAACCCAAATGTGAGAAAGGCCAAGATCATGGCTAAAGTTGTGGGAAATCTGCACAGGAATTTTGGGGTACGACGAGTTGAGGAAATGCTGGTCAGACCTGAAATTGAGGGAGCAGGATCGGGAAACTGCTTCTAAAAAGTAAGTATTTGTCCTGTGTTTCTATTATTATTATTACTTGCATGCTGCTCCATGTGTTTTTCTTTACTGTTGTACAGTTTAAAATGGCAACTTTCTGGTTCGTGGGCACAGTAATCGTTTGTAGTAAACATTGTTCGTTCGCCCACTAATATAATTTTTTTTGCAGATCCAGGTTAACTACATTTGTTCAGACCTATTTGTAATAAAATAAGTTTAGTACATTGTTTTCTATATGGGTTTGTAACTAGAATGAAATGTAAACTTGATTCAGTGTAAGGAGAGGACACTCAGCAGCTATTTACATATCTGGACGCAGGAGAACTAGTGTGAGACACCAGAACACCTTTTTTAGGGTTTCCCACACAGGTGCTCCAGTGGATATCAGGGGTCTCTCCATGTGTGAAAATTGTACAAAAAAGGTAAGTATTCCAGCTTTAGAAAGGGAAAAAAATGTCTTCAGCTTGGAACTCTTCCCAAAAAGACAATTGTACGACACTTCCAAGAAATGTTTCTGATTCCTATTTCTGGCCTCAAATATCTGTGTGCTAAGTATACCTTTTTTTTTATTCACATAGGGGAGAAAAGACTCGAGACATCTGAGGACACCAGGGACCCCCAACTCCATTAAAAAGGAGAAATACCAAAACCACAACTAGAGAATGTGAAGGAAGGAGAGGTTTAAGAAGTAGGCGAAATAGTGACCACAACAGGTGAGTGTCTGAGACCACAGCTTCAGGTAATAGATGTATGCCTGCATATTTTTAATACATGGTGTGTTTTTTAATTTTAGGTGATGTGGATTTTGTGGAAGAAGAAACTCATTTCACAAGTGCAAGTGCACAGATCCTCATCGGGGATATCATGGTATGCAATCGTGATTTACAGAAGATCAAGGAAGACATCAATGATGTTGAAAAAAAGACATCATTGATGTTTTAGGCAGAATCGAAAACACAGCAAAATTCTTCCATTTGTTAATATTTTGAAGATTTAAGAATCTTTTTTGAAGTATATTAGCAAAAATAAAAGTGTAGCGCTATATATTGTACAGACATATTAATCAAAAATCACGCTATGTGAGTTTCTTTACTCCTCACATGGCATATGAATATCCGTTTGGCCTATGTCGGATTGTATATGGATGTGGAAGCTGTGCTGATATCCCCCTTACCGCTGTATGCTGAGGATACCTGACAAGATATACTATTCAGACCGGTTGGTCAATAAGCCTTTTTGACTTGTAGGACGTATGTCTTTTCAAGTCATTAAGTTCCGGTAAGCCTCTTGATGTTTCCGGTGATGGCCCTGACACCAATCTAGACCCTCTGTTCACCTGTGGTTCCTTCATTGTCTACCTATCTGCCAGATTTGATGAATTTTATCTACGTGTGAACTTGGGAGTTATATTTCTACCACCTCAGCGTGCAACCCCCATAGACTTTTGGTGGTGGTTTTTTTCTTTCACAATTTTTTCTACAAAATTATATTGTGGACTTTTTTCTTTGTGTAAATTAGGTGGCTGATTTGTCGGAATGTGCGATTGTGTGTACGCGGCATAACAGTTAAAGGTTCTGTCATTCTGAAACTGAAGGGGTCTGGTACCCTTGGCTCAAAGACGAGAATAAGCAAGTTCCACACTTTCCTTTGAGGAAGGCCTTTTTGTCTCTAGGTGGATAATTATGCTCAGAAGACCATGGGGAAGCTGAAAACATGTTGCGTAATTTTTGTTGGCTCCCATAATCCTCAGAGAGCATATAACTAATACGTATGAGGATTTGATTAGAGTCCTCAGCAGAAGTCATACTTAAGGCAGACAGTTACTATGCCAGGCCTTAATCCAACCTTCAGGTCCTTAAATTCTGTAGAATGGGTTTCCTAGCATATACTCTACAGCTTCAAGATCAGCTAACTTATTTTTCGCTGAATGGACCAGATTGCAGGTAAAAACATCATTGGGACGCAAAGTCTTTGTAATGAACCTTGTGTTGAAATATCTCTTATTGGCAGCTTTTAGTTTTGCAGCATGTTCCTCACCCTTCCAATAGGACCCTCTCAAACTTCTTAGGAGACATATTTACAATAATGACTTTTATGTTTCAATCCATCAGTAGTAAACACTCTCATATGAATGTCAGTTGCTAGGTAAACATCCCTCCCATAGAGCTTGTACCCTAAACTTGGTTTTCACCCTGGTAGTCCATACCCAGCTTTTTCACCTTGGAACTTTGGTTTGGTTTCTTAGAGGCAAAATGAGTAAATCCATACCCGTTTTATTTAAAAAAAGAGCTTAATCATAGAGACTGGAGATGCAAACGGATGTCAATGTACTGAATTGATCTATACATTTCCACCATGGCTTTTACAAAGGAGAGTTGCTCCCTTCTTTGTTCTATAGTGGTATGTTAATGATGCAGACAGTGGACTGCCAGAGAACCTGCACCCATATGTCAGAAGTGCTAAGGCATGGTGTCTTGTAGTGGAGAAGTGAATTTGTTTTCCATTCAGCAGGGTATGTAGTTCTGTGTATTAATGCCTGGGGGCAACCTAGGCATGGGGGTGCTCTCCTCTATGCTATTAGACCGCGCACTGTTTCCGGGTAGCAGTCCCTGGCTGCATGCGCCCTTTACCGCTCCTCGGGTGGGCCCCGATCTGCCTGTCTTTCGCCTGCTGTCGGAGCTGGTAGTGGAGACTGGAGAGGAGGTTTGAGGACTCCAGCTGCCGCGTCGGGGTTGCAGAGCCTGTTTCACCTCACCTCTCTGGTGGTCAGGGAGCTCTTCTCCCTCCCGGCACTCACATCTCACTGCTCCCGTTGCGGTGCCACCACCACTCCAGGAATGCACAGTGTGAGTGACACACAGTCAGCATCACTATTCCGGCAGAGTAGTGCCGGCGGCGGCTGCCGCCGGGCGGGTGAGCCACATGAGTGATCCATCCGGGCTGGCCTGCACCCTCCCTAGGCTAGGCTAGGCAGCAGTGTGCTCCTAGGCGTCAGTGCATCCTAGGCGGCTGCCTAGTTCGCCAGGTGGGAGCGCCGGCCCTGGTTACACTCTCCTGATATTTACTACTCATGAAGTGTCTACATCTGGACCTTACAGAAATATTGCCTATAAAAGGCACATAAAACAAAGGGGAATGGTTCAAACTGATTTTACATACGCTTGCAATTGTGTGTTCTTTCCAGAACAGGTAAGTTTGTGGAGTGGAGCTGATTGTCAAAGTGGAGGGCAGTGTGCAGTTGGAGACAGAGGCAGGTGAGGGACACCTGTGGAGCTGTTTGCACTGGTGGAGCAGAGGAGGTGGTTATGACTGTGAAGCAGGGACTTTGTGATATAGAGCAGAGAAGTATTCTGTCTTATGCCAGCCATACATGGATCGAAATTCAGCTGGTTTAATGGGGACTGGCTGAATTTTGATCCATTTATGGTCAGGGAGGTTCTACAGAAGTTTATCTACTGATGAATTTCTGCTCATCCACCCTGTTGGATTTTCCCCGCTTGACTAGCAGTACAGGCTATAGCCGACAGCACTGATCAGTGTATTCTAAGGGTGAGGAAATCTCCTGCTCTCAGAAAACAATAGCTCAGTGGGGAGGATTCCCCTGTCCAAATCAAGTGTGTAGATGGGGAAATCGAATCATTTTTTTCATTCAACCTGCTGGTTGAACGAAAAAAGAAAGTCTTACCTTGCTTTGTGCACTGATCCAAATTATTTGGTCGATGGGGGATTATGGTGTGGGGTTGTTTTTCAGGGGTTGGGCTTGGACCACTAGTTCCAGTGAAGGGAACTCTTAAGGTGTCAGTATACTAAGACGTTTTGGACAATTTCATGCTCCCAACTTTGTGGGAACAGCCTGGGGATGGCCCCTTCCCAGGGCTGGACTGGGACAAAAATGTGGCCCTGGACTTCATTCAGACCGGCCCAGGGCACAACACATCAGGGTATGGTACATCAGGGCACAAGGCACATCAGGATACAAGGCACATCAGTGCACAGCATATCAGGATACAGCACACCAGGCCACATCAGGGTACAGGGCACAACACATCAGGGTACAGAGCCCAGCACATCAGCGTATAGGGCACATCAGGGCACAACACATCAGGGTACAGAGCCCAGCACATCAGCGTATAGGGCACATCAGGGCACAACACATCAGGGTACAGAGCCCAGCACATCAGCGTACAGGGCACAGCACATCAGGACACAGCACATCAGGGTACAGCACATCAGGGTACCGGACATCAGGGTACAGGACATCAGGGCACAGCACATCAGGGTACAGGCCTCAGGGCACAGCACATCAGGGTACAGGACATCAGGGCACAGGTCACAGTACATCAGGGCACACGACATTGAGGCACAGGACATCGGGGCACAACAGGGCACGGGGCACCAGGCCACAAGGCACATCAGGTTACGGGGGACATCAGGGCATAGGAGATCGGGGCACAGCACATCAGGGCACGGGGCACATCAGGACACACTGCACATCAGGGCATATAGCACATCAGGGCACGGGGCAAAACAGGGCACATTATGGCACATCAGGGCACATGGCACATTATGCGGCACATCAGGGCACAACACATCAAGGTACAGAGCCCAGAACATCAGCGTACAGGGCACAGCACATCAGGGTACAGCACATCAGGGTACCGGACATCAGGGTACAGGACATCAGGGCACAGCACATCAGGGTACAGGACATCAGGGCACAGCACATCAGGGTACAGGACATCAAGGCACAGGTCACAGTACATCAGGACACACGACATTGAGGCGCAGGACATCGGGGCACAACAGGGCACGGGGCACCAGGCCACAAAGCACATCAGGTCACGGGGCACATCAGGGCATAGGAGATCGGGGCACAGCACATCAGGGCACGGGGCACATCAGGGCACGGGTCACATCAGGGCATATAGCACATCAGGGCATGGGGCACAACAGGGCACATTATGGCACATCAGGGCACATGGCACATTATGGGGCACATCAGGGCACATGGCACGTCAGGGCACGGGGCACATCAGGGCACATAGCACATCAGGGCACGGGGCACATGGCACATTATAGGGCACATTATGGGGCACATCGGGGCACATAGCACATCTGGGCACATAGCACATCAGGGCATGGGGCACGTCAGGGCACATAGCACATCAGGGCACATAGCACATCAGGGCACAGGACATCGGGCCATAAGGCACATCAGGTCACGGGGCACATCAGGGCATAGGACATGGGGCACTGCACATCAGAGCACGGGGCACATCAGGGCACATAGCACAACAGGGCATATAGCACATCACGGCACGGGCACATAGCACATCAGGGCACATAGCACATAAGGCCACGGGGCACATCAGGGCACATTATGGCACATCAGGGCACATGGCACATTATGGGGCACATCAGGGCACATGGCACATCAGGGCACGGGGCACATCAGGGCACAGGGCACATCAGGGCACATAGCACATCAGGGCACGGTGCACATGGCACATTATAGGGCACATTATGGGGCACATTGGGGCACATAGCAGCACATCAGGGCACGGGGCACGCCAGGGCACATAGCACATCAGGGCACAGGACATCGGGCCACAAGGCACATCAGGTCACGGGGCACATCAGGGCATCGGACATCGGGGCACAGTACATCAGGGCATGGGGCACATCAGGGCACATAGCACATCAGGGCATATAGCACATCAGGGCACGGGGCACATCAGGGCACATAGCACATCAGGGCACGGGGCATATCAGGGCCCATTTTGGCACATCAGGGCACATGGCACAGTATGGGGCACATCAGGGCACGGGGCACATCAGGGCACGGGGCACATCAGGGCACATAGCACATCAGGGCATGGGGCACATCAGGGCACATCAGGGCACATTATGGCACATCAGGGCACATAGCACATCAGGGCACGGGCACATCAGGGCACATTATGGCACATCAGGGCACATGGCACATTATGGGGCACATCAGGGCACATGGCACATCAGGGCACGGGGCACATCAGGGCACGGGGCACATCAGGGCACATTTTGGCACATCAGGGCACATGGCACATTATGGGGCACATAGCACATCAGGGCATATAGCACATCAGGGCACATGGCACATTATGGGGCACATCAGGGCACATAGCACATCAGGACACGGGGCACATCAGGGCACATTATGGCACATCAGGGCACATTATGGCACATCAGGGCACATGGCACAGCATGGGGCACATCAGGGCACGGGGCACATCAGGGCATATAGCACATCAGGGCAGGGGGCACGTCAGGACACATAGCACGTCAGGGCACATAGCACATCATGACACGGGGCACATCAGGGCACATAGCACATCAGGACGAATAGCACGTCAGGGCACACAGCACGTCAGGGCACAGAGCATGTCAGGGCACGGGGAAGATCAGGGCACATTATGGGGCACATCAGAGCACATTATAGGGCACATCAGGGCATGGGGCACATCAGGGCACATAGCACTTCAGGGCACATTATGGCACATGGCACATTATGGGGCTTATCGGGGCACATAGCACATCAGGGCACATTGCACATGGCACATTAGGGCACAGGGCACATCAGGGCACATAGCACATCAGGGCACATAGCACATCAGGGCACAGGGCACATTAGGGCACAGGGCACATTAGGGCACAGGGCACATAGCACATCAGGGAATGGGGCACCTTAGGGGGCACATGATCGGGGCACATTATAGGGCACATCAGGGGACACATCAACAGCATCTTACTAGCCAGCATGCAGAGTAGCGCAGGAAGCATGTGTAGTAAGTTCTCTCTCATGTCATGCAGCGCTGTTCACTCCCCGGTGGTCCCTCCTCTCTTTTCGTCTATTCCAGATGATCTTACAAGCCAATGGAGATGAACGAGAAGAGAGGAGGGGCCGCCGGGGAGCGAACAGCGCTGCGTGACATAAGAGAGAGAACTTACTACACACGCTTCCTGCGCTACTCTGCATACTGGCTTACGATCTACCCGTCAGGCGACAGCTGTCGGCGGTTGACGGGTAGATCGCTGTGCACCGCAGATGCAGAAACTGGCCCACACTGAGCCATCGGCCCACCAGGAATCTCCCGGTAGTATCGATGGCCAGTCCATCCCTGCCCTGATCTATATACACAGTGGGGACAGAAAGTATTCAGACCCCCTTAAATTTTTCATTCTTCACACAGCTAAAATAATGAAGGAGTGGCTTCACTCCGTGACCTTTCTTGAATGGCCCAGCCAGAGCCCTGACTTAAACCCAATTGAGCATCTCTGGAGAGACCTAAAAATGGCTGTCCACCAACGTTTACCATCCAACCTGACAGAACTGGAGAGGATCTGCAAGGAGGAATGGCAGAGGATCCCCAAATCCAGGTGTAAAAAAACTTGTTGCATCTTTCCCTAAAAGGGTGCTTCTACTAAATACTGAGAATAGGGTCTGAATACTTAGGACCATGTGATATTTCAGTTTTTCTTTTTTAATAAATCTGCAAAAATGTCAACAATTCTGTGTTTTTCTGTCAATATGGGGTGCTGTGTTTACATTAATGAGGAAAAAATATGAACTTAAATGATTTTAGCAAATGGCTGCAATATAACAAAGAGTGAAACATTTAAAGGGGTCTGAATACTTTCCGTCCCCACTGTATATACACATACAGTATATACATACATACAGCAGGTAAAATAAGTATTGAACACGTCACCATTTTTCTAGGCAAATATATTTCTAAAGGTGCTATTGACATTCAATTTTCACCACATGTCGGTAACAACCCATGCAATCCATACATACAAAACAACCAAAACAAATACGTTCAGAAATTACAGTAAGTAATGTGTAAATGAAATGACACAGGGAAAAAGTATTGAACACGCTAACTGAATTTTTTTTAATACTTTGTGTAGGGAATTTCGGCTTCTAAGACCACCCAGGTAGGTTCAGGTAATGCAGGAAGACTTCCGTAGACCCCCAGGCTCGGAGATATCAATAATGTGACACAGGAGACAGGTTTGCTTGTTCACTTAAAGATATCTGCTTTACTCACTCAGAACAAGAATATTTATGCAGTCTAGGTGACAGGGGAGGGGACAGGAGGAGTTTACTAAGCATTACAAAGAAAATAGGTTCAGTTAATATTTACCTATTAGCTGGTGTCATAAGACAAAATCTTGCATCATTATATACATTTTACTATATGTATTCTTATACAGATGTTAAGGAAAGTACTTAGCTAATCAAAGGCCCCTTTCACACGGTCAGACCGTTCAGGTCCGCCTGTCAGTTTTGACGGCGGACCTGAACGGGCGCTCCATGCTATGGAGCGACAGATGTCAGCGGCGACATGTCCGCTGACATCCGACCTCCGATCCGCTAAAAGCAGACGGATGCCTCTACGTTCAGATCCGTCGCTGGCGGATCGGATCGTGTGAGATCTGATGAAAACGGACATGCTGTCCGTTTTCGCCCGATCTCTCCATAGAAACCAACGGCGCTCGACAGGCCCCTCCCCGCTCAGTGAGTAGAGAGGGACTTGTCATCCGCTGGCTGAGAGGAGATCAACGGACAGATCTCCCGCTGGAGAAGCGGATCCGCCTCGTGAGAATGAGGCTTAAAATAAACATAAGCTAGGACAAACTCCACATTCTAGCTATATATACATGCACAAGTAAACATGAAAATATTTCTATAGATAAAAGGCTTAAACATGTGTGGGTTTCAACTTTCCTTTTAAATAAAATTGCATCTTGAATTAAAATGGAGTCCCTCATGCTATATGCGATCGATCTTTACAATCCCCTCTATATGGCTCACTACCTTTCACAGTTATGTAATCTTTCTTCTATCATAATAGATACTGAGATAAATTCTATTCGCAGCAGCAGGATCAGGAGTTCGGGATGCCTTAACATTTATGCACATTATAAGCTTATAACAGGCATATAGGAACAAAACAAAAAGAATAATCATAATTATAGTTATGGCAGCACTTTTTAACCATTTTAATATTCCTATCCCAGAACCTAGGTTTGCAAAAGGATCCCATGTCTTAGCAATGTTTCTAGCTTCATCTTGTAATTTGCTTACTTCTATCCGGTGTTGTGCAATTATATCATAATAATCTGGTACTTCAATACTTGTGTTATGAATCCAGGTACAACACTCATAATCTTCTGTGTTTTCACATAACCCAGTTAAAGCAGCACTCATGCTTTCTATGGCTAACATGTGTAGTTCTAATTGTTTTCTAATTGCCCTAGTTTCTATATTTAATTTAGTAATATCATCAGAGTTCTTTTCCATTATTTCATCAATGATTCCAGTGTAATTATTCAACCTTTTCCATTACTCCTCTCCTGCAATCAATGGTGGCTTGGAAGTGTTTTTGCATCTTTTCACCTTTCTGCTTTGATGTGACACACCAAATGAACGTCTCTTTTTTCTTTTTCACCTATTTTGGTTTTTGCTAACCTGTTTTTCATGGACTGAATGTGGTGTCCTTTAAATGATTGAGTGATCAATCGCATCTTCAGAATTTTCACCTCTTTTCAAATATTTTTTCATATTCCTTCATTTTTTTATTTTTCATGGAGATATGATTTAATGCACAATTTGTATTTGTTGTCTTGTTATTTCTCTGTGTTGGGATTTAAACACATTGTAGCTCCGGGTATTACCCCAAGGAGTTTCCTAATTGTACTACCTCATTATATATTTTGCTAGCATACAAATTTTAATTTATATTATTTGAAAGTGTTCTTATGACACAGGACAACAGGAGGTGTGCCATTAAGGAGGGGGGTGAAGTTTAGAGGTACTGCCATTAAGGGGATCCTAGCAGTGCTAGGATGGAGTTTACTACATATCCAACATTTTTCAAATCCAGATTTCTGGGCATAGCTATATTTAAACTTTAATAATAACATTTTATCTGTAAAACTTTCTGAGTTTTCATTTCTCTTGTGTCTGTCATGTGTATTATTCATATTATTCTGTTGTAGAGTGTTAGAGGCTCCACAAATACCCTTTATGAGTCCAAAATCTTCAGAATGATAAATACAGTTAGTTATCAGCCAAGTTGGCAGGAACACGAACAGGGCAGCCCAGCATAAGAGGCACAAGGCCTTCCCAGAAGTCCGTGGTGAAATAAGCAACGTCATCTTGTTCAGAGTCTTGACCACCTGCTCCACTCAGTGTTCGAGGATTTATATCACCTGCTTCACCTCTCTGGGTGCGCTGGCTACAGGGATACATGGTCTCCCCTCTTGGCAGACAAGGTCAGTTTCTGGGTTTGTCTGCACACCTATTGAGTTCCATTGCTGGATGTCTTGGTCTGTGGCATATGTTTGGAAATCACGCAATGTTTGATCCAAAAGAGGAATTTCTGGTGACAGTAATGGCATTTGTATGTTTGCGGGCTGTGTGAATGCTGCTTCTCTTGCTGCTTTGTCAGCTAAGGCGTTGCCTTTGGCTATGCCATCCTGTTGCCCTGTATGTGCCCTACAGTGTAGTATGGCTATGGACCTTGGTAATTGTATAGCTTCTAGCAGACTTGTGGCAAGCGTGGAATGTGAGATGGATTTACCATCTGCTGCTATGTAGCCCCACCTTTTCCATATAACTCCAAAATCGTGCGCAACGCTGTAAGCGTACTTGGAGTCTGTGTAAATGTTTACATCCTGCCCTTCAAAGAGCTGACAAGCTCTAGTAAGGGCTATAAGTTCTGCAGCTTGTTCTGATTGGAATGGGACAGGATTTGCTTCCAGTATTTTATCAGGCAGCTGAACAACAGCATACCCTGCATGGTATGTGTTGTCATTTGGTCTTGAACAAGACCCATCCACAAAGACATTCTGTGCTCCAGGGAGAACAGTTGAAAGAAATGTCTGGTCTCGGGGATGTGTCTTGGTGGATGAGGTCCATGCATTCATGTTGAGGCACTACCTCATCTTCTTCACCTTTTAAGCCTAGCAAGGCATTCAGGATTGGAGCTGGGCCAGAAGTGGGAGAGGCATATTTTATCTCAAGTTTTGGGTTAGAAAGTAAAATTAGCCTCTGGGCTGACATGTGCTGGGTATGGATATTCTTTAGTAGAATGGATACATAGTGAGTGGTGTGTAATGTGGTGGCATGTCCTAGAGTGAATGATGTAGCCATTTCCACCACCATCACACAGGATGCCAGAGCTCTGAGACACACCGGCATGCCCTGTACTGGCATCGGCACAACTTTTGAAAAAAATGCAATAGGGCGGAGTTTCCCCCCATGCTCCTGAGCCAGGACCCCCGCCATTTAACAGTTGTCCCTTGCAAACAAGTGAAACATTTTCCCATATTCAGGTAGTCCAAGTCCAGGAGCTGTGACCATTGCAGTTTTAAGATACACAAAAGCATTGTACATTTCATCATTCAATTTCACACAATCTGGCATGTCAGTACCTGTGGCTTGCCTCAGGAGATTATCATAGTAGGACTAATCAGGTATCCATTGGCGGCAGTAACCAATCATTCCAAGAAAGAATAGCATGTCCTTCTTAGTAAGTGGGCGGGGCAGACCCACGAGAGCCGCAGCTCTCTTGTGACTGATTTTCCTTTCTCCTTTGGAGAGTACAAAACCAAGGTAACCAAGGTATTCAACAGTTTCCTGACACCATTGTAGCTTTTTCTTAGAAACCTTGTGACCATGGTCTGCTAACCAATGTAACAGATCTAAACCATCATTTTTACATGCTCTCTGGCTTGGACTACACAACAACATATCATCAACATATTGAAGTAGGACGGAGCCATGGCGGGGTGTCCAGGACCGCAGGGTTGCTTGGAAGGCCACTGTGTATACTACAGGGGAGTCTACATAACCCTGGGGAATTCTACACCACATCATTTGGCAATTTTTGAAATTAAATGCAAAGATAGGCTGTGTCTCTTCGACAACAGAAACTGAAAAAAATGCATTACAAAGGTCAATGACCGAAAAATACTCTGCATCGAATGGTATGGAGGTTAGGAGTGATGGCACGTCAGGCACTATGGGAGCGATGGGTATCACTAGGTTTTTTATAGTTCTGAGGTCTTGTACAAACCTGTAAGAGCCGTCCGGCTTCTTTACTGGGTTAATGGGGGTGTTGTAGGGTGACAGTGTCTCTTTAAGAATTCCTTGCTGCAGGAACCATTCTACCATTGGGGCAACACCTTCCTCTTTTTCTTTTGAAATGGGGTATTGTTTGTGATAAACCAGCTGTGCCCATGATTTTAAAGCTGCCTTGTATAGGGTACAAGAAATGAGACCTACATCCAAGGAGCTCTTAGACAATACCGGATCATCTGGTGGAGGGAGATCACTATCCTCAGTGTAATATATTGGTATTACCTTGGAGTGTACGAAGACCCCTCCTTCAGTGGTCATTTTCAGTGTTATACCCAATCTTCCCATCAAATCTCTACCAAAGAGATTTACAGGACAATTTGGTATAATCCTGAAACAATGATGCAAAACTGTTGCACCTCCCCTTTCAACATCACTTACTGGTAAAGGTGGTGTTTTGTATGTTTTGGTAAGTATCCCATTAATTCCCATAGAAGGTTCAGCAATTTTGGTCTCACCTCTGTAGTAGTCCTCACTGAGGGTGCTCCGAGTCACCCCTGAATCAGTTAAAAATGGAAAAGGCCTATATTTAACATATAGGGTCACAATTGGTTGCTCATTGAGAGTGAGATCAAGGGAAATGCTAGGATACTACCTTCCAGGCAGCTTCATTTCAGTTGTTGTTGATTCCACCGTATAGGGAATCGGGGACCCTGTTGCTTTGGGGCAACTTGATTCGGTTGGCTAGATTGGGGTCCCTGTGTTTGCATTTGATCTTGATCTTGAGTATTTGGGTTATTCCATTCATAAGGACATTGATTTCTCCAGTGCCCCTCTTGTCCACAGTTAAAACAACATGTGCGGGACTGCTGGGGTGGTCTTGAAAAACCATGCCCTCTCCCTCTTATTCTTTCTCTTCCTCTGCCTCTGTTTCCACTGCCCCATTGTCCACCATTATCTTGGGGAGGCTAGGTTCGCACTCCACCCTGATAAAGGGTACTCACTGCTTTCTCTTTTATTACATCGAAACACCCTGCTGCTTCTTTCTGTATTAAAGTTTCCTGAAATTGGTCAATCATCTGTGTGGTCCATTCAGATATCATCTGTTTCACCACCAAGGCGAACTGGGGTTTTATAAAAATGAAAAATGTGGCGCTAAAACGTGATGTCCGTTATTGGGCAAACCTACGCCACATTTTTCATTTTTATTTTATTCTACATTTGGTCTATTTGTTATGTTGGCTGCTTCTCACATTTAGTTGGCGCAGTATTTTCACATATTTATTTTGAACTGGGGTTTTAGATTATTCATATAAGTTTGAATAAACAAAGCTCCCACATCAGTAGTTCTAGCTAATCCAGCTTCTGTTGTCCAATTTTCATGAAACCTTTTCCAGAACTCAACTACAGTCTCTCCTGACTTTTGTTTGCATGCTATGGCAGTACGGAGGGAACTTTTATTTTGAAATACTCTCATCATTTCAGTCTCTAATTCCGTCCACATGGTGTTCCTACCTGGTACTGTATTTAACCCATATGCTCCCGCATTTCCAGTGTCAATAGTGTTTATACTTGAAACATTTGCCCAGCTCCAGGAACTGGTGTGTCCTATGATACCATCAATGATAAGGCACATGTCTTCCTGTGTGTAATTTCTACCCTTACAGGCCTTTTTTAAGTAAGTTAAAGTGCTTCCTGCAGAGGCGGTGAGTTTGGGGTAATGTTTTACTATCCTGTCAATGTCCTCAATGTCTATTACCTTTTTCAATATTTCATTTCCAATGGTAATGAAAGGTGCTTGAAGGTTAGTGTTACTATATACAGTTCCACTCTTTGTTTTAGGGGAAGTGAGTATTTTATCCCCTTCAACGTTTTCCTCTTCTTCCTCCTGCTCTTGGCCAGGTGGCGAAACTACCCCTCCTGTAGCTCCCTGATCTCCTTCTGGTTCACCTACCTCGACTCAGGCTCTCTGTTCTTGCCTCTGTGGGTGCTGTCTATCTTGTTGTGGAGCGGAGGGGATCTGCCGTTGTCTGGTTGCATAATGTCCAGCCAGAAGATCAATATCTTCCTTTCTTAAACTCGGATAGACATGTACATATGCGGGTGGAGGATGACTGACTATTGGCAGGGGTGAGGCTGTTGGGTCAGGGACAACTCTCTTTTTATCGGCTTCTTCTCTATGTTTATGGTCATAATCTTCCTTACTTAAACATTTGGTGGGCTTTTTCTGTTTCTTATTGTCCCTCTGAAACCAATATGGGGCGTATTTTAACCAGTTCTCTCCTCCCTTTTCCATATAATCCATATTCCATTGAGGATCTCCGGGGTACCAAGGGAAAGCTCTCTTATCTCCTAAACACAATCCTTTTATCATATCCATGTAAAAAATAATCGTTAATACCATCCCGGGAAAAGGGGTCTACACTGTATATGGCTTCGGTCCATCCCGCTAAATTTGAAACCCATGGGACTATAAATTCATAATTAGTACCACAAATTCTGGCTACAAAATCCTTACACGTTTCTTCTGGATTGGGAAGAGGGGAAGGATCTTTTTTACCTTGTTTCTGACCCATTTTGACAGTGGGAGCCGACTGTTTTACCACGCAGTCTTCTGATCCACACAACAAATTATCTTATAAACATCTATGCGATAGAAAGAAAAAGTAAAAGATTTTGGGGTCACCAGAGTCTATTTCCTCATTAACCACCTTATATCTCTTCCCAAAAGGAATGCATATATATATGTGTATGCAGTACTGCTTATCTTTGTGGGTTTCCCTAAAACCCTCCAATATTAACCTCTGGCATGGTTCTTATCCCCTATTAATTTATGGGTCTAAAAGCTTTTAATCAGAGCTGAGGCAAGAAATATTTTGTCAATAAAGACAAAGTATACTTACCCTCAGATGATTTTTTTGCTTTTATCCCGGACAAAGAACCCCCAGTTTGTAGGCAATTACGGCTTCTAAGACCACCCAGGTAGGTTCAGGTAATGCAGGAAGACTTCCGTAGACCCCCAGGCCCGGAGATATCAATAATGTGACACAGGAGACAGGTTTGCTTGTTCACTTAAAGATATCTGCTTTACTCACTCAGCACAAGAATATTTATGCAGTCTATGGGACAGGGGAGGGGACAGGAGGAGTTTATTAAGCTTGTACGTGTCATTACAAAGAAAATAGGTTCAGTTAATATTTACCTATTAGCTGGTGTCATAAGACAAAATCTTGCATCATTATATACATTTTACTATATGTATTCTTATACAGATGTTAAGGAAAGTACTTAGCTAATCTAAAACAAAAATAAGCTAGGGCAAACGCCACATTCTAGCTATATATACATGCATAAGTAAACATGAAAACATTTCTATAGATAACAGCTTAAACATGTGTGGGTTTCAACTTTCCTTTTAAAACATAAAATTGTATTTTGAATTAAAATGGAGTCCCTCATGCTATATGCTATCGATCTTTACACTTTGTACAAAATCCTTTGTTGGTAATGACAGCTTCAAGACGCTTCCTGTATGGAGAAACTAGTCGCATGCATTGCTCAGGTGTGACTTTGGCCCACACAAACAGTCATCAAATCTTGAAAGTTCCGTGGGCCTCTTCTATGAACTTTGATCTTTAGTTCTTTCCATAGATTTTCTATTGGATTCAAGTCAGGTGATTGGCTGGGCCATTCTAGCAGCTTTATTTTCTTTCTTTGAAACCAATTGAGAGTTTCCTTGGCTTTGTGTTTGGGATCATTGTCTTGTTGAAATGTCCACCCTCGTTTCATCTTTATCATCCTGGTAGATGGCAACATATTTTTATCAAGAATGTCTTGGTACATTTTTTAATTCATCCTTCCTTCAATGATATGAAGTTTGCCAGTACTGTATGCTTAAAAACAGCCCCAAACCATAATGTTCTCACCTCCAAACTTCACTGTTGGTATGGTGTTTTGAAGTGATGTGCAGTGCCATTTGACTTTCAAACATGGTGTGTATTATGACAACAAGAGTTCAATTTTGATCTCATTTCACTACACTATATTCTCCCAGTATTTCAGAGGCTTGTCTAAATGTTGTGCAACAAACTTTAAACGAGCGTCAGCGTACTTAAACAATGTAATATAGATAGCTGTTTTGTGGGCTACCAATGTAGAGTGTCCAAAGAATGTTTTAAACGTAAGTGAACCAATCCACAACCGCTAAGCATATTCACACTCCCATAATCTGTGTATAAAATATTAAAAATAAACAAATGCAGGGCTATGTGATATATCACTCACTCAGGTGAAACAATATATATTTTGCCGTGGGCAATGCGCAATTGAATGTTGGAGCAACTTGAATTCCCAAAGAATATAAATGATAAAAAAATATATACCGGTAAATGAAATACTTGTTGTCAAGCAAGTGCACAGTGAAAGAAATATAAAAAAAATTGAAGTAAACATCAAAATATCAAAAATTCTTAATTTCAGCATGTCCACAGTAAGCAAAAAAAATATATATTCAAAACTTATTTTCAGCAAGTCCACAGTGAAAATAAAAATAATATAAGCAAGCGAGTGCCCAGTAAAAGAATTATAAAAATATTGAAGTAAACATCAACATATCAAAAATTCTTAATTTCAGCAAGTCCACAGTGAAAAAAAATATATGCATATTCAAAACGTATTTTCAGCAAGTCCACAGTGAAAAAAAAAAAATATAATGTCCCATAAAGTGACTCTGTGATGATGATGCAAATAATATTAACCGTGACTTCACACACTTGCTCTCCCCCCTCCCCCGTGTGACTGCGCTTACCTCCGATTGTGTGACTGCACAATTACAGTGTCTTGCAAAAGTATTCACCCCCTTGGCTTTTTACCTATTTTGTTACATTACAGACTTTGGTTCAATGTTTTTTTAATCTGAATTATATCTGATGGATCAGAACACAATAGTCTAAGTTGGTGAAGTAAAATTAGAAAAATATATACATAAAACTATTTTTCAGAAATAAAAAACTGATAATGGGCACGTGCGTATGTATTCACCCCCTTTGTTATGAAGCCCAAAAAAGCTCTGGTGCAACCAATTACCTTCAGAAGTCAAATAATTAGTGAAATTATGTCCAACTGTGTGCAATCTAAGTGTCACATGATCTGTCATTACATATACACATCTTTTTGAAAGGCCCCAGAGGAACTCTCCAAACAAGTAAGAGACAATGTTGTTGAGAAGTACAAGTCAGGGTTAGGTTATAAAAAAAAAATATCCAAATCTTTGATGATCCCTAGGAGCACCATCAAATCTATCATAACCAAATGGAAAAAACATGGAACAACAGCAAACCTGCCAAGAGACGGCCGCACACCAAAACTCACGGACAGGGCAAGGAGGGCATTAATCAGAGAGGCAGCACAGAGACCTAAGGTAACTCTGGAGGAGCTGCAGAGTTCCACAGCAGAGACTGGTGTATCTGTACATAGGACGACAATAAGCCATACGCTCCATAGAGTTAGGCTTTACGGCAGAGTGGCCAGAAGAAAGCCATTACTTTTAGCAAAAAACAAAATGCCACATTTTGAGTTTGCGAAAAGGCATGTGGGAGACTCCCAAAATATATGGAGGAAGGTGCTCTGGTCTAATGAGAAAAACACTATATCTGGCGCAAACCCAACACATCACATCACCCAAAGAACACCATCCCCACAGTGAAACATGGTGATGGCAGCATCATGCTGTGTGGAAGTTTTTCAGCAGTCGGGACTGAGAAACTGGTCAGAGTTGAGGGAAAGTTGGATGGTGCTAAATACAGGGATATTCTTGAGCAAAACCTGTACCACTCTGTGTGTGATTTGAGGCTAGGACAGAGGTTCACCTTCCAGCAGGACAATGACCCCAAACACACTGCTAAAAGCAACACTTGAGTGGTTTAAGGGGAAACATGTAAATGTGTTGGAATGGCCTAGTCAAAGCCCAGACCTCAATCCAACAGAAAATATGTGGTCAGACTTAAAGTTTGCTGTTCACAAGAGCAAACCATCCAACTTGAAGGAGCTGGAACTGTTTTGCAATAGGAATGGGCAAAACTCCCAGTGGTAAGATGTGGCAAGCTCATAGAGACTTATCCAAAGTGACTTGGAGCTGTGATAGTCGCAAAAGGTGGCCCTACAAACCACCTCTGGGCTCTAAGTAGCAGGATTTACAGGCTCCCCCAGGTGTAATCTAAAGATTGTATCCTGAATGAGATACTTATCATAGTAACCAAATCGTATATGAACACTGTGTTGCTCTACAACAACATTTTCAAAAAAGGACACATAGGGTAATCAATCAAAAATATGCTAAAGTCCCATCTGCTAATGTTAGAAGACCACACAGTGAACAGTCCAAACTGAAGAGAGTGTCAAAAGAATCCAAATGTGCATTCCCATGCCAGAAGAAGATCTCTGCCACTAAATAGCAAAAAATTAAGAAAGTCATGACTATCATATTATAGAGAAGCAGTGTTAATTTTGACATCAAATTTCAATTTAATTTTAGACATAGTCTTTTCTCTTTTGACTAAAATTATGTTTTAGTTTTAATCGTATTTTAGTCATCTGAATTGTTTTAGTCGTATTTTAGTCGAGTAAAATCTCCAGTACATTTTAGTCGACTAAAATCGAATGGGTTTAATTAAATTGTAATGCATTATTTAAGTATTTATTTAGAATTGGCAAACTCATTATATACTCCTGGAGTAAAAATCTAATAACGTTATTATTCATGGTATTAAGGTTTGAACATGCACTACAGATACAGATTTAGCTCTTGCTATATACAGTAAAACCAAGTTTCATAAACAAACAAAAATATTGCTTTTTGACAAACAGAATGCTGTAATGCCATTGTACATATTACCTGAATATATTACCAACATTAAATATTAAGAAAAAAATAATAAGAAAAGCCTTTTTCTTAAGTTTTTTTTTCTTTCAGCAGCTTGGTAGATACCCCCTACTTATTCTTATGTGGTAGTGCAATACATGTTTTATAGGCTGGGGATGGAATTGTGCTTCAGATTTAGAAAATTTCAGCAGAGGAAGCCAAATAGATAGTGTGTATGAGTGTAATGTGTGGATCTACATAGGAAAAGGAAAGGATCCTGCGTTGGGAGCCTGCGTCTCTAAGTCAATACAGCTTGCCAGTAGAATCGTGGGGCTCGAGCTTTAAGGGTACTTTTACACTGAGGCAGTTTTCAGGCGTTTTAGCGCTAAAAATAGTGCCTGTAAAGCACGTAAAAACTGCCTCTCATGCCTCCCCCATGCGAAAGCACAATGCTTTCACACTGGGGCTGTGCGCTTGTGGGACAGGAAAAAAAAGTCCTGCAGGCAGCATCTTTTGGGGAGCTGTGGGCGCGCTTGGGCAGCGCTTCCAAAGTGCCTGAAAAGTGCTTTGGGAAGCGCCACAACACAGGCGCTATTAACCCCGTCTTCGGCCGCTAGCGGGGGTTAAAATCGCCCAGCTAGTGGCCGAAAAGTGCGCTAAAACGACGGTAACGACGGTGGCCCTTTACTGCTAGCGGACCCGCAGCCCCAGTGTGAAAGTAACCTCACAAACAGGGGGAGCTCAGAGAAAAGCAGACGTTCAGGTGGGTAAAGGTCTCTCCCTCACATTTTCGTTCTGTTTTGGTTCGTTGACGAAACTTGGAATTGATTTTTGTCATTTTCATCAATTGACTTAGTCACTGAAAACATACAGTTGATGAAAACTATGACGAAAATATTTTTGTTATCAAAATTAACATGATGGTAATAATCAGTGACAGGTAAAACCTCCAGTTTCTCTCATCAGAATCCTCAATTGACTGCAAGTAAAGGGACCCCAGCATATATTCGATCCACTTCCTCAACTTCAAATATGCTCAGAAAAGAACAGGAAACCAAAGACTCCACACAGTGTAAGATGCAAATTAATAATCTTGTTAAAACACACAAATGCACTAATGCCGCGTACACACGGTCGGACTTTTCAGCTACAAAAGTCTGACAGCCCGTCCGACAGACTTTCGACAGACTTTCGACTGACTTTTGGCGGACTTTCTAACGACCGGACTGGCCTACACACAATCACACCAAAGTCCGACGGATTCGTGCGTGATGACGTACACCGGACTAAAATAAGGAAGTTGATAGCCAGTAGCCAGTAGCTGCCCTAGCGTCGGTTTTTGTCGGTCGGACTAGCATACAGACGAGCGGATTTCTGGGTCCGGCGAAGTTACGACGTAAAGATTTGAAGCATGTTCCAAATTTAAATTCCGTCAGATTTGCGACTGGAAAAGTCCGCTGAAGGTCCGGTGAAGCCCACACACGATCGGATTGTTCGCCGGATTTGGTCCGTCGGCGTCCGTCAGACGAGTCTGGTCAAAAAGTCCAACCGTGTGTACGTGACATTACAAAAAAAAATGTGGTTAATCGTGCAGTATAAAACAAATCCTTTAATTAATTTTAATGCAAAAAAACCCACAATATAACACTGAATCATTTGGTAAAATATGTAAGATTATGTTATGCTGAGTAAAGAGATACCAATGTCACACTTTAAAATTGCGACAAACTACGGTAGTTTAAAAATGAACATAGGCAATGCTTTAAAAGCCTTTACAAGTTACCAGTTTAAAGTTACTTAGGAAGTCTGATGCTAGAATTATTGCTCTCGCTATAACATTTGCGACAATACCTCACATGTGTGGTGAGAACACAGATTACATATGCATGCGGGACCTCCGTATGAGCTCGGCTTTGAACGCAAGCATGAAGAGTAACTCCACTTTTGTTGAGAAAAAAACATTCCCCTCTGGGTGGTCTATGTACATTGCAAGGATTTTAATAAACTTTGTTGCAGATTCCTACCTTTTGTTATTCTGAAGAAATCGCTGCTTGTTTGTCTGTCTGTGTCCATGTGGAGAGTGAATCTAATGGGAGAGGTGTCATAGTTATTAATTCGCTTCTGCACCCGCAGGGCTCGAATGAGGAAAATTGCAGAGTCTGCATTCTTTTAGACATGATTTCCTATTGGGGGGTATATCACCAAAAATGACATTTTTGTTGCAGGGGATGCCTGAAATCTGACTTATATATTAGTGCAGACTTCTGGTAAAATGAGCCTATCACACAAGCAAGAAATTATGTGTCTGTGGGGCGTTCTGTACACATTCTGTGTAGAGAACACCTCCAGGTAGCCATATTGCATTGCATTTCACAGAAAATTACAGAGCTGTAGATTGAAAAGAAAAGATAATTTTTAATAACATTCAATTACAATATGACTTGTGTAGCAATTGTGGCTCTCCATTGAAATGGAAGAGCCTGAGAAGGAGGCGGGGGGGGGGGGATGTAACGACATCTCCTTCTGCGACATGTAAAAGCAATCCAGCAGCTATTTAGTCGCTAGGATTGCATTTACATTATTGCATCTGCAGCCATGTCCCCGGTATATCCGCTTTAACTCAAGCACGTACGGGTATGACCTAAGGGCAGAGATTCAGCATAGATGAGCATAGATTCATGAAACACCAACATTTGTCAAACAAATATGATTTATTTTTATGAGGAAGTAAACAAAAGGGTAGATTTTGAAAAAGTGTTTGATCCAGTGCCCCACACACAACTAATGTGTAAAGTCTACAGGCTTAGAAAATACAGTTTATAAATCAATAAAAAAACTGGCTAAAATATTGCATTCAGAGTGTAGAACTTCATGATCTAAGGCTATTAGTAGTGCTCAGTAAGGTTCAGGCATGGATGTGGGCACAGTGTGCATGTGCATTAGTATTATGACCTGGTGTGATTAAGACCTGGAAAGGCTATGCTTTAGTAAGCAGAGAGACTCAGCAAAGATCACTGGGTTAAGGAGAAAGGTAAGTATTTAAGCAAAAAAGCACCGGGGGGGGGGGGGGGGGGTGAAAGAATTGATTACATGACAATTATTTCAAAGGTTACATAGTTACATAGTTACATAGATAATCTGGTTGAAAAAAGGACAAAAGTCCATCCAGTTCAACCCACGTAAAAAAAACAAAAAAACAAAAACACTAAACACACACAAACTGAAAACTTTCATATACAGACTCCTATACCCACAGTTGATCCAGAGGAAGGCAAAAGAAACACATTAAAGTCTGATACAATATGCTCCAACAGGGGAAAAAAGTCTCCCTGCCTGATCCCTCAAGAGGCAGTCAGATATTCCCTGGACGAACTATACCTATAACTATTATTATCCAATTATATTTTGTGCATTTAGGAAAAAATCCACGTCTTTTTAAAAACTACTGAGCTGGCCAGAACTAGGCCTTGAGGTAGTGTATTCCACATTTTCACAGCTCTTACTATGAAGAAGCCTTTCCATATTTGGAAGTTAAATCTCTTTTTCTCCAGATGTAAAGAGATTCCTCTTGTCCTGTGATGACCTTAAAGTGAATGACTCTACAAGTTTACTATATGGACCACTTATGTATTTATACAGTATCTCTCAAAAGTGAGTGCACCCCTCACATTTTTGTCAATATTTTATTATATCTTTTGACAACACCATGTGACAACACTGAAGAATTGACACTTTGCTACAATGTAAAGTAGTGAGTGTACAGCTTGTATAACAGTGTAAATTTGCTTTCCCCTCAAAATAACTCAGCACACAGCCATTAATGTCTAACCGCTGGCAACAAAAGTGAGTACACACCTAAGTGAAAATGTCCAAATTGGGCCCAAAGTGTCAATATTTTGTGTGGCCACCAACATTTTCCAGCACTGCCTTAACCCTCTTGGGCATGGAGTTCTCCCCAGTGCCGGCAGCACTGGGGGGAACTGCATCAAATTGGTCTGCATCAAATTGGTCTGCATGGCTGTCCTCCCAGAAAGAAGCCTCAGGACTAAGGACATGGATTACTGGAACCATGTCCTGTGGTCTGATGAGACCAAGATAAACTTATTTGGTTCAGATGGTGTCAAGCGTGTGTGGCGGCAACCAGGTGAGGAGTACAAAGACAAGTGTGTCTTACCTACAGTCAAGCATGGTGGTGGGAGTGTCATGGTCTGGGGCTGCATGAGTGCTGCTGGCAATGGGGAGCTACAGTTCATTGAGGGAACCATGAATGCCAACATGTACTGTGACATACTGAAGCAGAGCATGATCCCCTCCCTTCAGAGACTGGGCCGCAGGACAGTATTCCAACATGATAATGACCCCAAACACATCTCCAAGACAACCACTGCCTTGCTAAAGAAGCTGAGGGTAAAGATGATTGACTGGCCAAGCATGTCTCCAGACCTAAACCCTATTGAGCATCTGTGGGTCATCCTAAAATGGAAGGTGGAGGAGCGCAATGTCTCTAACATCCAGCTCTGTGATATCACCATGGAAGAGTGAAAGAGGACTCCAGTGGCAACCTGTGAAGTTCTTGTGAAGTCCATGCCCAAGAGGGTTAAGGCAGTGCTGGAAAATAATGGTGGCCACACAAAATATTGACAGTTTGGGCCCAATTTGGACATTTTCACTTAGGGTTGCACTCACTTTTGTTGCCAGCGGTTTAGACATTAATAGCTGTGTGTTGAGTTATTTTGAGGGGAAAGCAAATTTACACTGTTAAACAAGCTGTACACTTACTACTTTACTTTGTAGCAAAGTGTCATTTCTTCAGTGTTGTCACATGAAAAGATATAATAAAATATTTACAAAAATGTGAGGGGTGTACTCACTTTTGTGAAATACTGTATTTTTAGCCCCCATGTGCATAACTTTACATTTATCAACATTAAACCTCATTTTACACATAGTTGCCCAATGAAGGAATGCATTGAGGTTGGCTGGTAAGTTGGAGACATCCTGTATGGACGTTATTTTGCTGCATAGCTTGGTGTCATCTGCAAAGACTGAAATGGTACTTTTATACCCAGACCCTATATAATTTATAAATATATTAAAAAGTAAGGGTTCCAACACTGAACAGTGGGGTACACCACTGATAACCTTAGACCAGTGGTTCTCAACTCCAGTCCTCAGGACCCACCAACAGGCCAGGTTTGCAAGATAGCTGAAATACATCACAGGTGATATCACTTGCTGCTCAGTGATTGCAGTATTCTAGTCTGCATCTCCCCAAGGTAATACTTAAAATCTGGCCTGTTGGTGGGTCCCGAGGACTGGAGTTGAGAACCACTGCCTTAGACCATTCAGAATATAAATCATTAACCACTACTATCTGAATACAGTGTTTAGTCAGTTTTCTATCCATTAACTAACTGATTTTTCCAATCCTGTAGACTTTACCTCACACATTAGCCGTGTGTGGCTGTGTCAAACATTTTTGCAAAATCCAAGTATACTACTGTATATCCACAGCCACTCCTTTGTCTAAGGTTTTGCTTAACTCCTCATAAAAAGAAATCATATTTGTTTGACAACTTCTGACTTTTTAATGAATCCATGCTGTCTATTGCTTAAAAAGGTTCAGCTGTTCCATTTAAAGAGGAGGTCCAGGCTCCTTCAGTAAAAAATAAAAGTCAGCAGCTACAAATACTGTAGCTGCTGACTATTAAAATTAGGACACTTACCTGTCCACGAATCCAGCTGTGTCCTCACTTGAGCCGATTTTTCAATTCCGCTCTTGGGTGCTGCCCTACGGCTTCACAGCCAGTTTCCTACCGCGCATGCGCGCTGCACTTTGTGAATGGCCCAGGGGCGAGGGAAGGAGGAGAGGGGCTGCGTTTGCCAAACTCACCTGAAAGTGCCCGTCAAAACCAGGAGGAGACAGACAAGTGGAGCTTCCCCTTTTGGGTGGAGCTCCGCTTAAAATTCAAGCACACCACAATATAAAAAAACAAAAACAAAGTATGGTTCAGCCATGTAAGCTCAAACCCAAATTGTAAGAAATATTAGTAGAAAACCATATTTACACTTTGCGAGTGACATTCCCAAATGCCAGGCTTATCTAAAGCTTGGCCCCACCCCCACCCCCATAGCCAACTAAATCATTGATTACAGACTGACATTGAATATATCAAAAACCAGCATCAGAAACATGTACCATATTATTTCTATACAATCCAGGAATTGCATTTATTAGTTCCAAATCTCTGAATGCAAGATCTGTGCACACACTTCCTTATTTTTCCTGCAGAATACAAATGAGCATAATGGTATGAAAAGAAACAAGGGAACAATTTTAGAAAATATAAGAAATGTGGAAAGCAAATGCATATGTTCCTGATGTAAATCCTACTGCATAAGACTATTCACACAATCTTCTTGCGACAAGAAAATGTAAATAATTTATAGACTCACAAATGGGGGCACATATATATTTGAAAGGTTCAGATTCCCAGCACATGAGTCATGTAGCTAAATAAATAGATACG
Organism: Lithobates septentrionalis; assembly: GCA_037952835.1. Classification (NCBI taxonomy): domain Eukaryota; kingdom Metazoa; phylum Chordata; class Amphibia; order Anura; family Ranidae; genus Lithobates; species Lithobates septentrionalis. The sequence goes on along the minus strand of JBBDGP010000264.1, from coordinate 7,275,451 downwards.
TTTCACTTACAGATTGAACTCATGTTTTCTTGTAGTTCCTAATCAGTTGCCACAAATGCTTTGGACACATTGTCCCTATACTGTTTGCGTCTGGTGCCAACTTCTTGAAAGTAGTAAACTACTAACTGCTAGGGATGAGCCAAACATCCCCACCCCGGTTCGGTTCGCACCAGAACATACCAAACAGGCAAAAAATTCGGCAGAACACACGAACACCATTAAAGTCTATGGGACACGAACATGAATAATCAAAAGTGCTCATTTTAAAGGCTTATATGCAAGTTATTGTTATAAAAAGTGTTTGGGGACCTGGGTCCTGCCCCATAGGACATGTATCAATGCAAAAATTTTTTTTTAAAAGGCCTTTTTTTCGGGAGCAGTGATTTTTTTAATACTTAAAGTGAAACAATAAAAATTAAATATTCCTTTAAACATTGTGCCTGGGGGGTGTCTGTAGTATGCCTGTAAAGTGGCGCATTTTCACGTTTTTAGAACAGTACCACAGCAAAATGACATTTCTAAAGGAAAAATTGTAATTTAAAACTAATCGCTGCTGTAATGAATTATCGGATAAATAAGGATAAAACTAATTGGAAAAAGGAGCATAGGATCCCCCCACAGTCCATTACCAGGCCCTTTGGGTCTGGTATGAATATTAAGGGGAACCCTGAACCAAAATTTAAAAAAAAATTGCGTGGGGGTCCCCCTAAGATCCATACCAGGCCCATTGTGAATTAAGGGGAACCCTGCACCAAATGTTTTTAAAAAATGGCATAGGGGTCCCCCCAAAATCCATACCAGACCCTTCAGGTCTGGTATGGATTTTAAGGGGAACCCTGTGCCAAAATGTAAAAAAAATGGCGTAGGGGCCCCCCAAAATCCATGCCAGACCCTTATCCGAGCACACAACCTGGCAGGCCGCAGGAAAAGAGGGGGGGACGAGAGAGCGCCCCTCTCCTGAACTGTACCAGGCCACATGCCCTCAACATGGGGAGGGTGCTTTGGGATAGCACCCCAAAGCACCTTGTCCCCATGTTGATGGGGACAAGGGCCTCATCCCCACAACCCTTGCCCGGTGGTTGGGGGGTCTGCAGACGGGGGGCTTATTGAAATCTGGAAGCCCCCTTTAACAAGGAAACCTCCAGATCTCGGCCTCCCCCCTGTGTGAAATGGTAACGGGGTACAAATGTACCCCTACCATTTCACAAAAAAATGTCAAAATGTTAAAGACGACAAGACACAGATTGGGGACAAGTCCTTTATTAAAAAATAAAAATGTCCCACCATATCCATTCATCTTCTTCATGCCGCGACAAAAAAAAAAATCCGCCACTGATCCATAGGAGGCTCCCGCCGTGTGACGCTTCAGCGCCTTTTACAGTTCTTATAAAACTGAGGGCGAGGCCACCCGGTGACGTACTCGGGTGACCCCACCCCCTCTGACACCACGGGGAGTTTCCCACTTCTTCCCCGTGGCATCAGAGCGGGGCGGGGTCACCCATTTACGTAACTGGATGGCCCTGCCCCCTCTGATGCCACGAGGAAGCCATGGGAAAGTCCCCGTGGCTTCAGAGGGGGCGGGGTCACCCAGGGACATCTCCGGGTGGCCCCGCCCTCCATTATATTAGAAATGTCAAAGGCGATAAACCATCATACGGTGGGAGCCTCCCATGGAGGCGGATCGGTGGTGGATTTTTTTTTCTTTTTCGGTCCGTCGCGGCGTGAAGAAGAAGATGAATGGACATCATGGGACATTTTTATTTTTTTATTTTTTAATAAAGGATTTGTCCCCAAGCTGTGTCTTGTCGTTTTTAACATTTTGACACTTTTTTTGTAAAACGGTAGGAGTACATTTGTACCCCGTTACCATTTCACACAGGTGGGAGGCTGAGATCTGGGGGTCCCCTTGTTAAAGGGGCTTCCAGTTTCCGATAAGCCCCCAACCCGCAGACCCCCACAACCACCGGGCAAGGGTTGCGGGGATGAGGCCCTTGTACCCATCAACATGGGGACAAGGTGCTTTGGGGGGCTACCCCCAAAGCACCCTCCCCATGTTAAGGGCATGTGGCGGGGTACTGTCAGGAAAAACTGTCTGGAAACAGTGGTCCCTCACCTGCCTGTGCGTGCCTGCGGCCGTCTGGGCACATGCGCTGGATGCAGCTACTGGCGCCAGGCGGGCTATTTAAACATAGCTCTCCCCTCAGACAAGTGCTGCCTGATCTACAGTGTTCCTGTATTTTACCTGTTTGACCTGATCTGATCCAGTGTTTACCCGGCTTGATCTGTGACCTTTCCTGCCTGCTGCCTGCCTCTGACCCCTGGCTTGTCCACGACTCTGTATCTGCCTCATCCTCTGGTCCATCCGTGCCTGCCTGTTACCAACCCGGCCTGCCTTGTGACTCCGTCTCTGTCTGCTGCATCTGTACCTGCACCGACCGTCTGGTTTGACCCAGCTTGCCTGACCTTCCTGTGCTACTTATTTGCTCCTGTGTGTTTCCTGGTTCCAGCTGGTTCCTGTCTCCTGCTGCCTAGATCTGCTGATCCAGTTACAGTTCCTTGAAGCTTCCTGATCCATCCACCAGCTGTTGATCCTGCCAGGCACTCGTGCTACCTTAGACTCCCGTGATTCCTGTTTCTTCTATCAGGGGCCACGAGTTAGGGACGCAAGAGAGGTCTTCTTCTGCATTCCGGGCTCATCACTAGGTACGTGACAGTATCAGGCAGCCATGTCTGAGCCCGGGCAGGGAGCCTCTCTGATGGATGAACTGACCCAAGCGATTAAGAAATGGCTTGGGTCAGTTCTTGGGTCACTTTCTCCAAGAAAGCTACTCCCATCTGGAGGAACGTGTTCAAGCCCTCTCTCTGCCCGCTACAACTCAGGGGCCTCCACATGCTTCTGCCAGCATGCCTGCTCCACCAGCAGTAGTGATGTTACCCCCTCGGACCACGAGTGCCAACGCCTGAGAGATTTTCAGGTGAATAAAGCAAGTTCAGGGCCTTCCGCAACTCCTGTGTGCTCTACTTTGCTCTTCAGCCACGGACATTTTCTTTGGAAATCACTAAAGTGGGCTTCGTGATCTCCCTACTTCAGAATGAGCCACAGATCTTGGCGCACCGCCTCCTTGCGCAAAAAGCTGCTGAACTAACTAACCTGACTACATTCTTTGATGCTATGGCCCAAATCTATGAGGACCCTCAGCTCTCGGCAATGGCGGAAGCAGCTCTCCATGCATTACAACAAGGCCATAGGGCTGCAGAGGACTATGTTGCAGAGTTCAGGCGTTGGAGTGCAGATACCAACTGGAACGATGCTGCCCTCCACTACCAGTTCCGGTTGGGTCTGTCTGATCCTTTTAAAGATGAACTTGCCCGAGTAGGGGTTCCTCAGACCTTGGATGGACTCAATAACTTAACCATACAGATTGATAGACGCCTACGTGAGCGCAGATCTAAGAGAACCACAGGTCAGACACGTCCAACCTGGATGTTGCCAAGAGTGCCCAGTTTCTCTAACAACGCACCACCAGTTCAGCCTGCTTCCACCCCAGATGTACCAGAACCCATGCAGCTGGGTATGCTATGCCCTACACTGACACCTGAAGAGCGCCAACGTCGCCGCATGAACGATTTGTGCATGGACTGTGGGGAACATGGGCATTACGTGAGATCCTGCCCCGCCAATATCCATAAGTGGCATCCTCCTTCTGCTGATCAAACCCTTGCTGTTACCAACTCTTCTTCTCATCTTGCTCTTTCCATCTTGTTGCATCTCCCCGGAAAGAACATCCAGGTTCCCGCTATCGTTAATTCGGGAGCATGCAGCTGCTTTATGGACTCTACTTTTGCAGCAAAACATTGCATACCTTTACCTACCAAGACCCAAGGACTGCTCATACACCTTGCTGATGGGTCTGCCATCCGGTCTGGTCCAGTCACCCAGGAAACCGCCCCTCTTTCTGCCACCATATCCAATCTCCACCAGGAACTTTTATGTCTCTACATCATTTCTTGGCCCCTGTTCCTAGTCATCCTGGGCATGCCCTGGCTCCAGGCCCACAATCCCTACATTGACTAGACAACCAGAGAAGTTACCTTCCCTTCTTCATATTGTTTTCAACATTGCCTTTCAAAACCCACCAACCAGCCTGCAGCTTTGATGAGCCTGGATACCGAAGCTTGCCAGTTAGTCCCAGAGGCATACCACGACTTCTTGGAAGTCTTCAGTAAAAAAAGGCGCAGAGACTCTTCCCCCGCACCGGGTCTATGACTGCCCTATCGAGCTCCTTCCTGAGGCTGAAATACCTTTCGGGAGAATCTTTCCTCTAATTGAACTGGAGCTGGTTTCACTCAAAGAATATATCGACAAAAACCTTAAGAAAGGATTTATCCACGCATCTACATCCCCAGCGGGAGCTGGCATTTTCTTTGTGGAAAAAAAGGACCATACCCTACGGCCATGTGTCGATTATCGGGAGCTTAACAAGGTGACCATAAAGAACCATTACCCTCTCCCTTTGGTACCTGAACTTTTCCAGAGACTTGGGGCAGCAGTCATTTTTACTAAATTAGATCTTTGAGGGGCCTATAACTTGGTTCGCATTAGGAAAGGCGATGAATGGAAGATGGCCTTTCGCACCCGATTCGGACATTTCGAATATCTCGTGATGCCATTCGGGCTTTGCAATGCCCCTGCCACCTTCCAACATTTTATAAATGATATTTTCTGAGACTACCTGGACTTATTTGTCATCACCTACTTGGATGACATTTTGATCTTTTCTGCCTCCATCGATAGCCATCGCCAACCCATCAAGTGTGTGCTAGGGCGACTCCGACAACATGGTTTATACGCAAAGCCTGAAAAATGTGAATTTGAACAACAGAGCATACAGTTTTTGGGACTTATTATTTCTGTTGAAGGCATTAAAATGGACCCCCAAAAGATTTCCGCTATCCTTGAGTGGCCTGTTCCTGTGGATAAGAAGGGGGTTCAGCGGTTTGTGGGTTTTTCAAACTTTTATCGAAATTTATTAAAGGATTTTCGGCCATTATTTCCCCTATTACTTAGCTGACCAAGCAGGGAGTTCGGTTCCACTGGACTCCGGAAGCCCAAATTGCTTTTGACACCCTTAAGGGACTTTTTACTTCTGCTTCTGTGCTGAAACACCCTGACCCGGCTCTCCCATTTGTCTTGGAAGTTGATGCATCTGAAGTCGCTGTCGGGGCAGTACTCTCACAGCGACAAGGTCCCAAGACTCTTCTGTTTCCTGTTGCTTTCTTTTCACGCAAACTTACTGCTCCTGAAAGGAATTATGATGTGGGGGACCAAGAACTGTTAGCAATAAAGGCGGCTTTGGGGGAATGGCGGTACCTTCTGGAGGGAGCAGCCCACCCGATTCTAATCTATACTGACCACAAAAATCTGGAATACTTGAAATCTGCAAGAGGGCTGAAACCGCGTCAAGCCAGGTGGGCGCTATTCTTTCCCAGGTTTGTCTTCCATGTCACCTACAGACCTAGGACAAAGAACACGAAACCAGACGTCTTGTCCCATATGTGCAACGATCCCAAAGTACCTACTTCTCCAGATACTATGCTGCCGGCTGAAAACTTTCTCTTATTACAAGAAGATCTTTTAGGCCAGATTAGGCAAGCTTCCGTTGGAAGTCCCCCTCCTGCAGAAGCAGGGTTACTAACGAAAGACGGTCTGATCTGGCTCAATGACAAAATCTTCGTTCCAGAAAGTCTCCGGGTCACCATACTTGAGCTCTGCCATGATCATGTACTAGCCGGGCACTTCGGGGCATTCAAAACTTATGATCTTGTGCAATGCATATTCTGGTGGCCGCAAGTTGCAAAGGACTGCAAAAGATACGTGGAGTCTTGTACCATCTGTTCTCGCAACAAGAGTAATAAAACCAGGGCTTGGGGGTTGCTCAAACCTTTGCCTGCCCCAGAGAGACCTTGGAAATCAATCTCCATGGACTTTATTGTTGAGTTTCCCCCCTCGGAAGGCCATACTGCCATCTTCGTAGTAGTGGATCGGCTGTCTAAAATGGCACATTTCATTCCCTTGAAAGGAATACCCTCGGCACCTGAAACTGCATGAGTTTTTATCAGGGAAATTGTCAGACTTCATGGAGTACCAGCCAACATCATTTTGGATAGGGGAGTTCAATTTACTTCTCGGTTCTGGAGAGCTCTATGCAGTTCCCTTGGTATCAAGTTATCCTTTTCTTCAGCATACCACCCTCAGACGAATGGGAAAACAGAGAGGACTAACCAGACTCTCGAGCAGTACCTCCAATGTTTTTCCTCTTTCCCTCAGGATGACTCTTCCTTTCTGTTGCCATTGGCCGAGTTCGCCTATAACAATTCCACCCACTCTACCACTAAGCAGACTCCGTTCTTTGCCAACTATGGTTACAACCCATCATTCCTACCCAACTCTGTTCCCGAATGTTCTGTACCAGCAGCTGTTATCGAGACAAGGCCTTAACAAAGACTTTTGACAAAAAAAGACGGGGGGGGGGGGATTGATTCTGGAACCAGTAGACCAGGTATGGCTGTCTACAATTAATCTTTGACTTGCTTGCCCTTCAAAGAAATTGGGCCCTAAATGTTTGGGTCCCTTCCCAGTAAAGAGAAGAATCAATGAGGTGGCCTACGAGCTGGAACTGCCAGATTCACTTCGGGTACACCCTGTTTTTCATGTTTCTCTCCTAAAACCTGCTGTTTCCAATCCCTTCCCAGGATGAGCCACAGGTCCCCCTGCTCCTATAATAATCAATGGCGAGGAAGAGTTTGAAGTAGAGGCAATAATGGATTGCAGGAAGAGAAATAACCGTGTTCAGTACCTCATTAAGTGGAAGGGGGTACGGTTCCGAGGAAAATTTGTGGGAGCCTGAAGGTAACATCCATGCCAGGAATCTGATTCAGTCCTTCAAGAGGTCCCATCCTGAAAAGATGGCCCGGTTGGGCATTCAGAGGCTGCCCCTTGGGGGGGCAATGTCAGGAAAGACTGGCAGGGAACAGTGGTCCCTCACCTGCCTGTGCGCGACTGTGGACGTCTGGGCGCATGCGCGGGAGGGTGCGTTGGCACGCATGTGCACGGGAGTGCACGCGCGCGCAGCTACTGGTGCCAGGCGGGCTATTTAAACACAGCTCTCGCCTCAGACAAGTGCTGCCTGATCTACAGCATTCCTGTATTTTACCTGTTTGACCTGATCTGATCCAGTGTTTACCCGGCTTGATCTGTGACTTTCCCTGCCTGCTGCCTGCCTCTGACCCCCGGCTTGTCCACAACTCTGTATCTGCCTCATCCTCTGGTCCATCCGTGCCTGCCTGTTACCGACCCGGCCTGCCTTGTGACTCCGTCCCTGTCTGCTGCATCTGTACCTGCTCCAACCGTCTGGTTTGACCCAGCTTGCCTGACCTTCCTGTGCTACTTATCTGCTCCTGTGTGTTTCCTGGTTCCAGCTGGTTCCTGTCTCCTGCTGTCTAGATCTGCTGATCCAGTTACAGTTCCTTGAAGGCTTCCTGATCCATCCACCGGCTGATCCTGCCAGGCACTCGTGCTACCTTAGACTCCTGTGCTTCCTGTTTCCTCTATCAGGGGCCGCGAGTCAGGGACGCAAGAGAGGTCTCCTTCTGCATTCCGGGCTCATCACTAGGTACATGACAGGTACGGTTGAGGAGGGGGGGCGCTCTCTCGTCCCCCCTCTTTTCCTGCGCCCTGCCAGGTTGCATGCTCGAATAAGGGTCTGGTATGGATTTTGGGGGGACCCCTACGCCTTTTTTTTAAATTTTGGCGCAGGGTTCCCCTTAAAATCCATACCAGACCTGAAGGGTCTGGTATGGATTTTGGGGGGACCCCTACACCATTTAAAAAAAAAAAAGGGCCAGGATTCCCCTTAATTTCCATATCAGACCCAAAGGGCCTGGTATGGATTTTTGGTGGACCACCATGCAATTTTTTTTAAAATTTTGGTTCGGGGTTCCCCTTAATATTCATACCAGACCGAAAGGGCCTGGTAATGGACAGGGGGGGGGGGGATCCCATGCTCTTTTTCAATGAGTTTTATCTATATTGCCGAGACCTGACAATATTTAAAGGAATATTTAATTTTTATTGTTTCACTTTAAGCATTAAATAAATCTCTGCTCCCCAAAAAACGGATGTTTTTTTAAAAAAAAATTTGCATTGATTCATATCCCCTGGGGCAGGACCCAGGTCCCCAAACACTTTTTATGACAATAACTTGCATATAAGCCTTTAAAATGAGCACTTTTGATTTTTCATGTTAGTGTCCCATAGACTTTAACGGTGTTCCGGCGGCTTTCGAATTTGTCCTGAACACCGTATATTGTTCGGTATTCACAGAACATCCGAACAACCAAAGTTTGGCCCGAACTTATGCCCACCCCTACTAACTGCACTTACCATCATTTATAGAATAAAATCTGCCTGGTAAATAATTTGCTTTCAGCCAAATATTTAAATGTAAACTTTTAACATCAGGTATCAAAACAGTATGGCCCTTTTCACACTGGCGGTATGCTCAGATCAGTTTTTTTAAGAGGATTTAATCAGAAGCTCTATGTAAGGCCTCCTTCACATGGGTGTACTGAAGCATACACCCATGTGAGGGCCATGTTTTGACATCCATGTGGGTGTGGGTGCAAGTGGGTGTGGGACTTGAACCCACATGGATGTCAGATTAGGAGAAGTGGTCATGTCCGGGAACACCTGTGTATCTCGTGCAGCCAAAAACAGCCCTCATGGGTGTATGCTTCAGTATTCCCATGTGAACAAGGCCTTAGTCTATGGGCAAGCAGATGGGTGCTGTTATCTGTAATATTATTCTCTTGGTACAAAAATAGCTTCCATAAATATTATGCGCAATCACTCCAGAAAAAAAAAAAAAATCAGTAAAACAATATTTTTGTTACCTCATTTCTGACTATACTTTTAGGGCTAACAAAAAATCATATCCAACCTCAACTGCTTATTTTATCACTGTCCCAAATTAATTAATCTTTTTCTTGCACTCCTCTATAGACACTTTACTGTTAATGCAAGTGAACTAACAGTATTTTTAAAAGCAAAAACGTAGGCAATAATCTTTGTAAATTCACTTTTATGTACATGAAAACCTCAACATTTGATAATATATCATACAGTAAATTCTACTAATATATTAAATAAATATATGAAAACAAAAATATGTGTAAATGAATAAACACATAGGAAACTACTGCATTTGTTTTACTATTGTGAATTTTTGTTAATTCAATTTTGCTTGAAGTCCCCCCGTCCATACACAAAAACGGAAAATTCCTATCATAATACTTACCGTAATTTTCCTTTCCTGATGGACTCCATGGCAGCAACCTCTACTACCCTATAGGACACTACTCCCATAAATCTTTGCTCCCTGCCCCCGGCCGTGTTCGGTAACTAGCCTACTTCAGCCATTCGGGGGGGAACTCCTGCTGCCATGGAGTCCATCAGGAAAGGAAAATTACGGTAAGTATTATGATAGGAATTTTCCGTTTTCCTGACAGACTCCATGGCAGCAACGTGTGGGAAATAACTCGCCAAACACACCCGGGTGGGCTAAATGCTGAACAAAAGATTTATTTAACACTGTCAGCCGACAGCACTTTTAAAACAAAATTAACAGAAGATAAGGTTGCTGGCTCAACACAATAATGGGTCATGAAGGTATGAATCGAAGACCAAGAAGCTGCTCTACAGATCACATCAGGAGCAACGTGACGTGAGGCCGCCCAGGACGTCGAAAGACTTCTCGTAGAGTGAGCTGTAACCGCCTCAGGAGGAGCCAAGCCTTTCTCTCTGTAAGCCCATTGGATGGCTTGAACCACCCAAGCCGCGATGGATCTGACCGAAGCCCTAGAGCCCCTGTTTTTCCCATGGAATAGAACAAAAAGAGATTCAGACTGACGAAAAGATGCCGTAACTTCCAGGTATTGATTGAGAGTAGCTCCTACATCGAGAGGGTGTGGATCAGGACCTCCCGTGGATTTGAAGGTAGGGAGTGTAATATCCTGGTTCTCGTGAAAGACCGAGGTAACTTTGGGATTTGACCCAAGCATTGGTATTAGGACCACTCTGTCCGGAAAAAAGGTGATGAATGGTTCCTTGGACCCCAGGGATTGAATTTCCGAGACCCTCTTCGCCGAAGTTATAGCTATCAGGAACGAAGTCTTGAGGGTTAATTCTCTGACTGAGAGAGATCTGTTAAGTTGAGCAAAGAAATCCAGGACTAACGGAAGATCCCATTTGGGGAATCTGGGTTTCCTCTGTGGCCTAAGCCTGACTGCTCCTTTGAAAAATTGCTGGACCAGAGGGTGCTTGGCCCATGCGACTCAGGAGAAAGCTGATATTGCGGAAACCTGGACACGAAGAGAACTGACGGACAGTGAGATGTCCAGACCCGTCTGCAGAAAACTTAGAACGTCCTGAATAGCCAGATTATCACAGGAGTTGGACCTGGAAGACATATGGCTGCTAAATTTTGCCCAGATCCTCTCATACACTCGGTTGGTACTATTCCTTCTTGAACTAAGGAGAGTGGGAATTACTTCATCCGGGCAGCCTAGCGCCTCCAACCTTCCCCTTTCAAAAGCCAAGCCCTTAGGCGCAGGTGATCCGGGCAAGGGTGTAGCCTCGACCCCTGAGACAGGAGGTCTGGTCTGGATGGAAGAGGGATCGGATCTCGGACACTGAGGAGTGTTAGGAGAGGGAACCAGGGCCTGTTGGGCCAGTAAGGAATTATCGCTAACACCTCTGCTGTCTCTGCCCTGAGCCTCTTCAGGAATTGGAGAATGATCGGAGTAGGCGGAAAGGCATAGGCTCTGTTGAACCACCATTTCTCCGTCAGGGCGTCCACCCCATACGCTTGAGGGTCCCTGTACCTTGAATAGTATCTTGCCATCTTTTTGTTGCAGGGGGAGGCGAACAGGTCGACTTCCGGAAGGAACCCCAACGATAGAATCCACTTGAATACTTCTTCGTGGAGAGACCACTCGTTGTTGTCTAGGAGCCTCCGAGAAAGGAAGTCTGCCTGAACATTCTGAACCCCTGGAACATATGTCGCTGTCAGATCCTTCAGGTTTTTCTGGGCCCAGGACATAATTGGCTCTACCTCTTGTAGTAAGGAGAGACTTCGAGTCCCCCCTTGCCTTCTTATGTATGCCACTGCTGTGGTATTGTCCAGTCTGAGTAGCCTTGAATGAGATGCCGAAACGCCAGAAGTGCCTGGAAGGCTGCTCTCAGCTCCAGGATGTTTGACACTAGCCTTCTGGAGGGGAATTCCCAAGTGCCCTGAGCCACTTCCGCCAGACAGTGGGCACCCCAGCCCCTGTTGCTGGCGTCTGTTGTTATAGTCACCCAAGAAATGGGAAGGATGGAATGGCAGTTGGAGAGGTTCTCCCGTTGGAGCCACCATAGGAGAGAGTGCCTCATGGAAGCAGTAATCCGGATCAGCTGGGTCTTGCTGCCCTTCCACTGGTGAAGGAAGCCCTTCTGAAAAGGCCTCATTCTCCATTGGGCCCACCTCACCATCGGAATCGTCGCCACCATAGTGCCAATGATCCTCAGGCATTGGAGAGCGTGAAGATGAGGAGTAGAAAGAGCTGGGTGGATCCTGTCTCTGACTGTCGAGATCTTCTCTTCCGGTAATGAAATGGTGCCTCTGACCGTGTCGAAGAGGGCACCCAAAAACACCAGAGACTGAGATGGGTCTAACTGGCTCTTCTCCTGGTTCAGAATCCATCCGAATTCCTGTAGTGTGGAAATCACTTGCCCTCTGTGTGCTATGAGTTGCACCCTGTCCTGTGCCAAGAGAAGCAGGTCGTCCAGGTAGTGATGTAGACGAATCCCCCTGGTTCTCAGGAGAGCTACTATTGCCAACAGCACCTTTGAGAAAACCCGAGGAGAAGTTGATAACCCGAAGGGAAGGCATGTAAATTGTAAGTGAAGCTTGCCCACGGAGAAGCGGGGAAATTGTTGGAAGTTTTCCGCGATGGGGACGTGAAAATAGGCGTCCTTGAGGTCTATGGACACCATCCAGTCCCCTGGTTGAACCGACTGTTGAATTGTGGAGAGTGTTTCCATCTTGAACCTCTCCTTTTTGATGAAGCGATTTAGATGGGTTAGGTCTATGACCGGCCTCCAGGCCCCACTCTTCTTCTGAACCAGAAAGAGGGGAGAATACATTCCCATGCCTCGCTGGCTGACTGGGACTGGGATGACAGCGCCTTGGGCCAACAAAGATTCTATGTAGGTTAAAAGTATTGTCCTTTTTGCTTCTGGTGCCGGAAGAGTAGTGGGTACCCACCTGAGTCTGGGAGGGTCGGCAAAGGTCCAGGCATGACCAGAGGAGACTGTCTTGATTGTCCAGAAGTCGTGAATCGAAGCCGCCCAGACATGCCGAAAGTGGAAAAGACGGGCCCCCACACGGTCTGCCTGAGCGGGCCCACTTTCAAAAAGATTTGGAAGGTTGCCTCTCCCCTTTCGACTCACTACCTGCGGCCTTCTTAAAGGACGATTGCCTTGACTTCCAGGACCTGGAGAATTCCCGGCCTGGCTTGTAAGTACGAGCCTCTCTGGATCGGTCTTGATATTGCCTCTTCGGGAAGGATCTTCTTTGGCCTTGCAGGCGCCTATCCTGAGGTAGGAACCCCGACTTCCCGCCGGTAGCCCGTGTAATGGCCTCATCCAGCTTGTTGCCAAAAAGAGAAGAGCCCCCGTAGGGAATTCAGCACCATACCTGCTTAGAGGCTGGGTCAGCCAGCCAAGGGCGGAGCCAAAGCGCCTGCTTGGCGGTGACCGATGAGAGCATTACTCGGGCCGCCAGACAAATGATGTCAATCGAGGCCTCACCTAGAAAGGCCGATGCTAGCCTTAATTCTTGAATAGGTGAGTTCTTCGCTGTGTCATCTGAAATATTCCTTAGCGTATCTTGAACACTATCCGTCCACACCTCCATAGCTTTGGACAGGGCTGCCAGGGCTAAGGCTGGTTTGCAAGCCATGCCTGCTGTAAGGTACACTCTCCTCAGATCAGCATCAATCCGTCTGTCCAGAACGTCTTTAAAGGACACTGTGTCTTCCAAGGGGAGTGACACGTGTTTCACCAGCCTCATCACAGCTGCGTCCACCAATGGAGCTGATTCCAGATGCTTCACTTCTTCCTCCCTAAAGGGATAAAGCTTTGAAACTTTAGTAAGCATGGAGTTTTTCTTCTCCACCTTGCTCCATTCATCTGTGATGATCTCGCCCAACTCAGAAAAGAAAGGAAAGTTAACTCGCTCCTTCTTTAGTTGTTTAAAGAATTTTCTCTGTTTGGGAGGGACAGCCGTCGGATCCTCCCAATTTAAAGTTTCTCTGATAGCCTTGACCAAGGGAGGTAGCAGAGCGAAGTCAAAACCCACACAGGTATTATCTTCATCCGAGTCACTGTCAGAGTTGACCACTGAAGGGTGACTAGGTATAGAGGACTCCCAGGTGTCCTGCAACTGAGTTTCCCTCACTGGGGAACCTGGTGGTTCTGCCTGAGGGGTAACAGGCCGGACTGCCTCAATACCCTTAAGTGATTCCTTCACAACCCTCTCAACTAGGGCTTTAAGTTGTTGGTCCGAATCACCTCTTTCCCTGGAAGCTTTGGCGAAGCAGGAATCGCACAGCGATTTACCGACAGGTACTTGTGATCTGCATCCCCAGCAGACACTTGATGAGTGGCTGGAGTGGGCCACTGAGGAGTGCGAGCGCTCCTCACTACGGTGTCCTGATTTTGAGGAGGAGCCGTAATGCTTAGATTTGGAAGAGGATTGCCGGTGATGCGACTTTGATGAATCACTTCCTTTGTGCGAGCTGCGACGCTGTTCTGACCTGGAAGGGCTAAAGCAAAAGACAGAGAACCACAGACAAAACAGAGCAGTTAGAAAGAACGATACCTGCGGAAATACACCCCCCCCACCCGCCTAAGGACCCCCGGTAATGGGACCTGCCCCTGTACCTTGTGAGAGGAGGCTGGCCAGAGGCAGGCGGTGGAGAGCTCATATCTTCAGAAATATCCATCTGACTGCAAGTTAACGTAAAGCAAACAAATTAACTTGGCTATGAGCCAGGGAGCGACAGCCCTCCTGTATGTAAAGCTACTTACCAGTAGCTGATTCACTGGAGCGTGGGGAAGAGCCAAAAGCAAACTGCAGGCATTCCCAGGGTCTGCAGGCTAACTTCCCAGTTTAAATAGGGCGCCCCAGTGACGTCACCGCCCGTGACGAGCGAACGCCAGTGCGCATGCGCGATTAGCGGCGAATTGCCGCTATCGCGCATGCGCGAAAAACCAAGCCTCGGTTTCGTGCCGTCCGCGCATGCGCGGTACGGCCGGACACAAAGTGAAAGTAAAAACGGCGGCTGGAACGCAGGAAGAACCAGCCGCCATGCCTGCAACCACATAAACAGTAATACGAAGGGGAAAGACACACAAGGGAGAGAAAACAACAAAGAATTCCAACAGAAACTGCTGCCATGATAGCAAGGAAACATCTCACCAATCCCGCCACGATCATCAGGCCGAAGGTAAACACCGGACTTTCCAGGGGCAACAAGGGGTCACCTGCTAATAGCTGGCTATCCAACCCATGCGCGGCCTCGCCTGCCAGTGGCCAGGGAAAATGGCTTCTTCCTGCGCCTCTTCCAATGCCCCACTCCATACCCTGCTAATAGCTAGGGCTTAGCGGAGTAATGCGACTATCCTGATCCAAGTCGCAGCTCGGCCAACCTTGATCGTGGGGATAAACATCTTCAGGTAGGAAGACCAACACTAGGTCTTGCGAGGAGGACAAAAAAAAGAACACGGCCGGGGGCAGGGAGCAAAGATTTATGGGAGTAGTGTCCTATAGGGTAGTAGAGGCGGGACTTAACCCACACGTTGCTGCCATGGAGTCTGTCAGGAAAGAACATACAAGAAGCAAGTAGTTTGCTTTGATGGATATTATTGCTGCTATCAACAACTCACGGAGAAACCAAAATAAATTGTGAATGCACAAATCTTATAAGGGGTTGATTTACTTATGAAGTGATTTTTCACTTAGCTTAGAAATGAGATAAAGCAAAGAGAAAATACACTTTAAAAAAGAATATCTATTTTTGTGCAAGAGAAATAAAATACAATTTTAAAAAAACAGGATTTTATTTAAGTGAACACAACTTCACTTAATTTTCTGTGAAACATCTGGCCCTTGCTTAGTTTTATTCTGACTTTAGTTCTTTAAATGTTAGGTTGTATTCTCCAGTTGCATTTGTATCTAGATTCTGTAAAGTTAAAGTGGTTGTAAAGGCTGAAGGTTCTTTACCCCTCCTTTGAGCCCCTTCTTGATCCAACGATGTACACGTGAGACTCGGCTGTCCGGGGTCCCTCTCTCCTCTTTGACTGAGACAGCAGCAGGTGTCTTTGGCTCCCACTGCTGGCAATCACAGCCAGTAAACCAATGAGGAGAGAGCAGGGGGTGGGGGTGAGCCACGGCTCTATGTGTCTTATGGACTCATAGATCAGGACTCAGGAGTGAACACGCATCGGTGCCCCCATAGCAAGCGGCTTGTTATTGGGGCACAGGTTAAAGGGTAGGAGCCAGGAGCAGGGAAGAAGAGGACCAAGACTGCTCTGTGCAAAACCATTGCACAAAACAAGTAAGTATGACATGTTTGTTATTTAAAAAACAAAAAAAAGAGCCTTTAATATCACTTTAAGTTGAACAGTTTAGAATTATCCTGATTTTAGCAACTGCGTTTTTAGTAAAGCAATTATTTTAGGATTCTTTAATACTTGTTATCAAAATGCACAAACCAAATTCACATATAATTCTAAAGCCTGGTATTAAATGTAAATATCATAAGTAAATCAATAGTAAATATCATAACTAAAATGTAGGCTATCAGCCATAAAATGTATGGTATGTTTTTTCTATGTTTTTTCTATGAAGTTTATTAAAAATATATGCTCTAAACATTATAAAATGACTGCCAACTACACTACTGCCTCTACTAAAGCTCAGTGGTTACTAAGGCAATATAGTTTTAAAGGAGTATAATAACATTTGAAAATTTCTACTAGATCACTAAGTTGTACCTGGCCTTATTGCCACATATTGGAGATGTCTTGCTCCCATAGTAGGAGCAGCTTTTGAACCAGCTGTAGCACCAGAAGGTAGCTCCGGCAGGAGTGATTTTCAAGTAAGAAGCCTTGACAGATGCTGGCAAGAAAACAAGCATATCAGCAGTAGCTGCAGGGCAGACAAAGCCAGGGTATAGGCCAGGGTCTGTCAGGTCAATCATCAGTTATAAGTAGTCAGTAAACAGGCAGTTCACAGATGAGAATACTTAGAAAACATGCTAGAGTTCAGGAAACAATAAGGTAGACTGAGCTCCAGGGTGCTGAAGCTCATTGAAGGATTGTTGTTTGAGTTATTAACACAGCCTTTGAATCATGTTGTTTGGAAACTAAAATAAGAAAAGTTCTACTTTGGAAGTTCCCAGTTTAACCCTTTCACTGCCAGATCCGTTGTTGTGTTTTCTGCGAACATTCGGCAGCACAGTGGTGAAGTGGTTAGCACTCTCGCCTAGCAGTAAAAAGGGTCGCTGGTTCGAATCCCAACCACAACACTACCTGCCTGGAGTTTGCATGTTCTCCCTGTGCCTGCGTGGGTTTCCTCCGGGTGCTCTGGTTTCCTCCCACACTCCAAAGACATGCTGGTAGGTTAATTGGCTTCTGTCCAAAATTGGCCCTAGTATATGAATGGGGACCTTGGATTGAGGGTAGGGACTGATGTGAGTGTGCGATGTACAGGGTTAGGGACAAGGGTCAGGGTTGTAGACACACACTCACTCAGGATGGACTGGTGTCTTTATTCAACCTTACTAACTATGTAACTATGTTACAAAAATAATTTTAGGCTTGAAGATTACCGAAACTCCTCCAATATATATTTTCTGAAAGCAGAGATCTGGAGAATAAAATGATGGTAACTCTAGTTTTGTGTGTTACACGGCATTAGCAAAATGTTTTTTTCAGTAAAAAAATACACTCAATTTATTTGAGTGCACTGAACACAATATATACCAACGTTTTTGATAGAATATAAAAGAACAGGTTGCATTGAGTAAGTAGATACCCAATATGTCAAACCATAAAATTGCGTGTGCCCATGAAACTGCAACAAACTTCGGTAACCTAAATTTTTCATAAGCTCTAAAAGCCCCTACAGGTCAACAGTTTAGTGTAAATAATGGGCCTAGAATTATTGCTCTCACTATGGTATGCATGGTGATATATAACACGTGTAGCACAATTGATGTTTTTGTACACAGGCATCCCCGACACATGCGTTTATGTTTGTATATGCATGTATTTGGGGGTGGGAAAGGGGCTCAACTTTTTTTGGGGGTGTTAAGCGCTTGAGTATTACTTATTATTGTACACATTTTCTTTCACTAAACCTTTTTTTATCACCTAGGGACCAAAAATCAGACAGCCAAACCTGGAAATGATGTAATACTGTACATGTCGCTTCTGAGTTCTTACTTGTTAGGGGGATAATCAAACTGATGCTCACTGGTCTTCCTCCCCTCTACCTGGTGGCACCCATAACATGGTCCTGGGTCCACAGACGGGGGTGTGGAGCTTGGCAAATATGGCAGGGGCACAACGAATGTACTAGGAGTGTACAGCCAAAAGTCGGATTGCCAGATTTAAAAATACCCGTTGACAAGTAGATTACTAATTACTTTAGACCTTATCTGTTAAAATCTGAGCTGTTTATGGATGATAGTTGACTTTCAAAGCTGATTCCTCAAATATTGTACAGCTAAAGCTGGCCATAAACTAGTAGAAAATTCTAATTTGTGGAATGTTTGTTTAATTTTCGAATGGTTAGTGGGGTCAAATTAACGTTCGTTTTTAACCGCGGTGAAGAGAAAATTCAAAATGAATGTAAAACTCTTGGAAATATTGTACATATTTCAATGTAGCCTGTTTAAGACTACTGACAGTCCAATAAAAAAGCAGGACTGGATGAAATTAAGGACTTTTAAAGTAGATGTAAACCTTCCATATACCCAGTGAACTGAACATACACAGAGATTAAACAAATCCCTCTACATAAGTCTCACATGTACATCTGCTGTCTTCAGCTCTGTATACTGTTTAGAAAGTACACCTTCTGTTAGATTTTTAACTTCCTGGTTCCCCTGTGGCAGGAGATCAGTGTGAGACACTGTGAAAAAGCTCATTGAAGGAAAGGCACACACTGCCTCCCCACACATGCAGAGCGTGTCTGTGAATTGTTTAGCTGGCTGCTAATCTATTTATAGCAACCTCCTCCGACATACAGCTCAGGCTCCCATCTCCCCAAAAGTGTGAGAACTTATCAGGCTGATAACGGAACTATGGAGGAAGAGAAATCTATGGGACTAAGTGCTTTGAAGAGGGATAAGAAAACACTACAGATAGATGTGCCCAGATAAAATTTAATGAATTGGATTTACATCCACTTTAACTCCTTCAGATCCGCGCTATAGCTGAATGATGGCTACAGCGTGGATCTACTTTGCCGGGAGGCCGTCAATAGACGTCCTCCCCTTTGCACGCTCTCCGCACGTCCGCTGCAGGGTGCACCCGGTGCGCACTGTGATCACGAGTCAATGAGATTCACGGATCGGAGTAAGGGGTCGATCCCGGCCCCTTACCATGTGATTAGCTGTCAGCCAATGACAGCTGATCACCTGATGTAAACAGAAGATTGGTAATCTGTTTTCAAAGAAAAGCCAATCACCGGCTTCTGTGCAAAGGACATCGGTCCCGAAGAGGAAGAGGCGAAGCTGCCTCATCTGTGCCAACCAGTACCTCCTGCCAGTGCCACCTGCCAGTGCCCACAGTGCCATGAATCAGTGCATAACAGTGCCATCAATCAGTGCCACCTATCAATGCCCGCGAGTGCCACCCATCAGTGCCCATCACTGCCACCTATCAGTGCACATCAGTGCCAGCTATCAGTGCCACCTATTAGTGCCCTTCAGTGCCGCCCATCAGTGCCACCCATCAGTGCCACCTCTCAGTGTCCACCAATGCCACCTATCAGTGCCCAACAGTGCCACCTCATCAGTGCCCATCAATGCCGTCTTATCAGTGCCCATCAATGCAGCCTATCGGTGCCCATCAGTGCAGCCTCATCAGCGTACATCAATGAAGGAAAAAAATTACCTGTTTGCAAAATGTATTAACAAAATATAAAACATTTTTTTTTTTAAATTTAGGTCTTTTTAAAAAAATTTTAACAAAAGGTAAAAAACATAGAGGTGATCAAATACCACCAAAAGAAAGCTCTATTTGTGGGAAAAAAATTATAAAAATTTCATTTGGGTACAGTGTTGTGTGACCGCGCAATTGTCACTCAAAGAGTGACAGCGCTGAAAGCTGAAAATTGGTCTGGGCAGGAAAGGGGTTTAGGTGCCCAGTAAGCAAGAGGTTAAACAAAATTAGTTGATTCAGTGGTGATGATTAGTTGATGCAAACAGCTTTTGGCTGTCAATGGTCACCAAGGAAGTAGCGGATGCTTGTACCTGCCATTTCCTTACCAACCACCTGGCCCATTCACTTATATGGCCAAAAAGCAATTTTTTGTGTGAGGTACCCCCTTAAAATCGATACCAGACTCAAATGGTTTTGTATGTATTTTTTGGGAGAGGCAAACTCTACATATTTTTTTTTCATTCTTGCTGTAAGGCTTCATTCATACTTTTTTCCTTTGTAAGGTATCTTTAAACTTTTGACATGCAGCCTTTTAGCAAACGTGTCATTGATTTTTAATGGCACCCCCACTCATCTTGCTATTGGATGCGCCAAAGTGCATGGTAACCAAGTACTATGTATATTGGTGCAGCGTGATCTTTATTACAGGTCAGGGACTTTTTTGAATGATTCTGGAATGCAGGGTGGTCCATTGAAATTAATGGTCTGCCCTAAATGTAAAGCAAAAATGCTCCATGCTTAATGTCAGTGCAGCTGCAACACTCCCTGTACATTGCAAAGATGTGCCTCTTCACAGGCAGCATAAGTGCACACCCTAGGCATGTTTTCATAAAAATTAGGCATTTTTAATGTTCCACTTTAAGCATTTAAAAAACATTGCTCCTGGACAAATTTAATTTTTTTAAAACATATTTTGCTTTTTTGCATGGGTACATGTTCCCCAGGGTAGTGCCCAAACCCATACTATATTTTGACACCCCTTCCCTATTAATCTAGAAAATAGACATTTAAAAAAATATATTTATTCGATTATTAAAGAAATAAAAGGTAAGATGACTGCAAAGTAATCATCATTAATAAGAGCAGCAGGAACATTACAAAGCATATGTCTAGTAAATAAAAGACAGCAGACGTACTAAAAGGTGAGAAGCCTAACCCATTTCACTAAGAACAACTCTTGACGGGCTTCAGATGACGTCCATGATTAAACGCGTAAGGAGGGGCCACGCACACAACGTCACATTTCCGGGTTTGAGAGGAAAACGGGTGGAACGCAGTTGGAACACACGCTGCCACCCCCGTGTTTTGTTTTTAGATGACATCTTACCATTTATGGAAGATGGTAATGTTATTTTAACAGTAATTTTAATAAACTTAAACTTTTGGTACTACACTATTGGAGCCCTTATCTCTTCCACATGAGGACTTTTTGCTGGGATCAACACAGGAACATACTAGTTATTGCCTAGTATTCGGCTGACATAGGACACCCTGACGGGAAGGCTGGAAGCATCCTGACCTGGAGAGACACCAGGACCTCAGCTGCAGATCAGCTCATCAGCAGATTAGCACATCAGCTCCAGGATTGTTTGTTCTTCAATGTGCACAGTTTAGGTTATGGATGAACTGGTATCACTGGACTGTTCTGAATCATATTTATATGTGATATATATATATTTTTTTTAATCAAAACTTTTTTTATTGACAAGAATAATGGGTAACTGAGTTATAATAGGGAGAAACATATTTTCCCACATTTGGATTGTACACAAAATCAAACATGTACGTACATATACAGGTAAAAGCCAGTAAATTAGAATATTTTGAAAAACTTGATTTATTTCAGTAATTGCATTCAAAAGGTGTAACTTGTACATTATATTTATTCATTGCACACAGACTGATGCATTCAAATGTTTATTTCATTTAATTTTGATGATTTGAAGTGGCAACAAATGAAAATCCAAAATTCCGTGTGTCACAAAATTAGAATATTGTGTAAGGGTTAAATTTTGAAGACACCTGGTGCCACAAACTAATCAGCTGATTAACTCAAAACACCTGCAAAGGGCTTTAAATGGTCTCTCAGTCCAGTTCTGAAGCCTACACAAACATGGGGAAGACTTCAGATTTGACAGCTGTCCAAAAGGCGACCATCGACACATTGCACAAGGAGGGAAAGACACAAAAGGTTATTGCTGAAGAGGCTGGCTGTTCTCAGAGCTCTGTGTCCAAACACATTAATAGAGAGGCAAAGGGAAGGAAAAACTGTGGTCAGAAAAAGTGTACAAGCGATAGGGATCACCGCGCCCTAGTCAAGATTGTGAAAAAAAACCCCTTCAAAAATGTGGGGGAGATTCACAAGGAGTGGACAGCTGCTGGAGTCAGTGCTTCAAGATCCACCACCAAGAGACGCTTGAAAGACATGGGTTTCAACTGCCGCATACCTCGTGTCAAGCCACTGTTGACCAAGAAACATCGCGAAAAGCGTCTCACCTGGGCTAAGGAAAAAAAGAGCTGGACTGCTGCTGAGTGGTCCAAAGTCATGTTTTCTGACGAAAGCAAATTTTGCATTTCCTTTGGAAATCGAGGTCCCAGAGTCTGGAGGAAGACAGGAGAGGCACAGGATCCACGTTGCCTGAAGTCTAGTGTAAAGTTTCCACCATCAGTGATGGTTTGGGGTGCCATGTCATCTGCTGGTGTCGGTCCACTCTGTTTCCTGAGATCCAGGGTCAACGCAGCCGTCTACCAGCAAGTTTTAGAGCACTTCATGCTTCCTGCTGCTGACCTGCTCTATGGAGATGGAGATTTCAGGTTCCAACAGGACTTGGCGCCTGCACACAGCGCAAAATCTACCCGTGCCTGGTTTACGGACCATGGTATTTCTGTTCTAAATTGGCCAGCCAACTCCCCTGACCTTAGCCCCATAGAAAATCTGTGGGGTATTGTGAGAAGGAAGATGCAGAATGCCAGACCCAACAACGCAGAAGAGTTGAAGGCCACTATC
This sequence comes from Lithobates septentrionalis, assembly GCA_037952835.1. Lineage (NCBI taxonomy): Eukaryota > Metazoa > Chordata > Amphibia > Anura > Ranidae > Lithobates > Lithobates septentrionalis. Next base: position 7,253,108 of record JBBDGP010000264.1, on the reverse strand, counting down.
AGAGCAACCTGGGCTCTCATAACACCTGAGCAGTGCCAGAAACTCATCGACTCCATGCCACGCCGCATTAATGCAGTAATTGAGGCAAAAGGAGCTCCAACCAAGTATTGAGTATTGTAGATGCTCATATTTTTCATTTTCATACTTTTCAGTTGGCCAACATTTCTAAAAAATCCCTTTTTTGTATTAGCCTTAAGTAATATTCTAATTTTGTGACACACGGAATTTTGGATTTTCATTTGTTGCCACTTCAAATCATCAAAATTAAATGAAATAAACATTTGAATGCATCAGTCTGTGTGCAATGAATAAATATAATGTACAAGTTACACCTTTTGAATGCAATTACTGAAATAAATCAAGTTTTTCAAAATATTCTAATTTACTGGCTTTTACCTGTAATACAGCTACCTATTGTTAATCACATATAATCTCGTTTTTTGTAGAACTTAGAACAAACAAACTAAAAACAAAACAAAAAAAAAACAATTTTAAATAATAGAAAAATAAGATAAAATGAAGCAAAATGAAATAGAGTATTACAAGGAATAAGCTCCTTCCTCCAAGCTTGTCTATGGGCCTTTTTACCACATTAGTTACCATCTGCACAGTTTATGCATTATAGGAGAGGCCCCAAGTTCTGGAGGAGATCCTATCAACTACATTAGAGTCTATAACCGTAGCAGTCTATTCATTATTAGCTGGGGAGGGGCAAGATTTGGGGTTATCTAACCAGTTTTGTCATATAAGGTCGAATTTCTTTGGAGCCTTTCGGTGTCGGTATGCCAGCTGTTCTTTAAGGAGGAGGGAGTTGACATACGCGATCCACTGGGCCTTTGTAGGTACATTGGTCGCCAGCCAATAATGTGCTATGAATTTCCTAGCCAGGTATAGTAGTCTAGTTACCATTGTATATACACCTTTTGGATACATTTCAGCATCAACTGATCCCAGGAGACACACCAGAGGTGTGCATGGTATGGGTGTCTGTGCCACTGCGGATACAATCTGTGTGACCTCTGTCCAATATCTGGCAAGCTTTGGGCAGCGCCATATCATGTGTATAAAGTCTCCCCTGTGAATGGTACATTTAGGGCATGGGGGGAGTCTCTTCTGCCCCATATGTGATATATTTTTACTTGTTTTGTTATATATATAGATTGTGTTTTGCACTAAGTTTGATTGGATCCGTGAGGACTCTCTTGCCATACCTGGGCAGGGAGGGCCACGGACACACAGGATTTTATTTATTTGACACTATCTTTTGCACTAAGTTTGGTTGGATTCATGAGCTCTCTCTTGCCACACCTGTGCAGGAAGGGCCACGAATACACAGGAATTCATCTATCTACTCCACCTTTAGCACATAGCACTTTACAAAGGGTCATTCACGTTATGGATTTTTTTTTATCCTGTGGATGCATTTACATCTTTGAATAGGAATCCATATATATCCTTATAGTCTAACCTTAAGAAAATGGGCATTTTAATTGGACAGATTCAGTTCCCATTGATTTCAGTAGGGTTTGGGTTCGGCATCCAAACTTTTTTGATCCCTGCTCCAACTTTTTTAGGCAGGAGGAAACAGGAAGCACATATATGCACAAGTCCAAAAACCACCAGGTTATATCTGGGATGATCTTTAATGCTGCAGCCTTGATACCTGAAACAGTCCTTGAAGGCAACAAGTCACTTCTCCATGAGTGGCAAAGCATGTGTAACCACTTAGAGGTAGAAGTGCAAACATATCTTGTTGATCTGAAGAAATTCTGGATAATTTTGTCCTCAGGAGGATCTGTTTTCAACCTGTGATGTGGAGAACATTCTTGTTTGAGCACTGTGGTAGAAGACTCATAACAGCTTAGATCTTGGTAGATAGATCTGCAGCTGAATTGCAAATTTGGCCAAGTTTCCTTTGCAGTGATGAGTAATCAGAATTTATGGAGCTCTCACTGAGACTCTCTATTAAAAAGGGACATCAGGGCCACTGATAAGGCAGCACAGCACCGTGCTCGGGCCCCATTAGCTCCAAAGGGGGGGCCTGGATACCTGCCAAGCAGGAGGGATGGCTGTACTGCCTTACTGCTGACAGCCTGACACTAATCCTTTTGTTGCTCCCCATGCAGCACTGCCGGCTTCTCTTCCTCTCCCTCCCTCCGGCTGTGCTGCATGGGGATCAGTTCCAGTATCTGCACTCGTCTGCTGTTTGGGCCTCTACTGCCCTTGCCCTCTTCTCTGCAGCACTGCCAGTTTCCCTCCTCTCCTTTCCCACTGGCTACTGCTGGGCACCGGAGGATTGGATTAAGGATGGAGAGTAAGGAGTCAGTAAAAATATCATATTACTGGCCCCTTCCTTTTCTGAATGAACACAGTGAGCGATCGATACCAATCACTTCTGTGTCTGTTCATCAATGAAGCATAATAAACTGTGCTCCTCAGAAACATCTAAAAGGTAAGTAATATAAAAAATTAGGCATGCTATAGTGGGATTTACTCAAATTCGACTACAAAAGTGGAAATACACTTTAAATGATCTGCTCACAATAATCTTTCCTAAGGTAGTTTACCAGCTCTCCATGTCCTTTCACTACAGCAGCTCCAACACACAAATTATTTTGCTTTACACAGCTTCTTTCTTTAATAGCGAGGGGCTGGCTATCAAGCTCCCACTAATTAATGGCTTCTATGAGGCAGTGTTAAAATCTACAAAGGGTATAATGGGCAGGGGCCAAAATGCAACATTTTCAGAGGAACACAGAATCCCGAGTTCATATTTGAGTGAATTCAAATCTCTTCCCTAGTTATGGAGTTATTGTCACGTTAACTGACACATACTGACACTGCTAAATGTGGCTTGGGTGCTTAGGCATAAGTGACTTATGAGAAAGTTTTAATAGATTATCTTTTTCTTTGCCCCTAGTGACCAACTCTGAGGCAGAGGATGTAGCATTCATTACAGGAAAGGCCTTACAGCTGTATTTAACTCATAACCAAAAATGTAACATATTGCAGATAACCAATCAGTGGTGGCTGAATTTTCCCTCTTTTTTCACTTGGTTATACTGCCAGCAACAAACCTCCTGTAAGAATTGGTAAGCTGCAATATATTAAATGTTTGCCTTTGGGTTTACCTACCTGACAGAAGAGATTCAGTATTTAAAAACATAAAGTTATGTACTTGGGTGCCAAAAATACACCTGCTTTTTGATTACACATTAGGAGGAGCTGCCCTGGAAGAGTCAGTGATGAAAAAGAATCTGGGGATGCTTGTACAAAAAAATGGAATGCCAAGCCACAGCTAATGAAGCTAGTAAAAAACTGTCATGCATTAAAAAGGGCACACATTCATAAAAAAAATCAATAGTTTTACCCCTTTGCAAAACCCGTGTTCAGTCTCCTCTTGAATATGCAGTGCAGTTCAGTTCTGGTCACCAATCCTCAGGAAACACATTGTTGAATTAGAAAAAAATAATAAGGGGGTGGAGGAATTATGCTATGAGGATCAATGGCATGGATTACAGTTATTCACTTTGGAGAAGTGCAGAAAAGGTGCGTATGCCTGCATTCACACCTTCTAAGAACGCATTCCCAGAAAATAGTCGTCCACTACATTTTTTTTGCAATAGCGCTGTGGTAAAGTGGTTAAAGAATTCTTTGGAATTTAACATAATCTCTTTAGCAATCTGCCATTTGTTTGTATTTTTTTCTACCTGATTTCCCTTTTATAACTTTTGTTGTTTTTCTAATGCCCTTTTTTATTGTATGCGTTTCTTTTTTTTTAACATAATGCAATGCATCTAAATAAAACAATTTTGAAACATTTCTGTTCTGTCCTTTGTTGACAGTTCCTATTTCTCTCAGTTAAACTTTTGGAAAATGGCCGTTGGCACTGGGAAACTGATTTTCTTTAAATGTATGAATTTTTTTTTCAGTCTCCTTGTTGTTTGATTTTTGCAGTCAAATTTGAGAACACTCCACTATATGTTTGTTATTTGTTCCCATTCACACAACATACCTTAAAACATTTTTAAAAACATATTTCTTACCTTTTTAGATGTTTCTCAGGAGAAGGTGTCTTAGCTGACTGCAAGGATTTTTGAACAATATTTCAGTAAGTCTATCCTTAAGCCTCGTACACACAATCAGATTTTCCGACGGGAAATGTGTGATGACAGGCTGTTGGCGGAAAATCCGACTGTGTGTATGCTCCATTGGACAATTGTTATCAGATTTTCCACGGACAAATGTTGGATAGCAGGCTTTAAAATTTTCCACAGACAAATGTCTGTTGTCAGATTTTCCGAGCGTGTGTACACAAGTCCGTCGGACAAAAATCCAAAGTACAAAGTACATGCTCGGAAGCAAGGACGGTCGGTCATGTATACTAGCTTTCGTAATGGAGAATTAACATTCATGACGTGGCAAGTCATGAAATGTCGAAATGCAGCACATATTCTCTTCTTCTTTAAAGGGATAATAATGAAGCTGCTTTGCTGGTGATACTGATGGAGTTCTGCCAAACGTAAAAAGGCTTTTTTTTTCTAGTGATATCAAGAATAATATTATTATTTATTTTAGATTTTTTTGGTCAAGTTACTACAACACCATTATCCTGTAATTTTTTATATATAAGATACAACTATGTTGGTGTCCCTTATTAATTTTACATTGTATTTTTTAAATGTACATGCCTACTCCCAAACTGTCATTTGAAGTAAAATACATAGCCAAGTATGCACAATAAAAAATTTTAATGCACAATTTTTATTGTGCGTTAAAAAAAGAAAACAAATAAAATTAGACATACTATCTGCCAATAGAATTTAACCAAAAAGTGCATTCTATGCATCCAAAAATATAGAAAATATAACAAATCAAATCATTATTCAACCAAAAAATGAAATAAAAGCCTCATGCATGTTTCCTGCTTCTTAATATAGGGGGTCAACAATGTCAAGAGTTGGTGAAAGCAGGGGTCCGTCATCCAGAGATAATTCCGAAAATCATCCGCATTATTCTCCTGGAGCTCCTGCAGCAATGGCATATGACATCATTGGTCACGATTAATAAAGCAACAAATTTTTGGTCCAAGAAATCCTCCTCCTCCTGTTCCTGGACTGGACTTGGGTCAAAGCAATAACTCCAAGGCCAATAATAAATAACATGTTATCTCCTCTGATTCCGTAACATGTCTGGTTGACAAATGGCCTGTCAGGTCACCTGAGGCTAGGTGACAGATGCACACCGTTGGGATCAGGAGTGCACCGCAAGGTAGTGGACCCTGCGGCTGACTGCTGCGGATGGGAGTCAGGGTGGTAAGGAAGGCTGGAACACCAACACAGATCCCACAGGGGTTAGAGCGTAAGATTCCCTAGGGCACGGAGTCTAAGAGCCAGCAGGTGTTCACCAGAGCCTCTAGTGGTGAGGATGGACTTGGGCTGCAACTGGCTCCAGGTCGCGACCCCCAGGGTCCCCTAGCTCATGCCCGGAGTAGGCAACAGGAGGATAGGGAAAGTAAGGGAATAAGCCAAGGTCGGGGGCACAAGCAGACAAGGACAACAGAGTACACGCCAAAGGTTCAGGGTCACAGGCAAACAGGGATAGTCGGGGACAGGCAAAAAGGTCAGGGTCACGAGCAGACAGGGATAGTTGAGAACACGCCAAGGTCTGTAACAGAAACAAACTTAGAGCACACGGCAAGCAGGAAATAGGAAGCCAAACACACAAAGTTGATCAGTGGGGCTGGCCTGCAGTGCACAGGTTAGAAGCTGGGGTGGAGCCATGCTTAGAGGAGAGATTATAAAAGCAGTCAGGTGAGGGTGGCTGGTCTCTAGAGATGAACACATGGTGAGAGGTAAACTGACAGACAAACTCTATTGCATAACCATAACATGGCCATTTAGAAATTAACTGAAAAGTGCAAAATAAAAAGCGCTAAATGAAAAGCGCTAAATGAAAAGGGCAAATCAACACTCACCAAACTTCTACTAACACAAAATTAGCAGAAGGAGCCCAAAGGGTGGCACTAAAGAGCTGAAAATCCACGTTTTACGTCACTACGTTCGTGATTGTTGGGCAACAATTGTGTGCTGTGTGTATGCAAGACAAGTTTGGGCCAACGCCCTTCGGACAAAAGTTCACAGTTTTGTTGGCCAACATTCCGATCGTGAGGCTTAAGTCTGCCCTCATTAACATACAATGCAAGAAACCTAGCTTCTAAACCGTTAACCCTTTGTTAGGACAGACAATGTTCAAATCAAATTATAACTGCTAATACATATCTGCAAAAACAGCTGCCTAGCAACCTCATAAATAAAGGGAACTAGTAGAATTTTACAGAACTGGAGTATCCAGAATAGAACATCTAAAAACATATGCTGTATTTAATTTTTTTTTTTAAGGTATGCTATGTGAATGAGAACATGTAGCAAATATAAAGTACATGTTTTTCCAATTTGGCTGCAAAAGTAGAAATACATGCTAACCCTTTTGCTGCCAGAGCCATTTTTTCATTTGTACACATGTTTTAAAAATAATTTTAACCCTGAAGATTACCCAAAACTCACAAACATTGTACATTTTCTGAAATCAGACACCCTAGAGAATAAAATAGCGGAAGTTTACATTTTTTTTATGATTGTCATAATAATTTTAAGATAAGGTTCTTCTGAGTAAATAGATACCCAGTATGTCAAGTCTTAAAATGGTATGCACCTATGAAACTGCAACAAAGTTCAGCGCCCTTTACATTGGTGACGTTTTAAAAGCCCCTACAGATCATCAGTTTAGTGTTAACTTTAAATACCAGATCTAGAATTATTGCTTTCACTCAGGCTTGCGTGTGTATCTCAATTGATGTTTTCTTGTGTAGGAACCCCCGATACATGCAATAATGTTTGTACATGTGTATATCTGGGGGTGGGGGGCCTGAACATTTTTTGGGGGTAAATTAAATTTTTTACACTTTTTACAAAAAATTACCGGTATATAGACCTCTAAAGGGATTTTTAAGGCAATGAAAATTTAGATTTTGAGTAAAAATCAATTTTAATAATATCAGTCAGAGTTAGAAAATACGAAAATTACAAAAGGAAATGATCGAACGAACAACAAAGTTCAAAGTTCAAAAAGAATTGTATATACCGTACATCCAAATATAAATATATCACATTGCAGATATTTGCACTTTTTTTAACATTTTGTGTTTGGATTTGTGGTGACAGGTTCTCTTTAATAAGACATCAGGGACATTGGTTGCACAATATAGACTTGACTTGCTCTCCTTTGACCAGGAACTTATTTCCCTTCAGACACAGCATGAACTAGTTAAAAGGACACACCCAATATGAAAAGAAATGGCAGGAACTTAGGGAATACCTAATTAAACTTAATAAGGATATAATTTCTAAAAAACAGACTAGAATGTATAGGGATAAGATGGCATTTCTGGAAGGTTACGCATATCGTTGGCACTTCTTGCCTCAAAACAAAAAGGTCCAGACTAGGGATGAGCCAAACACCCCCCTGTTCGGTTCGCACCAGAACATGCGAACAGGAAAAAAGTTCGCTCGAACACACGAACACCGTTAAAGTCACGAACATGAATAATCAAAAGTGCTAATTTTAAAGGCTTATATGCAAGTTATTGTCATAAAAAGTGTTTGGGGACCCGGGTCCTGCCCCAGGGGACATGGATCAATGCAAAAAAAAGTTTTAAAAACGGCCGTTTTTTCAGGAGCAGTGATTTTAATAATGCTTAAAGTCAAACAATAAAAGTGTAATATCCCTTTATATTTCGTACCTGGGGGGTGTCTATAGTATGCCTGTAAAGGGGCGCATGTTTCCCGTGTTTAGAACAGTCTGACAGCAAAATGACATTTGGAAGGAAAAAAAACATTTAAAACTACCCGCGGCTATTGCATTGCTGACAATACACATAGAAGTTCATTGATAAAAATGGCATGGGAATTCCCCACAGGGAAACCCTGAACCAAAATTAAAAAAAAATGACGTGGGAGTCCCCCTAAATTCCACACCAGGCCCTTCAGGTCTGGTATGGATATTAAGGGGAACCCCGGCCAAAATTTTAAAAAAAAATGACGTGGGGTTCCCCCTTCAGGTCTGGTATGGATTTTAAGGGGAACCCCGCGCCAAAAAAAAAAACGGCGTGAGGTCCCCCCAAAGATCCATACCAGACCCTTATCCGAGCACGCAACCTGGCAGGCCGCAGGAAAAGAGGGGGGGACGAGAGTGCAGCCCCCCCCTCCTGAACCGTACCAGGCCACATGCCCTCAACATGCCCCCCAGATCCCGGCCCCCCCCTGTGTGAAATGGTAAGGGGTACTTACCTCTACCATTTCACTAAAAAACTGTCAAAAATGTTAAAAATGACAAGAGACAGTTTTTGACAATTCCTTTATTTAAATGCTTCTTCTTTCTTCTATCTTCCTTCATCTTCTTCTTCTTCTGGTTCTTCTGGCTCGTCTGGTTCTTCGTCCGGCGTTCTCGTCCAGCATCTCCTCCGCGGCGTCTTCTATCTGCTTCTCCTCGGGCCGCTCTGCACCCATGGCATGGTGGGAGGCTCCCGCTCTTCTCTTCATCTTCTTCTTCATCCTCTGCTCTTCTTCTTTTCTTCTCTTCTTCTCTTCTTCATTTTCTTCTCCAGGCTGCTCCGCATCCATGCTGGCATGGAGGGAGGCTCCCGCTGTGTGACGGAGTCTCCTTGTCTGACGGTTCTTAAATAACAGGGGGTGGGGCCACCCAGTGACCCCGCCCCCCTCTGACGCACGGTGACTTGACGGGACTTCCCTGTGACGTCACGGGGAATGCCACAGGGAAGTCCCATCATGTCCCGTGCGTCAGAGGGTGGCAGGGTCACCGGGTGGCCCTGCCCCCCGTTATTTAAGAACCGTCAGACGAGGAGACGCCGTCACACAGCGGGAGCCTCCCTCCATGCCAGCATGGATGCGGAGCGGCCCGGAGAAGAAAATGAAGAAGAGAAGAAGAGAAGAAGGAAGAAGAGAAGAGGATGAAGAAGAAGAAAAGAGCGGGAGCCTCCCCTCATGCCATGGGTGCGGAAAGGCCCGAGGAGAAGAAGATAGAAGACGCCGCGGAGGAGATGCTGGACGAGAACACCGGAGGAAGAACCAGAAGAGCCAGAAGAACCAGAAGAAGATGAAGGAAGATCGAAGAAAGAAGAAGCATTTAAATAAAGGAATTGTCAAAAACTGTCTCTTGTCATTTTTAACATTTTTGACAGTTTTTTAGTGAAATGGTAGGGGCAAGTACCCCCTTACCATTTCACACAGGGGGGGCCGGGATCTGGGGGTCCCCTTGTTAAAGGGGGCTTCCAGATTCCGATAAGCCCCCCCGCCCGCAGACCCCCACAACCACCGGCCAGGGTTGTGGGGATGAGGCCCTTGTCCTCATCAACATGGGGACAAGGTGTTTTGGGTGGCTACCCCAAAGCACCCTCCCAATGTTGAGGGCATGTGGCCTGGTACGGTTCAGGGGGAGGCGCACTCTCTTCTCCCCTCTTTTCCTGCGGCCTGCCAGGTTGCGTGCTCGGATAAGGGTTCTGGTATGGATTTTTGGGGGGACCACACGCCGTTTTTTTGTTTTTTTGGCGCGGGGTTCCCCTTAAAATCCATAAAACTTAAAACTTTTTTTTGCATTGATCCATGTCCCCTGGGGCAGGACCCAGGCCCCCAAACACTTTTTATGACAATAACTTGCATATAAGCCTTTAAAATTAGCACTTTTGATTTCTCCCATGGACTTTTAAAGGGTGTTCTGCGGCATTTGAATTTGCCGCGAACAATCCAAATTGTTCGCTGTTCGGCGAACTTGTGAACAGCCAATGTTCGAGTCGAACATGAGTTCGACTCGAACTCGAAGCTCATCCCTAGTCCAGACAAGGTCCTAGACCTGCTAGCAACAGATCGGCCTATTCCTCTAGAAAGGAAGACACTGAATCTGACTCTTCTACTTCTTCCACATTCACGCGTCCTACCCCCACACCACCCACTCTGGCACGTTTCAATTCCAACCTAGGTGCACGAAAAAGAGGCATTAATGGCAATCAAACTTTTACCCCACACCCCAAAAAAAGGCCTGATGATTCCAGTAGACACACTTCGCTTTCTTCTAAACATCAACACGATCAATTACAGAGTCACATTGTTGATGGCTCTTTTGTTGCTCACCCCACTTCACACCTGGGCCCAATAGCAGCCCAGGCATTGAATCTACTTAGACAAAGAAAAAAATCTTGCGAGCCACAATAATCCTATGCTTAATGAATCAGCAGCAGAATAGAAAAGTTATATATTACAGGTATATCACAGAGGAATATCCAGCAGCAGACGCAGCTCACGTACTCATAAACGTGCATAAACCATAATGTGAAAGAAATTGCGTTGCGCTAGATAAATATACTGCAGAGGAAAGATCCTACAAACTTAAATTATCATCCATTATACATAAATATGCTGAAAAAAATTTTTTTTAAATATACCAAAAAACTCCTGTGAAAATAAATATATATAGTATCACTTCTGTGCAATGTGCATAAGTATGCACCTATAAACAATCAATAAAAGTGCATATAGTGCAAAAAGAAATATATATACAATAGTGCATAAAAAATTCAACGGTGACTGCAGACAAAAAGCATGTAATACTTCAATAAACGTGCAACATGCAAAAACGCAGAAAAAAAGGCTATATAAAAGTTCTTATATAAGTGTCCCAAAATTGTAACTAAAGAGTGTTTCCGTGTCCATAAATCTCCATAGGGTTTCCAGGTGTTCCAATGTGCCAAATTCAAGTGCTCTGAATAATAATATTGTGCCACAGTGCCCCCCCACAGTGGTTGCGCTCACCTCAGAGCGTGTGACACAGCTGTTACCTTGTGTCAAAACACGCTGTGTAGCCACCCCCTGGGCTGTATGGGAAACGCTAATCGATCTCCACTCTGGGTCACTCAGGCTCCATGGATGTTAATCATAAGGACAAAAAAGAAACTATATAGTGTAATTCCACTAAACCACTTTGTTCCGACCAAACAACTTTCCCACAAAGGGTTACTCACATTTAGTGGGTGCTGTTGTGCACCAGACAATACAAAGCTCCAAAAGGGTATATTATGTGGTCTGCCGCGGGGTATGCGCTTCTCCCAGCTCAGCTGTTTCTCTAATCCGTTGTAAGCTGCTCGCTCCGTCCTGGCCCCTCCCCTACGCGTGTTCGACACAGGGAGTCACGTGTCTTCATCAGGGGGATATGATTGGACGGGCGCTCTATCTCTTAAATACTCTCCCGGCGGCCATTTTCCCTAGGATCTCGGACTGCTCATCAACAAGCTCCTTTCCTCTATCTAATATATCACGTTTAGACATAGCTCAAACGAGGGACATAGTATCTCAAAAACCATCCACCGCAAATACGATTTGAACTTAGCTCAATCCAGGACGGAGTTTGGGAGAGCAACATACCACACAGCATCCCACTATAACAAATAATTACAACAAATAATAACATATATAATAGGTGGTCCTATCATAGTACCATAATCTAAACCCATTAAAATCGTGTATTTATTAAATATATAAAAAGTATAATTTTTTTTTAGCATACATATCCCCTGGAGACCAAATATCCATAATGCCATTAAAGGTTTCTTTACTCTCTATACCTGGGTTTATTTAACTTATATTCTATATATTTTTTAAAATTATAATAGCAATTTTTTTATTAAGTATTTGTTATTTTTATTTTTATTTTTATTTTTATTTTTATTTATATTTTTTTTTTTTTTTTTTTTTTTTTATTTCTATTTTTATATATTGTATTTAATTTCTTTTGCAATATATATATATATTTATTTATATATTTTTTATATATATATGTTTCTACATATATATGTGTACATATATATATATATATTTCTTTTACCTACATTTTTTTTATCTAATATGTATCCCTGAGAGTCCTCCCCCGTAGAGGTGCATATATATTTTTATATTTTTTATTTTTTATATAATATAGTTTTTAATTAGGTAAAAAAGTGTCACTATGGTAGATGGTTTTAAAATAAATTTAAAAATATACTTTTTTTATATATTTAATAAATACACGATTTTAATGGGTTTAGATTATGGTACTATGATAGGACCACCTATTATATATGTTATTATTTGTTGTAATTATTTGTTATAGTGGGATGCTGTGTGGTATGTTGCTCTCCCAAACTCCGTCCTGGATTGAGCTAAGTTCAAATCGTATTTGCGGTGGATGGTTTTTGAGATACTATGTCCCTCGTTTGAGCTATGTCTAAACGTGATATATTAGATAGAGGAAAGGAGCTTGTTGATGAGCAGTCCGAGATCCTAGGGAAAATGGCCGCCGGGAGAGTATTTAAGAGATAGAGCGCCCGTCCAATCATATCCCCCTGATGAAGACACGTGACTCCCTGTGTCGAACACGCGTAGGGGAGGGGCCAGGACGGAGCGAGCAGCTTACAACGGATTAGAGAAACAGCTGAGCTGGGAGAAGCGCATACCCCGCGGCAGACCACATAATATACCCTTTTGGAGCTTTGTATTGTCTGGTGCACAACAGCACCCACTAAATGTGAGTAACCCTTTGTGGGAAAGTTGTTTGGTCGGAATAAAGTGGTTTAGTGGAATTACACTATATAGTTTCTTTTTTGTCCTTATGATTAACATCCATGGAGCCTGAGTGACCCAGAGTGGAGATCGATTAGCGTTTCCCATACAGCCCAGGGGGTGGCTACACAGCGTGTTTTGACACAAGGTAACAGCTGTGTCACACGCTCTGAGGTGAGCGCAACCACTGTGGGGGGGCACTGTGGCACAATATTATTATTCAGAGCACTTGAATTTGGCACATTGGAACACCTGGAAACCCTATGGAGATTTATGGACACGGAAACACTCTTTAGTTACAATTTTGGGACACTTATATAAGAACTTTTATATAGCCTTTTTTTCTGCGTTTTTGCATGTTGCACGTTTATTGAAGTATTACATGCTTTTTGTCTGCAGTCACCGTTGAATTTTTTATGCACTATTGTATATATATTTCTTTTTGCACTATATGCACTTTTATTGATTGTTTATAGGTGCATACTTATGCACATTGCACAGAAGTGATACTATATATATTTATTTTCACAGGAGTTTTTTGGTATATTTAAAAAAAATTTTTTTCAGCATATTTATGTATAATGGATGATAATTTAAGTTTGTAGGATCTTTCCTCTGCAGTATATTTATCTAGCGCAACGCAATTTCTTTCACATTATTGAATCTACTTAGTCACAATTCAACCAATGTACCTTTATCCACCATGAACCCTAGTTTGGCTGGACAATTGACTATTGACAATTCTGCAGCGCATTCACTACTAAACCCGTCACTGTTATTACCTAACCCTATGACACCTTTTGTCAATACCAAGTAGACAAAGCACACTTGATTCACATCTGGCACCTACTGGATCACAAGCTTAAAATTTTGCCCCCGTAGTGACGCCCAATCTTCACACGTAGAAACAACCATCATTAATCTTACCCTATATACTTTTTCAGAGGCCGATCTCGACCTCCTAAGATATGAACTAAGCTTTTGTCCCACTTTCAAGTTGGATAAATATGACACTATAAAAGATCTCTACCTATTCTCTAGGGAACTAACATACAAATATCTATTCGATCATGATCGAATATGTTTCAGGCAAGAGAGGGACCTCTCTGAAAGTATAAAACACTTTACTATGGACGAGTTCCGGGCATTCAGAGACCTCATCCTCCTTTTGGAGGAGAGAGATACTTCTGAACCCCAAACACCCACTGTGGAGGTTGCTACACCGCCACCTCCTTCGGTACCTCTATCTAGCAACAAATTCAGATCTAAATCAAATAAATTCCCTGACTTAAAGAGGAGTTCCACCCAGGGGGGCCATTAAAAAAAAAAAAAATTAAAAGTCAGCAGCTACAAATACTGCAGCTGCTGACTTTTAATTGGACACTCACCTGTCCCTGGGTCCAGCGGTGCGGGGGATCGAAGCCCCGCTCGTCCCCCCCCCTCCGCTCGTCGGCGCCGGCATTTCAACTGTGGGCGCCGGGCTGTGGCTTCACAGCCTGGCACCCACTGCGCATGCGCGAGCGGCGCCGAGCGCCGTGATTGGCCGCTCAATCACCTGGGACCTGCAATGGGTCCCAGATGATTGACAGGAGGGAGGGAGAAGAGCCGAGCCCTTCCTGTGCCAGGGGGAAGTGATGTCACCAGCCCAGGCAGACGAAGGGGCAGATTACGAGGGACCACCTAGCAACAGGCATTTAGAGGTAAGTAAAAAAAAAAAAAATATACAAATGTTTTTTTTGTTTTTTTTTTTTAGAATTTTTTAGGTATGTTTTTTTTTTGGGTGGAACCCCACTTTAACTACCAACCCCCACATTTGGGCTTTTTTTATATCTACCATTAGTAATATGAAACACCTGGTATTGGACCCAGCTTCTCACAATTTATAATTTCAACAAATACAATCCATTGGCAAAATGAAAAGGAAAAATACTGCACTGTGAGCCTGCAACCTAGCAGCCAGCACGGCTGTAGACAAAAAGCTGAAAATGTGAAAAAATAAACAAGTGCAGCTCTGTGGTTGCAAAAGAACAATAAACATAAATGTAACATAAATGTAACATAGATTAGATGTACATAAAGGTGAATTAAACATAAACACAACAAAGTGACAAAAACTCATACATAGTGAAATGTGAGTCCAACTGAAAATATGTTCTTGACAATGTGCTAGTATGGTGATTACACCACAAACAGAGTCCAAAGCAAGGAAAAAATTAAATAACAAATAAAGTCCAAATGAATGTGCAATCCAATATACATATGAGAAATTCCAAGCTCCAGTGAAGATCTTGAAGTGAGAGAATGGACAGAGGCACCACCACCGTGAATAGGGGGAGGCTTACCAGATCATATTGACCTGGAGGGGCATATACCACCCAAGTCAAAAAGACTTGTTAGGTTAAATACACCTAATGAGGACAGCAGGTCCTGGAACCCGGTCAATCAATCAGCATTAGACCATCACTGGATAGTAACTGAAGGCTCCAAACGTCAGGAGGAGGGTGGAAACTTGGGGAGATGCAGACTAGAATACTGCAATCACTGAGCAGCAAATGAGATCACCTGCGATGTATTTCTGTTATCTTGCAAACCTGGTCTGTTAGTAACAAGACACACTTGACCTTCTCAAACATATTGAGGGGCTTGCGGTCCCTCCTGACGTCCTGCTCTTGACTTTGGATGTGGAGGCACTTTTCTCCAAAAATCCCTCACGAGCTGGGCGTCAGGATGGTACGCACCTTCTTAGAGAACAGGACCACCATCTTTGGACTTTTGATGAATTTCTTCTGAAACTACTTTCCTTTATCTTAACACACAATTGGTTCATGTTTAATGGCTCCCACTACCTCCAGGTGCAGGGCGTGGCCATGGGCATGTGCTGTGCCCCGGCCTACGCCAATCTGTACCTGGGGGGTTGGGAGCGTAATATTTTTCCATGGGAATGTATGATTAGCCACACCGGCCATGTGTTGGTGTGGCTTAGATACATTGATGATATTTTTATCATCTGGAATGGTACACAACAAGCTTTGGATGACTTTGTCATACTCCTCAATAACAACACCTAAATTTGAAATTTATGGTGAAATCTGATTCACGTAAAATTTCTTTTCTTGAGCTCTTGATTTTTAAAGACTACAGCAATTGTCTGGCCACTACATTATATCGCAAGGAGACAGCTGGCAATAGTATTCTCCATGTGTCGAGTGCTCATCCTGCCACATTGGTCCGTATTATTCCTCCTATACGCTCAGTACATCAGAAGAAACTGTACTAGAGACTGTGACTTTAAGTACCACGCTGATCTTTTGAGGAAACATCTCCTCCAGCGTGGTTACTCAAAGTCATTACTGCGTAAAGCTTACAATAAGGCATACCAGCAGCCGAGAAATACACCACTACTTAATACCAGGACTAAACCGGAACTTGTTTCCACTGTGAAATTTATCACACAATATTCATACCAACAACATCAATTAAGGGATATATTGGCCAAAAACTGGCATATTCTATATGATGATCCAACTTTGAATAAATATTTTTCTGACCATCCTGAAATAGTTTTTAAACGGGCCATGTCCCTACGTGACAAAATTACCAACAGTCACTACATTCCTCCTCACGGACATAATATTCAGGCAGAAGGCATCTTTAAATGTGCCCATTGTGTGTTTTGCCCTTGGATACTGACAGGTTCTAGATTCACCTTACCCAATGGTGAATTGTTTTACCCCCGTTTTCGAGCAGACTGTAGTACCCAAGGTGTCAGATACCTCATGTATTGCAAGTGTGGTTTATTTTATGTCGGAAAGACTATCCATCAATTGCGCCAAAGAATAAATGACCATATCTACTCCTCTGCTAATTGGATGATTAGTCCTGTTAGTAGACATCTAGATTTACACCACAGATTTGATACTTCTTTTGTTACTTTCACAGTTTTGGCAGTGGTGCGGCGAGACCCTAAAGGCGGTGACTGGGATAGAAGGATGCTACAGCACGAAACGAAGTGGATTGAACGCCTCAATGCCACATATTGGCCTGGCATTAATGAAGTACAATCATTTAAATCATTCTTGTAACGTTAATGGCTTATTTGCCTAAATTCCTTTGCTATCATCACTTTATTCACTAACCATCTGGATTTCTGTGGCTGTGTATCCTTCAGTCCCGGTTTGTCCCTCTAGGTTGTCCTCCTTTGCCATCCGCAGGCCCTTATACTGATTTATTTGCTCTTTTCCTTTCTTTCTGCCACCTTTCAGATTGATGTAATTAAAATACATGTATTTTGTGGTATTATTTGGGTCATCTTTATGTATGCATAGCCCTATGACCAGTATATATGTTGGTTATTTTTTCTATATAGATATACCTAATTTAATACTTATGTTATTGTTTGTTTTATGTTAATGAAATTACTGTTCATATTGTTTATTTTTTGTCTCTAGGCTACCACGACCATCTACCCCCTGGCATTGGTCTGATTTGATTCATGTGGGACATCGTTTGCTCTGGATTTCATGTGCAGCTGGGTAGCCGCACTTGTCCTCATTGGACATCCTTGTGGCAATTTGGCGCACTAGTATTGAGTTAGCTATTTTCCCTTCCCCCTTCTCCTCTTTCCATCTCTGTGGTTACTCCCTTTTTTCCCCTTTTCTGATTGCTATTCCATCCAATCACATTAGCTCTGACCATCTGCTTGTGCACCGTTTTCCCCAGTGCAGGTTTTGGAGTCCACCCTAGGGGGAGCTTTCAGTCCTGGGCTCCATAGTGTGACGCTCTTCCATCGCGATCTCGCTTGTTGCCGTCGTTTTTTGTACTGCGCATGCACGATCGCGGTGGTATTGCATGCGCACACACTCCTGGCCGAGTCAGGTGGTGCAGAAGTCAATACCGCAGACCTGACTGGGACGTGCATATAAGGCTGTTTCATTCAGCCTTATATCACGGCCAGCACACCCACCCACCATTTTTATGCTGTGGACCCGTTTATTCGTTAATACATTTTATACGGTATGACACCTCTGTTTTACTTTAGTCTAAAGTGTATGATTCCCTTCTTTTCTCTATAAATATTCATTATTGTCTTGTTTTAGATGGTGTGCAAACCAAGCCTGCTGGCTTTGGTTTCAGTTTGAATACAAATCCATACTACCTCTTCTATATCCTCTTTAAAATTTGGATCTAATATCTGTGCTGTCGGATCGTTCTGGCTTGTGCTATATACTTCATTACTAAAGCTATAGGTGAGACTATTATTTTTCAAATAGGGGTTTCATTCTCCTAAATAATCTTATATACCTTTTTATTGCTTTAATCCAGTATATATTCTCAAACATTTTTACAATACATAATCTTTGTAGGTGGCTCATCTGCTGTCTATTACTTTTCAGTTTTAAACAACTTCTATTATTAACATTTACTGAAATCTAGTCATCTATATTCTATATAAATGTATGATTAGCTATATATATCTTTTACTCTTTTAGATATATCATCACGGGTCCTCTGGTGCATGTGGTGCTTGCTGTTTACCTCATTTACATTTATATTGGCTATACTATCTATACAGTGCTATATTGCACTGTTATTGTTGCATGGTACCTTTATTCTGCTATACTTCCTTACTACTCCCACTGGGCACGTCCCCACGTGTATCCATTGCATCACTTGCATGTCCTGTTCCTGGTCCTTTTGGATTGATGCCATGGGGTCTTTTTGGTTCCTTGAGATATATATCTTTTATTATTAAATGTACGCTATTATTTTAATTATTGACTGCCTCTTTTTCCTCTCTTAGAAATTACCCAGCTCCTGAAGAAGCCTTTTTTCGCAAAACATGTAGAGCTATTGTTTTATGTTATTACTCAGTATAGATTCAAATGTCTTTTACGACATGTTTTTGATGTGTTTGATCCAAATTGGAGAGGTTTAGTCATCACTGCATTGGGCAGTATTTTAAACATGTTTTATGTAATGTATATGCAGTAAAATTTACTTTTTTTTTCTATAATTGGTGCCTCTAAAGTCCATTTTTTATGTGCTTTATTCAAATTACTATTACTTAGGACGTGGCACTGCGCTACTTTAGGCTCCCACAGATCCATCCTGTGTTAGAGCTTCTCTAGCTTGTTTGATTCATCCTCTCACGTCAGCATCCAGAAACTGATGGTCCTCTTTCTGAAGATCACTGGATCTGTCACATTCTCTCTGGAACACAGCCTCAATCTCCCTGGAATACAGTCACAGTCTCTCTGGCAGCAGTACACAGTCTCTCTTTAACATTGGCACAGGCAGCAACCTTGCAACAGTGGTACAGCATCATGTGTTTTTGAGGGTCTTTAAAACACTTATTCCAGATACACAGCAACTACCCCAGCAGCTCTATCCTGGCACACAAAACCTAACAATTATTTCCAGGGCACACAAAAGCACCTGATAGCAGCAGCAATTACAGCATGGCCCCTTTACACAGGCTCCCAATGGCTTGTGGCTCTCTGTCTCTAGGTACCCCTGGCTATCTCCCCATGCAGCCACCCGCAGACACAGTGGCAGCAGCTGTCAATCCTTCTCTGGGCTCCCTGGCAACGCAGTCACCCTCATACAGCCCCCAGAACCCACCCCCCACCCTACTCATGGGTCCTGGCCAAACTCTACTTCATACAGACGTTGGGAAAACCTTATCTGTCCCAGCTGAATGGCAGTCAGTAGCAGCTCTCCTGCACTTAGGAGTTTATTGCCAATTAGGAGTCCTCCTTTGCTACTTAGTCAGGGCAGGTCCTCTTCAGCTGCCATCAGTCATCACAGCTGTATTATCAATCACAGGGTGTATTCTCCTCCTATTTCTCTCTTCCTGGTCTGTCACTCACCAGGGGGGAGGAAAAAAACTCTCTGCAGCGTTTTAGAAAGAGCTGGAAGAATTTAAAGGGTCCATCTGGTGCTACATAAGAAGCAGCAGGAAAGGTGCAGAAAGCATAGACCCACAGAAAATAGATGCTTGTATTGCAGATCCTCAGGCATAGCTTTCTCTTCAGCACAGAAGAGCACAGTCAGAAGCACATTTAATGACTTCACCAAATCTATAATCCAAATATCATGAGAGTTAAGCTGGGTATAAACATATTGGTATGTGTGTACTCAACTCTGCTCAACAGAAGCTGGTCTAATTACCACTTTTTTGTAGAACAGTCATGCTGGAAAACCAGCATTTTATCAGCGCTTGCATCCAATAGCTGCAGCACTAATCTGTGTATCCTGACAGGGGGAAGAACCTGCATCTACATCATTTGTGTTGATACAGAGATCTGTGAGTTGTTTTCAATCAACTGCTGGTTGAATAATAAAACAAAAAACCTCAATGTGTACACTCAGCTTAACAGTCCAAAGCGCAATGACTGAATTAAAAACATGAAGTAATTTAGGATACTACTTAGGCACATTTAACACCAACACATTTCTAGCTGCTCCCTATAAGATGGCAATCTGTACTTTATCAGTTCATGTCCAAGTTAAAATTAAATCATGTTTTGGTTATTGATGCCTAGATTTTCCTTAACTGCTTCAGATCCACGATATAGTCGAATGACAGCTACAGCGCGCATCTACATTGACAGGAGCATTTCTATTGACGTCCTCCCCTTTCCACGCTCCCCGTGTGCTCTCGTGAGCGCGCATCTGGGAAAATCTGTGTTGGCCTTGTCCCTTGGCCAATCACAGCAGCCGTTTACAGCGTGATTGGCGTGGCCAATGAGAGATGATCTCAAATGTAAACATATGAGATCATCTCTCACTGCCGGCTCTCCCTCCTCACACAGAGACCAAGTGTGAAACAGGAGAGCTTCTGTGCTGAATCGTGAGTCATCTAACAGTAAAAAAAAAAACAGTGTGCCCAAACAGTGCCCAAGTGACAATTAGCATCTATAGCTAGTGCCCATCTGTGCCATCAGTCCCCATCTGTGCCCGTCTGTGCCGCCTCAGTGCGTATCTGTGCAATCAGTGCACATCTGTGCCGCCTCATCAGTGCCCATCTGTGCAATCAATCAGTGCACATCTGTGCCGCCTCATAAGTGCCCATCTGTGCTGCCTCAACAGTGCCCATCTGTGCCACCTCAACAGTGCCCATCTGTGCCACCTCAACAATGCCCATCTGTTTTTTTTTAAAGATACGTTTATTGCATTTTTTTTTTCAGACATACAAAGACAAAACAAAAGGACCTAGTAAGGTCCAACATAAAGAGCTAAGATACAGAATGCTCTAGTCTTAGATCAAAACAATAGTTGGTTAATACATCCATTAGGCATTATGTTAGAAAACAAGTTAGATCATATACAGTGTTAAACTCTATAGACAGGTATTCCAGCCACAGTCAGTGTAATTGTAAGAGAGTGTACCTATATTACAGGACAAGCTGCTTCAGGCTTATTCTTATCACGCCAGTACAGGGGAGAGGGTCAGGGGGCTAGCCAGCCACCTGCCCCAGATTTTATGGAATGCCTTTGGTCTTTTACGGATATCAAAAGTGAGTTTATAAAGCGGAAGAGCTTCATTAACCAGTTTCAACCATAGTCCCCTAGTTGGGGTTGCCGCCCCCTTCCAGGTCAATAAAATGGATTTCTTGGCATAGAAATATAGGATACAAAGCAGTTGTTTGACCCGGGAAGGGACAGGCAAATCACCAAAGATACCCAGAAGGCAGTTCTTGGGGTGAACTATGTTGGGAAGTCCCAATGCCGAAGAGAGAAAGAAGCCTATGTTCCGCCAGTAGTCCTGTATTACAGGGCAATTCCAAAAACAGTGAAGGAAATCCGCCATTTGTCCACAACCCCGAAAGCATTCAGCAGAGGACAATATGCCCATTTTGTGCATTTTGGCCAGTTTAAGGCGCGATTGGTGAAAAATCTTTATTTGAATCACCCTGCCTCTGGAGGATATAACAGAAGCCTTAAAAGTGTCACTGAATTCCGACTAGTCATCTTCCATGATGGAGATATCTAGAGATTCCCACTTCCGTTGTGCTATTTTAAATCTAGGGTTAGAGTCCGTCACCAGAGCTGCATAGTAAGTAGAAATAGGTTTCGTCTGATCTGGGGATCTTAGAATTTTTTCCAGGTCGGGAGTTTTAAGCGGATTGTCCAGGGAACCGAACTGTGCTCGCACAGCATGCCTAAGTTGGTAATAAAAGAACAAATAAGTACGCGGTAAGTCAAAATCTAATCTCATCTGTGAGAAGGATTTAAATCCCTGAGGGGTGTAGATGTGGCATAGCTATTTAATTCCCTTGGAAGTCCATCTTTAAAGGTCAGGTATGGAGTTTAGTTCCGGAAGCGTCGGATTAAACCAAAGTGGACTATTGGGGGAAGTTAACCATGAGTCAGTAGTATGTTTAAGCATTACAGTTTTAAACAGGGATAAGGAAGTACGTAATATAGCCATCCCAGGTCCTGGCAGTGTACATCCTCGATAAATGATATTATGTAGTGTTTCAAATGAGGAAGCTATGGCCCCTTCAGTGGTGGTACATGCATTATTTGAATTAGGAAGCAGCCAGTCATGAATATTGACCAATTGAGTTGCCTGATAATAAAGATAAAAGTCAGGGAGAGCTAACCCCGCTAGTTGAGACGGGAGACGAAGCGTCTCCAGTGCCACCCGAGGTGGCCTACCGTTCCAAAGGAGCGCAATACATATAGAGTCGATACTCCTAAAAATTGTTTTGGGGATTTTACAAGGGGAGTTAGCCAGGACATATAGCAGCTTAGGCAAATATATCATCTTGAGGACGTTAGCCCGTCCCATCAGGTCTAGAGGCAAGTCTCTCCATTGTTTGGTTTGAGTCAGTAATTGATGCAGTAATGGGCTTAGGTTATTAGTTATATAGAGGGACAGTGGCAATTGTATCTCAACTCCTAGGTACATAAAGGAGGTAGTTATTTGTAGTCTAGAATCTGAGTGGGTCTGTGCATTGCAAGCTTGGTCTAGGGGAAAAATAATGGACTTGTCCCAATTCACTCGGAAACCGGAAAAGTCTCCAAAGGTGGTTACAGTAGTTAACAGATTAGTGAGTGAGTCCTGGGCGTCTGCTAGGTAAACTAATGTGTCATCCGCATAAAGAGAAATTCTTTCCTCTATGCCATTAATGGGTAAACCGCTGATCATTGAGGAGTTACGAATCTGGACCGCCAGGGGCTCCATAGCCAATGCAAATAGGAGGGTGATAATGGGCAACCCTGCCTGGTGCCCCTGGTGATCCGGAAGGATTCAGTAATCTGCAAATTTTTTTTTTTTTTAACCACTTCAGTGAACCTTTTCTGAGAGGCTTTTTTCAACTTTACAGTTCAACTTCATCCTTACTCGTTTTCACATCATTGTGGCATTTTTATAATTCTCATATTTTTTTTTTTAATCTCTTTTGAATTTTAATAGCTCTGTTACTTCGTATTACACCAAATAGGGCCTCACTTCAGCTTCATTAACACACATACAAAACATAATTACCCCCAATATACCCAACCCCTCGCTCCCCCCCTCCCAGAACACTCCGCCCTCCCTTTCCCTCCCTCAACTAATATTTACTCCTACCGGTTCTAATCTTTTCTTATCCCTACCTCTTATGCTGCGACAAATTTCCCGTCTTTTGTGAGGCCATACTTCTTTTTTTCTTTATTGACCCATCACCTCGGCGCACCTAATCGAGTACTTATACACTACCCATCCCCTCCATTTCTCTTCATATTCTTCCATTCCCGTCCCCTCGCTAAACCTTAAATACTCGAGGTTATGGGTTTCGTTGATTTTATTAAACCACTCCTGCAGCTTAGGTCTCCTTTTTTCCTGCCAATGTTTGGGAATAAAAAAGGAAGGTTTCCCCACATTGGGGTTTTTAGGCAGCACAAGGACAAAATGTAGTCAAAATTGTATGAAAAAATATAACACTTTTATTGGATAATAATATATATATCATCAGAGTTAAAAACAATGAGCTCCAGTGGGAATTATCTAAAAGAATGATTTGACTGAACATACAAAAGCAGACATTTGTTCATAGCAATATTTATGTCATGAACATTAAACTGACGCGTTTCAACCCCTATGACTGGGGTCTTCTTCAGAGGATCGGTCTGCTGGGAAGAACATGAAAGTAGAGTTGATATACATATACATGTTCTATTCATAAAAATATATAACATGAGCTACATTGATTGTGCAGTACATCAGTATAGTATAGTTACCAAATAGGAGTATGTCCAATGAAAAACATAGATTCCCACATAGAGGTCCCTTTAAAAATTTAAAGTGCTTTGTCCTCTTCTCCAGAGGGGGATTCCAACCTCCTCTACCGCCGCCACAGCCCAGACCAGGATGGTGAGAGACAACGTGGCTTACGAGAGGCCACACTTTTGAGCACCGCTCGCCAAAGCGGACAACCAACCGGAGAGCACCAAATTACCTGTGATGGAGATTGGCAAGGGAAAAGTAATAACTAAGAGACCCGTATAAGGATAATTGGGTTTGATCTATGGGCTAAAGGAGCCTCTAAGATATCAAAGACTTTATAGGTATGATATATATGGCCCAAACCAGCTGGGGAGTTCTGAACCATATTTTTGGGTATATGTTTAGAGGAGATTACCATATAGGGGAACAAATGTGGTAAGGGCAATAAATATTGTACCTGTACTGGAAAGAGAAAAAGAAATAGTGGTGGCAAAGTCAGAAAAATAAGAGAGAGGGAGTGAGACAGTGAGATGGGACCATATGTGCAGGTGTGGTGATACGTAAAAAAGAAGTGTGTGAGGTGCAAATGAGTGCCAGTGAGTAGAAGAGGGAGGAGAAAAAGGGGGGGGGACGGGGAGGGGGGTGGGGGAAAGAAGGAGGGGAAAAAAAAAGGGAGGGTAAAAAAAGGGGGGGGGGAGGGGGGTTGGGGAAGGGAAGGGGGGGGAGAAGGGAAGGGGGGGGAGAAGGGATGGGAAGGGAGGAAAAGAAGGATATGAGAGAAGGTGATGTAACAAACTAATGTATTATCATTACCTCAAAAGAGTGCTAAATGGCACATGTGGATGCATCAAGTTGTCCCATATATCTAAACTGTTGCCTATTGGCCAACGCGGGATTGGTCATAGGCTGTATAGGACTCAGGTGACAGTATCCAAAAGCTGAGTCAACCAGTCTAGAAGTAAGCAAAATATATAATTGTAAGGGGTATAGCCACATATATTATAAGTGGTCAAAAAATATATTATCAATCATAGGGATCGGTGACCCCAATTATTTGGGGCAACACGATGCTATACAACACATGGCTAAAAAAGTGTACTTACTGTGTGATAGACGCAAGGAACGGCAGGAATAGTGACAGGCAGCGGGGTGTGTTTGCAGTTCACCAGACAGGAGGAGATTGAACACATATATCAAAGGTAAGCTTTTATACCCATGGTTAGATGGGCGTGTATACCTTGCCTCTTATCTCTCCAGGTGTACGCAATCCGGTGATGGTCACATGGCGGGCGGCAAGGCGGCCAACATGGCAGCCTGGTGTGGTCTCCCCGGCGTTCTGGAAGAGCAACGCTCCGAGTTCTCGTCATCCTCGTCGAAATCTCGCGATGTCTATGACGTCACGACGCTCGCGCGGGGCCCCGCGCATGCGCGGTGACGAAAGGCATCCGAGGATGTTCCGGAATGCCGCCGGCAAGGAGAAAGAGATTCCCAGTGCGGCGCCCGGTGGCCAGCCCAGCGTCCAAAGGGAAAAACCATGGGGGGGGAGAATCCCTGCGCTTGGTTTAAAGGGGTCTGTGATCCAAGTTTTTGATGTCCTAGTGATGAATTTGGGTATATTTTGGGTGCTGAAATATTTGATGACGGATCTATTTCATTCATAGCTGCGTTCGTTATGTCAGATTTGGGTCCGACATGTTTCACTTCACCTGTATGGACCCCCAGGTTAGGCTCCAAATTAGCCTCTATGGTCCGTTTTTTACTTTCTTGTTCTGGGGAGCCCTTGTTGTTGCGGTTTCTCTTAAACTTACCGCGTTCCTTGGGTGTTTTTGAATTCTGATTGGTGTCAAGGTCTTTTTTGGGTTTCAAACTATTGCTATTCTGTTTCGGGTGTTGTTGTACCGCATATTGTTTATTTTTTAGGGAGTTTATTTGGGACTTGCTATTCCATCTGTATGCTCGTCCTTCAGAGAAGGCCGCATGATCCCTCCAAAACTTTGACTCCTTTTTCTGCAGCACATTCCTATTATAGGTCGACAGGCCATTCCGAAGATTTGCCTGTAGATCCGAATAAAGGGTGTGCTGCATAAAGGGTCTCAAAGAGGTGTCTATGCTGTCAATCTCCTTATCTAATGATACCATTTGTTTGTTGTATTCCCTGGTGAGAATGGCCATCATTTCCTGGGAACAGGCATTTAGATTGGCCTCCCATTCACTTTTGCATTCAGCACTAATCTGGTCCAAATTGGGAAATATTTGGATCCGTAGACCTAAAGGATTAATTTTATCTTCTTTATATCTATTTAAAGTTTTAATATGCCAAAATAGTGCTGATTTTTTCTCAAGTGTTCTATTGAGTTTGTGAAAAAGGGATGAGATTTGGGTTTTTGCTCTGTCCCCTTGTTCAAAGTCTGTTTCGTAGCCTGACATTAGATTTACCCATTCTGTACCTTGAAAATGACTCATATTGACAACAAAAACAAAATACACTCGGAGAGGACGAGGGCCTCGCCACATACTTAAGCTGTATACGTATGTGGCGACGATACATCGATGATGTCCTCCTAGTCTGGGAGGGACCTGAGGAATCACTATTGAAGTTCTTTGACCACATCAATCATAATGAACGCAATCTTAAGTTCACTATGACTTATGATCGCGATCAAATAAACTTTCTGGATGTGCAGCTAAGACGTACTTCTGAGAATTTCATCTCTAGCACCCTATTTCGGAAAAGCACCGCAGGAAACACCATCCTCCATGCGGATAGCTTTCACCCTATAGGTTTGAAGAGGTTTACGCAGGAATTGTTCCGATGAGGTCCTCTTCAAACAGGAAGCACAGAAGTTACAAATAAGACTACTAGCACGTGGTTACAGCCGCTCAACCCTACGCAAAGCGTACAATCGCGCAGCTGCACAATCCAGACACACACTGCTTTTTGGGGAAAGGGCCAGGGGCGACCCTGGTACGGATCACACTAGGGTGATCATGCGTTTCTCCAAACAACAAAATGAGATCAGAAACATTATCCGTAAGCACTGGCCTATACTCCGAGATGACCCTAAAGTTAGTAGGTTCATTGCAGATACCCCCTCAATTACTTTTAGACGAGCAACCTCATTAAAGGATAAATTAGTTCAGAGTGAGTTCAAAACGGCACAGAGGAGACGTAGGCATTGTTCCATCCTGGAATCTTTCCCTTGTGGACACTGCTCTTGCTGCCCATATATAAGACGCGAAAAGACCTTTCTCCTCCCAAATGGGACAACTTTCAAACCGTCACATTTTACCAACTGTCAAACACGTGGCGTAGTGTACCTTATGTCTTGCGAATGTGGAGCACACTACGTCGGAAAGACTAAACAAGAGTTTCACCAGCGCATATCTAAACACATTTACCATATGCAAATTGGTAACCCGTATGTGCCCCTTGGGAGACACGTGATGGAAATTCACAACTACAGAATGCCCATAGTATCCTTCGCCGCTCTCGACCATATTCATATACCAGTGCGAGGCGGCGACTGGAATAAAATTCTTTTGCAGCATGAGCAGAGGTGGATTTTTAAATTAAATTCCACCTTGTTCCCAGGATTGAACGAAGCCATCTCTTTTGCTCCATTCTTAAAAGGCTTTGTCTCTGGCAAAACACAATAATCATGTCCCCCCTGTATTTGGCTACAATATAGTCTAAAGTAATAGAGAATTTTTGATATTAGTGACTATGTCCTGTTCCCCCTCTGCATTTCTAACTGCTCCCCTTTTCCCTGATGTTGATCCAGTGACATCTGCTATCACATTTCATCGATTTGTTTTTGTTTTTCTCTTTATTTTATTCTCAACTGACGGGGTAAAATTATCTATACATGTGATTGAATTGTCCCTTCTCTACTGAAGCTCCATACATGATTTTGTACACATAAGATATACAATAATGTTGTTTAATTTTAAACTGTGAAAAATGTAATTTGTACAATCTGCATCTGTTCTTCCCCTTTTTAAGTTGCTTTTTTCCACCACTGGGGGAGCTCTGGCACCCTCTCTGCTGTCATCTCCGGGGCGGGGGTGATTTATGACGTGGCTTCCCGTCAAGGCGAGGGGGGTGGGACGGGCCCACCCGCTGTTAGGCAGCCCCTCCCCCCCCATGGTTTTTCCCTTTGGACGCTCGGCTGGCCACCGGGCGCCGCACTGGGAATCTCTTTCTCCTTGCCGGCGGCATTCCGGAACATCCTCGGATGCCTTTCGTCACCGCGCATGCGCGGGGCCCCGCGCGAGCGTCATGACGTCATAGACATCGCGAGATTTCGGCGAGGATGACGAGAACTCGGAGCGTTGCTCTTCCGGAACGCCGGGGAGACCACACCAGGCTGCCATGTTGGCCGCCTTGCCGCCCGCCATGTGACCATCACCGGATTGCGTACACCTGGAGAGATAAGAGGCAAGGTATACACGCCCATCTAACCATGGGTATAAAAGCTTACATTTGATATATGTGTTCAATCTCCTCCTGTCTGGTGAACTGCAAACACACCCCGCTGCCTGTCACTATTCCTGCCGTTCCTTGCGTCTATCACACAGTAAGTACACTTTTTTAGCCATGTGTTGTATAGCATCGTGTTGCCCCAAATAATTGGGGTCACCGACCCCTATGATTGATAATATATTTTTTGACCACTTATAATATATGTGGCTATACCCCTTACAATTATATATTTTGCTTACTTCTAGACTGGTTGACTCAGCTTTTGGATAATATCACCTGAGTCCTATACAGCCTATGACTAATCCCGCGTTGGCCAATAGGCAACAGTTTAGATATATGGGACAACTTGATGCATCCACATGTGCCATTTAGCACTCTTTTGAGGTAATGATAATACATTAGTTTGTTACATCCCCTTCTCTCATATCCTTCTTTTCCTCCCTTCCCATCCCTTCTTCCCCCCCCTTCCCTTCCCCAACCCCCCTCCCCCCCCTTTTTTTCCCCTCCCTTTTTTTCCCCCCTCCTTCTTTCCCCCACCCCCCTCCCCGTCCCCGTCCCCTTTTTCTCCTCCCTCTTCTACTCACTGGCACTCATTTGCACCTCACACACTTCTTTTTTACGTATCACCACACCTGCACATATGGTCCCATCTCACTGTCTCACTCCCTCTCTCTTATTTTTCTGACTTTGCCACCACTATTTCTTTTTCTCTTTCCAGTACAGGTACAATATTTATTGCCCTTACCACATTTGTTCCCCTATATGGTAATCTCCTCTAAACATATACCCAAAAATATGGTTCAGAACTCCCCAGCTGGTTTGGGCCATATATATCATACCTATAAAGTCTTTGATATCTTAGAGGCTCCTTTAGCCCATAGATCAAACCCAATTATCCTTATACGGGTCTCTTAGTTATTACTTTTCCCTTGCCAATCTCCATCACAGGTAATTTGGTGCTCTCCGGTTGGTTGTCCGCTTTGGCGAGCGGTGCTCAAAAGTGTGGCCTCTCGTAAGCCACGTTGTCTCTCACCATCCTGGTCTGGGCTGTGGCGGCGGTAGAGGAGGTTGGAATCCCCCTCTGGAGAAGAGGACAAAGCACTTTAAATTTTTAAAGGGACCTCTATGTGGGAATCTATGTTTTTCATTGGACATACTCCTATTTGGTAACTATACTATACTGATGTACTGCACAATCAATGTAGCTCATGTTATATATTTTTATGAATAGAACATGTATATGTATATCAACTCTACTTTCATGTTCTTCCCAGCAGACCGATCCTCTGAAGAAGACCCCAGTCATAGGGGTTGAAACGCGTCAGGTTTAATGTTTATGACATAAATATTGCTATGAACAAATGTCTGCTTTTGTATGTTCAGTCAAATCATTCTTTTAGATAATTCCCACTGGAGCTCATTGTTTTTAACTCTGATGATATATATATTATTATCCAATAAAAGTGTTATATTTTTTCATACAATTTTGACTACATTTTGTTCTTGTGCTGCCTAAAAACCTTCCTTTTTTGCTCTAATTTCTAAGGGGTGAGCAGCAATCCTCTTTTTCCCCTCCCTAGTGTCCCCGCCATTTTTTTCGGAATGTTTGGGAATAAGGCTTATGGCCGCGTCCAACAATTGTGGTAGTAGTGTTCTCAAATACTTCCTAGTTGGCATTCTGCTCCCATGAAATAAGCATCCCCATGGGTCATCCGGTACTCCAATATTGGTTATTTCTTTAATAATTTGCCTAATCTCCCCCCAAAATTTTTTAATTTCCGGGCAGTGCCACCAAATATGCGCCATTGTTCCGATCTCTTTGTACCCCCGTCGACAATGTTGCGATGTTTCACTCTGGTACTTGTGTGCTCTGTCAGGGGTTATATACCATCTCGCCAGACACTAATGCCGCGTACACACGGTCGGACTTTTCGTCTACAAAAGTCCAACGGACGCTGACGGACTAAAGCTGGCTGGTAATCCGATCGTGTGTGGGCTTCTCCGGACTTTCAACATACTTTTTTAGCCTCAAATCCGACGTACTTTAGATTTGAAACATGCTTCAAATCTTTACTTCGTAACTACGACGGACCCCGAAATCCGCTCGTCTGTGTGCTAGTCCGACGGACAAAAAGCCACGCTAGGGCACCTATTGGCTACTGGCTATGAACTTCCTTATTTTAGTCCGGTGTACGTCATCATGTAAGAATTCGATGGACTTTTGTGTGATCGTGTGTAGGCAAGTCTGTTCGTTAGAAAGTCCGCCGCAAGTCCGTCGAAAGTCCGCCGAAAGTCTGCCGGAAGTCTGTCGGACAGGCTGTCTGACTTTTGTAGACGAAAAGTCCGACCGTGTGTACGCGGCATTATAGTTTAACTCTCTCGTCTTATGATTGACCGATGTGGCATATGTCCGCCTCAATATCTTCCCTATCTCAGGTTCTTTGAGCTGCGTACCCAGTTCCATCTCCCACTTCTTAATTTATGGCGGCATCTCGGATCCCAACAAATCTATTACCACTCTGTAAATTTTGGAAATGCCCCTCCTCCCTACTTTGTCAACACACAATTTCTCCAGGGGTCATAAATTTTTGTCTGATCTAACGGGTTGTGGGAGGGTTTCAATAAAGTGGTTTAATTGGCTATATCGCCATCGGTCTATAACCATAAGCTCCTCTTTATTTTTTAAATCATGGTATGTGCATATTTTACCCTGTTCCATCACATCTTTTAGTTGGGCTTCCTCCTGTAGGATCCATTTCCCAAACAATTCCTCGATCCCCAGTAAAAAGTATTCTGTATCCTTCAATGGGATTAAGGGTGAGTTGAACTCCCATTTCTCCCTTTTGTGCAGACTATCCCAGACTTTAAGTGCGCGTCTAGTGATATCGTGTGTGTCCGTGCTGAGTTTTCTATATTGTGGTGGGATCCATATTATCTTTCCCAGTGTAACTTTTGAAATCGTGCTATCCATTTTAACCCAACGTTTTTCCTTATTATTTTTTGCCCACTCTATTGTTCGTGATAATACAATTGCCTCATAATAACT
Organism: Lithobates septentrionalis; assembly: GCA_037952835.1. Taxonomy (NCBI): domain Eukaryota; kingdom Metazoa; phylum Chordata; class Amphibia; order Anura; family Ranidae; genus Lithobates; species Lithobates septentrionalis. The sequence continues at coordinate 7,221,699 of JBBDGP010000264.1, read as the reverse complement.
TTTGATGTCCGGAGCCCCCCACCCCCCTTCTCCTTATCTTTTTTCAATTGTGCAAAACTTATACGTGGTTTTTTCCCTCTCCAAATAAACTTTAAAAATAGTGTATGCAATGTTTTGAGGTAAGCCAGTGGGAGTGGAATTGGAAGCATTTGCATCTTATACATAATTTTGGGTAGGATTGCCATCTTGAGTATGTTAATTCTGCCACCCCACGATAGTTGTCCTTTTGTAATCTTGTTCAACTCCTCTTTGATCTCATTGAGAAGGGGGACGAAGTTAGACTGATATAATGTCTCTCTTGATACAGTTATCTTAACTCCTAGGTACTTGGGTTCTTTTCTCACCAAACAAATGGGAAGTTCTTTTGATATGAGGATTCCCCTTTTTTACCTTTATTAATCTCTAGAGTTTCTGATTTAGTGGGATTTATCTTGACGTTAGATAGTTCTCCATAGTTTTTTAGTGTGGTGATCAGGTTTGGAAGGGTAATCCTAGGGCACGTTATATAAAATAAAATATCGTCGGCAAAGGCCGCCAATTTATGGACCCCTTCCCCAACTTCCACTCCCCTGATGTCCGGGTTCTGTCTTATTTTCGTTAAAAGGGGTTCTAATGCTAGCACAGTAAGGGGAATAGTGGGCACCCCTGTCTTGTGCCGTTGAGCATTTCAAACGGCTCTGAAAGTGTACCATTTACCTTAACCCTGGCAGTAGGTCTAACATATAATGCCTTTCCCCATCTGGACATGGTCGGACCGAGACCTATCTCTTCTAACGTGCATTGCAGGAAGCCCCAGTCCACTCTGTCAAATGCTTTTTCAGCATCTATTGACAAGAGTAGTCCTGGGGCTCCACTGTCTTTAATCCTCTGCACTGCCAGGAGTGTTCTGATACCATTATCCCTCCCCTCTCTTCCTGGAATAAACCCAACTTGATCTGGGTGTACCGTCTCGTTCATTATGTTTTTCATTCTCCCAGCTAATATTTTTGCGAATAACTTTGTATCCGTATTTAGGAGCGATATAGGTCTATAGCTCGAGCAGAGTGTGCCATCTTTACCTTCTTTGGGAATAATGGTAATAATAGCCTCCAACGCCTCCCTCCTCATTTCCCATTTATCCCCTATCCCATTCATGTAGGAACACAATTTAGAAATTAATATGTTCTTTAATTTTTTATAGTATGACAATGTCAGGCCATCGGGGCCTGGACTTTTACCGGTCGGTGTTTCCCTGATCGCTTTTTTTACCTCGTCCTCTGTTATGGGGGCCTCTAGATCCCTGCTTTTATTTTCTGCTATTTTAGTTAATCCTATATCTTTTAAGTAGGTTTTTATTTTCTCCCTTCTTTTTTCGTCCTCTTCTATTGTATTCTTCTTATTGACTGAATATAGCTCTCCATAGTAGTCTTGAAAGGTCTTGGCTATTTCTCTGGTTTTATATCTCATTTCCCCTGTCTTTGTATTAATTTTCTCTATATAGTTGGTTGTTTTCTTTTTTTTAGTATCTTTGCCAGAAATTTCCCAGGTTTGTTCCCGCCCACGTACCTTTCTTTCTTAATCAAGTTGTATACCGCTCGTGCCTCTTGTTCTAATAGGTCCCTCATTGCCTCTCTTTTGCGATAAAGATTTAATAGCACCTCAGCCTCCCCCGTTGACTTATGTGGTTGTTCGAGCTTGTATATTTCTTCTGTTAGAGCTATTTTATCATACTTTAATTTTTTCTTTTTTTCCGACCTGACTTTAATAAAAATGCCCCTGATGTAGGCTTTATGGGCTTCCCAAACAGCGGCCTCTGATATCTCCTCAGATTCATTTGTCTTAAAATAAAATTCAAGTTCTTCCCTTAATTGTTTTTCTATTTTTTTTATCATACAATAGATCTTCATTTAGCTTCCATATATTACTCTTTGTTAGAGACTCGCTGATGTTAATTTGTAAACTCACAGGCGCATGGTCTGAGAAAGTCATAATTCCTATATTTGTGCTAGTCACTACCTCCAACCACCTGTGTTCGATCAGGAAGTAATCTATTCTAGAATACGTCCCATGCACGGGGGAGTGGAATGTGTAGTCCCTTGAATTTGTGTGCTGTGACCTCCAAACATCTACCAGTTGACATTGCTGCAGTTTCTGTTTTACTTTATTCCGCCATACCCTTCCCATCTCCCGTGCATGCGATGTACTATCCTTTCCTGTTCCAAAAAGAAATTAAAGTCACCGGCCATTATGGCCCCCCTTTCTTAAATTCCATAAAATCTGCCAAGATCCCCAAAAGGTATCTATTTGGGTTTTTGTTTGGGCCGTATATGTTTGCCAGTGAGCATTCAACTCCATTCAGTTTCCCTCTCAAAAATAAATAACGCCCTTCCGGGTCAGACTTTCTCTCTTCTAAATCGAACCTTACTCCCCTGGCAAACCCTATGGCGACTCCCTTAGCGCAGCTAACAGGAGAATCCTTGTAGAAGCATACTGGGAAATCTTTTGAGTACATTTTTTGGTTTTTCCCCTGAAAGAAATGTGTCTCCTGCAACAGTACTACTTTTGCTTTAAGATGTTTTAGTTCTCCCATTATGTTGGCGCATTTTATGTGAGAATTTAGGCCGTGAACGCTATATGATATTATGTTTAGACTAGACATTGTTTCTCGTTTCCCGGTCTGCCCCCACTAGGCCCACCACAGGAATAAGTGTCTGGATGATTTGTTTATCGTTTTTACCCTGGTAGGTTTCTTCTCTTTTCTTCGTCCCTTGCCCCCTCCCACCCTCCTCCCATCCCCCTCCCCCCATTCCCCCTCCCCGCCCCAGCCCTCCCCCCTCCCCTTCCCAAATGGGGTTAGTAGGCCTCCCCATAGCCCTGCAAACCGTGGGCCCCTCATCCCCTCCTGGTCTCACGGTTAACCCCCTAGAGGTTGAGCTTGGGGTGGTTGGCGCCGGGACCGATGCTCCCCCAAAAACAAAAAAAAAGTTTTGGGTTTCCCGAACCCGTTCCTCCCTCCCCCCATCTCCCTCCACACACTCATCCCTCTCCTCCACCCATTCCCAGACTCCCTTCCAATTTTCTAGTGCTTCTATTTCCGTAGGCTATATTCTATTTTTGCTTGTAATCATTTTGTTTTAAAGACTGGTTGCCATGATTGCTGTTCCTCTATACTTTCGCTGTTGTAAATTCTTTCCCACCAGCCCGGGATTTCTATCATTGGCACATCTGCAAAATTTTGGTGTATCTTCCGTGAATCTTAGAGATGCCGATTGGCCTTCTTTCCATCCAATTAGGCAGGCTGGGAAGCCCCATGAATATTGTACGTTGTGCAATTTAAGCAGGTTCAATAAGGTTTTCAGTCTTCTTCTCCTGGCCAGTGTCTCCGCTGCCAGGTCCGGGAAAATCTGCAAGTTTATCTCCTCAAACTGGTTGGTTATTTTTCAGACATAACTTTATTTGTTCTTTATCCTGGTAATTGTGGAATCTTGCGATAATGTCTCTTGAGACGTCGCCTGCTATTTCTTTTTTTTTTCCAAGAAAAAGTTTATTGAAGGATGTATATCAGAATACAAGCTTATTTAAGTGAAATTACAGCAAGTTACAGTACATGGATAGCAAATGTATAAAGCAATAACTAGTAAGTAGAATCAGATAAAATAAATAAATAAATAAATAAATAAGTAAATAAATGAATAAATAAATAAAAATAAGATATTAGATAAAAGTAGTAAGATAAAATAGAGAACAATAGATAATAACCATAAAGACATGGCCTTTTAAATTATATTGAAAGTTTGGCCTTCCACATGAAAAACAGATCTAATCTATAATAAATTTGGTTCTAATACATTAGTATGTTTGTGATTAATAATAGTGCGGAAAACAAATAAGGTTAATTTTCTCTAGAAATCAGAGTATGACCTGTGTAATAAAGTCATATCATAAAGTGTTAGTTGTTTAATAAAGAAGTCGGGTATATTCAGAAGTTGTTTGAAATTGTTGCCAGCAAGCCCATGTGTTTCTAAATTTTGTAGATGAGTCATGAGCTTGGTGTATGAGTTCTTCCATTAAAGCTATTTTGTTTACTCTGGCAATCCAGTTTGTAATTGTGGGTGGATTGGGAGATTTCCAGAGGGCCGGAATACAAAGTTTGGCTGCATTAATGAGATGTTGAGCTAATGATCTGTAGTAAATTTTCATCGGTAAATTAGAATGATGAAGTAAAGCTTGGGCTGGGGAAAATTCTAAGCGTATAGTTGTAATTTGGGTGATATATCGGAATGCATCAGTCCAGAATTTCATAATCGAGGGACATTCCCACCAAATGTGAAGAAGTGAGCCTTCCTCCTGATTACATCTCCAGCAGATGGATGGGATACCCGGATTAATTTTGTTTAATTTGAGTGGAGTGTTATACCATCTGGAAAACAATTTAAAACCATTCTCTTGTACATTCACATTAATTGAACCTTTATGTATTATTGTGTATATCTTTCCCCATTCTATGTCAGAGAGATTGATAGAGAGATCTCTTTCCCATTTTGGACTTGCAAGGTTCGATTTAGGCTTTTGGTCATCAAAAAGAATGGAGTAGATAGTTGATATGAGATGACGTTGTGGTTCTAATTGAGAACAAATGGATTCGAAATGTGTTCGTTCCCTTGAGAAGGCTGATCGTGATTGTGGTGTGGTTAGATCATTTTTGAGTTACATATATGACCATAAAGAAATCTGGCTACCTGTCCTTCGTGTATTCAATGTAGATCAAGGAAGGATAGTGTTTCGGTCAAAGAAGTCTTCTGCTTTTGGATTGTCATTGGGTCCTAATTCTGATAAAAGGGATCTAACAAAGTCTGGAGAAAATTCAGGATTATGTCTAATCGATGTGAGTGGACTTGGGATCGAAGAGACATGGTATTGACGACATGTACTGGTAAAAACATGCAACGTGTTGCTAATTAGTGGATGTTGTTTACATTGTTTAGGAATATGTCTAGTAGGTATCCAGGCTATATTTTGGAGTGGAAAATTTGAGAAGGCCTGTTCAATAGAAATCCAAGCTTTGGTGGTAGTATGTACATTCCAATCTACTACTCTGGCCAATTGACATGCCAAATAGTATTTTCGAATGTCCGGCAGTCCCAATCCACCTTTCAATTTAGGTAAGGATAATCTGTCAAAGCTTAATCTAGCTTTTTTTCCACTCCAGATAAATTTAGAACAGGCTTTACGGAAGGACGTGAAAAATGATTGTGGTAATTTTATTGGAATCGTTTGAAGCAAATAAAGAATTTTTGCAAGATGTTCATTTTAATAATAGAGGATCTACCAAACCAAGAAAATAAACCAGAGGACCAAGCCTCAAGATCCTTCTGGATATTTTGTAAGATTGGTACATAGTTTTTGCTATAAAGATCAGAAAGATTGGTCGGTATATGTATTCCAAGATATTTAATGGAATTTGCGCTCCATTTGAAAGGAAAATTTGCCTGGCATAGGGTTTTAGTCTCATGTGGTAAAGATACATTAAGTGCTTCAGATTTATCGAAATTAATTTTGAGATTAGTTAGGTTTTCAAAAAGAGATAGATCTTTAAGGAGATTGGGGAGTGAAAGGTGAGGATCTCTTAGGAATAGTAGTATATCATCAGCAAAAGCTGATAGCTTGTATGTGGAATGATCTATGGATATACCTTTGATATCTAGATTGTCTCTCAAACGTTGAAGACAAGGTTCTAATGTTAGGATAAAAATTAGTGGGGAAAGAGGACTTGACGTCGCCTGCTATTTCTGGGGGCTTTCTGATCCTGTGTATTCTTTCAAACTTAATTTTGCTACCTTCGCCCGGTATACTTATCATTTGTCCAAAGATTTTGTCCATTTTGTCTTGTAATTCCTCTTTTACTCCTGGTGTCTCTGGTAGTCCTCTGATCCGGAGGTTCTTCCTTCTGTACCTGTTCTCTTGGTCCTCCATTCTGTACAGTGTGTTCCTCTGTTCTTTCTGTATCTCCTCCATCTGGACCTTTAGCCTTTTTATCTCAACTCCCTGCCTGTCCACCTTGGTTTCCACATCTTCAACTCTTTTTAATAGATGGTTCATGTCTTCGTGTAGGGCAACTATTTCTCGCAAACATTTCCGCCATTTCACCCTTTGTTGGGAGCTGTTCTTTTTTTTGGGGTTCCATTGTTGTTTCTTCTTCTTCTAATATCTCGCTACTTGCCATGGGGACCTCTAGCTCCGCCACCTGACTTCTCAGTCCGGTCTTTAATATGCCCTCAGAAGTTTTACTTTTGGCCCCCGATTGTTTATGCCCATATTCGTATTAATTTGCAGATTACTTTTAAACAATCGGGGGCCAAAAGTGATCTGCGAATTAATACGAATACGGGCGAGTGGCATAGTATAGAGAAGCTGTATTCAAGCTATCAACCTGGGGCCAAGGCCATAAAGCTGTAAGACCCGAAACAGATACGTCCATTCCACACTGTCAAAGGCCTTACAGATGTCTAGGGATACAACAACTAGGGTGGGTGGACAGTCATGTGGATACGTCAGATTGTGAAATAGTCTACGGATGTTCATCCTGGTAAATCGGCCTGGTATAAAGCCGCCTTGGTCACTCCCTACTAACTTAGCAATCACCTTGTTTAGACGGTTAGCCAGGACTTTATATATAAAGGTAGAGGAATTTCGCGCATAAAATCTATCATAAAAATGGCGATCCCATCTAATACAAATAATAAATAATAAAATGTGAATATATGAGATGACACGTCCTAAATAAAGTGCATAGATAAAAGATAAAGTGCAAAAGACTGTGCTTCAAAATCATGTGTCCCAGTAGCACATCACAATAAATGTCAAAACCAGATCACATAAATGTGCAAAAATGCAAAAACTTGCTAGAAATTCATGTGTCAGAATCGCAAAACAATCAATATCCAAAAGCAAAATCGCATAGATGTGCAAAAATAGCAAAAATAGCAAAACCTGTGCAGCAAGTGTGCAAAGCTACAAACAACGTGGTATGGGATACTTCCAATAAATGGGTATAGCGAAAAAAGAAGTTCATAAAAGTGACAATAAACAGTTCATATGAAAATGCTGGTGATGGTGATGAAACTCTTCATAAAACAACTGGCGGCTCGACTAGGCTCTCTAAATTCTCACCTCAGAGCAGGAAAAAACAGGCATCAATATATGTCTTTCCTTGTGATGACGATTAGATCAGATGCTGGCTGCGTTCCCCTCTGCTTACTGTCAAGCACCCTCATACACAGGAGAAGTGGGCGGGCGGCTCATGTCTCGGTCGGTCCTCTGCTCGGTGTCCGGGATTCTCTCATCACTCGAGCCCGAGTGATGAGAGAATCCCGGACACCGAGCAGAGGACCGACCGAGACATGAGCCGCCCGCCCACTTCTCCTGTGTATGAGGGTGCTTGACAGTAAGCAGAGGGGAACGCAGCCAGCATCTGATCTAATCGTCATCACAAGGAAAGACATATATTGATGCCTGTTTTTTCCTGCTCTGAGGTGAGAGTTTAGAGAGCCTAGTCGAGCCGCCAGTTGTTTTATGAAGAGTTTCATCACCATCACCAGCATTTTCATATGAACTGTTTATTGTCACTTTTATGAACTTCTTTTTTCGCTATACCCATTTATTGGAAGTATCCCAAACCACGTTGTTTGTAGCTTTGCACACTTGCTGCACAGGTTTTGCTATTTTTGCTATTTTTGCACATCTATGCGATTTTGCTTTTGGATATTGATTGTTTTGCGATTCTGACACATGAATTTCTAGCAAGTTTTTGCATTTTTGCACATTTATGTGATCTGGTTTTGACATTTATTGTGATGTGCTACTGGGACACATGCTTTTGAAGCACAGTCTTTTGCACTTTATCTTTTATCTATGCACTTTATTTAGGACGTGTCATCTCATATATTCACATTTTATTATTTATTATTTGTATTAGATGGGATCGCCATTTTTATGATAGATTTTATGCGCGAAATTCTTCTACCTTTATTTATCTTTCGAGTGCCATGTGTACACTTGTTGATTTCGCTGCAGTCATTTTGATATCATCATAAGAATCGTCTATCCCAAGTTTGTTTTTATTTTATTTTATCCAGTTTGTGATTGTCACCACATTCACTTTTATTTCACTTAAGCGCGAAGGACCTTAGTATTTATAGCCAGGACTTTAGCCACAATTTTTACATCCACATTAATAAGCGATATCGGTCGATAGGAGTCACATTTTAGTGGATCCTTTCGAGGTTTAAGTATTAAGACAATGAGTGCCTTCCTCATTGAGGGGGAAGCACCCCTTCTTTCAGGGCCTCATTGTATGTTTTGAGTAAAATAGGGGTAAGGAGGTGTTGAAATTGCTTATACCATTCAACTGGAAAACCGTCCAAACCCGGTGTTTTATGAGCCGGCATCTGTGAAATCGCAAGAGAGAGTTCTTCTACAGATAGTGGCTCATCTAATTCTTCCTAATTCTCATCCAGCAGGCATGGGCACTTCAAGCTGCGCAGCAGGCATTGGCACTTCAAGCTGGGCAGCAGGCACATCAAGCGGGGCAGCAGGCACATGCACTTCAAGCTGGGCAGCAGGCACATCAGGCTGGGCAGCAGGCTCAGGCACTTCAGGCTGACACACTGGCTGGATAGCAGGCAGAGATTTGGCAGAATCAGATGGGTTATCAGGTTCAGCTGGCATGCAAGCAGACTGGAGCAGGTTGGTTGGTGTGGAGGCAGGTTGGGTTACTGGCAGGATCGTTTGAGTTGGAAAGAACTTTTGTTTCTTCTTTGGTTTAACTGCTGGAGATCTGTAGGTGACTGCAGGACTGGAGGTAGGAGGTGAGGCATACTGAAGAGAAGGGCTGGGATATGACAAGGAAGAGGGAACAGTGGCCAGAGGAAGTTCTTGTGGGAAAGTTGTAGGTAGCATAGAAGAGGCAGGCGGGTTAAAAGGCTGGATAAGTGCAGCGGGTAGAGACAGGGTATTGATATTTGGTGGGAAGCAGGGTATATTGGGCTGAAACGGAGGTTACCATGGGTGAAGGGGAAAAAGACTGGGCAGGCAGGTGTCTAATAGCAGGTCCGGGTTGTGAAGAGCTGACTGAGGCTAGAAATAATAAGTCTGACCATGCCTGTAGTACAGGTTGAACAAACGTGGGTTCACATACTGTCTGTCTAACCAGGGACTGCACCGAATCTATAGAATCCACTAGCACCTGTTTAGGACAAGCTGAATAATGCTCCAGAAAGTATACAGCATCATCCTCCAGCAGCCATACCAGAGACTCCACCTGATCACTACTGAAGGGGGGAGAAAAATCGTCAGTTCCTTTAGGACTGCTAGACAAGGCTAGCTCAGCACACACCTGTATCAGGGGCTGAACGTTTTTAAACAGTAATCTACCCTGATCAACCAGAGAATGGGCCAGACGGATACTGTCACGTACCTGGTAGGTTGTGAGCCTGAAGTGCAGAGAAGGACCTCCCTTACAGCTCCCACTCCTGTTCCTCTGGAATGGAGACAGAAGGCCAGGAGTGAGGAGTGGTATGGGTGCCTGGCAGGATCGACAGTCACCGGAAGTTCAGGAGTGGTGATACCCTCTGGGTCCAGAAGCTGAAGAGGACGCTGGATCGCAGAGAGGACCCGGAGCCACAGCAGGTAAGGAAGCAGGTAAGTAAGCAGGTAAGTAAGCAGGACTGGAACCAGGAACAAAGCAGCAGGTAGTAGCCTGGAACGCTGGACTGGAACCTGGAACAAACAGCAGGTGGTAGCCTGGAACGCTGGACTGGAACCTGGAACAAGCAGCAGGTAGTAGCCTGGAACGCTGGACTGGAACCTGGAACAAGGCAGCAGGTAGTAGCCTGGAATGCCGGACTGGAACCAGGAACAAGGCAGCAGGTAGTAGACTGGAACGCTGGACTGGAACCAGGAACAAGGCAGCAGGTAGTAGACTGGAATGCTGGGCTGGAACCAGGAACAAGGCAGCAGGTAGTAGACTGGAACGCTGGACTGGAACCAGGAACAAGGCAGCAGGTAGTAGACTGGAACGCTGGATACAGGTATCAGACTAAGGGGTGGTCAAACAAGCCAGAGGTCGGTATCGGTCGATCAGCAGAGGTACCAGGGACAACACAGAGGGATGGTCAGGCAAGCCAAGAGGGTCTGGTGCAGGCGGATAGCAGGATGGTCTAACAGGAAGCCGGGTCAATAGCAGAGCACACAGGTCAGATCAGGTTAAGGCACACGGAACGCTGTAGAGCAGACAGCGGGGATGGAGTGTGACAGGCCGGTTTAAATAGCCCGCCTGGCACTAGCGGGAGTGCGCGCGCGCGTGCCCGTGCGTGACAGCACCCGTGAACGCACGCGCATGCGCAGTGGAACCCGCGGCCGTGTCCCCCTGCGTCTGGATCGCTGATTATTGGCAGGATCTTCATAACAGATACACTCCAGGAGCTGATCCCTGGCCCACTCTTTCAATACCAGACGACAGTAATTGTAATCCTCCAACACCAGTGAGGCAAGGAGAACAACTGTTTCTGATTGCATTTTAGTAGCAGTAACAGCACTACAATGGTTCCTCTGCACAGTCACTTCTGGTCAGAGATGGCCTTGGTTTACTGTCATGAACAGGTGTGACCAGAACTGTGTGATCTGCGACAGAGGACACCAAAACGTATATAAAGTGAAAATATAATAATTTATTAAAGTAAGTGAATAATATAGTACAACCACCTCCAATATGACACAGTGCAATAACCAAACACAGACAGAGACCCACAAATAACAACAGATAGATAAGTACAATAAATAGGAAATAACAGGATCATAAACAATAGCCAGGCCAGGGTCATACACAGCAGATCAGCAGATGGACAGGGGATGTTCCAGAGACATAAACGTAAGCCAGGCCAAGGTCATACACAGGGAGATCAGCAGATGGGGTATGGAACACAGGACAGGGAGAGGATGGATGGATCAGACTGCAGGCAGGGATGCAAGGCAACAGGTGGGACAGGATAGGGATCGGGACAGGGAGACAGGATCAGAAACATAGGCCTGTGATTGGCATCAAGTGACACCTGATTGTAGGAGGTACTGTCTGCTCCACACTGCCAGGATCCATCCACTGGTGGACGCCAGTACTGCGGCCCAAAGATGACATAACATCAGCAGGAAAAAGCTCTCCTGACAGTTCCAAACTGCCAGGAGACACCTGCTGTTGGACCTCAGTACTGAATGCCAAATGACAGATATTACCAGCGGATGGAAGATTTCCTGACAGCGGTGTTGTCTGGGTTGCTTCCCAAGTCTCGAGTTTAGCCAGGACATAGCTTCCTTGGGACAAGTTTTACCTTCAAATATAATCCGCAGCTTAGCAGGGAACAACATCGAATATGGGGGACCTTCTTTGCGGAGGCGAACCTTTACTGCTGCGGAGGACATGCGCTGACTCTGTACCTCCGCTGAAAAATCAGGATGAATGGATATGTTATTGCCATTGAACTTGAGAGGGCCTTTTTCTCTGGCCAAACGGAGGATAGCGACTTTGTCGCGAAAATTAAGGAATTTTGCAATTAGAGATCTTGGGGGGGGGCCAGGTTGTGGGGGACGTGGGGGGTGCGATGTGCCCGTTCAATTGCAAAGGTTCTGGAAAATTCCTCTACCCCCAGCTCATCACGCAGCCATTTAGGTAGAAAGCGTTCGGGCCTGGAACCCTCCGATCTTTCCAGGAATCCCACAAAACGAAGATTGTTCCGACGGGAACGATTCTCCAGGTCGTCCAACTTGGCTCTAAGGACTTCCAATTCGTTCGTGGCTGAGCGAACGGTTGCAGATAAAGGATGAACTGTGTCTTCTAGGGAGCTAACGCGACCCTCCACCTCACCCGTCCTTTCCCATAAGGACTAAACGTCTTGTTTCAAGTGTGAGAAATCAATATGAATGGTTTCCATCTGCACAGTGAGGGAAGACTTACAGTCCTGTATAGCAAGCATAATTTCTGCCAGTGTGGGTTCAGCAATGGAGGGGGTTGGGGATACAGAGCCTTCTGAGCAGACCGGTGAATCTAGGGGTTCTGAATGTGCTGCCTGGGTGCGAAAGACAGCAGATACAGAGTCCCTTTCCCCCTGAGACAAGGTCTGTGCTGTAGATGAGGCAGGCTGCAGCGTGGTCTCCTGCATGGCTGAAGGATCAGCGCCATCTTGCCTCCTAAACCTGGCCAGTTGTTCTGCCGTGGATTGGGGCGCAGGCGGCCCATATTTATTCACCATCATGCCTGGATCGGGTGCCCGCCGTTCTCAGGAGTATTTCGGTGCCTTTTTGTAGAAGATTGGAGTCAGGATGGCTTCAGGATGGGTGTTTAGAGCTGGAGCCGTGAGATTAAGCAGCCGCTATCATGGACTAACAATCTGTACAATCAATCAGTGCACATCTGTGCCGCCTCATCAGTGCACATCTGTGCCACCTCATCAGTGCTCATCTGTGCCACCTCATCATTGCACATCTGTGCAATCAGTGCACATATGTGCCGCCTCATCAGTGCACATCTGTGCGATCAGTACCCATCTGTGCCACCTCATCAGTGCACATCTGCGCCGTCAATCAGTGCCAGTCAGTGCACATCTGTGCTCATCAGTGCCGCCTCATCAGTGCCCATCAGTGCAGGCTTAGCACACACCTGTGCAGTCTCATCACCACCAGCAACCATGTCCAAAAGATGGTAATCCGCCGAGGAGGCATACCAAATACTTTCCACGGCTGACGAGAGCAACGAGGAGCTCTCTTTTTTGGATTCCCTTTCAAATTCGGATTCTGAGTCTGATGTAAATTATCAGCCAGTCCTCAGTTGTTGAACACTGACAGACTCAGAGGAGGAAGATATTCTGCCCGCCAAACGAAGGCGTTCTGGTGAGGAGGCAGTGGCATCCACCAGCACCACAGTGCCATCCACCAGTACTGCAGTGCCATCAATCAGCACCGCAGTACATCGGCAAGAAAAGCCAAGTACCAGTGGGGTGTCACCTCAGCCCCAAAGGGTTAGGATCCATGCCAGCCTTCCCTATGCCCTTCAGAACCCCTTGTGGCTTCCTCCTAATTCAGGAGACGCTAACGTTCCCCCTTTTACTGCCCAGCCAGGAGTCCAGGTGGACACGAAGAATTTTTTCCCAATCAATTTTTTAAATTAAATTTTTACGGAGGACATGTTAGCGTCAATTGTGGCCCAGTGCAACCTGTATGCACAGCAATTTATTTTGAATAGTCCAACATCCTATTATGCCTGTCCCTATGAGTGGAGAGACCTAACAGTGGAGGAGTTGAAGGTTTTTTTGGGCCTCACATTTTGTATGGGACTCACCAAAAAAAATGAATTGCGTTCCTGTTGGTCAACCCACCCCATCCACCACATGCCGTAATGCCTAGAACCAGATATCTGATGATCATGAGGTTCCTACATTTCAGTGATAATACCCAGATCAAAGGAGCACACACGAGGATGCAACCCGTAAACACTAAAAAAAGTAGAGGTCCCTGTAGATGTGCTGGCACAATTATTAAAGGCAAACTCTGCCCACGGCAGGACGTTGACTCACTCCACCTCATCATTGGCCATCAGACAACGTACCATCTTCTCTAGAGTCTGATTAGTCCTTTCTGTTTGGCCATTTGTCTCAGGAGAATATGCTGAAGAATATGATAACTTAATCCCCAGCTGAGAGCAAAGGGCCTTCCAAAACTGGGCTATAAACTGAGAGCCACGGTCTGAGACAATGTTAATTGGTGCCCTATGGAGCCTAAAAACATATTTAATGAATAAAGATGCCAGTTACATAGTTACATAGTTACATAGTAGGTGAGGTTGAAAAAAGACACAAGTCCATCAAGTCCAACCTATGTGTGTGATTATGTGTCAGTATTTCATTACATATCCCTGTATGTTGCGGTCATTCAGGTGATTATCTAATAGTTTCTTGAAGCTACCGCCTGTGGAAGGGAATTCCACATCCTTTCCGTTCTTACAGTAAAGAACCCTCTACGTAGTTTAAGGTTAAACCTCTTTTCTTCTAATTGTAATGAGTGGCCACGAGTCTTATTAAACTCTCTTCTGCGAAAAAGTTTTATCCCTATTGTGGGGTCACCAGTACAGTACCAGTACAGTATTTGTAAATTGAAATCATATCCCCTCTCAAGCGTCTCTTCTCCAGAGAGAATAAGTTCAGAGCTCGCAACCTTTCCTCATAACTGAGATCCTCCAGACCTTTTATTAGCTTTGCTGCCCTTCTTTGTACTCGCTCCATTTCCAGTACATCCCTCCTGAGGACTGGTGCCCAGAACTGGACAGCATACTACAGGTGCGGCTGGACCAGAGTCTTGTAGAGAGGGAGAATTATTGTTTTATCTCTGGAGTTGATCCCCCTTTTAATGCATGCCAATATTCTGTTTGCTTTATTAGCAGCAGCTTGGCATTGCATGCCATTGCTAAACCTATCATCTACTAGGACCCCCAGGTCCTTTTCCATCCTAGATTCTCCCAGAGGTTCTCCCCCCAGTGTATAGATTGCATTCATATTTTTGCCACCCAAATGCATTATTTTACATTTTTCTACATTGAACCTCATTTGCCATGTAGTCGCCCACCCCATTAATTTGTTCAGGTCTTTTTGCAAGATTTCCACATCCTGCGGAGAAGTTATTGCCCTGCTTAGCTTAGTATCGTCTGCAAATACAGAGATTTAACTGTTTATCCCATCCTCCAGATCGTTTATGAACAAATTAAATAGGATTGGTTGCAGCACAGAACCCTGGGGAACCCCACTACCCACCCCTGACCATTCTGAGTACTCCCCATTTATCACCACCCTCTGAACACGCCCTTGTAGCCAGTTTTCAATCCATGTACTCACCCTATGGTCCATGCCAACGCACCTTATTTTGTACAGTAAACGTTTATGGGGAACTGTGTCAAATGCTTTTGCAAAAGTTCTTTAGCAGATGGAAGTTTCGGAAGCGGAACAAAGTAGGCCATTTTACTGAACCTGTCTACCACCACCCAGATCGTGGAACATCCCTGGGACGGAGGCAAGTCAGTGATAAAGTCCATAGATAAATGGGTCCAGGGACAGGTAGGTATTGGTAGAGGACGTAGGAGACCGGGCGGCTTAGAGGTACTGCTCTTGCTTCTGGCACAAACTTCACAGGCCTGGACGAAGGCTAACACATCCTGCCTAATCGATGGCCACCAGAGGTTGCAAGAGATAATCTCAAAAGTTTGTCTAAACCCCGGATGTGCTGCAGGTTTTGATGCATGTACCTGCTGCAATACCTGCAAACGAAGAGCCAGGGGCACAAAAAGCATACCAGAGGGAGTGGAGGGAGGGGCTTCAGCCTGTGCAGGTAACAAGGCCTCAGAGATGTCAGTCTGGGTGAAAGCCAAAATCCTATCCTCAGAGATAATAGGTTGTGAAGGATGCGGAGGAGGAGACTCTGATAAAAAGCTGCGAGACAAGGCATCAGCCTTAATGTTTTTTGGCCCTGGTAAATATGAAATTGTGAAGTCAAATCTGGAGAAGAACAATGACCACCTGGCTTGACTTGAGTTCAGTCTTTTAGCAGAACGGATGTATTCAAGGTTTTTGTGGTCAGTCAGAACTATGAATGGATAACAAGCTCCCTCCAGCCAATGTCTCCATTTCTCCAAAGCAAGCTTTATGGCTAGAAGTTCTCTGTTGCCTATATCATAATTGCGCTCTGCTGGGGAATATTTATGAGACAAGAAGGCACAGCGGTGGATGGCAGCATTTATAGGATCCTTTTGTGACAAAAGTGCCCCACCCCTACTTCAGATGCATCTACCTCCACAATAAAAGGTAGCTCAGGAACAGGATGGCATAGGATTGGTGCAGAGGTAAAGGCTTTCTTTAACTGAGTGAAGGCTGCCTGGGCTTCAGTAGTCCATTTAAATGTAGTCGGAGTCTTCCTGATGAGAGAGGTGATGGGATGTGCAATGGTGGCAAAGTTCTTAATGAATTTTCAATAGAAATTTGCAAAGCCCAGGAAGTGCTAAACTGCCTTCAGGTCTGAAGGTGGTGCCCAGTCTAAAATGGCTTGAATCTTGGCTGGATCCATGGTGAGGCCTGTGTCAGAAATTTGGTAGCCTAGGAAAGGGAATGAACATTTTTCAGGCTTTACAAAAAGGGAGTGAGTCTTTAATCGGGCCAATACCGAGCAAACATGCTTCTGATGTGTTTCAAGATTGGGAGAATATATCAAAATATCGTCTAAATATACAAGCATGAAGCGACCCAACATGTCACGGAAAATGTCATCCATAAAGTTCTGAAAGTCAGCTGGTGCATTTCTGAGACCAAAAAGCATGACAAGACATTTGTAATGACCATCCTTGGTGTTAAAGGCTGTCTTCCACTCGTCGCCTGCACGGATACCCACCAGATTATAGGCTCCCCTCAAGTCCAGTTTGGAGAAGATTTTGGCTCCCTGGATTTGAGAGAACAATTCTGTGATGAGAGGAAGAGGATACCGATT
Source organism: Lithobates septentrionalis (assembly GCA_037952835.1). Classification (NCBI taxonomy): domain Eukaryota; kingdom Metazoa; phylum Chordata; class Amphibia; order Anura; family Ranidae; genus Lithobates; species Lithobates septentrionalis. The sequence continues at coordinate 7,205,151 of JBBDGP010000264.1, read as the reverse complement.
GGGAACAGTTATTTTATTTAGACTTCTGTAATCAACACAAAGTCTCAGTCCCCCATCCTTCTTCGGGACAAAGAAGCATCCTGCTCCTGCGGGAGAAGTGGAGGGATGGATGAAACCTTTAGCTAGGTTTTCCTGGATGTATTCTTGCAAGGCAAGATTCTCTGGCTCAGACAGTGGAAAGACTCTCCCTTGAGGAGGCGTAGTGTCAGGCAAGAGGTCAATGGGACAGTCATAACTGCGATGAGGAGGTAAAGTGTTAGAAATCCCTTTAGAAAATACATCCTGAAAGTCCTTATAACAAAGTGGAATCTGTTCCATTACCACTTGACAGGTAGCAATTCGAACAGGGTGCTGGATGCAGTTCTTTTTACACTGATTGGACCAAACCAAAATTATTTCCTGTTCTCCAGTCAATTACAGGATTGTGCTTCCGAAGCCAAGGAAGGCCTAGGATCAAAGGAATGGATGGAGAGTCAATGACAAGACATGAAATCTTCTCCCAATGCAAAGCCCCCAATTATAACTGGAAAGGGTTGGTGGATTGGAGCACTAGATCTTGTGAGAGAGGCCGATTATCCACGGAAATCAGGCGGACTGGGCAATCTAGAGCATGAGTTTCCAGGGATAAAGTGGTAATCAGAGTCTTATCAATAAAATTCTCAGCGGCTCCAGAATCTACCAAGGCAAGCAGTTCATGAGCCCCTGTCCAAAAGTGAATGACAGCGGGTAAAAGAATATGATTGTCCCCCCGGGGAGATGAGAGCAGACCTAAGGTGACCTCCCTGCAATTACCTAGGTCCTGGAGTTTCCCGGATGTGTAGGGTATGAACAGGGCATATGACCCTTGAGGCCACAATATAAGCAGAGTCCCATGTTACGCCGGTGCGTGTGTTCCTGGGCAGATAACCGTGTGGAGCCTAACTGCATAGGTTCTTCCTCAGATTTGGCACTGGAGGTGGAATAGTCAGGTGGCAAGGGAGGTATATAGTTTGCCACAGCTGTAGTTTGTTCTCGTCTCCTCTCTCGCTGGCGGAGGTCAATTCTAATGGCTAGACTCATAGGCTCCTCCAGTGAGGCTGGGTAGGAGAAGTTGACCAGAGCATCCTTAATTGCATCTTAAAGGCCCATTCTAAACTGACTGTGGAGAGCTGCATCATTCCAGCCAGATTCTGGGGCCCACCTGCGAAACTCTGAGCAATACATTTCAGCTGTGGTAGTTCCTTGCTTTAAGTTACGCAGGGTTGATTCTGCAGTAGCAGCACGATCTGGATCATCATATAGCAACCCTAGGGCATCAAAGAAGGCATCTACTGTTAGCAAGGCTGGATGGTTTGGTTCCAGGTTAAAGGCCCAAGCCTGGGGGTCACCCAGTAGTAGAGAGATAATGATTTGAACCCTCTGAGTTTCAGGGCCAGACGAGCCTTAACCTGAAATAGAATTTGCAGCTGTTTTTAACCACTTCAGCCCCGGAAGGATTTACCCCCTTCCTGACCAGAGCACTTTTTACAATATGGCACTGCGTAGCTTTAACTGCTAATTGCGCGGTCATGCAATGCTGTACCCAAACAAAATTTGTGTCCTTTTCTTCCCACAAATAGAGCTTTTTTATGGTATTTGATCACCTCTGCGGTTTTTATTTTTTGCGCTATGAACGGAAAAAGACCGTAAAATTTGAAAAAAAATGTTATTTTCTACTTTTTGTTATAAAAAAAAATCCAATAAACTCAATTTTAGTCATACATTTAGGCCACATGTCTTTGGCAAAAAAAATGTCAATAAGCATATATTTATTGGTTTGCGCAAAAGTTATAGCGTCTACAAACTAGGGTACATTTTCTGGAATTTACACAGCTTTTAGTTTATGACTGCCTATGTCATTTCTTGAGGTGCTAAAATGGCAGGGCAGTACAACCCCCCCCCCCCCCAAATGACCCTATTTTGGAAAGTAGACACTCCAAGGAAATTGCTGAGAGGCATGTTGAGCCCATTGAATATTAATTTTTTTGTCCCAAGTGATTGAATAATGACAAAAAAAAAAAATTACAAAAAGTTGTCACTAAATGATATATTGCTCACACAGGCCATGGGCATATGTGGAATTGCACCCCAAACTACATTTAGCTGCTTCTCCTGAGTATGGGGATACCACATGTGTGGGACTTTTTGGAAGCCTAGCCGCGTACGGAGCCCCGAAAACCAATCACCGCCTTCAGGATTTCTAAGGGCGTAAATTTTTGATTTCACTCCTCACTACCTATCACAGTTTTGAAGGCCATAAAATGCCCAGATGGCACAAACCCCCCCCAAATGACCCCATTTTGGAAAGTAGACACCCCAAGCTATTTGCTGAGAGGCATGTTGAGTCCATGGAATATTTTAGATTTTGACACAAGTTGCGGGAAAGTGACATTTTTTTTTTTGCACAAAGTTGTCATTAAATGATATATTGCTCACACAGGCCATGGGCATATGTGGAATTGCACCCCAAAATACATTTAGCTGCTTCTCCTGAGTATGGGGATACCACATGTGTGGGACTTTTTGGGAGCCTAGCCGTGTACTGGGCCCCGAAAATCAATCACTGCCTTCAGGATTTCTAAGGGAATAAATTTTTGATTTCACTCCTCACTACCTATCACAGTTTTGAAGGCCATAAAATGCCAAGATAGCACAACCCCCCCCCCCCCAAATGACCCCATTTTGGAAAGTAGACATCCTAAGCTATTTGCTGAGAGGCATGGTGAGTATTTTGCAGCTCTCATTTGTTTTTGAAAATGAAGAAAGACAAGAACATTTTTTTTTTCTTTTTTCAATTTTCAAAACTTTGTGACAAAAAGTGAGGTCTGCAAAATACTCACTGTACCTCTCATGCAAATAGCTTGGGGTGTCTACTTTCCAAAATAGGGTCATTTGGGGGGGGGGGGGGGTTGTGCCACCTGGGCATTCCATGGCCTCCGAAACTGTGATAGGCAGTGAAGAGTGAAATCAAAAATTTATGCCCTTAGAAAGCCTGAAGGCGGTGCTTGGTTTTCGGGGTCCCGTATGCGGCTAGGCTCCCAAAAAGTCTCACACATGTGGTATCCCCGTTCTCAGGAGAAGCAACAGAATGTATTTTGGGGTGTAATTTCACATATTCCCATGGCATGTTTGAGCAATATATCATTTAGTGACAACTTTGTGCAAAAAAAAAAAAATGTGTCTTTTTCCCGCAACTTGTGTCACAATATAAAATATTCCATGGACTAAACATGCCTCTCAGCAAATAGCTTGGGGTGTCTACTTTCCAAAACCCTTTCTGACACTTTTTGTTTACATGAAATAATTTTTTTTTTGTAAGAAAATTACTTTGAACCCCCAAACATTATATATTTTTTAAAGCAAATGCCCTACAGATTAAAATGGTGAGTGTTTAATTTTTTTTTTCACACAGTATTTGCGCAGCGATTTTTCAAACGCATTTTTTGTGGAAGAAACACACTTTTTAAAATTTTAATGCACTAAAACACACTATATGGCCCAAATGTTTGATGAAATAAAGAAGATGATCTTAGGCAGAGTACATGGATACCAAAAATGACATGCTTTAAAATTGCGCACAAACGTGCAGTGGCGACAAACTAAATACATTTTTAAAAGCCTTTAAAAGCCTTTACAGGTTACCACTTTAGATTTACAGAGGAGGCCTACTGCTAAAATTACTGCCCTTGATCTGACCTTCGCGGTGATACCTCACATGCATGGTGCAATTGCTGTTTACATTTGACACCAGACCAACGCTTGCGTTCGCCTTTGCGCGAGAGCAGGGGGGGGCAGGGGTGCTTTTTTTTTCTTTATTATTTTTTTGCTTTTTTATATTATTTTTAAACTGTTCCTTTCATATTTTTTTTTTAATCATTTTTATTGTTATCTCAGGGAATGTAAATATCCCCTATGATAGCAATAGGTAGTGACGGGTATTCTTTTTTGAAAAAATTGGGGTCTATTAGACTCTAGATTTCTCCTCTGCCCTCAAAGCATCTGACCACACCTAGATCGTTGTGATAAAATGTTTTCATAATTTCCCAATGGCGCTGTTTACATCCTGCGAAATCTAAGTCATGAAATGCTCGTAGCTTCCGGTTTCTTAGGCCATAGAGACGTTTGGAGCCACTCTGGTCTCTGATGAGCTCTATAGTCAGCTGGCTGAATCACCGGCTGCATTCTCAGGTTCCCTGTTGAGACAGGAGAGCCAGAGAAAACACGGAAGACGGTGGGGGGGCATTCCCTCCAACTGCTTGTAAAAGCAGTCTAGAGGCTAATTAGCTGCTAGGATTGCTTTTACATGAAAGCCGACCGCTGGCTGAAAATAATGATACCAAGATGATACCTAAACCTGCAGGCATCATTCTGGTGTAACCACTCAAAGTCCAGCAACATACCAGTACGTTGCTGGTCCTTGTTGGGTATATATTGTAATCTTTTTTTTTTCATGCAGCCTGTGGGCTGAACGAAAAAAAGAGATTGATCGGTGGGTATGCCCACCATTAGAATACCTCCCTTCATCCACCCACTTCTAATGATGGGCATACATGCACCATTTATATATGCCGAAGCATGGGGGCATCCGCCCCAAAAGTTAGGAGCAAATCGCTCCTCCGCCCCTGCTGCTCCCATGTTTCGGCATATATCACCTCCGCTGGAGTCACGGCTTTATATATCGTGGGAGCAAACGCTGTTGCTGTCAAGATAAATAAATCCGCGCTGCAGCTGAATGGCGTACCTGAAGACAAAAAAATGGTTAACAATAAAACACAGTAAACAGTAAAGTAGGGATGAGCTTCGTGTTCAAGTCGAACCCATGTTCGACTCGAACATCGTCTGTTCGCCCGTTCACTGAATTGTGAACGATATGGGCCGTTCGCGCCAAATTCGTGTGGCGCTTCACGGCCCGTAATTCACTGCGGCATTGCAGTGCATTGCTGGCTGATGATTGGCCAAGCATGCGCTTTGACCTGCATGCTTGGCCAATCACAGTGCCGTCTGTAGAGAGTGCTGTAATTGGTCAAAGCCAGGGTGGGTTTGGCCAATTATGGCTCAGGGGGTTCAGTACATGCCCCACACTATATAAGGCTGCCTGCACGGCGGCCCTGTGTAGTGTGTTCCGGCGTTGAGAGACAGAGAGACAGTGTCATTTGATTTAAGGTGGATAGATTAGGCAGGACAGTCAGTCAGTTAGCTGCACTTACAGTGTATTATGTATATATAAGCATCCCAGGTGTTGTATATATATATATATATATATATACACTGTACTCAGTTTAGCTAGATCTGTTCCTGTTATTATCTTCCTACTGGCAGGCAGGCAGGTGTTGTTACAGTACAGCTACCTGAAGAAAATTGCTGGTAATCCTCTGATTCTATTAGTACCACAGTCAGGCAGCTAGACTATTTACAGTTAGTGTAGTGCGTCCTCCTCACAGTGTTCAGCTAAAGCTACAAGTTAGTGTAGTGCACAGTGTTCAGCTAAAGATACAAGTTAGTGTAGTGCACAGTGTTCAGCTAAAGCTACAAGTTAGTGTAGTGCGACATCCTCACAGTGTTCAGCTAAAGCTACAAGTTAGTGTAGTGCACAGTGTTCAGCTAAAGCTACAAGTTAGTGTAGTGCAACCTCTGCACAGTGTTCAGCTAAAGCTACAAACTAGTGTAGTGCACAGTGTTCAGCTAAAGCTACAAGTTAGTGTAGTGCGTCCTCCTCACAGTGTTCAGCTAAAGCTACAAATTAGTGTAGTGCACAGTGTTCAGCTAAAGCTACAAGTTAGTGTAGTGCGACCTCTGCACAGTGTTCATCTAAAGCTACAAGTTAGTGTAGTGTGTCCTCCTCACAGTGTTCAGCTAAAGCTACAAGTTAGTGTAGTGCGACCTCTGCACAGTGTTCAGCTAAAGCTACAAGTTAGTGTAGTGCGTCCTCCTCACAGTGTTCAGCTAAAGCTACAAGTTAGTGTAGTGCACAGTGTTCAGCTAAAGCTACAAGTTAGTGTAGTGCGACCTCTGCACAGTGTTCAGTTAAAGCTACAAGTTAGTGTAGTGCGTCCTCCTCACAGTGTTCAGCTAAAGCTACAAGTTAGTGTAGTGCGACCTCTGCACAGTGTTCAGCTAAAGCTACAAGTTAGTGTAGTGCACAGTGTTCAGCTAAAGCTACAAGTTAGTGTAGTGAAACCTCTGCACAGTGTTCAGCTAAAGCTACAAGTTAGTGTAGTGCGTCCTCCTCACAGTGTTCAGCTAAAGCTACAAGTTAGTGTAGTGTGACCTCTGCACAGTGTTCAGCTAAAGCTACAAGTTAGTGTAGTGCGTCCTCTGAACAGTGTTTAGCTAAAGCTACAAGTTAGTGTAGTGCACAGTGTTCAGCTAAAGCTACAAGTTAGTGTAGTGCGACCTCTGCACAGTGTTCAGCTAAAGCTACCTGTAGAAGGTTGGTGGTGTTTTCCTGATCCTATCACTACCACAGGCAGCTACATTATTTACATGTTAGTGTAGTGCGAACTCTGCACACTGTTCAGCTAAAGCTACCTGTAGAAGGTTGGTGGTGTTTTCCTGATCTTATCACTACCGCAGGCAGCTACATTATTTACACGTTAGTGTAGTGCGACCTCTGCACAGTGTTCAGCTAAAGCTACACGTAGAAGGTTGGTGGTGTTTTCCTGATCCTATCACTACCGCAGGCAGCTACATTATTTACACGTTAGTGTAGTGCGACCTCTGCACAGTGTTCAGCTAAAGCTACCTGTAGAAGGTTGGTGGTGTTTTCCTGATCCTATTACTACCGCAGGCAGCTACATTATTTACACGTTAGTGTAGTGCGACCTCTGCACAGTGTTCAGCTAAAGCTACAAGTTAGTGTAGTGCGACCTCTGCACAGTGTTCAGCTAAAGCTACAAGTTAGTGTAGTGCGACCTCTGCACAGTGTTCAGCTAAAGATACCTGTAGAAGATTGGTGGTGTTCTCATACTACAGGCAGTTGATTTTGCTAGCTGCAGTATCAGTATATATATATATATTTATATATATCCCAGCTTAGTGCAGCTACATCTCACTGCAGGCCATTAGTATGTCTGGAAGGCCAACAAGGAGAGGCAGACAGTCACAAACCAATAAAAGTGGGCAAGCAGGCTCTGTGTCTAGAGGCAACAGTGCTGGTCATGGACATGATGCATCCTCATCAGCACGTGGCCGTGGGACACGCTTGGCCGTGTTGAGCCACAACATGCGGAAGACTTGGTTGAGTGGGTGACCAAGCCATCCTCATTCTCCTCATCCTCCCTCGCCCATGCTCAGGGTACTTTGTCTGGCAAAGCAGCTGCCAACACGGCCTCTTCCCTCGGTTCAATGGCATCAGTGACTCCTTCCCTAGCCCCACCATGTCCTCCTGAGGAGTCCCTCGAACTGTTTGACCACAGTGTTGGGTACATGTTCCAGGAGGATGCCCAGCATTTAGAAGGCTCTGATGATGATACTGAGCTAGATGAAGGCAGTAACGTGAGCACGGACAGAGGGGGTGCCCAAGAAGGACAGCAATCTGGCAGTCATGCTCCCCCTGCTGCAGCATACTGCCAGGTTTGCTCCAGTGATGAGGAGGGGATGATGAGGTCACTGACTCAGCGTGGGTGCCTGATAGGAGAGAGGAGGAGTAGGCACATCACCAACGAGGCAGGATTCCCTCCATGGGCCAGCCTAAGGGCAGCACACTGCCTGCATCACACCGCAAAGCTCCGCATGTGCAGGGCGCTGCTGGCTCTGCGCGTTATTCCAAAAGTTCTTTGGTGTGGGCCTTTTTTGAGACGAGTGCATCAGATCGCACGCTGCTATTTGCAACATATGTCTCAAGCGTATCTCGCATGGCCAAAACATCTCCCGCTTGGGCACCATATGCTTGACAAGACATATGTTGACCTGCCATGCAGTCCATTGGCAAGCGTACCTAAATGACCCACACCAAAGAACAAAGAGGACCTCTCCTTGCTCCTCATCAGCTGAGATATCCAACCCCACTATACCTTCAGTCCTCTCTGAGACCTGCACTGAGAGGAATGAAGGTGTAGATATAGGTGTGTCATAGCCAAGTACTTGTGGGCAATCTGCTTTTGGTACACCGTCGTCAGCTTGTACCAGGCAAATTTCCCTGCCCCAGCTGCTGCACCGCCGAAAGAAGTTCGCTCCCAGCCATCCACATGCCCAGCGGTTGAATGCTAGCTTGGCAAAATTGCTAGCACTTCAACTGCTACGTTTTCAGTTGGTAGACTCTGCCCCCTTCCGTGAGTTTGTGGAATGTGCGGTTCCTCAGTAGCAGGTACCCAAACGCCACTTTTTCTCACGGAAGGCGATTCCGGCTCTCTACCGGCATGTGGAAGGCAATGTCCATGCCTGGACAGGGCGGTCAGCGGTAAGGTGCATATTACGGCTGACTCATGGTCCAGCAGGCATGGATAGGGACGTTACCTAAGTTTTACGGTGCATTGGGTGACTCTGCTGGCAGCTGGGAAGGATGCAGGATAAGGTGCAGTAGTGTTGGAGGTTGTTCCCGCCACCACGCCACCACGCCTCCAAAATGCCACTACTAATGATTCTGACACACCTCTCTCCTCCACCCCCTCCCCCTCCTCAGAACCAGCGGTGCTCCGTAGGCATTCAAGGGGCTATGCAAGTATGCAGGCCAAAAGATGCCATGCGTTGCTTGAGCTGGTGTGCTTGGGGGACAGGAGCAACACTGGGGCAGAGGTTCTGTCAGCTATGCAGGGGTAGGTTCAGAGGTGGTTGACGCCACGCCAACTTAAGGCAGGAATGGTGGTTTGTAACAATGGCACCAACCTCCTCTCCGCCCTCCGACAGGGACAAATGACACATGTGCCCTGTTTGGCCCACGTCCTTAACTTGGTGGTGCAGCGGTTCTTGGGCAGGTACCCGGGCTTACAGGATGTCCTGAGGCAGGCCAGGAAAGTCTGTGTGCATTTCCGCCGGTCATATAATGCCAGTGCTCGGCTGGCAGACCTCCAAAAGGAATTTAACCTGTCCAAGAACCGCCTAATCTGTGACATGCCCACCAGGTGGAACTCAACGTTGGCCATGCTGCAGCGGCTGCACACGCAGCAGAGGGCCATCAATGAGTACCTGTGCGACTATGGCACCAGGACTGGGTCAGGGGAGCTTGTTTTTTTTTCCCCCACGCCAGTGGGCCATGATCAGGGATGCATGCACTGTCCTGTCACCATTTGAGGAGGCCACGAGGATGGTGAGCAGTGACAGTGCATGCATCAGTGACACTGTCCCCCTTGTCCACCTGTTGGAGCACATGCTGCATGGAATAATGGACAGGGCACTTGAGGCAGAACAGAGGCAGGAAGAGGAGTACTTCCTTAGCTCTCGAAGGCCCCCTTTATCCAGACAGTGTTCCTGCGTGCCCGCCGATCACACAGGAAGAGGACGAGGAGGAGGAGAAGGATTGTGTCAGTATGGAGGTGGAGCCTGGCACTCAGCATCAGCAGCAGTCTTTAAGGGATCATTTACAGTCCCAAGAAACACATGGACTTGTACGTGGCTGGGAGGAGGTGGCTGCGGATCATGTCGTCCTTAGTGACCCAGAGGACTCCGGGCCGAATGCCTCAGCAAACCTACGCTGCATGGCCTCCCTGATACTGCAAAGCCTGCAGAAGGATCCTCGTATCATGGTATCAAGGAGAAGGAACAATACTTGCGGCAATCCTCCTGGATCCACGTTACAAGGGTAAGGTTGCGGACCTTATCTTGCCGTTGCAGAGGGAGCAGAGGATGAAACATCTTCGGGAGGCCTTGCAGAAAGGTCTGTGCAACACGTTCCCAGAGACTGAGAGGTTACAAACTCCTGTTTCTGGACAACGTGTTGCTGAGGCTTCGGTCAGTCAAAGAAGGAGCGGTGGAGAAGGTGACCGTCTGACCGATGCGTTCAGACAATTTTTTAGTCCGCAGCCCCAAGGTATGATCGGTTCCAGCAACCATCGCCAGCGTCTGTTTTACATGGTGCAGGAATACCTAGGGGCAAGATCTGACTTGGACACCTTTCCCACCGAAAATCCTCTGGGTTACTGTGTCTTGAGGATGGATCACTGGCCAGAGCTTGCACAGTAGGGATGAGCCGAACACCCCCCTGTTCGGTTCGCACCAGAACATGCGAACAGGAAAAAAATTCGTTCGAACACGCGAACACCGTTAAAGTCTATGGGACACGAACATGAATAATCAAAAGTGCTAATTTTAAAGGCTAATATGCAAGTTATTGTCAATAAAAGTGTTTGGGGACCTGGGTCCTGCCCCAGGGGACATGAATCAATGCAAAAAAAAGTTTTAAAAACGGCCGTTTTTTCAGGAGCAGTGATTTTATTAATGCTTAAAGTCAAACAATAAAAGTGTAATATCCCTTTAAATTTCATACCTGGGGGGTGTCTATAGTATGCCTGTAAAGGGGCGCATGTTTCCCGTGTTTAGAACAGTCTGACAGCAAAATGACATTTTGAAGGAAAAAACACATTTAAAACTACCGCGGCTATTGCATTGCCGACAATACACATAGAAGTTCATTGATAAAAACGGCATGGGAATTCCCCACAGGGCAACCCCGAACCAAAATTAAAAAAAAAAAATGATGTGGGAGTCCCCCTAAATTCCATACAAGGCCCTTCAGGTCTGGTATGGATATTAAGGGGAACTCCAGCCAAAATTTTTTAAAAAAATTGACGTGGGGTTCCCCCTAAATTCCATACCAGACCCTTCAGGTCTGGTATGGATTTTAAGGGGAACCCCGCGCCAAAAAAAAAAACGGCGTGGGGTCCCCCTAAAAATCCATACCAGACCCTTATCCGAGCACGCAACCTGGCAGGCCACAGGAAAAGAGGGGGGGACGAGAGTGCGGCCCCCCCCCTCCTGAACCGTACCAGGCCACATGCCCTCAACATTGGGAGGGTGCTTTGGGGTAGCCCCCCAAAACACCTTGTCCCCATGTTGATGAAGACAAGGGCCTCATCCCCACAACCCTGGCCGGTGGTTGTGGGGGTCTGCGGGTGGGGGGCTTATCGGAATCTGGAAGCCCCCTTTAACAAGGGGACCCCCAGATCCCGGCCCCCCCCCTGTGTGAAATGGTAAGGGGGTACTTACCCCTACCATTTCACAAAAAAACTGTCAAAAATGTTAAAAATGACAAGAGACAGTTTTTGACAATTCCTTTATTTAAATGCTTCTTCTTTCTTCCTTCATCTTCTTCTTCTTCTGGTTCTTCTGGCTCTTCTGGTTCTTCCTCCGGCGTTCTCGTCCAGCATCTCCTCCACGGCGTCTTCTATCTTCTTCTCCTCGGGCCGCTCCGCACCCATGGCATGGGGGGAGGCTCCCGCTCTTCTCTTCATCTTCTTCTCTTCTTCATCTTCTTCTTCTTCTTCTTCTTCTCTTCTTCCTTCTTCTCTTCTTCATTTCTTCTCCGGGCCGCTCCGCAGCCATGCTGGCATGGTGGGAGGCTCCCGCTGTGTGACGGCGTCTCTTCGTCTGACGGTTCTTAAATAACGGGGGGCGGGGCCACCCGGTGACCCCGCCCCCCCTCTGACGTAAGGGACATGACGGGACTTCCCTGTGGCATTCCCCGTGACGTCACAGGGAAGTCCCGTCAAGTCACCGTGAGTCAGAGGGGGGCGGGGTCACCGGGTGGCCCCGCCCCCCGTTATTTAAGAACCGTCAGACGAAGAGACGCCGTCACACAGCGGGAGCCTCCCACCATGCCAGCATGGCTGCGGAGCGGCCCGGAGAAGAAATGAAGAAGAGAAGAAGGAAGAAGAGAAGAAGAAGAAGAAGATGAAGAAGAAGATGAAGAAGAGAAGAAGATGAAGAAAAGAGCGGGAGCCTCCCCCCATGCCATGGGTGCGGAGCGGCCCGAGGAGAAGAAGATAGAAGACGCCGCGGAGGAGATGATGGACGAGAACGCCGGAGGAAGAACCAGAAGAGCCAGAAGAACCAGAAGAAGAAGAAGATGAAGGAAGAAAGAAGAAGCATTTAAATAAAGGAATTGTCAAAAACTGTCTCTTGTAATTTTTAACATTTTTGACAGTTTTTTTGTGAAATGGTAGGGGTAAGTACCCCCTTACCATTTCACACAGGGGGGGGCCGGGATCTGGGGGTCCCCTTGTTAAAGGGGGCTTCCAGATTCCGATAAGCCCCCCGCCCGCAGACCCCCACAACCACCGGCCAGGGTTGTGGGGATGAGGCCCTTGTCTTCATCAACATGGGGACAAGGTGTTTTGGGGGGCTACCCCAAAGCACCCTCCCAATGTTGAGAGCATGTGGCCTGGTACGGTTCAGGAGGGGGGGGGGGGCGCACTCTCGTCCCCCCCTCTTTTCCTGCGGCCTGCCAGGTTGCGTGCTCGGATAAGGGTCTGGTATGGATTTTTAGGGGGACCCCACGCCGTTTTTTTTTTTTTTTTGGCGCGGGGTTCCCCTTAAAATCCATACCAGACCTGAAGGGTCTGGTATGGAATTTAGGGGGAACCCCACGTCAATTTTTTTTTAAATTTTGGCTGGGGTTCCCCTTAATATCCATACCAGACCTGAAGGGCCTTGTATGGAATTTAGGGGGACCCCCACATCATTTTTTTTTTTTTATTTTGGTTCGGGGTTGCCCTGTGGGGAATTCCCATGCCGTTTTTATCAATGAACTTCTATGTGTATTGTCGGCAATGCAATAGCCGCGGGTAGTTTTAAATGAGTTTTTTCCTTCCAAATGTCATTTTGCTGTCAGACTGTTCTAAACACAGGAAACATACGCCCCTTTACAGGCATACTATAGACACCCCCCAGGTACGAAATTTAAAGGGATATTAAACTTTTATTGTTTGACTTTAAGCATTAATAAAATCACTGTTCCTGAAAAAACGTCCGTTTTTAAAACTTTTTTTTGCATTGATCCATGTCCCCTGGGGCAGGACCCGGGTCCCCAAACACTTTTTATGACAATAACTTGCATATAAGCCTTTAAAATTAGCACTTTTGATTTCTCCCATAGACTTTTAAAGGGTGTTCCGCGGCATTCGAATTTGCCACGAACACCCCAAATTGTTCGCTGTTCGGCGAACTTGCGAACAGCCAATGTTCGAGTAGAACATGAGTTCGACTCGAACTCGAAGCTCATCCCTATTGCACAGTATGCAATTGAGCTACTGGCCTGTCCTGCATCCAGCGTTCTTTCGGAACGCACATTTAGTGCTGCTGGAGGCTTCGTAACCGATCACAGGGTGCGTCTGTCCACCGACTCGGTCGATCGACTGACCTTCATAAAAATGAATCAGTCTTGGATCACCACCAGCTACCAAGCACCTGATGCTGATGTAACCAAATAATTTTTTTTGAAATGTCAGATCCCTTCAAAGACTGCCTATGCTGATGCTGAGTGACTATCCTTTTATGCTGAGTAATTATCCTCTTCCTCCTCAATGATCATGCTGATAGCTTGTAAGAAAATTTTTGGTTCTGGGCGCCGCCAGTCCCACCACCAGTGCCTATGGCCCAATTTTTTAGACCCTGTTTAACAGGGGCGTGTGATTACAATTTTTGATGTAATTCTTTGCAGCAGGGCTAGTTCCTGCGCTCCAACTAGAGTATCTGTGAGGGGTTGCATTGTTGTGGCACCATCACCAGTGCCTAAGGCCCAATTTTTTAGCCCCTGTTTAACAGGGGCGTGTAATTACAATTTTTGATGCAATTCTTTGCAGCAGGGCTAGTTCCTGCGCTCCAACTAGAGTATCTGTGAGGGGTTCCAGTGTTGTGGCACCAGTGCCTAACGCCCAATTTTTCAGCCCCTGTTCAACAGGGACATGTAACTTGAATTCTTTATCTAATATTTCACAGCAGGGCCCGTTTCTGCGCCCACCAAGAGTATCTGTGAGGATTTACAGTGTTGTGGCACCAGCACCACCACCACTACCAAAGGCCCAATTTTTCTGCCCCTGTTCAACAGGGGCATGTAATTACAATTCTTGATCTAATATTTCACAGCAGGGCCCTGTGAGGGCTTACAGTGTTGTGGCCACAACAACACCTACAGCCCAAATTTCTACTGAGTATATAGGGCAGGCCCCTACTTTCAAACATCCAACTTACAACGACTCCTACTTGCAAACGGAAGGAGACAACAGGAAGTGAGATGAAATCTACCCCTAGGAAGGGAAATTCTCTGCTGTAAGAGTTAATATGGGAAAAATGTTTCTCCTTACCACTGATGCTTTATCACCAATCCTTGTTTCACAAAAAACCCCAAATTTTCAAAAAACATTTGTCATTGGGACAAAAAGTGAGGTGAAATCTTCTGAAGAGGAGCACAGACAGCAAAACAAATGTCACAGCGGTGATAACCCTTCCCTAGGTTTTCTAAAAAGCTTAAAATAGATTTTTTGGCTGGAGCTAAACACGTTAAAAATGTTCCAGTTCAAAATTACAAACAGATTCTACTTAACAACAAACCTACAGTCCCTGTCTTGTTTGCACCGCCTGTATACTGCTGTTCAGAGTATATAGGGTCTGGGGGCCCCACACCTTTCCTTTTTTATTTGGGTGCAGGGTTCCCCTTAATATCCATACAAGACCCAAAGGGCCTGGTAATGGACTTGCCGTTTGTCTCACTGATTTTCATCCATATTGCCATTTTTTCCTTTAAAAATGACATTTTGTGCAGGGACTGTTCTAAGCACTGGAGACACGTGTCACTTTACAGTCATACTATAGACACCCCCCAGGTACGATATTTAACGGAATATTTCACTTTTTTTTTTTTTTTTTACTTTAAGCATCATTAAAATCACTGCTCCGGAAAAAACGTCAGTTTTTAAAAGTTTTTTTTGCATTGATACATGTCCCCTGGGGCAGGACCCGGGTCCCCAAACCCTTTTTAGGACAATACCATGCAAATTAGCCTTTAAAGTGAGCACTTTTGATTATGAATGTTCGAGTCCCATAGACGTCAATGGGGTTCTAACGTTTGTTCCAACTTTTCGGTCCGTTCGCAGGTTCTGGTGCGAACCCGAAGCGGGGGGTGTTCGGCTCATCTCTACAGTAAAGTATAAAAAATTGCATACCTGAAAAGCAAACATGATAAAACATAATAACAATAAAACATTGCAGAATAGAATACAGTAAAAAAGAGCAGAATAATAGAGAGAGAATAGAGAGAGAGAGAAGAATAAAGCGACAACTATTTTTGTTATTTTTATTTTATATATTTTTTTGTGTGTTTTTTTTTTACACTTTTTTTTGTAACTGTAACTTTTATGACTGTAACCGGTTCCAGGTTCGGGTCTCTCAAAATGCGATGGCATCTTGGGAGACCCTGTGAAAGTGTGCCTAGTCTGTGCAATGCTGTTCCCTATGCTAATACTCAACTAGTGTATGGTAGCGTTCAAAACATTCACCAATGCACAGACCAGGATTGTCAGGACAGGAGGGACAATAATAGCGGGTGTCACGCTTATATCCGTGCTTGCTGCAGACACAACATCTTTTTTGGGGGGGTTCGTTGGGTAGGGGTACTCGGGAGGACTTAAAGAAAATGCCTCTGATGCAGCCGACTGCATTTGGTTGGGGATGTGAATGGGGGAAGTACGGGTGCTGCAGAAGTGGTGGGTTCCCAATTAGGATTGGCGAATGCGGGCCTGTGTTTGTCTTCTTCTTGGTGGCAGCGGGACACTACTTGTGCTTGCCACCTCACCAGCTTGAACTGCACTTATGGGACTCGCCACGTCACCAAGTGTTACTGCAGTGCTGGTTTGACTATGAGCGGGGTGTACTAGGCCGCTGGTGCTTGCCAGTTCACCAAAACACTACCAAAAAAACTGTTAGCGATCGCAGGGATCAGGCCTGACTCTGCGAATGCTGCAGTTATGTGTGTTTAGTGTTTTGTAAGTGACAGTGATCGATCGATACTGCACTTGGGTGGGCTGGGCTGGGCCGGGCAGAGGGGCAAAACGCAGGTGCTAGCAGGTATCTGGGCTGATCCTGCTAACACTGTGTTTTTGGGAACCCTAAACTGCTGGGGACGCTAGTATAGATCTGATCGGATCAGATATTGATCCGTTCAGATACTATACCACTAAGGGAGGTGTACGGTGCGTGCGTGGGTGTTAGCGCTACTGGCACTAACCTGACGCTGCCTGGGGCTGGTGCTTGCCAGTTCACCAAAACGCTACCAAAAAAACTGTTAGCGATCGCAGGGATCAGGCCTGACTCTACGAACGCTGCAGTTATGTGTGTTTAGTTCAAAAAATGCACAATAAAAACCAATTGTGTATGTGATTCCGCGCAATACCAATAGCTGTTGCAATAAATAAACATATAGATGCACAAATAAATACTTTCTAAAATTAGTGTAAAAAAAATTTGTCTTCAAAATAATAAGTGTATGTAGCACAGCTAATAAATATATTAGTAATAGTCCATACGTGTGTTAAACCGTGACTGAAGTGCTAATACATCAAATATATTACATAAAGTGTGACTAATATTAGTGAGCATGCGTTGATTGAAGATCTGGTGACTTTCGTGATGTTACATCCCCGCTAAGTGCTCCCAGAACTCTCACCTTGATGACACAGTAAATGTGCCTGTATGAATCCTTTGGAGATGCAATCCTTATGGTCTAGTTGGTGATGGCGATCCGTTCAGTTTATGGGGAGAGATCCCTCCCTAAGGTTGGTGGACCGGCAAATCAGCAGCACCTCCTCTGCTGATTTTGGACCATAAGGATTGCATCTCTGTATGCGGCCAGGTAGTGAAAAAGTCCCACACATGTTGTATCGTAATACTCAGGAGGAGTAGCAGAATGTATTTTGTCATAGGTGTCATTTGTGGTATGCACATGTGAGAGAAATAAGCTATTGCAATGACAATTTTGTGCAAATAAATAAATAAATAAATAAAATCTTAATTTTGCAAAGAATTGTTTGAAAAAACGACAACAAATAACTCACCATGCCTCTTACTAAATACCCTGGAATGTCTACTTTCCAAAAAGGGGTCATTTGGGGGGCATTTGTACTTTCCTGGCTTGTTAGGGTCTCAAGAAATGAGATAGGCCACCAGTACATCAGATGTGATCAATTTTTTATGATTTGCACCGTAGCTTGTAGACTCTATAACTTTCACACAGACCACATAATATCCACTAATTTAGGTTATTTTTACCAAAGATATGTAACAGTATAAATTGTGGCCAACATTTATGACGAAAAATTGCTAATTTGCAAAATTTTATCACAAAAAACTAAGAAAAATTTGTTTTTTTTTCAACATTTTCGGTCTTTTCTTTTCATTTATAGCGCAAAAAATAAAAAAAACTCAGAGGTGATCAAATACCACCAAATGAAAGCTCTATTTGTATGAAAAAAAAGGACAAAAAATCATTTGGGTATAGTGTTGCATGACTGAGTAATTGTCATTGTGAGACCACTGAAAGCTGAAAATTGGTCTGGACAGGAGGGGGTGCCCAGTAAGCAAGTGGTTAATATGAACATTTAAGAGTTGATTTATTTAAACTGGAGTGTGCAAAATCTGGTGCAGCTGTGTATGGTAGCCAATCAGCTTCGAACTTCATCTTGTTCATGTAGGCTTTGACAAAAAAAAAACTGGACGCTGGTTCCTATACAGAGCTACACCAGTATAGTCTCTGCTTTATTTACTATTAACATGTCCAGCAAAGCATCCTTCTAGGTGGGGCTTCTATAAATTGTCCTGTAATATTTTTATATCTATCTGTTATTTTACTGTTCTAGCAGTATCAATACTCCGGTCATTTTTCAGAGTAGTTAATCTCTCCTATTCTGACTCCAACTGTTGTAATAGGGACTTATCCCTTGCTGAGACTTCTTTGCCTGGCCTGTATAACCAGAAATCACCAGACACCATTTCTTCCATAAGTGTGGGTTTTATTGCAAGCAAGGGTATAGCAGACAACAAAATGTGGCAGATGATTGAAAGACGATATCTGCAGGCAGGGCCGGACTTACCATTGGGCTTGACTGGGCTCAAGCCCATGGGCCCCGCCCAATAGGGGGGCCCCGCGGGCCCCAGCCGAGTGTACTCGGCTATAGTCAGCTAGTTCTGCTCACAGACACGCCTAGTCCCGCCCTATGATGGACATAACACAGGGATTGGGCGTGACTGTGAGCGGAGCTAGCCGAGTACACTCGGCTATGTATGTATATCAACGGCGCTCGGCTCCACTCACAGTCACGACCAGTCCCTCCATTGGACCTGTGTTATGTCCAACATAGGACGGGACTGGGCGGGACTGCCAAGATATACAGGACCGGCTCTGTGTATCTCGGCGGCGCCATATTTAAACTGCAATGACACTGACAAGTCACTGTAGTTTAACTTCAGCCTGGGCAAGGCTCCAAATGACACGGACAAGGCTGCAGATGGACACTGATAAGGCTGCAGATGGAGGCTGCAAGGCTGCAAATGACACTGACAAGGCTGTAAGGCTGCAAATGACACTGATAAGGCTGCAAGGCTGCAAATGACACTGACAAGGCTGCAATGTCACTAGGCAAGGCTGCAAATGACACTGACAAGGCTGCAAATGACACTGGACAAGCATGCAGATGGACGCTGTGCAAGGCTGCATTGATGAGCATTTAAATGTAAGTTTTTTTCCTTAAATAGTTTTTTTCCTTAAAATTCCTTAAAGGAACACTAAAGGTAATTTTTTTTTTTAAATAACAAACATGTTATACTTACCTCCACTGTGCAGCTCGTTTTGCACAGAGTGGCCCCGAACCTGGTCTTCTGGGGTCCCTCGGTGGCTGTTTCAGCTCCTCCCCGCAAGAACTAATCACCACTATGCGAGGGAGCTCGCATGGTGGTGAGTTCTTGTGGGCGCGCTCCCGTGATACAGCCGGCGGCCATAGCCGCTCACTGTATCACTCGGCCCCGCCCCGCTGCGCGCCGCGTCATTGGATGTGATTGACAGCAGTGTGAGCCAATGGCTGCACTGCTTTCAATCCATCCACTCTAGCCAATCAGCGGTCAGGCTGATCAACGAAGAGGATGTCGGGAGTGAGCGCTGGACTTTCGAGGGCTCAGGTAAGTAAAACGGGGGGGCTGGGGGCAGCGGTATTGTCGGAAGTTTTTTCACCTTAATGCATACAATGCATTAAGGTGAAAACATTTTTACCTTTACAACCCCTTTAAACTCTTATCTTGAGGTTTGCTGATTGGTTATTGGCAGTTACGTAGTGCCTCATTTACTGCCGTTGAGAAAACCTGTCTGCATAAGACAGTGATGTAATAAAGGACAAATCGTATCAGAGTGGCGCGCCTAAAAGAAAACTAAAGGTTTAAAGTAATGTATAGAAGGTAGGGCCCGAAAGTGACTCAAGCCCAGGGGCCCCTACCACCCTAAGTCCTGCCCTGTCTGCAGGTCAAAACATGGTAATGTGTTCCTGGATGCGAGCAGATGGCATGAGGCCTATACAGAAGTGCCCATCTCTTCTTTACAAGACAGAGAAGCAGGAACAGGAAATACATCAGAAGATGGGTGGGAACACAGATAATAAACAGAAAAAGATGGTGCTATAACCAAAAGAACCACAAGATGGCAGTATAATAACCAATTATACAGAACTCAAATAAACAATAGTTTAGGAAATGAACTACATAAATTCTCACACAACATGTGCAACAGCACACTCCCCATCTGGTATCGTAAATACCACTATGTTACACCATGACGGCAGTTATGCAATGCAAATAAACAATGGTGCAATTTGCAGTTGTCTTGAAGACCTGAAAGACAAAAAGAACATGCATATATATGCAAAAATAATAACTGCAATAAGACATCAAGAAGTGTCACTTAAAGTTGAAGGTACATTCTTCTTGTGGTAGAAACTGGATCCAACAAACACAGGTAAGCAAGTTCAGTCTCCAAAAGGTAAGAGTAAAACAAGTTCTGTAATGTGTCTGAGGAAAGTCTTTACAGTTCCTTGTCTGGCAACTTTCACCTCCACCTTACGTACCATACCATCATCACTAGGGATAGTCTTTACAATGTGTCCCATGGATCATTCAATTCTTTCGGCTTGCTGGTTCTTGAGCAGTACAAGGTCTCCAACTTGAAGGTTAGGGTTCATATGGTGCCATTTTCTGCTTCCTTGCAGAAGAGAAAGATACTCCATCTTCCAACGATTCTAGAAGCAGTTGGTAAGGTGTTGTACTCGCTTCCATTGCTCACTTGCGGTATAAGTTCCCTGCTTTAAAGTCTCCAGTTGGAACAGGAACAGACCCAAGCTTCTGGGTAAGAAGAGTAGCTGGAGTAAGGATGGTTGGGGACTCTGGATCTGTAGACACTGGAACAAGCGGTCTTGAATTGATTATGACAGACACTGCTGCCAGAAAGATGTTTAAACTCTCATGAGTAAGACTTGTGGAGTTCAAGTCCATTAACATAGATTTCAGTATCCTACGTGTAATGCCTATCATTCTCTCCCATGAGCCACCCATGTGGGAAGAATGAGGAGGATTGAAAGTCCATGTACAGCCCTTTTTAGTTAAAAAGTCTTGGCTTTTCTTAGAGTCAAGCTGTAACTCTCGGAAGGCTCCAGTAAAGTTGGTTCCACAGTCAGATCTCTGTAAAGTGTCTACCTTGGTGCTTGACCCTTTCATGGTAGTGCCGTATGAGCAAGATGGAGAGATGATGATGACCAGGTATGATAAGAGGATTTTGTTCTTGCTCTCCCAACTTAGTCTTGTTTAAACATCCACCAACTCTTAGCATGCCATGACTGTTAATGAATGGGTTCAGGTTGGCAATTGGACTGTTCTTAGGAATGTCCTGCTTGTCACGGATACATTTCATTTCTGTGCTCAAGACATTCTGTTGTTCACTGCGTATTATGATCAGTTCACTTTCAGCAATGTTCAAAGAGGTTTTTGGCATAAGTGCCATCCTTGACATCCAGAATCATTGGACTTTGTGTGATAGCAGTGAGCAATATGGACTAACCTTGCAATAGTGCATACAATCCTTGTCCACTTGGAAGAACATTCAAATCGTTAAGAACTCAAGATGAAGCTTTGTTCAGATCTGGTGACAAGAGTTACATAGTTACATAGTAGGTAAGGCTGAAAAAAGACAATAGTCCATCCAGTTCAACCTGTGTGGGTGCATGTGTATCGGTGTCTATGCTTTCCCATATCCCTGTATATTGTGTCCTTTAAGATGTACATCCAAAAGTTTTATAAAGATATCCATACTCTCTGCAGCCACCATCAATTGTGGGAGAGCGTTCCATATCCTTATTGCACTAACAGTGAAGAACCCCCTACGCAGTTTAAGGTTAAATCGCTTCTTCTCCAGTCTCATTGTGTGGCCCCGTGTCCTTTTACACTCTCTATGACTGAATAGTTTATTTCCTATGCTTGGATACCCATTGAGATATTTGTAGATCGCTATCATATCTCCTCTCAAGCCTCTTTTCTCCAGCGAGAATAAATTTAGTGTTTGCAGCTGTTCCTCTTAATTGAGGTCCCCCAGTCCCCTTATTAGTTGTGTTGCCCTTCTTTGGACTCGCTCCAGCTCCAGCACATCCCTTCGGAGGACTGGTGACCAGAACTGGACGGAAAACTCCAGATGAGTTTTATAAAGTGGCAGAATTATAGCTTTGTCCCTGGAGTATATCCCCTTTTTTTGTATGCTAATATTCTGCCTACTTTGGCAGCTGCAGCTTGGCACTGCATGCTGTTGCACAACCTGTCAT
Source organism: Lithobates septentrionalis (assembly GCA_037952835.1). Taxonomy (NCBI): domain Eukaryota; kingdom Metazoa; phylum Chordata; class Amphibia; order Anura; family Ranidae; genus Lithobates; species Lithobates septentrionalis. The sequence goes on along the minus strand of JBBDGP010000264.1, from coordinate 7,183,363 downwards.
CTACTAGTACCCCTAGATCCTTCTCCATCCTTGACTCCCCCAGCTGTACTGCACCTAGTGAATATCTTACATTTAAGTTTTTTGACCCCAAGTGCATTACTTTACATTTCTCCACATTAAACCTCATTTGCCATTTGTCTGCCCACTTCTTTATTTTATTCAGGTCATTCTGCAAAATTTCCATGTCCTTTTGAGAGTTTATTACTCTGCTTAACTTTGTGTCATCCGCAAAAACTGAGACTGAACTATTTATCCCACCCTCTATGTTATTTATGAACATGTTGAATAGAATTGGTCCCAAGACAGAACCTTGGGGTACCCCACTCACTACTCCAGACCAGTCTGAGTATATGTTATTTATCATTACCCTTTGGACCCGTCCCTGTAACCATTTTTTTTCCCAAGCACAAACCCTATGGTCTAAGCCTGCAGACCTTAGCTTGTAAATTTAGCATTTATGGGGGACTGTATCAAATGCTTTTGCAAAGTCCAGATACACCACATCCACAGCCCTCCCTATATCTAGATGGCTGCTCACTTCCTTGTAGAATGTTAGCAGATTGGTCTGGCAGGAACGTCCCCTCATAAACCCATGTTGATTACCACTAATGATATTCTTCTCCTCAGTAAAACCTCGGATGTAGTGCCTAATCATCCCCTCCAAAAATATACACACTCCTGATGTTAGGCTGACTGGCCTACATTTCCCAGGAATATGTCTCTGTCCTTTTTTAAATATTGGTACCACATTGGCTTTTTTCCAATCAGCTGGTGCCAATCCTGTCATTATGCAGTCCACAAAGATCAGGAACAATGGTCTGTCTATAACTTGACTGAGTTCTCTGAGGACTGGCAGGTGTAAGCAATCTGGTCCTGGTGATTTATTTGTGTTGACTCCGGCCTCTGTTAGCCGCGTGGGTATTTCTTCTGTTGTGCCACTAGCACTACAGTCGTTGTTGGTAAACCCTTCATTTTCTTGCGTAAAAACTGTGGAGAAGAAGGCATTTAGTACAGTTGCCTTCTTTATGTCATCTGTAAGCATCCTCCCATCCTCATCTTTTAAGTGTATTTTTACTTTCTTTCGCTATGTGTCTCTCGTAATCTTTTTTAGCCGCCTTGATTGCGATTTTACATTTCTTGTTGCATTCCTTGTAGTGCAGGAATACTGGTGTTGACCCATTCCCTTTATATAATTTTTTAAAGGCCATACTCTTGACTTCAGACCAAATCTCTGGATCGTGGTCAGGATCTAGAAGACTGAAGACCTCAGGTGTAGTTTCTTTTGTATGATCCAACAGGAATTCAGGGACTGTTAACCAAGAAGAATTTGCAAAGACACTTGCAGACACAGGTCTGGTGGCATGATCTGCATGATTAAGTTCCGATGGAACATGATGCCATTGTTCAGGCCGTGAGGATTTTCTGATTCTTTCTATACGGTTGCTGACATAGACATAGAAGCATTTTGTCCAATTGTATATGTAGCCCAAAACAACTTTGCTGTCTGTGTAGAATTTGATGTCATCTATTTGATTGTCTAGCTCACGCAGTATAAAATCTGCAATTGCAACAGCTAGTACAGTCCCACAAAGTTCAAGCCTGGGAGTTGTGTGTTCAGGCTTAGGTCCTAACTTAGCTTTGCCAAACAAAAACCCTACGTGGGCTTGATTGAGAGAGTCTCTTACCCTAAAGTAGGCAATGGCTGCTATGGCCTCAGTGGATGCATCTGAGAAGTTGTAAATCTCTTTTCTATGACTTGCAGCAAGGTAAGCTGAAGTGTAGCAGCATGGTATGTCAATTCCATCTAAGGCATGTACAGAACACCACGTTTGGTGGATGGCTTGTCTGCAGAGCTGACTTGAAAGCCAAAGGTGTCCTTAATTAAGTTCCACCATAAGCCCAGACTTCTCTGAACAGGAGACATGTCCATTCCCAGATTCAAATCTTTAAATCTTTAAATCCTGAGGCATGATCGCCAGGCTGAAAGGCTTTCATCACAGCAGCACTGTTTGAGGCAATCTTATGAAGTCTGAGGTTGGCCTCAGAAAGTATACCTTGAGTCCTTTGGAGCAGGTCTATGGCTTCTTCATCTGTGGGTAAGGATTTGAGTCCGTCATCCATGTGGAAGTCTCTCTCAACGAAGTGTCGAGCATCTGCACCATACTCCTTTTCGCCATCAAGAGAGGTCCTTCGTAAACCATATGTTGCAACAGGGGGTGAGGGACTGTTTCCGAATACATGTACTTTCATGCGGTATTCAATCACTTCATTGTTTATGTCATTGTCATGGTGCCACAGAAACCTTAGGAAGTTCATATGGTTTTCTCTTACTATAAAGCAATTTGTTCAGCAGTTATGGCAACTGGCTCTTTTCTGAACCTCATAAGTACTCCTACAAGGTTGTTTGTTACATAGTTACATAGTAGTTGAGGTTGAAAAAAGACACAAGTCCATCATGTCCCACCTATGTGTGTGATTATATGTCAGTATTACCTTGTATATCCCTGTATGTTGTGGTCGTTCAGGTGCTTATCTAATAGTTTTTGAAACTATCGATGCCCCCCGCTGAGACCACCGCCTGGGGAAGGGAATTCCACATTCTTTCCGCTCTCTAATGCCCCGTACACACGGTCGGATTTTCCGATGGAAAATGTGTGATAGGACCTTGTTGTCGGAAATTCCGACCGTGTGTAGGCTCCATCACACATTTTCCATCGGATTTTCCGACACACAAAGTTTGAGAGCAGGATATAAAATTTTCCGACAACAAAATCCGTTGTCGGAAATTCCGATCGTGTGTACACAAATCCGACGGACAAAGTGCCACGCATGCTCAGAATAAATAAAGAGATGAAAGCTATTGGCCACTGCCCCGTTTATAGTCCCGACGTACGTGTTTTGCGTCACCGCGTTCAGAATCATCGGATTTTCCGACAACTTTGTGTGACCGTGTGTATGCAAGACAAGTTTGAGCCAACATCCGTCGGAAAAAATCCTAGGATTTTGTTGTCGGAATGTCCGAACAAAGTCCGACCGTGTGTACGGGGCATAATAGTAAAGAACCCTCTACGTAGCTTATGGTTAAACCCCTTTTCTTTTCTTCTAATTTTAATGAGTGGCCACATGTTTTGTTAAACTCCCTTCCGCAAAAAGGTTTTATTCCTATTGTGGGGTCAACAGTACGGTATTTGTAAATTGAAATCTCCAGAGAGAAAAAGTTCAGTGCTCCCAACCTTTCTTCATAACTAATATCCTCCAGACCCTTTATTAGCTTTGTTGCCCTTCTTTGTACCCGCTCCATTTCCAGTACGTTCTTCCTGAGGACTGGTGCCCAGAACTGGACAGCATACTCTAGGTGCGGCTGGATCAGAGTCTTGTAGAGTGGTTAACTGGTCTGTAATTCCCAGAGATGTATTTGGGGCCTTTTTAAATATTGGTGCCACATTGGCTTTTCTTCTATCTGCTGGTACCATTCCAGTCAGTAGACTGTCAGTGAAAATTAGGAACAATGGTCTGGCAATTACTTGACTAAGTTCCCCAAGTACCCTCGGGTGCAAGCCATCTGGTCCCCGTGATTTATTAATGTTAGGTTTTCCAAGTCTAATTCTAATTCTGTCCTCTGTTAGCCATGAGGGTGCTTCCTGTGATGTGTCATGAGGATAGACCCTGCAGTTTTGGGGTTTTTTGTTAGGTTAGGACCAGTAAGAAGAACATCATTCAGGGATACGCCTTGATGCTTGGCACTGGAATCAAACACTACCCTGATTTTCTTTGGTTTACGTGGATGATACACTCCAAAGAAAGGCAGATACCAGCACTCGCCATGTTCAAGAAGAGGTGGAGCTGGCTCGGCGTGATCATTGTCAAAAATCCTTTTCATAAATGCAATGAAATGTTCCTTCATTTCAGGCCTGTTCTTTAGTGTTCGCTGAAGTGAGTTGAATCTGGATAAAGCTTGTTCACGATTATTTGGAAGTCTGACTCTTGTAGCACAAAGAGATAATGGTGCAACATAGCTGTTAGATTCATCTTTGAAGTATTCTCTGTCCATTGTTGCGATGAACTCTCTATCTTCCTCTGACAAGACTATTCTGTTTTCATCGGGTGTAGTACAAAACACTGTGTTACCTAAGTTGTCATCACAGGGGATGAGAGTAGCATCAGATACCTAGATGATGTAAAGAGGCTTCTCCTTTACTTCGTAATGATGAGGGCATTGTCTAAAGTGAGATGCATGCCCATTTCTTAGCACATGGGTCTTGAAGGAGTTAACCTCAGATGGTGTGTGCATTCTATTCAAGCATACATTGCCCACTATTACCCAGCCTAGATCAAGTCTTTGTGCAAATTGGGCGTCGTCAGATCCATTGGACTGCTGGCGTTCTTTATATACTCTTGGAAAAGGTATAATAAAATATTTACAAAAATGTTAGGGTTGTACTCTTATAGCCTAGGTCATCAGATCATCTTTATGTAGAGCAATAATTCTTTTTTTCAGATCCTCAGAGAGTTCTTTGCCATGAGGTGCCATGTTGAACTTCCAGTGACCAGTATGAGAGAGCGAGAGCGATAACACCAAATTTAACCCCCCATGCTGTCCATTCACACCTGAGACCTTGTAACACGGAGTCACATGACACCGGGGGAGAGAAAATGGATAATTAGGCCCAATTTGGACATTTCCACTTAGGGGTGTACTCACTTTTGTTGCCAGCAGTTTAGACATTAATGGCTGTGTGTTGAGTTATTTTGAGGGGACAGCAATTTCACACTGTTATACAAGCTGTACACTCACTACTTTACATTGTAGCAAAGTGTCATTTCTTCAGTGTTGTCACATGAAGATATAATAAAATATTTACAAAAAATTGAGGGCTGTACTCACTTTTGTGAGATACTGTATATATATATATATATATATATATATATATATATATATATATATATATATATATATATATATATAGCATCCGGTGTAGCCTATATCTACAGTGCATATTGTGGTGTACTGTTTCTAATACACTTCAGGCAGTGTATTAATATACATATACACTGTCTTGCAAAAGGTTTCACCCCCTTGGCTTTTTACCTATTCTATATTTCAATAAATTTTATTTTGAAATACAAGAGTAATACATTTAAAAACTACATCATGTATAAAACAGAATGAGAAATGCACATAACAGCTACAGATAGAGCAGTATCAGTTTCAAGTATCCAAGATCCAAGCAGGATCACCTGAGAGCATCAAACCACGGTACGGAATGGGAAAAACTCAACCTGACAGGAGGAGGATCCCACAACTTCCAGCACCTCAAAGGGAATCTATCTGTGCCGGATGGGGAGTCCCTAACCCCCACCATCATCCTGAATCCCACCATCAAAGATTGGTATAACACCAGGGTTTGTGCAACACAACAAATCTAATCACATGATTACTTAACTTCTAACTGATGTTTTCTACTTTAAACTTCTTATCATGGGGAGAATCGATTGGAAGGGGGTGGGTAGGAAGAAAAGGATAGAAGTAAGTAAGAAGATAGGAAGGGGAGAAAAGAAGAGAAGAGCATCACACTAAGTGCTTAGTATAGTTTAGTCTCTCGGTATGTTGGCGCCCAGGGGAGTGGCCACTTGTCTGGCCCAGGGTTCCCAGATGGTCTCAAATTTGTTGGTTGTGTCTAGCAATATGCTGGATAGCTTTTCCTGCATCATTATCTAGGATATTTTCCTCTCTGCTGCCAAATGGGAGATTTTTTGTTATTTTCAGGCTTTAGCCACTGTAAGTTTAGCCCCAACAGTATGAAGTGTATTAGCCTACGGGTGGGGCTGGAGATTTTCGGAATCTGGGCCTTAAGAAGGGTGACCATTGGGGTTCTGGGGATTTGACTTCCCACCAGTTTGTCAATCAGATTAAACATTTTTTTCCAGAATGAACGTTTTCTGGGGCATGCCTGCCAAATGTGGGCCATTGTGCCTGTGAGCTGACAGCCTCTGAAGCATAGAGGATCTGCTGCAGGAAAAATGGAGGCCAGTCTTGAGGGGGTGTAATACCAACTAGAGATCACTTTCAAACTGGCTTCTGTCAGAGCAGTATTAAGGATACATTTGAAAGAGTTGAAGCAGGCCTTCTGCCAGATCTCCAGATCCCACTGGAATTGGAAATCAGATTCCCATGAATGCATAAACGTGGATTTAGAGGTTGGCAAAGTAAGTGACAAGTAGACTATCGAGACCCCCCCTTCTGGTCCATGGTTTGACCACACCATAGTTCATAATCGGTGAACCTCGGTGGAAGAGGTTTATCCTTCCATAGCGAATTTAAGATTTTCGGGGGGCTCCAAAGTAGGAAGTCTAGAGTGGAACTTGGTACTGCCTGTTTTTCTATTTGCACCCAATCCGGTTTCTCATACCTTGAGAAGACTGTTGACAGTTGGGCTAGTCTGGCCGCTAGGTAGTACTTGTGGAGATGGGGCAATCCCAGACCCCCTTTCTTCTGTGTAGGTATAAAGTTTGTTGTGGGATTCTGTAGCCCGCCTTTCCCCAAGTGAATTTTAGTAACTTGCTTTACTTGATTTGATTGTAGCCGTATTAGTGCAATTGTGACAGAGAAAATTGAGTACTGTCCGTGATACTTTTTTATTTGCACTAACATACAATTTTTCAGGACAAGCTTTCAGGGTATGTCCCCTTCTTCAAGGTCCAAGCAGTACTGCTTGGACCTTGAAGAAGGAGACATACCCCGAAAGCTTGTCCTGAAAAATTGTATGTTAGTGCAAATAAAAAAAGTATCATGGACAGTACTCAATTTTCTCATTAACTTGCTTTGGAAGGATTTGATGTGGTCCCTCGGGATGGGTAGAGAATGGAACAGATAAAGCAGTCTGGGGAGCAGCGTCATTTTTACAGAGTTTACCCTCCCTAGCCATGACAGGTTATTTTTGGACCAGGATATGAGGTCTGATTTCAGCTTACGATACATAGGGGGGTAGTTGCTAGCATAGAGGTTTTCAGTTTTCGCTGTTAGATTAATTCCCAGGTATCTAATGGAGGAATCGCTCCATCAGAATTTGAAGGATTTTTGTAAGAGGGCTATGGTGTCAGACTGTAGGGAGATGTTTAGTGCTTGAGACTTGGTGTAGTTTACCTGGAGGCCTGAGATCTTGGCAAATTCATCCAAGGTGTGGCATAAGTTAGGAAGGGAGGTTATAGTGGAAGTGAGGAATAGGAGAATGTCATCCGCAAAGAGGCCGCATTTATGAGTATGAGGGCCACAGGAAACTCCCTGTATGTTTGGATTTTGGCGGATCGCAATGGCAAGTGTCTCAATAGCTATCGCAAAAATGAGCAGAGATAGTGGGCAGCCTTGTCTAGTACCTTTCGCTATAGATATTGGCTTGGAGTAGTAACCTTGGAGCCTGATAAAAGCTGTGGGACTAGCGTAAAGCGCATGCATCAGGCCCATAAAACGATTGCCAAAACCCCAACGTTCGAGAATTGCAAAGATGTATGGCCAGGAGACTGAGTCAAAGGCCTTTTGTAGGTCCAGCGAGAGGAGCATGCCCAATTGTTTAGATCCCCCCACCCAATTTCTTTGAAGGATGGACACTATATCGATAGCCCTCCTGATCTGATCAGGGCCCTGTCTACCCGGAATGAACCCAACTTGATCCTTATGTATATATGCATTAATAAAGGAACCTAAACGGTTTGCCAGAACTTTAGTGAGGATTTTTAAGGCGCTATTGATAAGGGAGATAGAGCGATAGTTGCTAACCTCTTCCAGATTTTTGTCCGGTTTGGGGATAACTGCAATATATGCCGTGTTAAGGTGGGTATCAAGTCGGTCTCCCTGCGTCTTTGCATTAAGGATTTTTGTTAGGTGAGGGGTTAGGGTGTTGGCACATGCTTTGTAGTAGGGGTTCGAAAGCCCATCAGGGCCTGGGGCTCATCCTGTCTTAATAGCTTTGATTACTCCCTGCACCTCTCCTTCAGTAAAGGGTGCTTCAAGGATGTCTTTATGTTCTGGGGAGAGAGACGGAATGGGGAGGCTATCCAGGAATTCGGAGATGGAAATGTCGTTGTTGGATTTGTGGTTGGCATAAAATTCATGGAATACTTCCAGAATTTTTGAGGGGTTGGCTGTGGTGCCTTGACGACCTGGGACTCTTATCTTTGGCATTACGTAGGGCTGAATTCGGGGGGACAATTTAGGCGCCAGCAAGGAACCCAACCTGTCCCCCTCGGTGTAAAATCAATTTGTTTCCAACAAATTTGCTTTTTAGCTTTGACCGTGAGACCTAAGTTGAGCTCCAGCCTGCCTTTGTCGAGTTGGGTTATTGTAGTGGAGGAGGGGTGTAGTTGGTGTTGAGCTCATAACGTGGGGGAAAGGGAATCAAAGAGGTGTTTGAAGAAGGCTGCTTGACCTTTGTTGGGGATGTAGTATGAGATTAGAGAGTAAAGATGACTCTCGATCATTCCCTTTACTAGGATGAATCTGCCCTCTGGGTCCTTTGTGTCAGGATCCAATTGAATTTGCAAGTTTTTGCAAAAAGAATGGCCACCCCCTTAGTTTTATTTTCTGCGTTAGCTAGGTAAAAATTAGGGAAGTGAGTGTGAAGGAACTTGGGACTGTATCGAGCCGGAAAGTGGGTTTCCTGAAGCATAACAATATCTAGTTTTTTAGGATTTATAATGGTTGAACATTTTTCTGCGTTTGGTTCTGGCCCTTATATGTGAATTTCACTGCGAACAGAAAAGCCAATCTATATTTGATGTCTCTCTGGGTAAGGGCATTTAGCAGTGGTTTCAAGGTTCTTCTACGCTGGATGGTGGAGGGGGCGAGATCCGCAAACATTTGCACTGGGTGACCTTGGCATGTCACCTGGGGCAAGGCACGTGATTGTTTCCTTACCGCTTCTTTGATTGCATAGAAGTGAGGCTTGGCTATGATGTCTCTGGGGGAGCCATCCTTCCTGGGGGGGCCCAGGGCTCTATGGGCTCTGTCATGCTCCAGGCGATGTTGCGGAATGTTCGGGATCAGCGTATTCATTCGATTTTGTGTTGCCGCCGTGACATCCAGGATAGTTTCTGGCAGGCCCCTTATCCTGAAGTTGTACCTCCCGGACCTGTTCTCTAAGTCGTCAATGCACGAAAAAGCAGTGTCCAATTGGTCTTGGAGGGTTTGAATAAAGTCAGAGTTTTGATAAAGACTGCGGCAGTCTGATTCAGCTTACTTTCAATTGCATTCATCCTAGAGCCAATATTTTGGAGATCCGCTTTTATGTCTCCAGTGATTTCAGCTGCTGTGGAGGCCAAGCCCTTGTCCAGGAGAGCTGATGGTTTGAGGTAAAGGTCTTCTACATTAAAGGGATGATCTTGGGCTGGGGCGCCATGATTGGCAAAGTCTGTGTAAGCAGACATTGCAGGCCCTGCGTGGGAGAAAGCCTGATCCCCGAATGAGTGGCTGAGCAGAGACTCTGTGGAAGCCGGTGAGGGTATCAAGTCCTGCTGCCCATATTCATGAGACCCAGGGAGGAAGTGTAAGAGAGCTGGGGTGATCACTTGCCTGTGTTCCAGTATGCCCTCTGTGAGAGAAGCATGAGGCTGTGTGGCTGCATCTGCCGCGGCAGGCATCTTAGTACACCCAGGCTGGGTGGAGGCTGTGAATGCCAGCTCCAAATTACACCTGGCGGCTGAATTGTTCATGCGGGATTGTCCTCCGGTGGTGTAGGGGGACGGAATCTGCAATTCGGCTGGCTGTGTGTGGCGGGAGAAGGTGCTGTAAACGCTGCTGGTCTGGTGTGGTGCGGAGCTCTGGGCTCAGGTGGCCATCACGGAACTCTCGCGAATGCGCACATTGGCTTTTTACAATGGGACAATGTTGTGGAGAAGTACAAGTCAAGGTTAGGTAATAAAAAAATATCCAAATCTTTGATGATCCCTAGGAGCACCATCAAATCTATCATAACCAAATGGAAAGAACATGGCACAATAGCAAACCTGCCAAGAGACGGTCGCACAACAAAACTCATGGACCGGGCAAGGAGGGCATTAATGAGAGAGGCAGGAGAGACCTAAGGTAACTTTGGAGGAGCTGCAGAGTTCCACAGCAGAGACTAGAGTATCTGTACATAGGACGACAATAAGCCGTACGCTCCATAGAGTTGGGCTTTATGGCAGAGTGGCCAGAAAAAAGCCATTACATTCAGCAAAAAAAAAAAAAGGCACGTTTTAAGTTTGCGAAAAGGCATGTGGGAGACTCTCAAAATGTATGGAGGAAGGTGCTCTGGTCTGATGAGACTAAAATTGAACTTTTTGGTCATCAAAGAAAGCGCTATGTCTGGCGCAAACCCAACACATCATATCACCCAAAGAACACCATCCCCACAGTGAAACCTGGTGGTGGCAGCATCATGCTGTGGGGATGTTTTTCAGCAGTCGGGACTGGGAAATCGGTCAGAGTTGAGGGAAAGATGGATGGTGCTAAATACAGGGATATTCTTGAGCAAAACCTGTACCACTCTGTGTGTGATTTGAGGCTAGCACGGAGGTTCTCCTTCCAGTAGGACAATGATCCCAAACACACTGCTAAAGTAACACTTGAGTGGTTTAAGGGGAAACATGTAAATGTGTTGGAATGGCCTTGTCAAAGCCCAGACCTCAATCCAATATAAAATCTGTGGTCAGACTTAAAGACTGCTGTTCACAAGCGCAAACCATACAATTTGAAGGAGCTGGAGAAGTTTTGCAAGGAGGAATGGGCAAAAATCCAAGTGGTAATATGTGGCAAGCTCATAGAGACATATCCAAAGCGACTTGGAGCTGTGATAGCCGCAAAAGGTGGCTCTACAAAGTATTGACTTTAGGTGGTGAATAGTTATGCACATTGACTTTTTATGTTATTTTGTCCTATTTGTTGTTTGCTTCACAATAAAGTTGTGGGCATGTTCTGTAAGTGAAATTATGCAAATCCTCAAACAATCCATGTTAATTCCAGGTTGTGAGGCAACAAAACACGAAAAATGCCAAGGGGGTGAATACTTTTGCAAGGCACTGTAAGTGAGGATACATCTCCTTACATCCTACATCCAGTGTAGCCTATATCTACAGTGCATTCTGTGGTGTACTGTTTCTAATACACTTCAGGCGGTGTACACAGTATCTAATAGAGTGTGTACAGTTTGTGTACAGTGTGTACAGTACAAAAAATACATCATGTCCAGAAGGCCACCAAGGAGAGGCAGACGCTCACAGGCCACTAAAAGAGGGCAAGCAGCCCCTGTGTCTACAGTCAACAGTGCTGGTCGTGGACATGGTGCATCCTCTGCAGGTGGCCATGGGGCATGCTTGTCCTTTTTTTCTGCTGCTGGCTGTGTTATTGAGCCAGAACATGCAGAAGAGTTGGTGGATAGGGATGAGCCGAACACCCCCCGGTTCGGTTCGCACCAGAACCCGCGAACGGACCGAAAGTTCGCACGAACGTTAGAACCCCATTGACGTCTATGGGACTCGAACGTTCAAAATCAAAAGTGCTCATTTTAAAGGCTAATTTGCATGGTATTGTCCGAAAAAGGGTTTGGGGACCCGGGTCCTACCCCAGGGGACATGTATCAATGCAAAAAAAACTTTTAAAAACGGCCGTTTTATCAGGAGCAGTGATTTTAATGATGCTTAAAGTAAAAAAAAAAAAGTGAAATATTCCTTTAAATATCGTACCTGGGGGGTGTCTATAGTATGCCTGTAAAGTGACGCGTGTTTCCCATGTTTAGAACAGTCCCTGCACCAAATGTCATTTTTAAAGGAAAAAATCTCATTTAAAACTGCTTGCGGGTTTAATGTCATGTCGGGTCATGGCAATATGGATGAAAATCAGTGAGACAAACGGCATGGGTACCCCCCCAGTCCATTACCAGGCCCTTTGGGTCCTGTATGGATATTAAGGGGAACCCCGCACCCAAATTTAAATAAGGAAAGGCCCTATATACTCTGAACAGCAGTATACAGGCGGTGCAAACAAGACAGGGACTGTAGGTTTGTTGTTAAGTAGAATCTCTTTGTAATTTTGAACGGGTACATTTTTAACGTGTTTAGCTCCAGCCAAAAAATCTTTTTTAAGCTTTTTGGAAAACATAGGGAAGGGTTATCACCCCTGTGACATTTGTTTTGCTGTCTTTCCTCCTCTTCAGAAGATTTCACCTCACTTTTTTGTCCCAATGAAAAATGTTTTTTGAAAATTTGGGTTTTTTTGTGGAACAAGGATTGGAAAGCATCAGTGGAAAGGAGAAATTGTTTTCCCATATTAACTCTTACAGGAGAGAATTTCCCTTCCTAGGGGTAGATTTCATCTCACTTCCTGTTGTCTCCTTCCGTTTGCAAGTAGGAGTCGTTTGTAAGTTAGATGTTTGAAAGTAGGGTCCTGCCCTATATACTCAGCAGAAATTTGGGCCTTAGGTGTTGCTGTGGCCACAACACTGTAAGCCCTCACAGGGCCCTTCTGTGAAATATTAGATCAAGAATTGTAATTACATGCCCCTGTTGAACAGGAGCTGAAAAATTAGGCCTTAGGCACTGGTGCTGGTGCCACAACACTGCAACCCCTCACAGACACTCTAGTTGGAACGCAGGAACGAGCCCTGCTGCAAAGTATTGCATCAAAAATTGTAATTACACGCCCCTGTTAGACAGGGGCAGAAAAATTGGTCCTTAGGCACTGGTGCTGGTGCCACAACACTGCAACCCCTCACAGACACTCTAGTTGGAACGCAGGAACGAGCCCTGCTGCAAAGTATTGCATCAAAAATTGTAATTACACGCCCCTGTTAGACAGGGGCAGAAAAATTGGGCCTTAGGCACTGGTGCTGGTGCCACAACACTGCAACCCCTCACAGACACTCTAGTTGGAATGCAGGAATGAGCCCTGCTGCAAAGTATTGCATCAAAAATTGTAATTACACGCCCCTGTTAGACAGGGGCAGAAAAATTGGGCCTTAGGCACTGGTGCTGGTGCCACAACACTGCAACCCCTCACAGACACTCTAGTTGGAATGCAGGAACGAGCCCTGCTGCAAAGTATTACATCAAAAATTGTAATTACACGCCCCTGTTAAACAGGGGCTGAAAAATTGTGCCTTAGGCACTGGTGGTGGCGCCCAGAACCAAAAATGTTCTTACAAGCTATCAGCGTGATGATTGAGGAGGAAGAGGATAATTACTCAGGGATAGTCACTCAGCATCAGCATAGGCAGTCTTTGAAGGGATCTGAAAAAAATTATTCAGTTACATCAGCATCAGGTGCTTGGTAGCTGGTGGTGATCCAAGACTGATTCATTTTTATGAAGGTCAGCCGATCGACCGAGTCAGTGGACAGACGCACCCTGTGATCGGTTACCACGCCTCCAGCAGCACTGAATGTGCGTTCCGAAAGAACGCTGGATGCAGGACAGGCCAGTAGCTCAATTGCATACTGTGCAAGCTCTGGCCAGTGATCCATCCTCAAGACCCAGTAACCCAGAGGATTTTCGGTGGGAAAGGTGTCCAAGTCTGATCTTGCCCCTAGGTATTCCTGCACCATGTAAAACAGACGCTGGCGATGGTTGCTGGAACCGATCATACCTTGGGGCTGCGGACCAAAGAATTGTCTGAACGCATCGGTCAGACGGCCACCTTCTCCACCGCTCCTTCTTTGACTGACCGAAGCCTCAGCAACACGTTGTCCAGAAACAGGAGTTTGTAACCTCCCAGTCTCTGGGAACGCGTTGCACAGACCTTTCTGCAAGGCCTCCCGAAGATGTTTCATCCTCTGCTCCCTCTGCGATGGCAAGATAAGGTCCGCAACCTTACCCTTGTAACGTGGATCAAGGAGGGTTGCCAGCCAGTATTGGTCCTTCTCCTTGATACCACGAATACGAGGATCCTTACGCAGGCTTTGCAGGATCAGGGAGGCCATGCAGCGTAGGTTTGCTGAGGCATTCGGTCCGGAGTCCTCTGGGTCACTAAGGACGACAACGTCCGCAGCCACCTCCTCCCAGCCACGTACAAGTCCATGTGTTCCTTGGGACTGATCCCTTAAAGACTGCTGCTGATGCAGAGTGCCAGGCTCCACCTCCATACTGACACAATCTTCCTCCTCCTCCTCGTCCTCTTCCTGTGTGATCGGCGGGCACGCAGGAACACTGTCTGGATAAAGGGGGCCTTGAGAGCTAAGGAAGTCCTCCTCTTCCTGCCTCTGTTCTGACTCAAGTGCCCTGTCCATTATTCCACGCAGCGTGTGCTCCAACAGGTGGACAAGGGGGACAGTGTCACTGATGCATGCACTGTCAGTGCTCACCATCCTCGTGGCCTCCTCGAATGGAGACAGGACAGTACATGCATCCCTGATCATGGCCCACTGGCGTGGGGAAAAAGAACCAAGGTCCCCTGACCCTGTCCTGGTGCCATAGTCGCACAGGTACTCATTGATGGCCCTCTGCTGCGTGTGCAGCCGCTGCAGCATGGCCAACGTTGAGTTCCACCTGGTGGGCATGTCACAGATTAGGCGGTTCTTGGGCAGGTTAAACTCCTTTTGGAGGTCCGTCAGCCGAGCACTGGCATTATATGACCGGCGGAAATGCACACAGACTTTCCTGGCCTACCTCAGGACATCCTGTAAGCCCGGGTACCTGCCCAAGAACCGCTGCACCACCAAGTTAAGGACGTGAGCCAAACAGGGCACATGGGTCAGTTGTCCCTGTCGGAGGGCAGAGAGGAGGTTGGTGCCATTGTCGCAAACCACCATTCCTGCCTTAAGTTGGCGTGGCGTCAACCACCTCTGAACCTGCCCCTGCAGAGCTGACAGAACCTCTGCCCCAGTGTGGCTCCTGTCCCCCAAGCACACCAGCTCAAGCACCGCATGGCATCTTTTGGCCTGCGTACTTGCGTAGCCCCTTGAACGCCTACGGAGCACCGCTGGTTCCGAGGAAGAGGCCATGGAGGAAGAAGAAGAGGAGGGGGTGGAGGAGAGAGGTGTGTCACAATCAGCATTTTGGAGGCGTGGTGGCGGAACAACCTCCAACACTACTGCACCTTGTCCTGCATCCTTCCCAGCTGCCAGCAGAGTCACCCAATGCGCCGTGAAACTTAAGTAACGTCCCTGTCCATGCCTGCTGGACCATGAGTCAGCGGTAATATGCACCTTACCGCTGACCGTCCTGTCCAGCGAGGCATGGACATTGCCTTCCACATGCCGGTAGAGAGCCGGAATCGCCTTCCGTGAGAAAAAGTGGCATTGGGTACCTGCCACTGAGGAACCGCACATTCCACAAACTCACGGAAGGGGGCAGAGTCTACCAACTGAAAAGGCAGCAGTTGAAGTGCTAGCAATTTTGCCAAGCTAGCATTCAACCGCTGGGCATGTGGATGGCTGGGAGCAAACTTCTTTCGGCGGTGCAGCAGCTGGGGCAGGGAAATTTGCCTGGTACAATCTGACGTCGGTGTACCAAAAGCAGATTGCCCACAAGTACTTGGCTGTGACACACCTAATTCTACACCTTCATTCCTCTCACTGCAGGTCTCAGAGAGGACTGAAGGTCTAGTGGGGTTGGAAATCTCAGCTGATGAGGAGCAAGGAGAGATCCTCTTTGTTCTTTGGTGTGGGTCTTTTAGATATGCTTGCCAACGAACTGCATGGCAGGTCAACATATGTCTGGTCAAGCATGTGGTACCCAAGCGGGAGATGTTTTGGCCACGCGAGATACGCTTGAGACATATGTTGCAAATAGCAGCGGTGCGATCTGATGCACTCGTCTCAAAAAAGGCCCACACCAAAGAACTTTTTGAATAACGCGCAGAGACTGCAGCGCCCTGCACATGTGGAGCTTTGGGGTGTGATGCAGTCAATGTGCTGCCCTTAGGCTGGCCCCTGGAGGGCATCCTGCCTCGTTGGTGATGTGCCGCCTCCTCCTCCTCCTCCTCCTCCTCTCTCCTATCAGGCACCCACGTTGAGTCAGTGACCTCATCATCCCCTCCCTCCTCATCACTGGAGCAAACCTGGCAGTATGCTGCAGCAGGGGGAGCATGACTGCCAGATTGCTGTCCTTCTTGGGCACCCCCTCTGTCCGTGCTCATGTTACTGCCTTCATCGAGCTCATTATCATCATCAGAGCCTTCCAAACGCTGGGCATCCTCCTGGAGCATGTACCCAACACTGTGGTCAAACAGTTCGAGGGAATCCTCAGGAGGACATGGTGGAGCTAGGGAAGGAGTCACTGATGACATTGAGCTGAGGGAAGAGGCCGCTGCTTTGCCAGACAAAGCACCCTGGGCATGGGTGAGAGAGGATGAGGAGGATGAGGACGGCTTGGTCATCCACTCGACCAAGTCTTCCGCATGTTGCGGCTCAACACGGCCAGCTGCCGAAAAAAAGGCCAAGCGTGTCCCATGGCCACGTGCTGATGAGGATGCACCGTCTCCACGACCAGCACTAGACACAGAGCCTGCTTGCCCTCTCTTATTGGCTGGTGACTGTCTGCCTCTCCTTCTTGGCCTTCCAGACATACTAATGGCCTGTAGCTGCACTAAGCTGGGATAGAACACCTGTAATTTTCTTCAGGTAGCTTTATATACTGTAACCAGACAAGCCTGCCTGTCAGTAGGAAGATAACAGGAACGGATCTAGCTGAACACTGTGAGCAGGACGCACTGCACTAAATGTAAATAGCAGGAACGGATCTAGCTTAACACTGTGAGCAGGACGCACTGACTGCACTAAATGTAAATAGCAGGAACGGATCTAGCTGAACACTGTGAGCAGGACGCACTGACTGCACTAAATGTAAATAGCAGGAACGGATCTAGCTGAACACTGTGAGCAGGACGCACTGCACTAAATGTAAATAGCAGGAACGGATCTAGCTGACCACTTTGAGCAGGACGCACTGACTGCACTAAATGTAAATAGCAGGAACAGATCTAGCTGAACACTGTGAGCAGGACGCACTGACTGCACTAAATGTAAATAGCAGGAACGGATCTAGCTGAACACTGTGAGGAGGACGCACTGACTGCACTAAATGTAAATAGCAGGAACAGATCTAGCTGAACACTGTGAGCAGGACGCACTGACTGCACTAAATGTAAATAGCAGGAACGGATCTAGCTGAACACTGTGAGCAGGACGCACTGACTGCACTAAATGTAAATAGCTGGAACGGATCTAGCTGAACACTGTGAGCAGGACGCACTGCACTAAATGTAAATAGCAGGAACAGATCTAGCTGAACACTGTGAGCAGGACGCACTGCACTAAATGTAAATAGCAGGAACGGATCTAGCTGAACACTGTGAGCAGGACGCACTGCACTAAATGTAAATAGCAGGAACAGATCTAGCTGAACACTGTGAGCAGGACGCACTGCACTAAATGTAAATAGCAGGAACAGATCTAGCTGAACACTGTGAGCAGGACGCACTGCACTAAATGTAAATAGCAGGAACGGATCTAGCTGAACACTGTGAGCAGGACGCACTGACTGCACTAAATGTAAATAGCAGGAACAGATCTAGCTGAACACTGTGAGCAGGACGCACTGACTGCACTAAATGTAAATAGCAGGAACGGATCTAGCTGAACACTGTGAGCAGGACGCACTGACTGCACTAAATGTAAATAGCAGGAACGGATCTAGCTGAACACTGTGAGCAGGACGCACTGCACTAAATGTAAATAGCAGGAACAGATCTAGCTGAACACTGTGAGCAGGACGCACTGCACTAAATGTAAATAGCAGGAACGGATCTAGCTGAACACTGTGAGCAGGACACACTGCACTAAATGTAAATAGCAGGAACAGATCTAGCTGAACACTGTGAGCAGGACGCACTGCACTAAATGTAAATAGCAGGAACAGATCTAGCTGAACACTGTGTGCAGGACGCACTGCACTAAATGTAAATAGCAGGAACGGATCTAGCTGAACACTGTGAGCAGGACGCACTGCACTAAATGTAAATAGCAGGAACAGATCTAGCTGAACACTGTGAGCAGGACGCACTGCACTAAATGTAAATAGCAGGAACAGATCTAGCTGAACACTGTGAGCAGGACGCACTGCACTAAATGTAAATAGCAGGAACGGATCTAGCTGAACACTGTGAGCAGGACGCACTGACTGCACTAACTGTAAATAGCAGGAACGGATCTAGCTGAACACTGTGAGCAGGACGCACTGCACTAAATGTAAATAGCAGGGACAGATCTAGCTGAACACTGTGAGCAGGACGCACTGCACTAAATGTAAATAGCAGGAACGGATCTAGCTGAACACTGTGAGCAGGACGCACTGCACTAAATTTAAATAGCAGGAACAGATCTAGCTGAACACTGTGAGCAGGACGCACTGCACTAAATGTAAATAGCAGGAACAGATCTAGCTGAACACTGTGAGCAGGACGCACTGCACTAAATGTAAATAGCAGGAACGGATCTAGCTGAACACTGTGAGCAGGACGCACTGACTGCACTAAATGTAAATAGCAGGAACGGATCTAGCTGAACACTGTGAGCAGGACGCACTGCACTAAATGTAAATAGCAGGAACAGATCTAGCTGAACACTGTGAGCAGGACGCACTGCACTAAATGTAAATAGCAGGAACAGATCTAGCTGAACACTGTGAGCAGGACGCACTGCACTAAATGTAAATAGCAGGAACGGATCTAGCTGAACATTGTGAGCAGGACGCACTGCACTAAATGTAAATAGCAGGAACAGATCTAGCTGAACACTGTGAGCAGGACGCACTGCACTAAATGTAAATAGCAGGAACAGATCTAGCTGAACACTGTGAGCAGGACGCACTGACTGCACTAAATGTAAATAGCAGGAACGGATCTAGCTGAACACTGTGAGCAGGACGCACTGCACTAAATGTAAATAGCAGGAACAGATCTAGCCTAATCTATCTAACTCAAATCAAATGACACTGTCTGTCTCTCTCTCTATCAGCACACCGGAACACACTACACAGGGCCGCCGTGCAGGCGGCCTTATATAGTGTGGGGCGTGTACTAAATCCCCTGAGCCATAATTGGCCAAAGCCACCCTGGCTTTGGCCAATTACAGCTCTCTCTACTGACGGCGCTGTGATTGGCCAAGCATGCGGGTCATAGTGCATGCTTGGCCAATCATCAGCCAGCAATGCACTGCGATGCCGCAGTGAATTATGGGCCGTGACGCGCCACACGAATTTGGCGCGAACGGCCCATAACGTTCGCAATTCGACGGACGGTCGAACAGCCGATGTTCGAGTCGAACATGGGTTCGACTCGAACACGAAGCTCATCCCTATTGGTGGAGTGGATAACGAAGCCGTTCTCATCCTCCTCATCCTCTGTCACCCAGGCTCAGAGTAGTTTGCCTTCCAACGCAGCTGCCAAAGCGGTCTATTTCACCGGCTCCCTGTCCACAGTCACTCCTTCTGTAGCCCCACCATCATGCACAGAGGAGTCCCCAGAATTATTCGACCACAGTGTACGGTACATGCTGCTGGAGGATTCACAGCGATCTGAAGGCTCCGATGTTGGTTCCCGGGTTGAGGAAGGGAGTAACGTGAGCCTAGAGAAAGGGGGTGCCCAAGAAGGACAGGAAACTGGCAGTCATGTTCCCCCAGCTGCAGCATACTGCCAAGTTTGCTCCAGTGACAAGGAGGGAGGGGATGATGAGGTCACTGACTGTACTTGGGTGCCTGAGAGAAGAGAGGAGGAAGAGGAGGCACAACTCCAACAAGGCAGAATGTCCTCTAGAGGGCAGCTTAAAGGCAGCCACCCTATTGCATCACACTGCAGAGCTCTGCAGGTGCAGGGCGCTGCTGACTCCCTGCTGACTTTTCAAAATTCCTTGGTGTGGGCCTTTTTCGACACGTGTGCAGCAGATCGCACTGTTGCTGTTTGCAACCTATGTCTGAAGCGGATCAAGCGTGGCCAGAACAGGAGCTGCTTGGGCACCACATGTTTGACCAGACATATGATGACCTGCCATGCAGTCCGTTGGCAACAGCACTTGAAAGACCCACATCAATGAAAAAGGCTGACTTCTCCTTGCTCCTCATCTGAGATCTCCAACCCTACTATACCTCTGGTCCTCTCAAAAACCTGCACTGAGAGAAATGAAGTTATAGCAATAGGTGTCCCAAGTACTTGCAGCCAATCTGCTAGCAGTACACCACCATCTGATTTTAGCAGGCAAATTTCCCTACCCCAGTTGCTGAACCGTAAAAAGAAATTCAGTCCCAGCCATCCACATGCTCAGCATCTAAATGCTAGCTTGGCCAAATTGCTAGCACTGCAACTGCTGCCTTTTCAGCTGGTAGACTCTGCCCCCTTTTGTGAATTTGTAGAATGTGCTGTACCTTGCTAGTGGTGATTCTGCCACAGCTCTCTCCTCCACCCCCTCCTCTTCTTCTTCCTCTATGGCCTCTTCTGCAGATTTGTCCTCTGAACCAGCTGGGCTCCATAAGCGTTCAAGGGGCTACGCAATCAGTCAGGCTAAAAGATGCCATGCAGTGCTTGAATTGGTATGCCTAGGGGACAGGAGCCACACTGGGGCAGAGAATATGTCAGCTCTGCAGGGGCAGGCTCAGAGATGGTTGACGCCACGCCAGCTTCAGCCAGGAATGGTTGTATGTGACAATGGCACCAACCTTCTCTCCGCCCTCTGACAGGGACACTTGACCCATGTTCCATGTTTGGCACATGTCCTGAATTTGGTGGTGCAGCAGTTCTTGAGCAGGTACCCAGGCTTACAGGATCTCCTGAGGGAGGCCAGAAAAGTCTATGGCCATTTCCGCTGGTCATACAATGCCAGTGCTCGGCTGGCTGACATTTAAAGGGAATGCAACCTGCCCACCAACCGCCTCATTTGTGACATGCCCACCAGGTGGAACTCAACGTTGGCAATGCTGCACATGCAGCAGAGGGCCATCAATGAGTACCTGTGCGAGTATGGCACCAGGACAGGGTCAGGGGAGCTTGGCTTCTTTTCGCCACACCAGTGGCTACTGATAAAGGATGCATGCACTGTCCTGTCACCATTTGAGGAGGCCACAAGGATGGTGAGCAGCGACAGTGCATGCATCAGTGACACTGTCACTCTAGTCTTCCTGTTGGAGCACACGCTTAGTGGAATCGTGGACAGGGTACTTGAGGCAGAACAGAACAGGTGGAAGAGGAGGACTTCCTTACCTCTCAAGGCCCCCTTTATCCAGATAGCATTCCTGCAGGCCCGCCAAGCACACAGGAAAAAGAGGAGGAGGGGGGTTGTGTCAGCATGGATGTAGAGGATAACACTCAGCAGCAGTCTACAAGGGATGGTTTTCCGTCCCCAGAAACCCAAGGAGTTGTAGGTGGCTGGGAGGAGGTAGTTACGGGTCATGTGATCCTTAGTGACCCAGAGGACTCAGAATCGAATGCCCCTGCAAACTTACTCTGCATTGCCTTCCTGATTCTGCAAAGCCTGCGAAAGGACCCTAGGATTCGTGGTATCAAGGAGAGGGATCATTACTGGCTGGCAACCCTTCTTGATCCACATTACAAGGGTAAGGTTGCAGAACTCATCCTGCCTTCACAGAAAGAACAGAGGATGAAAGATCTTCAGGAGGCCTTGAAGAAAGGTTTGTGCAACACATTTCCAGACCCTGGGAGGTTACCATTTCCTTGTGCTGGACAACTGTTGCTGAGGCTTCATTCAGTCAGAGAAAGAGTGGTGGAGAAAGTGGCCAGCTTACCTATGCCTTTAAACAATCTTTCAGTCCTCAGCATCAAGGTCTGATTGGTTCAAGCAACCATCACCAGCATCTGCATTACATGGTGCAGAAATATCTAGGGGCAAGAGCAGACTTGGAGACCTTTCCAACAGAGCATCCACTGGGTTACTGGGTCTTCAGGATGGACCACTGGCGAGAACTTGCTCAATATGCAATTGAGCTACTGGCCTGGCCTACATCCAGCGTGCTTTCTGAATGCACATTCAGTGCTGCAGGAGGATTTGTAACAGATCGAAGAGTGCATCTGTAATTTATAGAGGAAGTGGGTTGAAAGGATCCATAGTGATTCCGTAACCCATTACAGAAACAGTTCTCCTGTTTCTCCAAATCCCACCTATCTCTGTCCAGAATTGATTTGTGCCTCTGTTCTCAGGCTGCCGCACCCTTGATACAGGACATACAATATTTGGTGAGAGGAATCTCTGATCACTCCCCCCTGGTGGTGTGCCTTAATGTTGGGCCTGCATCGACCCTTCCAAGGGCATCCTGGAAGCTTAATGCTTTTTGGCTAAACCTCTTCCCCTCACATGACAGGATCACTTACAAGATTTCTACATATTGGCGAGACAATAGGGAACACCCTGACCCCCTGGTTGCATGGGATGCCTCCAAGGCATTCCTGAGAGGCTTATTCATCACAAGGTAAATGCGATCAAACACAATTCTAAGGTACAGAAGGAGCAGGCTACACAGCTGGTCCGTCAACTGGAGACAGAATTTATTGCTAACTTTTCTGATGCTACAAGAGAAGCCTGGATGGATGCGCAGGTGGCGGTAGACCGCCTGGCAACATCAGCGATGAACAATAAACGCTTTTTCAATAGACAGGCCTTCTATGAGGAGGGGGAGCAGGCTGGCAGGCTGCTGGCCAAAATTGTACAGTCGAACCAGGCTTCCCCTTCTATTGGAGCTTCACGCAATGGTGAAGGGAAGGTGGTGAATGACCCTAATACCATTATTCAGGAGCTGGTGGGGTTCTACTCAGATCTGTATCAGTCTAGGCAGGATTACACATTGTTAGAATTGCAGGATTTCCTCCAAGGGAGTGAGCTGCCATGTCTGTCAGCCTCTCAGAGGCAGTTATTAGACTCCCCCATAACAGAGGAAGAACTACTGAAGGCGGTCAACTCTTTCCCAAATTCAAAGGCCCCCAGGGTGGACGGGCTACCAGTGGAGGTATTTAAGCAATATGGAGAGGTTATATTGCCCCAGCTTCTTAGGGTGTTCAATGCGGCCATGGAAAGCAAGAGTCTTCCTGATTCCATGACTAAAGCTAACATAGTCTTATTACCCAAACCAGGCAAGGATCCGTTGGATCCAAGCTCATATAGACCCATATCCCTTTTACAGGCAGATATTAAAATCCTTGCCAAAGTCCTGGCCATGAGACTAAACAAGATAATTTCGTCAATTATCCATCCAGACCAATCGGGCGTCATACCCAAAAGGTCCACTGCGATTAACCTGCGCAGATTGTTCATTAACATACAGTCCTGGGCGGACAACATGGGGGACAGGGCCATGCTGTCATTGCATACCCATGAAGCTTTTGACAGTGTGGAATGGCAGTATCGATGGGCCACCTTGAAGAAGTTAGGGTTTGGCCCAGTCTTCCTATCCTGGGTGCAATTACTATACAACTCCCCCCAGGAAGCCACCAGGCAGGCTGGGCATGTCTCCATGCCCTTCCCCTTATATAGAAGTACAAGACAGGGCTACCCACTGTCTCCTCTCCTGTTTGCCATCACCATAGAGCCATTAGCTGCCATGATCCGGACCAACCCCTCCATCAACGGCTTTAAATACGGCAAGATTCATGAGAAACTCACGCTCTATGTCGACGACACCATGTTACTTTTGGGGACACGGGGGCATCTCTACGGGAGGCCATGGCGGTCATCACAAAATCTGGAGCATATTCAGGACTGGTGATCAATTGGAATAAATCCTCCATACTGTTGATGGACTCTCCAGCAGATAATCAGGGTGGCACACTCCAAAACATCCCAGTGGCTACTTCCTTTAAATATCTAGGCATGTTGATTAGCCCACAACCTCGGGACTACATTTCACTTAATCTATCACCATTATTAGGCAGAATAAGGGATAAAACAAAAATTTGGTCAAAACTAAACATGTCATTAGTGGGCAGAGTGAACCTCATAAAAATGGTTTTCATGCCACAGCTCCTCTACATCCTGCATAATACACCCATGGTTGTCCCACTTAAAACTTTTCGTATCATGAACTTGCTATTCAGATCTTTTATCTGGCTCAATAAGCCTCCGCATGTCAGGCTCAAGCAATTGCAAAAACCTAGAGAGTGGGGGATTGGCTATGCCCAATCCCTGGCTATATTACCTGGCACCTCAGCTGCAACACATTGCTCGGGCTTTGCCTGTGGAGTCGGTAAACCTGGCGGGGGGGGGGACCCAACCTCGAGTAAACAATGTGGCTATGGGACTGGAGGCACTATCCTACGCTAAATCTAATAAACTCTTTCCCACCTGCAAGACATCAATGGATTTAAGAGTTTTAGCCCTATATGGGACAATGGACAATATGAGGAACTTTGATCATTGCCGTATGGACCAAGATGGAAGTAGTGTGATATTACACTTATGGCTCATATCTTTTCAGACGGCAAATCGAATTCCTTTGCATCCTTACAGGCTAAATTCAACCTTTCCCAGTCTATGTATTTCCCATATATGCAATTTCACCATGCGATTAGGGCCCAGTCAGAGGGAACTCTGTGGATACAATCTCCTGCCCCCATCTTCCACTACATGACGGAGGTCTCTCATTTCAAGGGATTTATATCTCAGTGCTATGCCATGCTTTCATTTATACATCTAGAGGGCTTCCGTGCCAGGGTAACACCCCTATGGGAAAGAGACATGGGCGCATTTGAGGAAGAACAGTGGGAGGAAGCACTGCAGGTGGTTAAGACATGCACTCTAAATGTGGCGCAGCGCTTATCCCAACTGTAAATTTTACCCCTGCAAGACTGCACAGGATGGGTCTCAGAGAAAACCCAGAATGCACTAGGTGCTCCAGGGACCACGGCAACCTTATCCACCTGCTGTGGCGCTGCCCCAAGTTACATCTTTATTGGGCTGGGGTTGTTGCTACCATTAATAAAGCATTTCAGATTGCTGTGCCGATGGACTCCAAGCCATGCATCTTGGGAATATTAGACGATCTCTCAATTGAGCACATCCCTAAGCAAGCAATATCCAGAGCATTATTCCAGGCACGTAAGCTCATACTCAGACACTGGAGGGGGACGGAGCCCCCCACTCTGAAAGAATGGATACCGGGACCGGTAGAGATATACTGCAACTTTGCCTTGAGCTAGTGGTTTCTGATAATGATGTGTTGAGCCTTCTATGCTAATATCTGGTGTGAAACCTGATTTGTTGAACTGTATGTTTACTGTTACTTCAATAAAATCTTTCTGATTTAAAAAAAAATAGTGCGCCTGTCCACAGACTCTGTCGATAGGCTCACATTCATAAAAATGAAACAGTCTTGGATCAACAGCTGTTTAACAGGGGCATGTAATTACAATTTTTGATCTAATATTTCACAGCAGGGCCTGTTCCTGCGCCCAACAAGAGTAACTGTGAGGGCTTACAGTGTTGTGGCACCACCACCACCACCCAAGGCCCAATTTTTCTGCCCCTGTTTAACAGGGGCATGTAATTACAAATTTTGATCTAATATTTCACAGCAGAGCCTGTTCCTGCGCCCAACAAGAGTAACAGTGTTCTGGTACCACCAACACCTGAGGCCCAAGTTTCTGCAGAGTATATAGGGCAGGCCATATAGTATATATACTGCTGTTCAGAATATATAATGCCTGGGGGCCCCCCACGCCATTTTTTTTAAAAATTGGGTGCGGGGTTCCCCTTAATATCCATACCAGACCTGAAGGGCCTGGTATAGATTTTGGAGGTGACATCCACGCCATTTTTTTGGTATTTTTATCTATATTGCCAGGATCCGACAATACATTACAGCCGCGAGCAGTTTTAAATAACATTTTTTCCTTTAGAAATGTCATTTTGCTGTGGCACTGTTACAAACATGGGAAACATGCACTACTTTACAGGCATACTAAGGACACCCCCAGGCATGATATTTAAAGGAAAATTTCATTTTTATTGTTTCACTTTAAGCATTATTAAAATCACTTCTCCCGAAAAAACGGCTGTTTTGAAAAGTTTTTTTTTGCATTGATCCATGTCCCCTGGGGCAGGACCCGGGTCCCCAAATACTTTTTATGGCAATAACTTGCATATAAGCCTTTAAAATTAGCACTTTTGATTTTTCACGTTCGTGTCCAATCAGGGCCGATCCCAGATGGGGTGCACGGGGTGCAGTGCACCCGGGCGCCAGAGAGGTGGGGGTGCTGAAGCGCCAGAGTGCTCCCTTCCCTCCTCCGCCTCCTTTTGTTTGTGTCCGGCGGCAGCTCTCCGCCGGTGTTCTAAGAAGAAAGGCGCCGCTGTGTTTCCTGCTCAAGCCCCTCCCTCCTCCTGTCAGAGAGGGGAGGCGGAGGAGGGAACAAGGAGAGCAGCCAGCCGGAGATGAGATTGGAGGCAGAGCGGCTGGTCTCTGTGTGAAGAGAGACCAGCCACACAGTGATGTCGCGCGGGGGGGGGCGGGGCCTTCCGTGCCTGACACATTCTCCTCTCTGTGTCTCTCACTTCTGCCTGCTGTGAACTGCTCTGCTTGCCACCCGGGCAGCATGGCTGCACACTGTCCTCTTCTCTCCAGCTGCCGCCGGGTGTTTTTATGTACTCTATTGGAGGAGGGGGTCTGTACTAATGGAGGAGGGGAGTCTGTCCTGGGGGGTCTGTACTAATGGAGGGAGGGTCTGTCCCGGGGGTCTGTACTAATGGAGGGGGGTCTGTCCTGGGGGGTCTATACTAATGGAGGGGGGTCTGTCCTGGGGGGTTTGTACTAATGGAGGGGGGGTCTGTACTAATGGAGGGGGGTCTGTCCTGGGGGTCTGTACTAATGGAGGGGGGTCTGTCTTGGGGGGTCTGTACTAATGGAGGGCGGGTCTGTCTTGGGGGGTCTGTACTAATGGAGGGGGGTCTGTCTTGGGGGTCTGTACTAATGGAGGGGGGTCTGTCCTGGGGGGAACATTACTAATGGAGGGAGGGTCTGTACTAATGGAGGGTGGGTCTGTCCTGGGGGGTCTATACTAATGGATGGGGGGGTCTGTCCTGGGGGGTCTATACTAATGGAGGGGGTCTGTACTAATGGAGGGGGGTCTGTCCTGGGGGTCTGTACTAATGGGGGGTCTGTACTGATGGAGGGGGGGTCTGTCCTGGGGGGTCTGTACTAATGGAGGGGGGTCTGTCTTGTGGGGGTCTGTACTAATGAAGGGGGGTCTGTCCTGGGGGTCATTACTAATGGAGGGGGGTCTGTCCTGGGGCGGCCTGTACTAATGGAGGGGGGTCTGTCCTGGGGGGTCTGTACTAATGGAGGGGAGGGTCTGTACTAATGAAGGGGAGGTCTGTACTAATGGAAGCGGGAGTGTCAGGAGGCACAGGCCGCCTCCGTCCGCCGGGCTTCAGGGCGCATGCGCGGTGGACTCGCGCTACGCCGTACACTCATTTGCGGCCCGATGGTGCGGCACGCGCGGGTGCATGGCGGTCCCCGTGTGCGCGCCGTGGCCCGTGCGGGTGCCCAGTAGCGCGTCACGCTGACGTGCTCGCCGGAGGGCTACATCTGACGGCTCCAGCACCCAGTCGGGTTGCTGGTTTGTCGTCAGCTGTGCCCTGTTCCCTGTACCTCTGCTGTTTCCTGTTTATCCTATTGACCCTGTGCTGAACCTTGCTTATACCATGCATTACTCTGCCTGCCTGATACCCCTGACCTCTGCCTGTACCACGGATTACTCTGCCTGCCTGATACCCCTGACCTCTGCCTGTACCACGGATTACTCTGCCTGCCTGATACCCCTGACCTCTGCTTGATTAACGGACTCTGCTCTGCCTGATACCCCGGTTCTGACCTCTGCTTGATTAACAGACTCTGCTCTGCCTGATACCCCGGTTCTGACCTCTACTTGATTAATGGACTCTGCTCTGCCTGATACCCCGGTTCTGACCTCTGCCTGATTAACGGACTCTGCTCTGCCTGATACCCCGGTTCGGATCTAACTTCTTGTCTTTCAGTTCTTCAGTACCCCAACGGCAACCCGGACTTCCCCCAGGCTCTTCTGGAATCCTGCTACTACCGGAAGCCCGTGCCTCCGCGTGCCCTCAACTCCCTGTATCACTTCCAGGGGTTCGAGTGCGCGTGGTCGTAAGGGCGAGCCGCTCTCGGCATCTTGGCCTCGGTTAGTATAGTCGTGACAGTACAAACCAGCCAGATGTCCGAGGCCGACAGAGCGCGCTCTCCTTTGGAGATCCTGTGTCAGCAGGTTTGCACTCTGGCCGACTCCGTTCAGAAACTACAGGAGGGGTACACTCAGATTGACAACCGCCTCCAACAAATTACCGGGGTACTCCCTCCTGCCGCTGCAGCTCCTGCACCCAGCAGTGAAGGTCCGCTTCTCCAGGCCACCACCAGTCCCACAGTTGTCATGGCGCTTCCAGAACCTAGGGTCCCTACACCCGAATGGTTCTCAGGGGACCGTAAAAAATTCAGGGCTTTTAAGAACGCATGCTCTCTCTACTTTGCCCTTCAGCCCCGGACGTTCGCATCAGAGATCGTCAAGGTGGGATTCGCGATCTCACTGCTGTCAGAAGAACCTCAGGCCTGGGCCCACAGCTTAATGGAACAGGGAAGTCCTGTGTTAAACACCATAGATGCCTTCTTCGAGAGTATGTCCAAACTCTATGATGACCCACAGCGGATGGCTACAGCCGAAGCCATCTTACACCACCTGTCCCAATGGAAGAGACCAATTGAAGACTATACGGTGGAATTCCGTAAATGGGCGGCCGACACAAATTGGAACGAACCGGCTCTGCGCTATCAGTACCGTCAAGGCTTGTCCGAACTCCTCAAGGATGAATTAGCCAGAATGGAGACTCCTGCTTCCTTGGAAGAGTTAATTCAGGCAGCCACGAAACTGGACAGGCGCCTGCGGGAACATCGCTCAGAGCGGTTCCAGGGTCCACGCCCTACGTGGACGCCATTCAGAGCCTCACCCATGCAGTCACCATCTTCTTCGGCAGCCGTGTCTACGACACCTCCCGAGGCCGAGCCCATGCAGCTTGGCCTGGTTCGAGCTCCACTAACCTCAGAAGAGAGGCAACGCAGACGGCAGTCCAACTTGTGTCTCTATTGCGGGGGAGCCGGACACTTCCTGCGCAGCTGTCCAATAAGGCCCAGTAAGTTTCTTCAGCCAAAATTGATGAATTACCAAGACAACAATGCTCCAAAATCTTATGTGATGTTGTTTGTTTCTCTGCAGCTACCGGAAGGGGAGTCTCGTCTACCAGCCATCATTGATTCGGGTGCTTGTAGTTGCTTCATGGATGCAGCCTTGGCCCCCAACCTACGTATTCCCTTGCAAACTAAAGCTCAAGGTCTACAAGTGCATCTGGCTGATGGGTCTCTCCCTAGTTCGGGTCCAATCACTCAGGAAACTCGGCCTATTTTAGTAACCACTGACTCCGGGCATCAAGAGCTCTTACGGCTTGACCTCATTCATTCTCCCATTTTTCCAGTCATCTTAGGCCTGCCCTGGTTACAGGCTCATGATCCACAGATCCAATGGAGCACTAAGGCGGTATCCTTCTCCTCTCCGTATTGCTCTGAACATTGCCTCCCTTCGATCCCAAAAGTTTGTGCTATGGTTACTGTTCCGTCAGATAAGCTCCAACAGATTCCCCCCGAATATCTTGAGTTCCAAGAGGTCTTCAATAAACAGATGGCCGACCGTCTACCACCTCATCGGCCTTATGACTGTCCGATCGATCTGCTGCCGGGATCAGAGATCCCGTTCGGTCGTATATTTCCCCTCTCAGAGACTGAACTGGAGGCTCTCAAACAATACATCAATGAGAACCTGGAAAAAGGTTTTATCCGTCCCTCATCCTCACCTGCCGGAGCGGGGATATTCTTTGTTGGGAAGAAGGATGGATCCCTTAGACCATGTGTGGACTACCGGCAGCTTAATAATATCACCATCAAGAACAGGTATCCACTGCCGCTTATCCCGGAGCTTTTCCAACGATTCCGATCCGCCAAAGTCTTTTCCAAATTAGACCTCCGGGGTGCCTATAACCTTGTCAGAATCAGAGCCGGGGATGAATGGAAGACGGCCTTCAGGTCCAGGTTTGGACACTTCGAGTACTTGGTGATGCCATTCGGGCTTTGTAATGCCCCAGCCATTTTCAGCACCTAGTCAATGATATATTCCGAGAATACCTGGATGATTTCCTTGTTGTCTATCTAGATGATATACCGTACTTATTTTCTCCTCCACGATTGAGCTACACAAGGGGCACGTTAAAAAGGTTCTTACCATATTGAAGCAGCACAAGCTTTATTTGAAAGTGGAGAAGTGCGAATTCGAAAGATCAGTGGTACAATTCCTGAGGTTCATCATATCAGCAAATGGGATCGCTATGGATCCCCAAAAGATACAAGCCATTCAGGAGTGGCCAGCCCCGTCCGATAAAAGAGGGGTCCAATGGTTCAGAGGATTCGCCAACTTTTACCGGAAATTCATTATCAGATTCTCGGCCATAGTGGCACCCATCACCCAGCTAACCCGCCAGCATGGTTCCTTCCGGTGGTCCGAAGCCGCACAAGAGGCCTTCCTGAAATTGAAAACCCTGTTCAGTTCTGCTCCAATTCTTCGCCATCCCGACCCTTCTCAGCCATTTGTATTGGAGGTGGACGCCTCGGAAATTGCTACAGGAGCAATTCTCTCCCAAAGGCAAGGACCCAAAGCCATCCTACACCCCGTTGCATTTGCATCCCGGAGACTCAGCCCGCCGGAATTAAACTACGACGTGGGTGACAGGGAGCTGCTGGCCATAAAATTCGCTCTAGAAGAATGGAGGTATTTGCTTGAAGGCGCATTACACCCAGTGATGATCTTTACAGATCATAAGAACCTTGAGTAGTTACGGACAGCAAAACGGCTAAAACCTAGACAAGCCCGTTGGGCTCTCTTTTTCTCTCGCTTCAACTTTCACATATCTTACAGACCTGGCGCAAAGAATGGAAAGGCAGACGCACTCTCGCGGATGTTCTCGGCAGATTCCCAGACTTCAGAACCTAGTACAATCCTCTCTCCTCAAAACTTCCTTGGGATGACACAGGTGGACTTGATGTCATCCATCAAATCCTCGTCTAACTCATGTATGGAACCAGAGATACATTCCTTGAAAAGAAATGGGAATTTTTTTTGATCCGTGGGAAAATTTTTGAACCTCGGGAGACACGGTCACTAACCCTTAAAATGTGCCATGACCATAAACTCGCAGGGCACTTCGGGATAAGGAAGACGTCTGAGCTGGTCTCTCGCTCCTTCTGGTGGCCTGTGTGGAGACGGGATTGCAAGGAATATGTGGCTTCCTGTCCTCTATGTCAGCGGAACAAAGGTCAAAACGCTAAGTCTTGGGGTCCACTAAAACCCCTGCCCATTCCAGAACGGCCATGGTCTAACGTATCCATGGATTTCATAGTGGACTTGCCAGCCTCGGGGGGTTTCACCACTATTTTTGTCGTGGTCGACCGTCTCTCCAAGATGGCTCATTTTTTGCCCATGAAGGGCACCTCTTCTGCCATGGAGACGGCCAATATTTTTCTGAAAGAAATCATCAGGCTCCATGGTGTACCAAAGAGTATTGTGTCAGACAGGGGTGTACAATTTACGTCCAAATTCTGGAGGGAGCTCTGCAAAGCCCTGGATATCAAGGTCTGCCTCTCATCAGCTTACCACCCTCAGAGCAACGGCCAAACGGAGAGGACGAACCAAACCCTAGAGCAATACCTCCGGTGTTTCTGCTCAGGATCCCAGGATGATTGGGCAAGTCTTCTCCCATACGCGGAGTTCGCTTATAACAATTCCGTTCACGCTGCTACCAACCAAACGCCTTTCTGGGCAAATTGCGGATTCCACCCCACGTTTCTATCTAACGATGTTCCTGAGATAGCAGTCCCGGCAGTGCATGACAGAATAACCTCTTTACAAGCTAATTTCCAGAGGATTCAAGACATGTTGCAGAAAGCTCAAGCGGATTACAAGGAACAGTATGACCGGGGCAGGAGGGAGAACCCAACCTTTAATATAGGGGAGGAGGTCTGGTTGTCCACCACCAACCTTAAACTATCAGTGCCATCTCGGAAACTGGGGCCCAAGTTCATTGGTCCTTTCCCCATCAAGAGAATTATCGACCCTGTGGCTATGGAGCTAGCATTACCAAGAACGTACAAGATCCATCCTGTCTTCCATGTGTCCTTGTTGAAGCCCGTGGTGGACAGCACTTTTCCAGAAAGAGGAGAACTTCCTCCTCCACCAATTAGGGTGGATGGGGAGAATGAGTTCGAGGTGGAGTCCATCCTTAATTGTAGGAAGAAGGGCAGACAACTGCAATACTTGATCCAGTGGAAGGGATACCCACCTGAGGACAATTCTTGGGAACCCGCAAAAAACCTGCATGCATCACGCTTAATTCAAGCTTTCCATCGAGACCATCCAGAATTGATGTCCAGCCTGGGCGTCCAGTGTCCGCCCTTAGGAGGGGGGCACTGTCAGGAGGCACAAGCCGCCTCCGTCCGCCGGGCTTTAGGGCGCATGCGCGGTGGACTCGCGCTACGCCATACACTCGTTCGCGGCCCGATGGTGCGGCGCGCGCGGGTGCACGGCGGTCCCCGTGTGCGCGCCGTGGCCCGTACGGGTGCCCGGTAGCGCGCCACGCTGACGCGCTCGCCGGAGGGCTACATCTGACGGCTCCAGCACCCAGTCGGGTTGCTGGTTTGTCGTCAGCTGTGCCCTGTTCCCTGTACCTCTGCTGTTTCCTGTTTATCCTATTGACCCTGTGCTGAACCTTGCTTATACCACGGATTACTCTGCCTGCCTGATACCCCTGACCTCTACCTGTACCATGGATTACTCTGCCTGCCTGATACCCCTGACCTCTGCCTGTACCACGGATTACTCTGCCTGCCTGATACCCCTGACCTCTGCTTGATTAACGGACTCTGCTCTGCCTGATACCCCGGTTCTGACCTCTGCTTGATTAACGGACTCTGCTCTGCCTGATACCCCGGTTCTGACCTCTGCTTGATTAACAAACTCTGCTCTGCCTGATACCCCGGTTCTGACCTCTGCCTGATTAACGGACTCTGCTCTGCCTGATACCCCGGTTCGGATCTAACTTCTTGTCTTTCAGTTCTTCAGTACCCAAACGGCAACCCGGACTTCCCCCAGGCTCTTCTGGAATCCTGCTACTACCGGAAGCCCATGCCTCCGCATGCCCTCAACTCCCTGTATCACTTCCAGGGGTTCGAGTGCGCGTGGTCGTAAGGGCGAGCCGCTCTCGGCATCTTGGCCTCGGTGAGTATAGTCGTGACAGGGGGTCTGTACTAATGGGGGGGTCTGTACTAATGGAAAGGAGTCTGTACTAATGAGGGGGTCTGTACTAATGGGGGGATCTGTACTAATGGAGGGGGGTCTGTACTAATGGGGGAGTCTGTACTAATGGGGGGGTCTGTACTAATGGAGGGGGGTCTGTACTAATGGGAGAGTCTGTACTAATGGGGGGGTCTGTCCTAATGTAGGGGGGTCTGTCCTGGGGGGTCTGTACTAATGGGGGGTCTTTACTAATGGAGGGGTGGTTTGTCCTGTGGGGGTCTGTACTAATGGAGGGGGAGATCTGTCCTGAGGGGGTCTGTACTAATGGAGGGTGGGTTTTCCTGGGGGGGGTCTGTACTGAGTAAGGTCTGTACGGAGGGAGGGGTTTATACTTAGTGCGGGTTCTGCACTGATGGAGGGGGGTCTATACTTAGTGGAGGGGGGTCTGCACTGAAGGGCGACTATAGTTGGTGAAAGGGGGGTGACCCCAACCCTAGTGACACCAATGCAGCTGCGGGCTCTTCTTTCCGCCCTCTCTCTCCCTTCTCCCTCCTCCCTCTCGCGAGTGCTGCTGTACTAGTGAGCGGTGCTTGCCAGCACAGCTGCCCACTGTGTATCTTCCCCCGCATTCATATCAACCAGGGAAGAAACAGAATAGAAAAAGGAGCAGAGAAGAGGATTGTGGGACATGTAGTCCCGAGGACTGGCAGCCCCACTGTAACACGGAAACTGCAGCCCACACAGCATGCTCAGCTGAATGGGAGAGAGAGAGAGAGACAGGAGGCCTGGAAAGCTTTCAGGGAAGTACACCCAGGACTCCAGAGGGAGAGGACAGTATTGAGAGAACACCATCAGAGAGAGAACCCCGCTGCCCTGCGCCACCAGAGGGAAAGCCACACAGCCTTGCGCCATCCCTGGCAGAGAAAGGAATGGAGTCATTGCTGGAATACAGATCTGGGTGCTACCCAGCGGAGTCACCATGGGCAATTCAGCGTGAGCAGACTCCTGATTAGAGGAACCGATCGGCCATTATCTACTAACATCCATAGGAACTGCAGTCTCTGACCATCTCCTGTACTATGTCTGCAGTCTCTGACTGTCTCCTGTAGTATGTCTGCAGTCTCTGACCGTCTCCTGTAGTATGTCTGCAGTCTCTGACCATCCCCTGTAGTATGTCTGCAGTCTCTGACCATCTCTTGTATCATGTCTGCAGTCTCTGACCATCTCCTGTACTATGTCTGCAGTCTCTGACCCTTTCCTGTACTATGTCTGCAGTCTTTGACCATCTCCTGTATTATGTCTGCAGTCTCTGACCATCTACTGTACTATGTCTGCAGTCTCTGACCATCTACTGTACTATGTCTGCAGTCTCTGATCATCTTCTGTAGTATGTCTG
Source organism: Lithobates septentrionalis (assembly GCA_037952835.1). Lineage (NCBI taxonomy): Eukaryota > Metazoa > Chordata > Amphibia > Anura > Ranidae > Lithobates > Lithobates septentrionalis. The sequence goes on along the minus strand of JBBDGP010000264.1, from coordinate 7,148,613 downwards.
CAGTCTCTGACTGCCTCCTGTAGTATGTCTGCAGTCTCTGACTGTCTCCTGTAGTATGTCTGCAGTCTCTGACCGTCTCCTGTAGCATGTCTGCAGTCTCTGACCATCTCCTGTAGCATGTCTGCAGTCTCTGACCGTCTCCTGTAGTATGTCTGCAGTCTCTGACCATCTCTTGTATCATGTCTGCAGTCTCTGACCATCTCCTGTACTATGTCTGCAGTCTCTGACCGTCTCCTGTAGTATGTCTGCAGTCTCTGACCGTCTCCTGTACTATGATTGCAGTCTCTGACCATCTCCTGTACTATGTCTGCAGTCTCTGGCCATCTCCTGTACTATGTCTGCCATCTCTGACCATCTCCTGTAGCATGTCTGCAGTCTCTGACCGTCTCCTGTACCATGTCTGCAGTCTCTGACCGTCTCCTGTAGTATGTCTGCAGTCTCTGACCGTCTCCTGTACTATGATTGCAGTCTCTGACCATCTCCTGTACTATGTCTGCAGTCTCTGACCATCTCCTCTATTATGTCTGCAGTCTCTGACCATCTCCTGTTCTATGATTGCAGTCTCTGACCATCTCCTGTTCTATAATTGCAGTCTCTGACTGTCTCTTGTATCATAACTGCAGTCTCTGACCATCTACTGTACTATGTCTGCAGTCTCTGACCATCTCCTGTACTATGTCTGCAGTCTCTGACCATCTACTGTACCATGATTGCAGTCTCTGACCATCTCCTGTACTATGTCTGGGGACTCTTTCTAACAGACTCTCAAACAGAAGCCATCTCTGTGTGCATGAGAGAGACCCCCTCCAGGTCTCATTAGTGTATGCTCTTCCTGTATTTTTTTATTGTTAAAAGATCATGGGAGGATCCCAGGGTAACAAAGACTTCTTAGGGAAGCATCTCTGTATTTGAGTCGTTGCCATCAAGTCAATCAAGTCCAACCTATGTGTGTGATTATATGCCAGTATTACATTGTATATCCCTGTATGTTGTGGTCGTTCAGGTGCTTATCTAATAGTTTCTTGAAACTATTGATGCCCCCCGCTGAGACCACAGCATGTGGAAGAGAATTCCACATCCTTGCCGCTCTTACAGTAAAGAACCCTCTACGTAGTTTAGGGTTAAACCCCTTTTCTTCAAATTTTAATGAGTGGCCACGAGTCTTGTTAAACTCTCTTTCGCAAAAAGTTTTTTCCCTTATGTGGGGTCACCAGTATGGTATTTGTATATTGAAATCATATCCCCTCTCAAGCGTCTCTTCTCCAGAGAGAATAAGTTCAGTGCTCGCAACCTTTCCTCATAACTAATATCCTCCAGACCCTTTATTAGCTTTTGTTGCCCTTCTTTGTACTCGCTCCATTTCCAGTACATCCTTCCTGAGGACTGGTGCCCAGAACTGGACAGCATACTCTAGCTGCGGCCGGACCAGAGTCTTGTAGAGCGGGAGAATTATCATTTTATCTATGGAATTAATCCCCTTTTTAATGCATGCCAATATTCTGTTTGCTTTGTTAGCAGCAGCTTGGCATTGCATGCCATTTCTGAGCCTATCATCTACTAGGACCCCCAGGTCCTTTTCCATCCTAGATTCTCCCAGAGGTTCTCCCCCTAGTGTATAGATTGCATTCATATGTTTGCCACCCAAATGCATTATTTTACCTCATTGAACCTCATTTGCCATGTAGTTGCCCACCCCATTAATTTGTTCAGATCTTTTTGCAAGGTTTCCACATCCTGCGGAGAAGTTATTGCCCTGCTTAGCTTAGTATCATCCGCAAATACAGAGATTGAACTGTTTAACACATACTCCAGGTCGTTTATGAACAAATTAAACAGGATTGGTGCCAGCACAGAACCCTGGGGGACCCCACTACCCACCCCTAACCATTCCGAGTACTCCCCATTTATCACCACCCTCTGAACACCACCCTCTGACAGTCAGACTGTCAGTAAAAATTAGGAACAATGGTTTGGCAATTACTTGAGTTGCCTAAGTACCCTCAGGTGCAAGCCATTTGGTCCCGGTGGTTTATTAATGTTAAGTTTCCCAAGTCTAATTTTAATTCTGCCCTCTGTTAACCATGGAGATGCTTCCTGTGATGTGCCATGAGGATAAACACTGCAGTTTTGGTTACTGAAGCCCCTCCATTCCCTCGTGAAGACTGAGGAGAAGAATAAATTCAATACCTTCGCCATCTCCCCATCCTTTGTAACCAGATGTCCTTCCTCATTCTTTATGAGGCCAATATGGTCTGTCCTCCCTTTTTTACTGTTTACATACTTAAAGAATTTCTTGGGATTTTTTTTGCTCTCCTCCGCTATGTGTCTTTCATGTTCTATCTTAGCCATCCTTATTGCACCTCTACATTTCTTGTTGCATTCTTTATAAAGTCTGAATGCTGATGATCCCTCAACCTTGTATATTTTGAAGGCCTTCTTCTTTGCTTTTATATGCATTTTTACATTGGCGTTAAGCCATCCAGGACTTTTGTTTGCTCTTTTAAATGTATTACCCAATGGGATGCATTGGCTAATGCCCTTATTTAATATGCTCTTAAAGCAAACCCATCTCTCCTCCGTGTTCTTTTTTCCTAAGATTTTATGCCAATTTATGCCTTCTAGCAAGGTTTGTAGTTGAGAGAAATCGGCTCTTTTGAAATTCAGTGTCTTTGTATTCCCCTTATGTTTCCTATTTGTGTGATTTATACTGAAGCCAATTGACCTGTGATCGCTGTTACCTAAATTGCCCCGTATTTCCACATCCGTGATCAGGTCTTCATTGTTGGTAATCAGTAGATCCAGTAACGCTTTATTTCTAGTTGGTGCGTCTACCATCTGACCCATAAAATTGTCCTGCAAGACATTTAGGAACTGGCGAGCCTTAGATGAATGTGACTTGGTCTGCCAAGTCTATGTCTGGATAATTTAAATCCCCCATTATGATAACACTTCCCATCCATGCTGTTAATCCAGATTGTGATAGGAGATCTGTCTCCCCGTCCTCTCTCAGGTTAGGGGGCCTATAGTATACTCCCAGTATTATTTTCCACTTAGCTTCATCCCTTTGGAGCTCTACCCATAAGGATTCCACCTCCTCCCTAGCTCCCTTAGTGATGTCATCTCTCACATTCACTTGTACATTATTCTTGATATATAGGCATACTCCTCCCCCTTTTTTACCCTCTCTATGCTTGCGATTAAGGGTATACCCTTGAATGGTTGCCAGCCAATCATGAGAGCTGTTGAACCAAGTCTCTGAAATTCCCACAAAATCCAAATCCTCCTCGTACAACAGTATCTTTAGTCCACCCATCTTGTCCGCCAGGCTCCTGGCATTGGTGAATAGGGATGAGCTTCCAGTTCGAGTCGAACTCATGTTCGACTCGAACATGGGCTGTTCGCAAGTTCGCCGAACAGCGAACAATTTGGGGTGTTCACGGCAAATTCGAATGCCGCGTAACATCCTTTAAAAGTCTATGGGAGAAATCAAAAGTGCTAATTTTAAAGGCTTATATGCATGGTATTGTCAGAAAAAGTGATTGGGGACCTGGGTCCTGCCCCAGGGGACATGTATCAATGCAAAAAAAAGTTTTAAAACGTCAGTTTTTTCGGGAGCAGTGATTTTAATAATGCTTAAAGTGAAACAATAAAAGTGTAATATCCCTTTAAATTTCGTAGCTTGGGGGTGTCTATAGTATGCTTGTAAAGGGGCGCATGTTTCCCGTGTTTAGAACAGTCTGACAGCAAAATGACATTTCAAAGGAAAAAAAGTCATTTAAAACTACTCGCGGCTATTAATGCATTGCCGGTCCGACAATACATATAGAAGTTCATTGATAAAAACGGCATGGGAATTCCCCACAGGGGAACCCTGAACCAACATTTAAAAAAAAATGACGTGGGGGTCCCCCTAAATTCCATACCAGGCCCTTCAGGTCTGGTATGGATATTAAGGGGAACCCCAGCCAAAATTTAATAAAAAAATGACGTGGGGGTCCCCCTAAATTCCATACCAGTCCCTTCAGGTCTAGTATGGATATTAAGGGGAACCCCATGCCAAAATTTTTTTAAAAAACGGCGTGGGGTCCCCCCAAAAATCCATACAAGACCCTTATCCGAGCACGCAACCTGGCAGGCCGCAGAAAAAAAAAAGGGGGGGAAGAAAGAGCGCCCCCCCCTCCTGAACTGTACCAGGCCACATGCCCTCAACATTGGGAGGGTGCTTTGGGGTAGCCCCCCAAAACACCTTGTCCCCATGTTGATGAGGACAAGGGCTTCATCCCCACAACCCTGGCCGGTGGTTGTGGGGGTCTGCGGGTGGGGGGCTTATTGGAATCCGGAAGCCCCCTTTAACAAGGGGACTCCCAGATCCCGGCCCTCCCCCCTGTGTGAAATGGTAAGGGGGTACAAAAGTACCCCTACCATTTCACTAAAAAACTGTCAAAAATGTTAAAAATGACAAGAGACAGTTTTTGACAATTCCTTTATTTAAATGCTTCTTCTTTCTTCTATCTTCCTTCATCCGCTTCTTCTTCTGTTTTTTCTAGTTCTTCTGGTTCTTCCTCCGGTGTCCTCGTACAGCATCTCCTCCGCGGCGTCTTCTTCCCTTCTTGGCATGGAGGGAGTCTCCCGCTCTTCTCTTCATCTTCTTCTCTTCATCTTCTTCTCTTCATCTTCTTCTCTTCATCTTCTTTTCGGGCCGCTCCGCATCCATGCTGGCATGGAGGGAGGCTCCCGCTGTGTGACGCTTCTCCTCTTCTGATGGTTCTTAAATAACGGGGGTGGGGCCACCAGGTGACCCCGCCCCCCTCTGACGCACAGGGACATGACGGGACTTCCCTGTGGCATTCCCCGTGAAGCCACAGGGAACTCCCGTCAAGTCACCGTGCGTCAGGGGGGGGCGTTATTCAAGAACCGTCAGAAGAGGAGAAGCGTCACACAGCGGGAGCCTCCCTCCATGCCATCATGGATGCGGAGTGGCCCGAAAAGAAGATGAAGACAAGAAGATGAAGAGAAGAAGATGAAGAGAAGATGAAGACAAGAAGATGAAGAGAAGAAGATGAAGAGAAGAAGATGACGAGAAGAGCGGGAGCCTCCCTCCATGCCATGGATGCGGAGCGGCCCGAGGAGAAGAAGGGAAGAAGATGCCGCGGAGGAAGAACCAGAAGAACCAGAAGAACCAGAAGAAGAAGAAGATGAAGGAAGATAGAAGATAGAAGAAAGAAGAAAGAAGCATTTAAATAAAGGAATTGTCAAAAACTGCCTCTTGTCATTTTTAACATTTTTGACAGTTTTTTTGTGAAATGGTAGGGGTACTTTTGTACTCCATTACCATTTCACACAGGCGGGAGGGCTGGGATCTGGGGGTCCCCTTGTTAAAGGGGGCTTCCAGATTCCAATAAGCCCCCCGCCCGCAGACCCCCACAACCACCGGCCAGGGTTGTGGGGATGAGGCCCTTGTCCTCATCAACATGGGGACAAGGTGTTTTGGTGGGATACCCCAAAGCACCCTCCCAATGTTGAGGGAATGTGGCCTGGTACGGTTCAGGAGGGGGGCACTCTCTCGTCCCCCCCTCTTTTCCTGCCGCCTGCCAGGTTGCGTGCTCGGATAAGGGCCTGGTATGAAATTTAGGGGGACCCCCACGTCATTTTTTTTTAAAATTTTGGCATGGGGTTCCCCTTAATATCCATACTAGACCTGAAGGGCCTGGTATGGAATTTAGGGGGACCCCCCACGTCATTTTTTTTTTAAATTTTGGTTCGGGGTTCCCCTGTGGGGAATTCCCATGCTGTTTTTATCAATGAACTTCTATGTGTATTGTCGGACCGACAATGCATTAATAGCCGCGAGTAGTTTTAAATTACTTTTTTTCTTTTGAAATGTCATTTTGCTGTCAGACTGTTCTAAACACGGGAAACATGCGCCCCTTTACAGGCATACTATAAACAACCCCCAGGTACGAAATTTAAAGGGATTTTACACTTTTATTGTTTCACTTTAAGCATTATTAAAATCACTGCTCCCGAAAAAACAGACGTTTTTAAAACTTTTTTGCCATGATCCATGTCCCCTGGGGCAGGACCCAGGTCCCCAAACACTTTTTATGACAATAACTTGCATATAAGCCTTTAAAATTAGCACTTTTGATTATTCATGTTCGTGTCCCATAGACTTTAATGGTGTTCGCATGTTCGAACAAATTTTTTGCCTGTTCGCATGTTCTGGTGCGAACCGAACAGGGGGGTGTTCGGCTCATCCCTATTGGTGAACATGCCACATAGTTTAGACTGGTCGCATATTATCCTCTTATTGGGTGTTCCGAAATTGCAACTAGGACATGCTACTATACTTACCTTGGGTTTATGTGCTTTGGTCAACCTACCACTAATGCCCCCAATACTACCCTCTGGAATACGTTCCCATCGCCTAGTTTAAAAACCCCTCTAATTTTTTGGCCATCTTCATTCCCAGCTGATCTGCACCCTCCTCATTTAGGTGCAGTCCATCCCTTCTTGCGACAGCTCCTCCATGCACCAGGCTCCCTGGTAAAGGTAAGCTCCAGCCTGCAGCTATGGTGCAGGGTGAGGGGGGGCTAAGATGGCTCTTAAAGGGGAAGCTACACTGCTGTTTGCATTCCTTTCTCCTAGGACGTGTGAGTGTTCATACAAGGTTGCAGAATCACCACCTATTCATCTGCCAGGTTGCCATGGACATGTCACCTCCTCCGTGTGGCCAGCCCTCACGCTCTAGGTACGTGGGGTGTGAGAAGGGGGGGCCAGGTCCATGCTGGAATGGAGATATCCCCTAACATAACGTTTTTTGCCCTTCTCTTTTTTAGCCCTTCTAGGTCAGACTGTAAGTTTACTGTCCAAGACGACAGGGACCTTGCCAGGCCACAACGACAACCTTCCTCAACTAGGTCCAGACGTGACTTTCCATCTAGAACCCCTCAACAGAGGAGATGTTCTCATTCCTCCTCCAGACACCGCACCCACCACCACGACAGCCACTCTGATCGCAGAGACCCGAGTCCTTATGTGACCCTTGTTATGCCAAGGCAGTTGGGGAAAAAGAGGCTGAAAGCCAACAAATGGAATCGCTTGTTAAGCGTGTGGTGCAGCAATCTCTCAAGCAGTGGGGTACATCCCACACGTGGGGCCAGTCCACCACTCTATCTGGCTCCCTGGCTGACGAGGCCCAGGAGGATCCGGGCCCATCCCAGCCTTACAATGCCTCCCCCGGCTCTTCAGATAGCGAATTGGAGGGAGATGAATTTGTCGAAAGCTTCGACTTCGCCCTTGTTTCCCCACTAATTAAGGTGGTCAAAGAGGCCCTTAAGTGGGAAGATCCTTCCACTCCTTCAGCTAAACAAAAGGAAGTTCTTTAAACACTTGGGGAAGGAACGTTCCAACTTCCCGCTCCTTTCTGAATTAAAGAATATCTTTGACAAGGAGTGGAGTAAGGTAGACAAGAAGACATCTATGACAAGCAAAACCTCCAGGTTATACCCCTTCAAGGCAGAGGAAATTAGATATCTGGAAACGCTCCCCTTATAGAAGCTTTGATGCGACTGGCCAAACATGTCACTCTTCCCCTAGAGGACGCTGTATCCTTCAAGGATGGGCTCGAGAGGAGAATAGACCAAGACCTCAAGAGAATTTAGGGGCTAGCCAGTATGGCTTGCAAACCCGCCTTGGCCCTAGCAGCCACGTCTAAGGCTATGGAAGCCTGGACAGATAATGTGGACTCCATGCTCAAGGGTATTTCAGAAGAGCTAGCCAGGGGCTTGGCAGTCCAGGAATTGAAGTTGGCAGTGGCCTTCCTGGAGGAGGCTTCTATCGATCTGATCCACCTGTTGGCCCGGAATATACTATCCTCGGTCACGGCTAAGCGCGCCCTATTGGTTGCGCCCTTGGCTCGCTGATTTGGCATCTAAGCAGGTCTGGTGTAAGATCCCCTTTGGGGGACCCTCGTTGTTTGGTAACAGGCTGGATAGCGCCATAGCCCGAGCCACGGGTGGGAAGTCGGGTTTCTTGCCCCAGGATAGGCGTCTGTTTGGTCAGAAGAGGCCTCAACGCAGAAGACGCAGTACTGAGCGTTGAAGGGGAGCACGCTCTTACAGGCCCGGCCAAGATTTCAGAAGCAATTGGAGCAGAGGTCAGACATCCTTCCAAAAGTCTGCCAAAAGCCAGGCATCTAGTGGACATGAGCCAGCTAAATCGTTATGAAATTGGGCCCACCTAGGCGGGTCGGTGGGGGCACGTTTGCTTCTCTTCCAGCATGTTTGGGTGGTCTCAATCTCAGACTATTGGACCACCAAGACGGTCTCCACAGGCCACACATGGTCCTTCACCAGTACTCCTCCCCCCAGATTTATTTCCACCCTGCTACCACGGTCAGAAGGAAAGAAGCAGGTATTACTGTCCTACGTTGATTCACTGATAGTACAGGGGGCCGCGGTGCCTGTCCTGAAAGGTGAAGTGTTCCAAGGGATATACTCCCCTCTCTTCCTTGTGCAGAAGAAAAATGGTTCATGGCGCCCCATGATAGACCTAGCTTACCTAAACAAGTTTGTAAAATATGAAAGTTTCAAAATGGAGACGTTGTCTACCATCCAAAAAGCCGTGCAGCCAGGTGATTGGCTAGTCTCGATCGACTTAAAAGATGCCTATTTCTATGTGCCTGCGGCAGAAGAATTCCGCAAATACCTCTGGTTCAGAGTCGGGCAAGAACACTTACAGTTCACCTGCCTCCCTTTCAGGTTGACAACCTTACCCCGTGTCTTTTCGAAAATTCTTCTGGCCACGGTGGCCCTCATCAGAACAAAAGGGATACGCTTGTACCACTATCTCGACAACCTCCTGTTACTGTCCCAGGACAAGGAACAGCTGTTGGTCCACAGGGAGCAGGTTATCTCCACACTGTCTGAATTCAGGTGGCTCCTAAACCTGGAAAAAAGCCATCTGGAACCAGTCCAGTGCCTGATATACTTAGGGGCCCAGTTCAACACAGCGGAAAGCACCATCTCTCTCCCAGTGGAAAAGAGCCCAGTCACCTGAGGGAGAATCTCACGGGCTCTAAACTCCTCACGCCTAAAGGCCTCACAGTGCCTAAAAAATTATCGGCACGATGGTCTCTACGACCCCCACGGTCAAATGGTCTCTGTGGAGGTTACGCCCTTTTCAGACAAGGTTTCTTCAACAATGGAGTATAGGGGATGACAATCATTCCATTTACATAACCTCAGTGATGAGGAACAGCCTCTTCTGGTGGCTCCAGCACAGAAATCTGCTCACCTGCCACTCCCATGCCCCCATCTCATTGGTCATGACCGATGCCAGCGGAGCTGGCTGGGGAGCCCTTTGCAGGTCGGAAATTGCTCAAGGCAAATGGGATGCCCGTCTTCACAACCCGGGCTCAAACGTCCTGGAACTACGGGCAGCCTGGTGTGCTCTTCAATCTTTCACTCATCTCCTGAAAGGGGAATCAGTTTTACTGAAAATGGACAACACCACAGCGGTCTCCTATGTGAAGAGGCAAGGGGGCACTTGGAGCTCAACCCTGCTCCAAGAAGTTGAGCCCATCATGTTCTGGGCTCAGAAAAACCTGGCCAATATTTCAGCGGTCTTCGTCCCCGGAGTTCAGAACGTCCAAGTGGACTTCCTGTCTCGCACACAGTTAAACAACAACGAGTGGTCTCTTTATGTGCAGACGTTCAAATGGATTCTGTCCTAGGGAGTCAATCCCGAAGTAGACCTATTCGCATCCCCCTGCAACTTCAAGATCAAGAAGTATTACACTAGGGGCCGTTGCAGCCACCCCTTCAGAGTAGATGCTCTGTCGGATCATTGGAGCTTCAACAGGGCAAATGCCTTTCCCCCACTCCCGATCATCTTCAATCTTCTACGGAGACTCCAAGCGGAAACGTTCGAGGTGGTGGTGATGGCCATGGTTTCCCATCCTGACCCAGCTCAGCTTCCGGGACCTAGTGCCTCTTCCTCCCAGGCCGGACCTTGTTTCTCAGGGGGCAGTCCTGCACCCTTGTCCGGCGTTACTGAGACTGGTGGTCTGGTTCTTGAGAGGGAGAGGCTGGAATCTCTCAGGAGCGCTTCAAGAGTGATTTCCACCCTCATGAGCTCGAGAAAGGCGAGCAAGAATAAAGTCTATGGGAAAATATGGGCCAAGTTTGTTGAATTCTCATCCTCTACGGGCAGACCGTGCAGGGATTCAGGAATCCAGGATATCCTCAGTTTCTTCCAATCCGGCCTAGATCTGTCTTTATCCATTAGCTCTCTCAGAGTCAAGTCTCAGCCCTGTCAGCCTTTTCCGGAACATCATGGGCGGTTCACCCTCTAAACCGGCAGTTTTTCCATGGGGCGACAAGACTCAGGCCCCAGAGAAGACCAAGATTCCCCAAATGGGATCTTCACCTTGTTCTTGACTCACTGACTGACTTCAGTACCTCAGGATCCGCTCCGCTTTCTGTCAAAGACCTTTCCGCAAAAGTCGCCTCCCTAGTTGCAATCACTTCGGTCAAAAGGGTTTCGGAGATCGGGTCCTTGGGTCATGAAGAACCATTCCTGACTTTCTTCCCAGACCAGGTGGTCCTCATCCCTATGCTCGGCTCAAACCCGAAAATTTCTTCAGTGATCCAGGAGAACCACCTACCTGTTTATCTTGCACTCAGGCAGTAACAGGGGGAAATGAGTTTCGTCCAGAATGATTGTGGACAGGATCGTCCATCCAGCAAGCTTGGGCTAAGGGCTTGGCTCCTCCAGAGGCGGTGACAGCACATTCCACCAGGGGTATGGCAGCTTGGTGGGCAGCAGCCTGGCATGTGGCCCCAGGCATCATCTGTAAAGCGGCCTCATGGGCCTCCATTAATACCTTTATGTCACATTACTGCATAAAGCCTGTGTCTCTATCTTCTGCGAACTTTGGTTTAAGAATCCTGTCAGTTGACGTGCCAAATTAAATTTTCTTTGATCAGCATACCCACCCGTGTGGTTTGGCTAGTTATTTCCCACATGTAGTCTGCCATGGAGTCTGTCAGGAAAATGGAAAATGTATTATCAAATACTTACCGTAATTTTCCTCTCCTGATGGACTCCATGGCAGATAGAGTTCCCACCCATCGGTCATGAGTTGGCTAGTTACGAAACGCAGTCTTTAGTGGTGAGCTCAAATTTATGGGAGTGGGGTCCTATAGCATTGGAGAGTAGGAGGGGTAACCCACACGTAGTCTGCCATGGAGTCCACCAGGAAAGGAAAATTACGGTAAGTATTTGATAATAAATTTTCAGTTTTTTCTACATATTTTTGGTAAAAAAAAAATCGCAATAAGCGTATATTGATTGGTTTGCGCAAAAGTTATTGCGTCTACAAAGAAGGGGATATATTTATGGCACTTTTATTATTATTTTTTTTTACTAGTAATGGCGGTGATCTGCGATTTTTAGCGGGACTGCGACATTGCGGCAGACAGATCGGACACTTTTGACACTTTTTTGGGACCATTATACAGAGATCAGAGCTTAAAATAGCCACTGATTAATGTATAAATGTTACTGGCAGGGAAGGGGTGAACACTAGGGGGTGAGCAAGGGGTTAAATGTGTTGCTAACTGTACAGGGGCTAGGATGACTGGAGCAGGAGACAGATCATTGTTCCTAATAACTAGGAAAAGACGATCTGTCTCTCCTACCCTGTCAGAACGGGGATCTGTTTGTTTACACTGACAGATCCCCATTCTGCCTGTTTCTGGAGCGATCATGTGTGGCCGGCGGAAATCGAGTCCGCCGGACCCGCTGGTTGGCTCCCCCACTTGTGAATGGGTGTGCACGCACGGCCACAAAATGCTGTGTACGCGCCGGACGTACAATGATGGCGATTCGCGCAGGGAAGCCAACTTGCCGCAGTGCAACTGCGGTGGTTGGTCAGTAACTAGTTAATTACTATTGACCCCTGAACTCTCCATTAATTACTACTGACCTATGAACTCTCTATTACTTACTACTGACCCCGGAATTCTGCCTGACTTACTACTGACCTCAGGACTCTGCCACACCTACTACTAACCTCTGAATCAATTTGAAGCTCTGCATCACTTACTACAGAGTTCAGAGGTCAGTATTAAGTGAGGCAGAGTTCAGGGGTCAGTGTTAAGTGATGCAGAGTTCAGAGGCCAGTACTAAGTGATGCAGAGTTCAGAGCTCAGTACTTAGTGAGGCTGAGTTGAGGGGTCAATAGTGGCACAGAGTGCAGTAATAAGTGACCATCTGTCACACCTCTGCACTGCTTACCTCTGTTCTCTTTCTTCCTTGGACTTTTTACAGTACTCAAGGTACTGCAGCTCCAGGTCTTCACCCCTTCTCTTATTTCCTGGTCAAGTAGACGGGGCTAAAATACAGTTACTCATAGCCCAGCCTCCTGGAACAGAGAATAGAAGGGGGGAAGATCTTGAGCTGCAGTATCCTGAGTACTGTGAGGAGTCCAGGGAGAATACCATAAGTAAGTCAATCCTCTTTCTGTGTCTCCCCTGCAGCTGTACTTGTCTTAGGCAGCTACAAAGGCTGTTTTGTTATGCCGGGGAGGGGGCGGGTACTAAAGCACGCCACAGGGAGTAGGGGCTGGGACTATGATTGTCTGTGATTGGCTTATAGCCCTGCCCCCACTGCCACACTGCCTCCTTCCCGGTATAAAACCAATTACAGTCAATCACTCCATACTCCCTGTGTTGGCCTTTAGTACCCATCCCCTCCCCAGAATAATAAAACAGTGTTTTTTCTGTAGCTGCCTGTGACAAATGGAGCTGCAGGGGAAACACAAAGAGGGACAGTGTTTTTTCCCCTCAGGCTAGTGTTGCCGAGCGCCAGAATGTTTTTAGTGACTGGGCTCTGGAATTCAGCCTGAATTGGTGGGACAGCAGGATTTAATTCAAATCTCAGGACACTCATGCCCATTAAGGGCAGTTGAGAGGTATTGGCAGGGGGTGATTTGGGTGTGTCCAGGCACATCTGGTGCACCTTGTGCGCATGCTTATGCCTGGAATCAAGAATTTATTCTGCAACCACAGCAACTACAGCAACAGCAATAGCACTAAATGGTTATTCTGGTGCACAAATTGTCACAGGAATGGAAAGACCCATCTGTGGGCACACGTACTGTCAAATACATGTTGCAGGTAACCTGGGTACTGCAGAAGATGAGGATTACCATAAGGCATTCATATTTCCTTTGAGAGGGCTGAGGAAAAAAAAACAATTTGGCTCCCTTATTTTTGGGGGAATCTCAAAAGGCCTATTTCCATTTGCAGACTAAAACAATAAATCCTAGCACATGTTTTTGGGCCTAAAGAAGTCATCTCTTCCTCTAGAACTGCTTTCCTCCCATTGTCCAGCCCAGGAAACAAAGGATTGAACAAGTCAAAAAATTGGTGGACTTTGTGGGCACATAATGAGAGGGAGAATCAATAAAAAGGTATAAATTTTATTACAGCATAATTAAAAAACATATAACACCCTGTATAGACACAGTTATCCAATAGGGATGAGCCGAACACCCCCATTGGTTCGGTTCGCACCAGAACCTGCGAACAGACCGAAATTTTGCGCGAACTTTAGAACCCCATTAAAATCTATGGGACTCAAACGTTCTAAATTAAAAGTGCTAATTTTAAAGGCTAATATGCATGGTCTTGTCCTAAAAAGGGGGTGGGGACCCTGGTCCTGCCCCAGGGGACATGTATCAATGCAAAAAAAAGTTTTAAAAACGTCCATTTTTTCGGGAGCAGTGATTTTAATGATGCTTAAAGTAAAAAACAAAAAGTGAAATATTCCTTTAAATATCGTACCTGGGTGGTGTCAATAGTATGCCTGTAAAGTGGCGCGTGTTTCCTGTTCTTAGAACAGTCCCTGCACAAAATGACATTTTTAAAGCAATAAAAGTCATTTAAAACTTCTTGCGGCTTTAATGTAATGTTGGGTCCTGGCAATATGCATGAAAATCAGTGAGACAAACAGCATTGGTCCCCCCCCCAGTCCATTACCAGGCCCTTTGAACAGTAGAATCTGTTTATAATTTTGAACTGGTACATTTTTAAAGTGTAGCTACAGCCAAAAAATCTATTTTTAAGCTTTTTGGAAAATATAGGAAAGGGTTATCACCCCCGTAACATTTGTTTTGCTGTCTGTGCATCTCTTCAGAAGATTTCACCTCACTTTCTGTCCCAATGACAAATGTTTTTGAAAATTTGGGTTTTTTAGTGAAACAAGGATTGGTGATAAAGCATCAGTGGAGAGGAGACACGGTTTTCCCATATTAACTCTTACAGGAGAGAATTTCCCTTCCTAGGGGTAGATTTCATCTCACTTCCTGTTGTCTCCTTCCGTTTGCAAGTAGGAGTCGTTTGTAAGATGGATGTTTGAAAGTAGGGGCCTGCCCTATATACTCAGCAGAAATTGGGGCCTTAGGTGTTGCCACAACACTGTAAGCCCTCGCTGTTACTCTTGGTGGGCGCAGGAACGGGCCCTGCTGTGAAATATTAGATCAAGAATTGTAATTACATGCACCTGTTGAACAGGGGCAGAAAAATTGGGCCTTTGGTGGTGGTGTTGCCACAACACTGTAAGCCCTCACAGTTACTCTTGGTGGGCGCAGGAATGGGCCCTGCTGTGAAATATTAGATCAAGAATTGAATTGTAATTATATGTCCCTGTTGAACAGGGGCAGAAAAATTGGGCCTTGGGCACTGGTGCTGGTGCCACAACACTGCAACCCCTCACAGATACTCTAGTTGGAGCGCAGGAATGAGCCTTGCTGCAAAGTATTGCATCAAAAATTGTAATTACATGCCCCTGTTAAACAGGGGCTGAAAAATTGGGCCTTAGGCACTGGTGCTGGTGCCACAACACTGCAACCCCTCACAGATTCTCTTTTTGAGTGCAGGAACAAGCCCTGCTTGAAAGTATTGCATCAAAAATTGTAATTACAAGCCCCTGTTATACAGGGGCTGAAAAACTGGGCCTTAGCCACTGGTGGCGGCGCCCAGAACCAAAAATGTTTTTACAAGCTATCAGCATGATCATTGAGGAGGAAGAGGATAATCACTTAGGATAGTCACTCAGCATCATCATAGGCTGTCTTGAAGGGATCTGACGTTTCAAAAAAATTATTCTGTTACATCAGCATCAGGTGCCTGGTAGCTGGTGGTGATCCAAGACTGATTCATTTTTATGAAGGTCAGTCGATCGACCGAGTCGGTGGACAGGCACACCCTGTGATCGGTTACAAAGCCTCCAGCAGCATTGAATGTGCGTTCCGAAAGAACGCTGGATGCAGGCCAGGCCAGTAGCTCAATTGCATACTGTGCAAGCTCTGGCCAGTGATCCATCCTCAAGACCCAGTAACCCAGAGGATTTTCGGTGGGAAAGGTGTCCAAGTCAGATCTTGCCCCTAGGTATTCCTGCACCATGTAAAACAGACGCTGGCAATGGTTGCTGGAACCGATCATACCTTGGGGCTGCGGACTAAAAAATTGTCAGATGGCCACCTTCTCCACCGCTCCTTCTTTGACTGACCGAAGGCTCAGCAACACGTCCAGGAACAGGAGTTTGTAACCTCTCAGTCTCTGGGAATGCTTTGCATAGACCTTTCTGCAAGGCCTCCCGAAGATGTTTCATCCTCTGCTCCCTCTGCGATGGCAAGATAAGGTCCGCAACCTTACCCTTGTAACGTGGATCAAGGAGGGTTGCCAGCCAGTATTGATCCCTCTCCTTGATACCACGAATACGAGGATCCTTCCGCAGACTTTGCAGGATCAGGGAGGCCATGCAGCGCAGGTTTGCTGAGGCATTCGGTCCGGAGTCCTCTGGGTCACTAAGGACGACATGGTCCTCAACCACCTCCTCCCAGCCACGTACAAGTCCATGGGTTTCTTGGGACTGTAAATGTTCCTTTGAAGACTGCTGCTGATGCTGAGTGCCAGACTCCACCTCCATGCTGACACAATCCTCCTCCTCCTCCTCCTGTGTGATCGGCGGGCACGCAGGAACACTGTCTGGATAAAGGGAGCCTTGAGAGGTAAGGAAGTCCTCCTCTTCCTCCCTCTGTTCTGCCTCAAGTGCCCTGTCTATTATTCCAACAGATGGACAAGAGGTACAGTGTCACTGATGCATGCACTGTCACTGCTCACCCTCCTCGTGGCCTCCTCAAATGGTGACAGGACAGTGCATGCATCCCTGATCATAGCCCACTGGCGTGGGTAAAAAAAAAAACAAGGTCCCCTGACCCTGTCCTGGTGCCATAGTCGCATAGGTACTCATTGATGGCCCTCTGCTGCCTGTGCAGCAGCTGCAGCATGGCCAACGTTGAGTTCCACCAGGCAGTTCTTTGGCAGATTAAATTCCTTTTGGAGGTCAGCCAGCCAAGCACTGGCATTATATGACCTGCGGAAATGCACACAGACATTCCTGGCCTGCCTCAGGACATCCTGTAAGCCCGGGTACCTGCCCAAGAACTGCTGCACCACCAAGTTAAGGATGTGAGGCAAACAGGGCACATGGGTCAGTTGTCCCAGTTGGAGGGCGGAGAGGAGGTTGGTGCCATTGTCGCAAATCACCATACCTGCCTTAAGCTGGCGTAGCGTCAACCACCTCTGAACCTGCCCCTGCAGAGCTGACAGAATCTCTGCCCCAGTGCGGCTCCTGTCCCCCAAGCACACCAGCTCAAGCACCGCATGGCATCTTTTTGCCTGTGTGCTTGCGTAGCCCCTTGAACGCCTACGGAGCACCGCTGGTTCCGAGGACAAATAAGCACAGGAAGAGGCCATGGAGGAAGAAGAAGAGGAGGGGGTGGAGGTGTGGCGGAATCACCACTAGTAGAATTTTGGAGGCGTGGTGGCGGAACAACCTCCAACACTACTGCACCCTGTCCTGCATCCTTCCCAGCTGCCAGAAGAGTCACCCAGTGCGCGGTGAAAGATAGGTAACGTCCCTGTCCATGCCTGCTGGACCATGAGTCAGCGGTAATATGCACCTTATCGCTGACCGCCCTGTCCAGCGAGGCCAAGACATTGCCTTCCACATGCCGGTAGAGAGCCGGAATCGTGAGAAAAAGTGACGTTTGAGAACCTGCCACTGAGGAACCACACATTCCACAAACTCACGGAAGGGGGCAGAGTCTACCAACTGAAAAGGCAGCAGTTGAAGTGCTAGCAATTTAGCCAAGCTAGCATTCAACCGCTGGGCATGTGGATGGCTGGGAGCGAATTTCTTTCGGTGGTGCAGCAGCTGGGGCAGGGAAATTTGCCTGGTACAATCTGACGTCGGTGTACCGAAAGCAGATTGCCCACAAGTACTTGGCTGTGACACACCTATATCTACACCTTCATTCCTCTCAGTGCAGGTCTCAGAGAGGACTGAAGGTATAGTGGGGTTGGAGATCTCAGCTGATGAGGAGCAAGGAGAGGTTCTCTTTGTTCTTTGGTGTGGGTCTTTTAGGTACGCTTGCCAACGAACTGCATGGCAGGTCGACATATGTCTGGTCAAGCATGTGGTGCCCAAGCAGGTGATGTTTTGGCCACGCGAGATACGCTTGAGACATATGTTGCAAATAGCAGCGGTGGGATCTGATGCATTCGTCTCAAAAAAGGCCCACACGCCTGAGGGAGGAGGAGCTGACGCCCAAGATGGCTGCTCAGTGAAACAGAGTGGCTGACACGCTGATATGCTGTAGAGAGCGAAGACGCTGACCGCGGGTATCTTCAGGAGATCGATTCAAGATACAGCCAGTTAAAGCCTGCTATATTTCTGTATTGCAACACATCTGCCTGGATAACAGAGGGGAGACTGTAAAAAAACGAAGCAAAAATCCTACCTGTGGAGTGCCGGGGGAAGGAGCGAAGGCGGACCTGAGTGAGAGCGCGTGGCCGGACGGGTGCCTGGCGGGTCTGCACACGCAGTCGGCAGATTCGACAGAGACAGCTCACTGGCAGAAGCGCGTGGTGCGTGGTCGGAAGGCTCAACCCGGCAGGGATCAGGAGGAAGCAAAAGGATCGAGAGGTCTCCCCTCCATACGGTTTAATGGTAAAACCTCCACCAGGCTAGATAGTTGCTATCTGGAACCGGTAAGACAAAAAATATCTGTCTACAATCAAGTTATATGTATGGACTTGTAAGAAGTATGCAAGGGGGTATACAGAAAGAAGATATTTAAGTCTCCTATATATATATGGGAATGACGCAAACATTCATGATACCTCACTGTAATGACATACTAGAAGATATGTAGACTTATGAATCTTACAGGCTGGATTAGAGCATAGTGGTCAAAGGAAAAGAAACCAAATATATAATTACAAAGGACACTATAGATAGGGATATAAAGCGGACCATCTATTTTTTGCTCCTCTAAGAAAACAACATTGTAATAGGGATAGCTCTAGAAAAGAGAGACCACACGGTGCATAAGTTTGTTACAACGCATAGCAGAGGCTGTATGTTAGACGTTAACTTTTTGGCCATATAAAATATTCCGCAAAAGAAAGAGGAAAAGAGAGGATAAGATAAAGAACAGAAGAGTATAATAACAGAAACAGTATCTCCTTTAGAATGGCGCCCAAAAAAGGTAACAAAACACCACAACCTCAGAAAAACAAAAAGGATAAAGAGGAAAGTAAAAGTAAAAACCCCACTGGGACACAAACCACACAGACATCAGATATTAAGGAGATATTTCAACAACTTCAGTTACAAGCTCCCCGAGCTTCACAAGGGATCCATACATCACAAGATATTTCAAACATATCGGAAACATCGGTTACATCCAGATCATCAGGGGAATTGCAACTACAACACCCTAGAAACAGTTCTTTATTAGGTACAACAGGCTCAGCTAGCGACCCAAAAGATATGGAAAAAGAAAACTGGGATATGAGAAAATATATCCAATCCCTCCCAACCAGGGAGGATATGGATCAATATGTGCATCGACTGGAAAATTCATACAAAGTGGAAATACAAGAGCTTAAAGAATCCATTAAAACCACACAGGAAAAAACCTCTAGGCTAGACACAAAAATCTTGAAAATAGAACAAGAATCAAAGAAGATAAAGGAAAGCGTGCATAAACAAGGAAAGCAGATAAATCAACTAATAGACAACCTCGACGAGCAAGAGAATAGAAGTAGGAGATCTAATATTAGAATCAGAGGATTAAAGGAAGAGGTGGGCGGTAAAGAGCTAATAACTACACTACAAAAGATCTTTCAAGATCTGACTCAAGAGATAGAAATGAAAGATTTATTAATAGATCGGGCCCATAGAGTAGTAGGAAATAGAAGATTGGATCCCAATAGGCTGAGAGAAATTATCTGTAAGATGCATTATGCCCATATAAAGGACAAGATCATGCAAGTTGCCCGTCAAAATAATGGTATTCAGTATGAAGGGGCTTCACTACAATTGTTCCAAGACTTATCTAAATTTACACTGGACCGCAGAAGAGCGTTAAAACCCCTAGTGGAGCAGCTGAGGAAAAACAATCTACAGTATAGATGGAAATTTCCATTTCAATTACAGGCACAAAAAGAGGGACTCAATATAGTTTTCAGGGACCTGGAAGATTTACCGCAGTTTGTGTCAGCTCTTAATCTACCAGAAATAGAACTACTGAACTGGCCCGTTTCATTTATGCAGATGTTCAGATAAAACTGAATATGAAAATATATCAGCGCACGTATGACAAAAAAACTGGAAGCAGCTGAACACCAGGGTCAAACGATTAAATCCCTCTAAACAAATAAATCAAAAAGGTGCAGCGCTAAAATCAATAAAACAACCATAGAGAATATATAGAATACTAAATCCCAGGGGGAAAGGAAATAACAATGTGGTAAACCTAAAAATGATAAAGAGCACAAAGAATGTCCAAATGTAAAATGTCCAAGTATGAAGACATGAATCCACCAGGCAAACGTGATGATCACAGCAAAAATGTGTGGCTGATAGTAGAACCCTTCACCATGAACCAAATGGCCTCTCACCTGGTCACAAGGATCAAACAAGCAATCTCATATGGGTCAGCAGATAAATGAAAAAGGTCCAAAGGCAAGGGACTCCTCCAGATAACCAGGTAGCAGGTGGATGTTATTTGATGCTGTGCTAATTCGCTCACTCCAGCAGTTCAGGCTAGAAATGAATACACCAAAGTATTTCCAGAATACTTTGGTGTATTCATTTCTAGCCTGAACTGCTGGAGTGAGCGAATTAGCACAGCATCAAATAACATCCACCTGCTACCTGGTTATCTGGAGGAGTCTCTTGCCTTTGGACCTTTTTCATTTATCTGCTGACCCATATGAGATTGCTTGTTTGATCCTTGTGACCAGGTGAGAGGCCATTTGGTTCATGGTGAAGGGTTCTACTATCAGCCACACATTTTTGCTGTGATCATCACGTTTGCCTGGTGGATTCATGTCTTCATACTTGGACATTTTACATTTGGACATTCTTTGTGCTCTTTATCATTTTTAGGTTTACCACATTGTTATTTCCTTTCCCCCTGGGATTTAGTATTCTATATATTCTCTATGGTTGTTTTATTGATTTTAGCGCTGCACCTTTTTGATTTATTTAGATGTTCAGATAATCCTACTGGGTTATACACAATAAATGGGAGGAGGGGATAGAGGGCTCTGGGTATGATGGGGAGGAGGGAGGGGGTGGTATTGTTGATTAATTTTTTTTTTTTTTGTGGCAATATGTGTGCATTCAATAGATGATGAGATATGAAGGGGAGGAGGGATGAAGAGGGGAATTGTTGATATTGGACATGTAGGCACACTTATAATTAGGGGCAAGTGGATACACTTTATAGCACATAGTTAAAACGTATAGAATTAGATAGGGGGCGGAGTTTCCCCCCCCCCCCTTTTTTTTTTTCTCACAAGAAATAGGTTTGTAAGCACATACACACTGGATGCAAATAGGATGTCTGGTTCAATATATTACACTTTTTCCTTTTATCACCATAGTAGGTTTGAAGCATAAATTCTACAATTATTGCACACTTCCAATGCACTAATTATTGCATATAAGATATTCTTCCCCTCCTAGATCCCCTTCGGACCGGGGGTTAGGTGGGGGGGGGGGTTTGTTTGTTTTTTTGTTTGTTTGCCTTTTTTTTTTTTTTTTCAAACTGATAATTGTACCTCACACATATATCGGACACTAAGCGGAGTTTTCTATGGATTTTTTTGTAGAATTTGTTGTATTATGGTAGTTTGTGAATATATAGAAATTTATTAATAGGCAATGCACTAATAGCTTTACGTACAATATAGTGATGTGGATGAGGGGAGGGGGGGTAAGGTGGGGGGAGGGAGGGAAACAGATGTAACTTATAGGTATAGTTTGTATATTTATCAGTACTGCACTAAAGATTTCACACACCAATTTTGAGACAGGGATGGTAATTTTTTTTTTCCCTCTTCCATCCACCCCATTGGCGGTAGGGAGGGGGAGGGGTTTCCCCCTTTTTTTCCCCCTTTTTTATTTATTTATTTATTTATTTATTTATTTTTTATTTTTTTTTATATATAGTCCTCTATAGACTATTAAGTAAGCATTAGTATTATGGTAGGATGTGCCATATATTTTACAGACAATGCAGGATGGGTACAATGTAGAGATGGGGGTGGGTTTTTTTTTTTTTTTTCCCTCTTCCCTCCCATGCCTTGAGGTCTTCTTTTCCCCCCTCTCCTTCCCTCTCCTTCCCGCCTGCCTCTTCGCCTGCTATTTGGCGTTGGGTTGGGGGGACGGGGTGGGGGTGGGAGAGGGGGGCTATAAGACAGAAGCTCCCTTAGTT
Source organism: Lithobates septentrionalis (assembly GCA_037952835.1). Taxonomy (NCBI): domain Eukaryota; kingdom Metazoa; phylum Chordata; class Amphibia; order Anura; family Ranidae; genus Lithobates; species Lithobates septentrionalis. The sequence continues at coordinate 7,126,748 of JBBDGP010000264.1, read as the reverse complement.
GGAGCGGTCCCCCCTAGATCCCAATACTCAGAGAGATGATGTATAATATAAAGCAATACATAAGATTGTAATATAATGTCAGCGTGTGGCCACCGGCTGGGCGTCAGTAATTGGACGTCAGGCTCCAATCTCCCTAAGTTGAGGGAACTTACATAAAAGTAAGATAGACTGTTTTTTAGTCAAAAGAGTACGAATCAGGGTGTGTGTGTGAGTGGATTGTATTGACTTTTTTTTTCTTGTTTCTCCCCCCTTCCCTTTTCTTATTTTTCTTTTTTTTTTTTTTTTTTTTTTGTTGTTGTCACCTTGGAAATATAATGAATATATGCTCATATAATATTAGGGGTCTCAACTTGGCATCAAAAAGATCTCAGGTTCTATATTCTCTCCATAAACAGAAGGTTGGAATAGCCCTCTTTCAGGAGATGCATTTCCGGACAGACCACATACCTAACCTACAAAACAAATACTATACTACGTGGTTCAATGATTCCTATGGTTACTCGAAGGCGAGAGGGGTATCTATTGCAATTCATAGAACAATCCCTTATCAAATACTGGAAGAATGGCGTAACAGGGATGGCAGAGCAATTCTACTGAAGCTCAATATATATGGTAAAAAGTATACGCTTATAAATCTATATTTACCCAATCAAAATCAGATTAAAACAGGACTACAACTGATTAGTCAACTTATGGAAAAAGCGGAAGGTATAATCATAATCGGGGGTGACTTTAATTTTGTTATGGATAAAAATATAGATACTACAGCACCAAAGGCAGTACAGGTTAGTAAGGATAAGAAGAAATTTAAAGAAATGATGCTAAAGTGCCAGCTGGTGGACATTTGGCGTCTTTTGCATCCATCAAAGAAAAATTTTACTTTCTATTCTAAAGTCCATGGTTCATATCATCGATTAGATTTTTTTTTTAATAAATCAGAGAGGGGTAAATGCTATATTGGCCGCAGAGATTGGTAGTACAATATGGTCTGATCATACGCCCGTTTTTGTAAAAATAGATATATATATGGGCGAGAATAATAGGGGAAATTGGAGACTTAATGATAATTTAATGTATGATGAGACATGTGTAAAAGAAATAAGAAAAGCAATAACGGACTTTATAAATGATCATATGGGAGACAATACATCCCTGCCAATACAGTGGGAAGCATTGAAGTGTGTAATTCGGGGCATATTTATAAAACACGGGGCTAGGCTGAAAAAAATGAAAAATAGTAGAATAACTCAATTATTCAAAGAAATATCCTCTGGGGAAGCCCAACATAAACGAAATCTAACACGAGAAACATTAATAGAAGTAACGAAATTAAAAGCAGAATTACAAACCCTGCTAAATGAAAAAACTTAATATTAGGGATAATAATCGTTCCTTATATTACCAACAAGGGAATAAACCAGGCAAATTGTTGGCCAGAACCCTAAAAAATAGAGGAAAAACAACACCTATCATAAAGATAAAAACAGAATCGGGCGAGGTGAAATATGACCCAAAGGGGATCTTAAATGAGTTCAAGATATTTTACACGAAACTATATAACATACCTAATTATAGGGCTGATAGAAATCCCGATAAATTTCAACAAGATATACGGCAATATATAAAGGAAACTGCAATACCAGCTTTAACCTCCATAGAGACAACGCAGTTAGAGCAAGACTTCTCCATAGTAGAAATACAAAGAGTGATCGACTCACTAATACTCGGGAAAAGTCCAGGCCCAGATGGGTATACCCCACCTTTTTACAAAACATTTAAAACAGAGCTTATGCCTATTATGAAACAAACCTTTAATGCAGTATCCACAACAATGCTTTTTGGATCACAAAGTATGCAGGCTTACATTACGCTCGTACCTAAACCAGATAAGGATCATACCTTATGTGGAAATTACAGACCAATATCTTTAACGAACATCGATCTCAGAATATACTCAAAAGTTATCGCCAATAGACTTACCCCTATAATACCTGACCATATACACCTGGACCAGGTGGGTTTTGTAAAAGGTAGAGAGGCTAGAGATAATACCCTGAAAACTCTTACATTAATGGAATATGCACAGGAGGGCTCCATCCCATCCTGTCTGCTTTCAATAGATGCTGAAAAGGCATTCGACAGGTTGGGATGGAGCTTCCTTAAAGAGACACTTATACAATGGGGATTAGGACCTGTATTAATAGATAAAATAATGGCCTTATACCATCACCCTACGGCAAAGATCCGGGCAAACAGCGGAGTGTCGGGAGAAATACATATAGCAAATGGAACTAGACAAGGCTGTCCATTATTCCCAATATTATACATACTCGTCATGGAGTATTTATTAAGTGCGATTCGGGCGAATAAAGATATGCAAGGGATAAAAGTGGGAGATATAGAGTACAAGATGTCCGTATATGCAGATGATATTTTGCTCTATGTTACAAACCCACTAATAACATTACCAAACCTGACAGCTGAATTTGACCGATTTGGCATCTTAAGTAACTTCAAAGTGAACTTTAATAAATCTGAGGCATTGAACATCAATATGACAAGAACTATGGTAGAACTGCTTAAAAAGGATTTCTCCTTTAGATGGCAAGAAAATTCTATCAAATATCTTGGTACATATATCCCCACAGATCTGAAAAAATTGGAGGAATATAATTATGTCCCGATGGTGCAAAAAATAAATAAAACACTCCAGCAATATGAAAAGGGCACTTTCTCTTGGATAGGCAGGATAAATATTGTAAAAATGGACATATTGCCCAAAGTATTATATATCCTACAAACGATCCCCATATATCCTGCTACGGGCATTGTGAAAAAACTGACTAGAGCAATTGGACAATTTGTCTGGGCGGGCAAGACACCTAGAATAAATAGGAAGATACTAAATAAGTCTAAAAAAGACAGCGGCCTTGCCCTCCCGGACATAGCAACTTATTTAAGGGCAATAATGATTACCAGAATTGTGGATTGGTTCCAAAATGGGAATAATAAACAGTGGGTGAAATTGGGAGAGGAAATCACAGGATTAAAACTGAAATCCCTACCTTGGATCCAAAGAGAACAGAGATCGATAGATGGCGTTATACCCCCTTTAGTAGTTTCAACAATGAAAGCTTGGGATAATATGATCAAAAAGGGAACAGGTTCTACTTTTAAAGGGCCTATGACCCCATTATTTGACAACCCTGAATTTCCACTTGCATTAAGAGCAAAGACTTTTCTTAAATGGAAAAGACATGAAGATACAAGGATAATAGAAACCATGGTGGGGAGCAAGGTGCTCCCGTTGGGGATGATGGGAGAGGATCATAAAAATGAATGGATGCAACATGGTCTACTCCAAAGATATGTGTCATCCCTGGTAAAAGAAGTAGCAATGGATAGGCCCTTAACAGCCTTAGAAAACATTTTTACTCAAGAAGAGAGACCCGTACATGTACTATCTAAGGTATATAAAATCTTGAATGACGAAAGCCAAGACCAGGTGATATCATATATTAAGAAATGGGAGGAGGAACTGGGGATAGAGATCCCTAGGAAAAAATGGGAAAAAGCTATTGCAGTAACCCATAAACTTTCCGTATCTATTAAGCATCAGGAAAGAAACTATAAAATATTCACTAGATGGTATAGGTGCCCGAAAGATTTACATAGGATGAACCCATCAAATAAAGAAGAATGTTGAAGATGTCAAGACACATCAGGGACCATGTCCCATATATGGTATTATTGTCCCAAAATCCTACCATTTTGGCAAAAGATATTTGAAATCTACAGGGCTATGACAGGGAACAAATTATACCCAGATATACTAACAACAGTATTATCTATGATACCTGGTTCAATAAAAAATATAAAAAGAGACCCATTAAAATAACTGCTGCACGTACTTGTATAGCGAGAAAATGGAAAAGTGGTAATACGCCCTCCATGATGGAATGGGAATGTGAAATGGCGGAAAATGCGGACTCTAGAGGAGAGAAAAGTGCTAGAGGAGGGTTCAAACAAACAGATAAAACAGATACAAGCCACATGGGCTAGATGGGTAGATTATAGTGCCTCCTCACAACTGCTATGTGATGGACAGAAACATGTAGACTCTTGGGGATAGGAGACTTTGTGTTTCCGGGTGATCCTTTTTTTATTCTTTTTTTTTTTTTTCCCCTGTATGATTGGAAGGTCAGAGCGAATGAGTGGATGGGGAACGGTAAAGGAGTTTTTATGTGTTTAATTTAAAGTAGTTAGTTAGCAAGGGAATGGATGCAGATTTGAATCACACTGAAGATATACTACTTTTGATGTGAATGTGTTTGAAATGTTATGTCATAAAGTGTAAAATGTTTTGGATAAATAAAGATATAAAAAAAAAAAAGGCCCACACCAAAGACCTTTTGGAATAATTCGCAAATACAGCAGCGCCCTGCACATGCGGAGCTCTGCATTGTGATGCAGTCAGTGTGCTGCCCTTAAGCTGGCCCCTGGAGGGCGTTGGTCCTGTGCCTCTTCCTCCTCCCCTCTCCCATTAGGCACCCACGTGGAGTCAGTGACCTTATCATCCCCTCCCTCCTCATCACTGGAGCAAACCTGGCAGTATGCTGCAGCTGAGGGAACATGACTGCCAGATTGCTGTCCTTCTTGGGCACCCCCTCTCTCTGGGCTCACGTTACTGCCTTCCTCTAGCTGGGTACCATCATCGGGGCCTTGAAAACACTGGGAATTCTCCTGGAGCATGTACCCAACACTGTGGTCAAACAGTTCGGGGGACTTCTCAGGAGGACATGGTGGGGCTAGGGAAGGAGTGACTGATGCTATTGAGCCAAGGGAAGAGGCTGCGTTGGCAGCTGCTTTGCCAGATAAAGTACCCTGAGCCTGGGTGAAAGAGGATGAGGAGGATGAGGACAGCTTGGTCATCCACTCTACCAAGTCTTCTGCATGTTACGGCTCAACACGGCTAGCTGCCGAAAAAAAGGACAAGCGTGTCCCACGGCCACGTGCTGATGAGGATGCACCGTCTCCACGACCAGCACTGTTGCCTCTAGACACAGAGCCTGCTTGCCCTCTTTTATTGGCTTGTGACTGTCTGCCTCTCCTTGTTGGCCTTCCAGACATACTAATGGCCTGCAGTGAGATGTAGCTGCACAAAGCTGGGATGTATATATATACTGATCCTGCAGCTAGCAGAATCAACTGCCTGCCTGTAGTATTATTAGTATGAGAACACCAGCAATTGTCTTCAGGTAGCTTTAGGTGCACACTGTGCAGAAGACACAGTACACTAACTGTAAATACTGTAGCTGCCTGCCTGTGGTATTAATAGGAGCAGAACAAAAGCAATTGTCTTCAGGTAGCTTTAGGTGCACACTGTGCAGAGGACGCAGTACACTAACTGTAAATACTGTAGCTGCCTGCCTGTGGTATTAATAGGATCAGAAGAACACCACCAATTTTCTTCAGGTAGCTTTAGGTGCACACTGTGCAGAGGACACAGTACACTAACTGTAAATGCTGTAGCTGCCTGTCTGTGGTATTAATAGGATCAGAAGAACACCACCAATTTTCTTCAGGTAGCTTTAGGTGCACACTGTGAAGAGGACACAGTACACTAACTGTAAATACTGTAGCTGCCTGCCTGTGGTATTAATAGGAGCAGAACAACAGCAATTGTCTTCAGGTAGCTTTAGGTGCACACTGTGCAGAGGAAACAGTACACTAACTGTAAATACTGTAGCTGCCTGCCTGTGGTATTAGTAGGATCAGAAGAACACCACCAATTTTCTTCAGGTAGCTTTAGGTGCACACTGTGCAGAGGACACAGTACACTAACTGTAAATACTGTAGCTGCCTGCCTGTGGTATTAATAGGATCAGAAGAACACCATCAATTTTCTTCAGGTAGCTTTAGGTGCACACCGTGCAGAGGACATAGTACACTAACTGTAAATACTGTAGCTGCCTGCCTGTGATATTAATAGAAGCAGAACAACAGCACAAATTTTCTTAAGGTAGCTTTAGGTGCACACTGTGCAGAGGATGCACTACACTAACTTGTAAATACTGCAGCTGCTTGTGGTACTAATAGGATCAGAAGAACACCACCAATTTTCTTCAGGTAGCTTTAGGTGCACACTGTGCAGAGGATGCACTACACTAACTTGTAAATACTGCAGCTGCCTGCGGTACTAATAGGATCAGAAGAACAACAACAATTGTCTTCAGGTAGCTTTAGGTGCACACTGTGCAGAGGACGCACTACACTAACTGTAAATACTGCAGCTGCCTGCGGTACTAATAGGATCAGAAGAACACCACCAATTTTCTTCAGGTAGCTTTAGGTGCACACTGTGCAGAGGACACAGTACACTAACTGTAAATACTGCAGCTGCCTGCGGTACTAATAGGATCAGAAGAACACCACCAATTTTCTTCAGGTAGCTTTAGGTGCACACTGTGCAGAGGACGTACTACACTAACATGTAAATACTGCAGCTGCCTGTGGTACTAATAAGATCAGAAGAACACCACCAATTTTCTTCAGGTAGCTTTAGGTGCGCACTGTGCAGAGGACGCACTACACTAACTTGTAAATACTGCAACTGCCTGTGGTACTAATAGGATCAGAAGAACACCACCAATTTTCTTCAGGTAGCTTTAGGTGCACACTGTGCAGAGGACACACTACACTAACTGTAAATACTGTAGCCAATAGGACTAATAGGATCAGATGAACACCAGCAATTTTCTTCAGGTAGCTGTAAATACTGTAAAAATACCTGCCTGCCTGTCAGTAGGAAAAGAATAACAGGAACGCATCTAGCTAAACTGAATACAGTGTATATATATATATATATACACACACACACAATACACTGTAAGTGCAGCTAACTGACTCGCCTGCCTTCTCTATCTAACTTAAATCAAATGACACTGTGTGTCTCTCTCTCTCTCTCTCTCTTAAAGCGGATGTACACTCGCGTTTTTTTTTTCTACACTTAAAAATACACATGTTTACAATGTCACACTCACTTTTTGCAGTAATTTCCTCCCGAGATGTCCGTTTTTGTTTCAAACTGTTAGTTATATAAAATATGTACTGCCGTTTTCATCTTACTTGTGGGCATTTGAAGCCCACAAGCAATCACTTCCTGGTTCCAGTATTGTAGATCTACCAGCATTCCTTGCTGGTTCCCGCGCATGCTCAGTTGTAACAGCGCGGAGCGTCGTAAAGATCCTTGTTGCCATCACAACGGGCGGCGTCAATCCGCAAATCCCGCGAGATTTCGCGCCGGGCCTCCGCACTGACTCCTGGGAGCATCCAGGAGATCCCAGGAGACAGTGCAGCGAGGCAGGAAATGACGCAAATACCCGCAAAATACCCGCCCACAGCCGCAGAGAGTGTATGCAGCAAAGAAAAACCAAAGGCACATATATACAGGTACACCCGGAAAAAAAAAAAGTTCCATTTTGCATTGTATGCTGTATTTAAAAATGACTGAGATAAACTTTAAAAATTGTGTGAACAACCGCTTTAAAGCCCCAACACACTACACAGGGCCGACGTGCAGGCGGCCTTATATAGTGTGGGGCGTGTACTAAACCCCCTGAGCCATAATTGGCCAAAGCCACCCTCTCCACCCATCCTCTCCGCCCGCACTCTTGGGCACAGTCCCCACCCATGTTCTCTGTCTCTGCTTGCATTCACGGGCACAGTCCCCGCCCGCTCCACCCATCTCCTCCGGCTTCGCCTACACTCACGGGTACTCACAGGCCTCACCCATCCTCTCTGCTCACCCAAGCAAGACCTAGCAAGGAGGGGGAACCAAGTGATCTGCATGTGAGTGGCACCCATCCCTCAATATCAACACTGCCACTGATTCCCCCCACACACCACCACTACTGCCACTGATCCCCACACCACCACTACTGCACTGATGCCCCCTACACCCCTGCTGCCATTGATACCCCCCACACTACCACCACTACTGCCACTGATACTCCCCTCACCACCACTACTGCCACTGATCCCCCACACCACCACAAATACTGCCACTGATGCCCTGATACCCCCACACCACCACTAATGCCACTGATCCCCCCCACACCACCACCAATACCCCCCACACCACCACAACCACTGCTGCTACTGATCCACCCCTCCATGACCACTACTACCACTGATCCCATCCCGCAACCACCATCCTTGCCACTGATACCATTCCCCTCCCCACCACTCATCCCATCCCACCCCAACCACCACCCTCACCACGGATCCCATCCTCCCACCACTGCTGCCACTTATTTCATCCAATGCACCCCACCCCTGCCACTCATCTCATCCAATCCCCCCTTCCACTACCACTCATCCCATCCCCCTCCAACCATCACCCTTGCCACTGATCCCATTCCCCCCACCACCTCTGCCACTCATCCCATTCACTCCCCCCTACTGCTGATCCCACCCCCCCAACCACAACCCTTGCCATGGTGGTGGGAGTGTCATGGTCTGGGGCTGCATGACTGCTGCCGGAACTGGGGAGCTACAGTTCATTGAGGGAACCATGAATCCCAACATGTATTGTGACATACTGAAGCAGAGCATGATCTCCTCCCTTCAGAGACTGAGCCGCAGGGCAGTATTCCAACATGATAACAACCCCAAACACACCTCCAAGATGCCCAATGCCTTGCTAAAGAAGCTGAGGGTAAAGGTGATGGACTGGCCAAGGATGTCTCCAGACCTAAACCGTACTGAGCTTCTGTGGGGCATCCTCAAACGGAAGGTGGAGGAGCTCAAGTTCTCTAACATCCACCAGCTCCATGATGTCGTCATAGAGGAGTGGAAGAGGACTCCAGTGGCAACCTGTGAAGCTCTGGTGAACACCATGCCCAAGAGGGTTAAGGCAGTGCTGGAAAATAATGGTGGCCACACAAAATATTGACACTTTGGCCCCAATTTGGACATTTTCACTTAGGTGTGTACTCACTTTTGTTGACAGCGGTTTAGACATTAATGGCTGTGGGTTGAGTTATTTTAAAGGGGACAGCAAATTTACACTGTTATACAAGCTGTACACTCACTAATTTACATTGTACCAAAGTGTCATTTCTTCAGTGTTGTCATATGTAAAGATAGAATAAAATATTTACAAAAATGTGAGGGGTGTACTCACTTGTGTGAAATACTGCATGGAAATGGCTTTTGGCTTACAAAATGCACCAGTCACTTTTCAGAACCAAGGAGTCCTATGCCCCCACCAGAAATGCATTGCTCTATATATGGATGATGTAGTTTATGGTTCTGACTTTGCCTCCCACTTACCCAGGGTTCTAGAGTGTTATGCCGCGTACACACGAGCGGACATTACGGCGGACTTTGCCCGGCGGACTGGATTTCGTCGGACAATTCGATGTGTGTGGGCTCCAGCGGACTTTGTTTTCTCAAAAGTTGGACGGAATTAGGTTTAAAACTTGTTTTAAATTTATCCGTTGAAATCGAGTCCGGTCGAAAAGTCCGCCGTCTGTATGCTAGTTCGACGGACAAAAAGCCACGCTAGGGCAGCTATTGGCTACTGGCTATGAACTTCCTTGTTTTAGTCCGGTCGTACGTCATCACGTACGAATTCGACGGACTTTGGTGGATTGTGTGTAGGCAAGTCCGTTCATTCACAAAGTCCGTCGGAAAGTACGTCGAAAAGTCCGCCGGGCAAAGTCCGCCGTAATGTCCGCTCGTGTGTACGCGGCATTAGATGCCTTTTATAAAGCTGCCTTCACTGCAAACCCACATAAACATGTACACGGGCTAGAGGGAGCCAAATTCTTGAGTTACACTATTGGCTGTGAGATAATGAAATCCAAATTTAAAGGAGAAGCATAGCCAAAGCTCGTTTGGCTGTACTTCTGCTAAACCGTTTTCAGCAGAAAGCGGGCTGAAGTCCGCTCTCTGCTGGCAGCACAGAAATCAGTCCAGGCACAGCGTCATCCCGACAATGGGAGTCTGGATCTGCCAGGTGCCTGGACTGACACCCCACTCAGCCTCTCAGTGAGCCTTTGAGAGCCTGAGACGGACGCTCCCCGCCCCTCCACAGCTCAGTGCTCCAGTGAGCGAGGATGAGACAGAGCGGAGAGCTGCTGATTGACAGTCAGCAGTTCTCTGCTCAGAGAGCTGTCAGAACCGAGTGATCGGCGGTGTTCGATTGCTCGGTTCTCAGTGTAGAGGCGCCAGGGGACAGATGCAGCATCGGATCGATGCTGCATCCACCAAGGTAAGTATAATTCGGGGGGGGGGGGTATCCTTTACTTCTCTTTTAATAACCATACACCATTCAGGGGTGGCTACACCCTGCCAATAACAAGAGATTTTGGCCTTTTTGACTAGCCACCCCATTGTCTGACTTTCAAAATAGAAATAATGGTGAGCCAGGATGAGGACGAAGTTAGTGACACAATCACTCTTGTGTTCTCCTAGAGCACTCACTACTTTGCCTAATAGACTGAAGGCACTGTAGCAAGAGGAAGAGAAGGACTTACTTCTTTCCTAGGTCTAGCAGAAACCTTTAGTCACTGCCTTCACCCCTGTGCTTCAGAGGTAAAAGGAGGCCTAGTAGGAATAAGGAGAAGGGCTGGATTGCTGGAGGGAAGGAGGAAATTGATCAGACTTCAAGTGGGACTTTTCACCCTTCCCAAACCTTGGGTGTTGAGGTGAAGTGACAATTCCCCAATGTTGCCCTAAGCATCATGGAATACTTCAGGTCATCTACTTCAGGCAGTTTGTGGCCTATGGAGTCTTTTATGCTGAAATGCCTGAGCAAGGATCCTCACGTTTGGATACTAAAAGATCACGTTTAGGTGGCCACACTATTAGATACCTGCTACAAGGGAAAAATTACCTATCTCCTGCCACCATCCCAGATGGTGCCAAAATTGTGCCACATTTGGGAGGTGCTGCATAGGAGCCTCTTTTCTGCATTTCCCAAAGGTGGCAGAGTCTGCTCTGCAGGGCAACATAACTCCAGTTATCTAGTCCCCTTAAGGAGCAGCAGCTGTGTCAGAGCTGCACTTTTTAAAGTTTTTTTTATTTTTTACAGTAGCCAGGCTGCATGCACCAATCATATGTAATGCTTGAAGCTCATGATGGGTGACTACACTGGGTCCAGGTATGATGCAGAAATTATGAGAAGCAGGAAGCCCATGGATTACTGATTGTGCAAGATTGACCACTGTCTGGATCATAACATGTCCAGGAGGTACTGGCATGCCGATGACTATCAAACTCCTGGTTGCAAATGAGTAAAGTTTTAAATGTTATGTTTCATTTAAAAAAAACTATAGCTGCCAACACTACCAGCTCCCAGCACCTGTCGTCCTACTTTTTCCCCTTGCAGGGAAAAACCTTCATTGTATGACCACATTTTCAGGCTTCTAGTGCTCGTGCCCATTCTTCATCCTGCACAATTCACTTGAAGCTTGATCTCAGCTGAAAAAAGTTTAATTGTTGCTGCAGCATATTATGTTGTAAAGCTTTTGAAATGTTAAGGTGCTCAAACACTCTAAAGAAGCTGCACAATGTTTCCACAGCTTGATCTTAGATGCTAAATGTCTAACTTTTGTTGCAGAAAAACACCAAAATTGAGTCTCAAGTTTAGCTCATATACTGTGCTACCACTGTAAAGTATTTTTGTATTCTGTCTCATATGCTACTCCCTAATTTTTACATTAAGATAAAACCTGTGTTGTCTTTCCCTCCTAAATTGCAGTCTAATCAAGCTGCTTGCATACTTTCCTTCCCCTAGGAAATATTTTTGGCTACTGCGTCTCAGATGCTACACTATATTTTTTTTTTGCAAAATAAACCAGACCTTTTCTTTCTCTATTTGCAGCCCTTTCAAGTGGTTACCTATCGTCCTGCCACTGACAATTTCAACCAAAACATACCTGAAGTTAATATATGAATATTTTTAGAAGAATTGTGGACATCGGGGCAGGGAGTGAAGTGAATGTCAGATTGTGTTGGGAAGTGTTTTTTGTGTACTCTGCTTTAAATTTTTTTGTGCTACTACAAAGAAAGAAGCTCACAAACTATGTTATCAAACTGTTGTGCAACAGTTTATATCACATTTAAGACTTTAGCTAATTTTTTTTTAGCAAGACACCTTCCTATGACTTTTACATCTGTTACGGTTGCTACTTCCACCATTGAAAGCAGGCTTACTAGTGTCGCTGTGTCGCTGTTGAAACAAACTAATTTTATTTAAGCAGAAATTAATCAGATTAGGGTGCTGAGGCTGTATATAAGCAAAGCTAAATGTAAAAAAAAAAAAATCCATTTCACAGCCAAGACATGCACTGCCAGAGTACACTGTTGCTGAGGATCTCCATTAAAATTGTACTATTTTGTAACACCACATACAGCTTTAAGGCATCTGGCCAGCATGTAATTTAAAATATTCATTTTTTTGTTTTCATGATGACCTCAGAGATGCATGAAAAAGATCCATTCCCTGTCTAGAGTATTTTTTGAAGTTTCCTTTTGCATGTCCCCCATTGCAGTAACTTGCCTATTAGTGTTAACCGCTTCAGCCTTGGAAGATTTTACCCCCTTCCTGACCAGAGCACTTTTTGCGATTTGGCACTGCGTCGCTTTGAGCGACAATTGCGCAGTCGTGCAACATTGCGCCCAAACAAAATTGACATCCTTTTTTTCCCCCATAAATAGAGCTTTCTTTTGGTGGTATTTTATCACCTCTGTGGTTTTTATTTTTTGCGCTATAAACAAAAAAAGAGCGTAAATTTTGAAAAAAACACATTATTTTTTACTTTTTGCTATAATAAATATACCCCAAAACTATATATATATATATATATATATATATATATATATATATATATATATATATATATATATATATATATATAAAATATTTCCTCAGTTTAGGCTATGTATTCTTCTACATATTTTTGGTAAAAAAAAATTGCGATAAGCATATATTGATTGGTTTGTGCAAAAGTTATAGAGTCTACAAAATAGGAGATAGTTTTATGGCATTTTTACTTTTAGTTATTTTTTTTATTAGTAATTTTGGCGATCTGCAATTTTTATCGGGACTGCGACATGGCGGACACAACGGACACTTTTGACACTATTTTGGGATCGTTGTCATTTATACAGCGATCAGTGCTATAAAAATTCACTGATTACTGTGTAAATGACACTGGCAGTGAAGGGGGTTAACCACTAGGGGGCAATGAAAGGGTTAAGTGTGTCCTAGGGAGTGATTCTAACTGTGGGGGGGATGTGCTTCAAGTCACATGACAGCGATCACTGCTCCCGATGATAGGGAGCAGTGATCTTTGCATTGACACAAGCCAGAACAGGGAAGTGCCTTGTTTACATAGGCACTTCCCCGTCCTGAGGCTCCGTGACACGATTGCCGGGAGACCGGTGGACATCAAGTCCACCGGTCCCGCGGGCACGGTCACGCTGCTATCCCCGCCTCTTAAAGGGGAAGTACAGGTACGCCCATTTGCCCACCGCTGCCATTGTGCTGACGTATATCAGTGTGCAGCAGTCGGCAAGTGGTTAAAAAAGGCCACAATTTTCAAACAAGATATACAAAGATTTCAATAGGTTTCAACACTATGGGGGTTATTCACTGTAGGCAAATCCACTTTGCACTACAAGTGGACTGCAAGTGCACTTGGAAGTGCAGTCGCTGTAGATCTGAGGGAGACATGCAAGGAAAATAAAAAACAGCATTTTAGCTTGCACATGATTGGATGATAAAATCAGCAGTGCTTCCCCTCATTTTGGATCTTCCCCTCAGATCTACAGCAACTGCACTTCCAAGTGCACTTTCAGTGCTCTTTCGAATGCACTAGCAGTGCAAAGTGGATTGCCTTTAGTAAATAACTCCATAAGTTTTCTGAGTTTCAAACAGGATTCGTCAAACACTCATCAACTCAGATAAGTGTTAGGTCCTATGGTGCCTCTCGCTTTCTCCACAGCCATCGCTCAGACACTCTCTTCTCTGGCTTGAGAATCAGTTACCAGCCAACAGGCCCTGTACTTCTAGCAGCGCACCTTTTACTCTCATTGAACAATGGCAGGATGCATCCTCATTGCTAGGCAGCAGCATGGCAATGCCTGTTCTACCGCCTCTGCCTATATTGGTAGGGCATCCTATTTGAACAACACAAGCCCAGGGCTCTGGGCTTGTGATAGGATTTCCTCCTGGCTTCTGCCTTGTTTCTGGATTGCTTTAGTTTTCTTGACTCTCCTCCCTGGACTTTGGCTACCTCTCTGACTTCAGCCTGCCCTGACCCTTGCCTGGATAATGAATTATGTTACTGACTGCCACATGCCCTGACCCTTGCCTGGCTAATGGGTTTCACTACTGACTGCTGCCTGCCCAGACCCTTGCTTTGATAATGAATTATGCTACTGACTGCTGCCTGCCATGGCCCTTTCCTGAATCACAGATCATGCTACTGATTGCTGCTTGCCCAGACTCTTGTTTGGAAACAGATTATGCTGATGAATAATCCCTACATTGACCTTACCTGTATAGCTGATTTCACTGCTGATTGTCACCAGCAAAGACCACAATTAGCTTGCCGTCCATGCAACCTCTAGCCTTGTCATGCCATCAGACATGGTACATGATTTCTCTCTAAGCTTAATGTGGAGTGTCCTTGTTTTGTAATATAGCATTATGACTTACTTCTTAAGGCCCCTTTCACACTTATACGACTTGTCCCACGATTTTGTACTGCAAAATCGTATGACAAGTCATTCTCCATGATTTTCAATGACTACCATTCATATTGGCACGACTTTAAGTCGTGCCGACTTGAAAGTAGTCCCTGCACTACTTTGGTCCAACTTCTATGCGAGTTGTACTCCATAGACCTCAATGTTAAACCCTGAAGTAGCATGCAAATCGTGCCTGAATAATATAGACACGACTTCAGTACGACTTTGTAAGCACAAGCCTGGCTCGCTGATCGGGAAAGGAAAACTTTTTTTTCCTTTCGCGATGAGCGACAGGCAGTGCTGACAGCTGTCTGGTGTGAATCCTGAGGGGGAACGCCGCGCCAAGTTTTAAATAAAAAAACTGGCATGGGTTCCCCCCAGGGGCATACCAGGCCCTTAGGTCTGGTATGGATCTAAGGGGAACCCCCTACGCCGAAAATCGGCGTGGGGTCCCCCCCAAAATCCATACCAGACCCTTATCCGAGCACACAGCCCGGCCGGTCAGGAATGGGGGTGGGGACGAGCGAGCGCCCCCCCCTCCTGAACCGTACCAGGCCGCATGCCCTCAACATGGGGGGTGGGTGCTTTGGGGCATGGGGGGCACCCTGCGGCCCCCCCACCCCAAAGCACCTTGTCCCCATGTTGATGAGGACAAGGGCCTCTTCCCGACAACCCTGGCCGTTGGTTGTCGGGGTCTGCGGGCGGGGGGCTTATCGGAATCCGGGAGCCCCCTTTAACAAGGGGGCCCCCAGATCCCGGCCCCCCACCCTATGTGAATGAGTATGGGGTACATGGTACCCCTACCCATTCACCTAGGCAAAAGAGTGTCAATAAAAAACACAGTACACAGGTTTTTAAAGTAATTAATTAGGTAGCTCCAGGGCCTTCTTCCGACTTGGGGGTCTTCTTCCGACTTCGGGGGTCTCTCCGGCGTCTCCTCCCGGTGTCCTGATCTTCTGCCGGCTCCTCCGCTATCTTCTGCAGCACAATTGCTAGCGGTGGTCCGGACTTCTGCCTTCTGCCTTCTTCTTTTCTTCCAGAGATGTTGACACGACTCTCTCTCCAGCTGGATTGGTATATATATAGGAGGTGACCCCGCCCCCTTATGAGGTCACTGTCCCGGGGCATGCTGGGACTGTGCCGTCATAAGGGGGCGTGGTCATCACCCGGTGACCACGCCTCCTAAAATGTCACAATCCCAGCATGCCCAGGGACTGTGACGGCATAGGTCACCGCCTATATAAGTCCGTTGCGGAGCGTTCAGAGACCATTGCAGCTGGAGAGAGCGTCGTGTCAACATCTCTGGAAGAGGAGAGGGAAGAAGACGATCCAGAAGTCCGGACCACCGCTGGCAAAAGAGCAGCAGAAGATAGCGGTGGAGCCGGCAGAAGATGCGGACACCGGGAGAAGACGCCGGAGAGACCCCCCGAAGTCGGAAGAGGACCCCCGAAGTCGGAAGAAGACCCCCGAAGTCGGAAGAAGGCCCTGGAGCTGCCTAATAAATTACTTTAAAAACCTGTGTACTGTGTTTTTTATTGACACTTTTTTGCCTAGGTGAATGGGTAGGGGTACCATGTACCCCATACTCATGCACATAGGGTGGGGGGCCGGGATCTGGGGGCCCCCTTATTAAAGGGGGCTCCCGGATTCCGATAAGCCCCCCGCCCACAGACCCCGACAACCAATGGCCAGGGTTGTCGGGAAGAGGCCCTTGTCCTCATCAACATGGGGACAAGGTGCTTTGGGGTGGGGGGGCCTCAGGGTGCCCCCCATGCTCCAAAGCACCCACCCCCCCATGTTGAGGGCATGCGGCCTGGTACGGTCCAGGAGGGGGGGCACTCGCTCGTCCCCACCCCCATTCCTGACCGGCCGGGCTGCGTGCTCGGATAAGGGTCTGGTATGGATTTTGGGGGGACCCCCACGCCGATTTTTTGGCGTAGGGGGTTCCCCTTATGATCCATACCAGACCTAAGGGCCTGGTATGCCCCTGGGGGGGAACCCACGCCAGTTTTTTTATTTAAAACTTGGTGTGGAGTTCCCCCTTATGATTCATACCAACCACTGTATGTTTTCATTTGTTAATGCCAAAAATGTGGCAAAGTCGTACAAAGTAGTACTGCTCCCAAATCGCCGTAAAATCGCGGTACAATCGCGCGACTTTGAAGTCGTATAAGTGTGAAAGGGGCCTAAGGAATCCAACTGGTGGGCTTTCCTACCTTAAAGGTGAAGTATTGCCAAAGCTTGATTGACTGTACTTCTTCTATGGACCACAGGAGTGAAATTCATTTTGCACTCCTGTGACCCGTTTTCAGCAGAGAGGGGACTGAAGTCCCCTCTTTGCTGACGTCACAAATGTAAGTCCAGGCACTGTGTCATCCTGACTACGGAGTCTGGATCTGCCGGGTGCCTGGACTGACACCTGTCTCAGCCTCTCAGAGAGCCTGAGATGGCTGCTCCACCACCTCCACATCTCAGTGCTCCAGTGAGCGAGGAGAGGGCAGAGCAGAGAGCTGTGACTGACAGTCAGCAGCTCTCTGCCCACAGAGCTTTGAAAACTGAGAGATCAGCGGTGTTCGATCGCTCGGTTCTCAGTGTAGAGGCATCGGGGGACAGATGCAGCATCGGACCCATGCTGCATCCACCTAGGTAAATACAAAACTGCATAAAAAAAAATCCTTTACTTCTCTTTTAAGGGAATGGTGGCTGCTATAGGTTAAACCATGCTAAAGTCTTGCTGTTTTCATAGGGCAGGACGCAACAGGTAAACCGTACATCATCCTTTGTTTTTGTTTTTCTTTTTTTCGTTTTCAACAGGACATCGCGTTGCCTTCCCCTTTTTGCTGAGAAGTGAAATTTATCTTGGATTTTCAATGCGGGTGTCTGTTTGGATAGTATTGTATAGGTGTGACCATTTACACCGCGAAATTTGACATTTTTTTGTGATGACTCCAACATGAATGTGATACAGTTTGTGACTTACAAATGGGGATTTGTTTTGATAGGTGCATACTTTGTTTCCAAAATCACTATTAAGCCCAATTCAAACCTGGCCGTATATCCTTTGAGCTACACAGGATATTCTTGTCTCTATTTGTGTCACAAAAAACAGTGTATTTACATGTATATTTATATATACATACTCTTTCGTACATCTGTATTTGGTTCATCACAATTATTATCTTTGCAGACATATTCATACATATGAGTTTTCTTATGTCTTTTTTCATTTTTTCCGGTGTTTTTATTATCTCATTGACATGTCTTCACCTGTGACGGGGTCGTGAGACACCTGATATATGTTTTTTGTTCATTTTTCGACAGATTTTTAATATATGTTGGTATGGAGATTTAGTTTATTTATCTATTTTTCCAAACATTTTTTCTTATTTCTTCTTTTTGGTTTAATGCAGGTGCCTCCCCACCCTGTATTCACAGGTGTTGTCCTATTTTTACGGGAATGCCTAATGTTTTAATTACACTGAATGGGTGTGTTTGAAGTGCAGTGCGCCGATTGGTTGCTTCACCGGCGCACACACTCCACCCTTTTACCTATTTATTCACATTCACACTGTCCCTCTTTAGCTATGAATAAGCATCCTACGATGTGAAACGCGTTAGTTTTTTTTGACCCTGTACCCTCCTCATATTTGACTGTATGCTGGATTTTATACTTCAATAAAGATGTTTCCTCTTCAGAGTGCGGCTATCCAGGAATTTCCTTACTTCATCGCAGTCTACGCAAAGCCAGCACCTGGAACCAGTTCACACTAGGGCGGTTTAGTTTTGGATCTGGGAACCATTGTGAGCGGCATTCTTTTTCCTTTGCCCACACTCTTGTTTGGAAACAGATTATGCTGATGATTAATCCCTACATTGACCTTACCTGTATAGCTGATTTCACTTCTGATTGTCACCAGCAAAGAATACTATTAGCTTGCCGTCCATGCAACCTCTAGCCTTGTCATGCCATCAGACATGGTACATGATTTCTCTCTAAGCTTAATGTGGAGTGTCCTTGTTTTGTAAAATAGCATTATGCCTTACTTCTTAAGGAATCCAACTGGTGGGCTTTCCTACCTTAAAGGTGAAGTATTGCCAAAGCTTGTTTGACTGTACTTCTTCTATGGACCACAGGAGTGAAATTCATTTTGCACTCCTGTGACCCGTTTTCAGCAGAGAGGGGACTGAAGTACCCTCTTTGCTGACGTCACCAATGTAAGTCCAGGCACTGTGTCATCCTGACTACGGAGTCTGGATCTGCCAGGTGCCTGGACTGACACCTATCTCAGCATCTCAGAGAGCCTGAGATGGCTGCTCCACCACCTCCACATCTCAGTGCTCCAGTGAGCGAGGAGAGGGCAGAGCAGAGAGCTGTGACTGACAGTCAGCAGCTCTCTGCCCACAGAGCTTTGAAAACTGAGAGATCAGCAGTGTTAGATCGCTCGGTTCTCAGTGTAGAGGCATCGGGGGACAGATGCAGCATTGGACCCATGCTGCATCCACCTAGGTAAATACAAAACTGCATAAAAAAAATCCTTTACTTCTCTTTTAAGGGAATGGTGGCTGCTATAGGTTAAACCATGCTAAAGTATTGCTGTTTTCATAGGGCAGGACGCGACAGGTAAACCGTACATCATCCTTTGTTTGTATACACATGCAAGATGCCCAGTCATATGTAATTCAACTTTCTCACATTCTAAATTTGTCAAATTTGTACAGAAGCTAACACCTATTCTGTTTACCCAGTTTTTCCATAAGAAAGCAAGAGCTGGAATATTAACAGCCAAAACATGCACAGATTCTGTAATACGATGTTCTTCATGCACTATGAATTCCACTATTACATTTTGCATTTAGATTTTTCTATAGACATTTTTGTTGCAAAATTAGTACTGTAATTGTAAACATTGTTTGCAAAATACAAATCTCTTGGCAATGGCTATAACCCACCTACATCTCCTGTTCTAACCTTTAGCACCCTCTGACCCTCATCTGACCTATCTGGCTCATTAAGTTCTCTCCTTTAGAACAGACCCCATATCATTTAAAGTGATACTAAAGTCTCATTATTTTTTTTTTTGTTAAAAATAACAAACTTGTTATAATTACCTGCTCTGTGCAGTGGTTTTGCACAGAGCAGCCCAGATCCTCCTCATTTCAGATCCTTCTTCAGCGCTCCTGGCCCCTCCCTTACACAGCCGCAGCTCCGTGTGTCCATTCAGACATGGAGCCGTGGCCTGCCCCATCCCCTCTCTCTGAGGAGGGAGAGTTCTGGACAGTCCAGTATTTTCTGCAACATCGCTGGATCAAGTTGGGGCTCAGGTAAGTATTAGGGGGGCTGAGGGGGGCTGTTGCACTCAGAAGGATTTTTATCTTAATGCACAGAATGCATTAAGATAAAAAAAACCTTCTGCCTTTACAACCACTTTAAGTGCAAATCATCCTAACATATAGGTGAGTTGTTCCCTATTGGTTAGCCCAGTGTTCCTAAAACCCAGATCCTTACCTCTTAAACTAAGACTAAACCCATGGTTTTAGCTTTCTAAACTTTTACTTTCTATCCTGTGTTGTAGATGGCACAGGCAATGTTTCAGGTAATGTAACCTTGGAGGTCCATATCTTTAATTTACAGCCTAGTTCTCCAAATTGATACTTAAGAACCCTCCACCTTCAGTGTATTCTGTTATTGATCACAGCAAATGCCACTACAGTTGGGTCATGTCCAGTCACTCCCAGTAAACTCTATAAAGTATTCATTACATCATAAATTCATTCATCCCAACACTGAGGCATGGCGATAATGTAGATTGAGCTGTGTATGCACACCTCAGTGTAAATACTTCAGAAATGTGTGGGCAAGCAGGTAAAAATATTTATTGCAGAAGAGACATAGGGGGTTATTTACGAAAGACAAATCCACTTTGCACTACAAGTGCACTTGGAAGTGCAGCCGCTTTAAATCTGAGGGGTAGATCTGAAATGAGGGGAAGCTCTGATTTTATCATCCAATCATGTACAAGCTAAAATGCTGTTTTTTATTTTCCTTGCATGTCCCCCTCAGATCTACAGCGACTGCACTTCCAAGTGTACTTGTAGTGCAAAGTGGAGTTGCCTTTAGTAAATAACCCCCATAGTATTTTTCTTCTGCAATTAAAAGCCTATCCTACAGTACAAATTTTTACTATAAAATATAAGTTCCATGTAAAGTCCAGTAGTTTAGTACTGTACTTTACTCTTGCTGTTGGCTGACAAATATAGACTAATATTAGTCTAATATAATTTATGTTTTATAACTGTCTTTGAATGAGACACCTGCGCATGCTGCTTCACACCTGTAAAAAAACAAAACAAAATCAGTGTAAACTGAAACATGGATAAAAAAAAATAATAATTTGGTACTGATGCCACTCTGGTGCTGCCTTACCTCATAAAAAAAGAAACAAACTATAAATGAATTCTTTATCATCATAATCATTAACCTCCCTGTCTTTTTTTATAGTGGTAATGATGCTGCCTGATTTTGCTGTCTGTTCCTCCAAAACAAAAACAAAAAAGCCCTATAAGAAAATTATGTTGGCAATGCAGTGCTGTTGGAGGTACATGATGCTCTTGTTGTGCTGTTATACTCCTATATTTTTTATTTTTTTCAATACTATCGTCATCAGTCTCTCCCTAACTGGTCCAGGATGGAATCTTTTTGTTTTTATATGTTTTCCCAATTTTCAATTGTGTTTTAAGATGATGTTATTTTGGATCAATACTTACTGAAAGAAAAAAATGGTGATTTGTGATTGGCTTCCACTCGTTTATCTTGTTATTGTCCTGATTCCCTATAGATATAGTGTAAAAAATTCAAAAACAGGATTGCAACAGTGAACCAGGTGGATCATTCGCAAAGAAAACTTTCAAGACATTTACTAATAATAGTAAAACATATACACATTTTATCATCAATGCAATGCAAGCAAATTGACTATGCTGCTCTATTTATCCTTTATTTTGTATTTATATTTTACTGGCAAGTGCTGAAATATTGTATTAATTTAATCACATAGATTTATTTTAAGTATAGAGACCAATTATCGCCATGCAGCTCAATGAAAAATGCCAGTTTATTTTGTAGTAAACATGTTTTGGCATTGTTTTCAATATGACATTTATAATTCTGATTTCAGTACTGTATAATGAATACTTTTGGTTAAGCAACTAAAGATATATATTTGTTCGTATTTTCATTATTTTCCATTACTTTTAATTATATATAATATTATCCCATATATGCTATGTAGAGCAATGTGGCTTATTATAAATATACAGCCTTTTTAGAATTCAGATTACTGGAAGTAGATATCCTCATAGATGAACAGGAAAAAAAGTTCTTTTTAAAAATGGCACATTTTCTAATTATAAATGTTGTTATCTCTTAGCATCCAGTGCCAAAATTAACATGTGCCTTGCACTAAGAAATCCCAGGATTGTCACAACTTGTGCCAGCTGTTGAGGTTATGACACCTGTGCCAGTATCGCCAGCTCTGCCCACTGTCATCTGTTCCAACTGTTCCATCTGCACTGTTTGTACCAATTCTCCCATTACTGCATCTGTACCTTCTGCAGAAACTGTTCCAATAATGCCAGCTGTGTCATTTGTGCCAAATATGCCAGATGTTCTATTCATCCACCCTGGGCCAGATCAGTGTAGTTTTTTGCTCATTAGTTTTAGCTGGTAGAGTCTATTCAAATTATTTCATATTTTACTAAGAAGATCCCATGTAAAATTAGTACTGAACAGTTTTATGTTGGTGTGTTTGTCTGAAAAAAAATCCAATATTGGGGTATACATTCTGGCCATTCTGTATGAATATAGAATGATGGGCAGTTTTGTCTTAATGCCAAGTTTTTGGGTGGGTCCTCTTTTTTGTAGATTCTAATGGATAAGAAATAATCATAATTCTTTGCTTCTAAAACACAGATAACTATTGGTCTACAGAAACATAAAAACACAAAAAATATGAATCATATTTTGCTATAAAGTTACAATATTTACATATTCTATGTAGTACATCATTTAAATTAACATTGTCAAACAGTTTTAATTATGGACATTATACATCATTACCATATACCAGCAAACAAATAAAAGTTTGTATGTTACTCTGATAAGTAGACAGCAAGGTTGAACTGAAGAATAATCCTATGTGCAAAAAAAACTAATTATTGTAATACTCAGTTACTTGGGTCTGATAAAGGACACAAATAATACCGAGTAGCCATTAAAAAAGTATATTTTTGGAAATGAAAAGCTAAACTTCAGACAGATATAAAAGAAACAAACTGATGCAGCTCTTTATTCATTAGTGCATCATTAAATGTACTTTTTTTTAATGCAAGCAGTGTAAGTACCTGCATTTGTTCTGATATCAGCCTGCAGCCTGCAATCATGCAGAGCTCAAGCTAGGAAAGAGAGAAGCAACACAAGTAACCAGTCAACTGTGCTGCAGTGGTCATTTGCTAATAAAGAACAAGCTGATAGGAGTAGAGAGTTGAGTGACAAACAGCTCATTATTGTGCTTCTTCTCCTTTCACCGCCCAGTCAAAAGCTGGGGACACAATTGGCAAGTGTTTCTTAAAGTTTAACTCAAGCTAGATATAAAAAACACAAATGAATCAACTATGTTTTAATTAATACATTCTTAAATGTAATTTCTATTAGTGTAAATACCTAAATTTGACTTTGCATCAGACCTCTTGTAGTCCCTGGACAGCAGAACTTAAAGTGATTGTAAAGTCTTGTTTAAAAAAAGTTTGTTTTGCACAGAGCAAGCCGGATCCTCCTTTTCTCGGGTCCCTTTTTTGCTACTTCTGGCCCCTCCCTCCTATCAAGTGCCCCCACAGTCAACAGCTTCCTATGGGGGCACTGGAGCCGAGTCAGAGCTCCTTGTATCCTTTCAGACATGGAGCCCTGACCCGGCCCTGCCCCCTCTCTCCCCTGATTGGCTGACTGACTTTGATTGATAGCCGTGGGAGCCAATAGAACCGCTGCTGTGTCTCAGCCAATTAGGAGGAGTTTACCAGACGACTTAGACATTCGTGGACATCGCTGGAGAGAGATGGGGCTCGAGTAAGTAATTAGGGGGATGCTGGGGTGGCTGCTACCCACAAAAGGTTTTTTATCTTAATGCATACAATGCCTTTACAACTCCTTTAAGACAAGAGGAGAGAGAGCATGAGTAACCAATGAGTTGTGATGATATGGTCATGCACTGCCAGGGAACAAGTTAATAGAAGTACAGAGCAGAATGACAAGGAGATGAGCTAATCAGTCTGCTGCTTCTCCATTCATTGTCCAGTCAAAGGCTAGGGTGTAAAATGACAGGTAAATGTTACTTAAAGCTCAACTCCAGGAAGAGAAAAACAAAGACACAATATAATATATCTAATGTATCTATGTATTCATTAATACATCTTTAAATGTATTGTAATGCAAACAATGCAAGTAGGTACATTTTACTTTGCATCAGATAATTGTAGTCCCTGTACAGCAAAACTTAGCCATGGGGAGGGAGGTTCTGAAGAAGTTAGCGTTGATTGGCTAAAGAAACACGTCAGATTTGTCGTCATCAGGTATGTGACATCTCACATGGGATCGCAGCCAGCGGGCATGTACGGAAGGTGAGATGGTTGCTGCATTACATCTGAAACAGGGGACAATCGGACGCTGGTGCCCGGCGGATGTAAGTGGACCCTATGATGCTACACATCTAAATGGAATGGGAGGTGGGCATATGTCCTAAGGCAGTGAGATCCCTCTTATGAACTTACCTTAGATCCTACTATTGCATCTCTGCTAGGACCAGAAACTTAACACCCTGACTATATTCGGAGTCTGATAAGTATCAATTTTATCCACCTCACCCAGAGGAGCTATTGCTCCCCTTCCCCCCTGGTGAAGGACTATTCATCTTTGGACTGTATCCACATATATATCAGAGGCATACCCAGGGAGTACTATAGGCAAATCCTGTTATCTGTCTGCCATACCCGACACACTGACATATCATGTGTACTCAACCATGGATTGGATACTAGACCAGTGTAATTTGAAATTTGCTTTCAATGGCTTTGACCTGGCTCTGTAAAAGATGAAGGCTAATGCTACTTCTACCCCTCGACTCCATTCATTTGAGTACCTAACAAGAGTGATTGACTGTGTGTATGGGTGTGTGCCCAGCTGCGAATCCGGATGCCAGACAAAGTTGTTTTGACTTTTAACTTGGTTGGTGAAGGTATTATTTGTTGCTATTTTTGTATTGTGCCATTTTTCTAATTAAAGCAGTTTTTACTCAACCGTAGTGTTCCACCTATGTGACTTCCTTGGTAGACGTAGCGTCCTCCTTCCTTATGCTTGTTTTAGTCACGTGTACTGCAGCAGATACATACTATGTATTGTGAGGTGATAAGTTGATACAGCCAGGACAGTGTAAAGTACATTCAGCTGTCTGTTACTTATTTAAGCAGTTAATCCGGGGTCTGAATATTCCTTTTTCTTTTTGTTAGTAGGGAAGGGAGAAGCAGCACAAGAGCCAGTCATATATTCTGCAGTGCAAGGAGCATGCTGCTGGAGGAGATAGCAAAGTCACAGAGATGAGCTTGTCAGTCTGCTGTTTCTTCTTTCACATGACGGTGGGAGGGAGACCTGTAATGCCCTGTACACACGATCGGACATTGATCGGACATTCCGACAACAAAATCCGACGGATTTTGGGACAAACTTGTCTTGCATACACACGGTCGCACAAAGTTGTTGGAAAATCTGATCGTTCTGAACACGGTGACGTAAAACACGTACATCGGGACTATAAATGGGGCAGTAGCCAATAGCTTTCGTCTCTTAATTTATTCTGAGCATGCGTGGCACACGATCAGAATTTAAACGATCGGATTTTGTTGTCGGAAAATTTTATATCCTGCTCTAAAACTTTGTGTGTCGGAAATTCCGACGAAAAAAGTCAGATGGAGCCCACACACGATCGGAATTTCCGACAACACAATCCGATCGCGCTTTTTCCATCGGAAATTTACAGGGCATTAGTGTTACTTAACTGTAGGAAGAAAATCAGGACTCCTTCCTGCCAGACAAGTTTGTGAAGTATGGCAGAGCTATGTACATCTTAGAATTGGATGGACAGAAATGAAAATCTATTGGCAGGTAAACCAGATCACTTAGATACACTATATTACCTGAAGCATTGGAACACCTGCCTTTACACGCATATGAACTTTAATGGCATCCCAGTCTTATGCCTCGTACACACGTTCCGAATATCGTATGACCGATCGTATGACCGTTCTCGCTTTAATAGTCTCAAGTAGAAATTGAAAGTCACGAAAATTCTCGTACGACAGACAAAAAAATCAGAAGTGATCTGATGTATTTGTATTGTATTTTTGGATGACAACTATACTGACTAAACAAAAATCGTACGATCTGGAATCGTACGAGGAAAATTTTCGTGTATGTCTGATCGAATAATATCAGATGAACGGTCGTGATCGGCTGTCGAAAGTAGTGTACACATGATCCGAATATTGTACGATCCTTCCTCGGACGATATTCGGATCATGTGTACGGGCCATTAGTCTGTAGGGTTCAATATTGAGTTGGCCCACCCTTTTTAGCTATAACAGCTTCAACTCTTCTGGGAAGGCTGTCCACAAGGTTTAGGAGTGTGTCTATGGGAATGTTTGACCATTCTTCCAGACGCACATTTGTGAGGTTAGGCACTCATGTTGGACAAGAAGGCCTGGCTTGCAATCTCCTCTCTAATTCATCCCAAAGGTGTTCTATCAGATTGAGGTCAGGAGTTCCTCCACCCCAAACTCGCTTATCCATGTCTTTATGGACATTGCTTTGTGCACTGATGCACAGTCATGTTAGAAAATGAATGGGCCACTCCCCTAAAATTATCCAAATTGTCTTAGTATGTTGACACCTTAAGGGTTCCCTTCACTGGAACTAAGGGGCCAAGCCAAAACCCTGAAAAACAACCCCACACCATAATCCCCCCTCCATCAAATGATTTGGACCAGTACACAAAGGTCCATAAAGACATGGATGAGTGAGTTTGGGGTGGAGGAACTTGACTGTCCTGCATGGTTGAGTCATGACCGTAACCCAATAGAACACCTTTGGGATGAATTAGAGCGGAGACTGCGAGCCAGGCCTTCTTGTCCAACATCAGTGCCTGACCTCACAAATGCGCTTCTGGAAGAATGGTCAAACATTCCCATAGACACACTCCTAAACCTTGCGGACAGCCTTCCCAGAAGAGTTGAAGCTATTATAGCTGCAAAAGGGTGGGCCAACACAATATTGAACCCTACAGACTAATGCCCCGTACACACAGTCGGATTTTCCGACGGAAAATGTGTGATAGGACCTTGTTGTCGGAAATTCCGACCATGTGTAGGCTCCATCACACATTTTCCATCGGATTTTCCGACACACAAAGTTTGAGAGCTTGCTATAAAATTTTCCGACAACAAAATCCGTTGTCGGAAATTCCGATCGTGTGTACACAAATCCGACGGACAAAGTGCCACGCATGCTCAGAATAAATAAAGAGATGAAAGCTATTGGCTACTGCCCCGTTTATAGTCCAGATGTACGTGTTTTTACGTCACCACGTTCAGAACGATCGGATTTTCCGACAACTTTGTGTGACCGTGTGTATGCAAGACAAGTTTGAGCCAACATCCGTCGGAAAAAATCCTAGGATTTTGTTGTCGGAATGTCCGAACAAAGTCCGATCGTGTGTACGGGGCATAAGACTGGGATGCCATTAAAGTTCATGTGCGTGTAAGGGCAGGTGTACCAGTACTTTTGGCAATACAGTCTATATTTCATCTATGCATTTACCTGTTTGTCTGGCACTCATCTTTAACTGTGTTGGGGAATTTTGAACATGACATCAGTCATGCTACAAGTCTGATGGTAATGGACTTGTTTCCCTCAGATCATCCAATCTTATAGAGAGGTATGAAACAAAAATGTGTTGACATGTTCAAGATAAAATTTGCAATATAGGAACAAACAAGAGAGATTTTTTGTCAACATGTTTCAAGTAAGCTTGTTATAGCTGAGCAATAGACTGTCTTCTGTAAGTTCAGAGTTTGAATGCCCAGAAGGTTACATACTATAACTGGGTTTGGCTGGTACAAGGGGTTG
The DNA here is from genome assembly GCA_037952835.1 of Lithobates septentrionalis. Taxonomy (NCBI): domain Eukaryota; kingdom Metazoa; phylum Chordata; class Amphibia; order Anura; family Ranidae; genus Lithobates; species Lithobates septentrionalis. The sequence continues at coordinate 7,098,757 of JBBDGP010000264.1, read as the reverse complement.
TCATATGTTTTTCAGCTTCTTTACACAAATGGTCAAAGTGGTATGACTATTTCCTGGAAATGAAAGTAGTAACTAGCTAGATAGCAAGCAATTGAGCTGCAAGTTTGAAAATGACTTGCCAAGCTACTACTAAGTTTGTTGCACAATTGCAGCAAGTCTGTATTGCATGACTCCAGATCAAATTTTTTTGCAAACGTTTTGCAAGTCTGCTGCAGCTTCTGGTCATCCCACCACAGGGGTAACTGTGACTTGCAGAGCTATTGCTGTAGACTCACCACTGAAACTTTTCTCTTGCTAGAGACTTGCCACACAAATTTGCTACAATTTTGCTAGAACTTGTGCTTCAAGTGCTCTACAAGTGTACAACTTGCCAGTGAAAATGTGCAGCAATTTAACAAGACTTAAAAGTCAACACTGCTACAAATTTATGGCAAGTTATCCTTGTGTAGCGCTACATTCAGCCGCTGGTGAATGAAGGTAGCTTCCACCCTGCAGAGCCAGGCACACAAATTTTTCCAGCACACGCTGGAGACAAGAATCAGTCCTTGCAGCTTTGTTTTTGTATTTTATTAGGGGAATTGAACTTGGATAGGGTTTAGGATATTATAGGATGCCTATTTGATCAGCAAAGAATTCTTCAGGGACAAAACTATATACAGCCCCTATATACACTTCTCCTACCTCCAGCACAATCTTTCTTGTAGAACAACAACTCCCAGGACCAGCTTGTACTGTTTGGTTGATCCAACAAAGGCTCAGTTAGATCTGTAGCAAATGCCCTTTACAGTCAGGGACCGCAGGCCCCTTTGGTTTTGTAGCTAAAAGTCCTAGTGCCCAGCTGTCCTACTTTTGTGGCTACTGATCCCAGCACCACCTTCTGAGGCACTGCCAGCCCTCCTGGCTGCAGCTGTCCCTTTCACTAGCCCTCCTGGCTAAGACTCCACAGTCTTCTCAGACTGACTCTGCATCCATCCCAGACTGCTTGCACCCAGACCTCTCAGGTATGCCTCTTAGTCCTCTGACTGTACACTCACCAGCCCTCCTGGCTCTTTTCCTCCCTGGAGACTTGCCCTGCAGTGTTCTCCTGCTGTCCTCCACTTTGCTCCTGTGCCTCCTGGTCAGGACACCTCTGTGTGCCATGAAGAGGGTCCCTTCCGTACCCGAGCCCAGGCCCGAGGTCACACCCCCAGAATAATGGCTACCGACTGCCTAACACTCTATCTCTATCTTCCAACCAAACTCCACTGCCCCCAGCTGGGCTGACCCTGAGTATTTAAGGGGATCTGCGCCCTGCCAACCCATCTGTTGGGGATTGGTTAGGGCCCTCAGAATACTCCAGGCAGCTCCTCCTCACTTCCACTCACATTCTAGAATCTTCTGTAAGTTTCTAGAAGTAGGGGGAGGTATTGGAAATGCTGTCTGTGAGTCATACCAGCCTCCCTGAGTCACTCCCCTGACTCAAATAAAACAACACAGGCTTGGCTGGCAGCCAAGCCTGACAATATACCTACACTAACAAAAATACTAGCACTCTAGCAACACAGCTAGGGGGTGCTACATTTACTATCTGGGAAACCTCTGTCCATGGGCCAGGGATAGATCCTGAGTAAAAGGCAGCCACCAAAGCCTGATCAGCCTGTTGTTCAGCAGTGATCTGACAATAACTCATATAATCTAGCAGAGGGAGGAGCAACAAGTGAAGTAGAATTAGGTCAATACAGGAAGTTGTTCATGTTGAAAAGCAGGAATAGACCCGACAATCAGCATATTTATTACGCCAGGCATCTACCATAGACACAGTTTGCAAAATGTGGTCAAAATGAGTCAATCCATGAAGTAAAGGTCCTGCAGTGTGAGAACTGCCCCTATCTAAACCATGGTTTAATAGCATATTAAAATGTCAAAGGCAAATTACTTTAATTCTGGTGTAGGAGGACATGAAGACCATCCCTTCCTGCACAACTGACATTGATTGGGGAAGGGAGGGGGCTTAGAAAGCCAATATTAACAGTAGGATCTAAAAAGATGTGCCATACAGGAAAAAATATCACCCCTGTCAGTCAAACACCACATAATGTAAGATAAACTGAACACATTTGGGTATAAGGATGAAATTCCCTCAGGGTTGGGTCATGTGAGTGAAGTGGGTTTCAAATAAAGCAATCACATAAAAGAGGAACTGCAGTCTGCTTCCATAATTTGTAATAAAAAAAAATCTTTGCCAGTCTGAAGCTTCCCTCTAACCACTTTGCATATTATTTTATATAATTTTATACTATATGTACTTGCCAAATATGCTGCAGAAATCTCCCTCCACTGAGTCTGGCTGCGGCCATTTTAACTGTGGGCAGCTGAAGCTGCTGCCCGTTCACTTCCTGAATTTACACAGACACACAGAGGCACTCCCCCAGACCTGCAGCTTTGATTGGCCCTCTTTTGACTCATCCCCCCTCCCTTCCTGGCAAACTCTCACGAGCGTGAGAGAGAGAGAGAGCTGTGCATGATGTTATAAGCCTAGGCTTTTTACCACACAAGAAACAGGAAGTGGTCTGTATAAGGTATTTACTGACAGAAAAAAAAATGTTTTACTATCCAAAGTTAAAACAACAAGGGCAGAAGATTTAATAAATGGAAAGTTGAAAAAATTACTGAAGTTCAGATTTAAGGAAAGCAAGAATAAGGAAAGCATTCCACCCTAAAGTTGATTTTTTTTAATAAAACCTGACTTATTGAATAGTTCTTAAATACTGTTTATGGAGTTATTTAAATATTTCTTCCTTTTTTAAGTGAAATGTGTACACTTACTGTAAATGCAGATTTTTAGGCTGTAAAACAGAACGTGGTCTGTCATTTTTAAAATGCTGTCTTAAAGAGATTATTCAAATACTGTCCATGCAGTATGTACAATATTTCTTTGTTTTAATGATGATGAATAAATACTTTATTTTTGCCTTTGTTCTTAACCACTTGCTTACTGGGCACTTAAACCCCCCTCCTGCCCAGACCAATTTTGAGCTTTCAGCGCTGTCGCACTTTGAATGACAATTGCGCGGTCATACAACACTGTACCCAAATGAAATTTTTATCATTTTTTCCCCACAAATAGAGCTTTCTTTTGGTGGTATTTAATCACAGCTGGGGTTTTTATTTTTTGCTAAACAAACAAAAAAAGATGGAAAATTTTGAAAAAAAAAAAAAATCATGTTTAATAGTTTGTTATAAAATTTTGCAAACAGGTCATTTTTCTCCTTCATTGATATGCGCTGATGAGGCGGCACTGGTGGGCACTGATAGGCTGCACTGATGGGCACGGATAGGCACAGATAAGGCGGCACTGATAGGCACAGATAAGGCGGCACTGATAGGCACAGTTAAGGCGGCACTGATAGGCACAGTTAAGGCGGCATTAAGGCGGCACTGATGGGGACAGATAAGGCGGTACTGATGGGCACCGATAAGGCGACACGGATGGGCGGCACGGATAGGTGGCACGGATAGGTGGCACAGATAGGTGGCACAGATAGGTGGCACTGATGGGGGGCACTGATGGGGGGCACTGATGGGCGGCACTGATGGGGGGCACTGATGGGCGGCACTGATGGGGGGCACTGATGGGCACTGATGGGCGGCACTGATGGGCACTTATGGGCACTGGTAGGTGACACTGATGGGCACTGATAGGTTGCACTGATGTGGGGCACTGATGTGGGTGCTGATGGGTGGCACTGATGTGGGTGCTGATGGGTGGCACTGATGGGTGGCACGGTGGGCACTGATGGATGGCACTGTGGGCACTGATGGGTGGCACTGTGGGCACTAATGGGTGGCGCTGATTGATGGCACTGTGGGCACTGATGGGTTAATCTGGTGGGCACTGGTAGGCAGCACTGCTGTGTTACAAGATCGCCGTGATCGGGACTGATGTCCCGATCAAGGCCGCCGGTGATCCGTTTTTTTTTTTCCTCCTCACGCTGTCAGCGCGAGGAGGAAAATAGCCGATTACCGGCTCTGTTTACATCACATGATCAGCTGTCATTGGCTGACAGCTGATCATGTGGTAAGGGGTTGGGACCAACCCCTTACTCTGATCTGTGATCAGGCGAGTCTCATAGACTCGCTGATCACCGAGCGCGCAGGCCGCTCGTGCACGGGACGATGTCAATGGACATAGTCCCGGCAATTTAGATCCGCGCTGTTGCCGTCATTTGGCAATGGCCCGGATCTGAAGCAGTTAAAGGCTTCATGAAATATTTTATCAAATGTGTTTTTTCAGAAGTGTATTAAAATTACACCCATGCATTGTGTATCATATTCCTCCCATTTTAATGTGAAAAATAACTTTATTTTTTTTTACACTCCCAAGTTAATGCGGATGGGATTTGACAAATGAAGTATAAACAAAATTGTAGAAAAACAGTATTTTGTATGAATATTACTTTTATTTTTAATATGAAAAAAAAAATCTATATATATTTTTTGAGTTCCTCCAATGCTAACGAATTATAGTTTGATTACTGATTAAAAATCCCAATGTATCCTCTGGAATAACTGGGCACTGAAAAAAGTAGTAATGCCCCGTACACACGAGCGGAATTTCCATCGGAAAAATCTTGGATGGTTTTTCCGACGGAATTCCACTCAAGCTTGGCTTGCAAATACACGATCACACAAAAGTTCTTTGAACTTTCGACCATCAAGAACAGTCGATGAAGACATGTGACCCTGTGTCGAACACGCGTAGGGGAAGGGCCAGGACGGAGCACAGAGCCTTTCACTCCACTGAGATGCGATGCACAGCTTATCCCTTCTGACAGGCAAACTTTGAGGCAAACTTTGGAGACTGTTATCAGATTGGTGCACTCATGCACCTTGCAAATGTGAGCACCCTAATGTAGGGAGCTTTTACTCTAATAAATATTTATAAACAATATCACACTATCCAGTTTTTCTTTTCCTTTATTCCTAACTGTGGAGTTGCTGCTGAAAACTGTGTATCTGGATTCCATCACTGAGCCGTGGGATGGCTCATAAGCGTGTTTAGACTCAGTCTCACAGTTGAGTCGCACGCTCTGAGGTGAGCGGCTGTCCCCGGGGGGGTCACTGGATGGCACTTAAGCATGGAATTCTGAGCACTAAGCACCAAGATTAATGCAAGCATGTTGGATTTTTTATGAATTGTTTTTATGGACTTTATGTGCATTTCTTTCATATATTGGACTTTAATAATCACGTACCACATCTTGGATTTGATATTCAAACTCATTGTGTGGCACTTGGCACTTTGTTATATTTTGCACTTATCACTGTGATATATTTATTTATATTTATTTATATTTTTATTTTTTTTATTTATTTTTTTTTTTCACGGTAAATTTCAGACTATATAAATGATTTTTTCATCTATTATATATACAGGTAGTAGTTCAGTAATTGCTACTCTCATTCTAATGGTATACATCTAGTATATTATTTACACATTGCACTTTAAAATCACTTGTTTTTTTATATATATCCCTTGTGCCTTGCTGTGGATGGATAAGCCGCTTATGCGGTATTTTCAGTATACCTCATATGCATTAATAATCTCCAGATTGATATTGTCACCTTAGCGCAGTGTATCTTTTGTATATGCGGTGACGTACAATACTATGATGAGCCGAGAAAATGAAGTTCAATGCTTCCGAGCATGCGTCGAATTGTTTCCGAGCATGCGTGTTCTTTTGCGCGTCGGAATTGCATACAGACGAAAGGAATTTCCGTCAAGAACTTTTTCCATCGGAAAAATAGAGAACCAGCTCTCAATCTTTTGCTGGCAGAAATTCAGACAGAAAAAGTTGGAGGAGCATACACACGGTCGGAAAATCTGACTGAAAGCTCCCATCACACTTTTTTTTACGGAAATTCCGCTCGTGTGTACGGGGCATAAGTCTTTCCTTCACAACACATAGCTATAATAGGTCATTCACATTGAGCTGCAACCCCTCCTCTACAGTGCATTAGGAAAGTATACACAGTGCTTCACTTCTTCCACATTTTGTTATGTTACAGCTTTATTCCAAAATGGATTCAATTCATTATTTTACTCAAAATTCTACAAACAATACCCCATTATGACAACATAAAAAAAGTTTGAAATCTTTACAAATTTATTAAAAATAAAATAAATAAAAATCACATGTACATACAGTATACACAGCCTTTGCTCAATACTAGGGATGAGCCGAACACCCCCCCCGGTTCGGTTTGCACCAGAACCTGCGAACCGCCTGAAAATTCGCATGAACGTTCGAAATTAAAAGTGCTCATTTTAAAAGCTAATTTGCATGGTTTTGTCCTAAAAAGGGTCTGGGGACCCGGGTCCTGCCCCAGGGGACATGTATCAATGCAAAAAAAACTTTTAAAAACCGCCGTTTTTTCGGGAGCAGTGATTTTAATGATGCTTAACCGCTTCAGCCCCGGAAGAATTTACCCCCTTCCTGACCAGAGCACTTTTTGCGATTCAGCACTGCGTCGCTTTAACTGACAATTGCGCGGTCGTGCGACGTGGCTCTCAAACAAAATTGGCATCCTTTTTTCCCACAAATAGAGCTTTCTTTTGGTGGTATTTGATCACCTCTGCGATTTTTATTTTTTGCGCTATAAACAAAATAAGCGTGACAATTTTGAAAAAACGCATTATTTTTTACTTTTTGCTTTAATAAATATCCCCCAAAAATATATAAAAAAAAACATTTTTTTTCCTCAGTTTAGGCCGATACATATTCTTCTACATATTTTTGGTAAAAAAAAAATCGCAATAAGCGTTTATTGATTGGTTTGTGCAAAAGTTATAGCATTTACAAAATAGGGGATAGTTTTATGGCCTTTTTATTAATAATTTTTTTTTACTAGTAATGGCGGCGATCAGCTATTTTTTTTGTGACTGCGACATTATGGCAGACACGTCGGACATTTTTGACACATTTTTGGGACCATTGTCATTTATACAGCAAGCAGTGCTAAAAAATGCACTGATCCCTGTGTAAATGACACTGGCAGTGAAGGGGTTAACCACTAGGGGGCGGGGAGGGGTTAAATCAGTACTAGGGAGGTGTTTCTAACCGTAGAGGGGTTGGGCTGTGTATGTGACGTCACTGATCTCTGCTCCGATGACAAGGAGCAGAGATCCAGTGACACTGTCACTAGGCAGAACGGGGAGATGCTGTTTACATAAGCATCTCTCCGTTCATGCTCTCCGTGAGATGACCGCAGGTATCCTTGCGGCGATCGAGTCCACGGGACCCGTGACCCGACTCACGGAGCTCCTGGCCGGCGCGCGCCGCCGGTGGCGTGCACGGAATGACACGGTGGGAAATTCAAATGGACGTACCTGTACGCCCATTTGCCCAGCCGTGCCATTCTGCCGACGTACATCGTCGTTGCGCCGGTCGGGAAGCGGTTAAAGAAATAAATTAAAAAAGTGAAATATTCCTTTAAATATCGTACCTGGGTGGTGTCTATAGTATGCCTGTAAAGTGGCGCGTGTTTCCCTTGCTTAGAACAGTCCCTGCACAAAATGTCATTTTTAAAGGAAAAAAAGTCATTTAAAACTGCTTGCGGCTTTAATGTAATGTCGGGTCCTGGCAATATGGATAAAAAACTGTGAGCTAAATGGCATGGGTACCCCCTAGTCCATTACCAGGCCCTTTGGGTGAAAAAGGAAAGGTGTGGGGCCCCCAGGCCCTATATACTCTGAACAGTGGTATACAAGCGGTGCAAACAAGACAGGGACTGTAGGTTTGTTGTTAAGTAGAATCTGTTTGTAATTTTGGACTGTTACATTTTTAACGTGTTTAGCTCCAGCCAAAAAATCTATTTTAAGCTTTTTGGAAAACCTAGGGAAGGGTTATCACCCCTGTGACATTTGTTTTGCTGTCTGTGCTCCTCTTCAGAAGATTTCACCTCACTTTTTGTCCCAATGACAAATGTTTTTTGAAAATTTGGGGTTTTTTGTGAAACAAGGATTGGTGATAAAGCATCAGTGGAAAGGAAATAAGTTTTTCCCATATTAACTCTTATACCCCGTACACACGGTCGGATTTTCCGATGGACATTGTCCGATCGGAGCGTGTTGTCGGAAATTCCGACCGTGTGTGTGCGCCATCGGACATTTCCCATCGGATTTTCCGACACAGAAAGTTGGACAGCAGGAGATAAAATTTTCCGACAACAAAATCCGATCGCGTCAATTCCGACCGTGTGTGGCCTGTTCCGACGCACAAAGTGCCACGCATGCTCAGAAGAAATTCCGAGACGGGACAGCTCGTTCTGGTAAACTTAGCGTTTGCAATGGATACAGCACTTTCGTCACGCTGCAATGTTAAAAATGGTTTAATACAGCGCACTCTCTTCTTCTTTATAATGTGACAAGAATGAAGTAGTTTTGATGCTCATATTCACACAGACTTCTCACAAACTTCTTTCGTTACTATTTATCGGGATTCCCTCAATATATTTAGATTTCTCACATCTGACAACATATTTTTTTTTTTTTTTTGACTTTAATGTAGATTTTTTTTTGTGTTTCTCTTTTTTAATTTTTTTTTGGTGATTTTGATTTGTACTCCCGAAAATGTTTGTGTGTTTTTTGTGACAAGTTCCCACAACACCATTATATGTTGTTGTATTTAATCTGTAGGAGATTGTTTGGTGTTGTTGTCCCTTGTTATTTTCACATTGTACTTTAGAAATGTACCTGAATCGTTACCAACAAACTGTCCTTTTTGGATGAAAACACACACAGGAGAGTAGAATTTCCCGAAATTTTTTTTATTAAGGGGTCACAACTATAAAAAAAACAAAGAGGGAGGCAACGCTGGAGAAACTGCAGAAGTGGGCGAAGCCTTGGACCCCCAGGGCAGACATCAATTATTTAAAAGCAAAATTGGTGGCCTGAGGAGTCCATATCTAAGGGAGTGCAGTCTGGTCCAGAAGTCCCAGAAATCCGGAAAGCAGCAGATGACATCTGTGTCCCCAGGCTGTGGTCATACGAGAGACTGCATCTTCTGTCAGACCAGACTGGATCCAGGGCCATCACTCTCAGGTCTTCCTTCCACGCTTCCTTCCAGGCTTTGGCTGTGGTGGTGGAGTTGTGGCAGCAGGAGGAGGAGGAGGAGGAGGAGGATCGTCCATCTCCATGACATCCGTCTTGGGTGTCAGTTCCCCACTCTCCCCCTTACGAAGCACTTTATAAAGCAGGTCCTCACAGAGCCTGCGTTGGCCCTCCTGCATGCCCTGCAATTTGGTGGCAGCCATGCAGGCAAAGGCCTCTTCAGGACTGGGGAAGGCTCGGAGGGACGCCAAAGCCTCCTGGATCAGCCTGTATGCTGAATCCTGCACAGGACTGGGAGCCATCTTCCTGGCCCTTTTATGTGGCAGGCGGAGGGGAGGAACCTGAGACTCAGTCAGGCTGCGACTGGTCCCAGGCTTCTCTTGGCTGACACTTAGCCCCACCGTCTCCTGGCTGCCACTAATCCCCGCCTCCTCCTGACTGCCACATTCCACAGCCTCCTCCTGGCTGAGGTCTTCCTGTGTATGAAAAAGGGACATAGTTTTAGTATTTTATTCATCAATCACACACAATTTTCACCTCCTCACTGCTGCAAATTGAATGTTAACAAATATAACAGACTATCCTTCTGAGCCCAGCATTTTTCATTCTTGTCCCAATTTTGGGTGCCCACTACTGTCTATTGATATGTAAAACACTTTCAAGCAGCAATTAGTGATCAATATTAACATCTAATAAACATAATTTATTTATTGCCCAGAAATCTGTAGAAGAATGCTATACCTGACTCCAGCTGGGCTCCTCCACTTCTTCCTGGCAGGAAGGCCCAGGTTGGACATCGGAAGCCTCAGCTGAGGTGGAAGGAAGGGTGGAAGGAAGAGTAGAGAGGGATTCCCTGACCTCAGTCTGGTCTGACAGAAATCGCAGTCTCTCGTAGTACCACAGCCTGGGGACATAAACATCATCTGCTGCAGCTCCGGACCTCTGGGAATCTGTGACCTTCTTGCGCTCCCTCAGATAAGTGCTCCTCAGGTTACCAATTTTAGCTTTTAAATAAGGGATGGTTGCTGTGGGGACCACCGGCTTCACCAACTCCAGCAGTTTCTCCAGCGCTGCCTGCCTCTTCTGTTTGTGGTTATAATGGGGGTGTCTCACCTGCCACAGACAGGGCAGCTCCCTGTACTGGTCTATGAACAGGGGAAGGAAGTTGTGGTCATTGAAGCCATCCATTTTCTCTGCAAGACACAACACAAGACAAACCCTAATGTCAGGCCAAACTCCCATAATCTTGTTACAATATAGGCTTCCATTTCGAAGCAGTATAGGCCCAAGTTTAGATCTTACCTTCGTTAGCACGATCGGCGTGTCCGATGCTCCTTCCTCCGCTCACAGATCGTACGTAAGACGCGCGCGTTACGATTTATACACACTGCGCATGCGTATAACTCTGCCCGCCCCTGACGTTCTTTCTAGTCTATTCCCCGCCCCTTTTCATTCGGCGCAGTGGGGGGAAGAGCACATGGCGGATAGACAGCAGGATCGTGCTAACTGTAGCAACGAGGAGGAGGAGGAGGAAAGGCTGGAGCCTGAAATGTCCCAATCCAGAAGGAGATTAAAGGACTCAAATATGTCCTTTGAGGAGATGTTGGAGATGGTGGACATCCTGAAGAAGGCCGACTATGATGGAAAGTATGGGCCTTACCCCAACCCCAATGTCAGAAAGGCTAAGATCATGGCGAAAGTGGTCAGGAGTCTGCACCAGAATTTCGGGGTACGACGATCGAAAGATCAGCTCAGGAAGCGGTGGTCAGACCTCAAATTACGAGACATGAGCAGTACAGAAAGATCCGGAGAGTGCTGCAAAAAAGTAAGTAGTTGTGCTGTGTTCCTATTTTTTGGGGGTTTATTACGTTCGTGCTGCTCCATGTGCTTTTAGGAATTGTTGTACAGTTTAAAATGGCAACTTTCATGTTCATGGGCACATTATTCGTTCGGATCACACATTTTTCTTTCGGACTATAAAATACCATTGTTTAGGCCATATGCATTTGGCCACCATTTTGAGGCCCTATACTTGTCTTTAAAGAATTGGGTTGTGTAGATGGCTTTGTTACTAGAATGAAATGCAAACTAGATTGTGTGTAAGGAGAGGACACTGAGCAGCTGTTTTCACATCTGGACACTGGAGCACTAGTGTGGGACCCCAGAACACCATTTTTATTAGGGGGGGCACACAGGTGCTCCAGTGTATACTATAGGGGGGGCTACATCTGTGAAGCTTGTACCAAACAGGTAAAGTATTGCAGCTTGACAAAGGGCAAGAAAAAATATACATCTTGGAACTCGGCTAAAATAGATAATTGTACCCCACTTCCAAGCAATGTTTCATCTTTATAGTTCTGCCATCAAATATCTGTGTGCTAATTATACCATTTTGTTTTACATAGGGGAGAAAAGACTCGGAGGACACCCCTCATCCGAGGAGACCAGAGCCCCCCCCCCTCTGGAAGAAGGTGAAATCCCCCCAACACAAGAAGAGCAGGAGGATGAAGACGTGGTGGAAATAGTCACCACAACAGGTGAGTGTCTGCGACCACAGGCTCAGATAAGAGATGGATTTTGGCATTTTTTGGAAACCTAATTTATTTTGTGGTTCCTCTCTTTTTAGGTGATCGTGAGGTTGTGGATGAAGATCCTTTCACATCCGAAAGTGCCCAGATCCTGATCGGGGAGATCATGGGGTGTAATTTACAATTGCAAAACATCAATCAAAACATCAATGATGTTATTCCAAAATATAAAAACATCATTGATGTTTTGGGGCGAGTTTAAAGCCCCTCCAAATCACTTTCTTCTTTTGGGTGCTACAATGTACGAAATGTTTTTGTGATTTTTCCCTAAGCCAAATTTGGAGGATGCACACAGTGTGCCAACATGTGCTATCTGCCATCACGGGAGATCAATGGACGCGTTTTGGGGGTGCAACCCCTTCCTCAATAATAAAGTAGCGGTGAGGAAGGGCTTTCTCCCCCAAAACATGTCCCTTGATCCCCCGTGATGGCAGATAGCACATGTTGACATTGTGAAATTTGTGTGCATCTTCCAAATTTGGCTTTTCCAGGGGTGATTTCCCACCATCTGAACGCAATATCAAACCCAGTTCCTAAATACTCATGTCTGATATTGCCTTCCAGTTCTACCAAATGTGAACTTTGTAAGATCAAGATTTGTGTATTTTCTTGTTGGTTTTACACATGCCTGTTTTCTATAAAATGCACATTTTGATTTTGGATAATGACACCACAAAAATTGGTATACAACAAACATGTCGGTTTGTCAGAAAAACCTTGGGTAAATGCACATGTGATTGTGCAGGTATTAAAAAGATTGTTCATCAAGAATGTGTGGATTATTGTCTCAACGCTACAACATTTTTGGGGTGATGTAATTGTTGTTTGATGAGAAAATGGGGGTAATTTCCTAAGGGCAAATACTCTTTGCACTACAAGTGCCGTTTCAGTGTAGTAGTGCAAAGTGTCTTTGCATTTAGTAAATAACAGCCAACAGTGCTTTGTAAGGTTACACAATCACAACATTTTCTGGACTCCACACATTTCTGTCAGGGTCAGCTCAAACAAACACAAGCAGTAAATGTCCACAAAGAAGAGCCTGGGGGGAGATGCCTGTCGAGAACTTGAGGTCCTGCAGGCTTCTCCCTGTGGCCAAATACCGCAGGGTAGCGACCAACCTCTGCTCCTGAGTGATGGCTTGCCTCATGCAGGTATCCTGACTGCTAATATAAGGGGTCAGCAAAGCCAACAAACGGTGAAACACGGGGTCCGTCACCCTGAGAAAGTTCCTGAAATCATCAGGATTATTCTCACGGATCTCACGGAGCAAAGGCATATGACAGAACTGGTCACGCTGAAGCAACCAATTCTTGGTCCATGAACTCCTCCCCACCCTGTTCATGGACTGGACTTGTGTCAAGGTCAGGACCCCAACACCAAGCCCCCGCACAGCACGAACTGTACGAGGAGTACGCATACGAAACATGGCTAGAAAACGGTAGGCTGCTCAGAACGAAGTAACAGAACGCACTGAAGAACAGCAAGGCCTGTGAAGAGTGACCTGAAAACCAGTAACGAACGAACAAGAATACAATGACTCCTTAAAGTCACTTGCTTGCACGCACTGAAGAGCAGATACAAACCCACAGGCACAAACTGAACGGCAGAAAACGATCTGAAAGCCACGAGTCTGAAAAAGCGCGAATCGTCTCTCACCAAACTTTTACTAACACGAGAAGTCAAAAGGAGCCCAAAGGGTGCCTCGCTTGGTTCTGAACTGGCCTTTTCTAGTCTCTTCGTACGTGCTTGACGTCACCGCGTTCTTGGCGATCGGAAATTCCGACAACTTTGTGCGACCGTGTGTAGGCAAAACAAGTTTGAGCCAACATCCGTCGGAAAAAATCCGAGGATTTTGTTGTCGGAATGTCCGAACAAAGTCCGACCGTGTGTACGGGGCATTACAGGAGAGAATTTCCCTTCTTAGGGGTAGATTTAATCTCACTTCTTGTTGTCTCCATTCGTTTGCAAGTAGGAGTCGTTTGTAAGTTGGATGTTTGAAAGTAGGGGCCTGCCGTATATACTCAGCAGAAATTTGGGCCTTAGGTGTTGTTGTGGCCACAACACTGTAAGCACTCACAGGGCCCTGCTGTGAAATATTAGATCAAGAATTGTAATTACATGCCCCTGTTGAACAGGGGCGGAAAAATTGGGCCTTTGGAGGTGGTGGTGCTGGTGCCACAACACTGTAAGTCCTCACAGATACTCTTGGTGGGCACAGAAATGGACCCTGCTGTGAAATATTAGATCAAGAATTCAAATTACATGTCCCTGTTGAACAGGGGCTGAAAAATTAATTGGGCCTTAGGTACTGGTGCTGGTGCCACAACACTGGAACCCCTCACAGATACTCTAGTTGGAGCGCAGGAACTAGCCCTGCTGCAAAGAATTGCATCAAAAATTGTAATTACACGCCCCTGTTAAACAGGGGCTGAAAAATTGGGCCTTAGGCACTGGTGGCGGGACTGGCGGCGCCCAGAACCAAAAATGTTCTTACAAGCTATCAGCATGATCATTGAGGAGGAAGAGGATAATTACTAAGCATAACAGGATAGTCACTCAGCATCAGCATAGGCAGTCTTTGAAGGATTCTGACATTTCAAAAAAATTTATTCGGTTACATCAGCATCAGGTGCTTGGTAGCTGGTGGTGATCCAAGACTGATTCATTTTTATGAAGGTCAGTCGATCGACCGAGTTGGTGGACAGACGCACCCTGTGATCGGTTACAAAGCCTCCAGCAGCACTGAATGTGCGTTCCGAAAGCACGCTGGATGCAGGACAGGCCAGTAGCTCAATTGCATATTTGTGCAAGCTCTGGCCAGTGATCCATCCTCAAGACCCAGTAACCCAGAGGATTTTCGGTGGGAAAGGTGTCCAAGTCAGATCTTGCCCCTAGGTATTCCTGCACCATGTAAAACAGACGCTGGCGATGGTTGCTGGAACCGATCATACCTTGGGGCTGCGGACTAAAAAATTGTCTGAACGCATCAGTCAGACGGCCACCTTCTCCACCGCTCCTTCTTTGACTGACCGAAGCCTCAGCAAAACGTTGTCCAGAAACAGGAGTTTGTAACCTCCTAGTCTCTGGGAACGTGTTGCACAGACCTTTCTGCAAGGCCTCCCGAAGATGTTTCATACTCAGCTCCCTCTGTGATGGCAAGATAAGGTCCGCAACCTTACCCTTGTAACGTGGATCAAGGAGGGTTGCCAGCCAGAATTTTTCCTTCTCCTTCATACCACGAATACGAGGATCCTTCCGCAGGCTTTGCAGGATCAGGGAGGTCATGTAGCGTAGGTTTGCTGAGGCATTCGGTCCAGAGTCCTCTGGGTCACTAAGGACGACATGATCCGCAGCCACCTCCTCCCAGCCACGTACAAGTCCATGTGTTTCTTGGGACTGTAAATGATCCCTTAAAGATTGCTGCTTATGCTGAGTGCCAGGCTCCACCTCCATACTGACACAATCCTCCTCCTCCTCACCCTCTTCCTGTGTGATCGGCGGGCACGCAGGAACACTGTCTGGATAAAGGGGGACAGTGTTATTGATGCATGCACTGTCACTGCTCACCATCCTCATGGCCTCCTCAAATGGTCACAGGACAGTGCATGCATCCCTGATCATGGCGTGGGGGAAAATAAACAAGCTCCCCTGACCTTGTCCTGGTGCCATAGTCGCTCAGGTACTCATTGATGGCCCTCTGCTGCGTGTGCAGCTGCTGCAGCATGGCCAACATTGAGTTCCACCTGGTGGGCATGTCACAGATTAGGCGGTTCTTGGGCAGGTTAAATTCCTTTTAGAGGTCTGCCAGCCGAGCACTGGCATTATATGACTGGCGGAAATGCACACAAACTTTCCTGGCCTGCCTCAGGACATCCTGTAAGCCCGGGTACCTGCCCAAGAACCGCTGCACCACCAAGTTAAGGACATGAGCCAAACAGGGCACAGGGTCATTTGTCCCTGTCGGAGGGCGGAGAGGAGGTTGGTGCATTTGTCGCAAACCACCATTCCTGCCTTAAGTTGGTGTGGCGTCAACCACCTCTGAACCTGCCCCTGCAGAGCTGACAGAACCTCTGCCCCAGTGTGGCTCCCGTCCCCCAAGCACACCAGCTCAAGCACCACATGGCATCTTTTGACCTGCATACTTGCGTAGCCCCTTGAACGCCTACGGAGCACCACTGGTTCCAAGGACAAAGCACAGGAAGAGGCCATGGAGGAAGAAGAAGAGGAGGGGGTGGAGGAGAGATGTGTGTCAGAATCATTAGTAGTGGAATTTTGGAGGCGCGGTGGCGGAACAACCTCCAACACTACTGCACTTGTCGTGTATCCTTCCCAGCTGCCAGCAGAGTCACCCAATGCGCCGTGAAACTTAGGTAACGTCCCTGTCCATGCCTGTTGGACCATGAGTCAGCGGTAATATGCACCTTACCGCTGACCGCCCTGTCCAGCGAGGCATGGACATTGCCTTCCACATGCTGGTAGAGAGCCGGAATCGCCTTCCGTGAGAAAAAGTGGCATTTGGGTACCTGCCACTGATTAACCGCACATTCCACAAACTCACGGAAGGGGGCAGAGTCAACCAACTGAAAAGGTAGCAGTTGAAGTGCTAGCAATTTTGCCAAGCTAGCATTTAACCGCTGGGCATGTGGACGGCTGGGAGCAAACTTCTTTCGGCGGTGCAGCAGCTGGGGCAGGGAAATTTGCCTGGTACAATCTGACGTCGGTGTACCGAAAGCACATTGCCCACAAGTACTTGGCTGTGACACACCTAATTCTACACCTTCATTCCTCTCAGTGCAGGTCTTAGAGAGGACTGAAGGTATAGTGGGGTTGGAGATCTCAGCTGATGAGGAGCAAGGAGAGGTCCTCTTTGTTCTTTGGTGTGGGTCTTTTAGGTACGCTTGCCAATGAACTGCATGGCAGGTCGACATATGTCTGGTCAAGCATGTGGTGCCCAAGCGGGAGATGTTTTGGCCACGCGAGATACGCTTGAGACATATGTTGCAAATAGCAGCGGTGCGATCTGATGCACTCGTCTCAAAAAAGGCCCACACCAAAGAACTTTTGGAATAACGTGCAGAGACTGCAGCGCCCTGCACATGCGGAGCTTTGTCAGTAGTCATTGTGCTGCCCTTTGTCATGCAGTCAGTGTGCTGCCCTCAGGCTGGCCCCTGGAGGGCATCCTGCCTCGTTGGTGATGCGCCTCCTCCTCCTCCTCTCTCCTATCAGGCACCCACGTTGCATCAGTGACCTCATAATCCCCTCCCTCCTCATCACTGGAGCAAACCTGGCAGTATGCTGCAGCTGGGGAAGCATGACTGCCAGATTGCTGTCCTTCTTGGGCACCCCCTCTGTCCGTACTCACGTTACTGCCTTCATCTAGCTCAGTATCATCATCAGAGCCTTCTAAATGCTGGGCATCCTCCTGGAGCATGTACACAACACTGTGGTCAAACAGTTCGAGGGACTCCCCAGGAGGACATGGTGGGGCTAGGGAAGGAGTCACTGATGCCATCGAGCCGAGGGAAGAGGCCACGTTGGCAGCTGCTTTGCCAGACAAAGTACCCTGAGCATGGGTGAGAGAGGATGAGGAGGATGAGGACGGCTTGGTCATCCACTCGACCAAGTCTTCCGCATGTTGCGGCTCAATGCGGCCAGCTGCCAAAAAAAGGCCAAGCTTGTCCCACGGCCACGTGCTGATGAGGATGCACCGTGTCCACAACCAGCACTGTTGCCTCTAAACACAGAGCCTGCTTGCCCTCTTTTATTGGCTTGTGACTGTCTGCCTCTCCTTGTTGGCCTTCCAGACATACTAATGGCCTGAGATGGAGCTGCACTAAGCTGGGATATATATATACTGATACTGCAGCTAGCAAAATCAACTGCCTGCCTGTAGTATGAGAACACCACCAATCTTCTACAGGTAGCTTTAGCTGAACACTGTGCAGAGGACGCACTACACTGACTTGTAGCTTTAGCTGAACACTGTGCAGCGGATGCACTACACCAACGTTAAAATAATGTAGCTGCCTGCGGTAGTGATAGGATCAGGAAAACACCACCAACCTTCTACAGGTAGCTTTAGCAGAACACTGTTTTGAGGACGCACTACACTAACGTGTAAATAATGTAGCTGCCTGCGGTAGTGATGGGATCAGGAAAACACCACCAACCTTCTACAGGTAGCTTTAGCTGAACACTGTGCAGAGGTCGTACTACACTAATGTGTAAATAATGTAGCTGCCTGCGGTAGTGATAGGATCAGGAAAACACCACCAACCTTCTACAGGTAGCTTTAGCTGAACACTGTTTTGAGGACGCACTACACTAACGTGTAAATAATGTAGCTGCCTGCGGTAGTGATAGGTTAAGGAATACACCACCAACCTTCTACAGGTAGCTTTAGCTGAACACTGTGCAGAGGTCCCACTACACTAACGTGTAAATAATGTAGCTGCCTGCGGTAGTGATAGGATCAGGAAAACACCACCAACCTTCTACAGGTAGCTTTAGCTGAACACTGTGCAGAGGTCGCACTACACTAACTTGTAGCCTTAGCTGAACACTGTGCACTACACTAACTTGTAGCTTTAGCTGAACACTGTTCAGAGGACGCACTACACTAACTTGTAGCTTTAGCTGAACACTGTGCAGAGGTCGCACTACACTTATGCCGCGTACACACGAGCGGACTTTACGGCAGACTTTGCCCTGCGGACTGGATTTCGTCAGACAATTCGATCGTGTGTGGGCTCCAGCGGACTTTGTTTTCTCAAAAGTTGGACGGACTTAGATTTGAACCATGTTTTAAATCAATCAGTCGAAATCGAGTCCGGTTGAAAAGTCCGCTCGTCTGTATGCTAGTTCGACGAACAAAAAGCCACGCTAGGGCAGCTATTGGCTACTGGCTATGAACTTCCTTGTTTTAGTCCGGTCGTACGTCATCACGTACGAATTTGACGGACTTTGGTGGATTGTGTGTAGGCAAGTCCGTTCATTCAGAAAGTCCGTCGTAAAGTCAGTCGAAAAGTCCACCGAGCAAAGTCTGCCGTAAAGTCCACTCGTGTGTACGCGGCATAACTTGTAGCTTTAGCTGAACACTGTGAGGAGGACACACTACACTAACTTGTAGCTTTAGCTGAACACTGTGCAGAGGTCGCACTACACTAACTTGTAGCTTTAGCTGAACACTGTGCACTATACTAACTTGTAGCTTTAGCTGAACACTGTTCAGAGGATGCACTACACTAACTTGTAGCTTTAGCTGAACACTGTGCAGAGGTCGCACTACACTAGCTTGTAGCTTTAGCTGAACACTGTGAGGAGGACGCACTACACTAACTTGTAGCTTTAGCTGAACACTGTGCAGAGGTCACACTACACTAACTTGTAGCTTTAGCTGAACACTGCACTACACTAACTTGTAGCTTTAGCTGAACACTGTTCAGAGGTTGCACTACACTAACTTGTAGCTTTAGCTGAACTCTGCACTACACTAACTTGTAGCTTTAGCTGAACACTGTTCAGAGGATGCACTACACTAACTTGTAGCTTTAGCTGAACACTGTGCACTACACTAACTTGTAGCTTTAGCTGAACACTGTGCAGAGATCACACTACACTAACTTGTAGCTTTAGCTGAACACTGTGCACTACACTAACTTGTAGCTTTAGCTGAACACTGTGAGGAGGACGCACTACACTAACGTGTAGCTTTAGCTGAACACTCTGCAGAGGTCACACTACAGTAACTTGTAGCTTTAGCTGAACACTGTGCACTACACAAACTTGTAGCTTTAGCTGAACACATTTCAGAGACGACGCACTACACTAACTTGTAGCTTTAGCTGAACACTGTGCAGAGGTCAAACTACACTAACTTGTAGCTTTAGCTGAACACTGTGAGGAGGACGCACTACACTAACTTGTAGCTTTAGCTGAACACTGTGCAGAGGTCGCACTACACTAACTTGTAGCTTTAGCTCAACACTGTTAGGAGGACGCACTACACTAACTTGTAGCTTTAGCTGAACACTGTGCAGAGGTCGCACTACACTAACTTGTAGCTTTAGCTGAACATTGTGCACTACACTAACTTGTAGCTTTAGCTGAACACTGTGCAGAGGTCGCACTACACTAACTTGTAGCTTTAGCTGAACACTGTGCACTACACTAACTTGTAGCTTTAGCTGAACACTGTTCAGAGGACGCACTACACTAACTTGTAGCTTTAGCTGAACACTGTGCAGAGGTTGCAAGTGTGCAAGACTGCGCTTAGGATACACTGTAGGTCTGCTGCCTCCCCTAATAGAGCTCCCCTAAGGGGTCTCCAAAACAGAAAGATATAATAACAAGGGGTGATTGGCGCTACCTAAAGATGACGAAATTGAGACGTAATTGAGGGTATATATGTGTGTGGCCTTCCAGTGACATACAAACACTTAGTGCACAAACAAAAAAATAAAAACATATGGGCTCAAACCCAATAAGTAAATTAAAATGTATTAAGGGTGAATATGTGTGTGACCTTAGAGTGGCATACAAACATTTGGTGCACCAACATCAAAATAAATAAATATATATGACCTCAAAAACATAAAGGTATAAGGCTCAACCAATGCGTATATAGCCCCCTAAGCAATAGCATGCTACACATACTCTAGTTACTTCCCAGTCCTTATGTGACCTTACTAAAAAGAAAAGACCTCATAAAACGGCCTACATACATAAGGTATCACCTGTAAATCTGATTAGCAATAAGAATTAAACTGACTTTGAAAGTGCCGTAAACAATATAAGACCGCAGAATTGCGGACACACTATAAACTGTGACTCTGTTTATGTGACATGTGCAAAAAGGTCCATATATAATCATATAAATAATAGTCCATATGATATGCATATAAATTTCTTCAAATGATGTGACATAAAATTGAATGGTGACTTGAGTGCTCTTAATATCTTCTGGTGACTCTGTGCTCCCCACCAGGGTCCCCACTCACCAGATCCACTCGCCCTCACAGGGGCAATGCGCATATAGATGCAATCAATGCGATTAATCCCCCATAGTTGTTACGATATCCAAGGTAAATTTCCGCCTTCAAATGAAATGTGGTATATTCTGTGGTTGGTTCCTGCTTTTAGCTCAGCTTTTCCCCATTTTTCCTCCCTCTCCTTTCATGCCTGGATGGCATCAATGCCTGTGTGAAGACAGAGGGGAAGTCTTTTTTTCATTCAACCCAGCCGCCTGTCTCCATGTGTTCATCTCTAAAGGAGAAATGGAGACATGGAGACATGGAGAGATGAACACCTGGAAACAGGCAGCTGGGTTGAATGAAAAAAAGACTTCCCGTGTGTCCTCAGCATTACAGTGTCTTTGTCTTCACACAGCCATTGATGCCATCCAGGCATCAAAGGAGAGGGAGGAAAAATGGGGAAAAGCTGAGCTGAAAGCAGGAACCAACCACAGATAATACCACATTTCATTTGAAGGCGGATTTACAGGTGATACCTTACGTATGTAGGCCGTTTTATGAGGTCTTTTCTTTTTAGTAAGGTCACATAAGGTCTGGGAAGTAACTAGAGTACGTGTAGCATACTATTGCTTAGGGGGCTATATACGCATTGGTTGAGCCTTATGCCTTTATGTTTTTGAGCTCATATATATTTATTTATTTTGATGTTGGTGCAGCAAATGTTTTTATGCCACTCTAAGGTCACACACGTATTCACCCTTAATACGTTTTAATTTACTTATTGGGTTTGAGCCCATATATTTTTATTTTTATGTTTGGGCACTAAGTGTTTGTATGTCACTGGGAGGCCACACACATATATACCCTCAATTACGTCTCAATTCCGTTATCTTTAGGTAGCTCCAATCACCCCTTGTTATTATTTCTTACTGTGCAGAGGTTGCACTACACTAACTTGTAGCTTTAGCTGAACACTGTGCACTACACTAACTTGTAGCTTTAGCTGAACACTGTTCAGAGGACGCACTACACTAACTTGTAGCTTTAGCTGAACACTGTGCAGAGGTCGCACTACACTAACTTGTAGCTTTAGCTGAACACTGTGCACTACACTAACTTGTAGCTTTAGCTGAACACTGTTCAGAGGACGCACTACACTAACTTGTAGCTTTAGCTGAACACTGTGCAGAGGTCACACTAAACTAACTTGTAGCTTTAACTGAACACTGTGAGGAGGACGCACTATACTAACTATAAATAGTCTAGCTGCCTGACTGTGGTACTAATAGGATCAAAAGAACACCAGCAATTTTCTTCAGGTAGCTGTAAATACTGTGACAACACAAGCCTGCCTGTCAGTAGCAAGATAACAGGAACGGATCTAGCTAAACTGAATGCAGTG
Organism: Lithobates septentrionalis; assembly: GCA_037952835.1. NCBI lineage: Eukaryota > Metazoa > Chordata > Amphibia > Anura > Ranidae > Lithobates > Lithobates septentrionalis. The sequence goes on along the minus strand of JBBDGP010000264.1, from coordinate 7,076,704 downwards.
TATATATATATATATATATATATACAACACCTGGAATGCATATATATACACAATACACTGTAAGTGAAGCTAACTCACTGACTGTCCTGCCTAATCTATCTAACTTAAAACAAATGACACTGTCTTTCTGTCTGTCTCTCTCAACGCCGGAACACACACTACACATGGCTGCCGTGCAGGTGGCCTTATATAGTGTGGGGTGTGTACTAAATCCCCATAGCCATAATTGGCCAAAGCCTCCTTGGTTTGGCTCCTGAACACTGTGCAGAGGTTGCACTACACTAACTTGTAGCTTTAGCTGAACACTGTGCACTACACTAACTTGTAGCTTTAACTGAACACTGTTCAGAGGACGCACTACACTAACTTGTAGCTTTAGCTGAACACTGTGCCCTACACTAACTTGTAGCTTTAGCTGAACACTATGCAGAGGTCACACTACACTAACTTGTAGCTTTAGCTGAACACTGTGAGGAGGACGTACTACACTAACTTGCAGCTTTAGCTGAACACTGTGTAGAGGTCGCACGACACTAACTTGTAGCTTTAGCTGAAAACTGTGCACTACACTAACTTGTAGCTTTAGCTGAAAACTGTGCAGAGGTCGCACTACACTAACTTGCAGCTTTAGCTGAACACTGTGAGGAGGACGCACTACCCTAACTTGTAGCTTTAGCTGAACACTGTGCACTACACTAACTTGTAGCTTTAGCTAAACACTGTTCAGAGGACGCACTACACTAACTTGTAGCTTTAGCTGAACACTGTGTAGAGGTCACACTAAACTAACTTGTAGCTTTAACTGAACACTGTGCAGAGATCACACTACACTAACTTGTAGCTTTAGCTGAACACTGTGCACTACACTAACTTGTAGCTTTAGCTGAACACTGTGAGGAGGACGCACTACACTAACGTGTAGCTTTAGCTGAACACTGTGCAGAGGTCACACTACAGTAACTTGTAGCTTTAGCTGAACACTGTGCACTACACTAACTTGTAGCTTTAGCTGAACACTTTTCAGAGACGACGCACTACACTAACTTGTAGCTTTAGCTGAACACTGTGCAGAGGTTAAAGTACACTAACTTGTAGCTTTAGCTGAACACTGTGAGGAGGACGCACTACACTAACTTGTAGCTTTAGCTGAACACTGTGCAGAGGTCGCACTACACTAACTTGTAGCTTTAGCTGAACACTGTTCAGAGGACGCACTAAACTAACTTGTAGCTTTAGCTGAACACTGTGCCGAGGTCAAACTACACTAACTTGTAGCTTTAGCTCAACACTGTGAGGAGGTTGCACTACACTAACTTGTAGCTTTAGCTGAACACTGTGCAGAGGTCGCACTACACTAACTTGTAGCTTTAGCTGAACATTGTGCACTACACTAACTTGTAGCTTTAGCTGAACACTGTTCAGAGGACGCACTACACTAACTTGTAGCTTTAGCTGAACACTGTGAGGAGGACGCACTACCCTAACTTGTAGCTTTAGCTGAACACTGTTCACTACACTAACTTGTAGCTTTAGCTAAACACTGTTCAGAGGACGCACTACACTAACTTGTAGCTTTAGCTGAACACTGTGTAGAGGTCACACTAAACTAACTTGTAGCTTTAACTGAACACTGTGCAGAGATCACACTACACTAACTTGTAGCTTTAGCTGAACACTGTGCACTACACTAACTTGTAGCTTTAGCTGAACACTGTGAGGAGGATGCACTACACTAACGTGTTACTTTAGCTGAACACTGTGCAGAGGTCACACTACAGTAACTTGTAGCTTTAGCTGAACACTTTTCAGAGACGACGCACTACACTAACTTGTAGCTTTAGCTGAACACTGTGCAGAGGTCAAACTACACTAACTTGTAGCTTTAGCTGAACACTGTGAGGAGGACGCACTACACTAACTTGTAGCTTTAGCTGAACACTGTGCAGAGGTCGCACTACACTAACTTGTAGCTTTAGCTGAACACTGTGCACTACACTAACTTGTAGCTTTAGCTGAACACTGTTCAGAGGACGCACTACATTAACTTGTAGCTTTAGCTGAACACTGTGCAGAGGTCAAACTACACTAACTTGTAGCTTTAGCTCAACACTGTGAGGAGGTTGCACTACACTAACTTGTAGCTTTAGCTGAACACTGTGCAGAGGTCGCACTACACTAACTTGTAGCTTTAGCTGAACATTGTGCACTACACTAACTTGTAGCTTTAGCTGAACACTGTTCAGAGGACGCACTACACTAACTTGTAGCTTTAGCTGAACACTGTGAGGAGGATGCACTACCCTAACTTGTAGCTTTAGCTGAACACTGTTCACTACACTAACTTGTAGCTTTAGCTGAACACTGTGAGGAGGATGCACTACACTAACGTGTAGCTTTAGCTGAACACTGTGCAGAGGTCACACTACAGTAACTTGTAGCTTTAGCTGAACACTTTTCAGAGACGACGCACTACACTAACTTGTAGCTTTAGCTGAACACTGTGCAGAGGTCAAACTACACTAACTTGTAGCTTTAGCTGAACACTGTGAGGAGGACGCACTACACTAACTTGTAGCTTTAGCTGAACACTGTGCAGAGGTCGCACTACACTAACTTGTAGCTTTAGCTGAACACTGTGCACAACACTAACTTGTAGCTTTAGCTGAACACTTTTCAGAGACGACGCACTACACTAACTTGTAGCTTTAGCTGAACACTGTGTAGAGGTCACACTAAACTAACTTGTAGCTTTAACTGAACACTGTACAGAGATCACACTACACTAACTTGTAGCTTTAGCTGAACACTGTGCACTACACTAACTTGTAGCTTTAGCTGAACACTGTGAGGAGGACGCACTACACTAACGTGTAGCTTTAGCTGAACACTGTGCAGAGGTCACACTACAGTAACTTGTAGCTTTAGCTGAACACTGTGCACTACACTAACTTGTAACTTTAGCTGAACACTTTTCAGAGACGACGCACTACACTAACTTGTAGCTTTAGCTTAACACTGTGCAGAGGTCACACTACAGTAACTTGTAGCTTTAGCTGAACACTGTGCACTACACTAACTTGTAGCTTTAGCTGAACACTTTTCAGAGACTACGCACTACACTAACTTGTAGCTTTAACTGAACACTGTGCAGAGGTCAAACTACACTAACTTGTAGCTTTAGCTCAACACTGTGAGGAGGACGCACTACACTAACTTGTAGCTTTAGCTGAACACTCTGCAGAGGTCAAACTACACTAACTTGTAGCTTTAGCTGAACACTGTGAGGAGGACACACTACACTAACTTGTAGCTTTAGCTGAACACTGTGCAGAGGTCGCACTACACTAACTTGTAGCTTTAGCTGAACACTGTGCACTACACTAACTTGTAGCTTTAGCTGAACACTGTTCAGAGGACACACTACACTAACTTGTAGCTTTAACTGAACACTGTGCAGAGGTCAAACTACACTAACTTGTAGCTTTAGCTCAACACTGTGAGGAGGACGCACTACACTAACTTGTAGCTTTAGCTGAACACTGTGCAGAGGTCGCACTACACTAACTTGTAGCTTTAGCTGAACATTGTGCACTACACTAACTTGTAGCTTTAGCTGAACACTGCTCAGAGGACGCACTACACTAACTTATAGCTTTAGCTGAACACTGTGCAGAGGTCGAACTACACTAACTTGTAGCTTTAGCTCAACACTGTGAGGAGGATGCACTACACTAACTTGTAGCTTTAGCTGAACACTGTGCAGAGGTCGCACTACATTAACTTGTAGCTTTAGCTGAACACTGTGCAGAGGTTGCAAGTGTGCAAGACTGCGCTTAGGATACACTGTAGGTCTGCTGCCTCCCCTAATAGAGCTCCCCTAAGGGGTCTCCAAAACAGAAAGAAATAATAACAAGGGGTGATTGGCGCTACCTAAAGATAACGAAATTGAGACGTAATTGAGGGTATATATGTGTGTGGCCTTCCAGTGACATACAAACACTTAGTGCACAAACAAAAAAATAAAAATATATAGGCTCAAACCCAATAAGTAAATTAAAATGTATTAAGGGTGAATATGTGTGTGACCTTAGAGTGGCATACAAACATTTGGTGCACCAACATCAAAATAAATAAATATATATGACCTCAAAAACATAAAGGCATAAGGCTCAACCTATGCGTATATAGCCCCCTAAGCAATAGCATGCTACACTTACTCTAGTTTCTTCCCAGTCCTTATGTGACCTTACTAAAAAGAAAAGACCTCATAAAACGGCCTACATACATAAGGTATCACCTGTAAATCTGATTAGCAATAAGAATTAAACTGACTTTGAAAGTGCCGTAAACAATATAAGACCGCAGTATTGCGGACACACTATAAACTGTGACTCTGTTTATGTGACATGTGCAAAAAAGTCCATATATAATCATATAAATAATAGTCCATATGATATGCATATAAATTTCTTCAAATGATGTGACATAAAATTGAATGGTGACTTGAGTGCTCTTAATATCTTTTGGTGACTCTGTGCTCCCCACCAGGGTCCCCACTCACCAGATCCGCTCGCCCTCACAGGGGCAATGCGCATATAGATGCAATCAATGCGATTATCCCCCATAGTTGTTACGATATCCAAGGTAAATTTCCGCCTTCAAATGAAATGTGGTATATTCTGTGGTTGGTTCCTGCTTTTAGCTCAGCTTTTCCCCATTTTTCCTCCCTCTCCTTTCATGCCTGGATGGCATCAATGCCTGTGTGAAGACAGAGGGGAAGTCTTTTTTTCATTCAACCCAGCTGCCTGTCTCCATGTGTTCATCTCTAAAGGAGACATGGAGACATGGAGACATGGAGAGATGAACACATGGAGACAGGCAGCTGGGTTGAATGAAAAAAAGACTTCCCGTGCGTCCTCAGCATTACAGTGTCTCTGTCTTCACACAGCCATTGATGCCATCCAGGCATCAAAGGAGAGGGAGGAAAAATGGGGAAAAGCTGAGCTAAAAGCAGGAACCAACCACAGAATATACCACATTTCATTTGAAGGCGGATTTACAGGTGATACCTTACGTATGTAGGCCGTTTTATGAGGTCTTTTCTTTTTAGTAAGGTCACATAAGGACTGGGAAGTAACTAGAGTACGTGTAGCATACTATTGCTTAGGGGGCTATATACGCATTGGTTGAGCCTTATGCCTTTATGTTTTTGAGCTCATATATATTTATTTATTTTGATGTTGGTGCACCAAATGTTTTTATGCCACTCTAAGGTCACACACGTATTCACCCTTAATACGTTTTAATTTACTTATTGGGTTTGAGCCCATATATTTTTATTTTTATGTTTGGGCACTAAGTGTTTGTATGTCACTGGAAGGCCACACACATATATACCCTCAATTAAGTCTCAATTCCGTTATCTTTAGGTAGCGCCAATTATTTCTTACTGTGTAGAGGTTGCACTACACTAACTTGTAGCTTTAGCTGAACACTGTGCACTACACTAACTTGTAGCTTTAGCTGAACACTGTTCAGAGGATGCACTACACTAACTTGTAGCTTTAGCTGAACACTGTGCAGAGGTCGCACTACACTAACTTGTAGCTTTAGCTGAACACTGTGCACTACACTAACTTGTAGCTTTAGCTGAACACTGTGCAGAGGTCACACTAAACGAACTTGTAGCTTTAACTGAACACTGTGAGGAGGACGCACTACACTAACTGTAAATAGTCTAGCTGCCTGACTGTGGTACTAATAGGATCAAAAGAACACCAGCAATTTTCTTCAGGTAGCTGTAAATACTGTGACAACACAAGCCTGCCTGTCAGTAGCAAGATAACAGGAACGGATCTAGCTAAACTGAATACAGTGTATATATATATATATACAACACCTGGAATGCATATATATACACAATACACTGTAAGTGAAGCTAACTCACTGACTGTCCTGCCTAATCTATCTAACTTAAAACAAATGACACTGTCTTTCTGTCTGTCTCTCTCAACGCCGGAACACACACTACACAGGGCTGCCGTGCAGGTGGCCTTATATAGTGTGGGGTGTGTACTAAATCCCCATAGCCATAATTGGCCAAAGCCTCCTTGGTTTGGCTCCTGAACACTGTGCAGAGGTCGCACTACACTAACTTGTAGCTTTAGCTGAACACTGTGCACTACACTAACTTGTAGCTTTAACTGAACACTGTTCAGAGGACGCACTACACTAACTTGTAGCTTTAGCTGAACACTGTGCCCTACACTAACTTGTAGCTTTAGCTGAACACTATGCAGAGGTCACACTACACTAACTTGTAGCTTTAGCTGAACACTGTGAGGAGGACGTATTACACTAACTTGCAGCTTTAGCTGAACACTGTGTAGAGGTCGCACGACACTAACTTGTAGCTTTAGCTGAACACTGTGCGCTACACTAACTTGTAGCTTTAGCTGAAAACTGTGCAGAGGTCGCACTACCCTAACTTGTAGCTTTAGCTGAACACTGTGCACTACACTAACTTGTAGCTTTAGCTAAACACTGTTCAGAGGACGCACTACACTAACTTGTAGCTTTAGCTGAACACTGTGTAGAGGTCACACTAAACTAACTTGTAGCTTTAACTGAACACTGTGCAGAGATCACACTACACTAACTTGTAGCTTTAGCTGAACACTGTGCACTACACTAACTTGTAGCTTTAGCTGAACACCGTGAGGAGGACGCACTACACTAACGTGTAGCTTTAGCTGAACACTGTGCAGAGGTCACACTACAGTAACTTGTAGCTTTAGCTGAACACTGTGCACTACACTAACTTGTAGCTTTAGCTGAACACTTTTCAGAGACAACGCACTACACTAACTTGTAGCTTTAGCTGAACACTGTGCAGAGGTCAAACTATACTAACTTGTAGCTTTAGCTGAACACTGTTCAGAGGACGCACTACACTAACTTGTAGCTTTAGCTGAACACTGTGCAGAGGTCAAACTACACTAACTTGTAGCTTTAGCTCAACACTGTGAGGAGGACGCACTACACTAACTTGTAGCTTTAGCTGAACACTGTGCAGAGGTCGCACTACACTAACTTGTAGCTTTAGCTGAACACTGTGCAGAGGTTGCAAGTGTGCAAGACTGCGCTTAGGATACACTGTAGGTCTGCTGCCTCCCCTAATAGAGCTCCCCTAAGGGGTCTCCAAAACAGAAAGAAATAATAACAAGGGGTGATTGGCGCTACCTAAAGATAACGAAATTGAGACGTAATTGAGGGTATATATGTGTGTTGCCTTCCAGTGACATACAAACACTTAGTGCACAAACAAAAAAATAAAAATATATGGGCTCAAACCCAATAAGTAAATTAAAACGTATTAAGGGTGAATATGTGTGTGACCTTAGAGTGGCATACAAACATTTGGTGCACCAACATCAAAATAAATAAATATATATGACCTCAAAAACATAAAGGCATAAGGCTCAACCAATGCGTATATAGCCCCCTAAGCAATAGCATGCTACACGTACTCTAGTTACTTCCCAGTCCTTATGTGCCCTTACTAAAAAGAAAAGACCTCATAAAACGGCCTACATACATAAGGTATCACCTGTAAATCTGATTAGCAATAAGAATTAAACTGACTTTGAAAGTGCCGTAAACAATATAAGACCGCAGTATTGCGGACACACTATAAACTGTGACTCTGTTTATGTGACATGTGCAAAAAAGTCCATATATAATCATATAAATAATAGTCCATATGATATGCATATAAATTTCTTCAAATGATGTGACATAAAATTGAATGGTGACTTGAGTGCTCTTAATATCTTCTGGTGACTCTGTGCTCCCCACCAGGGTCCCCACTCACCAGATCCACTCGCCCTCACAGGGGCAATGCGCATATAGATGCAATCAATGCGATTAATCCCCCATAGTTGTTACGATATCCAAGGTAAATTTCCGCCTTCAAATGAAATGTGGTATATTCTGTGTTTGGTTCCTGCTTTTAGCTCAGCTTTTCCCCATGTTTCCTCCCTCTCCTTTCATGCCTGGATGGCATCAATGCCTGTGTGAAGACAGAGGGGAAGTCTTTTTTTCATTCAACCCAGCCGCCTGTCTCCATGTGTTCATCTCTAAAGGAGACATGGAGACATGGAGACATGGAGAGATGAACACATGGAGACAGGCAGCTGGGTTGAATGAAACAAAAGACTTCCCGTGTGTCCTCAGCATTACAGTGTCTCTGTCTTCACACAGCCATTGATACCATCCAGGCATCAAAGGAGAGGGAGGAAAAATGGGGAAAAGCTGAGCTGAAAGCAGGAACCAACCACAGAATATACCACATTTCATTTGAAGGCGGATTTACAGGTGATACCTTACGTATGTAGGCCGTTTTATGAGGTCTTTTCTTTTTAGTAAGGTCACATAAGGACTGGGAAGTAACTAGAGTACGTGTAGCATACTATTGCTTAGGGGGCTATATACGCATTGGTTGAGCCTTATGCCTTTATGTTTTTGAGCTCATATATATTTATTTTGATGTTGATGCACCAAATGTTTTTATGCCACTCTAAGGTCACACACGTATTCACCCTTAATACGTTTTAATTTACTTATTGGGTTTGAGCCCATATATTTTTATTTTTATGTTTGGGCACTAAGTGTTTGTATGTCACTGGAAGGCCACACACATATATACCCTCAATTATGTCTCAATTCCGTTATCTTTAGGTAGCGCCAATCACCCCTTGTTATTATTTCTTACTGTGCAGAGGTCGCACTACACTAACTTGTAACTTTAGCTGAACACTGTGCACTACACTAACTTGTAGCTTTAGCTGAACACTGTTCAGAGGACGCACTACACTAACTTGTAGCTTTAGCTGAACACTGTGCAGAGGTCACACTAAACTAACTTGTAGCTTTAACTGAACACTGTGAGGAGGACGCACTACACTAACTGTAAATAGTCTAGCCGCCTGACTGTGGTACTAATAGGATCAAAAGAACACCAGCAATTTTCTTCAGGTAGCTGTAAATACTGTGACAATACAAGCCTGCCTGTCAGTAGCAAGATAACAGGAACGGATCTAGCTAAACTGAATACAGTGTATAAATATATATATATACAACACCTGGAATGCATATATATACACAATACACTGTAAGTGAAGCTAACTCACTGACTGTCCTGCCTAATCGATCTAACTTAAAACAAATGACACTGTCTTTCTGTCTGTCTCTCTCAACGCCGGAACACACACTACACAGGGCTGCCGTGCAGGTGGCCTTATATAGTGTGGGGTGTGTACTAAATCCCCATAGCCATAATTGGCCAAAGCCTCCTTGGTTTGGCTCCTGAACACTGTGCAGAGGTCGCACTACACTAACTTGTAGCTTTAGCTGAACACTGTGCACTACACTAACTTGTAGCTTTAACTGAACACTGTTCAGAGGACGCACTACACTAACTTGTAGCTTTAGCTGAACACTATGCCCTACACTAACTTGTAGCTTTAGCTGAACACTATGCAGAGGTTACACTACACTAACTTGTAGCTTTAGCTGAACACTGTGAGGAGGACGTACTACACTAACTTGCAGCTTTAGCTGAACACTGTGTATAGGTCGCACAACACTAACTTGTAGCTTTAGCTGAACACTGTGCACTACACTAACTTGTAGCTTTAGCTGAAAACTGTGCAGAGGTCACACTACACTAACTTGTAGCTTTAGCTGAACACTGTGATGAGGACGCACTACCCTAACTTGTAGCTTTAGCTGAACACTGTGCACTACACTAACTTGTAGTTTTAGCTAAACACTGTTCAGAGGACGCACTACACTAACTTGTAGCTTTAGCTGAACACTGTGTAGAGGTCACACTAAACTAACTTGTAGCTTTAACTGAACACTGTGCAGAGATCACACTACACTAACTTGTAGCTTTAGCTGAACACTGTGCACTACACTAACTTGTAGCTTTAGCTGAACACTGTGCAGAGGTCAAACTACACTAACTTGTAGCTTTAGCTGAACACTGTGAGGAGGACGCACTACACTAACTTGTAGCTTTAGCTGAACACTGTGCAGAGGTCGCACTACACTAACTTGTAGCTTTAGCTGAACACTGTGCACTACACTAACTTGTAGCTTTAGCTGAACACTGTTCAGAGGACGCACTACACTAACTTGTAGCTTTAGCTGAACACTGTGCAGAGGTCAAACTACACTAACTTGTAGCTTTAGCTCAACACTGTGAGGAGGACGCACTACACTAACTTGTAGCTTTAGCTGAACACTGTGCAGAGGTCGCACTACACTAACTTGTAGCTTTAGCTGAACATTGTGCACTACACTAACTTGTAGCTTTAGCTGAACACTGTTCAGAGGACGCACTACACTAACTTGTAGCTTTAGCTGAACACTGTGCAGAGGTCGAACTAAACTAACTTGTAGCTTTAGCTCAACACTGTGAGGAGGATGCACTACACTAACTTGTAGCTTTAGCTGAACACTGTGCAGAGGTCGCACTACACTAACTTGTAGCTTTAGCTGAACACTGTGCAGAGGTTGCAAGTGTGCAAGACTGCGCTTAGGATACACTGTAGGTCTGCTGCCTCCCCTAATAGAGCTCCCCTAAGGGGTCTCCAAAACAGAAAGAAATAATACAAAGGGGTGATTGGCGCTACCTAAAGATAACGAAATTGAGACGTAATTGAGGGTATATATGTGTGTGGCCTTCCAGTGACATACAAACACTTAGTGCCCAAACATAAAAATAAAAATATATGGGCTCAAACCCAATAAGTAAATTAAAACGTATTAAGGGTGAATACGTGTGTGACCTTAGAGTGGCATACAAACATTTGGTGCACCAACATCAAAATAAATAAATATATATGAGCTCAAAAACATAAAGGCATAAGGCTCAACCAATGCGTATATAGCCCCCTAAGCAATAGCATGCTACACGTACTCTAGTTACTTCCCAGTCCTTATGTGACCTTACTAAAAAGAAAAGACCTCATAAAACGGCCTACATACATAAGGTATCACCTGTAAATCTGATTAGCAATAAGAATTAAACTGACTTTGAAAGTGCCGTAAACAATATAAGACCGCAGTATTGCGGACACACTATAAACTGTGACTCTGTTTATGTGACATGTGCAAAAAAGTCCATATATAATCATATAAATAATAGTCCATATGATATGCATATAAATTTCTTCAAATGATGTGACATAAAATTGAATGGTGACTTGAGTGCTCTTAATATCTTCTGGTGACTCTGTGCTCCCCACCAGGGTCCCCACTCACCAGATCCACTCGCCCTCACAGGGGCAATGCGCATATAGATGCAATCAATGCGATTAATCCCCCATAGTTGTTACGATATCCAAGGTAAATTTCCGCCTTCAAATGAAATGTGGTATATTCTGTGTTTGGTTCCTGCTTTTAGCTCAGCTTTTCCCCATTTTTCCTCCCTCTCCTTTCATGCCTGGATGGCATCAATGCCTGTGTGAAGACAGAGGGGAAGTCTTTTTTTCATTCAACCCAGCCGCCTGTCTCCATGTGTTCATCTCTAAAGGAGACATGGAGACATGGAGACATGGAGAGATGAACACATGGAGACAGGCAGCTGGGTTGAATGAAAAAAAGACTTCCCGTGTGTCCTCAGCATTACAGTGTCTCTGTCTTCACACAGCCATTGATGCCATCCAGGCATCAAAGGAGAGGGAGGAAAAATGGGGAAAAGCTGAGCTGAAAGCAGGAACCAACCACAGAATATGCCACATTTCATTTGAAGGCGGATTTACAGGTGATACCTTACGTATGTAGGCTGTTTTATGAGGTCTTTTCTTTTTAGTGAGGTCACATAAGGACTGGGAAGTAACTAGAGTACGTGTAGCATACTATTGCTTAGGGGGCTATATACGCATTGGTTGAGCCTTATGCCTTTATGTTTTTGAGCTCATATATATTTATTTATTTTGATGTTGGTGCACCAAATGTTTGTATGCCACTCTAAGGTCACACACGTATTCACCCTTAATACGTTTTAATTTACTTATTGGGTTTGAGCCCATATATTTTTATTTTTATGTTTGGGCACTAAGTGTTTGTATGTCACTGGAAGGCCACACACATATATACCCTCAATTACGTCTCAATTCCGTTATCTTTAGGTAGCGCCAATCACCCCTTGTTATTATTTCTTACTGTGCAGAGGTTGCACTACACTAACTTGTATCTTTAGCGGAACACTGTGCACTACACTAACTTGTAGCTTTAGCTGAACACTGTTCAGAGGACGCACTACACTAACTTGTAGCTTTAGCTGAACACTGTGCGGAGGACGCACTACACTAACTTGTAGCTTTAGCTGAACACTGTGCAGAGGTCACACTAAACTAACTTGTAGCTTTACTGAACACTGTGAGGAGGACGCACTACACTAACTGTAAATAGTCTAGCTGCCTGACTGTGGTACTAATAGGATCAAAAGAACACCAGCAATTTTCTTCAGGTAGCTGTAAATACTGTGACAATACAAGCCTGCCTGTCAGTAGCAAGATAACAGGAACGGATCTAGCTAAACTGAATACAGTGTATAAATATATATATACAACACCTGGAATGCATATATATACACAATACACTGTAAGTGAAGCTAACTCACTGACTGTCCTGCCTAATCTATCTAACTTAAAACAAATGACACTGTCTTTCTGTCTGTCTCTCTCAACGCCGGAACACACACTACACAGGGCTGCCGTGCAGGTGGCCTTATATAGTGTGGGGTGTGTACTAAATCCCCATAGCCATAATTGGCCAAAGCCTCCTTGGTTTGGCTCCTGAACACTGTGCATAGGTCGCACTACACTAACTTGTAGCTTTAGCTGAACACTGTGCACTACACTAACTTATAGCTTTAACTGAACACTGTTCAGAGGACGCACTACACTAACTTGTAGCTTTAGCTGAACACTGTGCCCTACACTAACTTGTAGCTTTAGCTGAACACTATGCAGAGGTCACACTATACTAACTTGTAGCTTTAGCTGAACACTGTGAGGAGGACGTACTACACTAACTTGCAGCTTTAGCTGAACACTGTGTAGAGGTCGCACGACACTAACTTGTAGCTTTAGCTGAACACTGTGCACTACACTAACTTGTAGCTTTAGCTGAACACTATGCAGAGATCGCACTATACTAACTTGTAGCTTTAGCTGAACACTGTGAGGAGGACATACTACACTAACTTGCAGCTTTAGCTGAACACTGTGTAGAGGTCGCACGACACTAACTTGTAGCTTTAGCTGAAAACTGTGCAGAGGTCGCACTACACTAACTTGTAGCTTTAGCTGAACACTGTGAGGAGGACGCACTACCCTAACTTGTAGCTTTAGCTGAACACTGTGCACTACACTAACTTGTAGCTTTAGCTAAACACTGTTCAGAGGACGCACTACACTAACTTGTAGCTTTAGCTGAACACTGTGTAGAGGTCACACTAAACTAACTTGTAGCTTTAACTGAACACTGTGAGGAGGACACACTACACTAACTGTAAATAGTCTAGCTGCCTGACTGTGGTACTAATAGGATTAAAAGAACACCAGCAATTTTCTTCAGGTAGCTGTAAATATTGTGACAACACAAGCCTGCCTGTCAGTAGCAAGATAACAGGAACGGATCTAGCTAAACTGAATACAGTGTATATATATATATATATATATATATATATATATATATATATATATATATATACAACACCTGGGATGCATATATATACACAATACACTGTAAGTGCAGCTAACTCACTGACTGTCCTGCCTAATCTATCTAACTTAAATCAAATGACACTGTCTTTCTGTCTATCTCTCTCAACGCCGGAACACACACTACACAGGGCCGCCGTGCAGGTGGCCTTATATAGTGTGGGGCGTGTACTAAATCCCCTGAGCCATAATTGGCCAAAGCCTCCTTTGGCTCCTGAACACTGTGCAGAGGTCGCACTACAATAACTTGTAGCTTTAGCTGAACACTGTGCACTACACTAACTTGTAGCTTTAGCTGAACACTGTGCACTACACTAACTTGTAGCTATAGCTGAACACAGTGCAGAGGTCGCACTACACTAACTTGTAGTTTTAGCTGAACACTGTGAGGAGGACGCACTACACTAACTTGCAGCTTTAGCTGAACACTGTGTAGATGTCGCACTACACTAACTTGTAGCTTTAGCTGAACACTGTGCACTACACTATCTTGTAGCTTTAGCTGAACACTGTTCAGAGGACGCACTACACTAACTTGTAGCTTTAGCTGAACACTTTGCAGAGGTCGCACTACACTAACTTGTAGCTTTAGCTGAACACTTTGCAGAGGTCGCACTACACTAACTTGTAGCTTTAGCTGAACACTGTGCACTACACTAACTTGTAGCTTTAGCTGAACACTGTTCAGAGGACGTACTACACTAACTTGCAGCTTTAGCTGAACACTGTGTAGAGGTCGCACTACACTAACTTGTAGCTTTAGCTGAACACTTTGCACTACACTAACTTGCAGCTTTAGCTGAACACTGTTCAGAGGACGCACTACACTAACTTTCAGCTGTAGCTGAACACTGTGCACTACACTAACTTGTAGCTTTAGCTGAACACTGTGCAGAGGTCGCACTACACTAACTTGTAGCTTTAGCTGAACACTGTGAGTAGGACGCAGTACACTAACTTGTAGCTTTAGCTGAACACTGTGCACTACACTAACTTGTAGCTTTAGCTGAACACTGTTCAGAGGATGCACTACACTAACTTGTAGCTTTAGCTGAACACTGTGCACTACACTAACTTGTAGCTTTAGCTGAACACTGTGCAGAGGTCGCACTACACTAACTTGTAGTTTTAGCTGAACACTGTGAGGAGGACGCACTACACTAACTTGTAGCTTTAGCTGAACACTATGCAGAGGTAGCACTACACTAACTTGTAGCTTTAGCTGAACACTGTGCACTACACTAACTTGTAGCTTTAGCTGAACACTGTGCAGAGGTCGCACTACACAAACTTGTAGTTTTAGCTGAACACTGTGAGGAGGATGCACTACACTAACTTGTAGCTTTAGCTGTACACTGTTCAGAGGACGCACTACACTAACTTGTAGCTTTAGCTGACCACTGTGCAGAGGTCGCACTACACTAACTTGTAGTTTAAGCTGCACACTGTGAGGAGAACGCACTACACTAACTTGTAGCTTTAGCTGAACACTGTGCAGAGGTCACACTAAATTAACATGTAGCTTTCACTGAACACTGTGAGGAGGACGCACTACACTAACTGTAAATAGTCTAGCTGCCTGACTGTGGTACTAATAGGATCAAAAGAACACCAGGAATTTTCTTCAGGTAGCTGTAAATACTGTGACAACACAAGCCTGCCTGTCAGTAGCAAGATAACAGGAACAGATCTAGCTAAACTGAATACAGTGTTTATATATATATATATACAACACCTGGGATGCATATATATACACAATACACTGTAAGTGCAGCTAACTCACTGACTGTCCTGCCTAATCTATCTAACTTAAATCAAATGACACTGTCTCTCTGTCTATCTCTCTTAACGCCGGAACACACACTACACAGGGCCGCCGTGCAGGTGGCCTTATATAGTGTGGGGTGTGTACTAAATGCCCTGAGCCATAATTGGCCAAAGCCTCCTTGGCTTTGGCTCCTGAACACTGTGCAGAGGTCGCACTACACTAACTTGTAGCTTTAGCTGAACACTGTGCACTACACTAACTTGTAGCTTTAACTGAACACTGTTCAGAGGACGCACTACACTAACTTGTAGCTTTAGCTGAACACTGTGCAGTACACTAACTTGTAGCTTTAGCTGAACACTGTGCAGAGATGCACTACACTAATTTGTAGCTTTAGCTGAACACTGTGAGGAGGACGCACTACACTAACTTGCAGCTTTAGCTGAACACTGTGTAGAGGTCGCACTACACTAACTTGTAGCTTTAGCTGAACACTGTGCACTACACTAACTTGTAGCTTTAGCTGAACATTGTGCAGAGGTCGCACTACACTAACTTGTAGCTTTAGCTGAACACTGTTCAGAGGACGCACTACACTAACTTGTAGCTTTAGCTGAACACTGTGCACTATACTAACTTGTAGCTTTAGCTGAACAATGTGCAGAGGTCGCAATACACTAACTTGTAGCTTTAGCTGAACACTGTGCAGTACACTAACTTGTAGCTTTTGCTGAACACTGTGCAGAGGTCGCACTACACTAACTTGTAGCTTTAGCTGAACACTGTGCACTACACTAACTTTTAGCTTTAGCTGAACACTGCAGAGGTCGCACTACACTAACTTGTAGTTTTAGCTGAACACTGTGCAGAAGTCGCATTACACTAACTTGTAGTTTTAGCTGAACACTGTGAGGAGGACGCACTACACTAACTTGTAGCTTTAGCTGAACGCTGTTCACAGGACACACTACACTAACTTGTAGCTTTAGCTGACCACTGTGCAGAGGTCGCACTACACTAACTTGTAGTTTAAGCTGAACTCTGTGATGAGGATGCGCTACAATAACTTGTAGCTTTAGATGAACACTGTGCACTACACTAACTTGTAGCTTTAGCTGACCACTGTGCAGAGGTCGCACTACACTAACTTGTAGCTTTAGCTGAACACTGTGAGGAGGACGCACTACACTAACTTGTAGCTTTAGCTGAACACTGTGCACTACACTAACTTGTAGCTTTAGCTGAACACTGTTCAGAGGACGCACTACACTAACTTGTAGCTTTAGCTGAACACTGTGCACTACACTAACTTGTAGCTTTAGCTGAACACTGTGCAGAGGTCGCACTACACTAACTTGTAGCTTTAGCTGAACACTGTGAGGAGGACGCACTACACTAACATAGCTTTAGCTGAACACTGTGCAGAAGTCGTATTACACTAACTTGTAGTTTTAGCTGAACACTGTGAGGAGGACGCACTACACTAACTTGTAGCTTTAGCTGAACACTGTTCACAGGACGCACTACACTAACTTGAAGCTTTAGCTGACCACTGTGCAGAGGTCGCACTACACTAACTTGTAGTTTAAGCTGAACACTGTGAGGAGGATGCACTACACTAACTTGTAGCTTTAGCTGAACACTGTTCAGAGGACGTACTACACTAACCTGTAGCTTTAGCTGAACACTGTGCAGAGGTCGCACTACACTAACTTGTAGTTTTAGCTGAACACTGTGCAGAGGTCGCATCACACTAACTTGTAGTTTTAGCTGAACACTGTGAGGAGGACAAACTACACTAACTTGTAGCTTTAGCTGAACGCTCTGCACTACACTAACTTGTAGCTTTAGCTGAACACTGTGCAGAGGTCGCACTACACTAACTTGTAGTTTTAGCTGAACACTGTGAGGAGGATGCACTACACTAACTTGTAGCTTTAGCTGAACACTGTTCAGAGGACAAACTACACTAACTTGTAGCTTTAGCTGAACACTATGCAGAGGTAGCACTACACTAACTTGTAGTTTTAGCTGAACGCTCTGCACTACACTAACTTGTAGCTTTAGCTGAACACTGTGCAGAGGTCGCACTACACTAACTTGTAGTTTTAGCTGAACACTGTGAGGAGGATGCACTACACTAACTTGTAGCTTTAGCTGAACACTGTTCAGAGGACAAACTACACTAACTTGTAGCTTTAGCTGAACACTGTGCAGAGGTCGCACTACACTAACTTGTAGTTTAAGCTGCACACTGTGAGGAGGACACACTACACTAACTTGTAGCTTTAGCTGAACACTGTTCAGAGGACTCACTACACTAACTTGTAGCTTTAGCTGAACACTGTGCAGAGGTCGCACTACACTAACTTGTAGTTTTAGCTGAACACTGTGAGGAGGACGCACTACACTAACTTGTAGCTTTAGCTGAACACTGTGCACTACACTAACTTGTAGCTTTAGCTAA
Organism: Lithobates septentrionalis; assembly: GCA_037952835.1. NCBI lineage: Eukaryota > Metazoa > Chordata > Amphibia > Anura > Ranidae > Lithobates > Lithobates septentrionalis. The sequence goes on along the minus strand of JBBDGP010000264.1, from coordinate 7,058,670 downwards.
ACACTGTTCAGAGGATGCACTACACTAACTTGTAGCTTTAGCTGAACACTGTGCAGAGGTCACACTAAACTAACTTGTGGTTTTCACTGAACACTGTGAGGAGGACGCACTACACTAACTGTAAATAGTCTAGCTGCCTGACTGTGGTACTAATAGGATCAAAAGAACACCAGCAATTTTCTTTAGGTAGCTGTAAATACTGTGACAACACAAGCCTGCCTGTCAGTAGCAAGATAACAGGAACAGATCTAGCTAAACTGAATACAGTGTTTATATATATATATACAAAACCTGGGATGCATATATATACACAATACACTGTAAGTGCAGCTAACTCACTGACTGTCCTGCCTAATCTATCTAACTTAAATCAAATGACACTGTCTCTCTGTCTATCTCTCTTAACGCCGGAACACACACTACACAGGGCCGCCGTGCAGGTGGCCTTATATAGTGTGGGGTGTGTACTAAATCCCCATAGCCATAATTGGCCAAAGCCTCCTTGGCTTTGGCTCCTGAACACTGTGCAGAGGTCGCACTACACTAACTTGTAGCTTTAGCTGAACACTGTGCACTACACTAACTTGTAGCTTTAACTGAACACTGTTCAGAGGACGCACTACACTAACTTGTAGCTTTAGCTGAACACTGTGCACTACACTAACTTGTAGCTTTAGCTGAACACTGTGCAGAGGTCAAACTACACTAACTTGTAGCTTTAGCTGAACACTGTGAGGAGGACGCACTACACTAACTTGTAGCTTTAGCTGAACACTGTGCAGAGGTCGCACTACACTAACTTGTAGCTTTAGCTGAACACTGTGCACTACACTAACTTGTAGCTTTAGCTGAACACTGTTCAGAGGACGCACTACACTAACTTGTAGCTTTAGCTGAACACTGTGCAGAGGTCAAACTACACTAACTTGTAGCTTTAGCTCAACACTGTGAGGAGGACGCACTACACTAACTTGTAGCTTTAGCTGAACACTGTGCAGAGGTCGCACTACACTAACTTGTAGCTTTAGCTGAACATTGTGCACTACACTAACTTGTAGCTTTAGCTGAACACTGTTCAGAGGACGCACTACACTAACTTGTAGCTTTAGCTGAACACTGTGCAGAGGTCGAATTAAACTAACTTGTAGCTTTAGCTCAACACTGTGAGGAGGATGCACTACACTAACTTGTAGCTTTAGCTGAACACTGTGCAGAGGTCGCACTACACTAACTTGTAGCTTTAGCTGAACACTGTGCAGAGGTTGCAAGTGTGCAAGACTGCGCTTAGGATACACTGTAGGTCTGCTGCCTCCCCTAATAGAGCTCCCCTAAGGGGTCTCCAAAACAGAAAGAAATAATACAAAGGGGTGATTGGCGCTACCTAAAGATAACGAAATTGAGACGTAATTGAGGGTATATATGTGTGTGGCCTTCCAGTGACATACAAACACTTAGTGCACAAACAAAAAAATAAAAATATATGGGCTCAAACCCAATAAGTAAATTAAAACGTATTAAGGGTGAATATGTGTGTGACCTTAGAGTGGCATACAAACATTTGGTGCACCAACATCAAAATAAATAAATATATATGACCTCAAAAACATAAAGGCATAAGGCTCAACCAATGCGTATATAGCCCCCTAAGCAATAGCATGCTACACGTACTCTAGTTACTTCCCAGTCCTTATGTGACCTTACTAAAAAGAAAAGACCTCATAAAACGGCCTACATACATAAGGTATCACCTGTAAATCTGATTAGCAATAAGAATTAAACTGACTTTGAAAGTGCCGTAAACAATATAAGACCGCAGTATTGCGGACACACTATAAACTGTGACTCTGTTTATGTGACATGTGCAAAAAAGTCCATATATAATCATATAAATAATAGTCCATATGATATGCATATAAATTTCTTCAAATGATGTGACATAAAATTGAATGGTGACTTGAGTGCTCTTAATATCTTCTGGTGACTCTGTGCTCCCCACCAGGGTCCCCACTCACCAGATCCACTCGCCCTCACAGGGGCAATGCGCATATAGATGCAATCAATGCGATTAATCCCCCATAGTTGTTACGATATCCAAGGTAAATTTCCGCCTTCAAATGAAATGTGGTATATTCTGTGTTTGGTTCCTGCTTTTAGCTCAGCTTTTCCCCATTTTTCCTCCCTCTCCTTTCATGCCTGGATGGCATCAATGCCTGTGTGAAGACAGAGGGGAAGTCTTTTTTTCATTCAACCCAGCCGCCTGTCTCCATGTGTTCATCTCTAAAGGAGACATGGAGACATGGAGACATGGAGAGATGAACACATGGAGACAGGCAGCTGGGTTGAATGAAAAAAAGACTTCCCGTGTGTCCTCAGCATTACAGTGTCTCTGTCTTCACACAGCCATTGATGCCATCCAGGCATCAAAGGAGAGGGAGGAAAAATGGGGAAAAGCTGAGCTGAAAGCAGGAACCAACCACAGAATATACCACATTTCATTTGAAGGCGGATTTACAGGTGATACCTTACGTATGTAGGCTGTTTTATGAGGTCTTTTCTTTTTAGTGAGGTCACATAAGGACTGGGAAGTAACTAGAGTACGTGTAGCATACTATTGCTTAGGGGGCTATATACGCATTGGTTGAGCCTTATGCCTTTATGTTTTTGAGCTCATATATATTTATTTATTTTGATGTTGGTGCACCAAATGTTTGTATGCCACTCTAAGGTCACACACGTATTCACCCTTAATACATTTTAATTTACTTATTGGGTTTGAGCCCATATATTTTTATTTTTATGTTTGGGCACTAAGTGTTTGTATGTCACTGGAAGGCCACACACATATATACCCTCAATTACGTCTCAATTCCGTTATCTTTAGGTAGCGCCAATCACCCCTTGTTATTATTTCTTACTGTGCAGAGGTTGCACTACACTAACTTGTATCTTTAGCGGAACACTGTGCACTACACTAACTTGTAGCTTTAGCTGAACACTGTTCAGAGGACGCACTACACTAACTTGTAGCTTTAGCTGAACACTGTGCAGAGGACGCACTACACTAACTTGTAGCTTTAGCTGAACACTGTGCACTACACTAACTTGTAGCTTTAGCTGAACACTGTGCAGAGGTCACACTAAACTAACTTGTAGCTTTACTGAACACTGTGAGGAGGACGCACTACACTAACTGTAAATAGTCTAGCTGCCTGACTGTGGTACTAATAGGATCAAAAGAACACCAGCAATTTTCTTCAGGTAGCTGTAAATACTGTGACAATACAAGCCTGCCTGTCAGTAGCAAGATAACAGGAACGGATCTAGCTAAACTGAATACAGTGTATAAATATATATATACAACACCTGGAATGCATATATATACACAATACACTGTAAGTGAAGCTAACTCACTGACTGTCCTGCCTAATCTATCTAACTTAAAACAAATGACACTGTCTTTCTGTCTGTCTCTCTCAACGCCGGAACACACACTACACAGGGCTGCCGTGCAGGTGGCCTTATATAGTGTGGGGTGTGTACTAAATCCCCATAGCCATAATTGGCCAAAGCCTCCTTGGTTTGGCTCCTGAACACTGTGCATAGGTCGCACTACACTAACTTGTAGCTTTAGCTGAACACTGTGCACTACACTAACTTATAGCTTTAACTGAACACTGTTCAGAGGACGCACTACACTAACTTGTAGCTTTAGCTGAACACTGTGCCCTACACTAACTTGTAGCTTTAGCTGAACACTATGCAGAGGTCACACTATACTAACTTGTAGCTTTAGCTGAACACTGTGAGGAGGACGTACTACACTAACTTGCAGCTTTAGCTGAACACTGTGTAGAGGTCGCACGACACTAACTTGTAGCTTTGGCTGAACACTGTGCACTACACTAACTTGTAGCTTTAGCTGAACACTATGCAGAGATCGCACTATACTAACTTGTAGCTTTAGCTGAACACTGTGAGGAGGACGTACTACACTAACTTGCAGCTTTAGCTGAACACTGTGTAGAGGTCGCACGACACTAACTTGTAGCTTTAGCTGAAAACTGTGCAGAGGTCGCACTACACTAACTTGTAGCTTTAGCTGAACACTGTGAGGAGGACGCACTACCCTAACTTGTAGCTTTAGCTGAACACTGTGCACTACACTAACTTGTAGCTTTAGCTAAACACTGTTCAGAGGACGCACTACACTAACTTGTAGCTTTAGCTGAACACTGTGTAGAGGTCACACTAAACTAACTTGTAGCTTTAACTGAACACTGTGAGGAGGACACACTACACTAACTGTAAATAGTCTAGCTGCCTGACTGTGGTACTAATAGGATCAAAAGAACACCAGCAATTTTCTTCAGGTAGCTGTAAATATTGTGACAACACAAGCCTGCCTGTCAGTAGCAAGATAACAGGAACGGATCTAGCTAAACTGAATACAGTGTATATATATATATATATATATATATATATATATATATATATATATATATATACAACACCTGGGATGCATATATATACACAATACACTGTAAGTGCAGCTAACTCACTGACTGTCCTGCCTAATCTATCTAACTTAAATCAAATGACACTGTCTTTCTGTCTATCTCTCTCAACGCCGGAACACACACTACACAGGGCCGCCGTGCAGGTGGCCTTATATAGTGTGGGGCGTGTACTAAATCCCCTGAGCCATAATTGGCCAAAGCCTCCTTTGGCTCCTGAACACTGTGCAGAGGTCGCACTACAATAACTTGTAGCTTTAGCTGAACACTGTGCACTACACTAACTTGTAGCTTTAGCTGAACACTGTGCACTACACTAACTTGTAGCTATAGCTGAACACAGTGCAGAGGTCGCACTACACTAACTTGTAGTTTTAGCTGAACACTGTGAGGAGGATGCACTACACTAACTTGCAGCTTTAGCTGAACACTGTGTAGATGTCGCACTACACTAACTTGTAGCTTTAGCTGAACACTGTGCACTACACTATCTTGTAGCTTTAGCTGAACACTGTTCAGAGGACGCACTACACTAACTTGTAGCTTTAGCTGAACACTTTGCAGAGGTCGCACTACACTAACTTGTAGCTTTAGCTGAACACTTTGCAGAGGTCGCACTACACTAACTTGTAGCTTTAGCTGAACACTGTGCACTACACTAACTTGTAGCTTTAGCTGAACACTGTTCAGAGGACGTACTACACTAACTTGCAGCTTTAGCTGAACACTGTGTAGAGGTCGCACTACACTAACTTGGCTTGTAGCTTTAGCTGAACACTTTGCACTACACTAACTTGTAGCTTTAGCTGAACACTGTTCAGAGGACGCACTACACTAACTTTCAGCTGTAGCTGAACACTGTGCACTACACTAACTTGTAGCTTTAGCTGAACACTGTGCAGAGGTCGCACTACACTAACTTGTAGCTTTAGCTGAACACTGTGAGTAGGACGCACTACACTAACTTGTAGCTTTAGCTGAACACTGTGCACTACACTAACTTGTAGCTTTAGCTGAACACTGTGCAGAGGTCGCACTACACTAACTTGTAGTTTTAGCTGAACACTGTGAGGAGGACGCACTACACTAACTTGTAGCTTTAGCTGAACACTATGCAGAGGTAGCACTACACTAACTTGTAGCTTTAGCTGAACACTGTGCACTACACTAACTTGTAGCTTTAGCTGAACACTGTGCAGAGGTCGCACTACACAAACTTGTAGTTTTAGCTGAACACTGTGAGGAGGATGCACTACACTAACTTGTAGCTTTAGCTGTACACTGTTCAGAGGACGCACTACACTAACTTGTAGCTTTAGCTGACCACTGTGCAGAGGTCGCACTACACTAACTTGTAGTTTAAGCTGCACACTGTGAGGAGGACGCACTACACTAACTTGTAGCTTTAGCTGAACACTGTGCAGAGGTCACACTAAACTAACATGTAGCTTTCACTGAACACTGTGAGGAGGACGCACTACACTAACTGTAAATAGTCTAGCTGCCTGACTGTGGTACTAATAGGATCAAAAGAACACCAGGAATTTTCTTCAGGTAGCTGTAAATACTGTGACAACACAAGCCTGCCTGTCAGTAGCAAGATAACAGGAACAGATCTAGCTAAACTGAATACAGTGTTTATATATATATATATATACAACACCTGGGATGCATATATATACACAATACACTGTAAGTGCAGCTAACTCACTGACTGTCCTGCCTAATCTATCTAACTTAAATCAAATGACACTGTCTCTCTGTCTATCTCTCTTAACGCCGGAACACACACTACACAGGGCCGCCGTGCAGGTGGCCTTATATAGTGTGGGGTGTGTACTAAATCCCCTGAGCCATAATTGGCCAAAGCCTCCTTGGCTTTGGCTCCTGAACACTGTGCAGAGGTCGCACTACACTAACTTGTAGCTTTAGCTGAACACTGTGCACTACACTAACTTGTAGCTTTAACTGAACACTGTTCAGAGGACGCACTACACTAACTTGTAGCTTTAGCTGAACACTGTGCAGTACACTAACTTGTAGCTTTAGCTGAACACTGTGCAGAGATGCACTACACTAATTTGTAGCTTTAGCTGAACACTGTGAGGAGGACGCACTACACTAACTTGCAGCTTTAGCTGAACACTGTGTAGAGGTCGCACTACACTAACTTGTAGCTTTAGCTGAACACTGTGCACTACACTAACTTGTAGCTTTAGCTGAACATTGTGCAGAGGTCGCACTACACTAACTTGTAGCTTTAGCTGAACACTGTTCAGAGGACGCACTACACTAACTTGTAGCTTTAGCTGAACACTGTGCACTATACTAACTTGTAGCTTTAGCTGAACAATGTGCAGAGGTCGCAATACACTAACTTGTAGCTTAAGCTGAACACTGTGCAGTACACTAACTTGTAGCTTTTGCTGAACACTGTGCAGAGGTCGCACTACACTAACTTGTAGCTTTAGCTGAACACTGTGCACTACACTAACTTTTAGCTTTAGCTGAACACTGCAGAGGTCGCACTACACTAACTTGTAGTTTTAGCTGAACACTGTGCAGAAGTCGCATTACGCTAACTTGTAGTTTTAGCTGAACACTGTGAGGAGGACGCACTACACTAACTTGTAGCTTTAGCTGAACGCTGTTCACAGGACGCACTACACTAACTTGTAGCTTTAGCTGACCACTGTGCAGAGGTCGCACTACACTAACTTGTAGTTTAAGCTGAACTCTGTGATGAGGATGCGCTACACTAACTTGTAGCTTTAGATGAACACTGTGCACTACACTAACTTGTAGCTTTAGCTGACCACTGTGCAGAGGTCGCACTACACTAACTTGTAGCTTTAGCTGAACACTGTGAGGAGGACGCACTACACTAACTTGTAGCTTTAGCTGAACACTGTGCACTACACTAACTTGTAGCTTTAGCTGAACACTGTTCAGAGGACGCACTACACTAACTTGTAGCTTTAGCTGAACACTGTGCACTACACTAACTTGTAGCTTTAGCTGAACACTGTGCAGAGGTCGCACTACACTAACTTGTAGCTTTAGCTGAACACTGTGAGGAGGACGCACTACACTAACATAGCTTTAGCTGAACACTGTGCAGAAGTCGTATTACACTAACTTGTAGTTTTAGCTGAACACTGTGAGGAGGACGCACTACACTAACTTGTAGCTTTAGCTGAACACTGTTCACAGGACGCACTACACTAACTTGAAGCTTTAGCTGACCACTGTGCAGAGGTCGCACTACACTAACTTGTAGTTTAAGCTGAACACTGTGAGGAGGATGCACTACACTAACTTGTAGCTTTAGCTGAACACTGTTCAGAGGACGCACTACACTAACCTGTAGCTTTAGCTGAACACTGTGCAGAGGTCGCACTACACTAACTTGTAGTTTTAGCTGAACACTGTGCAGAGGTCGCATCACACTAACTTGTAGTTTTAGCTGAACACTGTGAGGAGGACAAACTACACTAACTTGTAGCTTTAGCTGAACGCTCTGCACTACACTAACTTGTAGCTTTAGCTGAACACTGTGCAGAGGTCGCACTACACTAACTTGTAGTTTTAGCTGAACACTGTGAGGAGGATGCACTACACTAACTTGTAGCTTTAGCTGAACACTGTTCAGAGGACAAACTACACTAACTTGTAGCTTTAGCTGAACACTATGCAGAGGTAGCACTACACTAACTTGTAGTTTTAGCTGAACGCTCTGCACTACACTAACTTGTAGCTTTAGCTGAACACTGTGCAGAGGTCGCACTACACTAACTTGTAGTTTTAGCTGAACACTGTGAGGAGGATGCACTACACTAACTTGTAGCTTTAGCTGAACACTGTTCAGAGGACAAACTACACTAACTTGTAGCTTTAGCTGAACACTGTGCAGAGGTCGCACTACACTAACTTGTAGTTTAAGCTGCACACTGTGAGGAGGACACACTACACTAACTTGTAGCTTTAGCTGAACACTGTTCAGAGGACTCACTACACTAACTTGTAGCTTTAGCTGAACACTGTGCAGAGGTCGCACTACACTAACTTGTAGTTTTAGCTGAACACTGTGAGGAGGACGCACTACACTAACTTGTAGCTTTAGCTGAACACTGTGCACTACACTAACTTGTAGCTTTAGCTAAACACTGTTCAGAGGATGCACTACACTAACTTGTAGCTTTAGCTGAACACTGTGCAGAGGTCACACTAAACTAACTTGTGGTTTTCACTGAACACTGTGAGGAGGACGCACTACACTAACTGTAAATAGTCTAGCTGCCTGACTGTGGTACTAATAGGATCAAAAGAACACCAGCAATTTTCTTTAGGTAGCTGTAAATACTGTGACAACACAAGCCTGCCTGTCAGTAGCAAGATAACAGGAACAGATCTAGCTAAACTGAATACAGTGTTTATATATATATATACAAAACCTGGGATGCATATATATACACAATACACTGTAAGTGCAGCTAACTCACTGACTGTCCTGCCTAATCTATCTAACTTAAATCAAATGACACTGTCTCTCTGTCTATCTCTCTTAACGCCGGAACACACACTACACAGGGCCGCCGTGCAGGTGGCCTTATATAGTGTGGGGTGTGTACTAAATCCCCTGAGCCATAATTGGCCAAAGCCTCCTTGGCTTTGGCTCCTGAACACTGTGCAGAGGTCGCACTACACTAACTTGTAGCTTTAGCTGAACACTGTGCACTACACTAACTTGTAGCTTTAACTGAACACTGTTCAGAGGACGCACTACACTAACTTGTAGCTTTAGCTGAACACTGTGCACTACACTAACTTGTAGCTTTAGCTGAACACTGTGCAGAGGTCAAACTACACTAACTTGTAGCTTTAGCTGAACACTGTGAGGAGGACGCACTACACTAACTTGTAGCTTTAGCTGAACACTGTGCAGAGGTCGCACTACACTAACTTGTAGCTTTAGCTGAACACTGTGCACTACACTAACTTGTAGCTTTAGCTGAACACTGTTCAGAGGACGCACTACACTAACTTGTAGCTTTAGCTGAACACTGTGCAGAGGTCAAACTACACTAACTTGTAGCTTTAGCTCAACACTGTGAGGAGGACGCACTACACTAACTTGTAGCTTTAGCTGAACACTGTGCAGAGGTCGCACTACACTAACTTGTAGCTTTAGCTGAACATTGTGCACTACACTAACTTGTAGCTTTAGCTGAACACTGTTCAGAGGACGCACTACACTAACTTGTAGCTTTAGCTGAACACTGTGCAGAGGTCGAACTAAACTAACTTGTAGCTTTAGCTCAACACTGTGAGGAGGATGCACTACACTAACTTGTAGCTTTAGCTGAACACTGTGCAGAGGTCGCACTACACTAACTTGTAGCTTTAGCTGAACACTGTGCAGAGGTTGCAAGTGTGCAAGACTGCGCTTAGGATACACTGTAGGTCTGCTGCCTCCCCTAATAGAGCTCCCCTAAGGGGTCTCCAAAACAGAAAGAAATAATACAAAGGGGTGATTGGCGCTACCTAAAGATAACGAAATTGAGACGTAATTGAGGGTATATATGTGTGTGGCCTTCCAGTGACATACAAACACTTAGTGCACAAACAAAAAAATAAAAATATATGGGCTCAAACCCAATAAGTAAATTAAAACGTATTAAGGGTGAATATGTGTGTGACCTTAGAGTGGCATACAAACATTTGGTGCACCAACATCAAAATAAATAAATATATATGACCTCAAAAACATAAAGGCATAAGGCTTAACCAATGCGTATATAGCCCCCTAAGCAATAGCATGCTACACGTACTCTAGTTACTTCCCAGTCCTTATGTGACCTTACTAAAAAGAAAAGACCTCATAAAACGGCCTACATACATAAGGTATCACCTGTAAATCTGATTAGCAATAAGAATTAAACTGACTTTGAAAGTGCCGTAAACAATATAAGACCGCAGTATTGCGGACACACTATAAACTGTGACTCTGTTTATGTGACATGTGCAAAAAAGTCCATATATAATCATATAAATAATAGTCCATATGATATGCATATAAATTTCTTCAAATGATGTGACATAAAATTGAATGGTGACTTGAGTGCTCTTAATATCTTCTGGTGACTCTGTGCTCCCCACCAGGGTCCCCACTCACCAGATCCACTCGCCCTCACAGGGGCAATGCGCATATAGATGCAATCAATGCGATTAATCCCCCATAGTTGTTACGATATCCAAGGTAAATTTCCGCCTTCAAATGAAATGTGGTATATTCTGTGTTTGGTTCCTGCTTTTAGCTCAGCTTTTCCCCATTTTTCCTCCCTCTCCTTTCATGCCTGGATGGCATCAATGCCTGTGTGAAGACAGAGGGGAAGTCTTTTTTTCATTCAACCCAGCCGCCTGTCTCCATGTGTTCATCTCTAAAGGAGACATGGAGACATGGAGACATGGAGAGATGAACACATGGAGACAGGCAGCTGGGTTGAATGAAAAAAAGACTTCCCGTGTGTCCTCAGCATTACAGTGTCTCTGTCTTCACACAGCCATTGATGCCATCCAGGCATCAAAGGAGAGGGAGGAAAAATGGGGAAAAGCTGAGCTGAAAGCAGGAACCAACCACAGAATATACCACATTTCATTTGAAGGCGGATTTACAGGTGATACCTTACGTATGTAGGCCGTTTTATGAGGTCTTTTCTTTTTAGTGAGGTCACATAAGGACTGGGAAGTAACTAGAGTACGTGTAGCATACTATTGCTTAGGGGGCTATATACGCATTGGTTGAGCCTTATGCCTTTATGTTTTTGAGCTCATATATATTTATTTATTTTGATGTTGGTGCACCAAATGTTTGTATGCCACTCTAAGGTCACACACGTATTCACCCTTAATACGTTTTAATTTACTTATTGGGTTTGAGCCCATATATTTTTATTTTTATGTTTGGGCACTAAGTGTTTGTATGTCACTGGAAGGCCACACACATATATACCCTCAATTACGTCTCAATTCCGTTATCTTTAGGTAGCGCCAATCACCCCTTGTTATTATTTCTTACTGTGCAGAGGTTGCACTACACTAACTTGTATCTTTAGCGGAACACTGTGCACTACACTAACTTGTAGCTTTAGCTGAACACTGTTCAGAGGACGCACTACACTAACTTGTAGCTTTAGCTGAACACTGTGCAGAGGACGCACTACACTAACTTGTAGCTTTAGCTGAACACTGTGCACTACACTAACTTGTAGCTTTAGCTGAACACTGTGCAGAGGTCACACTAAACTAACTTGTAGCTTTACTGAACACTGTGAGGAGGACGCACTATACTAACTGTAAATAGTCTAGCTGCCTGACTGTGGTACTAATAGGATCAAAAGAACACCAGCAATTTTCTTCAGGTAGCTGTAAATACTGTGACAATACAAGCCTGCCTGTCAGTAGCAAGATAACAGGAACGGATCTAGCTAAACTGAATACAGTGTATAAATATATATATACAACACCTGGAATGCATATATATACACAATACACTGTAAGTGAAGCTAACTCACTGACTGTCCTGCCTAATCTATCTAACTTAAAACAAATGACACTGTCTTTCTGTCTGTCTCTCTCAACGCCGGAACACACACTACACAGGGCTGCCGTGCAGGTGGCCTTATATAGTGTGGGGTGTGTACTAAATCCCCATAGCCATAATTGGCCAAAGCCTCCTTGGTTTGGCTCCTGAACATTGTGCATAGGTCGCACTACACTAACTTGTAGCTTTAGCTGAACACTGTGCACTACACTAACTTATAGCTTTAACTGAACACTGTTCAGAGGACGCACTACACTAACTTGTAGCTTTAGCTGAACACTGTGCCCTACACTAACTTGTAGCTTTAGCTGAACACTATGCAGAGGTCACACTATACTAACTTGTAGCTTTAGCTGAACACTGTGAGGAGGACGTACTACACTAACTTGCAGCTTTAGCTGAACACTGTGTAGAGGTCGCACGACACTAACTTGTAGCTTTAGCTGAACACTGTGCACTACACTAACTTGTAGCTTTAGCTGAACACTATGCAGAGATCGCACTATACTAACTTGTAGCTTTAGCTGAACACTGTGAGGAGGACGTACTACACTAACTTGCAGCTTTAGCTGAACACTGTGTAGAGGTCGCACGACACTAACTTGTAGCTTTAGCTGAAAACTGTGCAGAGGTCGCACTACACTAACTTGTAGCTTTAGCTGAACACTGTGAGGAGGACGCACTACCCTAACTTGTAGCTTTAGCTGAACACTGTGCACTACACTAACTTGTAGCTTTAGCTAAACACTGTTCAGAGGACGCACTACACTAACTTGTAGCTTTAGCTGAACACTGTGTAGAGGTCACACTAAACTAACTTGTAGCTTTAACTGAACACTGTGAGGAGGACGCACTACACTAACTGTAAATAGTCTAGCTGACTGACTGTGGTACTAATAGGATCAAAAGAACACCAGCAATTTTCTTCAGGTAGCTGTAAATATTGTGACAACACAAGCCTGCCTGTCAGTAGCAAGATAACAGGGACGGATCTAGCTAAACTGAATACAGTGTATATATATATATATATATATATATATATATATACAACACCTGGGATGCATATATATACACAATACACTGTAAGTGCAGCTAACCCACTGACTGTCCTGCCTAATCTATCTAACTTAAATCAAATGACACTGTCTTTCTGTCTATCTCTCTCAACGCCGGAACACACACTACACATGGCCGCCGTGCAGGTGGCCTTATATAGTGTGGGGCGTGTACTAAATCCCCTGAGCCATAATTGGCCAAAGCCTCCTTTGGCTCCTGAACACTGTGCAGAGGTCGCACTACAATAACTTGTAGCTTTAGCTGAACACTGTGCACTACACTAACTTGTAGCTTTAACTGAACACTGTTCAGAGGACGCACTACACTAACTTGTAGCTTTAGCTGAACACTGTGCCCTACACTAACTTGTAGCTTTAGCTGAACACTATGCAGAGGTCACACTATACTAACTTGTAGCTTTAGCTGAACACTGTGAGGAGGACGTACTACACTAACTTGCAGCTTTAGCTGAACACTGTGTAGAGGTCGCACGACACTAACTTGTAGCTTTAGCTGAAAACTGTGCAGAGGTCGCACTACACTAACTTGTAGCTTTAGCTGAACACTGTGAGGAGGACGCACTACCCTAACTTGTAGCTTTAGCTGAACACTGTGCACTACACTAACTTGTAGCTTTAGCTAAACACTGTTCAGAGGACGCACTACACTAACTTGTAGCTTTAGCTGAACACTGTGTAGAGGTCACACTAAACTAACTTGTAGCTTTAACTGAACACTGTGAGGAGGACGCACTACACTAACTGTAAATAGTCTAGCTGCCTGACTGTGGTACTAATAGGATCAAAAGAACACCAGCAATTTTCTTCAGGTAGCTGTAAATATTGTGACAACACAAGCCTGCCTGTCAGTAGCAAGATAACAGGAACGGATCTAGCTAAACTGAATACAGTGTATATATATATATATATATATATATATATATATATATATACAACACCTGGGATGCATATATATACACAATACACTGTAAGTGCAGCTAACTCACTGACTGTCCTGCCTAATCTATCTAACTTAAATCAAATGACACTGTCTTTCTGTCTATCTCTCTCAACGCCGGAACACACACTACACAGGGCCGCCGTGCAGGTGGCCTTATATAGTGTGGGGCGTGTACTAAATCCCCTGAGCCATAATTGGCCAAAGCCTCCTTTGGCTCCTGAACACTGTGCAGAGGTCGCACTACAATAACTTGTAGCTTTAGCTGAACACTGTGCACTACACTAACTTGTAGCTTTAGCTGAACACTGTGCACTACACTAACTTGTAGCTATAGCTGAACACAGTGCAGAGGTCGCACTACACTAACTTGTAGTTTTAGCTGAACACTGTGAGGAGGACGCACTACACTAACTTGCAGCTTTAGCTGAACACTGTGTAGATGTCGCACTACACTAACTTGTAGCTTTAGCTGAACACTGTTCAGAGGACGCACTACACTAACTTGTAGCTTTAGCTGAACACTTTGCAGAGGTCGCACTACACTAACTTGTAGCTTTAGCTGAACACTTTGCAGAGGTCGCACTACACTAACTTGTAGCTTTAGCTGAACACTGTGCACTACACTAACTTGTAGCTTTAGCTGAACACTGTTCAGAGGACGTACTACACTAACTTGCAGCTTTAGCTGAACACTGTGTAGAGGTCGCACTACACTAACTTGTAGCTTTAGCTGAACACTTTGCACTACACTAACTTGTAGCTTTAGCTGAACACTGTTCAGAGGACGCACTATACTAACTTTCAGCTGTAGCTGAACACTGTGCACTACACTAACTTGTAGCTTTAGCTGAACACTGTGCAGAGGTCGCACTACACTAACTTGTAGCTTTAGCTGAACACTGTGAGTAGGACGCACTACACTAACTTGTAGCTTTAGCTGAACACTGTGCACTACACTAACTTGTAGCTTTAGCTGAACACTGTTCAGAGGACGCACTACACTAACTTGTAGCTTTAGCTGAACACTGTGCACTACACTAACTTGTAGCTTTAGCTGAACACTGTGCAGAGGTCGCACTACACTAACTTGTAGTTTTAGCTGAACACTGTGAGGAGGACGCACTACACTAACTTGTAGCTTTAGCTGAACACTATGCAGAGGTAGCACTACACTAACTTGTAGCTTTAGCTGAACACTGTGCACTACACTAACTTGTAGCTTTAGCTGAACACTGTGCAGAGGTCGCACTACACAAACTTGTAGTTTTAGCTGAACACTGTGAGGAGGATGCACTACACTAACTTGTAGCTTTAGCTGTACACTGTTCAGAGGACGCACTACACTAACTTGTAGCTTTAGCTGACCACTGTGCAGAGGTCGCACTACACTAACTTGTAGTTTAAGCTACACACTGTGAGGAGGACGCACTACACTAACTTGTAGCTTTAGCTGAACACTGTGCAGAGGTCACACTAAACTAACATGTAGCTTTCACTGAACACTGTGAGGAGGACGCACTACACTAACTGTAAATAGTCTAGCTGCCTGACTGTGGTACTAATAGGATCAAAAGAACACCAGGAATTTTCTTCAGGTAGCTGTAAATACTGTGACAACACAAGCCTGCCTGTCAGTAGCAAGATAACAGGAACAGATCTAGCTAAACTGAATACAGTGTTTATATATATATATATACAACACCTGGGATGCATATATATACACAATACACTGTAAGTGCAGCTAACTCACTGACTGTCCTGCCTAATCTATCTAACTTAAATCAAATGACACTGTCTCTCTGTCTATCTCTCTTAACGCCGGAACACACACTACACAGGGCCGCCGTGCAGGTGGCCTTATATAGTGTGGGGTGTGTACTAAATCCCCTGAGCCATAATTGGCCAAAGCCTCCTTGGCTTTGGCTCCTGAACACTGTGCAGAGGTCGCACTACACTAACTTGTAGCTTTAGCTGAACACTGTGCACTACACTAACTTGTAGCTTTAACTGAACACTGTTCAGAGGACGCACTACACTAACTTGTAGCTTTAGCTGAACACTGTGCAGTACACTAACTTGTAGCTTTAGCTGAACACTGTGCAGAGATGCACTACACTAATTTGTAGCTTTAGCTGAACACTGTGAGGAGGACGCACTACACTAACTTGCAGCTTTAGCTGAACACTGTGTAGAGGTCGCACTACACTAACTTGTAGCTTTAGCTGAACACTGTGCACTACACTAACTTGTAGCTTTAGCTGAACATTGTGCAGAGGTCGCACTACACTAACTTGTAGCTTTAGCTGAACACTGTTCAGAGGACACACTACACTAACTTGTAGCTTTAGCTGAACACTGTGCACTATACTAACTTGTAGCTTTAGCTGAACAATGTGCAGAGGTCGCAATACACTAACTTGTAGCTTTAGCTGAACACTGTGCAGTACACTAACTTGTAGCTTTTGCTGAACACTGTGCAGAGGTCGCACTACACTAACTTGTAGCTTTAGCTGAACACTGTGCACTACACTAACTTTTAGCTTTAGCTGAACACTGCAAAGGTCGCACTACACTAACTTGTAGTTTTAGCTGAACACTGTGCAGAAGTCGCATTACACTAACTTGTAGTTTTAGCTGAACACTGTGAGGAGGACGCACTACACTAACTTGTAGCTTTAGCTGAACACTGTTCACAGGACGCACTACACTAACTTGTAGCTTTAGCTGACCACTGTGCAGAGGTCGCACTACACTAACTTGTAGTTTAAGCTGAACTCTGTGATGAGGATGCGCTACACTAACTTGTAGCTTTAGATGAACACTGTGCACTACACTAACTTGTAGCTTTAGCTGACCACTGTGCAGAGGTCGCACTACACTAACTTGTAGCTTTAGCTGAACACTGTGAGGAGGACGCACTACACTAACTTGTAGCTTTAGCTGAACACTGTGCACTACACTAACTTGTAGCTTTAGCTGAACACTGTTCAGAGGACGCACTACACTAACTTGTAGCTTTAGCTGAACACTGTGCACTACACTAACTTGTAGCTTTAGCTGAACACTGTGCAGAGGTCGCACTACACTAACTTGTAGCTTTAGCTGAACACTGTGAGGAGGACGCACTACACTAACATAGCTTTAGCTGAACACTGTGCAGAAGTCGTATTACACTAACTTGTAGTTTTAGCTGAACACTGTGAGGAGGACGCACTACACTAACTTGTAGCTTTAGCTGAACACTGTTCACAGGACGCACTACACTAACTTGAAGCTTTAGCTGACCACTGTGCAGAGGTCGCACTACACTAACTTGTAGTTTAAGCTGAACACTGTGAGGAGGATGCACTACACTAACTTGTAGCTTTAGCTGAACACTGTTCAGAGGACGCACTACACTAACCTGTAGGTTTAGCTGAACACTGTGCAGAGGTCGCACTACACTAACTTGTAGTTTTAGCTGAACACTGTGCAGAGGTCGCATCACACTAACTTGTAGTTTTAGCTGAACACTGTGAGGAGGACAAACTACACTAACTTGTAGCTTTAGCTGAACGCTCTGCACTACACTAACTTGTAGCTTTAGCTGAACACTGTGCAGAGGTCGCACTACACTAACTTGTAGTTTTAGCTGAACACTGTGAGGAGGATGCACTACACTAACTTGTAGCTTTAGCTGAACACTGTTCAGAGGACAAACTACACTAACTTGTAGCTTTAGCTGAACACTATGCAGAGGTAGCACTACACTAACTTGTAGTTTTAGCTGAACGCTCTGCACTACACTAACTTGTAGCTTTAGCTGAACACTGTGCAGAGGTCGCACTACACTAACTTGTAGTTTTAGCTGAACACTGTGAGGAGGATGCACTACACTAACTTGTAGCTTTAGCTGAACACTGTTCAGAGGACAAACTACACTAACTTGTAGCTTTAGCTGAACACTGTGCAGAGGTCGCACTACACTAACTTGTAGTTTAAGCTGCACACTGTGAGGAGGACACACTACACTAACTTGTAGCTTTAGCTGAACACTGTTCAGAGGACTCACTACACTAACTTGTAGCTTTAGCTGAACACTGTGCAGAGGTCGCACTACACTAACTTGTAGTTTTAGCTGAACACTGTGAGGAGGACGCACTACACTAACTTGTAGCTTTAGCTGAACACTGTGCACTACACTAACTTGTAGCTTTAGCTAAACACTGTTCAGAGGATGCACTACACTAACTTGTAGCTTTAGCTGAACACTGTGCAGAGGTCACACTAAACTAACTTGTGGTTTTCACTGAACACTGTGAGGAGGACGCACTACACTAACTGTAAATAGTCTAGCTGCCTGACTGTGGTACTAATAGGATCAAAAGAACACCAGCAATTTTCTTTAGGTAGCTGTAAATACTGTGACAACACAAGCCTGCCTGTCAGTAGCAAGATAACAGGAACAGATCTAGCTAAACTGAATACAGTGTTTATATATATATATACAAAACCTGGGATGCATATATATACACAATACACTGTAAGTGCAGCTAACTCACTGACTGTCCTGCCTAATCTATCTAACTTAAATCAAATGACACTGTCTCTCTGTCTATCTCTCTTAACGCCGGAACACACACTACACAGGGCCGCCGTGCAGGTGGCCTTATATAGTGTGGGGTGTGTACTAAATCCCCTGAGCCATAATTGGCCAAAGCCTCCTTGGCTTTGGCTCCTGAACACTGTGCAGAGGTCGCACTACACTAACTTGTAGCTTTAGCTGAACACTGTGCACTACACTAACTTGTAGCTTTAACTGAACACTGTTCAGAGGACGCACTACACTAACTTGTAGCTTTAGCTGAACACTGTGCACTACACTAACTTGTAGCTTTAGCTGAACACTGTGCAGAGGTCAAACTACACTAACTTGTAGCTTTAGCTGAACACTGTGAGGAGGACGCACTACACTAACTTGTAGCTTTAGCTGAACACTGTGCAGAGGTCGCACTACACTAACTTGTAGCTTTAGCTGAACACTGTGCACTACACTAACTTGTAGCTTTAACTGAACACTGTTCAGAGGACGCACTACACTAACTTGTAGCTTTAGCTGAACACTGTGCACTACACTAACTTGTAGCTTTAGCTGAACACTGTGCACTACACTAACTGGTAGCTTTAGCTGAACACTGTTCAGAGGACGCACTACACTAACTTGCAGCTTTAGCTGAGCACTGTGTAGAGGTCGCACTACACTAACTTGTAGCTTTAGCTGAACACTGTGCATTACACTAACTTGAAGCTTTAGCTGAACACTGTGCACTACACTAACTGGTAGCTTTAGCTGAACACTGTGCAGAGGTCGCACTACACTAACTTGTAGCTTTAGCTGAACACGGTGCACTACACTAACTTGTAGCTTTAGCTGAACACTGTGCAGAGGTCGCACTACATTAACTTGTAGTTTTAGCTGAACATTGTCAGGAGGACACACTACACTAACTTATAGCTTTAGCTGAACACTGTACAGAAGTCGCATTACACTAACTTGTAGTTTTAGCTGAACACTGTGAGGAGGACGCACTACACTAACTTGTAGCTTTAGCTGAACACTGTTCAAAAGACGCACTACAGTAACTTGTAGCTTTAGCTGACCACTGTGCAGAGGTCACACTACACTAACTTGTAGCTTTAGCTGAACACTGTGCACTACACTAACTTGCAGCTTTAGCTGAACACTGTTCAGAGGACGCACTACACTAACTTGTAACTTTAGC
Source organism: Lithobates septentrionalis (assembly GCA_037952835.1). Classification (NCBI taxonomy): domain Eukaryota; kingdom Metazoa; phylum Chordata; class Amphibia; order Anura; family Ranidae; genus Lithobates; species Lithobates septentrionalis. Next base: position 7,038,775 of record JBBDGP010000264.1, on the reverse strand, counting down.
TGAACACTGTGCTGGGGTCGCACTACACTAACTTGTAGCTTTAGCTGAACACTGTGCACTACATTAACTTGTAGCTTTAGCTGAACACTGTGAGGAGGATGCACTACTCTAACTTGTAGCTTTAGCTGAACACTGTGAGGAGGACGCACTACACTAACTTATAGCTTTAGCTGAACACTGTGTAGAGGTCGCACTACACTAACTTATAGCTTTAGCTGAACACTGTGCACTACACTAACTTGTAGCTTTAGCTGAACACTGTGAGGAGGATGCACTACCTTAACTTGTAGCTTTAACTGAACACTGTGCAGAGGTCGCACTACACTAACTTGTAGCTTTAGCTGAACACTGTGCACTACACTAACTTGTAGCTTTAGCTGAACACTATGAGGAGGACGCACTACACTAACTGTAAATAGTGTAGCTGCCTGACTGTGGTACTAATAGGATCAGAAGAACACCGGTAATTTTCTTCAGGTAGCTGTACTGTAACAACACCTGCCTGCCTGTCAGTAGGAAGATAATAACAGGAACGGATCTTGCTAAACTGAATACAGTGTATATATATATATATATATATATATATACAACACCTGGGATGCATCCTGGCTTTGGCCAATTACAGGTCTCCCTACAGATGGCGCTGTGATTGGCCAAGCTTGCTGCTCATAGTGCATGCTTGGCCAATCATCAGCCAGCAATGCACTGCGATGCCACAGTGAATTATGGGCTGTGACGCGCCACACAGATTTGGCGTGAACGGCCCATATCATTCGCAATTCGGCGAACGGGTGAACAGACGATGTTCGAGTCGAACATGGGTTTGACTCGAACACGAAGCTCATCCCTACTCAATACTTTGTTGAAGCACCTTTGGCACCAATTACAGCTTTAAGTCAGTCTTTTTATATAGGATGCCATCAAGGATGTCTCTGTATGTTGCTTCATTAATCTTTCCTTCGATCCTGACTAGGCTCCCAGTTCCTGCAGCTGAAAAACATCCCCACAGCATGATGCTACCAACACCATGCTTCACTGTAGGGATGATATTGGCTAGGTTATGAGCAGTGCCTGGTTTCCTCCAGACATGACACTTGCCATTTATGCCAAAGAGTTCAATCTTTGTTTCATGAGTCCAGATAATTTTGTTTCTCATGGTTTGAGAGTCCTTCAGGTGCCTTTTGGCAAACTCAAGGTGGGCTGTCATGTGCCTTTTACTGAGGAGTGGCTTCCCATCTGGCCACTGTACCATACAGGCATGATTGGTGGAGTGCTGAAGAGATGCTTGTTCTTCTGGAAGGTTCTCCTCTCTCCACAGATGCTGGAGCTCTGTCAGAGTGACCATCGGGTTCTTGGTCACCTCCCTGACTAGGGCCCTTCTCCCCTGATGGCTAAGTTTGGCTGGGCGGCCCGCTCTAGGAAGAGTCCTGGTGTTTCCAAGCGTCTTCCTTTTACAGATGATGGAGGTCAATGTGTTCATTGGGACCTTCAATGCTGCAGAAATTTTTCTGTACCCTTCCCCAGATTTGTGCCTTGATACAATCCTGTCTCGGAGGTCTACAGACAATTCCTTGGACTTCATGGCTTAGTTTGTGCTCTGACATGCACTGTTAACTGTGGGACCTTATATAGACAGGTTTGTGCCTTTCCAAATCATGTCCAATCAACTGAATTTACCACAGGTGGACTCCAATCAAATTGTAGAAACATCTCAAGGACGATCAGCGAAAACAGGATGCACCTGAGCTCAATTTTGAGTGTCATGGCAAAGGCTGTGAATACTTATATACATGTGATTTATTTTTTCTTTTTAATAAATTTGCAAAGATTTCAAAAAACTTTTTTCAATTTGTCATTATGGGGTATTGTTTGTATAATTTAGAGGAAAATAATGAATTTAATTCATATTGGAAAAAAACTGTAACATAACAAAATGTGGAAAAGGTGAAGTGATGTGAATACTTTCCGGATGCACTGTATATGATCTAGTGGAAATTTCCTGGCATGGGTTGACCCAAGGCAGAAAGACTTTTTTTTTTTTTTTAATGCACATCTGCAATTTATCTGATTTACTAACGTAATCTCTCTTCTCCAATGCGCTCAGCAACTCACTGTTTTTTTTTTTGACTATAGTTAGGGCATTGGAGGCATAGCTGCTGGGGGGAAACCTATATCCATAGACTGCCTGCTTTTACCCAAATCAGGATTTTTTTTTTTTAGGGAGGCATATTTTATTCTATTTTTCTAGGGTCTTTATTTATTTTGGACCCCAAATTAATTTAAGTGTAGCATTGGCTTGGCCCTTTCACTGCCACTGTACAGTTCACAAGCTAACCGTCTGCCTTCAGATGGAAGTAATCATGTGACTGTACAGTCCCTGGATTGCTTTCATGGTCCCCCCAGAATGATCGCTCCCCAGAGGAACCCCCTGCCATGTGCCACCTGCAAGCTCGAGACTGGAATGGTAGGTGTCTTTTAGTACATGGGTGGGAGACAGTGAATATCCATTGTCTCATCTCCCCTAACTAGTGAGAACCCAGAAACAATGTGTATTATATCACTTTAGATTTCATCTGTCACCTGTACTCTTGCCACTGTGGCTGGGAAAGAAGCCAATGGTGCACACCCCTGATGTCTTAGTAAAGAGAACCTGTCAAAAAAAAGGCTATCACATAGTGGGCTTGTTGAGTGGAAAAAAATATAAAGTTATACCCAGGTACTTAATAACTTCCCCAAAATGTAAAGCCCCACCCTAATGTACACATGAACATAAACAAATGCATTGGGGATGCCTATGTATGAAAATAAGCATACAAATGTCCAGGGGTATGGACAGTTGCCCAAGTGGATAGGGATTGCCAAACTGGGGCTGCAGCTATCCCAAACTCATAGACCAATGAGGCATACGTAAACAAACCAAACAAAGGGAAGAAAGCGCTGTGCCATGGCAATAAAATGTAACTGAACTTCAGGCAATTAAAAACGTTTATTCCATAACAAAAAATGGGGATAAATAATGTCTCTGGCTGTCAACAACTGGGTACGGTCAAACAGTACACTTGGTGGACCAGAGTGTGGAGGTGTAAGTACCTGGAGGTTGGAGTCACATTTGTTTGCTATGTACGGAAATGTCTATTGCGCTACACATGTTACATATCGCCATGCACATGGAAGTGAGAGAAGTAATTCTAAAACCTTTGTTTATGATTAACACTGACCTGATGGTCTGTAAAGAATTTAAAGCGTTGCCTATAATTGATTTTGTGTATCAAAGTTTGTTACCATTTCATGAGTGCATGCAATTATAAGGCTTGACATGTTTTCTATCGATTTACTCTGTGCAACGGTATCTTATAGAGATTTTACTAAACAATTGGATAAAATACTGTGTTTGGGTGCACGAAAATTAACTAATTTGCCTAGTTTTTAAATCCTCAAGAAGAGTGGGTGTGCCTGGACTGTACAGTGTATGAGAGGGGAGCTCAGCCAGGTCTGGGAGAGAGAGCGGAGGTGCCTTGGAGTTGTATGGAAGTGACACCCTGTGCTGCAGGACCTGTAGTGTGATCTAGTGGAGAGAGAGAGGGGGTGGTGGAGAGAGAAAGGAAAAGAAGAAAGACTGGGAGAGGCTTAGGGGGTTTATTCAAGTCTACAAAATCTAACACACTGATGTTAATACTGTACTTCCTTATGTCTCTTTCTTGCTTCTTCATATAAACTTCTGTGGCAGGTACCTTCATCACAAATATACACACGTAACAAAAGGATAAGGTTACTGGGCCACTACTCCCTCAATGTAATATAAAAAAAATTACTAAAGATCAAAATGATATCAATATACAAGTAACAAATATATAAGTATATATATATATATATATATATATATATATATATATATATATATATATATATATATATATATATATTTAGCGCCCCCTGACCACCGACATCAGGGAGGGCTGATATATCACCTCAGGGTACTGGTTCTTCGGCATGGTGGACAGTGTGGACAGTTGCAGAAAAGATGGGAGCCAGTCACTTTTAGGGTGAACAAAAGTGAGTTTATTCCTTACAATAAAATGTAGGGAGAGAGGATTAGGGCACAGGACACCCTAGGACAGTAGGCGGACAGGTCAGCAGACCGTTATAAGGGGAACTCATCCCATCCCCACAGAGAGTGCAGAAGATCCCTGTCAGTGGAGGCTGCTGAGAGGTCATGAGTAGGGATGAGCTTCGAGTCGAACCCATGTTCGACCGTTTGTCGAATTGTGAACGTTATGGGCCGTTCGCGCCAAATTCGAGTGGTGCGTCACGGCCCATAATTCACTGCAGCATCGCAGTACATTGCTGGCTGATGATTGGCCAAGCATGCACTATGACCCGCATGCTTGGCCAATCACAGCGCCGTCTGTACAGAGAGCCGTAATTGCCCAAAGCCAGGGTGGCTTTGGCCAATTATGGCTCAGGGGGTTTAGTACACGCCCCACACTATATAAGGCCGTCTGCACGGCGGCCCTGTGTAGTGTGTGTTGCGGCGTTCATAGATAGAGAGAGAGACAGACAGTGTCATTTGATTTGAGTTAGATAGATTAGGCAGAACAGTCAGTCAGTTAGCTGCACTTACAGTGTATTGTGTATATATATGCATCCCAGGTGTTGCATATATATATATACACTGTATTCAGTTTAGCTAGATCCGTTCCTGTTATCTTCTTACTAACAGGCAGGCTTGTCTTGTTACAGTATTTACAGCTACCTGAAGAAAATGGCTGGTGTTCTTTTGATCCTATTAGTACCACAGACAGGCAGCTAGACTATTTACAGTTAGTGCAGTGCGTCCTGCTCACAGGGTTCAGCTAAAACTACAAGTTAGTGGGGTGCGTCCTGCTCACAGTGTTCAGCTAAAACTACAAGTTAGTGGGGTGCGTCCTGCTCACAGTGTTCAGCTAAAACTACAAGTTAGTGGAGTGCGTCCACCTCACAGTGTTCAGCTAAAACTACAAGTTAGTGCTGTGCGTCCTGCTCACAGTGTTCAGCTAAAACTACAAGTTAGTGCGGTGCATCCACCTCACAGTGTTCATCTAAACCTACAATTTAGTGCGGTGCGTCCTGCTCACAGTGTTCAGCTAAACCTACAAGTTAGTGTAGTGAGACCTCTGCACAGTGTTCATCTAAAGCTACAAGTTAGTGCAGTGCATCCTGCTCACAGTGTTCAGCTAAAACTACAAGTTAGTGGGGTGCGTCCTGCTCACAGTGTTCAGCTAAAACTACAAGTTAGTGTGATGCGTCCACCTCACAGTGTTCAGCTAAACCTACAAGTTAGTGCGGTGCGTCCTGCTCACAGTGTTCAGCTAAAACTACAAGTTAGTGCTGTGAATCCTGCTCACAGTGTTCAGCTAAAACTACAAGTTAGTGCGGTGCGTCCACCTCACAGTGTTCAGCTAAACCTACAAGTTAGTGCGGTGCGTCCTGCTCACAGTGTTCAGCTAAAACTACAAGTTAGTGTGGTGCGTCCTCCTCACAGTGTCCAGCTAAACCTAAAAGTTATTTTTTGCGAGCTCTGCACAGTGTTCAGCTAAAGCTACCTGTAGAAGGTTGGTGGTGTTCTCATACTACAGGCAGGCAGTTGATTTTGCTAGCTGCAGTATCAGTACATATATATATCCCAGCTTAGTGCAGCTACAGGCCATTAGTATGTCTAAAAGGAGAAGCAGACAGTCACATGCCAATAAGAGAGGGCAAGCAGGCTCTGTGTCTAGTGCTGGTCGTGGAGACAGTGCATCCTCATCAGCACGTGGCCGTGGGACACGCTTGGCCTTTTTTTCGGCAGCTGGCCGTGTTGAGCCTCAACATGCGGAAGACTTGGTCGAGTGGATGACCAAGCCGTCCTCATCCTCCTCATCCTCTCTCACCCATGCCCAGGGTACTTTGTCTGGCAAAGCAGCGGCCTCTTCCCTTGGCTCAATGTCATCAGTGACTCCTTCCCTAGCCCCATAATGTCCTCCTGAGGAGTCCCTCGAACTGTTTGACCACAGTGTTGGATACATGCTCCAGGAGGATGCCCAGCGTTTGGAAGGCTCTGATGATGATACTGAGCTCGATGAAGGCAGTAACGTGAGCACGGACAGAGGGGGTGCCCAAGAAGGACAGCAATCTGGCAGTCATGCTCCCCCTGCTGCAGCATACTGCCAGGTTTGCTCCAGTGATGAGGAGGGAGGGGATGATGAGGTCACTGACTCAACGTGGGTGCCTGATAGGAGAGAGGAGGAGGAGGAGGAGGCGGCACATCACCAACGAGGCAGGATGCCCTCCAGGGGCCAGCCTAAGGGCAGCACATTGACTGCATCACACCCCAAAGCTCCACATGTGCAGGGCGCTGCAGTCTCTGCGCGTTATTCAAAAAGTTCTTTGTTGTGGGCCTTTTTTGAGGCGAGTGCATCAGATCGCACCGCTGCTATTTGCAACATATGTCTCAAGCGTATCTCGTGTGGTCAAAACATCTCCCGCTTGGGTACCACATGCTTGACCAGACAAATGTTGACCTGCCATGCAGTTCATTGGCAAGCGTACCTAAAAGACCCACACCAAAGAACAAAGAGGAACTCTCCTTGCTCCTCATCAGCTGAGATCTCCAACCCCACTATACCTTCAGTCCTCTCTGAGACCTGCACTGAGAGGAATGAAGGTGTAGAATTAGGTTTGTCACAGCCAAGTACTTGTGGGCAATCTGCTTTTGGTACACCGACGTCAGATTGTACCAGGCAAATTTCCCTGCCTCAGCTGCTGCACCGCCGAAAGAAGTTTGCTCCCAGCCATCCACATGCCCAGCGGTTGAATGCTAGCCTGGCAAAATTGCTAGCACTTCAACTGCTGCCTTTTCAGTTGGTAGACTCTGCCCCCTTCAGTGAGTTTGTGGAATGTGCGGTTCCTCAGTGGCAGGTACCCAAACGCCACTTTTTTCACGGAAGGCGATTCAGGCTCTCTACCGGCATGTGGAGGGCAATGTCCATGCCTCACTGAACAGGGCGGTCAGCGGTAAGGTGCATATTACCGCTGACTCATGGTCCAGCAGGCATGGACAGGGATGTTACCTAAGTTTCACGGCGCAATGAGTGACTCTGCTGGCAGCTGGGAAGGATGCAGGACAAGGTGCAGTAGTGTTGGAGGTTGTTCCGCCACCATGCCTCCAAAATGCTAATGATTGTGACACACCTCTCTCCTCCACCCCCTCCTCTTCTTCTTCCTCCATGGCCTCTTCCTGTGCTTTGTCCTCGGAACCAGCGGTGCTCCGTAGCCCTTCAAGGGGCTACGCAAGTACGCAGGCCAAAAGATGCCATGCGATGCTTGAGCTGGTGTGCTTGGGGGACAGGAGCCACACTGGGGCAGAGGTTCTGTCAGCTCTGCAGGGGCAGGTTCAGAGGTGGTTGACGCCACACCAACTTAAGGCAGGAATGGTGGTTTGCGACAATGGCCCCAACCTCCTCTCTGCCCTCCGACAGGGACAAATGACCCATGTGCCCTGTTTGGCTGACGTCCTTAACTTGGTGGTGCAGCGGTTCTTGGGCAGGTACCCGGGCTTACAGGATGACTTGAGGCAGGCCAGGAAAGTCTGTGTGCATTTCCGCCGGTCATATAATGCCAGTGCTCGGCTGGCGGACCTCCAAAAGGAGTTTAACCTGCCCAAGAACCGCCTAATCTGTGACATGCCCACCAGGTGGAACTCAACGTTGGCCAGGCTGCAGCGGCTGCACACGCATCAGAGGGCCATCAATGAGTACCTGTGCAACAATGGCACCAGGACAGAGTCAGGGGAGCTTGTTTTTTTTTCCTCACGCCAGTGGGCCATGATCAGGGATGCATGCACTGTCCTGTCACCATTTGAGGAGGCCACGAGGATGGTGAGCAGTGACAGTGCATGCATCAGTGACACTGTCCCCCTTGTCCACCTGTTGGAGCACACGCTGCGTGGAATTATGGACAGGGCACTTGAGGCAGAACAGAGGCAGGAAGAAGAGGACTTCCTTAGCTCTCAAGGCCCCCTTTATCCAGACATTGTTCCTGCGTGCCCGCCGATCACACAGGAAGAGGACGAGGAGGAGGAGGAGGAAGATTGTGTCAGTATGGAGGTGGAGCCTGGTACTCAGCATCAGCAGGAGTCTTTAAGGGATCAGTCCCAAGAAACACATGGACTTGTATGTGGCTGGGAGGAGGTGGCTGCGGACCATGTCGTCCTTAGTGACCCAGAGGACTCCGGACCGAATGCCTCAGCAAACCTTACCCTGCATGGCCCCCCTGATCCTGCAAAGCCTGCGTAAGGATCCTCGTATTCGTGGTATCAAGGAGAAGGACCAATACTGGCTGGCAACCCTCCTTGATCCACATTACAAGGGTAAGGTTGCGGACCTTATCTTGCCATCGCAGAGGGAGCAGAGGATGAAACATCTTCGGGAGGCCTTGCAGAAAGGTCTGTGCAGCGCGTTCCCAGAGACTGGGAGGTTACAAACTCCTGTTTCTGGACAACGTGTTGCTGAGGCTTCGGTCAGTCAAAGAAGGAGCGGTGGAGAAGGTGGCCATCTGACCGATGCGTTCAGACAATTTTTTGGTCCGCAGCCCCAAGGTATGATCGGTTCCAGCAACCATCGCCAGCGTCTGTTTTACATGGTGCAGGAATACCTAGGGGCAAGATCTGACTTGGACACCTTTCCTACCGAAAATCCTCTGGGTTACTGGGTCTTGAGGATGGATCACTGGCCAGAGCTTGCACAGTATGCAATTGAGCTACTGGCCTGTCCTGCATCCAGCGTTCTTTCAGAATGCACATTCAGTGCTGCTGGAGGCTTTGTAACCGATCACAAGGTGCGTCTGTCCACCGACTCGGTCGATCGACTGACCTTCATAAAAATGAATCCGTCTTGGATCACCACCAGCTACCAAGCACCTGATGCTGATGTAACCGAATAATTTTTTTTGAAATCTCAGATCCCTTCAAAAGACTGCCTATGCTGATGCTGAGTGACTATCCCTGAGTAATTATCCTCTTCCTCCTCAATCATCACGCTGATAGCTTGTAAGAACATTTTTGGTTCTGGGCGCCACCACCAGTGCCTAAGGCCCAATTTTTCAGGCCTTGTTTAACAGGGGCGTGTAATTACAATTTTTGATGCAATACTTTGCAGCAGGGCTCATTTCTGCGTTCCAACTAGAGTATCTGTGAGGGGGTGCAGTGTTGTGGCACCAGCACCAGTGCCTAAGGCCCAATTTTTCAGCCCCTGTTCAACAGGGGCATGTAATTACAATTCTTGATCTAATATTTCACAGCAGGGCCCATTTCTGCACCCACCAAGAGCGAGTGAGGACTTACAGTGTTGTGGCTCCAGCACCACCACCACCACCACCAAAGGCCCAATTTTTCTGCCCTTGTTCAACAGGGGCATGTAATTACAATTCTTGATCTAATATTTCACAGCAGGGCCCATTTCTGCACCCACCAAGAGCGAGTGAGGAATTACAGTGTTGTGGCACCAGCACCACCACCACCAAAGGCCCAATTTTTCTGCCCTTGTTCAACAGGGGCATGTAATTACAATTCTTGATCTAATATTTCACAGCAGGGCCCATTTCTGTGCCCACCAAGAGCGAGTGAGGACTTACAGTGTTGTGGCACCAGCACCACCACAGGACCAATTTTTCTGCCCCTGCTCAACAGGGGCATGTAATTACAATTCTTGATCTAATATTTCACAGCAGGGCCCTGTGAGGGCTTACAGTGTTGTGGACACAACAACACCTAAGGTTCGCAGGTTCTGGTGCGAACCGAACCGGGGGGTGTTCGGCTCATCCCTATTGCGGACCTTATCTTGCCGTCGCAGAGGGAGCAGAGGATGAAACATCTTCGGGAGGCCTTGCAGAAAGGTCTGTGCAACGTGTTCCCAGAGACTGGGAGGTTACAAACTCCTGTTTCTGGACAACGTGTTGCTGAGGCTTCGGTCAGTCAAAGAAGGAGCGGTGGAGAAGGTGGCCGTCTGACCGATGCGTTCAGACAATTTTTTAGTCCGCAGCCCCAAGGTATGATCGGTTCCAGCAACCATTGCCAGCGTCTGTTTTACATGGTGCAGGAATACCTAGGGGCAAGATCTGACTTGGACACCTTTCCCACCGAAAATCCTCTGGGTTACTGGGTCTTGAGGATGGATCACTGGCCCGAGCTTGCACAGTATGCAATTGAGCTACTGGTCTGTCCTGCATCCAGCGTTCTTTCGGAACGCACATTTAGTGCTGCTGGAGGCTTTGTAACCGATCACAGGGTGCGTCTGTTCACTGACTCTGTTGATCGACTGACCTTCATAAAAATGAATCAGTCTTGGATCACCACCAGCTACCAAGCACCTGTTACTGATGTAACCGAATAAGTTTATTTGAAATGTCAGATCCCTTCAAAGACTGCCTATGCTGATGCTGAGTGACTATCCTGTTATACAGAGTAATTATCCTCTTCCTTCTCAATAATCATGATGATAGCTTGTAAGAACATTTTTGGTTCTGGGCGCCGCCAGTCCCGCCACCAGTGCCTAAGGCCCAATTTTTCCGCCCCTGTTTAACAGGGGCATGCAATTACAATTTTTGATGCAATTCTTTGCAGCAGGGCTAGTTCCTGCGCTCCAACTAGAGTATCTGTGAGGGGTTGAAGTGTTGTAGCACCAGCACCAGTGTCTAAGGCCCAATTTTTCAGCCCCTGTTTAACAGGGGCGTGTAATTACAATTTTGTATGCAATTCTTTGCAGCAGGGATAGTTCCTGCGCTCCAACTAGAGTATCTGTGAGGGGTTGCAGTGTTGTGGCACCAGCACCAGTGCCTAAGGCCCAATTTTTCAGCCCCTGTTCAACAAGGGCATGTAATTACAATTCTTGATCTAATATTTCACAGCAGGGCCCATTTCTGTGCCCACCAAGAGTATCTCTGAGGACTTACAGTGTTGTGGCACCAGCACCACCACCAAGGGCCCAATTTTTCTTCCCCTGTTCAACAGGGACATGTAATTACAACTCTTGATCTAATATTTCACAGCAGGGCCCGTTTCTGCGCCCACCAAGAGTATCTGTGAGGACTTACAGTGTTGTGGCACCAGCACCACCACTACCACCAAAGGCCCAATTTTTCTGCCTCTGTTCAACAGGGGCATGTAATTACAATTATTGATCTAATATTTCACAGCAGGGCCCATTTCTGCACCCACCAAGAATATCTGTGAGGACTTACAGTGTTGTGGCACCAGCACCACCACCACCACCAAAGGCCCAATTTTTCTCTCCCTGTTCAACAGGGGCATGTAATTACAGATCTTGATCTAATATTTCACAGCAGGGCCCTGTGAGGGCTTACAGTGTTGTGGCCACAACAACACCTAAGGCCCAAATTTCTGCTAAGTATATAGGGCAGGCCCCTACTTTCAAACATCCAACTTACAAACGACTCCTACTTGCAAACGGAAGGAGACAACAGGAAGTGAGATGAAATTTACCCCTAGGAAGGGAAATTCTCTCCTGTAAGAGGTAATATGGGAAAAACGTTTCTCCTTTCCACTGATGCTTTATCACCAATCCTTGTTTCACAAAAAAACCCAATTTTTCAAAAAACATTTGTCATTGTGACAAAAAGTGAAGTGAAATCTTCTGACAGCAAAACAAATGTCACAGGGGTGATAACTCTTCCCTAGGCTTTCCAAAAGGCTTAAAATAGATTTTTTGGCTGGAGCTAAACACGTTAAAAATGTACCTGTTCAAAATTACAAACAGATTCTACTTAACAACAAACCTACAGTCCCTGTCTTGTTTGCACCGCCTGTATACTGCTGTTAAGAGTATATAGGGCCTGGGGGCCACACACCTTTCCTTTTTTTAATTTGGGTGCGGGGTTCCTCTTAATATCCATACAAGACACAAAGGGCCTGGTAATGGACTTGGGGGTACCCATGCCGTTTGTCTCACTGATTTTCATCCATATTGCCAGGACCCGACATTACATTAAAGCCGCAAGCAGTTTTAAATGACTTTTTTTCCTTTAAAAATGACATTTTGTGCAGGGACTGTTCTAAGCATGGGAAACACGCGCCACTTTACAGGCATACTATAGACACCCCCCAGGTACAATATTTAAAGGAATATTTCACTTTTTTTTTTTAACTTTAAGCATCATTAAAATCACTGCTCCCGAAAAAATTGCCGTTTTTAAAACTTTTTTTTGCATTGATACATGTCCCCTGGGGCAGGACCCGGGTCCCCAAACTCTTTTTAGGACAATAGCATGCAAATTAGCCTTGAAAATGAGCACTTTTGATTTTGAACGTTCGAGTCCCACCCCCCGTCAATGGGGTTCTAACGTTCGTGCGAATTTTCGGTCCGTTCGCAGGTTCTGGTGCGAACCGAACTGGGGGTTGTTTGGCTCATCCCTACTGCCAACACATCCGGACACCCCAATAAGAACAGACTGTGTCCAGATGTGGGCATGACCAGTCATATTACTCATGTCTGATTCCAATTGTTTGAAGAAACTGTGCTATCTTAATATTTCATCGTTGTGTAGTTGGAATATTAACTCTTTAATCCTTTCATCTGCAAGAGAGGTTTCAAGGTCAGGTGATCTATTTATATTGAGATTTTTGTGACAAAAGGGTATAAGGTTCTCAGGGCTGGTACAAGGGGTGGGGGGCGGAAGGGGAGGATGCCCTGGGCGGTACTATTTACTTAAGGAAAGGGGGCGCTTCTAAAACTGTCTGGACACACCATCCGTTAATACCTACACCTACAACGATGTGCCGAGTCTGCTCCTGCACCCGGCACAAAACTAGAACCGACCAGCGCTTCACTTATTCACTCCCCTGTCAGTGGAGATACGCCCACTTACAGGCACTTGGTGTTCCCTGCCCAGCGCCACACACTGAGAGGCTGGCCGGAGGCAGGATGGGAGCAGTGACGTTGCTATGGGGGTGCGGGGGGGGGGCGGACCGCACCCGGATGACACCATAAAGAAAGCTAGCAGTTGTAGTGGGTGCTGTCAAGCCCCCCTCCCTCCACCCCATCAGTGAAGCTGTGATAGCGGCGGTGTGACAGGGGAGAGGCGAGCTGCGGGATGTCAGAATGTTTCCCCCACTCGCCCCCCCTTTCTCCTGTCAGCAGTGCGGGAGGAGAGATAGCGTCTCTCTCATTAGGTTCGCCGCCCAGCTTCCTGCCTGCTCTTTTCCCTCCCCATTGGCCACAACGCAGGGCCAATCACAGCAGACTAGTGGAGCATCATGGGACATGTAGTCCCAGAAGATCGGTGACCACCCATTGCTCTCCACAGGGAAGAGACTACAGCTCCCAGCATGCACTCTGCTGGGGGAAAAAAGAAAGAGAGAGAGCCCGAACCCAGAAACAAGTTGGGGGAATGAGTGATATACTTTAACTGCTCCAAAAGACAGAAAGAGAGGAGTGTACCGAGGGAAACCAAAGAGAGAGCCATGTTGCTAACCAGAGAGAGTCACGCTGCTAACCAGCGCCATCAGAGAGAGCCATACTGCTAACCAGCGCCACCAGAGAGAGCCAAGCTGCTAACCAACACCACCAGAGAGAGCCACACTGCTAATCAGAGCCACCAGAGAGAGCCACGCTGTTAACCAGAGACACCAGAGAGAGTCATGCTGCTAACCAGCGCCACCAGAGAGAGCCATACTGCTAACCCGTGCCATCAGATAGAGCCACTCTTCTAACCAAAGCCACCAGAGAGAGCCATGCTGCTAATCAGAGCCACCAGAGAGAGCCATGCTGCTAACCAGAGACACCAGAGAGAGCCACGCTGCTAACCAGAGCCACCAGAGAGAGCCACGCTGCTAACCAGCACCACTAGAGAGAGCCACGCTGCTAACCAGCACCACCAGTGAGAGCCATGCTGCTAACCAGAGCCACCAGAGAGCCACACTGCTAACCAGAACCACCAGAGAGAGCTACGCTGCTAACTAGCACCACCAGAGAGAGCCACGCTGCTAACCAGAGCCACCAGAGAGAGCCACGCTGCTAATCAGAGACACCAGAGAGAGTCACACTGCTAACCAGTGCCACCAAAGAGAGCCACGCTGCTAATCAGAGACACCAGAGTCACGCTGCTAACCAGCGCCATCAGAGAGAGCCACACTTCTAACCAGAGCCACCAGAGAGAGCCATGCTGATAATCAGAGCCACCAGAGAGAGCCACGCTGCTAAACAGAGACACCAAAGAGAGCCACACTGCTAACTAGAACCACCAGAGAGAGCCAAGCTGCTAACCAGCACCACCAGAGAGAACCACGCTGCTAACCAGAGCCACCAGAGAGCCATGCTGCTAACCAGAGACACCGGAGAGAGTCACGCTGATAACCAGCACCACCAGAGAGAGCCATACTGCTAACCAGTGCCATCAGAGAGAGCCACGCTTCTAACCAGAGCCACCAGAGAATCAGAGCAACCAGAGAGAGCCATGCTGCTAATCAGAGCCACCAGAGAGAGCCACGCTGCTAACCAGAGCCACCAGAGAGCCACGCTGCTAACCAGCACCACCAGAGAGAGCCATACTGCTAACCAGTGCCATCAGAGAGAGCCACGCTTCTAACCAGAGCCACCAGAGAATCAGAGCAACCAGAGAGAGCCATGCTGCTAATCAGAGCCACCAGAGAGAGCCACGCTGATAACCAGAGCCACCAGAGAGAGCCATGCTGCTAAACAGAGCCACCAGAGAGAGCCACGCTGCTAACCACAGCCACCAGAGAGAGCCACGCTGCTAATCAGAGCCACCAGAGAGAGCCACACTGCTAATCAGAGCCACCAGCGAGAGCCACGCTGCTAACCAGCACCACCAGAGAGAGCCATACTTCTAACCAGCACCACCAGAGAGAGCCATGCTGCTAACTAGAGCCACCAGAAAGCCATGCTGCTAACCAGAACCACCAGAGAGAGCCATGCTTCTAACCAGCACCACCAGAGAGAGCCATGCTGCTAACCAGAGCCACCAGAGAGAGCCACGCTGCTAACCACAGCCACCAGAGAGAGTCACGCTGCTAATCAGAGCCACCAGAGAGAGCCACACTGCTAATCAGAGCCACCAGCGAGAGCCATGCTGCTAACGAGCACCACCAGAGAGAGCCATACTGCTAGCCAGAGCCACCAGAGAGAGCCATGCTGCTAACCAGAGCCACCAGAGAGAGCCACGCTGCTAACCACAGCCACCAGAGAGAGCCACGCTGCTAATCAGAACCACCAGAGAGAGCCACACTGCTAATCAGAGCCACCAGCAAGAGCCACGCTGCTAACCAGCACCACCAGAGAGAGCCTTACTTCTAACCAGCACCACCAGAGAGAGCCATTCTGCTAACCAGAGCCACCAGAGAGAGCCATGCTGAGCCACTACCAGGGTACAGACGTGCCACACTACTGACCAGAGTCGCCCCGGGCAACACAGAGTGAGCAAACATCTAGCTGGAGGGATCACTGCGGCAGTTTTGCTGGGTCTGGTAAGAGGGCCTGTAGGTCATTATCCTTTACTGATTCTAGGGACTGAGCCATTAGGAACTACCTAACCTGCCATCCTCTAGCCCTAATACTGCCTCTGCAGGCTAGAGGATAGCAGGTTATGCAATTAGTGACTACCACAATGGGCTCCAATGCTGTGCTGCTGGCCCGAAAATATTGTGTGTGTGTGTGGGGGGGGGGGGGGCGTAGTTTGTCATCTTCGCCCTGGGCACCAAATGACCTTGTCCCGGCACTGAAGGTTCTTATTAGTGGGATGAAAAGGAGAGAGAATGATTTGTAAGGTTAAAAGAGGGGTGGACGTGAGGTTTGTAGATCTTTTATGTGTATGGGTTTGTCATTTGGTCTGATGAAGATTGTTTGATCAGCTAAGGAGGGGGTCTCTTTGTAATGAGTTTGAGTAGTGGGTCCAACATGCCCAAGTTTTACTGAATTTGGAAGGGTTGTCTTTCATTATATGTATCAGCTCTTCCATTTCAGCTGTTTGATTTACATAGCTTATCCAATCTGATATTGTTGGTGAGGTAGAGGAGTTCCATTTCAGCAGGATGCATCTTTTAGCTGTGTTTACCACATATAGGGCCAGGGATTTGGGTAGGGTAGTATTTTTGAGCATGTCCACCAAATATGTAGCAGGGTACCCTGATCGTTTCCGCATCTGCGGCACTGAGGTAAGGGTGATGTGGGGGAGAATTTGTTTAATTGGATGGGTGTAAGGTAGCAGCTTGCTAATAGTTTGCATCCTGATTCTTGAATTGTGACGTTCACTGAGCCTTTATAGATGTTGTGTAGCATATGGTCCCATTCCTCTTCCGTAAAAGAGAGATTTAAATTTTGTTCCCATTTTAGACATGGTCCGTTAGTTTTCACTAGTTAGTTAGTTTAGAATATAGTAGGGCATACATAAAGGACACTACATGTGATTGTGGGGAGGATCTACTACAGAAGGCTTCAAATGGTGTGTGCTTTTTATGCCAGTCTGGGGAAATGTGTGGGTATTGGAAGAAGTGTCTTAACTTAACATATGTCCAGAAGGGGGAGGTAGTGTTGAGCATTTTAGCTTGGAGTGTTTCGTAATGAATCAAGGAGCCTTTTTGAAAAAATTGTTCAGCTCTGATCTGTTCGTATGGCCATCCTTCCCATTGGAATTGTGTTTAAAAGGAGAGAGTGGACCTGGGTAGGATGTCAGTTTTAGGTTTTTGTTAATGAGGTGTAAGCATTGAAGGGTTGGGTCTACAGTTGATGGTCTTTGTGGAGTTTTGCTGTATGCCTTGTTGGTAGCTAAGCTGTAAGGGGGTTTGAGCTCCTGCATTTTCAATCTGGACCCAGTCTTTCCTTTTTGCATTTAAATTCCAGTCAGCAATTCTTGTAAGGTGGCAGGCTTTATAGTATTTGTATATGTCTGGTAATCCAATGCCACCTTTTAATTTAGGTAAAGTAAGGATCTTCTATCTGAGTCTGGGATGCTTGTGGCCCCAGACAAACAGTGTGCCCTCCTGTATGATGCAAACAAGGTTTTGGGGAATCGAATAGGAACTGCCTGCAATACGTATAGGATACGGGGCAAGATATTCATTTTTTATTATGGCTGTCCAGCTAAACCAAGAAAATGTGCCTTTGTGCCATTTCTCAAGATCTTGTTGTATCTTTTTTTAGTATGGGTATGTAGTTAAGACGATATAAGTCATCAAGACAGTTTGGTAGTTGTATACCTACTGTAAATATGTGATAGATTGTGTCTTCCATTAAAAGGGGAATTTAACTTTACATTTTGTCACTTCAGTCGGTGATAGTGTTATGTTAAGGGCGTGTGACTTGGAAAAATGTATTTTTAGATTTGATAGGAATTTGTATTGTTCGAATTCTTTCAGCAAATTGGGGATGGTAGTTTGGGGGGTTGGTTAAGAAGAGGAATATGTCATCCGCAAATGCTGCTATCTTATGTGTATGGTTTGTAACCTCAATCCCTGAGATATTTTAATTCAGTCTGATGCAATTTAATAAAGGTTTGAGGAAGAGTACATAAAGTAGGGGTGAGAGAGGACATTCCTGTTGGGTCCTGTTTGAAATGATGAAGACATTTGATAGGTGGCCATTGACTAGGACTCTGGAAGATGGTGAAGCATATAGTGCAAAGATAAAGATAAAGAGCATTTTCTGTCCTAAGCCATTTTTTTCCAAAACTGCTTTCAAATAGTCCCAAGCCACTCTATCAAATGCCTTCTCTGCATACAAAGACAGAAAGAATCCTTTCTGATTGGTTTTGGTCATCCAATAGTCTTGGTCTTTATCCAGGATGTCATGTATGAAGATAGACGGATGGCTAGGATTTTAGAGAAGATTTTAAGATCTACATTTAGTAGTTTTGGTCTGTAATTGTTTACTAGCATATGGTCTTTATCTTCTTTAGGGATAATGCATATATGTGCTTCCAATGTACCCTGCAGGCCATTTGGTTTGAAAGCCAGAGAGTTGAAAGCTCCTAAAAATGGGATAGAGAGGGTGTCCATAAAAGTTTTATAAAAGACTGCAGATAAGCCATCTGGTCCTGGGCTTTTTAATTGTTTCAAGGTAATGTTAAGTTCTTCTATGGAAATTGGGCAATCTAATATGTTTGAGTCTAGTGAGGACAGTGCTTTTGGTCTATATTTTGATAGGAAGTCCGTAATAGCCCTTTGAACGGGCTACTTCATCTTTTAAAGAGGTGGCTTCAGGGTGAAGATTACAATATGAGAGGCTACCATCTGTGGCTTTTATGTGGTGATCAGTGAATTTGGCACATTTGGCTTGTAGATCTCTTGCTAGTGGCTTTCCACTTTTTTTTTTCTTGTTGATAGTACATTTTTTTGTAAGTGCATATTTGCATTTAATACTTCTGTCAAGTTTTTCTAGTAGTTCTTTTCTAACTTGTGTTAGTTCCTGTAGTGTCTGTTCGGCCTGTGATTGTTTATGTGCTGTTTCTAATATTTTGTTTTGTGTTATAATTCTATCCATCTGGGCTTGATATTCTTTTATCCTGTGTGAAGCTGTTGCTATGAGTTCCCCTCTTATTACACATTTGTGTGCCTCCCATATCGAAATTTGAGATAGGGATGGGTCAATATTTTCTTTGAAGTATGTTTGTATTCATGATGTAAGTTTCTTGGTCAGGTCCTTATCAGTGAGCAGTGAAGCATTTAGGCGCCAGATTTTAGTATATGTTTCATGAGTGGGTATAGTCAGGGTGATAGTGATTGGGTTGTGATCCGGAAGAATTGCTGGCTCTCTGGTGGGATTGTTCAGTAAATGTAAGTCTATTTGTGATAAAAAAAAATAGTCAAGTCTGGAATATTTGTTATGTGGGGCAGAGAAGTGGGTGTAGTCACGGGTGTTTGGGTTTAAAAGTGTGACATGTTTCATGGACTTGGAGCTCTTGTATGGAGAGATTGAACCTTTTCAGGGCTCGGTATGGAATAGATGTGGTGCCAGTGGATGTATCTAGCATAGGTTGGACGGGGGGTATTTGGATTGGCTCCAATGATCAGAATCCCTATTTTAAAGGTGGAAAATTGTGATGATATTGAGTTAAGAAATGAGGTTTGTTTCGTGTTTGGGCAGTACATATTTGCTATTGTGATTGGTTTGTTGTATAGATTACCTTTAAAAAGAAGGTATCTTCCTTCAACTTCAGCAAGAGTGTCTGTAATTCTTATGGGCAAATGTTTTGCGATGAGTATTGATACTCCTTTAGTTATTGTTTGATGGCTGGTGGTGTGGAAGACTGTAGGAAAGAATTGATTGGTCAATTTAGGTATTAAATTAGTTCTAAAGTGCGTCTCTTGGACTAGTACAATGTATGCTTTTTTGGTTCTTCATTAGAGTCAATGGTTATGTATAGGTGAAAAATGGGGAGAAGTAGGGATGAGCTTCGTGTTCGAGTCGAACCCATGTTCGACTCGAACATCGGCTGTTCGACCGTCCGTCGAATTGCGAACGTTATGGGCCATTCGCGCCAAATTCGTGTGGCGCGTCACGGCCCATAATTCACTGCGGCATCGCAGTGCATTGCTGGCTGATGATTGGCCAAGCATGCACTATGACCCGCATGCTTGGCCAATCACAGCGCCGTCAGTAGAGAGAGCTGTAATTGGCCAAAGCCAGGGTGGCTTTGGCCAATTATGGCTCAGGGGATTTAGTACACGCCCCACACTATATAAGGCCGCCTGCACGGCGGCCCTGTGTAGTGTGTTCCGGTGTGCTGATAGAGAGAGAGACAGACAGTGTCATTTGATTTGAGTTAGCTAGATTAGGCTAGATCTGTTCCTGCTATTTACATTTAGTGCAGTGCGTCCTGCTCACAGTGTTCAGCTAGATCCGTTCCTGCTATTTACATTTAGTGCAGTGCGTCCTGCTCACAGTGTTCAGCTAGATCCGTTCCTGCTATTTACATTTAGTGCAGTCAGTGCGTCCTGCTCACAGTGTTCAGCTAGATCTGTTCCTGCTATTTACATTTAGTGCAGTCAGTGCGTCCTGCTCACAGTGTTCAGCTAGATCTGTTCCTGCTATTTACATTTAGTGCAGTCAGTGCGTCCTGCTCACAGTGTTCAGCTAGATCCGTTCCTGCTATTTACATTTAGTGCAGTGCGTCCTGCTCACAGTGTTCAGCTAGATCCGTTCCTGCTATTTACATTTAGTGCAGTCAGTGCGTCCTGCTCACAGTGTTCAGCTAGATCCGTTCCTGCTATTTACATTTAGTGCAGTGCGTCCTGCTCACAGTGTTCAGCTAGATCTGTTCCTGCTATTTACATTTAGTGCAGTGCGTCCTGCTCACAGTGTTCAGCTAGATCCGTTCCTGCTATTTACATTTAGTGCAGTCAGTGCGTCCTGCTCACAGTGTTCAGCTAGATCCGTTCCTGCTATTTACATTTAGTGCAGTCAGTGCGTCCTGCTCACAGTGTTCAGCTAGATCTGTTCCTGCTATTTACATTTAGTGCAGTCAGTGCGTCCTGCTCACAGTGTTCAGCTAGATCTGTTCCTGCTATTTACATTTAGTGCAGTGCGTCCTGCTCACAGTGTTCAGCTAGATCCGTTCCTGCTATTTACATTTAGTGCAGTCAGTGCGTCCTGCTCACAGTGTTCAGCTAGATCCGTTCCTGCTATTTACATTTAGTGCAGTGCGTCCTGCTCACAGTGTTCAGCTAGATCCGTTCCTGCTATTTACATTTAGTGCAGTGCGTCCTGCTCACAGTGTTCAGCTAGATCTGTTCCTGCTATTTACATTTAGTGCAGTGCGTCCTGCTCACAGTGTTCAGCTAGATCCGTTCCTGCTATTTACATTTAGTGCAGTCAGTGCGTCCTGCTCACAGTGTTCAGCTAGATCCGTTCCTGCTATTTACATTTAGTGCAGTGCGTCCTGCTCACAGTGTTCAGCTAGATCTGTTCCTGCTATTTACATTTAGTGCAGTGCGTCCTGCTCACAGTGTTCAGCTAGATCCGTTCCTGCTATTTACATTTAGTGCAGTCAGTGCGTCCTGCTCACAGTGTTCAGCTAGATCCGTTCCTGCTATTTACATTTAGTGCAGTCAGTGCGTCCTGCTCACAGTGTTCAGCTAGATCTGTTCCTGCTATTTACATTTAGTGCAGTCAGTGCGTCCTGCTCACAGTGTTCAGCTAGATCTGTTCCTGCTATTTACATTTAGTGCAGTGCGTCCTGCTCACAGTGTTCAGCTAGATCCGTTCCTGCTATTTACATTTAGTGCAGTGCGTCCTGCTCACAGTGTTCAGCTAGATCCGTTCCTGCTATTTACATTTAGTGCAGTGCGTCCTGCTCACAGTGTTCAGCTAGATCCGTTCCTGCTATTTACATTTAGTGCAGTGCGTCCTGCTCACAGTGTTCAGCTAGATCTGTTCCTGCTATTTACATTTAGTGCAGTCAGTGCATCCTGCTCACAGTGTTCAGCTAGATCTGTTCCTGCTATTTACATTTAGTGCAGTGCGTCCTGCTCACAGTGTTCAGCTAGATCCGTTCCTGCTATTTACATTTAGTGCAGTGCGTCCTGCTCACAGTGTTCAGCTAGATCCGTTCCTGCTATTTACATTTAGTGCAGTGCGTCCTGCTCACAGTGTTCAGCTAGATCCGTTCCTGCTATTTACATTTAGTGCAGTGCGTCCTGCTCACAGTGTTCAGCTAGATCTGTTCCTGCTATTTACATTTAGTGCAGTGCGTCCTGCTAACAGTGTTCAGCTAGATCTGTTCCTGCTATTTACATTTAGTGCAGTCAGTGCGTCCTGCTCACAGTGTTCAGCTAGATCCGTTCCTGCTATTTACATTTAGTGCAGTGCGTCCTGCTCACAGTGTTCAGCTAGATCTGTTCCTGCTATTTACATTTAGTGCAGTGCGTCCTGCTCACAGTGTTCAGCTAGATCCGTTCCTGCTATTTACATTTAGTGCAGTCAGTGCGTCCTGCTCACAGTGTTCAGCTAGATCCGTTCCTGCTATTTACATTTAGTGCAGTCAGTGCGTCCTGCTCACAGTGTTCAGCTAGATCCGTTCCTGCTATTTACATTTAGTGCAGTGCGTCCTGCTCACAGTGTTCAGCTAGATCCGTTCCTGTTATCTTCCTACTGACAGGCAGGCTTGTCTGGTTACAGTATATAAAGCTACCTGAAGAAAATTACAGGTGTTCTATCCCAGCTTAGTGCAGCTACAGGCCATTAGTATGTCTGGAAGGCCAAGAAGGAGAGGCAGACAGTCACAAGCCAATAAGAGAGGGCAAGCAGGCTCTGTGTCTAGTGCTGGTCGTGGAGACGGTGCATCCTCATCAGCCCGTGGCCATGGGACACGCTTGGCCTTTTTTTCGGCAGCTGGCCGTGTTGAGCCGCAACATGCAGAAAACTTGGTCGAGTGGATGACCAAGCCGTCCTCATCCTCCTCATCCTCTCTCACCCATGCCCAGGGTGCTTTGTCTGGCAAAGCAGCGGCCTCTTCCCTCAGCTCAATGTCATCAGTGACTCCTTCCCTAGCTCCACCATGTCCTCATGAGGATTCCCTCGAACTGTTTGACCACAGTGTTGGGTACATGCTCCAGGAGGATGCCCAGCGTTTGGAAGGCTCTGATGATGATACTGAGCTTGATGAAGGCAGTAACATGAGCACGGACAGAGGGGGTGCCCAAGAAGGACAGCAATCTGGCAGTCATGCTCCCCCTGCTGCAGCATACTGCCAGGTTTGCTCCAGTGATGAGGAGGGAGGGGATGATGAGGTCACTGACTCAACGTGGGTGCCTGATAGGAGAGAGGAGGAGAAGGAGGAGGAGGAGGCGGCACATCACCAACGAGGCAGGATGCCCTCCAGGGGCCAGCCTAAGGGCAGCACATTGACTGCATCACACCCCAAAGCTCCACATGTGCAGGGCGCTGCAGTCTCTGCGCGTTATTCAAAAAGTTCTTTGGTGTGGGCCTTTTTTGAGACGAGTGCATCAGATCGCACCGCTGCTATTTGCAACATATGTCTCAAGCGTATCTCGCGTGGCCAAAACATCTCCCGCTTGGGTACCACATGCTTGACCAGACATATGTTGACCTGCCATGCAGTTCGTTGGCAAGCATATCTAAAAGACCCACACCAAAGAACAAAGAGGATCTCTCCTTGCTCCTCATCAGCTGAGATTTCCAACCCCACTAGACCTTCAGTCCTCTCTGAGACCTGCAGTGAGAGGAATGAAGGTGTAGAATTAGGTGTGTCACAGCCAAGTACTTGTGGGCAATCTGCTTTTGGTACACCGACGCCAGATTGTACCAGGCAAATTTCCCTGCCCCAGCTGCTGCACCGCCGAAAGAAGTTTGCTCCCAGCCATCCACATGCCCAGCGGTTGAATGCTAGCTTGGCAAAATTGCTAGCACTTCAACTGCTGCCTTTTCAGTTGGTAGACTCTGCCCCCTTCCGTGAGTTTGTGGAATGTGCGGTTCCTCAGTGGCAGGTACCCAAACGCCACTTTTTCTCACGGAAGGTGATTCCAGCTCTCTACCGGCATGTGGAAGGCAATGTCCATGCCTCGCTGGACAGGGCGGTCAGCGGTAAGGTGCATATTACCGCTGACTCATGGTCCAGCAGGCATGGACAGGGACGTTACTTAAGTTTCACGGCGCATTGGGTGACTCTGCTGGCAGCTGGGAAGGATGCAGGACAAGGTGCAGTAGTGTTGGAGGTTGTTCCGCCACCACGCCTCCAAAATGCTGATTGTGACACACCTCTCTCCTCCACCCCCTCCTCTTCTTCTTCCTCCATGGCCTCTTCCTCGGAACCAGCGGTGCTCCGTAGGCGTTCAAGGGGCTACGCAAGTACGCAGGCCAAAAGATGCCATGCGGTGCTTGAGCTGGTGTGCTTGGGGGACAGGAGCCACACTGGGGCAGAGGTTCTGTCAGCTCTGCAGGGGCAGGTTCAGAGGTGGTTGACGCCACGCCAACTTAAGGCAGGAATGGTGGTTTGCGACAATGGCACCAACCTCCTCTCTGCCCTCCGACAGGGACAACTGACCCATGTGCCCTGTTTGGCTCACGTCCTTAACTTGGTGGTGCAGCGGTTCTTGGGCAGGTACCCGGGCTTACAGGATGTCCTGAGGCAGGCCAGGAAAGTCTGTGTGCATTTCCGCCGGTCATATAATGCCAGTGCTCGGCTGACGGACCTCCAGAAGGAGTTTAACCTGCCCAAGAACCGCCTAATCTGTGACATGCCCACCAGGTGGAACTCGACATTGGCCATGCTGCAGCGGCTGCACACGCAGCAGAGGGCCATCAATGAGTACCTGTGCGACTATGGCACCAGGACAGGGTCAGGGGACCTTGGTTTTTTTTCCCCACGCCAGTGGGCCATGATCAGGGATGCATGCACTGTCCTGTCACCATTCGAGGAGGCCACAAGGATGGTGAGCACTGACAGTGCATGCATCAGTGACCCCTTGTCCACCTGTTGGAGCACACGCTGCGTGGAATAATGGACAGGGCACTTGAGGCAGAACAGAGGCAGGAAGAGGAGGACTTCCTTAGCTCTCAAGGCCCCCTTTATCCAGACAGTGTTCCTGCGTGCCCGCCGATCACACAGGAAGAGGACGAGGAGGAGGAGGAGGAGGAGGAGGAAGATTGTGTCAGTATGGAGGTGGAGCCTGGCACTCAGCATCAGCAGTCTTTAAGGGATCAGTCCCAAGGAACACATGGACTTGTACGTGGCTGGGAGGAGGTGGCTGCGGACGTTGTTGTCCTTAGTGACCCAGAGGACTCCGGACCGAATGCCTCAACAAACCTACGCTGCATGGCCTCCCTGATCCTGCAAAGCCTGCGTAAGGATCCTCGTATTCGTGGTATCAAGGAGAAGGACCAATACTGGCTGGCAACCCTCCTTGATCCACGTTACAAGGGTAAGGTTGCGGACCTTATCTTGCCATCGCAGAGGGAGCAGAGGATGAAACATCTTCGGGAGGCCTTGCAGAAAGGTCTGTGCAACGCGTTCCCAGAGACTGGGAGGTTACAAACTCCTGTTTCTGGACAACGTGTTGCTGAGGCTTCGGTCAGTCAAAGAAGGAGCGGTGGAGAAGGTGGCCGTCTGACCGATGCGTTCAGACAATTTTTTGGTCCGCAGCCCCAAGGTATGATCGGTTCCAGCAACCATCGCCAGCGTCTGTTTTACATGGTGCAGGAATACCTAGGGGCAAGATCAGACTTGGACACCTTTCCCACCGAAAATCCTCTGGGTTACTGGGTCTTGAGGATGGATCACTGGCCAGAGCTTGCACAGTATGCAATTGAGCTACTGGCCTGTCCTGCATCCAGCGTTCTTTCGGAACGCACATTCAGTGCTGCTGGAGGCGTGGTAACCGATCACAGGGTGCGTCTGTCCACTGACTCGGTCGATCGGCTGACCTTCATAAAAATGAATCAGTCTTGGATCACCACCAGCTACCAAGCACCTGATGCTGATGTAACTGAATAATTTTTTTCAGATCCCTTCAAAGACTGCCTATTCTGATGCTGAGTGACTATCCCTGAGTAATTATCCTCTTTCTCCTCAATCATCACGCTGATAGCTTGTAAGAACATTTTTGGTTCTGGGCGCCACCACCAGTGCCTAAGGCACAATTTTTCAGCCCCTGTATAACAGGGGTGTGTAATTACAATTTTTGATGTAATACTTTGCAGCAGGGCTCATCCCTGCATTCCAACTAGAGTGTCTGTGAGGGGTTGCAGTGTTGTGGCACCAGCACCAGTGCCTAAGGCCCAATTTTTCTGCCCCTGTCTAACAGGGGCGTGTAATTACAATTTTTGATGCAATACTTTGCAGCAGGGCTCGTTCCTGCGTTCCAACTAGAGTGTCTGTGAGGGGTTGCAGTGTTGTGGCACCAGCACCAGTGCCTAAGGCCCAATTTTTCTGCCCCTGTCTAACAGGGGCGTGTAATTACAATTTTTGATGCAATACTTTGCAGCAGGGCTCGTTCCTGCGTTCCAACTAGAGTGTCTGTGAGGGGTTGCAGTGTTGTGGCACCAGCACCAGTGCCTAAGTCCCAATTTTTCTGCCCCTGTCTAACAGGGGCGTGTAATTACAATTTTTGATGCAATACTTTGCAGCAGGGCTCGTTCCTGCGTTCCAACTAGAGTGTCTGTGAGGGGTTGCAGTGTTGTGGCACCAGCACCAGTGCCTAATGCCTAATTTTTCAGCTCCTGTTCAACAGGGGCATGTAATTACAATTCTTGATCTAATATTTCACAGCAGGGCCCTGTGAGGGCTTACAGTGTTTTGGCCACAGCAACACCTAAGGCCCAAATTTCTGCTGAGTATATAGGGCAGGACCCTACTTTCAAACATCTAACTTACAAACGACTCCTACTTGCAAACGGAAGGAGACAACAGGAAGTGAGATGAAATCTACCCCTAGGAAGGGAAATTCTCTCATGTAAGAGTTAATATGGGAAAACAATTTCTCCTTTCCACTGATGCTTTCCAATCCTTGTTCCACAAAAAAACCCAAATTTTCAAAAAACATTTTTCATTGGGACAAAAAAGTGAGGTGAAATCTTCTGAAGAGGAGGAAAGACGCAAAACAAATGTCACAGGGGTGATAACCCTTCCCTATGTTTTCCAAAAAGCTTAGAAAAGATTTTTTGGCTGGAGCTAAACACGTTAAAAATGTTCAAAATTACAAACAGATTCTACTTAACAACAAACCTACAGTCCCTGTCTTGTTTGCACCGCCTGTATACTGCTGTTCAGAGTATATAGGGACCTTTCCTTATTTTAATTTGGGTGCGGGGTTCCCCTTAATATCCATACAAGACCCAAAGGGCCTGGTAATGGACTGGGGGGTACCCATGCCGTTTGTCTCACTGATTTTCATCCATATTGCCAGGACCCGACATGACATTAAACCCGCAAGCAGTTTTAAATGAGATTTTTTCCTTTAAAAATGACATTTGGTGCAGGGACTGTTCTAAACATGGGAAACACGCGTCACTTTACAGGCATACTATAGACCAGGTACGATATTTAAAGGAATATTTCACTTTTTTTTTTTTACTTTAAGCATCATTAAAATCACTGCTCCCGAAAAAACGGCCGTTTTTAAAAGTTTTTTTTGCATTGATACATGTCCCCTGGGGTAGGACCCGGGTCCCCACACCCTTTTTAGGACAATACCATGCAAATTAGCCTTTAAAATGAGCACTTTTGATTTCGAACGTTCGAGTCCCATAGACGTCAATGGGGTTCTAACGTTCGTGCGAACTTGCGGTCCGTTCGCGGGTTCTGGTGCGAACCGAACCGGGGGGTGTTCGGCTCATCCCTAGGGAGAAGGTAGGGTAAGGAAGATCCTGCTAACTTGCCTTGCCTAGTATTGGGAGTGGGATGAGATTTTTACTGGGGGGAGTCAGCAGAAAGGAGAAAGTTCACAATGTATTGTTTATGTCTTTTAGGAGGCTATCTGCTGTAGTGTGGTGTAACCTAGTTTGGACTTGCAATGAAAGCCTAGGCCTGGTAGAGGATGTAAGAGAGCTTATTTATGTAGAGAAATTTCTTATCTTTTAGTTATCCATGTAATAATATTATCTGTGATTTGTGTATTTGAGTAAGTCTCTGGAGAGTTTCTGGATTATGGGTTGTGGATTATAAAACTCATTTTATTTTAGAAAGTAAGATTTTTAACTTTGTTTCTACTTTAAAACTTATATTATTTTTGAAGACCAGGTTTGTATCAAGTCTCATATTATAACATAATAAACCATAATATTTGTTTATCAGCTGTTAGTTGTATTAACCTTTTCATATGAGAAGACATATGGCGGCACGAGAACAAGTGAAGCAAGAATTTTCCAATTAGTCATTAGATGTATGTAGCAATAACTCACTGTGGAGCTGCTGATTTAAAGCAGGCTGTTACCGTCACCTTTTTACCTGTAATTTCACCAATACCGTGTCTAGGGTCCCCGTTGAGCTTATCATCAAACAATGTAGGCACCAGTCACTTGAGTACTTTTCCAATGCTTTAATGGGAGATAACTGGAAGAAGTAGCAGGAAAGAGGTAGAAGAAGAGTTGCAGAGAAGTTCAAATACCTTTTTTTTGGTGTAGCACTAAGGAATTGAAATCTTGTGGATGAATGTATCCTCAGTTCAGGATTAAATGTTTGCCCGCCTGGATAGGTCTCTTTCACTAACCTAGCAGCCGGAACGCAGCACAAACAAAAAGTACAGAAAAAAAGCACAGTACCAGAACCTTTAAGCCGACCCGGCAGTACTTATGCGATAGAGTAGTTTAAGATGTGTCCTCCAATCGAGTCACCAGGCCCTTCTTTTTTTTTTGTTTTCAAAATGTTTTTATTTTAGAACAAAAGTAAAACAAATATAAATCAAAGATAGACAGAGCCATAAATGCGGGGATCAAAAATTATATGCCAAGACTAGATACATACATTTACTGCTGAGCAAATAAATCTATTATAATAGTCGATATAGACTGAAAGTCTAGGCTAAGTCAAATGGATAAAATATGGCTAGAAATTAAATCAAGAAGAAAATAAAGCATTTAAATAAGGAAAAAAAAAAAAAAAACATACAAAGGTAAAATAAAAGGAGAAAAGAAATATAAAAACCGTCAAGTTTGGAGCCTAAATAGAAACCAAGGATTCCAGATAGCATCATACTGAGGGATAGTGTCATGCAGGGTGTGATAAATCTTGTCAGCCAACATCATACGATCTATTCTAGCAATAACTTGTGCATAAGGAACAGAAGGTGATTTCCAATGCAGAGCAATCACCCATTGCATGGCTACACAGATAGAATGGATAAGTTTTACCGGTTTAGAGGAATCTGGAGGAGATTGAAACAACAGGCAATGTTGGAAGGAAATGTTAAGGGGTTTACCCGCCAGCTTGTCTATCACTTTCAGGATCTCCGTCCATGTGGGACGTAATTTCTCGCATTCCCAAAAGGTATGGAGAAAAGAGCCTTGTTGTGCACAGCCCCTGAAACAGAGATGGGAAGATTGTGGGAAGATCTTGTGAATCCGCACTGGGGTGTAGTACCAGCGTGTCAATAGTTTGATGGCAGTTTCACGAACCATAATTGATTTGGTACACTTGCGTAAATTTTGCCAGTCTATATCAATGTCCTCCAGATCCATCTCCGATTCCCATTGCGATCTATATTTTAGGGTTGGTGCCTCAGTGTTAGCCTCCAGATTGATGTAGATTACAGAAATAAGGCCTTTTTGGCGAGGAGAATCATGGCAAATGTCCTCAAACAAAGTCGTGGAGGACAAAGAAGGGCCAGAGTAATGCTTTTGAAAGAAGTGACGTATTTGTAGGAAATGATAAAATTCGCTGTTTGGAATGTGGTAATTGGTTTGCAGCTGAGAAAATGAAATACATTTTGAGTTTAGGAAAAATTTATTTAATGTAGTCAATTTTAAATCAATCCAGAGTTGGAAAGAAGAGGGTCTATCATAGGCTAAGGGGAATCTAGAATCTCTTAGAAATGAGGCACCTAGAGGTACAGCAGAAACTAGATTGTATGTATTTTTATATGTGTCCCAGAGTTGAAGGCCTGCCTGGGTGATCAAATTTTTAGAACCCACTTCTGATCTAGCTGGATTATTGGACCACATAAGGCCTGGGAGAAACAAAGGGGTGATGGATTCGCTTTCAAATTGCACCCAAGGGACTCTGGAGTTATGTATGTTCCATTGCGCTTGCTGAGTGTATCTACTGGCTAAGTAGTAATACCATACTTGAGGAACCCCTAAGCCTCCCCTTTTAGAGGAATGGTACAAGATCTCCCTGGAAAAGCATGGAGGCTTGTCCTTCCAAATAAATCTATTAAACATCACCTGAATAGAGTGTAGGTAGGTTTTAGAAATTTTAAGTGGTAGGGATCTAAAAAGGTAGAGGAGTTTGGGGAGAATTGTCATCTTAAGTGCCGTGATTCTACCAAGAAATGAAATGTGCAGGTGTGACCACTGTTTAAGGATACCTTTAAGTTTAGACACCATGGGTGGGAGGTTAGCTTCAAAGAGTCTGCAAAAATCTTTAGTCAGGTTGATTCCTAGGTAGGGGAGGTGGGAGTCTGCCCAGGTAAAAGCATAGACTGATTTAAGATGGAGTAATTCTACAGGTGTGTAGCCTATCGGGAGTGCGCTTGATTTTGACATGTTTATGGAAAGGCCTGAAATCTCTGCAAACTTTGATAAAGTCAGAAATAAGTTCGGCAGGGATACAAGAGGATTGGTGAGGAACATCAAAACGTCATCTGCATACATCCCAAATTTGCAGGTCGAGTGGCCCTTCAGATAACCAGAGATATTGGGGTTTTGGAGTATGGCAATGGCCAGGGGCTCGAGGGCTAACGCAAAAATTAAAGGTGACAACGGGCATCCTTGTCTTGTACCTTTGCCTAGGCTAAAAAACTTAGAGTTACATCCAGGGAGTCTAATTCTAGTTTTCGGGTTCCGATAGAGGGCCAAGAAGGCTTGTAGGAATGCTCCCTGGAAGCCCATTCCTTGTAGGAGTGTAGTGATGTATGTCCAGGAGACACTATCAAATGCCTTCTGTATGTCAAGGCTGAGGATGAGGAGTTTTCGTGAAAACAGGTTGGCCTCTTGTATTATATTTGTGGCAAGGCGAATGTTATCAGTGATGAGTCTATGGGGAATAAAGCCGGACTGAGGGGAGATAAGAGAGGGGATAACTACTGCTAATCTGTCGGCCATGATCCTGCTAAAGATTTTTAAGTCATTATTAATGACCGAGATAGGTCTATAGTTTTGGGGCAGGGTATGGTTCTTTTGAGGTTTCGGAATCAGGGACATGTTGGCTAAGAACATCTCTTCGGGGAAACTACCGCCTTGTAATACCCAATTGAATAGATGGACCAATCTAGAAGTGAGGAGGGGGGAGAATTTCTTATAATATAGAGAGGAGAATCCATCAGGTCCGGGGGCTGAGCCCGATTTTAAAGATTTAATTACATTCAAAACCTCTGTTGGTGTGATAGGGGCGTTCAGTTCAGATTGTCTAATTGTGTGGGGGTGAGATTTGGTAGAGGGATATTCTGAAACCATGTAACGTCGGATGGAGAGGGTTTTAGTTGGGAGGGAGCTAGCAGAGAGGAGTAGAATTGTTCAAAGATGTGAAGGACCTCTTGGGTATGGGAAGTGATGTGTCCAGAGGGGGTCATTAATCAATAGACATGGGGCGGGCGGGAGGAGCGATTAAGTTTTCTGGCGAAAAGGGTGGAAGCAGAACTCTCATGAAGGAGATATTTGGCTTTAGACCAACGTAGAGTTTTTTCCACTCTCTTCGACAAGATGCCTTCTAATTCCAAACGTTTTTGATCAATTAGTTGTCTGGTGGATTCTAAGTGTAGGAGATTAGTGTTCTTGTAAAGACTATCTAGGTCCTTATTGAGGATTAAAATGTTTTGTTTATCTATTTTATTCTGAGCAGCAGCTAGACTAATCAATTTACCCCTCAGAACTGCCTTATGCGCCGACCAAACAGTGGAAGGAGGGGTTTCTGGGATGGCATTAAGATTAAAATATTCTTCAATAGCTTGTGCTATCTCACCCTCCACGACTGCATCCGATAAGAGAGCTTCATTTAGCCTCCATGAGTAAGAAGTGGGTGCAAGCCTAATGTATGTAGTGGTGAAGGCAGTGGCATGATGGTCCGACCAGGAGCAGGGGTGGATGCTAGCATCTGTGGTATTAGCAAGGATAATGGGGGTAGTGTAGATGTAGTCTAATCTCGCATAACTTTTATGGGGATGGGAGTAGAAAGTGTATTCCTTAGCACCAATGTTATGTGCTCTCCAGGTGTCTACCAGCTGATGGTCCAGTCCACCGGAGAGCGAGCGGGGAAAAGATTTGGCTGAGGGGGACACCGAGGATCTGTCAAGGGTAGGGTTAGCAACCATATTGAAGTCCCCTCCTATTATCATGTGTGGCGATTGAAATTGGGAAAGGCAGTCAAAGAAGGAATGAAAAAAAGATGCAGGGGAGTCATTAGGGGCATAAATACTGGCAATAGTAATTTCTCTGGAATGAATCAGACCTTTGATGATAACATATCTACTATCTTTGTCTTTAAAAATTTGTTTGACTTCCATTGGGAAAGAGCTGTGCAAGAGTATGGCGGCACCTCTGCTTTTCGTCTGGTGCAGTGAGCAAAAAGTCTGAGGATAGTGTCTGTGGAGAAATTTGGGATGTGAGGAGTGTGCAAAATGTGTCTCCTGCAAGAGGAGAATTTGCGCTCCGTCACCAGGCCCTTCTTAAG
Organism: Lithobates septentrionalis; assembly: GCA_037952835.1. Taxonomy (NCBI): domain Eukaryota; kingdom Metazoa; phylum Chordata; class Amphibia; order Anura; family Ranidae; genus Lithobates; species Lithobates septentrionalis. The sequence goes on along the minus strand of JBBDGP010000264.1, from coordinate 7,006,453 downwards.
ACCAGCCTTGCATGGTCCCTTCCAAGATGGGTCCTCCCCTGGATCTTCCCGATTGTCCGGCTTCTTCCCGCAGGACAGACAGCACAGGACCATCCCAGCGATAGCAGGCCCCAGACAGACTTCTGGGTCTACCCGCATGGCTGCAGCAACGCAAACCTCCAGCCCAGAGGGCCGCGAGGTAGAATTCACTAACACATACCTCTAGGCCAGGAGGGCCACGAGGTAAAAAGACTCGCTAACACATGGCGTCTGTCCCATAAATACCCTCATCCAGAATGCAACCCGGAGGACCACCTCTGCCGAGTTATCTCCGGGACAGAAGAGCACTCATACACTTCAGCTTGTTGCTTTCCAACACCGACTCATGGTGACAACGACACCCACAGGCACAATGTGGAACTGCACGCAACACAGCCAAACTGGAACAGAGGCTAAATCTGACTATAAATTGGATCTGAACTATGTACCGAACAGATGATCCACTAAATTTACCTATAAGCGGTAGAATGAAAAATCTACCAGCGCTACATACTCCCCCCACTACAATAGACGTTGTCCTCTACGTCTGCCAAAATATAACCCTCAAGCCCGAGAGTAGGTATTTGAACTTAAAACTTGGATGAGAAAGAAGAAAAGACAGTATAGAAATGTACAGTTTAAACATTTATACAACAACATATTCACATCAGTAAAAGAAATCACATTAATCATGTCACAAAACCCCACTATCTACCTAGCTGAAAAGCCTAACAGCTTGATAGGAGATCTAGTTGTTCCTGAAAGAAACAAAGTTAGACAGACATGAAATATGTACAGTACCATCACTAAACAATTTAGGAGCAAAGCCTCATTCCACAAAAGAATGACACTCTCTTCCCACATATTTTCCTTCTAATGAAAACGAACTAAAGTAACTTGAAAAGTCCATCCCTATCTCTAGGTAAATTATAACCTTTCGATAAAGAAATCCAGCTAGCAAAAAGTCTTTGGATTTAGAAGCGTTGAGATGAACAAAATCTCTTGACCACGGAGATCTCTAAACACTGACACTATCTGGCTATATACCCCAAAGTTCTTTTTCTTTTAGAAAAATAGAAGACAACAGTTCCTTTGCATAATCACCAATAAAACCGGGGATCTGGTAATGTCAGTTTCTTCCCTAGTTTATCCACGGTGGTAATAAAGTAAACAATGTCATCTTTTCCGGGTCTGCAAATGACCACCTTGTCAGCATAGATGTGCCGACCATAGTTCCAATGCAGCAAACATACATTGAAACGTTCATCCATAGTAACAGAATACCCAGCTCTCCGGAAAGGTTTTGGCACAGACAAATAGTCCCAAACAGCTTCACGGTACCATTGTTCCCGGTTGGTCTCAATTTCCTGCATAATTTCCTGAGTAACGTAGGGAAATTCCAGACCATATTCTGTGGCAACACGTTTGGTGAGCACTCTCTGTAAATGGGCAAGTCTAGGCAAAATTCTATTTTTCCCCAAACCAGGAGGCACACAAGAATTTGGTGATTTGTGCACCATAGATCCGATGGGTGTCGGCTCAAACTCAAGCAAACTATCAACTTTAGACAATGTCTCTTTGGTAGTACTGTGCGGCTCCACACAATGTGATGTTTTCCCAGAATCCATGGCTATCTATTCTTAGAAAGTGAGGGCAGAAGCAACATCTTCACCCTGGGCCCACAATAGTTCCTGTCAGAGGCGTAACTAGAACCTTCAGGGCCCCGGTGCAAGAAACAATGATGGGCCCCCCCTTCCATCCGAGCTCCAAGCCTCCAATTTTGGGAGGGTATCCATGGACATCCTCCCAAAACCGTGCTTCCCGCATGCCCCCTGGGACGTGCAACCAGCGCAATCACAGTGGCCCTTTACCATGTGATGTCAGCTGATCACATGTAAACAGACTTGCCGGTTATCCGCAGCCCTTTCCTCCCGTGCTATGTCTGTGTGAGGAAAGGACTGCCATTAACTGTCATGAATGTCAGTAAATTGTTTACACTGATAATCAGTGCCCCAATCATCAGTGCCATGTATCAGTGCCCATCAATGCCGCCTATCAGTGCCCATCAATGCTGCCTACAAGTGTTACCTATCAGTGCTCATTAATGCTGCCTATTAGTGCCCATCAAATCTGCCTATCAGCACCACCTATCAGTGCTCATTATTGCAGCGTCCATCCATGCCACCTATCGGTACTCTTCAATACTGCCCATCAGTGCCCATCAATACTGCCTTAGTTCTGCCTATCAGTGTTCCTCAGTGCCCATCCGTGCAGCCTATGAGTTCTGCCTATCAGTGCTCATCAATGCCCATCAATGCCTCCTATCAGTGCAGCCTATCAGTGCCCCCTTTCAGTGCTCATCAGTGCCTCCTATCAGTGCCCCTATCAGTGCCTTCTTAGTGCCCCCTATCAGTGCCTCCCTTCAGTGCTCATCAGTAAATCCCATTGGTGCCTCCCATCGGTGCCCCCTATCAATGCTCATCAGTAAATCCTATCAGTGTCTCCCATCGGTGCACCCTATTAGTGCCTCCTAGTGCCTTCTCAGTGCCCCCCATCAGTGCCTCCTATCATTGCCCACCAGTGCCTCCCATCAGTGCCCCCTATCAGTGCCTCCCTTCAGTGGCCATCAGTAAATCCTATCAGTGCCTCCCATCGGTGTCCCATATCAGTGCCTCCCATCGGTGTCCCCTATCAGTGCCTCCCATCGCTGTCCCCTGTCAGTGCCCCCCCTTCAATGCTCATCAGTAAATCTTATCAGTACCCCCTATCAGTGCCCATCAGAGTCTTCTATCAGAGTTCTCTGTCTTCTCAGGACAGCATGGCTGAGCGGAGAGCGTGTCTCTCCAGTGGCATCACTAGGGTTGGTTTCACCCAGTGAGGAAAAAATTGGTGTCACCCCCCTCCACCAACTATACCCCCCCTCAGTACAGACCCCCCTCCACTAACTGCAGACCCCCCTCTCAGTATAGACCCCCCACTAAGTACAGACCCCCTCTCGCAGTATAGATCCTCCTCACTAAGTACAGACCCCATCCATCAGTATAGCCCCCCTCATTGCAGACCCCCATCTATCAGTATAGCCCCCTCTATCAGCATAGACTCCCATCTATCAGTGTAGACCCCCTTAGTGCAGACCCCCATCTATCTGCATAGACCCCCTCAGTTCAGACCCTCATCTATCAGTATAGACCCCCTCTATCACTATAGACCCCAGTGTAGACCCCCCCTCCATCAGTGCAGACCTCCCCTCCATCATTGCAGACCCCCCTCCATCAGTGCAGACCTCCCCTCCCTCATTGCAGACCCCCCCTCCATCAGTTCACACCCCCCTCAGTACAGACCCCTTTCCATCAGTGCAGACCTCCCCTCCCTCATTGCAGACCCCCCCTCCATCAGTTCACCCCCCCCTCAGTACAGACCCCCCCTGCATCAGTGCAGGCCCCCACAATGCAGACCACCCCCCTCATTGCAGACCATCCCCCTCCATCAGCACACACACACCCTCAGTGTAGACCCCCCATCAATGCAGACCCCACTCAGTGCAGACCCCCCTCCCTCCATCAATGCAGACCCCCCTCAGTGCAGACCCCCACCTCAGCAATGCAGACCCCCCTCAGTGCAGACCCCCACCCCATCAATGCAGACCCCCCTCAGTGCAGACCCCCACCTCATCAATGCAGACCCCCTCAGTGCAGACCCCCACCTCATCAATGCAAAACCCCCCTCAGTGCAGACCCCACTCAGTGCAGACCCCCACCCCATCAATGCAGACCCACCTCAGTGCAGACCCCCACCCCATAGTGTTCCCCTCAGCACATGTCTATTTGAATACAAACTTTACAGACCTCAGAACAGCGTTCTCCCTCGGACTCCTCCTCCTCCCCCTCCGTAACCAGAGAGGAGGGGGAGGCGGCTTCGGTCCACTCCGCTGTACGCCTGTGTGTCTCTCATCTAACAGCAGCAGAGACACCGGCATTGTTTGTTTTATTTCCCTCTTCATGTGTCCTCTCTCTCGCACGGCATGACAGAGGACACACAGCTGATCTCCCCCCTCCCCTCTCTGTGCTCCGCGGGAAATGTGAGCTCCTTAGCTTCACACTTGACTGCCCGCGGAGCACAGAGAGGGGAGGGGGGAGATCAGCTGTGTGTCCTCTGTCATGCCGTGCGAGAGAGAGGACACACGAAGAGGGAAATAAAACAAACGATGCCGGTGTCTCTGCTGCTGTTAGATGAGAGACACGCTCAGCCTCAGAGCGCTGTGAAGAGCAACCCCACTGGCCCCCCCCACAGTGGCGGAATGCCGGGCCCCGTCGCAAGTGCGACTGTTGCGACCCCGGTAATTCCGCCACTGGTTCCTGTGACATTGTCTCAAACAAATCATCATCACCAGAGAGATTTGACATAGAATCTATCTCTGAGTCTCTCAACTCTTCTGCTGGCAAATATTTACAAAGAGTCCCAGATATGTTCCCATTTGATCTCTCACCCGTTCCTGACGTGGACTTCTCCGGATCCATGTATTCCTCTGGCTCTGGTTCGGGTAGTCTCTGGGGTAGGCTATGGCCGCGGGAAGCCTTCACATATCCCACCTTCCTTTGGACAGGCGCAGCGGGGATAGGTGTAGTAGAAGTAGAAATAAAGGTGATGTCCGCTGATGAAGCGGTAACAGCGACATCTCCCTCGGGAACACTCACGGTAGCAGATGAAATCACGGCCTGTTGCTCTCCAGCAGCAATGGCAGTAGTTTCCACTGTGGCGATTCCTGTAGCCCAGTCCACACGATAAGCACGGAGCGACATTGTAGGTTGCTCCACTGTGAACAAATATTCTCCACACTGCAAACATCGGACAAATGGATGTAGATGTATGGCCAGTCCTTTGCACTTGTGAAAAAGCATGCCCAGCACTTCGATATCTTCAACTGTGTATAGTACGAACTGCCCCTGCGGCTTCAAACGAATGCCAGTATCTGTCAGCAGGGTTACGGTTAACATAGCACCCGCAGCGGTACTCGTAGGGAACATCTTGGACCCCATAGTTGACCGCACCAATGGTAAAGAAGTCATGGCCGCACTCTAATCTTCTCAATACGATCAAGAGGCCACCCTTCTCCTTTGGCGCCAAACACACATATCCGCGTCCCACGCGGCAACAAGTAGATGTGGCTTCTCCCACTTGTTCCCCTGATCACGTAGCTCCCGGGCTTTTACTTCTCACCTGCAGCCTATGCAGTCAGAAATAAAGTCCTGCAATTTAACCCCTTCTTTTCCTGGAAAAAGTGTCAAAGTCCAGAAACCTCTTCTAGTATAAACTCTCGGTGAAATACTTCTCAGGGCTGCTTAGGGTAACGGCAAACAATCCCAGATGACCCCCCCACATGTAGCAATAACTCACGGTGAAGCTGCTGATTTAAAGCGGGCTGTTACCGTCACCTTTTTACCTCGTAATTTCACCAATACCGGGTCTAGGGTCCCCGTTGAGCTTATCATCAAACAATGTAGGCACCAGTCACTTGAGTACTTTTCCAATGCTTTAATGGGAGATAACTGGAAGAAGTAGCAGGAAAGAGGTAGAAGAAGAGTTGCAGGTAAGTTCAAATACCTTTTCTTGGTGTAGCACTAAGGAATTGAAATCTCGGGGATGAATGAATCCTCAGTTCAGGATTAAATGTTTGCCCGTCCAGATAGGTCTCTCTCACTAACCTAGCAGCCGGAACGCAGCACGAACAAAAAGTCTCTGCCACAGACTTGGGTGAAACAAAACTGTACGATCCTCTGCCACAGGATGTAGTAGTTTTCGATGAACAGCAAACACAGTACCAGAACCTTTAAGCCGACTCGGCAGTACTTGTGCAATAGAGTAGTTTAAGATGCGTCCTCCAATCGAGTCACCAGGCCCTTCTTAAGACCAGCCTTGCATGGTCCCTTCCAAGATGGGTCCTCCCCTGGATCTTCCCGATTGTCCGGCTTCTTCCCGCAGGACAGACAGCACTGGACCATCCCAGCGATAGCAGGCCCCAGACAGACTTCTGGGTCTACCCGCACGGCTGCAGCAACTCAACCCTCCAGCCCGGAGGGCCGCGAGGTAGAACTCACTAAAACATACCTCTAGGCCAGGAGGGCCACGAGGTAAAAAGACTCGCTAACACATGGCGTCTGTCCCATAAATACCCTCTCCCAGAATGCAACCCGGAGGACCACCTCCGCCGAGTTATCTCCGGGACAGAAGAGCACTCATACACTTCAGCTTGTTGCTTTCCAACACCGACTCATGGTGACAATGACACCCACAGGCACAATGTGGAACTGCACGCAACACAGCCAAACTGGAACAGAGGCTAAATCTGACTATAAATTGGATCTGAACTATGTACCGAGCAGATGATCCACTAAATTTACCTATAAGCGACAGATTGAAAAATCTACCAGCGCTACATGTATAAGTATAAGTAATTGGTCTGAAAGTTGATAGTTTTTGCTATCAGTTAGAGGGGTTTCTATATAGCAGAATGGTTCTCTTGTTCTTGTCCTCTTTCTTTGTATATAACATGTAAGTATATAACATATAGAACATAGTAACTTAAAACTTTAACCAACAATTAAGTTCCTAAGTGGATCTGGAAGACAGTTAGAAGGCATTCTAGACTTTTGTTAATTATTTTTGTGGACCAGTGGTAGTCCTTGAATGATCTATCTGCCTGAGCATGGACAGTGTGGCTCTATGAGCCAGATCAGTTTGTATTCAAACTCTGCTTGTGACTCTTGTTGAAGATCCTACTAGATGTTTCATAACAGAAACACTACTGGCATCTGTCTATTCTGTATAGGAGATTGTTCAGTCCTCAGTCTCATTCTTCAATCTTGTCTAGACTGCCTCAGTATGGAAGTTGTTTTATGATCCATATAGCATAAGCATTCTTTAACTCTATTACAGGTAACAGTATTTAAACCCTCTAGGTAATTGAGGTCGTCAGTTTAACTTTACTGTGACCAATTAAACTATTATGCAACATGTGTATTGATGCATTTCTGTATAATACTTAGCTGAAAGCCAAGATGTTGTAATTGTAGGGTAATTTATGCTTCTTGTCTGGGCCTCCAGTCTGCAGGTGAGTCGGTGGGGCTTGGGCCCTGAAGAGATCTGCGGACATTCTGATGAGATGTATGAGGTCTTGGTGATCTGTGTCTTCTGTATCGGAAGGTCTGTGTTTCCATTCTGTCATCTCTGTGGTGTTCTTCAATGGAAGAAGGGTCTAGAAATATGCGTACTAATCAGGAATTTAGACCATGGGGATGCCTAGACAGTTGCAGAATTGCGGAAGATCTTCTGGTACTTTTAGTAGAGCTGTTCTGCCAGCTGTGGATGCCGAGAGGCAGAACAGAAATTTCCATTTGTAATGAATCCCTCTTGTCCGCAGAACATCTAGAAGCGGTTTGAGGTCTTTGCGATGTTGCAGGGTTATGTTTGACAGGTCCTGATATATTTTGATGTTGGCTGATTCATGGGCTATGTGTATACGATTCTGGGCTTTTCTAAAAATCTCTTCCTTAGTGCGGAAACTAGTTAGGCAACAAATTATGTCTCGAGGTGGATCGGTATCTCTCTCTTTTTGGGCGTAGTGCTCGGTGTATTCTTTCCATCTCAATACGTTCTGTGACTGGTCTGTCTAAGAGATTGTCAAAGATGACTGTTACCGTTTGTTGTATTTGGTCATATTCGATCAATTCTGGGACTCGCAGAATATTCCTGCATCCATGATTGTCGAGGTCTTCCATATGCCTTTGCATATCCCTTAATTGTAGGGTATATGCATCGTAAATGTTTTGAAGTTGATTTATTTGTGCATCATGCTAGGCTGCAGAGACCTCCACCTCCTATTCTCTGTCTGCAATGTTCTGTATGTCATGGCGTAGATCTGCTATGGCTGCAAAGAAGGCTGCTGTGAGTGTTTCTTTTATATCTGTAGCCACAGCATGCAGATCGTTTAGGCTTAGAGTGTGTTGTAATTGCTGTATTTGCTATGTAGGCGCTGGTGTGGGGGGTGCATTCTCTTACTGCGCCTGGACTCTGCTGTGGTGGCTGGCAGTGTGTGTTGGGCTCCGTAGCTGTAGTTTGTGTGGCAGGTGGGTAGGCTGCAGTTACGAGGGGAGCCTGTTGTTGTTTCTCCTAGTTTTGTCGGCTCTGCTGTGTGCCCGAGTTCCGCGGGGATCTGGAGCGGGATGAGGATCGGCTCCGGTTTGGTTTCCCCATAGTAATATGGTGTGGGTCTCTGTCAGATCTCTGCTGGGTAGATTATTATACCTCTGACGGCCAGAGCACCAGAACTAAGCATCCATCTTAGCCCGAGGTTAGGACACACCCCTGTAGGTATTGTTTTTATGTTTTGTTGTGTCTGAGATATTCATTTTTTTGCAATACAGGATGCATTTTATGATGATGTAATGTGCTTTGTAATTTTGTGTTAAATTATTAAAAATGAATTAAAACAAGAATAGAAAATAAAAGAATAGTGTAAAACAGAACAAAATAGAATCGAAAATAAAATAGAATTAATTTGAATTTGAATACACTAGAAAAGAACAGACTAGAAAAGAACAGAACAGAATAGAAAAGAATAGAATAGCATAAATAATAGAAAATAATTGAATAGTATAGAATGTAACAATATAACCGTTTTCCAAAACTCAAATTTCAAATAGAATAAAGTTGAATTAGAATAGACTAGAAAAGACTAGAATATAATAGAAAAGAATAGAAAGAATAGAATAGAAAAAAACAATAGAATAGGATGGAATAGAAAGAATATAACCATCTTCTAAAATTAGAATTTGGAATAGAATAAATTTGATCTAGAATGCAATTCGATTTTTAATGCAATTCAAATGGAATTCGATTAGAATTTGAATGCAATTCAAATAGAATTAGAAAAATTTGTATTGATTTGAATTCGAATAAACAAAACAAATTTTGAAAACTAATTAACCACTTCAGCCCCGAAAGGATTTACCCCCTTAATGACAAGGCCATTTTTTGCGATATGGCACTGCGTTACTTTATCTGACAATTGTGCAGTCATGCAACATTGTACCCAAACACAATTTATGTCCCCTTTTTTCCCACAAATAGAGCTTTCTTTTGGTGGTATTTGATCCCCTCTGTGGTTTTTATTTTTTGCGCTATGAACAAAAAAAGAGCAACAATTAATAAATAAATTAAACAACAAATAAAAAATAAACAACAAATAAATAAATAAACAACATATATATATATATATATATATATATATATATATATATATATATATATATACACACACACAGTATCTCACAAAAGTGAGCACATTCCTCACATTTTTGTAAATATTTTATTATATCTTTTCATGTGACAACACTGAAGAAATGACACTGCTACAATGAAAAGTAGTGAGTGTACAGCTTGTATAACAGTGTAAATTTGCTGTCCCCTCAAAATAACTCAACACACAGCCATTAATACCTAAATGGCTGGCAACAAAAAGTGAGTACACCCCTAAGTGAAAATGTCCAAATTGGGCCCAAAGTGTCAACATTTTGTGTGGCCACCATTATTTTCCAGCACTGCCTTAACCCTCTTGGGCATGGAATTTACCAGAGCTTCACAGGTTGCCACTGGAGTTCTCTTCCACTCCTCCATGACAACATCACGGAGCTGGTGGATGTTAGAGATCTTGCGCTCCTCCACCTTCCATTTGAGGATGCCCTACAGATGCTCAATAGGGTTTAGGTCTGGAGACATGCTTGGCTAGTCCAACACCTTTACCCTCAACTTCTTTAGCAAGACAGTGGTCATCTTGGAGGTGTGTTTGGGGTCGTTATCGTGTTGAAATACTGCCCTGGGGCCCAGTCTCTGAACGGAGTGGATCATGCTCTGTTTCAGTATGTCACAGTACATGTTGGCATTCATGGTTCCCTCAATGAACTGTAGCTCCTCACTCATGCAGCCCCAGACCATGACACTCCAACCATCATGCTTGACTGTAGGCAAGACACACTTGTCTTTGTACTCCTCACCTGGTTGGCCACCATGCTGCAGCTCAGTTTCAGGGTCTTGGCAATATTCTTGCAGCCTAGGCCATCTTTATGTAGAGCAACAATATTCTTTTTTTTCAGATCCTCAGAGGGTTTTTTGCCATGAGGTGCCATTTTGAACTTCCAGTGACCAGTATGAGAGAGTGAGAGTGATAACACCAAAGTTAACGCACTTGCTCTCTATTCACACCTGAGAACTTGTAACACTAATGAGTCATATGACACCAGGGAGGGAAAATGGTTAATTGGGCCCAATTTGGACATTTTCACTTAGGGGTGTATTCACTTTTGTTGCCAGCAGTTTAGACATTAATGGCTGTGTGTTGAGTTATTTTGAGGAGACAGAAAATGTACACTGTTATACAAGCTGTACACTTACTACTTTACATTGTAGCAAAGTGTAATTTCTTCAGTGTTGTCACATGAAAATATAGAATAAAATACTTCCAAAAATGTGAGGGGTGAAGAAATTCGATTTTTTTACATATTTTTATTGGATATGTTTTATAGCAGAAAGTTATATATATATATATATATATATATATATATATATATATATATATATATATATATATATATATATATATATATATATATATAGTATCTCACAAAAGTGAGTAAACCCCTCACATTTTTGTAAATATTTTATTATCTTTTCACGTGACAACACTGAAGAAATGACACTTTGCTATAATGTAAAGTAGTCAGTGTACAGCTTGTATAATAGTGTAAATTTGCTGCCCCCTCAAAATAACTCAACACACTTAATGTCAAAACTGCTGGCAACAAAAGTCAGTACACTCCTAAGTGAAAATGTCCAAATTGGGCCCAATTAACCATTTTCCCTCCCTGGTGTCATGTGACTCATTAGTGTTACAAGGTCTCAGATGTGAATGGGGAACAGGTGTGTTAAATTTGGTGCTATCGCTCTCAGCCTCTCATACTGGTCACTGGAAGTTCAACATGGCACCTCATGGCAAAGAACTCTCTGAGGATCTGAAAAAAAAAAAATTTTGTTCTACATAAAGATGGCCTAGGCTATATGAAGATTGCCAAGACCCTGAAACTGAGCTGCAGCATGGTGTCCAAGACCATACAGCGGTTTAACAGGACAGGTTCCACTCAGAACAGGCCTCGTCATGGTCGACCAAAGCGGTTGAGTGCATGTGCTCAGCATCATATCCAGAGGTTAACTTTGGGAAATAGATGTATGAGTGCTGCCAGCATTGCTGCAGAGGTTGAAAGGGTGGGTGGTCAGCCTGTCAGTGCTCAAACCATACACCGCACACTGCATCAAATTTGTCTGCATGGCTGTCAGCCCAGAGGGAAGCCTCTTCTAAAGATGATGCACTAGAAAGCCCACAAAAAGAAGACAAGCACGCTAAGGACATGGATTACTGGAACCATGTCCTATGGTCTTATGAGACCAAGCTAAACTTATTTGGTTCAGATGGTGTCAAGCATGTGTGGTGGCAACTAGGTGAGGAGTACAAAGACAAGTGTGTCTTGCCTACAGTCAAGCATGGTGGGAGTGCTGCTGGCACTGGGGAGCTACAGTTCATTGAGGAAACCATGAATGCCAACATGTACTGTGACATACTGAAGCAGAGCATGATCCCCTCCCTTTAGTGACTGGGCCGCAGGGCAGTATTTCAATATGATAACGATCCCAAACACACCTCCAAGATGACCACTGCCTTGCTAAAGAAGCTGAGGGTAAAGGTGATGGACTGGCCAAGCATGTCTCCAGAACTAAACCCTATTGAGCTTCTGTGGGGCATACTCAAATGTAAGGTGGAGGAGCGCAAGGTCTCTAACATCCACCAGCTCCATGATGTCATCATAGAGGAGTGGAAGAGGACTCCAGTGGCAACCTGTGAAGCTCTGGTGAACTCCATGCCTAAGGGGGTTAAGGCAGTGCTGGAAAACAATGGTGGCCTCACAAAATATTAACACTTTGGGTCCAATTTGGACATTTTCACTTAGGGGTGTGCCAGCTGTTTAGACATTAATATCTGTGTGTTGAATTATTTTGAGGGGACAGGAAATTTACACTGTTATACAAGCTGTACACTCACTACTTTATGTTGTAGAAAAGTGTCATTTCTTCAATGTTGTCACATGAAAAGATATAATAAAATATTTACAAAAATGTGAGGGGTGTACTCACTTTTGTGAGATACTGTATATTGTAAAGTTCGGGGAACCAGCTAGATCGCAGGACACAGGCTTTTTACTCAAAAGGAGGTTTATTAAACTTAAATAGCTTTACAGCAGCAAAACAAAAGAAAGAGATTTCAGTCTCACTGACTTGCAAAGTCCAGAACGGCTATTGCAGTTAAACAGTCCTTGGTTTCTGTTGCAGGTAGCTTCCCCTGCCAGAAAGCTTCCAGGCAGGACATGGCTGTTCACTTTTGTTAGAGGTAAATAGAAAACACCGCGCTAACCAGTAAAATGAATGAAAGCTGCTGCATACAGTTTGACAAAAACAACAAAATAGGCATATGGAAAAATGCAGCGCATGTACAAATGAATATAGGTCTTTAAAATGGTGAAACAGTCAAGAAATAACTAATTGACCACAGGTGCCTTGAAACACAAACGTCCATAGATGGATGTAAATGTCCAACCGCACAGGAGGTATAAGTACTCCAAGGGGTGGTGATGGTCTGATGGTTGTCAGAAAACACCTGGCATCATACAGCGACTTCCCAACCGAGAAACCGGGTCCCAATGGGTCATTCAGAGAAAGTGCAAAAAAAGCCTCTTACCAGATCCTGTGGATTCCCATGTCAGCGACAGGGAATCGCATGCGCAGTTTGTCACAAATGACGTGGAATGGGAGCTCAGGAATCGCCAATCTCTTGGATTGTGGTCTGTATGGATCTCGGCCGGCAACCGGATGGGTCCTCACAACGAACCGTCCTCACACTGAACCGTCCCAGCATGCATCAGAAGTTTCACAAACGGTCCCCCGAAAGGAGCAGTTGGAGGGACTGGATCTCATGCGGTAAATGTGGAAACAAAAAGAATGTGCCTCCACATGGTGCAGATAAAAAAGGGTGTTTTTATTGACAAAAACGACCATACACAAATAAAAGCGTGATCACGGTGGATAAAAACAAATGGGCAACAAAGAGAGTGGTGTATGTACCCGATACATACACCACTCTCTTTGTTGCCCATTTGTTTTTATCCACCGTGATCACGCTTTTATTTGTGTATGGTCGTTTTTGTCAATAAAAACACCCTTTTTTATCTGCACCATGTGGAGGCACATTCTTTTTGTTTCCACATTTACCGCATGAGATCCAGTCCCTCCAACTGCTCCTTTCGGGGGACCGTTTGTGAAACTTCTGATGCATGCTGGGACGGTTCGGTGTGAGGACGGTTCGTTGTGAGGACCCATCCGGTTGCCGGCCGAGATCCATACAGACCACAATCCAAGAGATTGGCGATTCCTGAGCTCCCATTCCACGTCATTTGTGACAAACTGCGCATGCGATTCCCTGTCGCTGACATGGGAATCCACAGGATCTGGTAAGAGGCTTTTTTTGCACTTTCTCTGAATGACCCATTGGGACCCGGTTTCTCGGTTGGGAAGTCGCTGTATGATGCCAGGTGTTTTCTGACAACCATCAGACCATCACCACCCCTTGGAGTACTTATACCTCCTGTGCGGTTGGACATTTACATCCATCTATGGACGTTTGTGTTTCAAGGCACCTGTGGTCAATTAGTTATTTCTTGACTGTTTCACCATTTTAAAGACCTATATTCATTTGTACATGCGCTGCATTTTTCCATATGCCTGTTCACTTTTGTTGCTGCACACAAAAACACCATCCACCATCCACATTCTCCTCTACACTCCTCCACACCCATCTACAACTTCCTGTCTTGTTTTAAACCCACTTCCTGTGACAGGTGAGTTAACCCTTTTTGTTCCCTTAAAGGGACCACAGTCCAAACAGAGGGGAAACATAGCGTCCTTCCAGGATTCAGCCACGGGGTCCTGTACATATCCCCCCTGTGCCCCAACGCCAAGGAGGTGGAGGCAACAGTGGAGCTCAAACAATGGCCTCGGGAGAGGGCATCTGCATTTTGATGCAGTCTCCTGGGCCTATGCTCCACTACAAATTTTAATTCCTGGAGTGCCAGGAACCACCGAGTAACCCTGGCATTAGTCCCTTTACCTTGTCTCAGCCATGTTAAAGGGGCATGGTCAGAAATCAGCCTAAACTTTCTCCCCAAAAGGTAATATCTGAGGGATTCCAGAGCCCACTTAATGGCCAGACACTCTCGTTCAATTATAGCATAGTTTTTCTCCGCTGGTGTTAAATTCCTACTGAGGAAGACTACCGGGTGCTCCTCGCCATGAACAACCTGTGACAACACTGCTCCCAATCCTACATCGGAAGCATCAGTTTGGACAACAAACTCTTTTGAAAAATTGGGTGCTACCAGGACAGGGCGTTGGCACAGTGCGGACTTGAGCTCCAAAAAACCCTTCTCAGCGTCTGCATTCCACTCCACCATGACCGATTTCCGACCCTTAGCCAGATCGGTCAATGGAGCTGCCAACGTGGCAAAGTTGGGTACAAACCTCCTGTAGTATTCCACCATGCCCAGGAATGCACGTACCTGTTTTTTTGTGAGGGGGTGGTGCCAAATCTGTATAGCCTCTACCTTGCTGACCTGAGGTTTCACCACCCCTCTACCCACGATATAGCCCAGGTATTTCACCTCCCCCATTCCCAAAGCACATTTTTCATGGTTTATTGTAAACCCCTCCTTCCAAAGAGAGTCCAGCACTGCCTGGACTTTGGGCAAGTGTGATTCCCAGTCTCTGCTAAAAATGACTATGTCATCCAAGTACACTGAGGCATACTCCCAGTGAGGTCGCAAAATCCTATCCATTGCTCGCTGGAATGTGGCTGGAGCAGTTTGCAATCCAAAAGGCATTCTTTTGTACTGAAAACTCCCCTCTGGGGTAGAAAAAGCAGTTTTCTCTCTAGCAGCCTTAGTCAACGGGATTTGCCAATACCCCTTGGTAAGGTCTAATGTAGTGATATACCTGGCTGGACCTAGTCTCTCAATAAGCTCATCTACCCAGGCATGGGGTAGGCATCAAACTGTGAAACTTCATTAAGTTTCCGGAAATCATTGCAGAATCGCAGAGTCCCGTTGGGCTTCGGTACCAACACAATCGGGCTCGACCACTAACTCTAATTCTTCAATAATTTCCAGGTCATCTTCTTCACTTCCTCTGAAATGGCCTTCCTTTGGGCCTCTGGAATGCGGTAGGGCCGGACAAAAACTTTGACTCCTGGTTCCGTGATAATATCATGCTCTATGACACTAGTGAGCCCTGGCAAGTCTGAAAATGTCTCTTTATTTCTCTGAAAGAACTCCTTTGCCTGCTGACTTTGAATTTTACAGAAAAGATCTATCGCACCTTGGAAGGATACTTCTGCGGATCACATCGACTGATTAATATTTATTATTATTATTAATAGTATCGGTTTGATTTTTTTTTTTTTTTACCTACCTCCCCATTTGGAATTGATATCAATTCTAATTATACCAAAAATATATGTTTTTTATTAATACACTTTTCCCCTCTCTATTCTAAGAATGGTCTTTTGTAGAGAAATGTGGGCTGAGAGCTGCCTGTAGTCTTCGCTAGAATGCTGCCTATCCTGTGCAGTCAGAGTCTGCCTATGATAGCTGACAGCAGTAGAGTGATTGGGGGAAGGCGCGCGGATGTATTAAGATGCGCGCGCACCAACAATCCTAGCCATCCATAGGCAACTCTATGACGGCCGGAAGCAGAGGGTGGAACGCAAACACACCCGCGCTTCCGGGCCGTGTCCCCTGCACACAGTGCCCTCTGACACTTGTGGAAGAGGAAATGACGCCGCGATCGGCCGGAAGTTGCAGGTGGAATGCAGGAACACCCGCACTTCCTGGTCCTTCGGGTGGCGTGCGTTCCACACGCTGTATGCAGTGTCATTATGGCTCCTGGGGAGCCGGAGAAGCCCCGCACTATCCACCCCGGTTTATCTACGGCATGCGGCTATCATCTGAGCTGCATGCAGGAGGTGAGGTATGTGTGGTCGGCGCCCACTTCCCTTCCCTCCCCCCCCATGGGGTGGGTGTCCGGAGTGGCTGCGCCCTGTGCAATGTGGTCCATGCTGATAGTGGTATAGATCTGTTGGCCCAGTATTTAGCAGGCAACATAGAGCGATGCTTGTTGTTTATAAATTGACTATAAATGGGGATCGTAACAAAACACTGGCCACCGCCCACACCCATAACTGGCCTTCACAGTTATAATGGGGATCGCACTCAGAGGGATGGGTCCAGGGAGGGTTAGCCTAAACGGGTGGGTGTTGCCTATTTTTTGGGGGGGGCATCGCCACCAATTGGGTGTGGCAGACACAGGGACATATGCATACACATATACATTTATAGAGAGGCAATTTCGAGAGACCAACCATTGCCCGCTCAGGCTCTGAAGAAAGGGGTGCTCCCCCGAAATGCGTTAGCCGTTGGCCATTTGCACCGGTCTGACCCTCTGGCCCTGGTGTGTCGATCCACAGAACAGCGCTTTTGCACCCTTTTCAAAGCTGGTTTTGTAAGCTCGTTTGTGAGTATAATTTTTGCTGCTTTTATGCTGCATTAAAAATGTATCAGTTGTAATGCACTAGGTTGGTGCGCCCTCCTTCTTTTCTGTTTTTTTCTAGCTTGAATACCCATTGTTCAAAGGAGGGCTGCAAGACGTTAGGCAATACCTTTTTAGGTGGTCGCACCACATGTTCAGTTCATGGACACCTGAGCGCAGGAGAGATTTTTACTGTGTTGACTTTGAATTTTAGACAGGGTATTTGCTACTTGGACACTCTCCACCCCAACCCGAGGCTCAAGTCTTGCACTAGCCAGGGAGGTCACAGGTTCCCTGTCTGTACAGGGCTTTAACAAGTTTATATGATATATCTGATAGGGTTTCCACTTACCTGGTTGGTGGACTCTATAATTTACCTCTCCCACTTTTTCTACAACTTCAAAAGGGCCTTATCACCTGGCCAAGAATTTACTTTCCACAGTGGGAATTAACACCGCTACTCGATCCCCCACTTTGAGGTTCCTTATTTTAGCTGCCCTATTATAGACCCATTGTTGAGCCTCCTGGGCTTTTTGCAAATGTTCCTTGACTAGTGGCATCACAGTTCAGATCCTCTCCTGCATTTGGGAGACATATTCAAGAACACTCTTATGCTCAAAAGGTTCACTTTCCTATTCCTCTTTAACAAAATCCAGTAGCCTGCGAGGTCTCCGCCCATATACCAACTCAATGGGCGAAAACCCAGTGGAGGCCTGGGGCACTTCCCGGATAGCAAACAGGAGAGCTGGTAACAGGCAGTCCCAGTCTTTCCCATCCCTTTGTACAACTCTCTTGAGCATAGACTTAAGGGTCTTATTAAAGCGTTTTACCAGCCTATCTGTTTGGGGATGGTAGACCGATGTGCACAGCTGTTTAATCCGGAACAGCTTGCACACATCGGCCATAACCCTGGACATAAACGGGGTGCCCTGGTCCGTGAGTTTTTCCTTGGGAAAACCAGTCCGTGTAAACAACTGGAATAATTCCCGGGCAATAGCCTTAGAGGAGGTATTCCGCAGAGGTAGCGCCTCAGGATATCGAGTGGCATAGTCGAGGATCACCAGTATGTAGGAGTGACCTCGAGCCAACTTTACCAAAGGACCCACTATATCCATGGCTATCCTCTCAAATGGGACCTAATTATGGGCAGAGGGACCAAAGGGCTTCTGGAGTGGGTCACCGGAGCGGTCAACTGACTGGTGGGACAAGAGGTACAGTATCTCCTTACCTCTGCTTTCAGACCTGGCCAGTAAAACCAGTCGGTGATCCGTGCCTCCGTCTTTTCAACTCCCAGGTGTCCCCCTAAAACATCGTCATGTGCCAGGTCCAGGACATTGCATCTATACTGTTGGGGTACCAATAATTGTTCTACCACGTTTTCTCTCACTTTGGTAACCCGATAAAGCAATTCATTACATATTGCAAAGTGTGGCCACCGCTCATTCGCACCTGGCTCTTGGGGAACCTCATTTATTACTACAACCTGTTCCCGTGCACGGGCCAAAGTGGGGTCCTGCATCTGGGCAGTACCAAAATGCCCCCTGGGGAACACCCAAATCCGACAGGGCAGGGGTAGCGGCCACTTCCTTATCCTCTTCCCCCAGCATAACCTGAAGTGGGGAAGGTTCCCCCCCCTTCAGTGTTCAGGTAGGTCTGTGAACCACACATTTTGACATCCTTAACAGTATCAGCACCTACTTTCATCACCATTAACCAAATCATTAGCATTTTCATCAACTGGATCCACATTAAGAACATTTGGTATTTCAGGGTTATTCCTCTTAACAGCAGGAAGAGAGGGACTAGTTTCTCCCCAGCCTCTGGACCTTTCATGTAGTTCTCCTTGTCCCCACAGTTTTGCAAATAATGGTCAGTCTCGTCCTATGATAACATCATGTACCAAGTTCTTCACCACCCCCACCTCTTGAGTACCAGTGCCACATGCTGTGGAGATGGACACCGTGATGAGAGGGTACTTTCTAGTGTCCCTGTGAATGCACACAACCCATAAAGTTTTGCTTACCAGACCGATCTTCCCAATGACTCTAGGATGAACCAGGGTTACCATGCTTCCGGAGTCCAGCAAAGCCCGGGCAGGGAGGTGGTTCACTTGGACTTCACACTCAAATTTCTCTTCTCCAAGGTCAAGATGTGTTGTACATGCTTTATGGGCATAAAAAGACCCCTTCCGAAGAACCCCACATTCCATGGGCTCCTCTTGCAGTGGGCAGTGGGCCCGGGTATGGCCCCAGGAATGACATCGCCAACATTGTACATCCCCTCCTCTCCGAACAGGAACAGATCGCTGAGGAGGTACCGGGAGTGACTCTTGACCTTCCAGGGTGTTGGTTCCAGGGCTCCGGGGGACATCCTTTGAAAGGGTGGCAGTCGACTGAATAGGCCGTGGCAGACTGGGCCCTTGGCGCTTGGTAGGGCCAAGCAGATCCTCCACCACTGTATATCGTTCCACCATCTCGACAAGGTGGTTCACTGTTTTGGGGTCTCCATGGCTGACCCACCGTTGAAGGTCGTCTGGCAGTGACCTTAGGTATCAGTCCAGTACAACCCGCTCCACGATTTGGGGGCCAGATAACACTTTGGGCTGCAGCCATTTTTTTTGCCAGTTGCACCAGGTCATGCATTTGAGACCGTGGTGGACGATCTGGACGATACTTCCATTGGTGCACTTGTTGGGCCCGAACGGCCATAGTCTCCCCCAAATGAGCCAGTATTTCTGCCTTTAGTTTTTGCTAGTCTTTAGCGTCATCTGGTGGCAGGTCGAAGTAGGCTTTTTGAGGATCTCCGGTTAGGAAAGGAGCAATTAGGCGAACCCACTGGTCCTGAGGCCACCCTTCTCTCTCTGCCGTCCTCTCAAATGTAGCAAGAAATGGCTCTACATCATCACTCAGGGACAACTTCTGCCCTCACAGTCACCTGGTTGCCAGGGGCAACAGCTGCTTGTTCATGGCCCTGAGAAAGCTGCTGCACTGCTTCTTTTAACCTCTCTGGCGGTATGATTATTTCGGATTTTAGGTGCTGAAAGCGGTACAATTATTTTGCATGGAAATTTGGCGTTTTATATTGTAGGTCTGTAATTCTTAACAATAACACACTTAAATCTGTCCAAACAAGAGTCTAGTAGATATCCAGGGTATGATAAAGTTTGAAACACAAAAACATAAATTATAATATAATAAAAAAAATTAAACAATTAAAAAAAAATAAAAATAAATAGTAATAAAATAAATTTCCACACGATTCACTATCGCTCAATTCTGCAAGTGTTCTAATTTACTATCGCTGTTTTCTAGCTGGTCTAAAGCCATTTTTGACGTAAAGGGACACTTTTTGGTTGCTATGGACAATCTCCAGTTTCCAGGCAGAAAGAACAGTATATGCAATATAAAACTGCATGTAGGGCATGTGCCAAAGCACTGGGGACAAAGGGGATGTGAAATCATTTCATACAGTACTGTAATCTGTAAGATTACAGTACTGTATGTGTTATGATTTTTACATTTTTTGAATTTGCCGCCAGGCTCCGCCCCCATGCGTCACGACGCTCGCAGGGAACGGAGCCTGGCACAGAGAGGCTTCGGAGGAGGAAGGAGCCCACGGACACTGCGGGGGACATCGCAGGATCCCGGGGACAAGGTAAGTAAAGCCACACCAGGATCCTGCAATGCAATCCCGAGTGTGGCTCGGGGTTACCGCTAATGGTGCTGAAATGTAACCCCGAGCCACACTCGGGAAAATCGCCAGGGAGGTTAAGGCAGTCACCTGAGCCTGCATAATGCCTTGCTGGGTCGCTTGCTGGGCTGCCAACTGGGCCTCCAACAGGCAAGTATTTTCTTGCTGCAGAGCCAGCGCCTCTTTGTGGTGCGTTTGTTGTACCTCCAGCTGGGTTGCTAAGCGCTGATTAGCTTCCTCATGGCGAGTCTGCGCTTGCATATTAGCCAGGGACAGCTGTTTAATTAGCTCCTCCATTGCTTCAGCTTTCAGGGTTTGGACAGCTTTAACCCAGGACATAAATCCATTGTACTGTCCCTTTACATGTAAGCTTAAGCTAAATCCTCAAAAAAAAGCCTGTTACTCTGCCCTGCTCGCATTCGAGCACCACTTGTAAAGTTCGAGGAACCAGCTAGATCGCAGGACACAGGCTTTTCACTCGAAAGGAGGTTTATTGAACTTAAATAGCTTTACAGCAGCAAAACAAAATAAAGAAATTTCAGTCTCACCGATAGGGATGAGCCAAATATCCCCCTGTTCGGTTCGCACCAGAACATGCGAACAGGCAAAAAATTTGTTTGAACACACAAACACCGTTAAAGTCTACGGGACTCGAACATGAATAATCAAAAGTGCTAATTTTAAAGGCTTACCCTGTATATGCAAGTTATTGTCATAACAGTGTTTGGGGACCCGGGTCCTGCCCCAGGGGACATGGATCAATGCAAAAAAAGTTTTAAAAATGGTCGTTTTTTTGGGAGCAGTGATTTTAATAATGCTTAAAGTGAAACAATAAAATTGTAATATTCCTTTAAATTTCGTACCTGAGGGGTATCTATAATATGCCTGTAAAGGGGCGCATGTTTCCCATGTTTAGAACAGTCTGACAGCAAAAGGACATTTCAAAGGAAAAAAAAGTCATTTAAAACTACTCGTGGCTATTAATGAAAGTTCATTGAAAAAAACAGCATAGGATTTCCCCACAGGGGAACACCGAACCAAAATTTAAAAAATAAATGGTGTGGGGGTCCCCCCAAACTCCATACCAGGCCCTTCATGTCTGGTATGGATATTAAGGGGAACCCTGCGCCAAAAATAAAAAAAATGGCGCGGGTCCCCCCAAAAATCCATACCAGACCCTTATCCGAGCATGCAACCTGGCAGGCCACAGGAAAAGAGGGGGGGTGAGAGAGCACCCCCCCTCCTGAACCGTACCAGGCCACTAGCCCTCAACATTGGGAGGGTGCTTTGGGGTCCCCCCCAAAGCACCTTGTCCCCAGGTTGATGGGGACAAGGGCTTCATCCCCACAACCCTTGCCCGGTGGTTGTGGGGTCTGTGGGCGGGGGGCTTATCGGAATCTGGAAGCCCCCTTTAACAAGGGGACCCCCAGATCCAGGCCCCCCCTGTGTGAAATGGTAAGGGGGTACAAAAGTACTCCTACCATTTCACAAAAAAAGTGTCAAAAATTTTAAAAATGACAAGAGACAGTTTTTGACAATTCCTTTATTTAAATGCTTCTTCTTTCCATCTTCTATCTTCTTCCTTCTATCTTCCTTCGGTTTCTTCCTCCATCTTCTTCTTCCTCTGGTTCTTCTTCCGATCCTCTGCTTCTTGCTCCGGTGTTCTCGTCCGGCATCTTCCTCCACGGCGTCTTTTTCCCTTCTTCGTTCTCGGGCCGCTCCACATCCATGATGGGAGGCTCCCACTGTGTGACGCTTCTCGTCTTCTGACGGTTCTTAAAAAAACGGAGGGCAGGGCCACCTGGTGACCCCGCCCCCCTCTGATGCACGGGGACTTGACAGGGACTTCCCTGAGGCTTTCCCCGTGACATCAGAGGGGGGCAGGATCACCCGTTACGTAACGAAGAAGGGAAGAAGACACCGCGGAGGAAGATGCCGGATGAGAACACCGGAGCAAGAAGCAGAGGATCGGAGGAAGAACCAGAGGAAGAAGAAGATGGAGGAAGAAACCGAAGGAAGATAGAAGAAAGAAGATAGAAGATGGAAAGAAGAAGCATTTAAATAAAGGAATTGTCAAAAACTGTCTCTTGTCATTTTTAACATTTTTGACACTTTTTTTGTGAAATGGTAGGGGTACTTTTGTACCCCCTTACCATTTCACACAGGGGGGCGGGATCTGGGGGTCCCCTTGTTAAAGGGGGCTTCCAGATTCCGACAAGCCCCCCCACCCACAGACCCCCACAACCACCGGGCAAGGGTTGCGGGGATGAGGCCCTTGTCCCCATCAACATGGGGACAAGGTGCTTTGGGGGGGCCCCAAAGCACCCTCCCAATGTTGAGGGCATGTGGCCTGGTACAGTTCAGGAGGGGGGGTGTCTCTCATCCCCCCTCTTTTCCTGCGGCCTGCCAGGTTGCGTGCTCGGATAAGGGTATGGATTTTTGGGGGACCCACGCCATTTTTTAAAAAATTTTGGCACGGGATTCCCCTTAAAATCCATTCCAGACCTAAAGGGTCTGGTATGGATTTTGAGGGGGACCCCCACGCCTTTTTTTAAAAAAATTTGGCTCGGGTTCCCCTTAATATCCATACAAGACCTGAAGGGCCTGGTAAGGAATTTGGGGGGACCCCCACGCCATTTTTTTTTTTACATTTTGGTTCGGGGTTCCCCTGTAGGGAAATCCCATGCCGTTTTTTTCAATGAACTTTTATGTGTATTGTCGGACCGACAATTCATTAATAGCCGCGAGTAGTTTTAAATGACTTTTTTTCCTTTGAAATGTCATTTTGCTGTCAGACTGTTCTAAACACGGGAAACATGCACCCCTTTTCAAGCATACTATAGACACCCCCCAGGTACGAAATTTAACGGAATATTACACTTTTATTGTTTCACTTTAAGCATTATTAAAATCACTGCTCCCGAAAAACTGCCGTTTTTAAAACTTTTTTTTGCATTGATCCATGTCCCCTGGGGCAGGACCCAGGTCCCCAGACACTTTTTATGACAATACCATGCATATAAGCCTTTAAAATTAGCACTTTTGATTTCCCCCATAGACTTTTAAAGGGTGTTCCGCGGCTTTCGAATTTGCCGCAAACACCTAAATTGTTCGCTGTTCGGCGAACTTGCGAACAGCCGATGTTCGAGTCGAACATGAGTTCAACTCGAACTCGAAGCTCATCCCTACTCACCGACTTGCAAAGTCCAGAACTGCTATCGCAGTTAAACAGTCCTTGGTTTCTGTTTCAGGTAGCTTCCCCTGCCAGGAGGCTTCCAGGCAGGACACTGCTGTTCACTTTTGTTGCTGCACACAAAAACACCATCCACCAACCACATTCTCCTCTACACTCCTCCACACCCATCTACAACTTCCTGTCTTGTTTTAAACCCACTGCCTTTGACAGGTGAGTTAACCCTTTTTGTTCCCTTAAAGGGACCACAGTCCAAACAGAGGGGAAACATAGCGTCCTTCCAAGACCCAGCCACGGCGTCCTGTACAATATATATATATATATATATATATATATATTACTTTCTGCTATAAAACATATCCCAAAAAAAATGTAAAAAAATCTAATTTCTTTATCAGTTTAGGCCAATTTATATTCTACTACATATTTTTGGTAAAAAAAATCCCAATAAGTGTATATTGATTTGTTTGCGCAAAACTTATTGCATCTACAAACTATGGGATAGATTTAGGGACTTTTTTCTTACTTACTAGTAATGGCGGTGATCAGTGATTTTTAGCGGAACTGCAACATTGCGGCAGAGAAATTGACCACTAAGTGACACTTTTTAGGGACCAGTGACACCAATACAGTGATCAGTGCTAAAAAAAATGCACTGTCACAGTCTAAATGGCACTGATGAGGCTACACTGATGGGCACTGATAAGCTGCACTGATGGGCACTGATGAGGCTGAACTGATAAGGTAGCACTGATATGTTGCACTGATTGGCACTGATGAGACCGCATTGATAAGGCAGCGCTGATATGCTGCACTGGTGGGCACTGAGGCAGCACTGATGGGCACTGATGAATCTGCACTGATGGGTACTGATGGGGCTAAACTTGTGGCCACTGATAAGCTGCACTGATGAGGCTACAATGATGGGCACTGATGAGGCTACACTTATGGGCATTGATTAGCTGCAGTAATGAGGATGCACTGATAAGGCAGCACTGATATGCTGCACTGATAAGCACTGATTAACTGCACTGAGGCGGCACTGATAGGCACTGATGAGGCTGCACTTATGGGCACTGATGAGGCTGCACTGATAAGGCAGCACTGATATGTTGCACTGATGGACGTACACTGATGAGCACTGATAGGCTGCACTGCTAGTTACTGACATTTTTTTATGTCTTACTTTCAGTTTGATGTGTATTATATGTGATGTTACATATCGCAGAGACCGGTATTGTGGTACTTTTTTTTTCTCAAGCTGACATTTACTTGTGCCACATGCTGATGTAAAGCAGCATGTCCCGGCTCTTTCTTTCTGTGTTGCAGCTCTGGATGTGCTCATACACCGTACAAGCACTGATTGCTGTTAGAAAGATTTCAAAGCTACAGCAAAAGGAGGAATATTTATAATACTGAATTACAGCAGAGTACAGCGGTTAAAATATATAATTATGGGCATGTGTCTACAGTTCGGTAATGATTACATAAAGCAAGTAAGGGCAATATGTTTATCTCTTGTTGTGGCTGGAGAGGGAGAGCACAAACATGCTTTGCATTTATAAGGCTGTAACCTACCTATCCTGCTGTGTAATACTGAGTAGTGTGGCTGCAGAATGAGGGGGTGTGATTTATGTTGAAGTGGGCTTGTTCACACTTAACATATACACGCTTAGTGTACCCACCCACATTCACTGCGACTCACAAAGCATGATGGGAAATGTAGTTTCATTGTAGTGTAGAGAGAGAGAGAGAGGAGAGGATATGATGTAACACCTTCTCCTTGGCAGAACAGATGTTGACATCTTTTCAATTAGAGAGATGACTTCCTGCAAATTAAGTTAGACTTTTCTCTTTAATGGTAGGGAATTTCACAAATGTATGAACTGATTAGTGTTTTGTGTAGAGGGGTGTACTAATGTTTTTGGTTTTTTTTGCCGATCCCAGGGTTCTGCTTTAAACAGTGAAGTGCCTTCCCAATGCTCCGCACCAATCCTGCATTCACCGTAGCTCCTTGACTCATTTCGTTCTAAAGGGGTCTATTATTGCTTTTGTCTGAATTCTTTCAGTATGCCAGTGGTACAATGGATGATTCCCAGAAAGTTCTCAATGTTGCAATGGAAATCGCTTGATTTTTAAGTTGCACAAGTGTGAATGGACACTTAAGCTTTGCAAATGAAAGACAGATGCTGATTGGTTCCCATGTATAACTGTTCCAGAGTCTGCTATAGTCTTTGTAAATACCCCTCACTGTATTTCTAGTTTTGCTTAGCAATAAAAAAAGAAATACTGCAATTAGTATTGTTAATGATTTATAAAGCTATGCATACACTAAGGAACATCAATTTTGGCAGGTTTATAGTAGACATTATACATACATTTACAATGCTAGAGCACATCATCAAGATGGAAAGTTATTAATTGTCCCTTTACACAGAGATTACCATGATGAACGTTACTTGCCTATAATCTATTGTGCTTGGCAAGTTTAATGGGGTAATTTATTAAAGGAAAATAGGCTATTTTTTTTTTTATTGTGCCAAAAGTCATCCAAAACATATTACAACAGACAAGATATATAAAAAATATCTAGGATGTACATCAAATATACATACATAAGGATCTTAAGAAAGGCAATAACATGCCCCAGAGAACAAGATCACCCAATCCAATACAAACAACCAACTGTTAACATGGTTTAGGATTATGAAACCATCAAAGTGGCACTAGGTGGCATAATAGGATCATATAACACTCATAGAACCAAAAAAGAAAAGAAAAAAGAAAATAAGGGAAAAAAACAAGAACTAAGAACAACATTTGAGAAAGTGGATATCAATCCACATAGGAAACAAAATGGCGGGAAAACAAATAGCCAACGGGCCAAGTGCTGCGTATGGTTATTGTCATCCCACCACCCGGAGAAGGTTTGTGACCTCTAGTGGATAAAAAGAAGAAGCCTGAGCTCCTCACATGTACCAAGATGAAGGTGGGGAGGTCTCCCTCATATTAAGCCCTGGAGGTAAGAGTCAAAAAGGTGTATACTCTTCACACCTGTAGCAGCCTGTGCATGACTAGTTGTGGTGGTGCCAGTCCTGGAGTATCCAGCTATGCCTGTCATATAGAATGGAATTTACGAATGGCATTTCTATGTTGATAGGTTAACCCCCAACCACCCAGATGTTGGAGCTGGGAAGCATAAAAATAGAGCCTTGGATTAGGTACCACTGATCCCCATGATCTTTGCCATATTGCAGAATGGAGAGGCGAATCCTGGCTACCTATTTTTTCCAAATAAGAAACCTAAATAGCGTTTTGATACGTATAAACCATCTATGAGGTATCCATTGTGGGGTTACTATGTAACTATGTAACTATGTTTGAAGCCTTTTAAATAGGGGAGCAAACTGTATACTGGGTAGTTAGAGGGGTCAGGGGTTACCTACATACCTAGGTATTAAATTTATGTGACCAGACTAAGGGAGTTTGCACCATTCGGCAATGGAGTGCTCAGATTTTGGCTCCCACTCTGGATTCTCCATCAACTGGAGTAAATCGGTCCAGCAGAGGGAGGACCGATTTACTCCAGTTGATGGAGGATCTAGAGTGGGAGCCAAAATCTCCTATCACAGACATAGCATTTATGAGGGATGTGTCAGTGTCCCCTAAGTAGAGGAGAGTATCGTCTGCATATAATGAGATCTTGTCTTCCCCCATATCCCTTATAAAACCTGAGATAAATGGAGAAGATCTAATCATGGCAGCTAATGGATCTGGGGGTAATGCAAACAGCAGGGTTGACAGAGGGACCCCTGCCGTGTGCCCCTAAAGAGAGGGAAGAAGTCCGTTAGGTCTCCATTTATATGTATCCGAGCCGTAGGGGCCGCATATAGTAACTTTACCCAGCTAATAAAGCGATCACTTAGACCAAAGCACCTCAACACCTCCCACAGGTATGGCCATTTAGTGCTGTCAAAGGCTTTAGCTGCAGCTAAGGAAACAATTGCTCTGTTGCCTGGGTTACTAACGGGTATCTGGAGGTGTAAAAATAAACACCTGATATTTAAAGCTCTGAATCTAACAGGAATGAAACCGGACTGGTCCTTATGGAAAAGCTTATGAATAACTTTAGCCAGGCGTGTTGCTAGAACCCTAGCTAATATTTTGACATTAGTTGTCAATAATGATATAGGCTTATAGGAGTCAGGGGATAAACCGTCCTTACCTGGTTTCAGTAATAGAATAACAATGGCTTCGTTCATTAAGAGAGGGAGACCCCCCACTCAAAAGCATCTAAAAAGACAGTTTTTAAATTAGGTACAAGGATCTCAGCATATCTCTTATAAACCTTCCGCCCGGGGGACTTACCAGGTGGCAAAAGAGCCAGCGCATCCAGTAATTCATCATTAGTAAGGGCATTCAATATTTCCCTTCTGTTCACTTTAAAAGTGAATTTTCATATTGCAAAGGAATGTCCCTTAGCTTAGTGAATGAGTTGAAGTTCTGATGACTTCCATCATCAAATCACTTGCAAGCAAAAGCAAAGTTAATTTTCAACACATTCACAAAGTTTGGAGAAAATTCCTTTCCATCATCAAATCACGTGCAAGCAAAGATGCAATATTTTTTTTTCTTTGCATGTGGCTGGGTATTCTGTTCAAAGTGAAATTTCAACTGCTAGCCATACATCTTCAATATTCTTGTACAATTTTCCTTTAGATTTACCAAAAACCATATAATATGAGGTCAAAACTAAACAACACTTTCAGTTGTATCCAATTAGGCACGCCCTTGCACTACATAGTTGAAGGTAAATCTAAAGACAATTGTACAGAAAATTGTAAGAAAATTGTATAATGTATGGCCAGCCTAAGTTAGGGGCAAATTCCCTTGCAATTTCAAAATGAACTGCCCTTTTGCCTTTAGTAAATCATCTCCAAAACCTTAATGAAATTGTTATGTTATGGCCACTTTACAGAAAAACAGGTCTACATGTAGTTTTATTTTCCATCCTGATTGACTGTCTACATTTATGCTTTTTTTTTCTGATAGGCCTATCTTGTCAGTTACAGCCAACTTGTTTGCAGAGCTTTTTAATTGACTATTTTAAATAGCTAATTGCCATCTAAAGAACAAAGAGAGTGATTATACAAAACAAAATTCTTCTAATTATAATCATGCACACAAAGTAACATTTGCTTGAACATATTTGTAAAAGGAAACATGTGTTGATGGAATTTACAGTAATGCATGCATCATGTACACTAGTTCAGGAACCTGGCATCTGGCACGTCATAAAAATTAAATCAAAGGACAATTTATAAAATTGTATTAATTGTTCTTTACATGTAAGTAGTTTAACAAAAAAGTGAATTAGAATGAGCTTTTCATTTTGACAATTTATTTTCTATAAGAGGTCCAGAAAAGCTAATGAATCATGTTAATATAATAGTATAATCCTTGTTAAAATAACTTCCTAGTATTTGTCACATATAATAATTGGGAATCATTTATCTGACATAAACAGTAAAAAAAATGAAATCAGTTAGAAGTGCTTTGTTGTATTGAGATGCTACTTTATTAACTTGACAGATATAGGCCATATGGTTTAAAATGTTACTGTGTTGTAAGTATGGTGCAGCCTAGTAGTTGTTCTCTGTCTTGTGCTCTTGTGCATGCTGATAAATCTCTGTTATGATATGAAGTCTTCAGTAAAAAAGCCTTCTTTAAACTTCCAGTGTATAACTAGAGATGAGCATATATTGTAACATTTGTTATAAGCATTAAGGCACCAGCACTTCTTGATTTAAAGTTCAAACTCCAAGGTGAGTGGAAAACTGTGAAAATGCCATAAAAGGCCAACATTTTGGGGCCAGGCAGGTTTCTTTACTCAAAGACATTTAGAAAAACCCACATTCAGGGGCGGCCCGTTCATTATGGGTGCATGGGAGCCACCCTTTCTATCAATCAACGGCCCCCTTATCGATGCATCCCGACCCCTTGCAGGATGCCCAATGCATGAATTACAATGGCAGGGGTGTTTTTTTGAAGCACCTGATTAGCCAGAGGCTCAAATAGGCTTAAAAATAGGGTGGGCTCGGGGCGCAGAGAATGCAAACAAAGCCCACCCAGGTGTGTTACAACATCGAATGAATATTCGCTATTGTAACACTGATCCTTTCCCCGGCCAATCAGGAAGCGGGTTTGGAGACCCATCACCCGATTGGCTGAAAGGACAGGCGATCCTATTGGATGCCTAGGAGCAAATTGGGTAAGTGCCGGACTGACCTGCAGACAGCGGGGCGAAGGTGCCTCTGGCCACTCAGGGGGAAGGAGGGCGGAGAGACTGTTTTTTTTCCGCCCCCCCCCCAAAAAAAACACCAGCCGCCACTACCCACATTGGATATTTAAATACAGTGTAAACAAATGGCAAATACTGTATGTGCAATCTATCTATGATATACATACAAATACCATTCTGAAAAGTCATCTGAAACCCATCACTCCAAAAAATGTCTTAAATATGTCATGAATAGTACTTAAAGTGGTTGTTAAGGCAGAAGATTTTTTATCTTAATGCATTCCCCCTGTTTGCCTGAGACACAGCAGCGGTGCCATTTGCTTCCACTGCTGTCAATCAAAGTCAGTTAGCCAATCAGGAGCTGACAACAGAGCTGTGGCTTGGCTCAGGTTCCCTCTTAGCTAAGCTGCTTGCTGTGGGGAAACTCGACAGGAGGGAGGGACCAGGAGTGCCAAAGAGGTACCCAAGAAGAGAAAGATCTGGGCTGCTCTGTGCAAAACCACTACACAGAGCAGGTAAGTGTATATGTTTGTTATTTTCATTAAAAAAAACAAGTCTTTACAATCACTTTAAAGCAGTTGTATACCTATATTTGTAACTTTTACCTACAGGTAAGCCTATAATAAGGCTTACCTGTAGGTAAAAAAAATATCTCCTAAACCTGTAAGGTTTAGGAGATATTCCCCTCGCAATGAGCCGCTAACTGCAGCGGCGCATGCGCACAGGGGACTCTCGGCTGACAGCCCGGCAAACTCCGGAGCTTGCCGGGCAGAAGTCTCCCGTGCGCATGCGCGGGAGTGACGACATCGCGGCTCCGGCCACTCACAGCGCCGGAGCCGCGATACCCGGAAGACACGCCGAGGGGAGATGTCGGCTCCCTCGGCGTGGACCAGGTGAGATGCCGGCGCCTCGTTCTAAGGTAAGTATCTCATAATGAGCTAGTATGCGGTGCATACTAGCTCATTATGCCTTTTCCCTTGCAGGTGTAAAAAAAAAAAAAAAATGACAGCGGGTATACAACCGCTTTAATGAAGACCTGATTTACAAGCTAAAATGTCATTATTATGTTTATGTTTAAAACGGAACAGTTGTTTTCAGCTGAGTCCAATACGATTTGAAAAGTACAGCTACAAAGCCAAGTCAAAAAGCATAGTGCCTTAAATATGTGTTCAAGTTTTGTGAATTAGGCCTAAAAAGCAGGCTGAATGGAAGATAAAAAAATACAGCATTGCAACCTGATAATATGGCATGA
Organism: Lithobates septentrionalis; assembly: GCA_037952835.1. Taxonomy (NCBI): domain Eukaryota; kingdom Metazoa; phylum Chordata; class Amphibia; order Anura; family Ranidae; genus Lithobates; species Lithobates septentrionalis. Next base: position 6,975,265 of record JBBDGP010000264.1, on the reverse strand, counting down.
AATAAGATTGCTCATTCTGGGATTCCTTTGCAGTTGCTAAGCTATGTGGGCACATGCAGCCTATCGTAAACAAAAAAAATAGCCTTATATGCCCTTTAAAAAATGTATTAACAAGGTATGCAAAACTAGTCATAGAGTTGTCTTTGACTTACCTGACATGCTGGCATTGTTAAATTGTGTATGGGCATCTACAACATAGTTCATAACTCCTTCTTTCCTGATAAAGCCCATGCAGGGGTTTGCAGCCCGTGAAGTTCAAATGCAGTAATTACAAATGTCATTTACAAGCTCTTCAAAAATGTATGTTCTCATTATGCAACTGCAGCGAGCAATGGTGTTTGGGTCATTAAAAAATTGCAACATTCACAAGAATAAGTGTCGTAATTGGGGCTATCACAGGTGTTTGGGGGCATGGACCCTCCATGCAAACTGCATGCTGGATGGTGGTGTGCTCAGCATACTCATGCAGGCTACAGCTGACCTGGCACAGGGAGATGGTGATCTGGAAAGACACGGAACACTGGACCCACAGGAATGGCAGGGGTTTAGTGCAGAGCCAGGATGCTGGGATCACTGGGAGACAGGAGAATAGAGGTACCTTGCAGCAGTGGGATGCTGAGCTCACAGGCACACAGGGGTATTGGTATGTATAAGGAACACAGAGGGGCCCAAGGGTCCCAAAGAATGCAGACTATGCCAACAGCTTGTTTTGCCATCCACTGAATGGTCTCCAAGAGTCCATCAGAAAGTTTGCAGCCTAAGACCAGCACAAGGTCCATCTACACAGTACCTTCACTGCACTCCTCTGAAGAAAGACTAAATTCTATGATTTATCAAATAATATCAACACCTCACTCTTATTAGTCCAGTGCTATCTCTCCTGCACATTGGTTATTCTTTGTTATATTGTCTTTCTTCACTTCCTTTGACTGACTTTGACTGTGTAACAGCAAAGGGAATAATAAATAATGATTTTACCTATAAAAATCACAGTTCTTGATGTTATCTGGTACAAGCTGATTTAAGTAGAAGACTCCTACATTTAGGTTTCTCTGATAAAAATGTATATCTTGAAATTAAATGCTACTAGTTCTCTGTAGTCCTAGATACTAGGGCTGGGCGAACAGTATGGCCCGAGCATAAGTTGGGGCCGAACTTTCGTCGTTCGGAGGTTTGCCGAACTTCCGAATAGACGGGTCGCTCGACCGTTTGTTCAGCCCCCCGAACTGACCACAATGTATTGCAAGCCCTGATTGGCTGAAGCAGTGAAAGCTTCAGCCAAGCTTCAGCCAATCAGGGCACAGAGCATTGTCAGAGTCATGATTGGACACTGTCATGACTTTATCCAATCATGGCTTATTCCCACTCCACAGTATAAAAGTATTCTTTCAATGGCAGCCATTTTCAGTGTGATTTTGGCGTGGAAAGAGATAGAACAGGGCTCTGTTCTGTGCTATTAGTTAGTTAGAGTACTATACTGTGCTATTTTGCTTCAATTGTCAGTGTAGAATATTACTTTAGTGTCAGTCTAGGGATAGTGCGAGTGTAGTGAGGAGGACCATCATTCAGCTTTGCATAGTGTGCAGCTAGCATAGGGACAGGTCAGATAGTTTCACTGTAGTGTAGTGAGAACGTGCATTCATACATACATTAGTTTAGAGTAGGGACAGCTCAGATAGTTTCAGTGTAGTGTAGTGAGACTGTGTCAGTAATCTTTACATTAGTGTATAGCTAGAGTAGGGACAGTTCAGATAGCGTCAGTGTAGTGACGGTCGAACACCGTTTATTTGATCGGGCTACTGCCAGTTTAACGCCATGTACTTCTGTGTGCGTTACTGCCAGTTTAACGCTATATAGTTTTGTGTGCGTTACTGCCAGTTTAACATCATATAGTTCTGTGTGCGTTACTGCCAGTTTAACACCATATAGTTCTGTGTGCGTTACTGCCAGTTTAACGCCATTTACTTCTGTGTGCATTACTACCAGTTTAACGCCATTTACTTCTGTGTGCGTTACTGCCAGTTTAACGTCATATAGTTCTGTGTTTCACTGTACATTTGGCGCATTATGTTGCAGTATATTATAGTGTATCTGTGGAGTGTGTCTGTGTAGTGTAAGTACTCAAATTAACGTGCACCAAACACCACTTTTACATTGATTAAAGTGCATCTATGTACAGATTTCCACTTCTTCTTTAAATTTGCTTATAAGCACTGCCCCCTCCCTCCCAATAATGTCTGGGAGGACAACAAGGAGAGGCAGACGTTCCCTTGGCACTGTAAGGGGGCCAGCAACAAATGTGTCCACAGGCAAAGGTGGATGTGGTGGTCAGTCCTCAGGCAGGGCATCATTTCCTCTGTTTAGTGAGTTTGCCTGTGCTATCCAGCCACAGCATGCAGAGGAGGTGGTGGACTGGCTTACTAAACCTTCCTCATCCTCCTCATCCTCTGTCATGCAAGCAGAGACAAGTGTGCAGTCCCCTGCAGTTGCCAGAGTGGATAAACCTGCCTCCTTGTCCACATCTTTTCCTGCCAAATCCCCAACATCAGCCATGGAGGAGTCAGCTGAGTTATTTGACCACAGCGTCAGCCACTTGCTCCTTGATAATGTGCAAAATTACAAAATAAATATTAAGGCGCTATACATGTTCATATAAAAAAAAAACTGTCACAAAGAAAGCACTGCATCAAAGTCAAATGAGCACATTAATGAGAAAATAAGCAAGTGTCAGAGAAATAATGGAAACAGAACTTGCCAGTATCGGAATGTTCCTGTGCATCTGCGCGGCAGAATCGCGCTCCGGCGCATGCGTGTGCGCGATGTAGCGGAACGGCGCACACGGGTTCATGACACGGCGCAACGGCGTAACGGCGCACGAGCGTACACGCGTTATGCCCCGTACACACGGTCGGATTTTCCGACGGAAAATGTGTGATAGGACCTTGTTGTCGGAAATTTTGACCGTGTGTAGGCTCCTTCACACATTTTCCATCGGATTTTCCGACACACAAAGTTTGAGAGCAGGATATAAAATTTTCCGACAACAAAATCCGTTGTCGGAAATTCCGATCTTGTGTACACATATCCGACGGACAAAGTGCCACGCATGCTCAGAATAAATAAAGAGATGAAAGCTATTGGCCACTGCCCCGTTTATAGTCCCAACGTACGTGTTTTACATCACCGCGTTCAGAACGATCGGATTTTCCGACAACTTTGTGTGACCGTGTGTATGCAAGACAAGTTTGAGCCAACATCCATCGGAAAAAATCCTAGGATTTTGTTGTCGGAATGTCCGAACCGTGTGTACGGGGCATTAGCGTTACACCCCCATGCTGGCCTATAAAAGACTGATCTGTTCTTTGTATAACTGCTGGTTTGTCTTTCAGCTTCCTGTGTTCCGTTCCAGAGTTCTGCTGCCTGTGTTTACCTGCTGTGACCCGGATTGACTTGACCTACTCTGCCTCTCCAGTGCTTTGACCCCGGCTTGTTTAAGGACTTCTCTATTACCTGCCTGCTGTGTTTGACTCTCAGCCCGTCTTAAGGATTCTCCTGCCTTCCTGTGTATGACCCCGGCTTGTCTAACAGACTCCTCTGCTATCTACTTACAGTGCATGACCCCAGCTCGCCTTCAGGACTTCTCTGCTTACTTACTACTGTGTTTGACCCTCGGCTTGTTTAACCCTTTCATGACTAAGCCTATTTTTGAAATTTGGTGTTTACAAGTTAAAATCCGTATTTTTTGCTAGAAAATTACTTAGAGTTCCCAAACATTATATATATTTTTTTAGCAGAGAATCTAGAGAATAAAATGGCGATTGTTGCAATATTTTTTATCACACGGTATTTGTGCAGCGGTGTTTTAAACGCAAATTTTTGGAAAAGGGAAACTTTCATGAATTTTAAAAAATCCAAACAGTAAAGTTACCCCAATTTTTTGTATAATGTGAAAGATGATGTTACGCCGAGTAAATAGATACCAAACATGCCACCCTTTATAATTGCACGCACTCGTGGAATGGCAACAAACTACGGTACCTATGAATTTCCATAGGCGACGCTTTCAATTTTTTTACGGTTACCAGGTTTGAGTTACAGATCCCTTCTTTGCTCTTCAAAGTATTCAGATCGCCGAAAACGGCGATTTTGAATACTGTATATTTTTTTAAAACCGGCGCCATTGGCAGCCGAGTAAACGGGAAGTGACGTCATGACGTCGCTTCCGCGTTTACAATGAGAAGGCTGGAACGAAGCCGCCCACAGCTTCGTTCCAGCCAGCCCCCAGCCGCCGAAGGCACACGATTGGACAACGGGCCTCCCGATTGCACGGGAGGCCCGGTAAGAGCGGCGGGAGGCGGCGGGAGGGGGGGATGTCCCCTCCCGCTCCTCTGGTATAACAGCGAGCGGCTTTTAGCCGCATCGGTTGTTATACTCGGGTAGCCGATCGCCCGCTGTAAACGACGGTACCGGGATGATGCCTGCAGCTGCGGGCATCATCCCGGTATAACCCCGGAAAGCCGAGTACGCATATCTGCGTACGGTCGGCGGGAAGGGGTTTTAAAGGACTTCGTTATCCACCTCCTTCCAGTGTATGACCCCGGCCTGCACCACAGACTTTCTCCGAGCCTGACATCCAGCTCTCAGCCCAGTTCCAATCTCTACTGGGTCTTGTGGGTTAGAGCCCCAGCCGGGTCTCCTACCTCAGTCCAGGTTCCGGGTTCACCGCTGCTCCACATCTCCACGCTACAGGAGTCCTCCTTTCAAGGACCATCTACCTGCTGGCGACCCGTGCCTCTCTGTGCCCTATATCATCTGTACCACTTCCAGAGGTAGAGTGTGCTTAGCTGCAAGGGAAGCCACTCCCAGCATTTCGGCTTCGGTGAGTAACGTGATAGCAAGCATAAAGTCCATAAGTGAATAAATCCCAACACCAAAACGGAATGCTCTGAGATAAAACTTCTAGATCTTCCACCACGAGTGCTCAATATAAAGATGGCCACTCATCAGAGCTGTTTGACCCCTTTTTACAGGATGGTCAAGAAACACTTTGGGAACCCCAAATTGGTTCCAATAATGGCATGAATCCACTCCACTGGCCACTCATGGAGGGAGCTAGAATGTAAAAAATGATTCCACAGGAGACACAGATGAAAGTCTCATAGTGTAGTAATTTTTAATAGAATAAAAACAGCAGCAATAATAACAGTTACACTCACATGCGATAGTGCCTGGCCTGGCACTAGGTGTAAACAGCGTGTGTGAGTCAACTGATCCCTGGGGGTAGCGTGTGTTCCGATCTCACTCCGAAGGTGCAAAGCCTGGTGTGGTGTATCAAAAAATGGACCTGGAAATGACGGATCCTCCGCTCCGTCGCCGTGAATGGCTCTTCAAGAAGTTGCTCAGCTGTCTGGGCCTTTTTCAGCACATCTGCAGCAGATTGCACTGTTGCTATCTGCAAACTGTGTCTCAGGCACATCAAACGTGGCAAAAACACCAGACATTTGGGTACCACATGCTTAACAAAGGCATTTAACGTTCAACCACTCCTCCCGTTGGCAAGAGCACCTAATTGCCACACAAAAGGGGCACAAATCTGGCCCTCCTCCTTACCCACTTCAGTCTGCCCCTGCTATATTGAGTCATTATCTCTCAGCAGCCTCCACTGACAGGGATGATGGTAAAGGACAGGGTGTCCCAGGTCCTAGCAGCACATCTGCCAGCAGCACACCACCAGCTGTAGACTGTAGCCAGCAAATTTCTCTGCTGCAGCGGTAAAAAAATACAGTCACTGCCACCCACATGCCCAGCGTCTAAATGCAAGCTTGTCAAAGCTGTTGGCTCTCCAACTTCTACCCTTCAGCCTGGTGGATACTGCCCCCTTCCGTGAATTTGCGCAATGTGCTGTACCACAATGGCAGGTTCCCAGTCGCTACTACTTTTTACGTAAGGCCGTTCCATCCCTCTACCAACACGTGGAAGGGAATGCTCTGGCATCGTTGGGCAAGGCAGTCAGCCATAAAATCCACCTTACTGCTGACACGTGGTCCAGCAAGCATGGGCAGGGATGATATATTTACTTCACAACACATTGGGTAATGCTGCTTACAACTCAAAAGGATGCAGGACAGGGCTCGGTGCTGCAGCATGTTGTGCCCCCCACGTCTCCATACAGCTGGTGGTGATGATGCCAGACCTATGAGCTCTACCACCTCCTCCTTCTCCTCCTCTGCCACCTCCATGCCCTCCTCTGCAGAATTGTCCTATGATCATCAGGTACCCCCTAAGCGTTCAAAGGGCTATTCCATGAGTCAGGCTAAAAGGTGGCATGCAGTGCTTCAGCTGGTGTGTTTTAGAGGACAGGAACCACACCAGAGCAGAGATTCTTGCAGCTCTGCAGGGACAGGCCCAGAGGTGGTTCACACCATGCCAGCTGGAGACAGGAATGGTGGTGTGCGATAATGGCTCAAACCTCCTGTCTGTCCATAGACAGGGAAAGTTGACACATGTGCCATGCCTGGCACATGTCCTCAATTTGGTGGTGCATCGTTTTGTAAATACATGCCCAGGGTTGCAAGATGTGCTAAAGCTGGCCAGAAGAGTCTGTAGCCATTTTAGGCGGTCATACATAGCCAGTGCTCGGTTGGCTGAAATTTAGCAGGAATTCCACCTGCCCGTAAACTGCCTGATTTGTGACATGCTCACCAGGTGGAGCTCGACTTTGGCAATGCTGCAGCGGCTATACATGCAGCAGAGGGCCGTCAACGAATACCTGTGCGAGTACGGCACAACGACAGGCTCAGGCCGCCTTGGCTTTTTTTCCCCACACCAATGGCTGATCATTAAGGATGCATGCACTGTATTGTTGCCATTTGAGGAGGCCACAAGGATGGTGAGCCATGACAGTGCATACATCAGTGACACAATTCCTGTTGTGTTCCTGCTGGAGCAGACTCTGCGTAGCATTATGGACAGGACACTGGGGGCAGAGCAGCAGGTGGAAGAGGAGGAGTTCCTTTCCTCTCAAGGCCCACTTTATCCAGACACCATCATTCCTATATCACAGAACACACATGAGGAGAGGGGGGAGGAGGATGAGGAGGAGGATTCTGGCACTTTCAGAGGCTTCAAAGGAGAAGAAGACATGCGTCAATCTGTAAGTGATGGCTTTCCAAGCCTAGGACCCTTGGGAGTAGTACGTGGCTGGGAGGAGGAAGTTCCAGATGCTGTCATCCTAAGTGACCCTGAGGAGTCTGCTTCTCAAGCCTCTGCAAATTTGAAGCGCATGGGCAACCTCATGCTTCAAAGCCTGCGAAAGGACCCAAGAATACGTGGCACGAAGGAGAAGGATGATTACTGGTTGGTAACCCTCCTTAACCGCTGTTATCGCTGTTATAGGGGGAAGGCCTCAGAACTCATCCCATCCCCACAGAGAGTGCAATCTCTTGAGGAGGCGTTAAAGAGGATTTTATTGAACACTTTTCCTGACTCCAGTAGGTTATCGTGTCATAGAAAATGTAGTTTTGAGTCTTCTGTTGGTCAAGAGAGGAGCGTTGAAGAAGGCGTCCGCCTAAGTGAGGCATTTTAGAATTTTTTTAGTCCTCGCTGCCCAGGGCTGTCAGCTTCCACATCCCATCGACAGCGTCTGCATCACATGGTGGACGAATACATCATAGATTACAACTATGGGTGCACATTGCTGTATGATGATTGGCCAGAGCATGCACCATGACCTGCATGCTTTAGCCAATCACAGCGCCCTCAGCTAAGAGAGCCATAATTGGCCAAAAGCAGGGTGCCTTTTGCCAATCATGGCTCAGGGGACTAAGTTCTTGCCCCACACTATATAAGGCTGATTGCACGTCGGCCTCGTGTAGTGAGTTGTTGGCGTGGACGGAGAGAGAGTCTCATTTAGATTGAGCAGGCAGATTATTCAGTTAGCTGCAGTGTATTTAATATATATATACAGACAGTCTCGTATATATATATATATATATATATCTATATCCACTGTATCCAGTTTAGCTAGATCCGACTGCAGTCCGTTCCTGGTGTACTGTTTCTAATATACTTCAGGCAGGCAGGTGATTCAGTTAGCTGCAGTGTATTTTATATATATATATATATATATATATATATATATATATATATATCCACTGCATACAGTTTAGCTATATCTCACTGCAGGCCGTTCCTGGTGTACTGTTTCTAGTATACTTCTGGCAGGCAGGTGATTCAGTTAGCTGCATTGTATTTAATATATATATATATATATACAGATAGTCTCATTTATATATATATATATATATATATATATATATATATATATATATATATATATATATCCGCTGTATCCAGTTTAGCTATATCTGACTGCAGGCCATTCCTGGTGTACTGCTTCTAATATACTTCAGGCGGTGTACACAGTATACAGTGCTGTGCACCCATAGTGCAGTTGCTCATACTTTTCTGGTGGTCAATACAGTACACCCATAGTTGTTATTACACTTCTGTTGGTGTACACAGTACCGTGCACCCCTAGTGCAGTTGCTGCTACTTTCCTGGGGGTGTACACAATACATACAGTGTACCCATAGTTGTTATTATACTTCTGTGTGTGTGCACAGTACCGTGCGCCCATAGTGCAGTTGTTACTACTTTCCTGGTGGTGTACACAATACATACAGGGCACCCATATTTGTTATTACACTTCTTTTGGTGTACACAGTATCGTGCACCCCTAGTGCAGTTGCTACTACTTTCCTGGTGGTGTACACAATACATACAGTGTACCCATAGTTGTTATTATACTTCTGTTTGTGTACACAGTACCGTGCACCCATAGAGCAGTTGCTACTACTTTCCTGGTGGTGTACACAATACATAAAGTGCACCCATAGTTGTTATTACATTGCTGTTGGTGTACACAGTACCGTGTACCCTTAGTGCAGTTGCTACTACTTTCCTGGTGGTGTTTACAATACATACAGTGCACCCATAGTTGTTATTACACTTCTGTTGGTGTACACAGTACCGTGCACCCCTAGTGCAGTTGCTACTACTTTCCTGGTGGTGTACACAGTACACAATACAGTGTAGTGTTTTTTGCTAAACAAAATTTACAGCATGTCCGGAAGGCCACCACGGAGAGGCAGACGCTCACAGGCCACTAAAAGAGGGCAAGCAAGCTCTGTGTCTACAGTCGACAGTGCTCGTCGTGAACACGGTGCATCCTCAGCACTTGGCAGTGGGGCACGCTTGTCCTTTTTTCCTGTAGCTGGCCGTGTTATTGAGCCACAACATGCAGAAGAGTTGGTGGAATGGATAACAAAGCCATCCTCATCCTCCTCATCCTCTGTCACCCAGGCTCAGAGTAGTTTGCCTGCCAATGCATTTGCCAAAGCAGCCTATTCCATCGGCTCCATGTCAACAGTCACTCTTTCCCTAGCCCCACCATCATGCACGGAGGAGTCCCCCGAACTATTCGACCACAGTGTCGGGTACATGCTGCAGGAGGATGCGCAGCGATTTGAAGGCTCCGATGATGGTACCCAGGTTGAGGAAAGGAGTAATGTGAGCCTAGAGAGGGGGTGCCCAAGAATGTCAAGAAACTGGCAGTCATGTTCCCCCAGCTGCAGCATACTGCCAAGTTTGCTCCAGTGACGAAGAGGGAGGGGATGATGAGGTCACTGACTCAACTTGGGTGCCTGATATCAGAGAGGAGGAGGAGGCACATCTCCAATGAGGTAGGATGCCCTCCAGGGGGAAGCTTAAGGGCAGCCACCCTATTGCATCACACCGCAGAGCTAAGCAGGTGCAGGGCGCTGCTGACTCCCCACATATTTTGAAAAGTTCTTTGGTGTGGGCCTTTTTTGACATGTGTGCAGCAGATCGCACCGTTGCTGTTTGCAATATATGTCTGAAGCGTATCAAGCGTGGCCAAAACAGCAGCCGCTTGGGCACCACATGCTTGACCAGACATATGACGACCTCCCATTCGGTCCGTTGGCAACAGCACTTAAAAGACCTACAGCAAAGAACAAGGCAGACCTCTCCTTGCTCCTCATCAGCTGGGTTCTCCAACCCCACTATACCTCCAGTCCTCTCAGAAACCTGCACTGAGAGGAATGAAGGTATAGCAATAGGTGTCCCAAGTACTTGCGGCCAATCTGCTATCAGTACACCTCCATCTGATTTTAGCAGGCAAATTTCCCTACCCCAGTTGCTAAACCGTCAAAAGAAATTCGGTCCCAGCCATTCACATGCTCAGCGTCTGAATGCTAGCTTGGCCAAATTGCTAGCACTGCAACTGCTGCCTTTTCAGCTGGTAGACTGTGCCCCCTTTCGTGAATTTTTGGAATGTGCGGTACCTCAGTGGCAGGTTCCCAAATGCCATTTGTTTTCATGGAAGGCCATTCTGGCTCTCTACCAGCATTTGGAAGGCAATGTGTTGGCCTCGTTGGACAGGGCGGTCAGCAGTAAGGTGCATATTACTGCTGACTCATGGTCCAGCAGGCATGGACAGGGATGTTACCTTTCTTTCATGGCACACTGGGTAATTCTGCTGGCAGCTGGGAAGGATGCAGAATGGGGTTCAGTATTGTTGGAGCTTGTTCCGTACACCACGCCTTCAAAATGCTAGTGGTGATTTTGCCACAGCTCTCTCCTCCACCCTCTCCTCTTCTACTTCTTCTATGGCCTCTTCCTCTGCAGATTCCTCCTCTGAACCAGCGGTGCTCCATAGGCGTTCAAGGGGCTACTCAAGCACACAGGCAAAAAGATGCCATGCGGTGCTTGAGTTGGTCTGCTTAGGGGACAGGAGCCACACTGGGGCAGAGATTCTGTCAGCTCTGCAGGGGCAGGCTCAGAGGTGGTTGACGCCACACTAGCTTCAGCCAGGAATCGTTGTATGCGACAATGGGACCAACCTCCTATCCGTCCTCCGACCAGGACACTTGACCCATGTTCCCTGTTTGGCTCACGTCCTGAATTTGGTGGTGCAGCGGTTCTTGAGCAGGTACCCGGGCTAACAGGATCTCCTGAGGCAGGCCAGGAAAGTCTGTGGTCATTTCCGCCGGTGATATAATGCCAGTGCTCGGCTTGCTGACATTAAAAGAGAATGCAACCTGCCCAAGAACCACCTCATTTGTGACATGCCCACCAGGTGGAACGTTGGCAATGCTGCAGTGGCTGCACACGCAGCAGAGGGCCATCAATGAGTACCTGTGTGAGTATGGCACCAGGACAGGGTCAGGGGAGCTTGGCTTTTTTTCACCACACCAGTCGCTACTGATCAAGGATGCATGCACTGTCCTGTCACCATTTGCGGAGGCCACAAGGATGGTGAGCAGTGACAATGCATGCATCAGTGTTACTGTCCCTCTTGTATTCCTGTTGGAGCACACACTTCATGGAATAATGGACAGGGCACTTGAGGCAGAACAGCGGTAGGAAGAGGAGGACTTCCTTACCTCTCAAGGCCCCCTTTATCCAGATACTAGTATTCCTGCAGGCCCGCTGATCACACAGGAAGAAGAAGAGGAGGAGGAGGAGGAGGATTGTGTCAGCATGGAGGTGGAGGATAATACTCAGCATCAGCAGCAGTCTTCAAGGGATCGATTGCAGTCTCCAGAAACCCATGGAGTTGTACGTGGCTGGGAGGAGATGGTTGAGGATCATGTGTTCCTTAGTGACCCAGAGGACTCAAGATCGAATGCCTCTGCAAACCTACGCTGCATGGCCTCCCTGATCCTGCAAAGCCTGCAAAAGGACCCTAGGATTCGTGGTATCAAGGAAAGGGATCATTACTGGCTGGCAAACCTTCTTGATCCACGTTACAAGGGTAAGGTTGCAGAACTTATCCAGCCTTCGCAGAGAGAGCAGAGGATGAAACATCTTCGGGAGGCCTTGCAGAAAGGTTTGTGCAATGCGTTTCCAGAGCCTGGAAGGCTACAATTTCCTGGTGCTGGACAACGTGTTGCTAGGGGCAAGATCAGATTTGGAGACCTTTCTACCAGAACATTCACTGGGTTACTGGGTCTTGAGGATGGACCACTGGCCAGAGCTTCCTTAATATGCAATTGAGCTACTAGCCTGTCCTGCATCCAACGTTCTTTCTGAATGCACATTCAGTGCTGCTGGAGGCTTTGTAACCGATCACAGAGTGCGCCTGTCCACAGACTCTGTTGATTGGCTCACATTCATAAAAATGAATCAGTCTTAGATCACCAGCTACCAAGCACCTGATGCTGATGTAACCAATTGATTTTTCTATGGATGTGGGATCCCTTGAAGACTGCATATGCTGAGTGACTATCCTATTATGCTGAGTGACTATCCTATTCCTCCTCAATTTTCATGATGATGGCGTCTAAGAATATTTTCGGTTCAGGGCACCATCACCACTACCTAAGGCCCAATTTTTCTGCCCCTGTTTAACAGAGACAGGTAATTATAATTTCTGATCAAATATTTAACAGCAGGGCTCATTCCTACGCTCAACAAGAGTATCTGTGTGGGGTTGCAGTGTTGTGGCACCACTGCCTAAGGCCCAATTTTTCTGCCCCTGTTTAACAGGGGCGTGTAATTACAATTTTTGTTCAAATATTTAACAGCAGGGCTCGTTCCTGTGCTCAATAAGAGTATCTGTGAGGGGTTGCAGTGTTGTGGCACCACCACCACTGCCTAAGGCCCAATTTTTCTGCCCCTGTTTAACAGGGGCACGTAATTACAATTTTTGAACTAATATTTCACAGCAGGGCCTGTTCCTGTGCTTAACAAAAGTATCTGTGAGGCTTTACAGTGTTGTGCCACAACCACCACCGCCTAAGGCCCAATTTTTCTGCCCCTGTTTAACAGGGGCGTGTAATTACAATTTTTGATCTAATATTTCACAGCAGGGCCTGTTCCTGTGCTTAACAAAAGTATCTGTGAGGCTTTACAGTGTTGTGCAACCACCACCACCGCCTAAGGCCCAATTTTTCTGCCCCTGTTTAACAGGGGCGTGCAATTACAATTTTTGATCTAATATTTCACAGCAGTGCCTGTTCCTGCGCTCAACAAAAGTATTTGTGAGGCTTTACAGTGTTGTGCCACCACCACCGCCTAAGGCCCAATTTTTCTGCCCCTGTTTAACAGGGACATATAATTACAATTCTTGATATAATATTTCACAGCAGGGCCCGTTCCAGCGCCCACCAAGAGTAGCTGTGACGGCTTACAGTGTACTGATACCACCAACACCTAAGGCCCAATTTTCTGCAGAGTGTATAGGGCAGGCTGTATAGTATATACAGGCGGTCCCCTATTTTCAAACATCCGGCTTACAAACTAATCCTACTTACAAACGGAGGGAGACAACAGGAAGTGAGAGTAAATCTACCCCTAGGATGGGAAATTTTCTCCTGTAAGAGTTAATATGGGAAAAAGGTGTCTCCCCACTGATGCTTTATCACCAATCCTTGTTTCCCTAATAACCCAAAATTTTCAAAATCCAATTGTCATTGGGACAGAAAGTGTAGTGAAATCTTCTGAACAGGGGCACAGACGGCAAAACAAATATTACAGGGGTGATGATAACCCTTCCCTATGTTATCCAAAAAGCTTAAAAATAGATTTTTTGGCTGGAGCTACACTTACAAAATGTACCTGTTCCAAATTACAAACAGATTCAACTTAAGAACCAACCTACAATCCCTAGCTTGTTTGTAACCCGGAGACCGCGTGTATACTGCTGCTGTTCAGAGTATATAGGGCCTGGGGGCCCCACGCCTTTTTTTTTTATTTGGGAGCGGGGTTCACCTTAATATCCATACCAGACCCAAAGGGCCTGGTGATGGGCTGGGGGGGGGCAACATTACATTACAGCTGCAAGCAGTTTTAACCACTTGCCGACCACCTAACGATGATATACTTCAACAGAATGGCACGGGCAGGCAAAATCACGTACCTGGTACGTGATTGCCTTTCCGCAGGCGGGGGGTCTTATCGGACCCCACCCCGGTGCCAGCGGCGGTCGGCTTTGGTCTGGGAGCGTTTGGAGATGAGGGGGAGGCCATCCGATCGTGGCCCCCCTCACGATCGCTCCCAGCCAATGAGAGTCATCCCCTGCCTGTGTGTAGTACACACAGGCAGAGGATGTGCTGTCATCTCTCCTCGGCTCGGCAGTTTCCGTTCCGGCGCCGAGGAGAGAAGACATCTGAGTAAGTGTAAAACACACACACACACAGAACATGCCAGGCACACATTACACCCCCGATCCCCCCCGATCGCCCCCCGATCACCCCCCAATCACCCCTCCCCCCTGTCACACTGACACCAAGCAGGTTTTTTTTTTTTTCTGATTACTGCATGGTGTCAGTTTGTGACAGTTAGAAGTGGTAGGGCAGTTAGTATTAGCCCCCTGTAGGTCTAGGGTACCCCCCTAACCCCCCCCCTAATAAAGTTTTAACCCCTTGATCACCCCCCGTCACCAGTGTCGATAAGTGATCATTTTTCTGATCGCTGTATTAGTGTCGCTGGTGACGCTAGTTAGGGACTTAAATATTTAGGTTCACCGTCAGCGTTTTATAGCGACAGGGACCCCCATATACTACCTAATAAATGTTTTAACCCCTTGATTGCCCCCTAGTTAACCCTTTCACCACTGATCACTGTATAACCGTTACGGTTGACGCTGGTTAGTTTGTATATTTTTTATAGTGTCAGGGCACCCGGCGTTTATTACCGAATAAAGGTTTAGCCCCCTGATCGCCTGGCGGTGATATGCGTCGCCCCAGGCAGCGTCAGATTAGCGCCAGTACCGCTAACACCCACGCACGCAGCATACGCCTCCCTTAGTGGTATAGTATCTGAACGGATCAATATCTGATCCGATCAGATCTATACTAGCGTCCCCAGCAGTTTAGGGTTCCCAAAAACGCAGTGTTAGCGGAATCAGCCCAGATACCTGCTAGCACCTGCGTTTTTCCCCTCCGCCCGGCCCAGCCCAGCCTACCCAAGTGCAGTATCGATCGATCACTGTCACTTACAAAACACTAAACGCATAACTGCAGCGTTCGCAGAGTCAGGCCTGATCCCTGCGATCGCTAACAGTTTTTTTGGTAGCATTTTGGTGAACTGGCAAGCACCAGCCCCAAGCAGCGTCAGGTTAGCGCCAGTAGCGCTAACACCCACGCACGCACCGTACACCTCCCTTAGTGGTATAGTATCTGATCGGATCAATATCTGATCCGATCAGATCTATACTAGCGTCCCCAGCAGTTTAAGCTTCCCAAAAACGCAGTGTTAGCTTGATCAGCCAAGATACCTGCTAGCACCTGCGTTTTGCCCCTCTGCCCAGCCCAGCCCACCCAAGTGCAGTATCGATCGATCACTGTCACTTACAAAACACTAAACGCATAACTGCAGCGTTCGCAGAGTCAGGCCTGATCCCTAAGATCGCTAAAAGTTTTTTTGGTAGCGTTTTGGTGAACTGGCAAGCGCCAGCGGCCTAGTACACCCCAGTCGTCGTCAAACCAGCACTGCAGTAACACTTGGTGACGTGGCGAGTCCCATAAGTGCAGTTCAAGCTGGTGAGGTGGCAAGCACAAGTAGTGTCCCGCTGTGTCCCGCTGCCACCAAGAAGACAAACACAGGCCCGTCGTGCCCATAGTGCCCTTGTGCTGCATTCGCCAATCCTAATTGGGAACCCACCACTTCTGCAGCGCCCGTACTACCCCCATTCACATCCCCAACCAAATGCAGTCGGCTGCATGAGAGGCATTTTTATGTCCTCCCGAGTACCCCTACCCAGCGAACCCCCCCAAAAAAGATGTTGTGTCTGCAGCAAACGCGGATATAGGCATGACACCCGCTATTATTGTCCCTCCTGTCCTGACAATCCTGGTCTTTGCATTGGTGAATGTTTTGAACGCTACCATTCATTAGTTGATTATTAGCGTAGGGTACAGCATTCCACAGACTAGGCGCCATTTCACAGGGTCTCCCAAGATGCCTTAGCATTTTGAGAGACCCGAACCTGGAACCGGTTACAGTTATAAACGTTACAGTTACAAAAAAAAGTGTAAAAAAAAAAAACACAAACAAAAATCTAAAATAAAAAAAAATTATTGTCGTTTTTATTGTTCTCTCTCGCTCTATTCTCTCTCTATTGTTCTGCTCTTGTTTACTGTATTCTATTCTGCAATGTTTTATTGTTATTATGTTTTATCATGTATGCAATTTTTTATACTTTACCGTTTACTGTGCTTTATTGTTAACCATTTTTTTGTCTTCAGGTACGCCATTCACGACTTTGAGTGGTTATACCAGAATGATGCCTGCAGGTTTAGGTATCATCTTGGTATCATTCTTTTCAGCCAGCGGTCGGCTTTCATGTAAAAGCAATCCTAGTGGCTAATTAGTCTATAGACTGCTTTTACAAGCAGTGGGAGGGAATGCCCCCCCCCACCGTCTTCCGTGTTTTTCTCTGGCTCTCCTGTCTCAACAGGGAACCTGAGAATGCAGCCGGTGATTCAGCCAGCTGACCATAGAGCTGATCAGAGACCAGAGTGGCTCCAAACATCTCTATGGCCTAAGAAACCGGAAGCTACGAGCATTTTATGACTTAGATTTCGCCGGAAGTAAACAGCGCCATTGGGAAATTGGGGAAGCATTTTATCACACCGATCTTGGTGTGGTCAGATGCTTTGAGGGCAGAGGAGAAATCTAGGGTCTAATAGACCCCAATTTTTTCAAAAAAGAGTACCTGTCACTACCTATTGCTATCATAGGGGATATTTACATTCCCTGAGATAACAATAAAAATGATTTAAAAACAAAATGAAAGGAACAGTTTAAAAATAAGATAAAAAAGCAAAAAAAAATAATAAAGAAAAAAAAAAAAAAAAAGCACCCCTGTCCGCCCTGCTCTCGCGCTAAGGCGAATGCAAGCGTCGGTCTGGCGTCAAATGTAAACAGCAATGGCACCATGCATGTGAGGTATCACCGCGAAGGTCAGATCGAGGGCAGTAATTTTAGCAGTAGACCTCCTCTGTAAATCTAAAGTGGTAACCTGTAAAGGCTTTTAAAGGCTTTTAAAAATATATTAATTTGGTTGCCACTGCACGTTTGTGCGCAATTTTAAAGCATGTCATGTTTGGTATCCATGTACTTGGACTAAGATCATCTTTTTTATTTCATCAAACATTTGGGCAATGTAGTGTGTTTTAGTGCATTAAAATTTTAAAAAGTGTGTTTTTTCCCCAAAAAATGCGTTTGAAAAATCGCTGCGCAAATACTGTGTGAAAAAAAAATTAAACACCCACCATTTTAATCTGTAGGGCATTTGCTTTAAAAAAATATATAATGTTTTGGGGGTTCAAAGTAATTTTCTTGCAAAAAAAAATAATTTTTTATGTAATCAAAAAGTGTCAGAAAGGGCTTTGTCTTCAAGTGGTTAGAAGAGTGGCTGATGTGTGACATAAGTTTCTAAATGTTGTGCATAAAATGCCAGGACAGTTCAAAACCCCCCCATTTTGGAACGTAGACACCCCAAGCTATTTGCTGAGAGGCATGTCGAGTCCATGGAATATTTTATATTGTGACACAAGTTGCGGGAAAGAGACAAATTTTTTATTTATTTTTTTGCACAAAGTTGTCACTAAATGATATATTGCTCAAACATGCCATGGTAATATGTGAAATTACACCCCAAAATACATTCTGTTGCTTCTCCTGAGTATGGGAATACCACATGTGTGGGACTTTTAGGGAGCCTAGCCGCGCACAGGACCCCGAAAACCAAGCACTGCCTTCAGGCTTTCTAAGGGCGTAAATTTCTGATTTCACTCTTCACTGCCTATCACAGTTTCGGAGGCCATGGAATACCCAGGTGGCAAACCCCCCCCCCCCAAATGACCCCATTTTGGAAAGTAGACACCACAAGCTATTTGCTGAGAGGTATAGTGAGTATTTTGCAGACCTCACTCTTTGTCTGTCTTCATTTTCAAAAACAAATGAGAGCTGCAAAATACTCACCATGCCTCTCAGCAAAAAGCTTGGGGTGTCTACTTTCCAAAATGGGGTCATTTGGGGGGGGGGGGGGTTTCTGCCACCTGGACATTCCATGGCCTCCGAAACTGTGATAGGCAGTGAAGAGTGAAATCAAAAATTTACATCCTTAGAAATCCTGAAGGCGGTGATTGGTTTTCGGGGCCCTGTACGCGGCTAGGCTCTTAAAAAGTCCCACACATGTGGTATCCCCATACTCAGTAGAAGCAGCTAAATGTATTTTGGGGTGCAATTCCACATATGCCCATGGCCTGTGTGAGCAATATATCATTTAGTGACAACTTTTTGTATTTTTTTTTTTGTCATTATTAAATCACTTGGGACAAAAAAAATGAATATTCAATGGGCTCAACATGCCTCTCAGCAATTTCCTTCGGGTGTCTACTTTCCAAAATGGGGTCATTTGTGGGGGTTTTGTACTGCCCTGCCATTTTAGCACCTCAAGAAACAACATAGGCAGTCATAAATTAAAGGCTGTGTAAATTCCAGAAAATGTACCCTAGTTTGTAGGCGCTATAACTTTTGCGCAAACCAATAAATATACACTTATTGACATTTTTTTTACCAAAGACATGTGGCCGAATACATTTTGGCCTAAATGTATGACTAAAATTGAGTTTATTAGATTTTTTTAGAACAAATGTAGAAAATATAATTTTTTTCAAAATCTTCGGTCTTTTTCCGTGTATAGCGCAAAAAATAAAAATGGCAGAGGTGATCAAATACCATCAAATGAAAGCTCTATTTGTGGGAAGAAAAGGACGCAAATTTTGTTTGGGTACAGCATTGCATGACCGCGCAATTAGCAGTTAAAGCGACGCAGTGCCAAATTGTAAAAAGTGCTCTGGTCAGGAAGGGGGTAAATCCTTCCGGGGCTGAAGTGGTTAAATTACTTTTATTCCTTTAGAAATGCCATTTTGTGAAGGGACTGTTCTAAACATGGAAATGCGCCACTTTACAGGCATACTATAGACACCCCCCAGGCACAATATTTAAGGGAATATTTCACTTTTATTGTTTCACTTTAAGCATTATTAAAATCACTGCTCCTGAAAAAACGTCCGTTTTTAAAACTTTTT
Source organism: Lithobates septentrionalis (assembly GCA_037952835.1). Classification (NCBI taxonomy): domain Eukaryota; kingdom Metazoa; phylum Chordata; class Amphibia; order Anura; family Ranidae; genus Lithobates; species Lithobates septentrionalis. The sequence continues at coordinate 6,956,138 of JBBDGP010000264.1, read as the reverse complement.
TTTGCGTTGACTCATGTCCTCTGGGGCAGGACCCGGGTCCCCAAACACTTTTTATGACAATAACTTGCATATTAGCCTTTAAAATTAGCACTTTTGATTTTTCACATTCGAGTCCCATAAACTTTAACAGGGTTCGCGTGTTCGCACAAATGTTTGGTCTGTTCGCATGTTCTGCCGCAAACCGAACCGGGAGGGTGTTTGGCTCATCTCTATCAGCGACTAAAATCAGGAAGAAAAAAAACAGCACATTGCTGCTGTCAGAAAAGAGCCCTGTGTTTGTTTACCTACACAGGGCTCTCTTCAGTAATGTCCGGAGCCAATTTTTGGGTGTCAACTGGCAGCTGCTGATTGGTTGGTGCTACAGCCAATCACAGCACAGCTGGGGCGGCAGGGGCACGTGGGTGCACTCTCTACCCTGGCGCGTGAACATACCACCCTGCCGAAGTATATGTGCGGTGGGCCGTGGTAAAGGGGATAAAGCATTTTTTATCTGTGGGCTTACTGGGCTCAGAAGTCTTTGATCTATTTGCAACATTACCCCCATAGGGGTTGCAAATGACAGGGTTTCCCACTGCTGCACAACCAGGCACACAACAGCTGCAGCTTTCATCCAAACACAGTGAGCAGTCCTTGATATTTATTTTGATGTTTTATTAGGAGGGTAATAACTTGGATGGGGATAGGGATATCCAACTTGACAGTAACAAAACCAGGGACAATTTCCTCCCTATGTACACAGCTCCACTTTGTTCTTCTCCTTTATCTTGTACAACTCCAATTGTTTCCTCCTCCTTAGCTTGTACAGCTCTAAATGATTAGCTAACAATCTTTGTTAGATCAGCAACAGCCCTTTACAGGCTAGGAACTCTCAGTCCCTTTAGTAAGTAGTGCAATGTGGTGCAAACTGCATCCTGGAGTACCTCCACTACCTTGAAGACACTGGTCCCAGCTCTACCACTGCAGGAAATGCTAACCCACCTGGCTGCCATTTCACCAGTCTACCCAACTGACTCTTCACCAGTCTGCTTTACTGACTCTCTGGAGATTATCCCAGGGCAAGATAGGGAAGATTTAAACACACTGCTATCTTCCAGGAAGCCCTGCTACATGTGGCATTCTTTCCCCTTGTAAGTCCCTGCACCATGCTGTGGTACTCACTTTCCTTTCCTTGCTCCAGCTGCCTCTCAGGAAAGCCTCCTTCCAACTTCTCCTGAGGTAGGATCCTTCCAGGCCAGCACCTGAGCCCCGGCCTTAGGCAGAGCCCCTCCCCGGAAGGGGTCCCTCGAGGGCCACCGACAGCACTGCATCTCCATCTTCCACCCAACTCCCCTCCCAGCATGATTCATCCCTATTTAAGGGCTCACTTAGTCCCCTAGGCATTTAGCCCCCTTTGCAACTATGCAACCGGCTGGTATTAACATTGAGTTGGATTCAAGTTGTTTTTTGACCCAAGCTATTTGCTGAGAGGCATGGTGAGTATTTTGCAGCTCTCATTTGTTTTTGAAAATGAAGAAAGACCAGAAAAAATTTTTTTTTTTTTCTTTTTTCAATTTTCAAAACTTTGTGACAAAAAGTGAGGTCTGCAAAATACTCACTATACCTTTCAGCAAATAGCTTGGGGTGTCTACTTTCCAAAATTAGGTCATTTGGGGGGTTTTGTGCCACCTGGGCATTCCATGGCCTCCGAAACTGTGATAGGCAGTGAAGAGTGAAATCAAAAATTTACGCCCTTAGAAAGCCTGAAGGCGGTGCTTGGATTTCGGGGTCCCGTGCGCGGCTAGGCTCCCAAAAAGTCCCACACATGTGGTATCCCCATACTCAGGAGAAGCAGCAGAATGTATTTTGGGGTGTAATTTCACATATCCCCATGGCATGTTTGAGCAATATATCATTTAGTGACAACTTTGTGCAAAAAAAAAAAAAAATATTTGTCTCTTTCCCGCAACTTGTGTCACAATATAAAATATTCCATGGACTCGACATGACTCTCAGCAAATAGCTTGGGGTGTCTACTTTCCAAAATGGGGTCATTTGGGGGGGTTTTGAACTGTCCTGGCATTTTATGCACAACATTTAGAAGCTTATGTCACACATCACCCACTCTTCTAACCACTTGAAGACAAAAACCTTTCTGACACTTTTTGATTACGTGAAAAAATTAATTTTTTTTTCAAGAAAATTACTTTGAACCCCCAAACATTATATATTTTTTTTAAAGCAAATGCCCTACAGATTAAAATGGTGAGTGTTTCATTTTATTTTTTTTAGACGGTATTTGCACAGCGATTTTTCAAACGCATTTTTTGTGGAAAAAACACACTTTTTTAAATTTTAATGCACTAAAACACACTATATTGCCCAAATGTTTGATGGAATAAAAAAGATGATCTTAAGCCGAGTACATGGATACCAAACATGACATGCTTTAAAATTGCACACAAACGTGCAGTGGCAACAAAATTAATACATTTTTAAAAGCCTTTAAAAGCCTTTACAGGTTACCACTTTAGATTTACAGAGGAGGTCTACTGCTAAAAATACTGCCCTCGATCTGACCTTGGCGGTGATACCTCACATGCATGGTGCAATTGCTGTTTACATTTGACGCCAGACCGACGCTTGCGTTCGCCTTAGCGCGAGAGCAGGGGGGACAGGGGTGCTTTTTTTTTTTTTTTTTCTTTATTATTTTTTTGCTTTTTTATCTTATTTTTAAACTGTTCCTTTCATTTTTTTTTTAAATCATTTTTATTGTTATCTCAGGGAATGAAAATATCCCCTATGATAGCAATAGGTAGTGACAGGTACTCTTTTTTGAAAAAAATGGGGTCTATTAGACCCTAGATCTCTCCTCTGCCCTCAAAGCATCTGACCACACCAAGATCGGTGTGATAAAATGCTTCCCCAATTTCCCAATGGCGCTGTTTACATCCGGCGAAATCTAAATCATAAAATGCTTGTAGCTTCCAGTTTCTTAGGCCATAGAGATGTTTGGAGCCACTCTGGTGTCTGATCAGCTCTATGGTCAGCTGGCTGAATCACCGGCTGCTTTCTCAGGTTCCCTGTTGAGACAGGAGAGCCAGAGAAAAACACGGAAGACGGTGGGTGGGGGGGGGGCATTCCCTCCCACTGCTTGTAAAAGCAGTCTAGAGGCTAATTAGCCGCTAGGATTGCTTTTACATGAAAGCTGACCGCTGGCTGAAAAGAATGATACCAAGATGATACCTAAACCTGCAGGCATCATTCTGGTATAACCACTCAAAGTCGTGAATGGCGTACCTGAAGACAAAAAAATGGTTAACAATAAAGCACAGTAAACGGTAAAGTATAAAAAATTGCATACCTGAAAAGCAAACATGATAAAACATAATAACAATAAAACATTGCAGAATAGAATACAGTAAAAAAGAGCAGAACACCAGAGAGAGAATAGAGAGAGAGAGAACAATAAAACGACAACTATTTTTTTTTAATTTTTGTTTGTGTTTTTTTTGCAAACTTGTAACTTTTATAACTGTAACCGGTTCCAGGTTCGGGTCTCTCAAAATGCGATGGCATCTTGGGAGACCCTGTGAAAGTGTGCCTAGTCTGTGGAATGCTGTACCCTACGCTAATACTCAACTAGTGAATGGTAGCGTTCAAAACATTCACCAATGCAAAAACCAGGATTGTCAGGACAGGAGCGACAATAATAGCGGGTGTCACGCCTATATCCATGCTTGCTGCAGACACGACATCTATTTTGGGGGGGGTTTGTTGGGTAGGGGTACTCGGGAGGACATAAAAATGCCTCTCATGCAGCCGACTGCATTTGGTTGGGGATGTGAATGGGGGGTAAGTACGGGCGCTGCAGAAGCGGTGGGTTCCCAATTAGGATTGGCGAATGCAGTAGGAAGGGCACTATGGGCACGACGGGCCTGTGTTTGTCTTTTTGGTGGCAGCGGGACACTACTTGTGCTTGCCACCTCACCAGCTTGAACTGCACTTATGGGACTCGCCACGTCACCAAAAAAACTGTTAGCGATCGCAGGGATCAGGCCTGACTCTGCGAACGCTGCAGTTATGCGTTTAGTGTTCTGTAAGTGACAGTGATCGATCGATACTGCACTTGGGTGGGCAGGGCTGGGCCAGGCGGAGGGGCAACACGCAGGTGCTAGCAGGTATCTGGGCTGATCCCGCTAACACTGCGTTTTTGGGAACCCTAAACTGCTGGGGACGCTAGTATAGATCTGATCGGATCAGATATTGATCCGTTAAGATACTATACCACTAAGGGAGGTGTACGGTGCGTGCGTGGGTGTTAGCGGGACTGGCGCTAACCTGACGCTGCCTGGGGCTGGTGCTTACCAGTTCACCAAAACGCTACCAAAAAAACTGTTAGCGATCGCAGGGATCAGGCCTGACTCTGCGAACGCTGCAGTTATGCGTTTAGTGCTTTGTAAGTGTCAGTGATCGATCAATACTGCACTTGGGTGGGCTGGGCTAGGCTGGGCGGAGGGGCAAAACGCAGGTGCTAGCAGGTATCTGGGCTGATCCCGCTAACACTGCGTTTTTGGGAACCCTAAACTGCTGAGGACGCTAGTATAGATCTGATCGGATCAGATATTGATGCGTTCAGATACTATGCCACTAAGGGAGGCGTATGCTGCGTGCGTGGGTGTTAGCGGTACTGGCGCTAATCTGACCCTGCCTGGGGCGACGCATATCACCGCCGGGCGATCAGGGGGCTAAACCTTTATTCGGTAATAAACGGCGGGTTCCCTGACACTATAAAAAATAAACGAACTAACCAGCCTCACCCGTAACACTTATACGGTGATTAGTGGTGAAAGGGTTAACTAGGGGGCAATCAAGGGGTTAAAACATTTATTAGGTAGTATATGGGGGTCCCTGACGCTATAAAACGCTGACGGCGAACCTAAATATTTACCTCCCTAACTAGCGTCACCAGCGACACTAATACAGCGATCAGAAAAATGATCGCTTAGCGACACTGGTGAGGGGGGGTGATCAAGGGGTTAAAACTTTATTAGGGGGGGTTAGGGGGGTACCCTAGACCTACAGGGGGCTAACACTAACTGCCCTAACACTTCTAACTGTCACAAACTGACACTATGCAGTAATCAGAAAAAAAAAAAAAACCTGCTTGGTGTCAGTTTGTGACAGGGGGGGGGGGTGATTGGGGGGGGATCGGGGGGGGATCGGGGGTGTTTAGTGTGCCTGGCATGTTCTACTGTGTTGTGTAGTGTTGTGCACCTACTTACATGTCTTCTCCCCTCGGCGCTGGAACGGAAACTCCCGAGCCGAGGAGAGATGACATCACATCCTCTGCCTCTGTGTACTATACAGAGGCAGGGGATGTTTCTCATTGGCTGGGAGCGATCACGAGGGGGGGGCCACGATCGGATGGCCTCCCCCTCGTCTCTCAATTCTCCCAGCCAAATGCCGACCGCAGCTGGCACCGAGGGGGGTCCGATCGGACCCCCCACCCGCGGGAAGGCAATCACGTACCAGGTACGTGATTTTGCCTGCCCGTGCCATTCTGCTCACGTATATAGGCGTGAGGCGGTCGGCAAGTGGTTAAAAATTTTGGCGCAAAGTTTCCCTTAATATCTCTAGTATGGAATTTGGGGGGACCCCCACGCATTTTTTTTAAATTTTGGTTTGGGGTTCCCCTGTGGAGGAATCCCATGCCGTTTTTATCAATGAACTCATATGTGTATTGCCGGACCGACAATTCATTATAGCCGCGAGTATTTTTAAATTACATTTTTTCCTTTAGAAATGTCATTTTGCTGTCAGACTGTTCTAAACATGGGAAACATGTACCAATTTACAGGCATACTATAGACACCCCCCATGTACGAAATTTAAAGGAATATTACTTTTTTATTGTTTCACAATAAAAGCATTAATTAATGCATTATTAAAGCATTATTAACCACTTCAGCCCCGGAAGGATTTACCCCCTTCCTGACCAGAGCACTTTTTACAATTCGGCACTGCGTCGCTTTAACTGCTAATTGCGCGGTCATGCAATGCTCTACCCAAACGAAATTTGCGTCCTTTTCTTCCCACAAATAGAGCTTTCTTTTGATGGTATTTGATCACCTCTGCCGTTTTTATTTTTTGCGCTATAAACGGAAAAAGACTGAAAATTTTGAAAAAAAATGATATTTTCTACTTTTTGTTATAAAAAAAATCCAATAAACTAAATTTTAGTCATACATTTAGGCCAAAATGTATTCGGCCACATGTCTTTGGTAAAAAAAATGTCAATAAGCGTATATTTATTGGTTTGCGCAAAAGTTATAGCGTCTACAAACTAGGGTACATTTTCTGGAATTTACACAGCTTTTAGTTTATGACTGCCTATGTCATTTCTTGAGGTGCTAAAATGGCAGGGCAGTACAAAACCCCCCCAAATGACCCCATTTTGGAAAGTAGACACCCCAAGGAAATTGCTGAGAGGCATGTTGAACCCATTGAATATTTTTTTTTTTTGTCCCAAGTGATTGAATAATGACAAAAAAAAAAAAAAAAAAAAAAATTTACAAAAAGTCGTCACTAAATGATATATTGCTCACACAGGCCATGGGCATATGTGGAATTGCACCCCAAAATACATTCAGCTGCTTCTCCTGAGTACGGGGATACCACATGTGTGGCACTTTGCATTTTATGGCCTTCAAAACTGTGATAGGTAGTGAGGAGTAAAATCAAAAATGTATGCCCTTAGAAATCCTGAAGGTGGTGCTTGGTTTTCGGGGTCCCGTGCGCGGCTAGGCTCCCAAAAAGTCCCACACATGTGGTATCCCCGTACTCAGGAGAAGCAACAGAATTTATTTTGGGGTGTAATTTCACATATTCCCATGGCACGTTTGAGCAATATAACATTTAGTGACAACTTTGTGCAAAAAAAAAAAAAAAAAAATTTGTCTCTTTCCCGCTATAAAATATTCCATGGACTCGACATGCCTCTCAGCAAATAGCTTGGGGTGTCTACTTTCCAAAATGGGGTCATTTGGGGGGGGTTTGAACTGTCCTGGCATTTTATGCACAACATTTAGAAGCTTATGTCACACATCACCCACTCTTCTAACCACTTGAAGACAAAGCCCTTTCTGACACTTTTTGATTACATGAAAAAATTATTTTTTTTTGCAAGAAAATTACTTTGAACCCCCAAACATTATATATTATTTTAAAGCAAATGCCCTACAGATTAAAATGGTGGGTGTTTCATTTTTTTTTTTTCACACAGTATTTGCGCAGCGATTTTCAAACGCATTTTTTGGGGAAAAAACACACTTTTTTAAATTTTAATGCACTAAAACACACTATATTGCCCAAATGTTTGATGAAATAAAAAAGATGATCTTAGGCCGAGTACATGGATACCAAACATGACATGCTTTAAAATTGCGCACAAACGTGCAGTGGCAACAAAATTAATACATTTTTAAAAGCCTTTAAAAGCCTTTACAGGTTACCACTTTAGATTTACAGAGGAGGTCTACTGCTAAAATTACTGCCCTCGATCTGACCTTCGCGGTGATACCTCACATGCATGGTGCAATTGCTGTTTACATTTGACGCCAGACCGCCGCTTGCGTTCGCCTTAGCGTGAGAGCAGGGGGGACAGGGGTGCTTTTTATTTATTTTTTTTTTTTCTTTATTATTTTTTTGCTTTTTTATCTTATTTTTAAACTGTTCCTTTCATTTTTTTTTTTTAAATCATTTTTATTGTTATCTCAGGGAATGTAAATATCCCCTATGATAGCAATAGGTAGTGACAGGTACTCTTTTTTGAAAAAATTGGGGTCTATTAGACCCTAGATCTCTCCTCTGCCCTCAAAGCATCTGACCACACCAAGATCGGTGTGATAAAATGCTCCCCCAATTTCCCAATGGCGCTATTTACATCCGGCGAAATCTAAGTCATAAAATGCTCGTAGCTTCCGGTTTCTTAGGCCATAGAGATGTTTGGAGCCACTCTGGTCTCTGATCAGCTCTATGGTCAGCTGGCTGAATCACCGGCTGCATTCTCAGGTTCCCTGTTGAGACAGGAGAGCCAGAGAAAAACACGGAAGACGGTGGGGGGGGGGGGGCATTCCCTCCCACTGCTTGTAAAAGCAGTCTAGAGGCTAATTAGCCGCTAGGATTGCTTTTACATGAAAGCCGACCGCTGGCTAAAAAGAATGATACCAAGATGATACCTAAACCTGCAGGCATCATTCTGGTATAACCACTCAAAGTCGTGAATGGCGTACCTGAAGACAAAAAAATGGTTAACAATAAAGCACAGTAAACGGTAAAGTATAAAAAATTGCATACCTGAAAAGCAAACATGATAAAACATAATAACAATAAAACATTGCAGAATAGAATACAGTAAAAAAGAGCAGAACAATAGAGAGAGAGAATAGAGAGAGAGAACAATAAAACGACAACTATTTTTTTTTATTTTTATTTGTGTTTTTTTTTTTTTTTACACTTTTTTTTTGTAACTGTAACTTTTATAACTGTAACCGCTTCCAGGTTCGGGTCTCTCAAAATGCGATGGCATCTTGGGAGACCCTGTGAAAGTGTGCCTAGTCTGTGCAATGCTGCACCCTACGCTAATACTCAACTAGTGAATGGTAGCGTTCAAAACATTCACCAATGCAAAGACCAGGATTGTCAGGACAGGAGGGACAATAATAGTGAGTGTCACGCCTATATCCGTGCTTGGTGCAGACACAACATCTTTTTTGGGGGGGTTCGTTGGGTAGGGGTACTCGGGAGGACATAAAGAAAATGCCTCTCATGCAGCCGACTGCATTTGGTTGGGGATGTGAATGGGGGAAGTACGGGCGCTGCAGAAGCGGTGGGTTCCCAATTAGGATTGGCGAATGCAGCAGGAAGGGCACTATGGGCACGACGGGCCTGTGTTTGTCTTTTTGGTGGCAGCGGGACACTACTTGTGCTTGCCACCTCACCAGCTTGAACTGCACTTATGGGACTCGCCACGTCACCAAGTGTTACTGCAGTGCTGGTTTGACTACGACCGGGGTGTACTAGGCCGCTGGTGCTTGCCAGTTCACCAAAACGCTACAAAAAAAAGTGACAGTGATCGATCGATACTGCACTTGGGTGGGCTGGACTGGGCTGGGCCGGGCGGAGGGGCAAAACGCAGGTGCTAGCAGGTATCTGGGCTGATCCCACTAACACTGCGTTTTTGGGAACCCTAAACTGCTGGGGACGCCAGTATAGATCTGATCGGATCAGATATTGATGCGTTCAGATACTATACCACTAAGGGAGGTGTACGGTGCGTGTACGGTGCGTGCGTGGGTGTTCGCGGTACTGGTGCTAATCTGACGCTGCCTAGGGCGACGCATATCACCGCCGGGCGATCAGGGGGCTAAACCTTTTTTCGGTAATAAACGGCGGGTGCCCTGACACTATAAAAAATAAACAAACTAACCAGCGTCACCCGTAACGGTTATACGGTGATCAGTGGTAAAAGGGTTAACTAGGGGGCCATCAAGGGGTTAAAACATTTATTAGATAGTATATGGGGGTCCCTGTCGCTATAAAACACTGACGGCGAACCTAAATATTTACGTCCCTAACTAGCGTCACCAGCGACACTAATACAGCGATCAGAAAAATGATCGCTTAGCGACACTGGCGACAGGGGGTGATCAAGGGGTTAAAACTTTATTAGGGGGGGGTAAGGGGGGTACCCTAGACCTACAGGGGGCTAAACTTTTATTTGGTAATAAACGGCGGGTGCCCTGACACTATAAAAAATAAACAAACTAACCAGCGTCACCCGTAACGGTTATACGGTGATCAGTGGTGAAAGGGTTAACTAGGGGGCAATCAAGGGGTTAAAACATTTATTCGGTAGTATATGGGGGTCCCTGTCGCTATAAAACACTGACGGCGAACCTAAATATTTACGTCCCTAACTAGCGTCACCAGCGACACTAATACAGCGATCAGAAAAATGATCGCTTAGCGACACTGGTGACGGGGGGTGATCAAGGGGTTAAAACTTTATTAGGGGGGGTAAGGGGGGTACCCTAGACCTACAGGGGGGTAACAGTTACTACCCTAACTGCTAACTGTCACAAACTGACACTATGCAGTAATCAGGAAAAAACAAACAAAAAAAAAAAAAACCTGCTTGGTGTCAGTTTGTGACAGGGGGGGGGGGTGATTGGGGGGGGATCGGGGGGCGATCGGGGGGGGATCGGGGGTGTAATGTATGCCTGGCATGTTCTACTGTGTGTGTGTGTGTGTTGGTGCACTTACATGTCATCTCCCCTCGGCGCTGGAACGGAAACTCCCGAGCCGAGGAGAGATGACATCACATCCTCTGCCTCTGTGTACTATACAGAGGCAGGGGATGTTTGTCATTGGCTGGGAGCGATCGCGAGGGGGGGGCCACGATCGGATGGCCTCCCCCTCGTCTCCCATCGCTTCCAACCAAATGCCGACCGCAGCTGGCACCGGGGGGGGGTCCGATCGGACCCCCCACCCGCGGGAAGGCAATCACGTTTCAGGTACGTGATTTTGCCTGCCCGTGCCGCTCTGCTCACGTATATAGGCGTGAGGCGGTCGGCAAGTGGTTAAAAAGCATTATTAAAATCACTGTGCCCGAAAAAACGGCTGTTCTTAAAACTTTTTTTTGCATTGATACATGTCCCCTGGGGCAGGACCCAGGTCCCCAAACACTTTTTATGACAATAACTTGCATATTAACCTTTGAAATTAGCACTTTTGATTTCTCCCATAGACTTTCAAAGGGTGTTCTGCGGCTTTCGAATTTGCCGCGAACACCCCAAATTGAACAGCCAGTGTTTCTCATGTTCGACCCGAACATAAAGCCCATCCCTAATTGCGGGTGTGAAGGGTGGAGATTTGATGCTCCACCAATCACAGTTACTTCCTAGCAATATAGGGAGAGCATGCTCAGTGATCGGTAAGCTTCCTGATGACGTATTACATTAAGGCGCTTCCAGTCACGTCACTTTCAGATCCCAGCTTCCAGTTTTCTCCTATGCACGAGTGGAACACACGCCAGCTTTGGACGAGAGCCCAGCAGCAAGCGGCTTCCAAAATAATCTTTGCAGGCTATCCTCAGTGTCAGGCTAAGGCACCCACAAATGTAAGCAGACATCCCTCCGGTTTATGTATGCTTTTAAATAAAATATAGTATTGTGCTATTGTCATGTACCAGGTGCGAGGCCGAGGTGCTGAGAGGGCTCCCCTTGCGGCAAAGTGCAGTGCACCCCTGGAAGTGGTACAGGGAGTGCAGTGCCCAAAGACGCACAGTTTGCCAGTTGCTGTGGTATGATGCGCTGATCACCGGGTGGTTGCTGGAACAAGCAAGATGCACTGTAGGGCAGATGTACTTGCGGAGTACCAGGTGAACTTGGGAGATGGACAATCTGGAAACAGAACCAGGAGCCAGGCCGGGGGTCATGCATGGTAAATAGGTCAATGTGAGATTCAGGTAGCATCACTGGAACAAGCCGGGGTCATACATGGTGAGACCGGTTGCAGTAGAGTCATTGAGCCAAGCCGAGACCAAACACAGTGGAGCAGACAAGAGCAGGGTCATAGTACAAGCCAGAGGTCAAACCAGGAGATCAGGATAACAGGTTAAGCAAACCGGGTTGGTAACGGGAGATCAAAGATCGGGGAACACAGGGGAGCTGACAATAATCCAGCAATGCACAGGTCTCAGCAGCAGGTTTATATAGGCCAGACAGCAAAATTGCGTATCTGCATACGCCCGTTAGCGTCGTCGCTCAGCTGCATACGCCCTCGTGCAGCTCCGCATTTGCGTACGCCAATACGCACAGGAGAGCGCCTGATGCGGCCATGATGGGTGTTGGGAAGATTGACAGTTCTTTGGCTATTACTCTGAGAGCTATGTAGTGTCCCTTTGTTTTTCCATATGGGATAACTGGTGGAGAGGAGATCACACTACAGAGGATCCATTTGTTAACCTAGGAGGGTATCCAATCCAGGATTTCCCAATAGTGCTTTAGTCCTTCTTTTTAAGTAAAGAGGTCACATCCATCTGGTGAGCAGTTTTCAATTCTGAGCACATTGGGTGGATTTCATTATATATGGTGAAGGAATTCCCTTTTGTTTTTCGATGTGGGTCTACTAATCAAGACACAACTTTGGATATTATGGACTTTATAATTTTTTTATTATGAATTTTTTGATCACTTTTTTCATATCACATATTGTCAGTTTATGCACATGTTCACTTTATTTCTTGTTATATTGTCTGATATAAGATATATTTTATGCACATGTTCACTTTATTCCATTTCATATGGTCGTATAAGGTATATTATATAAGCACTTAGCGCCCCCTATCACCCATTTGTTCAATTGCACAGTGTTTAGTTCACTGTTTTTGGGAGCAGCTTTGTACATTAGGTATAATGTAAATGTTGTTTGGTGCAAGTATTTTTTCCTTGTCAAAAGAAGTTTATTGAGTATACAATATTATAAAGATACATAAAGTAAGTTTACAAGGATCTATAAAGTAAGCTCATTGTTTTACAGTAGGGTTTATATAGGTAAATATCATGAAATTTCAAATATTAAACCTTGGGTTCACGTAAACCTAAATTAAAGATATATATCATTTCCTTAGTTACTTTTGTAGGTATTTAAATGATTTATACCTACTATACATATTGTTTACAGGTAGAGTGTATATAGGTCAAATAAATTCTGATAATGAGCTTTAATCGTAAGGTGGAGAAAAGGAAAGAGAAAGAAGAAAAAGGGTAGAAAGGCAGAGGTATGGTCCACAAGGTGGTCCCGCTCGTCAGTTTATTATTATTTTTAGTTCTCTTTGAAGCCTTAGAATGGGTGTCTCTGTGAGTCATTTAATCTGTTACCATGGCAACAGGACAGAGTCATTGAAATTTGACAGGAACTGTTGTTTTATCCAAGGATGCCAAAGTTTTTCAAATTTTGGAATTTGATTTTGATCGATGGCTACCATCTTAGCATGGGACATTGTATTATTCATTCTGTGAATTGTTTCTGCTAGTACCAATGTAGGAGATTTCCATGCCTTGGCCACTGTTTGTTTTGCAGCCGTTATTAGTTGGATCATAAGTTTGAATTGAGAGAGTGTAAACCATTCCGGTTTTAGATTAAGTAAAGTTATATATGGATCTGGTTGTATTATTTTTTTAAATATTTTAGATGCAATCACGAAGACTTCCTTCCAGAAGGTTTGGATTACTGGGCACGTCCACCATATGTGTAAATGTGTGCCTATTTCTGGGCATCCTCGAAAACAAAGAGCTGAGGTATTAGGTGAATATTTTGCCACTCTAGCAGGTACAAGGTACCAGCGAGTTAGGACTTTATAATTTGTCTCCAGTGCTAAGATGTTGGGTGAAGATGACTTAGCTGTGAGCCATATGTTAGACCAGTCCGTGTCTTCTAAAGTTCGTCCCAGGTCCTCCTCCCACCTCTGAACGTAAGAGGGTCTATTAAGATTTACTACTCCATATAATTGATTATAAAGTGATGAAATTGTACCTTTAGCAAATGGATCTTTTGTACAGATTGATTCAAAAATGGATAATTGGGATAATGGTGTATCCCCCTTTAGGAATGGTGTATAGAAATTTTTGATTTGGAGATATCTAAATATCTCAGAGTTTGGTAGATCATATTTTTCTCTAAGCGATGGGAATGAAAGGAATGATTTAGATGCTATGAAGTCATTTAGTGTCTGAATGCCTGATGTTGTCCAAGCTTTAAAAGAATTTGGGTAGATCCATGCCGGATAAAAGGCCGGATTTCTGATAAAAGAAAGGAGAGGATTGTGTGGAGATTGTAACTGATATTTGGTTTTTAGTTTATCCCAGAGAGATAAGAAGTGTTTAGTTATGGGATTATGAATTTTAAAGCGGTCTTTAGGATCAAGCCATAACAAGTTTGATATTAATAGAGGGTCATTTTCTGAAGCCTCTATAAATACCCATAATAGGATTTCCTGTTTTGCATGGTATTTGGACAGACTGGCCAAATGTGCTGCTCTGTAGTAGTTAGTAAAATTAGGGTATCCCAGGCCTCCTTTATTTTTGGGAAGATGTAGTGTGTGTATAGGTATACGTGGTTTAGAAGAGCCCCATATAAACGAAGTTGCTCTTTTTTGTACTATTCTCAAAAAATAGGAAGGAATTGGAATAGGGAGTACTCTGAATAGATAAAGCAATTTGGGTAGAATAGTCATTTTGATTGCATTAATCTTCCCTATCCAGGATAAAGGAAGTTGCGACCATTGTTTTATTAGATTTGTGATCTGTCTTAATACAGGAAGATAATTGGTTGAGAATAAGTCAGAATGAGAAGCTGTTAAATGAATTCCAAGATATGGGATTGATTTTTCTGCCCATGTGAATGGGAGTGCAGCCCTAGCCGGGATCAATTCCATGTTTGTGAGCGAAATATTAAGCACTAGACATTTCTTAGGATTAATCATAAGGTCGGATAGGGCTGCAAATCCATCAAGAGCTGGTATTAAGTTAGGACCAGAGACCTGTGGTGATGATAGAAAAAGTAATATATCGTCTGCAAATATACATAATTTGTGTGTAATACCTCCTACTTCAATGCCCGTTATAGTTTGGTTTGTTCTGATGTATTGGGCCATGGGTTCGAGTATAAGGGCAAATAATAAGGGAGATAATGGGCAACCCTGTCGGGTACCTCTTTCGATATTAAAGGCATCAGATTTGTATCCAGCATATTTTATATAGGCTTTGGGTTTATTATATAATGCTTTGATCCATGTTAAAAAGTGGGGTCCAAAACCCCATTTTTGTAATGAATATTGCATATATTGCCAGGATACTGTGTCAAATGCCCTCTTAATATCGAGAGATAGAAAACATAAAGGGATTTTCCGTTTTTTAGCAATATGTGCCAATAACACTGCCCTGCGTATATTATCGCCTGCCTGTCTATTTGGCATGAAGCCTACTTGATCTCTATGTATTAATTTTCCTATAATGCTATTGAGGCGTTTTGCTATTATTTTTGCTAATAATTTAATATCAAGGTTTAAAAGAGAGATAGGCCGATAATTCACACAGGAAGTATCATCAGAAAGGGGTTTTGGGATCATACAAACAATTGCCATTAGTGTTTCTTGCCGAAAAGAATGTCCTTCTAGAAGTTTGTTAAAAGTTTCAGTGAGAATGGGAGAGAGTATTTCTGAGAATGTTTTATAGTATAAAGCCGAGTAGCCGTCCGGGCCTGGTCTTTTGTTAAGTTTTAGGTCTTTTATGGCGTTAGCAACTTCATCTATAGTTATAGGCTCATCCAAACTGCTTTTTTGATTCTGAGACAACTCAGGTAAGGTTATTTTTGAGAAGAAGGATTCAGCCTCTGTAGGATTAAATTCATTGTTTGTCTTGTATAAAGTTGCGAGATGTGAGTGAAATTTATGGACTATTTTAACTGGATTACAAGTATAAACATTTTTTGATAATTTCAAACGTATTGGTTTGAAAGATTTGTTAGTTGAATTTAATTCCCGAGCCAAATATGTACCTGGTTTGTTTGTATTCATGTAGAAATTGTGTTTGGAGCGTTTGAGGGATTTATCAACTGACTCAGTGAGAAATAGATCGAATTCCAATCTAGATTTTTCCAGATGAGATTTTGTACTCTGAGATGGATTATCTTGGAATGATATGTAGGCTGCATTAAAATTGAGTTCTAGTTTTTTTGCTAGATTTTTGCGTTCCCGTTTAAATAGTGCCATTTGTCTTTGTATTGTACCACGCAAGACAGGCTTATGAGCTTCCCACAGTGTTATTGGGGAAATGTCTGTTGTATTATTAATTGATATGTATTCCTTTAAAGCTTGTTCAATGGCCATCTGATGTAGTGGGTGTTTGAGCATTATGTCCAGTAAGTACCACGTTGGGTCATGCGCTTTTGGTATGGCTGAGGCTATAGTAGTGTATACTGCATTATGGTCAGACCACGGAATCTGAATTATATCTGATGCAATAATTTCTGGTATCATTCCTATTGTTAGAAAAATATGATCTATTCTGGTGAAGGTTTGATGAGGGTGTGAGAAATAAGTGAATTTCTTTTTCATTGGGTTACTTTCTCTCCACGAATCTACCAGATTGTATTTGGAAAGAAGTTGAGAAAAAGGTAATCTAGAGGTTATTTTGGATGGTGTAAAAGGTGATTTATCTAGAAATGGGAGGAGGACCTGGTTCAAATCCCCGCACATTATCACTGTTCCTATTTTGTGTGTATTAATCACTTGTAATATACAGTGGCTTGCGAAAGTATTCGGCCCCCTTGAACTTTTCAACCTTTTGTCACATTTCAGGCTTCAAACATAAAGATATAAAATTTTAATTTTTTGTGAAGAATCACCAACAAGTGGGACACAGTTGTGAAGTGGAACGAAATCTATTGGATATTTTAAACTTTTCTAGCAATTAAAAAACTGAAAAGTGGTGCGTGCAAAATTATTCGGCCCCTTTACTTTCAGTGCAGAAAACTCACTCCAGAAGTTCAGCGAGGATCTCTGAATGATCCAATGTTGTCCTAAATGACTGATGGTGATAAATAGAATCCACCTGTGTGTAATCAAGTCTCTGTATAAATGCACCTGCTCTGTGATAGTCTCAGGGTTCTGTTGAAAGTGCAGAGAGCATCATGAAGACCAAGGAACACACCAGGCAGGTCCGTAATACTGTTGTGGAGAAGTTTAAAGCCGGATTTGGATACAAAAAGATTTCCCAAGCTTTAAACATCCCAAAGAGTACTGTGCAAGCGATCATTTTGAAATGGAAGGAGCATCAGACCACTGCAAATCTACCAAGACCTGGCTGTCCCTCTAAACTTTCAGCTCAGACAAGGAGAAGACTGATCAGAGATGCAGCCAAGAGGCCCATGATCACTCTGGATGAACTGCAGAGAACTACAGCTGAGGTGGGAGAGTCTGTCCATAGGACAACAATCAGTCGTACACTGCACAAATCTACCCTTTATGGAAGAGTGGCAAGAAGAAAGCCATTTCTCAAAGATATCCATAAAAAGTCTCGTCTAAAGTTTGCCACAAGCCACCTGGGAGACACACCAAACATGTGGAAGAAGGTGCTCTGGTCCGATGAAACCAAAATCAAACTTTTTGGCCACAATGCAAAACGATATGTTTGGTGTAAAAGCAACACAGCTCATCACACTCAACACACCATCCCCACCGTGAAACATGGTGGTGGCAGCATCATGGTTTGGGCCTGCTTTTCTTCAGCAGGGACAGGGAAGATGGTTAAAATTGAGGGGAAGATGGATGCAGCCAAATACAGGACCATTCTGGATGAAAACCTGTTGGAGTCTGCAAAAGACCTGAAACTGGGACAGAGATTTATCTTCCAACAAGACAATGATCCCAAACATACAGCAAAATCTACAAAGGAATGGTTCACAAATAAATGTATCCAGGTGTTAGAATGGCCAAGTCAAAGTCCAGACCTGAATCCAATCGAGAATCTGTGGAAAGAGCTGAAAACTGCTGTTCACAAACGCTCTCCATCCAACCTCACTGAGCTTGAGCTGTTTTGCAAGGAAGAATGGGCAAGAATTTCAGTCTCTCGATGTGCAAAACTGATAGAGACATACCCCAAGCGACTTGCAGATGTAATCGCAGCAAAAGGTGTCTCTACAAAGTATTAACGCAAGGGGGCCGAATAATTTTGCACGCCCCACTTTTCATTTTTTTTATTAGTTAAAAAAGTTTCAAAAATCCAAAAGATTTCGTTCCACTTGACAATTGTGTCCCACTTGTTGGTGATTCTTCACAAAAAATAAAAATGTTATATCTTTATGTTTGAAGCCTGAAATGTGGCAAAAGGTTGAAAAGTTCAAGGGGGCCGAATACTTTTGCAAGCCACTGTATGTGAGAGGAATTGTGTAGGTTGTTTGTTAGGAGCGTAGTAGGAAATCACCGTGATTGCTGTATCCATTATATAACCCATGAGTATCAGGTATCTACCTTCTGGGTCTTTAATTTCTGATGATAAGGTGAATGGTGTGGATCGGTGAAATGCAATTAGAGTACCCCTTTGTTTGGTACAGGCAGAAGCCGTGTAAATTTGTTGATAAAAAGGAGAAATATATTTTGGAGTAGAATCTTTGGTGAAGTGTGTTTCTTGGAGGCATACTATGTGAGCCTTCTTGTTATGGAAAGTACGGAAGGCTTTGGTCCTTTTTTGAGGGACATTTATTCCCTGAACATTCAGGGAAAGTATATTCAGTGGTGCCATAGCAACAGATCAAATAGTTTTGACTTACTTTTTGTTATGCAGAGCTGACTGCGCAGATCAACCTGTGTGGACTGAAGAGATGAAAAGATAGAAAAGAAACCAGTGAATTCTGGAGTAAAGAGTAAACAAAAAACATATGAGATTAGATGATACATTGTATAAATTATTTTTTGCAAGTAATCACAATTTACCCGTGAAAGAGAATAAATATCTCTCTCAGGGGAATAAGTGCCTTCGTCACACTCCCACATAATATGGTTGGGAGAATGAGGAGGGCTAATGGGGGTACACGGATCTTCCGCTTACAGGAGAGAAGTGCTATGTCAAAAGACATCAAAATGATGATTCATTAATTGGAGTGCAGAATATAGTTTTTGTTGAAATTATTTATTCCAAGGTGGTTGTATATGGTTAGTCTTGCCCTAGGCTAAATAATTCAGTTAGAAAGGTACTGTTAATAACTTTGGTATTGATGAAGATAGTTTTAATTATTTTGGGATTTTAACCCTTTTAGAGTAAACAATTACAGATTTTATTCATATGTAACTGTTTAGATATGTTAACTCATAAAATTGAGGTTGTATTGCTTCAGATTAGAATAAACAAAAACATAGTTCTAGGAACTAGTTAGGTAATAATATATTTGTTTTAAGAAAAGAAAGAAAAAGCTTCCATTACTTCTGGATTATTGAACATATTTGTCCTAAAAAGTAATAAATCTATTGTTATTACCTGAAAATATATAACTGAACAAGAATTTCCTTATTTCACTTATATATTCTAAGGCTATATGAATCAGAAGTAATAAGAAATATAACTGGAATGTAACATGATCCCACACAGTGTGTGACTATCAGAATGCAGTTACATTCAGTTATAAATACAGGTTTTTTTTATAGAGAACCATCTCTTAGTATAATAAATGAAGAGATATCAGGAATTAGGATGTCAGTCCATTGAATCTTCTTGGTCCATGGATGATGTGGCATAACGGCCTCTTTTGTGAGAATGATGATTCCCATTTTGTTCTGAAATTTTCTGGGTGCTGCCTGAAGGTGAAGATGATGCCATTCTTCTGCGTGTGGGAGAGTTGCTGCTTGTGGGTTCTGTCAGATTTAATTTTAAAAGGGTTTGTTGTAGTTCATCTGCTGATCTGCTTCTGTAAATTGTACCTTGGTAGTTAAATCTGACTGAAAAGGGGAAGCCCCATTTATACGTAATGTTGTGGCGTTGCAGTTCCATTAGTTGGGGTTTCATGGATCGTCTTTTAGTAATAGTAAGTTGGGATAGGTCAGCAAAAATTTGATAATTGTGTCCTTGAAAAATAAGTTCCTTTTTTTCTCTTGCAGCAATTAGTATTTGTTCTTTCGTTCTGTAATAATGAAATTTTGTGATTATATCACGTGGGGGTCCATCTTTCTTTTTGGCTGTGAGGGCTCTGTGTACTCTGTCCAGTTCTAAACGTTCAATAGGGATATCTGGCTTTAGTTCTTGTAATAGAGCAGTAATAGTAGATTGCAGGTCTGTCACAGTTTCAGGTATTCCCCTTATGTGCAAGTTTGAACGTCTGGCTCTATTTTCGTAATCTTCGAGCTTAGTTTGAAGTATTAAATTCTCTTCTTTTAATTGTTCCAATTCTGTTATATTTTCTTGGGTTGTAATTTCAATTTCATCCATTTTTATTTCTAAGGCTGCGGTGCGGTTTCCCAGCTCTCTTATTTCTTTGGTTAGGCTGTTTGTTATTTGGTCTGAGGTTTGTTTTAAAGCCTTATGAAGCATCTTTTCAAATTGTAATAATATTACTGGGGATGCTGAGGAGGCTTGTGGAGAAGTTTGTGAGAGGATTTGTTCTGTATCTGACTCAAATGGAGAGTCTTGCTGTGACATTTTCTGTCTGTGAGAGCGCCCTGATGCTGTATATTGTGAGGTGACTGGAGCTGCTTTAGTTTCAGTGAGTGCCTGTGAGCTCTTTGTGAGGTGATTTTTATTTCTGCCACGGCTTCCTCCCAGTACCATATTTCCTGCCCAAACTTTCACAGTTTGTTCCCTGGGGCAAAAAGGTTCAAATGGATACCTTTTGAGCCTGCAGGCTCCGCTTTGTCCTTCTCTTCTCTCCTCAGCGGTGCAGAGCTCTAACAATGCATGTCTGCTCCGCTAGGCTCCGCCCATGCACCTCGGTGCAAGTATTTTTTCAACACTATTCTAATTGAGTTTTTTTATTTAAACGTAGCTTTATCTGTGCAGCCATGGATGTATTTGACTATATGAAAGGCAGGACATTTGATATAGAAGAATGTTTCCAACAAAATCCTAGTTCTAATGTGGATTTAGATTTAGGTTTCAAAGAACTCCAACATGATATGGAGAAACAAATCCGAATATGGTGGGATATAGTCTCCCTGGAGACTTATATAAAGAAAAACCTTACTCCAAGGAGACTTAGATGGGATGTCAGCCCAAATGATGGCATAGAGGATTTCAGCCTTTTAGATTAATGGTACCAGTTCTTCGACGCATGTGAAAAAAAACCCATGCAACTTATGATCAAAAGGAGAACAAAAATATTCTATTAGAATATAAAATTAATGATCTAAAAGGAAGAATGGCACCATTCATAGATAATATGGAGTATCAAAAAAAAGAAAAAAAATTGCAAATATATTAATCTAAATATGATGCAAAAATCAAACAAAAGAAGCTTAGAAAATACCAAAGGGATCTTAAAGATTTTAGTGATAACAAAGTATATAAATGGCAGGAAGACATACAATCCCCAGGATCCAAAGAATCCTCAGTTGAGAGAGAAATAGAGATAAGAGACGTAATAGCCCAGATGACTAATGCATCTCAGACAAGCAATTTAGCCCAAACCAAAAAGGACAATAAAGCTCAAAATAAACCCAAAAATACTACTAATCATTCTAATCACCATTCCGGTACCCCTCAATATTCTGTCCTTACTCATAATAGGTTTGCACCTCTGGGGAATCATACTCCGGAGTACCATGGTTATTATCATTACCCACCCCAACCACCTAGAGGTGGATATAGGGGTCATTTTAGAGGTAGACCAGCACCCTATCAGAATTACTACCAGCAACGGGGGGGGGGGGGGGGGTTTGGTGGGGATGGAGGGAACCATATCAGGCCCCACACCCACCTCCCCAACAACATACAAGGGACCATATAGAAAGAGAGGGGAAAGAAAAAGAAAAACGGGACAATTAGATATGAGCCTTTTCAATTTAGCGTGGGTCCATTTCTCTGATGAAGAGATGGAGGTCCTAGTTAAAATAAAATTTGCACCAGACAAGAACCTTGACAAAGTCAAACCTTTTATCGATATTGAAAAATATGCGAGAAAACTTAACATAATACTTACTAAGGAAAACTATAATAAAGAGGTAAGAAAAAAAGGGGGGAAGAGGGGTTGAAAAACCCCAGGACTTTTAAGGTGCTTGCATATTGAAGTAGTTATAGTAGAAAAACATGTATGACTTTATCCATAAAAATAATAATTTTTATTTATTACATTTAAAACAGATATATGACCAAAACGTTTTCACTTAAAAACAGTGTTTGGGGGGCGTGGCTTAGCGGCAGATGTAGACGGTCGCATCTCTCTCCTGCTCCGCCGAGAATCCGGGCAAAACATCCTACAGAACATTATTACAGGTCCATCTCAGACCCCCTGTGGATCGGAACCGATGCGGACACGATCGCGACCCGTACCGCCGCCTTATCTGCACGAATCCTGCCATGACAAGGAAAAATAAAGAAGCCAGAAGCCTCATGGAAGAACTCAGCCAAGATGGCGCCTGGACACAGAGATCATCCAAGGAGAACTATAAAGAGGCGGCACAGAAACTTCTCTATGGAGGTAAACTGCCCAAAGATCCTCAGACATCCTCATCTGCACAAGGAGAAGCTGTGGGAGGCCAATCTGAAACAGATGACACAGCCCCACTGGAAGATGTCGATGGATTGTCTCAGGCCTGGGACACAGTGAGTACCCCCAGGGATGTGTTCACAGGGTGGCAGAACGCATCTCCTGTTACAGATGAGACAGAACCCACTTTAAGGGATATATTGTCAGCAGTGACATCATGTAATATGTCCATTACTGCTATGGCTGATGAACTTAAGGGGGTCAAAGCTGAAATATTGTTTGTGCGCCATGATATGCGAAAGCTGAGGGAGCGTACCTCCGCCATAGAGGGTAGAATAAGCACAATGGAAGATGAAATGACCCCCATGCAAAGAGATCTGCAATACAACTGTCATCTCACAGCCCAGCATGCAGCACGTTTAGATGACCTAGAAAATCGCATGAGATGTAATAATGTGCGTGCTATAGGTATTCCTGAGCGAGCTGAGGGCAAGGATCCGGTCTCCTTCATTGAGCAATGGCTGATAAATACCTTTGTCAAAGAGGCCTTCTCCCCACTTTTTGCAGTAGAAAGGGCGCATAGGGTGCCAGCGCGTCCCCTGCCACCGGGTAATCACCCACGTCCATTTCTTTTCAGGTTACTTAACTACAAAGATAGAGACGCTATCCTGTCTAAGGCTAGAACCATGAGTGGCAGTCTGGCTATTGACAATTCCAAGATTTCTCTGTTTCCAGATTTCTCTGCAGAGCTGCAAAAGCATTGTGCTAAATTTATTGATGTGAAAAGGAGGCTCCGGGAATTAAGTGTACAGTATGCAATGCTATATCCTGCACGCCTCAGGGTAACAGCCCTGGGGGAAACACACTTCTTTGATCGCCCGGACATGGCTGCACAGTGGCTGGACCGAGAGGAACGAGCACTCAAAGCAGCCAAATCGCAACGTCATGCACCGGTTTGAACATATAATGATTTTTCTGATGACAGCTGAGAGATTCATCATTTTCCATTGACTTTTCTTCAGAGCATACCGATCACAGGTTCAGGGTACGTTGATCCCTTTGGACTGGTTGCAATTCCAAAAAAATCCCCTTTTTATCTTTTTCTTTTTGTTCCGTTACGCCTGGACAAGGCGGGTTGAAAAAGGAGAACACTAGAAGCATAATTACACGGTACATCCCACGTAGTATGCAGAGGTGAAAAGCCCTCCACTATCTTAACGGGAGTTTCCACTGTCCTCCCCCATCCATGGATAAGCTATGGAGACTATATATTCAGCGGCCTGTTTGGCCAGGAGCCATGTTGGCTTTAACAGTTTATCTTTGTTTCTTACGAGACTTATGTTATACCACCGGATGTTGCTTTAGCCCACCAGGAATTACACAAAGGACCAACCCCACCACGAACTGTAAGGTCACCTTCTGCGTGTCCACATGTACATATGGTAAAGTTGGTTTAGCAAGTGCAGCTTCTTTATGTCCATATATTGAGTTAACACGATGGATGGAGGGGGATTGTATGGCAAATGTGTGGTTATTATTCTTATTGATAGATAGACTTCCTTATGGCGGTTAAATTTAAATTTATGTCCTGGAATGTTCGAGGACTAAGCAACCCAATAAAAAAAGTAGCGGTTCTTAGACACCTTAAATTTGTGGGGGCTGGAGTTGTGTGCCTACAGGAAACCCATTTTCCTCCTGATCCGGCGCCCAGTTTTAGCCCTCGCATATATAATATTCAATTTCACTCAACCTATACAGCATATTCCAGAGGGGTCAGCATTCTGATTCTCCAGGATGTAGAGTTTAAATGCTTACGGAAAATTATAGACCCAGGAGGGAGATATGTGTTCTTATTGTGTAAAATATTTGGTTTATCATGTATTATAGCGGGAATATATATACCACCGCCGTTTTCGGCAGGGGTCCTCAGGTGTCTGGCGGGGTTTATGGCCCAATTTTTCTGATACTCTGATCCTAGCATTGGGAGACTTCAACAATTACTTAATGTATCAATGGGACAAACTCCCAGCCCCCACTAATATACCGCTGGGAGGTGGGGGGTTTACGCCCTTTGCCAGATTACTTGGGGAACTTGGACTGACAGACATATGGTGGCAAGGTCACCCACACACCAAAAAATTCTCATGCTACTCAGCATCACATGGGGGATTGTCCAGAATAGATTTGGGCCTCAGCAATCTCGCAATGCTGCCATTGGTAGCGGAGTCAGATTATTGTGACAGACATGTTTCCGATCACTCCTCATTTTGGGTGACTATTTTGCTTCCTGGCATGGAGAAGAGGACAGGGTGGAAGTTAAACCCCTTCTGGCTTTCACTGTTCCCGGAACAGGACCCCATACGGGTCTCATTACAACTTTTTTTTAAGGACAACCTGGGTAGTACTACGCGCAGTATAGTATGGGATGCAGCAAAAGCATATTTACATGGCCAATTTATCAGAATAATAAATTGCATTAAAACAGAAACTAAGGCATGGGAAACACTGGTAAGAGAAAAGGTCACTGAGACTGAGGATAGATTTATAGCCGACCCTAATGAAGATACAAAAAGAGCGTGGTTAGAAGCTCAGTCCATGTCCACTCAACTGGCGTTACAACTGGCCGAAAACAAACGTTTTTTCCTACAACAGAGTCATTTTGAGGAGGGTGAGGCAACTGGGCACATGCTAGCTGTGATGGCACGTGCGCAGTGGCTCTCCTCCCTGATTTCGGACATTTGTGACGAGCAGGGATCCCCTCAATACCAGACCACAAACATATTACAAATTTTTAAGTCATTCTATGCCTCCCTCTACACCTCTCAAGTACAACCCACAGGGGAACAGATAGATGATTTTCTAGAACAGTGTGAGCTGCCTCGCTTATCAGCCTCGGATGTTAATATGCTTAATGCGCAACTGACTGAGGAAGAATTGTCTATCGCTCTAGCACAGTCGCATAATAATAAATCTCCAGGAATAGATGGTCTCCCATCTGAGGTATATAAGCGATATGCAGATACATTGCTGCCTGAATTACTAAAAGTATACAATGAAGGATTAAGGGAAGGTAAACTTCCTGATTCCATGAATGAAGCGATTATTATCGTACTGTTGAAACCAGACAAGAATGCAACATCACCAGACTCATACAGACCTATATCCTTGCTTATAGCAGACGTTAAGATGTTGGCTAGGATATTGGCAACCAGACTAGCCAAGGTTATACACAAACTAGTGCATAGGGATCAATCAGGATTCATTCCAACCAGATCTACGGCCCAAAATATTAGGAGGCTCTTTTTGAACCTACAGATTCCTGTGGATAACCCCGGCAATAGAGCAATATTTTCGTTAGACGCAGCTAAGGCCTTCGACAGTGTCGAATGGCCTTACCTGTGGAAGGTACTTGAACATATGGGATTGGGGGCAACCTTTATTAAATGGGTTCAACTGTTATACGCTGCGCCCTCAGCTAGGATTAGAATTAATGGAGAACTGTCGGAACCATTTTCCTTGTTTCGGGGCACTAGGCAGGGGTGCCCTTTGTCGCCCCTGCTGTTTGCCTTGGCCCTGGAACCTCTGGCAGCAAAGATAAGGGGGGACCCAAACATAACGGGATTCAAACAAAATATGGGCACAGATGTTGTCTCCATGTATGTGGATGATACTTTATTGTACTTGGGAGACACACAGGATACATTAAAGCATGTTATGTCCCTCATTAAAGAATTCGGAAACTTGTCAGGCTTTTCCATTAACTGGAATAAGTCAGTGTTGATGCCGGTAGATCCCATAACTGAACCATTACCACAGGGAGCTGAGATGATACAAATAGTACCCGCATTTCGTTACTTAGGTATACAGATATCCCCAAACCCATCCCAATATATAAACCTCAACCTAGTCCCTCTACTTAGTAAATTCCGTGAAAAATGCACATCCTGGTGTAAACTGCCACTCTCAGTGGTAGGAAGAATTAATTTGATAAAAATGGTTTGGGCACCGCAGCTCTTGTATATATTTAACAATTCCCCGGTTTGGATCCCTAAAAAGTGGTTTGACAGGATAGACTCCCAATTTAGGGAACTGATTTGGAGCAAAAAGACAGCAAGGATTAGCTTAAAGACACTACAGTATAGAAAGGATGAGGGCAGGTTGGCAGTTCCTCACTCTAGGGCTTATTACCTAGCATCCCAGCTCCAGCAACTGGGGGGCTGGGGGGTAACAGATCTAGCGGACCCTATCCGCAGACTGTTAGCTGTACAGGATGAGAGTGTGACGGCTCTAGAGTGTCTGGAGGCGGGATACATGCATCTTGATCCTGAGGCCCCTACAGTGAGAATGCTTAAAACATTGTGGGCTCACACGAAAAAAATAGTGGGGATCAGAGGTTTCATAACACATACACCAATATGGCGTAATACCAACTATAAAGAACTATTAAAGTTAAAAGGATTTAGAAACTGGGAACTGTTAGGAATCCGATACCTGTCTCAACTGTATAATGGACCAAATCTCAAATCCTTTATGGAAATTCAGGCGGAATTTAATATCCCACTAACCAATTTCTTCAAATATCTGCAGTTACGACATGCGGTACAAACACAATCGCAACGTACTCCATTACATCTGACTGACCACACACTGATACAGGGGATACTCTTGGAAGACAATAAGAGAGGTATGATTTCCAGAGCATATAACATACTTCTCAATGCCATGCAGGACCCATCTGGCCTTCCTTGTCGGAGAGGCTGGGAGGAGGATATAGGGAACATAGACGGGGAGACATGGAACCTGTGCTTGTCCTCTGCACCCTTAGTCTCATTCTCCGCATCCCAAAATCTATCGCATCTATACTTGCTGCACAGGGTATACAGGACTCCGGTCAGGTTACACAAATGGGGGATTAGAGAGACTCCATTATGTCCAAAATGTGAAGGTGCCCAAGGGGACCTAATCCACATGATATGGAGATGCCCCAAACTCTTTCGTTACTGGAAGGAAGTTCTAGATATAATATCACAGGTTTATATGTTCAATATCCCACGAGAGTCAGTAGTGTGTTTATTAGGAGCATTGGATGAGGAGGCTCTAACCCCTTCGGCACATACTGCGGTCCTTCGACTATTATACATTGCACGTAAACTCATTGCTCAACTATGGATCACTCCCAGAGTACCCACTAGAAAACAATGGGTGGAACAGGTCAACAAATTACTAATCAGGGAGAAACTAACTTACCAACACAGAAAGGTTCCACGCAAGTTCTACTCATTATGGCAGGCTTGGCTAGATGTCCCAGGTTTGGCACCACATCAGTTGATTAAAGATAGGCTATTACAAATGTAAGATTTTAACTGCACTTGTACTGAGGTAGTCAAATACTTGGCAAAAAAAAATTATAGTTCCAGGGGAAGTAACATGCTATGGTGGGTTGAGGCAACTTTTGTGTTGTTTTGTTTCCTCATGCCCTTAAGGTATTGGGGAAGCTTGAGTAAGAAAAAGGCAAAAAAAAAAAAAGAGAAACAAAGTTTTTTTTTGTATGTTTTTCTTTATTTCTGTTCTTACCCTTTTATACTCTTCTCTTTGTTCTCTTTATATGGCTATGACAATGTATTAATAAAACGCGTTCTTAATGACATGGATATCCTGAAGTATCCGATGATGTATTGTTAAAGATGTATGTTCCATATTGCCATGTTATTGTAGTACATCGACTGTCATATATTATGTAATGTGAAAGTCAAAAATAAATTTTCTTTTCTGATTAAAAAAAACAAAACAGTGTTTGGATATCAAAGATGCCACATCTACTAGTGGGCAAATGATCGAAAGAGTACCACTTGACTAAAAAGCCACTCTACATGTTTCGCTCAGTTCGGAGCTTCCTCAGGAGTTTTGGCAATAAATTAAGGCATACAGGCTGCCGCACATGGGAGGCAAAATTGTATTTAATGAAAAAGGCCAGTAATTGGTGTCAGTGATATAGGAAATTTCAACTACGTCTCTCTCACATCAGAAGTTCATGTCATTTTTGGCCACAGAGGGATATAGAGTTTGTGTGTCCTTTAATAGAATCAAAAATCTCTGTGCTAGAGGCACAACCACCTCATAGACACTTTACAAAGTGATGTATTGATCAGAATCCACTAGGGGGCCCTACTTCATCATCTGGGATTCATATATATAAAGTTCCAGACTGTGAAGTTTAAAGGTGTTCCAGTTGGACGAGATCGGGCAGACACAGGGTTTGGGGAGAGACGCAAAGTCTCCCCTATGGTCTCCCCTATGATCTCGTCCAACTGGAACACCTTTAAACTTCACCGTCTGGAACTTCATATATATGAATCCCAGATGATGAAGTAGGGCCCCCTAGTGGATTCTGATAAATACATCGCTTTGTAAAGTGTCTATGAGGTGGTTGTGCAACTAGCACAGAGATTTTTGATTCTATTAAAGGACACACAAACTCCATATCCCTGTGTGGACAAAAATGACAGGAACTCCTGATGTGGGAGAGACGTAGTTGAAATTTCCTATATCACTGACGCCAATTACTGGCCTTTTACATTAAATACAATTTTGCCTCCCATGTGCGGCAGCCTGTATACCTTAATTTATTGCCAAAGCTCCTGAGGAAGCTCCGAACTGAGCGAAACATGTAGAGTGGCTTTTTAGTCAAGTGGTACTCTTTCGATCATTTGCCCACTAGTAGATGTGGCGTCTTTGATATCCAAACACTGTTTTTAAGTGAAAACTTTTTTGTCATATACCTGTTTTAAATGTAATAAATAAAAATTATTATTTTTATGGATAAAGCCATACATGTTTTTCTACTATACCTACTTCAATATGCAAGCACCTTAAAAGTCCCAGGGTTTTTCAACCCCTCTTCCCCCTTTTTTCTTCTCTTTAGAATATATGGGATGTGGTGCTAAGTGTTGCCTATGTCTGTCCTTATTATTCTATTTTATGATAAAGAGGTACTTAGATTACTGGCAGACAATACTACATACAAAAAAATAAAATCAGACCCTACAATCAAATTAGATATCGGAACTCATTGAATGGGTAAATAAAGGCATTAAAACAAAAAATTGAGATAAAAAAGAAGCAAGATATTTGATCCCAAAAGCTCCCAAAATACCAGTGATGTACTGTATTTAATCCCCAAAGTGCACAAATCTAGAGATCATCTGGAAGGCCCATCTTCAGCGGGATTGATTCCCTGTATTCCAGATTGGGTAAATATCTAGATATCTATTTGAAACCATTAGTCACACAAGGAAAATCCTATCTTAAGGATAGTAGGGAACTTATCAATATGCTGCAAGAAGTTGAAGTTACCCCAAACACTATATTGGTTACAATAGATATAGAATCTCTGTATACCAATATTAACCAACATGATGGCCTGAAAGCAGTTAAAGAAGCAGCAAATCCATTTTTTGACTGAGGAACTAAAGATAGTGATGGGCAACAATTATTTCTGGTTTCAAAATCAGTTCTACAAACAAACTAAAGGGGTAGCTATGGGGGCACGTTATGCCCCCAGTGTGGCTAATTTGATACTTAATAAATGGGAAGAAGAAAACATACATGCCAATAAATGGAAGGGGCTCTTATTTTATAAGAGATACATCGATGATATTGTATTACTATGGGAGGGTTTGAAAGGTAGTCTAGATTAATTTATAGGGATGTTAAATACAAACGTTTATGGTCTGAAATTTAAAGCAGAGAGCAATATAGAGACAGTCAGTTATCTAGATCTGGTACTTACAAAGAAACAAAACAAAATAACAACTAAAACGTTCTTTAAAGAAACAGACAGAAATAGGTATGTACCCATCCAGTGCTGTCACCACCTGCAATGGCTTAGGAGTGACATGGACATTCACTGTATTGTTCATTTAAGCACAAGCGACTCCATTCTGTTCTCACTGTTGAAATGTGTTCTGTAACCATCACCTAACACACAGACACATCTTCTACTAGAAGCTCTCCACTCCCCCTCCCCTATGAAGGTTTTACTTTTGCAACAGTTCTATTCACTAGCTATTAATAATATATTTCTATTTGTTAGCTTTTAATAACATATTTATATTTGTTAGTTTTTAATAACATCTCACACCACCCCTTTCTTATCTATGTATAAAATAACATGTAATAATACATTTTGAGACTGAACGGACATTTTAAACAGTGATTGAGTCCTGGGAATCTGTTCCTGCAGCTGCAGTCTTAACTTTTGTTTTAGAGTCCCAATCAGAAATTATTCCATAACGGGGGGATACCAAAAAGCCAGTTTATGCGTGTGAGGAGGAACTGTGACAGTTTGGAGGATTTCTTTCGTTTTTTTAATATTTTTATTAAGTTCACACAAATACGTAAAAACAGACAGAAACGTGGCCTGCAAGGCCCATTATAATACATATGACAAGATACATATTATTAACGCTAGCAGGTTCGTTTTTATGGTTTATAGAGAGCAGGTAACTTCTATGTCACCTAAATAATGTGGTTATCATCTACACAAATAGCTCTACAGTAACCTGTAAATATCATCTAGGACATTTCCAGACTGATAAACCTAACCTGAGCCATAATTTATAGTCTGAATCCAGTTCACCCAAGGCGAGGCCCCCATTCCGCCTCTATGGGTTCACACTGTGGAAAATTAGGAACTCACTGGGCATCACTACGATCCAGATCGTTTCACCCCTGCTTCCCTCTCATAGAGCCAGGGGAAAAAACACTGTGTCCTTAGTTTCCATGGCTTCAGAACATTGCCTTAAAATGTTTCAAAGCCAGGGCCGGCGCTACCACTAGGAGAAGTAGGCAGCTGCCTAGGGCGCACTACCACCTAGGGCGCAACCACGGCCTCTGTCCTGGAGAAGCTCCAGGCGTGTGTGAGCTGGCTCTCCTCTCCTGATCACTAGCCCCATTCAGTGTTGGGAACACATCCGTTGTGTGCCGCCACCAATCCCCCATGTGTCCCACTGAGTGCCACGCTGCGCTGTGACATCTCCTCACACAATAAAATCTCACAGCGCTGTTTCGGGACTCCTTTGCTCCAGCCCATCCCTCTGGTGTGGCTCTGTGTGTCTGTGTGTGCAGCGGAGTGGAGGGGCGGGGCTTGGTGGAGATGGGAGCATTGGGAGGTGCAGCGTCTGTTAACTGACCTCCCCCCCAGCGGGGACACCATGGAGCTGGTGGATGGTGCTGGCCTGGCCGCGGCGGGGAAACCATGGAGCGGGTGGATGGCGCTGACCTGGTCCCAGCGGGGACACCATGGAGTGGATGGATGGCACTGGCCTGGCCCCGGCGGGGACACCAAGGAGTGGGTGGATGGCGCTGGAGGGGACTCCTAAGCAATTCTGCACACCCAGTGCTGAGGAGAGCCCTGACAATGTTTGCTGAAGCCACGAAGAGCAGAGGTAAGGAGGAGGATGGATCTGCACTGAGCTGTCTGGAGGAGGGGAGGGGGGGGGGTGAGTAGTGCAGGAAGTAGAAGTCAGGTGGGTCTGTGTATGTGTCAGGTAGGTGGATCAGGTAGGTCAGTGTATGTGTCAGGTAGGTGGGTGAGTGTATGTGTCAGGTAGGTGTCAGGAAGGGGGCTCAGTGTATGTGTCAGTGTAATAGTCAGGTAGGTCAGTGTAGGTGTCACGTAGGTCAGTGTAGGTGTCAGGTAGGTCAGTGTAGGTGTCACGTAGGTCAGTGTAGATGTCACGTAGGTCAGTGTAGATGTCACGTAGGTCAGTATAGGTGTCATGTAGGTTAGTGTAGGTGTCACGTAGGTCAGTGTAGGTGTCACGTAAGTCAGTGTAGGTGTCACGTAAGTCAGTGTAGGTGTCATGTAGGTCAGTGTAGGTGTCACGTAGGTCAGTGTAGGTGTCACCTAGGTCAGTGTAGGTGTCATGTAGGTCAGTGTAGGTGTCAGGTAGGTCAGTGTAATGATCAGGTGGGTCAGTGTAATGTGAGTAGTGCAGGAAGTAGGAGTCAGGTGGGTCAGTGTAGGTGTCAGGTAGGTCAGTCTAATGATCAGGTGGGTCAGGTAGGTCAGTGTAATGGTCAGGTGGGTCAGGTAGGTCAGTGTAATAGTCAGGTAGGTCAGTGTAGGGTTCAGGTAGGTCAGTGTAATATTCAGGTAGGTCAGTGTAAGGTTCAAGTTGGTCAGTGTAATGTGAGTGGTGCAGGAAGTAGGAGTCAGGTGGATCAGTGTATGTGTCAAGTAGGTGTGTCAGGGGGGTCAGTGTAGGGGTCAAATAGGTCACATGTGTTGCAGGGGCAGGGTAAAGTGGAGTCAGGGGCGCAGCTGGGGGAGGGGCGGCAAAATTAGGTATCACCTAGGGTGTCAAAGATCCTTGCACCAGCCCTGTACAAAGCTAAGTCCTAGATCCAGCGCTTTTAAGTGAAGTCCATCAAAGAGAAACTGAAAGGATAATTGCACAAACCTTGATCGAACACTTTGTATCTTGCAGTGTGCAATTTCAGGAATTAACTGCTAATGTCACATAAGATATCTTGTTGCATAGATAAGGAGAGGAGGAGGAGAGTAAGAAAAGAAGCAGGGAAAGAGATAGAAAGCAATAGAGGTGAGGGCAGGACTGTCGGGGGTCTCCATTTAAAGGTGTATACAGTGGCTTGCGAAAGTATTCGGCCCCCTTGAACTTTTCAACCTTTTGCCACATTTCAGGCTTCAAACATAAAGATATAAAATTTTTATTTTTTGTGAAGAATCACCAACAAGTGGGACACAATTGTGAAGTGGAACGAAATCTTTTGGATTTTTGAAACTTTTTTAACTAATAAAAAAATTAAAAGTGCGGCGTGCAAAACTATTCGGCCCCCTTGCGTTAATACTTTGTAGAGCCACCTTTTGCTGCGATTACAGCTGCAAGTCGCTTGGGGTATGTCTCTGTCAGTTTTGCACATCGAGAGACTGAAATTCTTGCCCATTCTTCCTTGCAAAACAGCTCAAGCTCAGTGAGGTTGGATGGAGAGCGTTTGTGAACAGCAGTTTTCAGCTCTTTCCACAGATTCTCGATTGGATTCAGGTCTGGACTTTGACTTGGCCATTCTAACACCTGGTTACGTTTATTTGTGAACCATTCCTTTGTAGATTTTGCTGTATGTTTGGGATCATTGTCTTGTTGGAAGATAAATCTCCGTCCCAGTTTCAGGTCTTTTGCAGACTCCAACAGGTTTTCATCCAGAATGGTCCTGTATTTGGCTGCATCCATCTTCCCCTCAATTTTAACCATCTTCCCTGTCCTTGCTGAAGAAAAGCAGGCCCAAACCATGATGCTGCCACCACCATGTTTGACAGTGGGGATGGTGTATTGAGTGTGATGAGCTGTGTTGCTTTTACGCCAAACATATCGTTTTGCATTGTGGCCAAAAAGTTCGATTTTGGTTTCATCGGACCAGAGCACCTTCTTCCACATGTTTGGTGTGTCTCCCAGGTGGCTTGTGGCAAACTTTAGACGACACTTTTTATGGATATCTTTGAGAAATGACTTTCTTCTTGCCACTCTTCCATAAAGGCCAGATTTGTGCAGTGTACGACTGATTGTTGTCCTATAGACAGACTCTCCCACCTCAGCTGTAGTTCTCTGCAGTTCATCCAGAGTGATCATGGGCCTCTTGGCTGCATCTCTGATCAGTCTTCTCCTTGTCTGAGCTGAAAGTTTAGAGGGACAGCCAGGTCTTGGTAGATTTGCAGTGGTCTGATACTCCTTCCATTTCAAAATGATCGCTTGCACAGTGCTCCTTGGGATGTTTAAAGCTTGGGAAATCTTTTGGTATCCAAATCCGGCTTTAAACTTCTCCACAACAGTATTACAGACCTGCCTGGTGTGTTCCTTGGTCTTCATGATGCTCTCTGCGCTTTCAACAGAACCCTGAGACTATCACAGAGCAGGTGCATTTATACAGAGACTTGATTACACACAGGTGGATTCTATTTATCACCATCAGTCATTTAGGACAACATTTGATCATTCAGAGATCCTCGCTGAACTTCTGGAGTGAGTTTTCTGCACTGAAAGTAAAGGGGCCGAATAATTTTGCACGCACCACTTTTCAGTTTTTTAATTGCTAAAAATGTTTAAAATATCCAATAGATTTCGTTCCACTTCACAATTGTGTCCCAATTGTTGGTGATTCTTCACAAAAAATTAAAATTTTATATCTTTATGTTTGAAGCCTGAAATGTGGCAAAAGGTTGAAAAGTTCAAGGGGGCCGAATACTTTCGCAAGCCACTGTATGTCCCGGAAAGATGGGGACCTGGACATAAAGTGCCCAGGGTTCCCAAACCTTCTCGGAATGTGGTACTGTGTCCTGTAATTTAGATACTATTTGTTTCTGGGACATGATCCACAAAATTTCCCATTTGCTCGCCGTGATCGAGACTGTAGATTTCTTACATGCTCCCGCTATCGTAAGTTTGGCCCCTAGAAACATGAATTGAATCAGGGACTGTGTGTGTTTAAGGGTATCCTTAACCTGTGATTCAGAGAGAGCGTACACTGGGTCCTGCGGAGCCGAGACCCCTGATACTTTCCAGACTATTTGGAAGAATTTATTCCAATAGCTCATAACACGAGGGCATGCCCACCATATGTGGAGCATCTCCCCCACATGATTGTACCCTCTGTAACATAGAGGAGACGTGTCTGGGTAGATCTTGGCCAGTCTGGCAGGAACATGATACCATCTGATGAATACTTTAATACTTGCTTTAATTAGAGAAGTATTTATGATACCCTTAAAGGAGCGTTTAAAAGACTGAAACTATTGGTCTGGTTCTAAGTGAATTTCTAAGTCCGATTCCCAAGATCGAGCATATGGAGGCGTATCTGCCTTTTCTGCCAGAGTAGAATATATAAAGGAGATGCCTCCCCTCTGATCCAATATACCGGAGCACCATTGCTCATAGGAGGTAGATTTAGGGGGTTCCGACTTGTCCGACCAGATCTTATGTAAGAAATGTGAGATCTGATGGAGTCTATACCTTTCAGTGTGGGGCATATCAAATTTACTAATGCAGTATCCCAGAGATATTGGTCCCGTTGAGGTAAAGAAATGCCCTATTCTGAAAAGCCCCTTATTCAGCCACCAACGGATTGCCTTAATATTCAATCCCTGGGTGAACTCTGGATTGTGGAATAAGTTTGACAGGGACCTTATAATAAAGGTAAGTGACCCATGTTTACGCAACATATCACATAGCGCTAGGGAGTGAGAAAAAGTGGGCGATAGGATAGTGGGTCTTTGCTTAGACGGTCTCCAAAGAAGAAAATCTATTGTGTGATGTGGAACCGCTTGTCTTTCCCGAGAGGTCCAAACATAGAAAATTGGGCTAATTGTGCGGCTTGATAGTACCACCATAGATTGGGGAGACCCAGTCTGCCCTGATTTTTCAGACGGAACAGGACCTCCTTGGAGCAGGGATGAGTCGAACACCCTCCGGTTCGGTTCACAGCAGAACATGCAAACAGGCAAAAAACAGGCAAAACACACGAACACTGTTAAAGTTTATTGGACACGAACATGAATAATCAAAAGTGCTAATGTTAAAGGCTTATATGCAAGTTATTGTTATAAAAAGTGTATGGGGACCTGGGTGATGCCCCAGGGGACGTGTATCAATGCAAATTTTTTTTAAAAAAAATGTGTTTTTTCGGGAGCAGTGATTTTTTTAAGTGAAAAAATTGAAATATTCCTTTAAATATCATGCCTGGAGGGTGTCTATAGTATGCCTGTAAAGTGGCGCTGTTACGTACCTAAAGGGTGAGCCCGAATTGCAGAGGATGGCCTCTCCTACGCCGCCGTCTCGAGGGCCCCTGGTAGTGGTGACAGGGGTGCAGGAGTGCGGAGTGGTATGAGTGCCTGGCAGGATAAACAGCAGAAGGATCAGAAGGCCGGCACAGCTGACAGGATGGATCAGAAGACAGGAACTGCAGACTGGACAACTCAGCAGACAGGACAGCAGGCAGGATAGATCAGCAGACAGGTGAGCAGCCTGGATGGCTCAGCAGACAGGCCCAGCAGACTGGATGGATCAGCAAACAGTTGAGCAGCCTGGGTGGCTCAGCAGACAGGCCCAGCAGACTGGATGGATCAGCAAACAGGTGAGCAGCCTGGATGGCTCAGCAGACAGGCCCAGCAGACTGGATGGATCAGCAAACAGGTGAGCAGCCTGGATGGCTCAGCAGACAGGCCCAGCAGACTGGATGGATCAGCAAACAGGTGAGCAGCCTGGATGGCTCAGCAGACAGGCCCAGCAGGCTGGATGGATCAGCAGACAAGCTCAGCAGACTGGGTGGAAGTCTAGGAATGTCAGACAGGCTGGGTCGGAAAGCAGGCTGGCAGCAGAGGTACAAAAGGAGCAGGCAGAGGGATCGTCAAACAAGCCAAGGGTCAGGTACAGGCGGATAACAGGAACAGTCTCAAAGCAAGCCGGGTCAAAACAGGAGCAGATATCAGGTTTTCAGGGAACACATACACAGAGCTGCAGAGCAAACAGCAATGATGCAAGTGTCAGACAGGTTTAAATAACCCGCCAGACACTAACGAGTGCATGTGCGCGTGCGCATAGATGCTGTCAGGGAAACAGGCGCATCCCTATGCACAGTTCCACAAGGTTAGCTAACCAGCACAGGCAAGGTCGCGCTAACGCGCATCAGCGCACACGGATGTGCACTACCGCTACTAGATGGACGCCTGGTGCCGCGATCACGCGTACGCAACGGTGAGCACACGACATTACACTGGCGCCTTGTTTATTTAAACGCTCCACTGACAGTGCCACGTCACTGGATTATCATCAGCTCTTCCTGTGTTCCTGTGATTGTGATTCCTGTTTACCTGACCTCCTGTGTACCGACCCGGCTTGTTGATCTACTCCTCTAGACCTCCTGGCTTTACCTATCGGCTTGTTTTTGACTCCTCCTGCCTGCTTCCTGCATCTGACCCCAGCTTGGCTAACGGACTCCGCATACCTCTGTCTCCTGTACCTGGATTTGTTGATTCGGTTCTTGGACTGTCTTACTGTGTTTGACCCTCTCTCTGGACCTTAAGCACGTTGCCTCCAGTGACTTTGCTCTATCAAGCTCCCCAACACCGGCTTCTACTTCCAGGCTACCCGTGCTTCTGTGGGCACCGCATCCCTGTGTCATCTTCAGGGTTGTGCTGCACTCGGCCGCAAGGGGAGCCCTCTCAGCATCTCGGCCTCCTACTAAGATCCTGACAGTATAATCCAGCCATGTCAGAGGCCGACGGAGGTGATTCCCCGATGAAGGCTGTTCTCCAGCAAATCACAGCTCTTACCCCAGTCATCCAGCAGCTTCAGGAGGAATACTTCCGGTTGAAGGAACGTCTGCAGCACCTACCTGAGTCACCCTCTCCCTCAATTCAAAGCCCGCCTCCAGCGGCAACTACTAGGTTTATGGCCCCCCCAGAACCACGAGTCTCAGCGCCAGAATGTTTCCGTGGCGATCAAAGGAAATTTAGGTCCTTTAAGAATTCCTGTTACTTATACTTTGCCTTGCAACCACAGACTTTTTCCAGTGAAACGGTCAAAGTGGATTTCACTATCTCCTTACTACGTGGTGAGCCGCAGACCTGGGCCCATGGCCTGTTGGAACGAAGCAGCCCCGTCATCAACACTGTAGACCAGTTCTTTGAAATCATGGCCCGGTTATATGATGATCCCCTACGGGTAGCTACTGCCGAAGCAACTCTATATTCCCTTCGTCAGGGTCAGCGCCCTGCGGAAGACTATACAGTAGAGTTCCACACATGGTCCATAGACTCTGGCTGGAATGAGGCAGCATTAAAATACCAGTATCGAATCGGGTTGTCTGAGGCCCTCAAAGATGAGCTAGCCAGGTTACAGGTTCCATCCAGACTAGAAGATCTCATCCAGTTAACGGTTCAGCTTGACAGATGTTTACGGGAACGTCAGGTTGAACGTGATCAGGCCTCTTGCTCTACCTGGACACTGCCCCAATCCCAGTCTGCATCAGCCCCCATACAAATCGGCATGTTCCATCCAACATTAACCTCTGAGCTGAGACTACATCGCCGACAGGCGAACCTTTGTTTCTACTGCGGGGAATCAGGACATTTCATAGACAACTGCCCCACAAGACCAAGAACCCTCCGTACTCTGGTTCATCTTCAAGTAGCCAAGTCTTCCTCTGCGCATATCTCATTCTCTGTTACATTGCTAGTGGCAGGCAAAGAAGTTCACCTTCAAGCAATACTGGATTCCGGGGCGTGTAGTTGTTTTTTGGAATCTTGCTATTCCACTGAACCATAAGAAACAGACTTACAGTCCATCTGGCTGATGGCTCCATGCCAAGCTCGGGTTATATCACCCAGGAAACCGTACCTATCCTTACCATTACCAATTCAGGTCATCGGGAGTTTCTTAGATTCGATGTCTTAAGTTCCCCTATGTTCCCAGTCATCCTAGGAATCCCATGGCTACAAGCACACAATCCTCAGATTGATTGGTCCAAGAAGGAGGTACTCCTTACATCTTCCTATTGCCAACAACATTGTTTGGCCCCAGAATCCAAGGACTTTTCCAGTTGTCTGGCTGTACAATCCACACCCAGTCCAGATCCTAATATACCTGCAGCTTACCTGGAATTTCTTGACGTCTTTGATAAAAAGAAAGCAGACACCTTACCGCCACACCGTCCTTACGACTGTCCCATCGAGTTACTGCCAGGAGCTATGATTCCCTTTGGTCGTATATTCCCCCTTTCCGAGACTGAGCTTCAGACCCTGAGACAATATATTGACGAAAACCTGGAAAAGGGATTTATCCGTTCTTCTTCCCCTGCCGGTGCCGGCATTTTCTTAGTCGAGAAGAAGGATAAGACACTGAGACCATGTGTGGACTACAGGGAATTAAACAAGATTACCCTTAAGAACCGCTATCCCCTCCCACTCATCCCCGAACTCTTTCAAAGGTTCCGTAAAGCACACATCTTCACCAAACTTGACCTCCATGGTGCTTTTAACCTCGTCCGTATCCGAGAGGGGGACGAGTGGAAAACAGCTTTTAGAACAAGATTTGGACATTTTGAGTACCTAGTCATGCCGTTTGGATTGTGCAATGCCCCGGCAACTTTTTAGCATTTCATAAATGATATCTTCCGGGAGCATTTAGATCACTTTGTTGTCGTCTACCTCAACGACATTCTATTTTTTTCAGCCACTCTGGAACTCCACAGACTACATGTTAAGAAGGTACTGTGCATCCTCAGAACCCACGGGTTATCCGTTAAATCTGAAAAATGCTATTTCGAAAAACTTCAATTCAATTCTTAGGACTTATCATCACCACAGGTGGAATTGCCATGGATCCTCAAAAGGTGAAGTCTACCCTTGACTGGCCGGCCCCTTCTGACAGGAAGGGTGTACAGAGATTCATCGGCTTTGCGAACTTCTACAGAAGATTTATAAAGAATTTCTCCGCCATTGAAGCACCCATTACTCAGACCACTCGCCAACATACCAAGTTTCGGTGGTCCGCAGTGGCATAGTCTGCCTTCGATCAGCTTAAGACCTTCTTCACTTCTGCCCCAATTTTACAACACCCTGACCCTGCTCTACCCTATGTCCTGGAAGTCGACGCCTCGGAAGTCGCCACAGGGGCGATTCTATCTCAGCGTCAGGGTCCCAAGGCATTGCTGCATCCCGTGGCCTTTTCCTCGCGGAAAATGAGCCCCCTTAGAGAGGAATTACGATGTGGGGGATCGGGAACTTTTGGCAATTAACCACTTCAGCCCCGGAAGGATTTACCCCCTTCCTGACCAGAGCGTTTTTTGCAATTCAGCACTGCGTCGCTTTAACTGACAATTGCGCGGTCGTGCGATGTGGCTCCCAAACAAAATTGACATCTTTTTTTTCCCACAAATAGAGCTTTCTTTTGGTGGTATTTGATCGCCTCTGCGATTTTTTGCGCTATAAACAAAATAAGAGCGACAATTTTGAAAAAAACGCATTCTTTTTTACATTTTGCTTTATTCAATATCCCCCAAAAATATATAAAAAAACTTTTTTTTTCTTCAGTTTAGACCGATACGTATTCTTCTACATATTTTTGGTAAAAAAAAATCGCAAAGGGCGTTTAATAATTGGTTTGCGCAAACGTTATAGTGTTTACTAAATAGGGGATAGTTTTATGGCATTTTTATTAATAATTTTTTTTTTTACTAGTAATGGCGGCGATCAGCAATTTTTATTGTGACTGCGACGTTATGGCGGACATGTCGGACATTTTTGACACATTTTTGGGACCATTGTCATTTATACAGCGATCAATGCGATTAAAAATGCACTGATTCCTGTGTAAATGACACTGACAGTGAAGGGGTTAACCACTAGGGGGTGGGGAGGGGTTAAGTGTGTCCTAGGGAGTGATTACTAACTGTAGGGGGATGGGCTGTGTGGGTGACGTCACTGATCTCTGCTCCGATGACAGGGAGCAGAGATCGAGTGACACTTGTCACTAGGCAGAACGGGGAAATGCTGTTTACAACGGCATCTCCCCATTCGTCCTCTCCGTGAGGCGATCGCGGGTATCCCTGCGGCGATCAAATCCGCGGGACCCGCGACCCGACTCACGGAGCTCCCGGCCGGCACGTGCATGCAATGGCACGGCAGGCAATTCAAATGGACGTACAGGTACGCCCATTTGCCCAGCTGTGCCATTCTGCCGACGTACATCGGCGTGCGCCGGTCGGGAACCGGTTAAGACAGCTCTCGAGGAATGGAGGTATCTCCTGGAAGGTGCCACTCATCCCATCCTGATTTTTACGGACCATAAGAACTTAGAGTACCTCTACACGGCCAAATGCTTAAACCCCGACAGGCTCGATGGGCTCTATTTTTCTCTAGGTTTAATTTCCACATAACCTATCACCCAGGGTCGAAGAATGAAAAGGCGGATGCCTTATCCTGGATGTTCGACACTCCTGAAGAAATTGCACCCGGTACAATCTTGTCTCCCCAAAACTTTCTACTAATCCAACCTGACCTAAGATCCTCAATTGAGCAGGCCTCTAGTCAGTGTACAGAAGCGGAAGTCTCCTCCCTGAGAAGCCAAGAGGGACTCCTATGGCACCAAGACAAGATTTTCGTTCCTCAGCAAGTGAGACTACAAGTATTGAAGACCTTTCATGACCATCAGCTAGCTGGTCATTTCTGGGTCCGAAAAACAACTGAGCTGGTTCATCGGTCCCTATGGTGGCCCACTTTGAGATTTGGTTGTAAGGACTACGTTAACTCTTACATAATCTGCCAACGGAACAAGGGGTCCAACGCCAGGTCTTGGGGCTTGTTAAGACCACTGCCAGTTCCTGAACAACCATGGAAGAAGATTTCCATGGACTTCATCATGGATCTGCCCCCCTCAGAAGAATTTACTAACATCTTGGTGGTAGTAGATCGCCTGTTTAAAATGGCACATTTTTTGCCTATGAAAGGTACTCCCTCTGCCTTGGATACAGCAAAGATGTTTATTAAGGAAATTGTCAGATTACACGGATTACCAGATAACATCGTATCAGATAGAGGGGTACAATTTACCTCTAGGTTTTGGAAAAATCTCTGCAAACTACTTTCAATTGAGATATGCTGGTCTACAGCCTACCACCCACAGAGTAACGGTCAGACCAAAAGGACCAACCAGACGCTTGAACAATATTTGCGGTGCTTCTGTTTTTTTTCTCGGGATGACTGGATTCAACTATTACCTTGTGCAGAATTTGCATATTATAACTCGGTGCATGCTTCTACCAACCAATCACCCTTCTGGGCGAATTACGGCTTTCATCCTTCATTTTTACCCAACGTCATTCTGGAATCTCCAGTCCCAGCATTTCAGAACAGAGTGGATTTCATCCATACAAATTACCAGATACTCCAGGATACCATGAAGAAGGCCCAAGAAGAATATAAAAAACAATACGATAGAAAAAGAAGAGCGAACCCTACCTTTAAGATAGGGGATAAGGTGTGGCTCTCATCAGTGAATCTCAAGTTACCATGCCCATCTCGGAAATTGGGACCCAAGTTCCTGGGTCCTATTGAGATCAAACGTGAAATTAACCCTGTAGCTTTTGAACTTATCTTGCCTGAATCTTTCAGAATCAATCCGGTTTTTCATGTTTCACTTCTTAAACATGTTGTTTCTAGTCCTTTTCCAGGGAGAGAAGAAGTGCCCCCACCTCCGGTCCAGGTTGGAGATGAAGCTAAATTCAAAGTTGAATCTATCCTTGACTGTCGGAGAGGTAGGACAATTCAGTTCCTAATTAAGTGGAAGGGGTATTCTGCAGAAGAGAATTCTCGGGAGCCTGCAAGTCATGTGCACTTTCCTAGGCTGATACAGAGGTTCCGCATTAGGTATCCCGGAAAATGGGCACGCTTAGGCATCCGGAAGCTGCCCCTTGGGGGCACTGTCAGGGAAACAGGCGCATCCCTATGCACAGTTCCACAAGGTTAGCTAACCAGCACAGGCAAGGTCGCGCTAACGCGCATCAGCGCACACGAATGTGCAATACCGCTACTAGACGGACGCTTGCCGCCGAGATCGGGCGAATGCGCGTGTGCGACAACGGCGCAATTGTGCGAATACGCGTACGCAACGGTGCGCACACGACGTGACACAGGCGCATTGTTTATTTAAACGCTCCACTGACAGTGCCACATCGCTGGATTACCATCAGCTCTTCCTGTGTTCCTGTGATTGTGATTCCTGTTTACCTGACCTCCTGTGTACCGACCCGGCTTGTTGATCCACTCCTCTAGACCTCCTGGCTTTACCTATCGGCTTGCTTTTGACTCCTTCTGCCTGCTTCCTGCATCTGACCCCGGCTTGGCTAACGGACTCCGCATAACTCTGTCCCCTGTACCTGGATTTGTTGATTTGGTTCTTGGACTTTCTTACTGTGTTTGACCCCCTGGCCTGGCTTCTGATTTCCTATTGGACTTCCATTGGTCCCCTTCTCTGGACCTAAACCACTTCAGCCCCGGAAGGATTTACCCCCTTCCTGACCAGAGCACTTTTTACAATTTGGCACTGCGTCGCTTTAACTGCTAATTGCGCGGTAATGCAATGCTGTACCCAAACGAAATTTGCGTCCTTTTCTCCCCACAAATAGAGCTTTCTTTTGA
Organism: Lithobates septentrionalis; assembly: GCA_037952835.1. Lineage (NCBI taxonomy): Eukaryota > Metazoa > Chordata > Amphibia > Anura > Ranidae > Lithobates > Lithobates septentrionalis. The sequence goes on along the minus strand of JBBDGP010000264.1, from coordinate 6,912,700 downwards.
TGGTATTTGATCACCTCTGCGGTTTTTATTTTTTGCGCTATAAATGGAAAAAGACCAAAAATTTAAAAAAAAAATTTCTTTTCTACTTTTTGTTATAAAAAAAATCCAATAAACTCAATTTTAGTCATACATTTAGGTCAAAATGTATTTGGCCACATGTCCTTGGTAAAAAAAATGTCAATAAGCGTATATTTATGGGTTTGCGCAAAAGTTATAGCGTCTACAAACTAGGGTACATTTTCTGGAATTTACACAGCTTTTAGTTTATGACTGCCTATCTCATTTCTTGAGGTGCTAAAATGGCAGGGCAGTACAAACCCCCCAAATGACCCCATTTTGGATAGTAGACACCCCAAGGAAATTGCTGAAGTGATTGAATAATGACAAAAAAAAAATTACAAAAAGTTGTCACTAAATGATATATTGCTTACACAGGCCATGGGCATGTGTGGAATTGCACCCAAAAATACATTCAGTTGCTTCTCCTGAGTACGGGGATACCACATGTGTGGGACTTTTTGGGAGCCTAGCCGCGTATGGGGCCCAGAAAACCAATCACCGCCTTCAGGATTTCTAAGGGCGTACATTTTTTATTTCACTCCTCAATACCTATCACAGTTTTGAAGGCCATAAAATGCCCAGATGGCACAACCCCCCCCCAATGACCCCATTTTGGAAAGTAGGCACCCCAAGCTATTTGCTGAGAGGCATGTTGAGCCCATGGAATATTTTATATTTTGACACAAGTTGCGGGAAAGTGACAAATTGTTTTTTTTTTTGCACAAAGTTGTCACTAAATGATATATTGCTCACACAGGCCATGGGCATATGTGGAATTGCACCCCAAAATACATTTAGCTGCTTCTCCTGAGTATGGGGATACCACATGTGTGGGACTTTTTGGGAGCCTAGCCGCGTACCGGGCCCCGAAAACCAATCGCCGCCTTCAGGGTTTCTAAGGGCGTAAATTTTTGATTTCACTCTTCACTGCCTATCACAGTTTCGGAGGCCATGGAATGCCCAGGTGGAACAAACCCCCCCAAATGACTAGATTTTAGAAAGTAGACACCCAAAGCTATTTGCTGTGAGGCATGGTGAGTATTTTGCAGCTCTCATTTGTTTTTGAAAATGAAGAAAGACAAGAAAAAAAATTTTTTTTTTCTTTTTTCAATTTTCAAAACTTTGTGACAAAAAGTGAGGTCTGAAAAATACTCACTATACCTCTCAGCAAATAGCTTGGGGTATCTACTTTCCAAAATAGGGTCATTTGGGGGGGGGGGTTGTGCCACCTGGGCATTCCATGGCCTCCGAAACTGTGATAGGCAGTGAAGAGTGAAATCAAAAATTTACGCCCTTAGAAAGCCTGAAGGCGGTGCTTGGTTTTTGGGGTCCCGTACGCGGCTAGGCTCCCAAAAAGTCTCACACATGTGGTATCTCAGTACTCAGGAGAAGCAACAGAATGTATTTTGGGGTGTAATTTCACATATTCCCATGGCATGTTTGAGCAATATATCATTTAGTGACAACTTTGTGCAAAAAAAAAAAAAATTGTCTTTTTCCCGCAACTTGTGTCACAATATAAAATATTCCATGGACTCAACATGCCTCTCAGCAAATAGCTTGGGGTGTCTACTTTCCAAAATGGGGTCATTTGGGGGGTTTTGAACTGTCCTGGCATTTTATGCACAACATTTAGAAGCTTATGTCACATATCACCCACTCTTCTAACCACTTGAAGACAAAGCCCTTTCTGACACTTTTTGTTTACATGAAAAAATTATTTTTTTTGCAAGAAAATTACTTTGAACCCCCAAACATTATATATTTTTTTAAAGCAAATGCCCTACAGATTAAAATGGTGGGTGTTTAATTTTTTTTCACACAGTATTTGCGCAGCGATTTTTCAAATGCATTTTTTTGGGAAAAAACACACTTTTTTAAATTTTAATGCACTAAAACACACTACATTGCCCAAATGTTTGATGAAATAAAAAAGATGATCTTAGGCCGAGTACATGGATACCAAACATGACATGCTTTAAAATTGCGCACAAACGTGCAGTGGTGACAAACTAAATACATTTTTAAAAGCTTTAAAAGCCTCTACAGGTTACCACTTTAGATTTACAGAGGAGGTCTACTGCTAAAATTACTGCCCTCGATCTGACCTTCGCGGTGATACCTCACATGCATGGTGAAATTGCTGTTTACATTTTAAGCTAGACCGACGCTTGCGTTCGCCTTTGCGCGAGAGCAGGGGGGGGCAGTGGTGCTTATTTTTTTATTTTTTTTTTTTTTGCTTTATCTTATTTTTAAACTGTTGCTTTCATTTTTTTTTTTAAATCATGTTTATTGTTATCTCAGGGAATGTAAATATCCCCTATGATAGCACTAGGTAGTGACAGGTACTCTTTTTTGAAAAAATTGGGTTCTATTAGACCTTAGATCTCTCCTCTGCCCTCAAAGCATCTGACCACACCAAGATCGGTTTGATAAAATGCTTTCCCAATTTCCCAATGGCGCTGTTTACATCCGGCGAAATCTAAGTCATGAAATGCTCGTAGCTTCCGGTTTCTTAGGCCATAGAGATGTTTGTAGCCTCTCTGGTCTCTGATCAGCTCTATGGTCAGCTGGCTGAATCACCGGCTGCATTCTCAGGTTCCCTGTTGAGACAAGAGAGCCAGAGAAAAGCATGGAAGACGGTGGGGGGGGGGGCATTCCCTCCCACTGCTTGTAAAAGCAGTCTAGAGGCTAATTAGCCTGCTAGGATTGCTTTTACATGAAAGCAAACCGCTGGCTGAAAAGAATGATACCAAGATGATCACTAAACCTGCAGGCATCATTCTGGTATAACCACTCAAAGTCGTGAATGGCGTACCTGAAGACAAAAAAATGGTTAACAATAAAACACAGTAAACAGTAAAGTATAAAAAAATTGCATACCTGAAAAGCAAACATGATAAAACATAATAACAATAAAACATTGCAGAATAGAATACAGTAAAAAAGAGCAGAACAATAGAGAGAGAATAGAGAGAGAGAGAGCAATAAAACTACAACTATTTTTTTTTAAATTTTATATATTTTTTTGTTTTTTTGTTTTTTTACACTTTTTTTTGTAACTGTAACTTTTATAACTATAACCGGTTCCAGGTTCGGGTCTCTCAAAATTCAATGGCATCTTGGGAGACCCTGTGTTAGTGTGCCTAGTCTGTGCAATGCTGTATGCTAATACTCAACTAGTGTATGGTAGCGTTCAAAACCATTCACCAATGCAAAGACCAGGATTGTCAGGACAGGAGGGAAAATAATAGTGGGTGTCACGCCTATATCCGTGCTTGCTGCAGACACAACATCTTTTTTGGGGGGGTTCGTTGGGTAGGGGTACTCGGGAGGACATAAAGAAAATGCCTCTCATGCAGCCGACTGCATTTGGTTGGGGATGTGAATGAGGGAAGTACGGGCGCTGCAAAAGTGTGGTTTCCCAATTATTAGGATTGGCAAATGCAGCAGGAAGGGCATTATGGGCACGACTGGCCTGTGTTTGTCTTCTTCTTGGTGGCAGCGGGACACTACTTGTGCTTATGTGGGGGAAGATGGTAGTTGCGCTGTGATGAAGGGGGGGGAGAAGCTACAAAGATGACTAAAGTGGCAAAGTGAACTAAAAAAGAAACGGGCCAATGCATGAATGGATCCTACATGCTAAAAGAACATGGTGAGGATGCAGTGCAGTGCAACGTAGCTGATCAACATGACTATAATGTTATGGGCAGACAAAGCCTAATATATAAAGGTAATTGTGGAACAGTGACTGCTTGAATATAGCAAAGCAAAAATGCATATACTAACACAAATAGGATAAATAATGACACAATGCAATGACACAATGCGTCCCGTGCTCCTTAGGATTGGAGCACGGGACACTGCCACAGACAAACAACAGGAGACGAGCTCGGCGCTCGTAGTTACTACACACTGCAGCATTGTTTTAAATGAGAGAGGCACGGGGACAAATTCCAGTTTCCAGGCACGGGGACACATTCCAGAATGGTGATACCCCTGGAGGCATACGAGCTCGGCGCTCGTGGATTGATGCCCACTCTCACTTCATGAAAGTGAGTGCAACCTCCCCCCGTGTGTGTCTTGCCCCCCCTCCACTGTGGTCATCGCAGAGTTATTTTACATGCTGTATATTTTTTATTTTTTATATTTCGCTTGGCATGTTCATCATTGTCACTACCTTATACACGGAACGTCTACACCTGCGGGTCATTTGCAACACAGGCTGTACACCTTACAGCTGTAAGGTAAGTGGCTTGCAAACACGGAGGTGTCCTCACTGAAGATCCCCCTTCCCTTCACAATTGGAATTGTTTTGTGTTTCTCATCACGAGTTTTTGTTTTTGGACTGGATGATAGAACTAATATTCATGTTTGTCCTAGGGATTTGTCACTTGTAGTCCACCAGGATTTGGCACGTTTTTGCTAATGGGGCACTAGCCCACATGTATTTTTCTTGCATTATATATTTTTTTGCATTGTGTCATTATTTTTCCTATTTGTGTTAGTATATGCATTTTTGCTTTGCTATATTCAAGCAGTCACTGTTTCACAATTACCTTTATATATTAGGCTTTGTTTGCCCGTAACATTATAGTCATGTTGATCAGCTACGTTGCACTGCACTGCATCCTCACCATGTTCTTTTAGCATGTAGGATCCATTCATGCATTGGCCCGTTTCTTTTTTAGTTAACTTTGCCACTTTAGTCATCTTTGTAGCTCCCCCCCCTTCATCACAGCGCAACTACCATCTTCCCCCACTTTTGTTTCATTTGTCCTGCTTTGGATCAGTACTTAGGTGTTGCAGCAGTGTCCTTTTAGCGTAGGCCCTCCCCGATAGCGCAGGAGTTTCCACTTTCACATTGACTACTTGTGCTTGCCACCTCACCAGCTTGAACTGCACTTATCTGACTCGCCATGTCACCAAGTGTTACTGCAGTGCTGGTTTGACTACGACCAGGGTGTACTAGGCCGCTGGTGCTTGCCAGTTCACCAAAACGCTACCAAAAAAACTGTTAGCGAACGCAGGGATAAGGCCTGACTCTGCGAACGCTGCAGTTATGCGTTTAGTGTTTTGTAAGTGATAGTGATCGAACGATACTGCACTTGGGTGGGCTGGGCTGGGCTGGGCCGGACGGAGGGGCAAAATGCAGGTGCTAGCAGGTATCTGGGCTGATCCCGCTAACACTGCGTTTTTGGGAACCCTAAACTGCTGGGGACACTAGTATAGATCTGATCGGATCAGATATTGATCCGTTCAGATACTATACCACTAAGGGAGGTGTATGCTGCGTGCGTGGGTGTTAGCGCTACTGGCACTAACCTGACGCTGCCTGGGGCTGATGCTTGCCAGTTCACCAAAACGCTACCAAAAAAACTGTTAGCGATCGCAGGGATCAGGCCTGACTCTGCGAACGCTGCAGTTATGTGTGTTTAGTGTTTTGTAAGTGACAGTGATCGATCGATACTGCACTTGGGTGGGCTGGGCCGGGCGGAGGGGCAAAATGCAGGTGCTAGCAGGTATCTGGGCTGATCCATCTAACACTGCGTTTTTGGGAACCCTAAACTTCTGGGGACGCTAGTATAGATCTGATCGGATCAGATATTGATCCGTTCAGATACTATACCACTAAGGGAGGTGTATGGTGCGTGCGTGGGTGTTAGCGGTACTGGCACTAACCTGACGCTGCCTGGGGCGACGCAGACCCTATCTGACCCTAAAACCTAACTGATATCACCGCCGGGCGATCAGGGGGCTAAACCTTTATTCGGTAATAAAAGGTGGGTGCCCTGACACTATAAAAAATAAACTAACTAACCAGCGTCATCCATAACAGTTATACAGTGATCACTGGTGAAAGGGTTAACTAGGGGGCAATCAAGGGGTTAAAACCTTTATTAGGTAGTATATGGGGGTCCCTGACGCTATAAAACGCTAACGGCGAACCTATATATTTACCTCCCTAACTAGCGTCACCAGTGACACTAATACAGCGATCAGAAAAATGATCGCTTAGTAACACTGGCGACGGGGGGTGATCAAGGGGTTAAAACTTTATTAGGGGGGGTTAGGGGGTACCCTAGACCTAAAGGGGGCTAACACTAACTGCCCTACCACTTCTAACTGTCGCAAACTGACACCAATGCAGTAATCAGAAAAAAAAAACTGCTTGGTGTCAGTGAGACGGGGGGGGGGGGGGAGGGGTGATTAGGGGGTGATCAGGGGGTGATCGGGGGGTGTAATGTGTGCCTGGCATGTTCTACTGTGTGTGTTGTGTTGTGCAACTCACTCAGATGTCTTCTCTCCTCGGCGTCGGAACGGAAAATACCAGCTCGAGGAGAAATGACATCACTTCCTCCGCTTCTGTTTACATTACAGAAGCCGAGGAAGCATTTCATTCGCCAGGAGTGATCGCGAGGGGGGGCCACAAATGAGTGGCCTCCCCCTCACCTTTGATTGCCCCTGACGATAATCCGACCGCCGCAGGCACCAGGGGGGGTCCGGTCGGACCCCCCGCCCACGGGCAGGCAAGGACTTATATATTAGTCCTTATGCCTGCCCGTGCCATTGTGCCGACGTACATCGTCGTGCAGCAGTCGGCAAGTGGTTAAGCATGTTGCCTCCAGTGACTTTGCTCTATCAAGCTCCCCAACACCGGCTTCTACTTCCAGGCAACCCAGGCTTCTGTGCGCACCGCATCCCTGTGTCATCTTCACGATTTTGCTGCACTCGGCCTCCTACTAAGATCCTGGCAGACGCCCGCAATTGTGCACCGATAGGTCTAATCTGCCTGTTACTGGCAGGATCTTCATGACATTGCCCCCCCAAGGAGCAGCCTCCGGATGCCCATCTGAGCCAATTTCTCAGGATGGGACCTTTTGAAGCATTGAACCAGACTCTCAGGGTGGATGTTTTCTTCAGGTTCCCATGAATTCTCCTTGGGCCCATAGCCATTCCATTTGATCAGGAATTGAGTTTGATTGTTTCTCCTCCTGCAATCCACTATTGCTTCTACCTCAAACTCCTCTTCCCCATCTACTAATACAGGATCAGGAGGGTCAGAGCTTCAGCCAGGAAAGGGATTAGCAACAGAGGGTTTTAATAGTGTTACATGGAAAACAGGATGAATTTTAAGTGACTCAGGAAGTTCCAACTCGTAAGCCACTTCATTGATTTTCCTCTTCACAGGAAATGGGCCTATGAATTTAGGACCCAGCTTTTTTCGAAGGGCATGCCTTCTTCAGGTTCAGTGTAGACAACCATACTAGATTACTGGGTGCCAGTAACAGTTCTCCACGTTTCTTTTTATCAAAAACTTCTTTATTGTGTTCCTGTGTCCTGGCCATAGTTTCTTGCAAGAGCTGATTGTTGAGAGAAAAAAAAATTAATTGTTTCATGAACTGCTGGTACAGGACATTCTGGGATGGAGCTGGGCAGGAATGATGGATGGAAGCCATAATTGGCAAAAAATGGGGTTTGTTTTGTAGCAGAGTGTGTAGAATTGTTGTAGGCGAATTCAGCCAGCGGAAGAAAAGAGATCCAGTCATCTTGAGTAAATGAAGAAAAGCAGCGGAGGTATTGTTCGAGGGTTTGGTTGGTCCTCTCTGTTTGCCCATTTGTCTGGGGTGATAAGCGGAAGAGAATGATAGCTCGATCTTCAAGGCTTTGCATAAGGACCTCCAGAATCGGGAAGTAAATTGCACCTAACGATCTGAGACAATGTTGGCCGGTACTCCATGGAGTCTGACGATTTCTCTGATGAATACCTGCACAGTCTCAGAAGCAGAGGGAGTGCCTTTCATAGGGATAAAGCGTGCCACAAAGATGGTGGTATGGTCCTCTGCTGGGGGTAACTCTACAATGAAGTCTTCCATTGTCTATCCGGAACAGGTAGTGGTCTCGATAATCCCCAGGCCTTGGCTCTACTGCTCTTGTTCCTAATGCAAGTGACACAGGATTCCACAAACTTCCTGCAGTCTCTGCCTACCTGAGGCCACCAAAAGGTACGTTGTACCAAATCAGTGATTTTAGTTATGCTAAAATGTCCAGCTAGTGCGTGATCGTGACAGAGTTCTAATATAGGGACTCGTACGCTTTCAGGTGCAAAAATCTTGTCCCTGTACCAGAACAACCCGTCTTTTGCTCGTAGTTCTGATTTAGCGGGGGGCATCCACACCAGAGTAGCCTGCTTGATCCGGGAGAGCAAATATTTTCCTGCAGCAGAAGAAAATTCCCTGGGGAAAGAATGGTATCGGGGGAAGTAATTTCTTTGGATTTGTGAAACATTCTGGATAGGGCGTCAGGTTTTGTATTTTTAGAGCCTGGCCGGTAAGTAACATGAAAAGAGAACCTGGAGAAAAACAAGGCCCATCTGGCTTGCTGTGGCTTCAACCTCTTTGCTGACCTCAAGTACTCTAACTTCTTATGATCAGTGAAGATCAAGATTGGGTGAGTTGCTCCTTCAAGTAGTGTAAGTACCGCCATTCTTCAAGTGCAGATTTGATTGCCAGCAGTTCCCGATCCCCCACATCGTAATTCCTTTCGCCAGCCGAAAGTTTGCGGGAGAAGAAGGCTACCGGGTGGAGCAGTGCCTTGGTTCCTTGGGGTTGGGAGAGTACTGCTCCAACAGCGATCTCAGAAGCATCTACCTCAAGTACAAATGGCAGGGTGGAATCAGAGTGTTTTAGAACGGAGGCAGATGTAAACAATTCTTTGAGAGATTCAAAGGCAACTTGAGCTTCTGGGGTTCAATGGAAGCAAACTCCCAGTTTGATTAATTGGGTAATAGGGGCAATGATGGCAGAAAACCCCTTAATGAATTTCCGGTAGAAATTAGCGAATCCAACGAAACGTTGGATTCCTTTTTTGTCAACAGGAACTGGCCAGTCAAGTATTGCAGCGATCTTCTGCGGATCCATCTTGATACCTTCTATGGAGATGATTAATCCCAGGAATGGTATACTCTCTTGTTCAAATTCACATTTTTCTGACTTTGCGTACAGGCCATGCTGTCGAAGTCGTGTCAAAACACACCTGACGTGTCTGCGATGAGCATCTAGGGAGGAAGAAAAGATTAGAATATAGTAGACGATGACAAACAGATCTAAATAAGCCCGGAAAACATTGTTAATAAAATACTGGAACATGGCAGGAGCGTTACATAACCCGAAGGGCATTACTAGGTACTCAAAGTGCCCAAAACGGGTGCGGAACGCCGTTTTCCACTCATCTCCTTCCCTGATGCGGACCAAGTTATAGGCTCCTCGAAGGTCAAGTTTAGTAAAGATAGTAGCTGTTCCCAGTCTCTGGATTAACTCGGGGACCAAGGGAAGGGGGTACCGGTTCTTGACGGTAATTTTATTTAACTCACGGTAGTCTATGCAAGGCCGAAGTGTGTGATCCTTCTTCTCTACAAAAAAAGATACCCGCACCTGCCGGGGAAGTGGATGGGCGGATGAAACCCTTCTTTAAGTTTTCATCGATATAGTCCTTAAGGGCCACCTGTCCTAACTCAGTTACCGGGACGATTCTTCCGAAGGAGCTCGATAGGGCAATTATAAGCCCGATGGGGAGGTAGAGTTTCTGCTCCTTTCTTGCTAAACACATCAATGAAGTCATGGTAGGCTTTCGGGACAGATTGGCATAGCTCAGCTTCAGTGTCCAGACATAGCAAAGGAAAGGGCCCATGGGGGTCCTTTGAGGCACAGAATTGCTGGCAATAAGGAGAGGAAAAGGTGACCTCACCTGTGGCCCAGTTGACACCAGGATTGTGGGCTTGTAGCCAAGGCATTCCAAGAATTACAGGAAACAGAAGTGAGGAGATAATGTACATATGAAGCAGTTCGTGGTGGGCACCGGCAATGGTGACTGGCAAAGGGGAAGTCTCTTGGGTAACCGGCCCAGATTTAATAGTGGACCCATCAGCCAGGTGAATGGACAGTCTTTGGGTCCTAGGAAGCAGAGGAATCTGATGTCTTGTTGCAAAAGATGAGTCCATAAAGCAGCTGCAGGCTCCTGAATCAATAATGGCGGGCACTGACAGAGTCTTTCCTGGAAGCTGCAAAGAGATAGAGAGGGCAAGATGAGAAGAGGTCTGGATTCCAGTAAGCACATGTTCAGGAGATTTTCGGAAACACTTACGAAGTTTACAAGGGCAATTCTTGACATAGTGTCCGGGTTCCCTGCAGTAGAGACATAGATTATTTGCCCGGCGGCGTTGACGCTCTTCCATAGTAAGAGAAGGGCGAAGCACCCCCAACTGCATGGGTTCTGAAGTGTCCGTTGTAGAAGTGGACTGAGAGGTAGGGGCCGGATGCAGGTGACTGGGCACTCTAGGTAACATCCAGGTTGGTCGGGAAAATCCAGTTGCTTTTTCCGACCTACGTTCCCTCAGCCGCCGGTCAATCTGTATGGCAAGATTGATTAATGCGTCTTGGGTCTGGGGTACACCAACTCGGGCTAGCTCGTCCTTCAAAGTGTCAGACAGTCCCATACGAAACTGGTAACGGAGCACAGCGTCATTCCAGTCAGTGTCTGGGCTCCACCGCCGAAATTCAGCCACATAATCTTCCGCCGCCCGGCGCCCCTGCTGAAGGGTGTGCAGTGCGACTTCGGCAGTTGCAGAAAGCTGAGGGTCTTCATACAGTTGAGCCATGGCTTTCTGTTCCAGGAGGCGATGGGCCCAGGTTTGGGGTTCACCCGAAAGTAAAGAGACGACAAAGCCTACCTTGGTGGCTTCCAAAGAGAAGGTACATGGCTGGAGGGCAAAGTACAGTTCACAGGAATTGCGAAACGCCCTGAATTTGCTACTTTCCCCAGCAAATTTTTCGGGTGTGGGGACACGTGGTTCGGGCGGAAGCATCACCACCGTAGGAGAGGATGCGGTGCCTGTAGAAGAGGTAGAGGCTTGAGGGGTTCCTTGGATTCCAGTGGGAGAAGACAGTACTTGGACCCATTCCTCCAACCGGGTGTATCCTTCCTGAAGGCTTTTGACAGCCTGGGTCAGGCCTGCTAAGTGCAAACAAAGTTCCTGCATAGGAGACGTTCCCTGCTCGGGCTCAGACATGGCTGTTTGCTACTGTTACGTACCTAAAGGGTGAGCCCGAATTGTAGAGGATGGCCTCTCCTATGCCTCCGACTCGAGGGCCCCTGGTAGTGGTGACAGGGGTGCAGGAGTGCGGAGTGGTATGAGTACCTGGCAGGATCAACAGCAGAAGGATCAGAAGGCCGGCACAGCTGACAGGATGGATCAGTAGACAGGAACTGCAGACTGGACGACTCAGCAGACAGGACAGCAGGCAGGATAGATCAGCAGACAGGTGAGCAGCCTGGATGGCTCAGCAGACAGGCCCAGCAGACTGGATGGATCAGCAAACAGGTGAGCAGCTTGGATGGCTCAGCAGACAGGCCCAGCAGACTGGATGGATCAGCAAACAGGTGAGCAGCCTGGATGGCTCAGCAGACAGGCCCAGCAGACTGGATGGATCAGCAAACAGGTGAGCAGCCTGGATGGCTCAGCAGACAGGCCCAGCAGACTGGATGGATCAGCAAACAGATGAGCAGCCTGGGTGGCTCAGCAGACAGGCCCAGCAGACTGGATGGATCAGGAAACAGGTGAGCAGCCTGGATGGCTCAGCAGACAGGCCCAGCAGGCTGGATGGATCAGCAGACAAGCTCAGCAGACTGGATGGAAGTCCAGGAACGTCAGACAGGCCGGGTAAGAAAGCAGGCTGGCAGCAGAGGTACAAAAGGAGCAGGCAGAGGGATCGTCAAACAAGCCAAGGGTCAGGTACAGGTAGATAACAGGAACAGTCTTAAAGCAAGCCGGGTCAAAACAGGAGCAGATATCAGGTTTTCAGGGAACACATACACAGAGCTGCAGAGCAAAAAGCAATGATACAAGTGTCAGACAGGTTTAAATAACCCGCCAGACACTAACGAGTGCATGTGCGCGTGCGCATAGAAACCCGCAATCATGCACCGATGGGTCTAATCTGCCTGTTACTGGCAGGATCTTCATGACAGGTGCATTTTTCCTGTGTTTAGAACAGTACCACAGCGAAATTACATTTCTAAAGGAAAATTTGTCATTTAAAACTGATCGTGGCTGTAATGAATTGTTGGGTCTCGGCAATATAGCTAAAACTCATTGAAAAAAATAGCATGGGGTCCCCCTTAGTCCATTACCAGGCCCTTTGGGTCTGGCATGAATATTAAGGGGAACCCTGAACCAGAATTTAAAAAATAAATTGCGTGGGGGGTCCCCCTATAATCCATACCAGACCCTTCAGGTCTGATATGGAAATTAAGAGGAACCCTGCTCCAAATTTAAAAAAATGGCGTAGGGGTCTCCCCAAAATCCATACCAGACCCTTATCTGAGCACGCAACCTGGCAGGCCGCAGGAAAAGAGGGGGGAACGAGAGAGCGACCCCCCTCCTGAACAGTACCAGGCCACATGCCCTCAACATGGGGAGGGTGCTTTAGGGTCTGACCCCAAAGCACCTTGTCCCCATATTGATGGGGACAAGGGCCTCATCCCCACAACCCTTTCCCGGTGGTTGTGGGGGTATGCGGGCAGGGGGCTTATTGGAATCTGGAAGCCCCCTTTAACAAGGGGGCTTCCAAGCTGTCTCTTGTCTCTTTTACCATTTTGACACTTTTTTTGTGAAATGGTAGGGGTACGATGTGCCCCATTACAATTCATACAGGGGGGGAGGCTGGGATCTGGGGGTTCCATTGTTAAAGGGGGCTTCCAGATTCTGATAATCTATGATAATTTAGTACCGAAACCCCATCTTTCTCAAATATATAAGGCCAGGATACAGAATCGAAAGCCTTCTGTAGATCAATGGATAACAGGTAACCCTCTTGAGGAGTGACCAACTGGATCGTAAAAGGGAGATTATGTCAACAGCTCTTCTAACTTGGTCTGACCCCTGTCTCCTCCTTAAGACTTGATTGCCTCCAGAATCTCCTCTGATGAGATGGAAGCGTCGAAGTTCCTGCTTGTTCCTTGCATGTTATTTTGGGTAGGTGTATATCATGAATAGGGATGAGCCAAACACCCCCCCTGTTCGGTTCGCACCAGAACTTGCGAACAGGCAAAAAATTTGTTCGAACATGCGAACACCATTAAAGTCTATAGGACACGAACATGAATAATCAAAAGTGCTAATTTTAAAGGCTTATATGCAAGTTATTGTCATAAAAAGTGTTTGGGGACTCGAGTCCTGCCCCAGGGGACATGGATCAATGCAAAAAATTTTTTTAAAAACGGCCATTTTTTCGGGAGCAGTGATTTTAATAATGTTTAAAGTGAAACAATAAAAGTGTAATATTCCTTTAAATTTTGTACCTGGGGGGTGTCTATAGTATGCCTGTAAAGGGGCGCATGTTTCCCATGTTTAGAACAGTCTGACAGCAAAATGACATTTCAAAGGAAAAAAAGTCATTTAAAACTACTCGCGGCTATTAATGAATTGCCGGTCCGACAATACACATAAAAGTTCATTGATAAAAACGGCATGGGAATTCCCTACAGGGTAACCCTTCAGGTCTGGTATGGATTTTAAGGGGAACCCCGCGCAAAATTTTTTTTAAAAAAAGGCGTGGGGTCCCCCCAAAAATCCATACCAGACCCTTATCCGAGCACGCAACCTGGCAGGCCGCAGGAAAAGAGGGGGGACGAGAGAGCACCCCCCCCTCCTGAACCGTACCAGACCACATGCCCTCAACATTGGGAGGGTGCTTTGGGGTGGCCACCCAAAACACCTTGTCCCCATGTTGATGGGGACAAGGGCCTCATCCCCACAACCCTTGCCTGGTGGTTGTGGGGGTCTGCCGGTGGGGGCTTATCGGAATCTGGAAGCCCCCTTTAACAAGGGGACCCCCAGATCCCAGCCCACCCCCCTGTGTGAAATGGTAAGGGGGTACAAACGTACCCCTACCATTTCACAAAAAAACTGTCAAAAATGTTAAAAATGACAAGAGACAGTTTTTGACAATTCCTTTATTTAAATGCTTCTTTATTCTATCTGCTATCTTCCTTCGGTTTCTTCCTCCATCTTCTTCTTCTTCTGGTTCTTCTGGTTCTTCTAGTTCTTACTCCGGTGTTCTCGTCTGGCATCTTCCTCCGTGGTGTCTTCTTCCCTTCTTCTCCTCGGGCCGCTCCACATCCTTGATGGCATGGAGGGAGGCTCCAGCTGTGTGACGCTTCTCCTCTTCTGATGGTTCTTAAATAACGGGGGGCAGAGCCACCCGGTGACCCTGCCCCCTCTGATATACAGGGACTTGACGGGGACTTCCCTGTGGCATTCCTCGTGACGTCAGAGGGGGCGGGATCACACGTTACGTAACTCTGCCCCCTTCTGACGTCACAGGGAATGCCACAGGGAAGTCCCCGTCAAGTCCTCGTGCGTCAGAGGGGGCGGGGTCACCGAGTGGCTCCGCCCCCCGTTATTAGAGAACCGTCAGAAGTAGGAGCCTCCCTCCATGCCATCATGGATGCGGAGCGGCCCGAGGAGAAGAAGGGAAGAAGATGCCGCGGAGGAAGATGCCGGGCGAGAACACCGGAGGAAGAACTAGAAGAACCAGAAGAACCAGAAGAAGAAGAAGATGAAGATGGAGGAAGAAACTGAAGGAAGATAGAAGAAAGAAGATAGAAGAAAGAAGAAGCATTTAAATAAAGGAATTGTCAAAAACTGTCTCTTGTCATTTTTAACATTTTTGACAGTTTTTTTGTGAAATGGTCGGGGTACTTTTGTAGCCCCTTACCATTTCACACAGGGGGGAGGGCTGGGATCTAGGGGTCCCCTTGTTAAAGGGGGCTTCCAGATTCCGATAAGCCCCCTGCCCGCAGACCTCCACAACCACCGGGCAAGGGTTGTGGAGATGAGGCCCTTTTCCCCATCAACATGGGGACAAGGTGTTTTGGTGGGCTACCCCAAAGCACCCTCCCAATGTTGAGGGCATATGGCCTGGTACGGTTCAGGAGGGGGGGGCGCTCTTTTTTCAAAAGTACTGATTGCAACGGATATATACCCACTTTGAGTTGCCATCATCCTAAGTGGAAATGTAACATCCCAAAGGGCCAACTACTCAGAATACATCGGAATTGCAACAATGTATAGGATTTTAGCCGACAAGCTGATGTTATAATCCAAAGATTCCAGGAAAAAGGATACTCACAGGATAATCTGTTAAAGTTGAAGTCAGAGATTATGAATTTGGACAGAAATGACCTACTCAACAAAAAGACCAGGACGAAGAATGAGATGGAACTGGCGTTCATCACAGGGTTTAATAATCAATATAAGGATGTGGAACGCATCATAAAGAAGTATTGGCCCGTCCTTAAGGAGGACCGTGTTCTATCGAAAATCCTGCCGGAGAAACCAAAGTTTATATATAGAAAAGCACTAACCCTCAGGCACCACCTGGTACATAATGTCATTGACCCCCCCCCCCCCAAACAAGTTCAAATCTTCTCTGAGATGAAAGGTTTCTACAGATGCCGTAGATGTTTACCCTGTAGGGTTAGTAAACCCCAACCAAGAAAGAGGGAAACATTTAAATTTACAGTAGACCAGAGGGAATATCAGATAAGACAACTAATAACATGCCATAGCACCCACATGACTTACATCATTGAATGCCCATGCCATCTCCAATACGTGGGAAGAATCACACGCCCTCTGTGTGTAAGGATACGGGAACACATTACTAACATCAGGAAAGGGTTCCCTAAGCATAACCTGTCGCGTCATTTTGCTAAATTTCATCATAGGGACCCTAGTGGACTCATCGTTTATGGTATCGATCAGGTTAAAGATCATTGGAGGGGGGGTAACAAACAGATACTCATCTCGAGGAATGAAACGGGATGGATATACCGGTTGAGGTCTTTGACCACTAGAGGCCTGAATGTGGATATAGACCTGAATTGCTTTATAGCTAACCCTTAGAGGTGACAAGTATGTCTATTCTTTATGCATGCTTTTAGGTTGTCCCCCTATAGATAGGCATTATGGGGTCTTTCCAGTGAGGGCATTGCCTATACACCTTTACTACTATTAAGTATCGGTCTTGAATTATGGGCCCTTACCCCTTTTCTAAATAGTGTACCCTATCTCTATCTGGTGGTTTGAAAATGAGACTATACTAGGGATCCCTTGAGGAATATATGACTTGGATCCCTGCCTGTATTAGATTTATATATGCATTCAGGTGCCGACTGAGGCATATGTATATATAGAAAGTATGCAGAATTGCAATAGGATATATATGTGCAGTTGCACTGAGGCATATGTATATATAGAAAGTATGCGGAATCATAATATATATATGTCCTCTGGGGAGTCTTGAATGTTGTAAACCATATGTATGTTCAGAGGTGGTGAAAAGCTACAGTTGGCTGGATTACTCAGGACCCCAGTTATAGGATGACTGTGTGTCAAATGAGAATTTAATAACTTATACCTACATAGGTCCCGAATATATACACCTTCATGGGCTCTGAATATATGAGGTGTTTGTATATAGTAGATTATTACTGGAGACATGTATACATCTAGCAGATTGGACCTTGAACATTATCCTCCTACATACAAATTTACTTCATTCTATTTAATTTTTTATTTGTTTTTTTTCTTTTTTCTTTTTCTTTTTTAGCTTTTATTATTTTTCATCTTTACTTTATTTATTGGCTTAGACCCGAGTACTTACTTGATATGTAGTCTAAGGGGAATGTTTGTGACCTGCATGTATGGTGTGGCCTTCTTGCATTTTTTTTTGCATCTTTGCATTTTTCTGTATTTTTCATGCATTTTTACACTTAGGGTTAATATGCAGGTCATTAACTGGCTTTGCATATATGGGCCTTTCCATTGGGGCTGCAATGTAATTTACCACTGGGGGGAGCTCCTTGGGTTCATATGAATACAAGGTTTTATTTATTATTTATTATTTTATATTTGATTATCAATTACACTAATACTTTGTACGCTATATAGTTGTATGATGCCTTTACATGTGATTTATTCAAGTCTGTTAAATGCATAGGTGAGCGGAGATGCACCAGTCCGATATGGCAAGTAATGTAATTATATCCTTCTGCGTTGGCTCATTTCTTTCCCAATGGTTTCCACAGTGGCCGCTATATGGGGGAGGGGTTTTCGTTGAGAAATTACGCCCCTGAGCCTTACTTTAATGGGAAGGGGGGAGGACCCGGCATGCCTGTCCACCTTATAAGCTGCGTGGTGTACCAAGATGGCGCTGCCTTTGACAAAGTCGATGACAAAACGCGTAAGGCGAAGCTACGCACGCACGTAACTACGTCATTCCGGTACGCGAGCAGGGAGACTGGAACGCAGCTGGAGTGCACGCTGCGGGACGGCTCTTCCTGCTTCTATCTGGTCTATACTGTAGTGTGTTTCTCAGCGTGATTTTAAGTTTTTTAATAAAGCTTTTTAATTTAAACTACTACACTATGGGGCTTCTTCATATCTCTTCCAACGAGCGTTCCAGTTATGGACAACTTGTGGAACCCGTCTGAGTTGGCAACGGAGGCTGAGCTGAGTGGATGACTGTGGTCTGGAGCCCATCTGTGTGACGGAATATCCAAGGGGACCATCCAGTACACATACATGCTTATTACCCCTGCAGGGGTATGAGGAGTCGGTGAGTGGGGACCTATAGGGGGAGCACCAAAGTCACTAGACCAGCCTTGAGCACAAAAGTCTCCAGACTGTTTTTCAACCTTCTTTTGCCATTGGATCATCATTATTTTTACCACCTGGATCATCCTTATATATATATATATACGCCTCTATGGCTCACTATTTTTGTTTTGTTTGTTTATTTTTTGGACTTTGAAGCACTGATTTATTGTTGTTTTATATGATTTTTGAGGCACTTGATATATATTTTTATTTCTATTTTTAATCCCATTTCAATTTTGGACTTGGTGATTAGTTCACACAGATGTACAAATATTATTTGTCTATGGTTGACAGATGCACATATGACAGATTTAATTTTCTATGTGATTACAAATTATGGTGACACATATATGATTCACTATTCTCACTATAATTATATATACACCTATATGGTTTCTTTCAGTCACACGATTCGTTGTGACTAGGTATACAGTTTAACATATTTTTTCATTGTCTATAGGGGTAACCATTTCAACTGGATAATTTATTTAATTATTTATTTTTCTGTTATATTTCACACAGTGTTAGAGGTGTATGGTTACGTCTATTTGGGGTGTCTAAATATAATATTACCCCCCTTATTAGGGAGCGCCACGTACCCCACTTTTTGTATTTATTTTGTTTTGGGGGACGCCTAGGTCTTGGAGCGGTTAAATTAGATTTTTCTAAAGAGAGGTCCAAAGGAATTACCATTCCAGTGAAAAATGTTTTCAAGGTGTGTATAATTCTGTCAAGAAATTTTCCCTGACCCTTATTAGGAGTACATGATACAAATGTGTAGGAACCTCCATCAATCGTGCCAACTACCAAAACCAAGCGTCCTATTGGGTCTCTAAAATCCTTAGTGGGAGAAAAATTAATATGTTTGGAGAAGCAAATAGCCACTCCTTTCGTTTTATTTTCTGCGTTTTCCATATAGAATTGTGGGAAACTTCCAAGGATGAATGAGGGAGTATAGGAGGCTGGGAAGTCAGTCTTTTGTAAGAGAACCACTTCAGCTTTTAAGGTGTGGTACAGTTGGAGTAATTTTATATGTTTAATAGTCGAGTTAAGCCCTTGGACAAAATGTGAGACAATCTGTTATTTTAGATTATAGGGATCGACACCAGTCATGGATCAGAGGGGAGGCAGCTCTAAAGATGGCAAAAATCTCACCACAAGAGGATATGTTCTCCGGTAGTGCAATGTCTCTACAAAGGTTCTGATTTCCCATTCCAGCGCATGGAAGATGGTGGAGCTCCCAGAAGTCCTGGTTAATAAAGAGAGTTGAGTGTCCCAAGGAAGGACAAGTAGAAAGAGAAGGAGGGGAAAAGGAATATGAAGGGTAGACATTAGTGAGCAAAATATAAAAAAATAAAAAATAAATAAGGGCCGGGTAGGGACCCACCACTTCCCGCCCCGTACCCGTAGCACAAAAAGTTTCCCCCTGATTAGGGAGAAATAATCTGACCCCGAGTGGAAAAATATGAACCTCTCCACGTCAGGGGGAGGTGCATTGCAATCGCTACGGTCACCCCTCCTTTTACAAATTAAATATAATTGTTAGTATTCAGAGCCACAATTATGCTACTAAAACCACAGTTTGACTCCTGCAGATACCCCCACGCCCCTCCCCGCCAGCGGCGAGTGACCCCACATGATAGAAAAAAACATAGGGTCACCAGTCGCCGACCAAGTAGGACGTAAGGGAACCACAAGGGAACCACATTAACATTTACATAAGAGAAACGTAAACAACCTGTGTGCCTCCTGTTGTAGGGAGACAAACCCATGTGTAACAACCCTTTTTGAGACTCTAGGGGATAACACTTAACCCCACTATGGTAAGATGAAAAAAACATAGTTTGTTTAGCGAAATACAAAAAAGTCAGCTCAACTATAACACAGTGAACATTCAATCATAACAAATGATCCTCGTAGGTTCCTGAATCCCTTAGGATGTCTGGAACCCTCTTCATGTCAACCAGGGTGCTAGGAAAAAAAGGTAAGTTATAAGGATAAGGCCCCCTTAGGGGCAGTTCCAGATAGAACTGAATGCATAAACAGGGCCTGTTGTTCCATTGTCCGCATCATGGGGGGTGAGAGTCCCTCGACCGCTTTGGTTGCTGCTTCTGCCAAACCGGAATTAGAGGACTCTGTGGGGAAGGACGTTTGGAAGATGATGCTCCTCTGTTGAACGGTGGTTGTGGGAACTCCTGGGAGATAAGACCCAACTGCAGGAACAGACGTTCGCCTTCCACAAAAGATGAGAAGGAGTGGGCTTTGTTCCGATATGCCAAATTCAGACGCAGCGGGAAGGACCATCTATACGTGATATCTTTTTGGGCCAGAACCTGTAGCAGAGGTTTGAGAGATCGACCTTTTTGAACTGTGAATGGGGAAAGATCTGCGAAGATCTGAACAAGGTGTCCCATGATCACAAGACCCTTGAAATTGTGAGACAATTTTATCACCTCCTCCTTCACGGCGTAGAAATGTAGTTTAACTATAATATCTCGAGCGAGGCCATCAGTGCATAGGGGTTGTAAAGCTCTGTGCGCCCTGTCAAGCTTCAATCGATGGTCTGGGATATCAGGGATTGGGGCCTTAAATGTGCGGACTGCTGGCTTGACCTCTTTCACCGATTCTGGAAGACCACGAATTCTGAAATTATAACATCTGGATTTATTTTCAAGGTCATCAATTTTGAATAGGGCCATTTCTAGTTGATCCTGAAGATCTGAGATTCTAGCAGAGTTCTGGGTTATTCTGGCGACTGCCTGGTCTGCTCTTTTTTCTATGACCTATATCCATGCCCCTATTTGCTGAAGGTCCACATGAATTGTGGCGTTGATCTGTGCAGCTGTTTGGGCGAGACCTCTGGAGAGCATATTATAGAAGGCTGACATCATGGATGAAAAGTCATTGGGGGTGTGGGGGCAGTCATACACATCCTGTTCCCATGTCCCAGGGGTGGCTAAAAGATTCCCCATAGGAGTGAGAATTGGGCCTCCCACTGATCTCCCTATCAGAGATTCTGTGAATGCCGGGGAAGGAGTCGATTGCTGAGGGGTACTCACTGCGCCCTTTTCTTTTGAGCAGGCTGCGGGGCTCCAGTTATCCTGTAGGGGCAGCAGTTCTCTCTTATATCTCTCATCTGCCTTGTACATTCCTCTGCGCGGAATCACACACAACCTTTTCATCTCCCGTTATCTTGGTCAGCTATCAAGTCCTCTGGCTCTGAGACTGTGCCTCATGTGTCTTTGGCCGCCATCTTGGACAGGCCACGCTGTTGTTCTGCCGAGTTTAACTGCGAGGAGAGGTCCCTCCTTGCTGTGCCTGCGGACATGATTACCGGGAGTGTGCCCCTTCAATTAGCGGTATTGTGGGGCCGCTGTATGGGCTCTGATGGCTGCGGTGGGAATTAGAGGACCGGAGCACTGCGGAGCTCCTAGGCTATGCAGCCATCTTGGTCGCCTCCACGCATGCGCCTTCCAGTTTGGAGGATTTCAATACCCATTCAGACATCCTTAAAACTAGGTTTATGGAGAAAGGGTATACCCCTAAGGAACTAGAATGTTGTAGGAACAAAGTATCTGCCATGGAATAGAAAGTCACTCTTGACTAATACCAAGGAAGAACTAGCCTTTATTGCAGGTTTTCATAGACAGTACAGTGGAACCTCGGATTTCGAGTAAAGCGTTTAACGAGTGTTTCTCAATACGAGTTATTTTTTTTTAAAATCCTGACTCGATTTGCGAGTGTTGTCTCTCAAAATGAGCAGGATTCAAGCCTCTGCGGTGTGCAGTACCTCATTTGGCCAGAGATGCGGGGGCGCCGGTAACACTTGGAACGATTCAGAGTGGTTCGGAAATACTTGGAAACACTAAAATACTCGAAAACACACGGAAATACTCCATTCCCGAGTATTTCTGAGTCTGTCCGGCACCTCCCACCTTTGACCACATGCGGTATTGCATGCTATTGAAGTCAATGCGGAACTAATTATCTTCGTTTCCATTGACTTCTATTCTACGCTTTGATATGCGAGTGCTTTGGATTACAAGCATTCTCCTGGAACGGATTATGCTCATAATCCAAGGTTCCACTGTACAAAGAGGTTGAGAATATTTTTAAAAAACATTGGCCCATCCTCCTTAAGGGTAAAGATCTTAGGCCCCTCCTTCCAACAAAATCAAGATGTGTGTACATATAGAAGGGCTCCAGGATTGAGAAATAGGATACCCCCTAACATCCCAGATGCTCCAAAAAAAAAAAACAGGACCTTTTTGGATAGAGAAGGTTTTCATTGTTGCACTAGATGCAAAGCTTGCAAACCCACAAAAAGAAAAAAAATGGAAAAATAGATAGGTTCCAATCTGTAGTAAATAAACAAGAACATAAAATTAAGTCATTGATTACATGCAATTTTGAATACGTGACATACGCGTTGAAATGCCCGTGCCCAATGCAATACGCGGGCAGAACCACACGTAAGTTATGGACCAGGATCAATGAGCATATTACTAATATTGCAAAAGGGTTCACCAAATTATTAACTCTTTATGGGATAGATAAGATATCCAAACACTGGAGAGGCACGCATCTCAAACATGTGGTCTCCAAGAACGAAACCCATTGGTTTCACAGACTGGGCACTATGCAACCGGCTGGTATGAACATTGAGTTTGGATTTAAATTGTTTTTTGACTAACGAATGAAAGTGGTTAATTTTTCTCAAGAATAATCTCTTCCGAAATTAATCTCATTCCCCAATATGATCATCACACTGGAATTCTAGTTTGTAATATTAATTAGGGTTCACTATTTGGTTATTGATCATTTTTGGAAACATATATTTTTAACACATTATTTTAATCATTTTACTAATTAATATTTAATGCATTATATCATGTATTGTAAGATTATGTCCTAGTCCTGCCTATTAGTATGAGCGTGCAATTCATAGTGTATTATTATTAACAGAATGCCGTTTAACAACATTGCGGGTATGGAGGGCGGAGATTTGATGCTTCATCAATCACAGTCACTTTCTAGCCTTATAGGGCGAGCATGCTCAGTGATCAATATGCTTCCTGATGATGTATTAATTACGAAACGTACATCGAGGTGCTTCCGGTCATGTCACTTCCGGATCCCAGCTTCCGGTTTTCTCTTATGCAGGAGTGGAATGCACGCCAGCTTTGGCCGAGAGCCCAGCAGCAAGCGGTTCCAAAATAATCTTTGCAGGCTATCCTCAGTACCAGGCTAAGAGGAGAGGAGATCACACTACAGAGGATCCATTTGTTAACCTAGGGTATCCAATCCAGGATTTCCCAATAGCGCATTAAACCTTCTTAAGTAAAGAGGTTACATCCATCTGGTGAGCAGTTTTCAATTCTGAGCACATTGGGTGGATTTCATTATATATGGTGAAGGAATTCCCTTTTGTTTTTCGGTGCGGGTCACTAATCAAGATGCAACATTGGATATTATGGACTTTATAATTTTTTATTATGACTTTTTTGATCACTTTTTTCATATTACATATGGTTAATTTATGCATGTGTTCACTTTATTTCATGTTATATTGTCTAATATAAGTTATATTTTATGCACATGTTCACTTTATTCCATGTCATATGGTCGTATAAGGAATATTATATAATCACCTAGTGCCCCATATCACCCATTTGTTCAATTGCACAGTGTTTAGTTCACTGTTTTGGGGAGCAACTTTGTACATTAGGTATTATTTAAATATTGTTTGGCGGAAGGTTTTTTTCTTCACTTAGTCTCTTGCCAGGCCCACCACCTGAGTATTGGCTAAGTTCCCCTAAATATGCAGAGCAACACTCCTAGCCTCTGCCCTCTACCAGGGGGAGGCACCAGAGAGCTGTCTGTTTGAGTCATGCTGTCCTGAACTCTAATAACCCTGACCCAATTAAAGACTCACTGCTTAAATATGAGTCAGGATATGGTTTACCTACTCTCACAACACTAGTAGCACACTAGAGGGCTCTACACTCACCTCCCTCTAAAAATCAGCCATTTCCCCACTGGCTGGAAAAATTTTAAAAATGGCTCCTGTGCCCAGGAGCAAGGGCATTCCATAAGAAAAATAGGGGATGGGAAAAAGGGAACAAACTTGGAAAGGGCTATGCACAAATAAATACATGGTACCAAAAATAGAATATACATTTTTTTTTCCCAAAAAATACACTTAATACAGTATATATGTACATCCTGACTTCAGCTCCCTGTAACTAGCAAGGTTATACAGCATATATACATGTTCACCAGAGCACCTTCCCTTAACTTGCCAACCGCCTAATGCAGATATACTGCGGCAGAATGGCATGGGCAGGCAAAATCACGTACCTGGTACGTGATCTGCCTCCCACGGGCGGGGGGTCCGATCGGACCCCCCCCTGGTGCCCGAGGCGGTAAGCTTGTGTCTGGGAGCAATGAGAGGTGAGGGGGAGACCATCCATTTGTGACCCCCCCTCGCGATTGCTCCCAGCCAATCAGATTCTTCCTCTGCTGCTGTATAGTAAACAGCAGCAGAGGAAATTATGTCACCTCTCCTCGGATCGGTATTTTCCGTTCCGGCGCCGAGGAGAGAAGACATCCGAGTGAATGCACAAACACAACACACACAGTAGAACACGCCAGGCATACATTACACCCCCGATCACCCCCCAATCCCCCAATCACCCCCCCCCCCCCCCATCACACTGACACCAAGCAGTTTTTTTTTCTGATTACTGCATTGGTGTCAGTTTGTGACAGTTAGTGTGGTAGGGCAGTTAGTGTTAGCCCCCTTTAGGTCTAGGGTGCCCCCCTAACCCCCCCTAATAAAGTTTTAACCCCTTGATCACCCCCCCCCCCCCCCCGTCGCCAGTGTCACTAAGCGATCATTTTTCTGATCACTGTATTAGTGTCACTGGTGACGCTAGTTAGGGAGGTAAATATTTAGGTTCGCCGTCAGCGTTTTATAGCGTCAGGGACCCCTATATACTACCTAATAAAGGTTTTAACCCCTTGATTGCCCCCTAGTTAACCCTTTCAGTTAACCCTTTCACCAGTGATCACCATATAACTGTTACGGGTGACGCTGGTTAGTTTGTTTATTTTTTATAGTGTCAGGGCACCCGCCGTTTATTACCTAATAAAGATTTAGCCCCATAATCGCCCGACGGTGATATAACTTAGGTTTTAGGGTCAGATAGGGTCTGCGTCGCCCCAGGCAGCGTCAGGTTAGCGCCAGTACCGCTAACACCCACGCACGCAGCATACACCTCCCTTAGTGGTATAGTATCTGAACGGATCAATATCTGATCCGATCAGATCTATACTAGTGTCCCCAGCAGTTTAGGATTCCCAAAAACGCAGTGTTAGCAGGATCAGCCCAGATACCTGCTAGCACCTGCGTTTTGCCCCTCCGCCCGGCCCAGCCCAGCCCACCCAAGTGCAGTATCGATCGATCACTGTCACTTACAAAACACTAAACGCATAACTGCAGCGTTCGCAGAGTCTGGCCTGATCCCTGCGATCGCTAACAGTTTTTTTGGTAGCGTTTTGGTGAACTGGTAAGCACCAGCCCCAGGCAGTGTCAGGTTAGTGCCAGTAGCGCTAACACCCACGCACGCACCATACACCTCCGTTAGTGGCATAGTATCTGAACGGATCAATATCTGATCCGATCAGATCTATACTAGCGTCCCCAGCAGTTTAGGGTTCCCAAAAACGCAGTGTTAGCAGGATCAGCCCAGATACCTGCTAGCACCTGCATTTTTCCCCTCCGCTCGGCCCAGCCCAGCCCACCCAAGTGCAGTATCGATCGATCACTGTCACTTACAAAACACTAAATGCATAACTGCAGCATTTGCAAACTCAGGCCTGATCCCTGCGATCGCTAACAGTTTTTTTGGTAGCGTTTTGGTGAACTGGCAAGCACCTGCGGCCTAGTACACTCCGGTCATAGTCAAACCAGCACTGCAGTAACACTTGGTGATATGGCGAGTCCCATAAGTGCAGTTCAAGCTGGTGAGGTGGCAAGCACAAGTAGTGTCCCGCTGCTACCAAGAAGAAGACAAACACAGGCCCGTTGTGCCCATAATGCCCTTCCTGCTGCATTCGCCAGTCCTAATAATTGGGAACCCACCACTTCTGCAGCGCCCGTACTTCCCCCATTCACATCCCCAACCAAATGCAGTCGGCTGCATGAGAGGCATTTTCTTTATGTCCTCCCGAGTACCCCTACCCAACGAACCCCCCAAAAAAGATGTTGTGTCTGTAGCAAGCGCGGATATAGGCGTGACACCTGCTATTATTTTCCCTCCTGTCCTGACAATCCTGGTCTTTGCATTGGTGAATGTTTTGAACGCTACCATTCACTAGTTGAGTATTAGCGTAGCGTACAGCATTGCACAGACTAGGCACACTTTCACAGGGTCTCCCAAAATGCTATCGCATTTTGAGAGACCCGAATCTGGAACCGGTTACAGTTATAAAAGTTACAGTTGCAAAAAAAAGTGTAAAAAAAAAAAAAAACACAAAAAAATATATAAAATTAAAAAAAATAGTTGTCGTTTTATTGTTCTCTCTATTCTCTCTATTGTTCTGCTCTTTTTTACTGTATTCTATTCTGCAATGTTTTATTGTTATTATGTTTTATCATGTTTGCTTTTCAGGCATGCAATTTTTTATACTTTACCGTTTACTGTGTTTTATTGTTAAACATTTTTTTGTCTTCAGGTACGCCATTCACGACTTTGAGTGGTTATACCAGAATGATGCCTGCAGGTTTAGGGAAAAATCTTGGTATCATTCTTTTCAGCCAGCGGTCGGCTTTCATGTAAAAGCAATCTTAGGGGCTAATTAGCCTCTAGACTGCTTTTACAAGCAGTGGGAGGGAATGCCTCCCCACCGTCTTCCGTGTTTTTCTCTGGCTCTCCTGTCTCAACAGGGAACCTGAGAATGCAGCCGGTGATTCAGACAGCTGACCATAGAGCTGATCAGAGACCAGAGTGGCTCCAAACATCTCTATGGCCTAAGAAACCGGAAGCTACGAGCATTTCATGACTTAGATTTCGCCGGATGTAAACAGCGCCATTGGGAAATTGGGAAAGCATTTTATCACACCGATCTTGGTGTGGTCAGATGCTTTGAGGGCAGAGGAGAGATCTAGGGTCTAATAGACCCCAATTTTTTCAAAAAAGAGTACCTGTCACTACCTATTGCTATCATAGGGGATATTTACATTCCCTGAGATAACAATAAAAATGAAAGGAACAGTTTAAAAATAAGATAAAAAAGCAAAAAAAAATAAAAAAATAAAAAAAAAAGCACCCCTGCCCCCCCCCTGCTCTCGCGCTAAGGCGAACGCAAGCGTCGTCTGGCGTTAAATGTTAACAGCAATTGCACCATGCATGTGAGGTATCACGACGAAGGTCAGATCGAGGACAGTAATTTTAGCAGTAGACCTCCTCTGTAAATCTAAAGTGGTAACGTGTAAAGGCTTTTAAAGGCTTTTAAAAATGTATTTAGTTTGTCACCACTACACTTTTTCAGAGGCCATGGAATGGCCAGGTGGCACAACCCCCCCCAAATGACCCTATTTTGGAAAGTAGACACCCCAAGCTATTTGCTGAGAGGTATAGTGAGTATTTTGCAGACCTCACTTTGTCACAAAGTTTTGAAAATTGAAAAAAGAAAAAAAAAATTTCTTGTCTTTCTTCATTTTCAAAAACAAATGAGAGCTGCAAAATACTCACCATGCCTCTCTGCAAATAGCTTGGGGTGTCTACTTTCCAAAATGGGGTCATTTGGGGGGGGGTTGTGCCACCTGGGCATTCCATGGCCTCCGAAACTGTGATAGGCAGTGAAGAGTGAAATCAAAAATTTACGCCCTTAGAAATCCTGAAGGCGGTGATTGGTTTTCGGGGCCCCGTACGCGGCTAGGCTCCCAAAAAGTCCCACACATATTGTATCCCCATACTCAGGAGAAGCAGCTAAATGTATTTTGGGGTGCAATTCCACATATGCCCATGGCCTGTGTGAGCAATATATCATTTAGTGACAACTTTTTGTAAATATTTTTTTTGTCATCATTCAATCACTTGGGACAAAAAAAATTAATATTCAATGGGCTCAACATGCCTCTCAGCAATTTACTTGGGATGTCTACTTTCCAAAATGGGGTCATTTTGGGGGGGGGGGGGGTTGTACTGCCCTGCCATTTTAGCGCCTCAAGAAATGACATAGGCAGTCATAAACTAAAAGCTGTGTAAATTCCATAAAATGTACCCTAGTTTGTAGACGCTATAACTTTTGCGCAAACCAATAAATATACGCTTATTGACATTTCTTTTACCAAAGACATGTGGCCGAATACATTTTGGCCTAAATGTATGACTAAAATTGAGTTTATTGGATTTTTTTATAACAAAAAGTAGAAAATATCATTTTTTTAAAAAATTTCGGTCTTTTTTCGTTTATAGCGCAAAAAATAAAAAACACAGAGGTGATCAAATACCATCAAAAGAAAGCTCTATTTGTGGGAAGAAAGGGACGCAAATTTTGTTTGGTTACAGCATTGCATGACTGCGCAATTAGCAGTTAAAGCGACGCAGTGCCAAATTGTAAAAAGTGCTCTGGTCAGGAAGGGGGTAAATCCTTCTGGGGCTGAAGTGGTTACAGGGAAGCCCTTCCAGTCATAAATGCAACGAAACACAGGAAAAGTCCCAAAGTCCAATACTTGAGCAGGAGGACAGCCGTCCATGATGAACCTGCAGGAAGACAAAAAGGAAACGCACATTCTGTACATTCTGCTGGCAAATAAAAAAAAACTTTTTTACAAAAAGTCTCTGCAAGGAGGAGCCCCTCTATAGCAACAGTCTCTTAGCAGTTCTTTAGGCCTTACCACCAGATCTTCTTCATGGAACACCTGCCTAGTCCCTTTTAACAAAAAGGGATTTCCCAGACATCAGCTGCTTCATCTTCAGGTTTGCATCAGCCCCTTTTCTCACCAGCACATTGCTGGATTTGTCAGTCTGATTCCATTGGGTTCCAGCTTGGCAATTTAGTAACTTCTGCTGGGCCATCTGTCCTTCACAATTACCACTCGATCCCTGTAGATGGCCCTTCCTAGGCTCCATTCTCTCCAGATATCCTGGAACCGGGCTCAAGCGTCTTGGTTGTGAGTCCCCCTCTGGGGTTTAGGAACATGCAAACAATACCAAACCAGCGCCTCTTCCTAGTTGGTGTCGGAGACCTCGATGATGTCCATAACATCTTTTCACACATAGGGAAAGTCCAGTCCACACTCCAGAGAAGTCCTCTTTTGTACTTCTCTCTGGGACCTGGAGAACCTGGGAAAATCCCTGTGCTTTCCTTGTCCGGAAAGAACACAGGCCTGTGGAGACCGGGTTATACACAACTTATAGGCCATGTCCGGTTCCTGTATCCTGCCCCTGGTGGCAGTTGGTTCTGCCTAAAGCTGGTGTGGGGCAGGAGCATGGCGGGGTTAATTTAGTGGATCTGGTAGCTGTTCATCTGTGCAGAATGATGGCTGCTGCTGATTCACTTCCACTGCCCATTCTGCCTGTTCAGGGTAATGGTCCTCTCACCCTGTTCTCCCCCAGATATCCCTGCCAGCAGATCTTCAGCTTCTTGAGCTTCCTCCAAGTCCAGTCTTCCTCTGACTCACTGACAGGACCATTCTGCCTCCACTTCTAGGGGCTCAAACTCAGCCTCAAGTCTGGGAGGCCCCTTATCGATTTCACCACCACTATCACTCCCCATTGGCTCACCTGAAGACCTGTGGTCATCAACAACTGGCTCCTTCCAGTTGAGGCTGACTGGATGGACTTCAGCAGTCAGCTTCTCCGATGGGAGGACTTGAGCTGGGCTGGCATCTCTCACCTCCTGCCGTGGCTCTTCCTTCTCCGAACTCTGGAAATAAAAGGTGATATAGGGCGCACAGGACTAGCGTAGTCCAAATGATGTCTCTATTAAGGATCAACAGTCCAAAAATGAACAGGAGAAGTGTAGGTAGGAAGGGATGGAAGGATGGTGATCTTCAGCAAAAAGGGCTGCAACTTTAGAAGACTTGAAGCAGGGTCTGTTTTTATGTCTTCTCCGAACTCTGAACCGCTGCTATTCGCCAGCCTCTGGAGTAGTGGTGGATGCCCAACTGACTGCAGGCCTGCACACTACTCACACCCTGACTTCCTCTGACCAACAGAATTCCTCTCTCCACTCCACACACAGTCCTGATTTCAGATCCACAGCATCAGCAATTGGTGACAGGTCACTGGGCATTAGCCCTGTTAATGGCTCCTCACAGTGCCCACACTTCAGCCACCGCTGCATTAGGTTTTCTGCAGCCAGGACACAACAGGCACAGCTTCTCTATACTATTGATTGTGCCTAGAGTGAATCCACCTCTGTGCTGTAGCCGCACTTCTCCTGCACTCTCAGGCATTGTGTATGCTAGGCTTTCTCTGGGGTGTGCCTGGCCCCAAGCTACCAGACCAGTTGGCGCCAGCAACTCTTATAAGCAGGCTTGTTCCCGCATGCTCTTTAACTCCTTCATGGCCAGATCAGAACGTACAGGAACCTTCACATACACAGACATTTTACATGAACTAATGTTGGCAGGACTTGTTAGGACATGCCACTTGATCCCAGCCATGGGTTGACAACTGGGTGCAGATCGTTATGAAGGCCCATGGTAGTTATGGGCAACAGTGAAAATTGTGACACATGCCCCACTGATTTTAGCAGGATTAGAACAGTCTGTCACCTCAGCCACGGTTGGACAACTGAGAGACATGATACTGGGGGTACACAATAACTCGCCCCAGTTGCTCTGGACACCAGCAGATGAATCTATGCACATTGTACTGAAATAAGCAGGATACATTCGCACGCAGTCACTTTCCCCAGCTACAATCAGACAGCTGGACACTTTGTAATCCACAAACAGTAATCGCCTGCCATGGTTGCCATGGGCAATGACATATGACATAGTACAGTTCTCAGTGAATGCAGTAGATTTCAAAAGCAGTACCACAAGTAGCCATTGCAGCCATGGTTGGGGCAACTGGGCATACAGTATAACACTGATTAGCAGCAATTTATGATGGTTGCTATGGACAACGGCACTTAAATAACACACAGCAACAGTCAGTTTCAGCAGTGCAGCACAATTCCGTCTTCCTGTTTTTACCCCCCCCCTGTGGAGTTTCAGCAGTAAGGTACAGTCCTCTGGCTCAATGGTTGCTGGTTGCTAGGGGCAACTGCCAAGCAAGGTACCATGGGAAATCCTGAGACAAACTCCCAAATGTAGCACTATCCCCGTAGGGGTTGCAAATGACAGGGTTCTTCCCTGCTGTACAGCCAAGCACACAACAGCTTTAGCTTTCATACGAACACAGTGAACAGTCCTTGAGCTTTGTTTTTGATGTTTTATTAGAGGGGTAGAAACTTGGATGGGGATAGGAATTATGGGATGCCCAACTTGACAGTAACAAAACCAGGGACAATTTCTTCCCTATGTACACAGGTCCACTTTGTTCTTCACCTATACCTTGTAGAACTCCAATTGATTCCCAGCCCTACCACTACAGGAAATGCTAGCCCACCTGGCTGCCTCTTCACCAGCCCACCCAGCTGCTTCTTCACCAGTCTACCCGACTGACTCTCTTCAGTGCTCCGCCCGAATGACTCTCTGAAGATTATTCCAGGGCAAGGTAGGGAAGATTTAAGCACACTGCTCCCTTCCAAAGAGCTCTGCCACATGTGGCAGTCTCCCCCCTTGTAAGTCCTTGCATCGTGCTGTAGTACTCACATTGTCCTCTCCTTGCTTTTGCTGCCTCTCAGAAAAGCCTCCTTCCAACTTCTCCAGTGGAAGGATCCTTCCAGGCCAGCACCTGAACCCTGGCTGAGGTAGAGCCCCTCCTCAGCAGGGGTCCCCCGAGGGCCACCGACAGTCTCCTCAACACTGCATCTCCATCTTGCACCCAGCTCCCCTCTCAGCATGACTCCATTTTTAAGGGCTCACTTAGTTCCCTGCCCGGCCCACCACCTGGGGATAGGCCAAGTTCCACTAAATATGCAAATCAATGCTCCTAGCCTCTGCCCTCAAGTCTCTAGAATGTTCTCAAACTTTCTAGAACCAGGGGGAGGCACCAAAGAGCTGTTTGTATGAGTCATGCTGCCCTCAACTCTAATAACCCTGACCCAAATACAGGTGCACTGGTTAAAGTGGAGGTCCAGTCTGGGTGAAAAAAAATTAAAAGTCAGCAGCTACAAATACTGTAGCTGTTGAATTTTAAATATTTGTCTCAATTTTTGATGCTACACAGACTGGGATTGCAGCGATCAAACTGACAGCTGCAGCCTCAGGAATCTCATCTGCCAGAGTAGACACAGTTGGGACAGGGGAGCACAGGGTATTCAATGTGTGTCCAAGGTACCTAAATAATATTTTTCATGGTGCACCCAAATACAAGGGCAGTACAGTTCATCAGTGTAATTAAACAATGATTGTTAATATGGTATAAAAGGCATTGGGAACATCTCCTAGATGGCAGGTATGTTTCCCCATTATTTGAGTTGTGGACCCTTTAATGGAGCACTCAAGGGACATTGTTAGTACTCAGGGGTTCTCACCAATGCAAGGTAAGGGGTTCCGGGTTAGTTTGCTTGGAGAGAAGAGGACTGATTTTCAATGCTCTATAAATTGGTAAGTCCACATTAGGGACCAGGAGTTCAAAGGTTCAGAGAGACCTTTGGGTGGGAAAATAACCTCCAAAAGCTACTGTAATTCCAGCAACTTTGGTCCTGAAGGGGTTAAGTCACATGCAAGGGAGTCTTGAAAGCAGCAGGTGTTTGTGAGAAGTGTGGAGTTGTTCACAGCTGTGGACAAGTGTGTGCTCTGAGGCGTGTCTTGTACCCCAAGACAAGTGAAAAACCTGAACCCCAGTGTGGGACAGATAGACTGACAGTGCCTGTTGTATCGTTTTCTTGATACAGGACTAGGAACTGTTTGCTTTACTTTTGCTAAATAAAGCTATTTGTGTTTGCCTGTTTTGAGTGACCAGTAAAGACTATTCATGTTTACAAGCTGCTTGCTGGTGATCTTGGGGTCCCCCATAATGACATATGGATTGTCTTCTTGCATAGGCATGAGCCCCATAATTAACAGCTATTGTACACTAGAGGAGTGATCACTAGCTGATCATAATTTTTTTAAAATTTAATACACAGCTGTATAGTTGTTGGGGGCGTTTGAATCCCACAAACAATAAATTATTTTATATATTCCACACTGAGTGCTCTTCAAAGTCTTTCCCCAAATGGATACTAAACACACACTGTTCAGTTTACATAATCCCTTTTTCCCTTTTCTCTGTGTATGTAGATGATGCCACTGTATATATCTTAATTAAATAAAAATTGTAAGTAATTTTTTTCCTAATCGATATACAGCTGTCAGAAGAAAAAATAAGGGATTGCGCTAATACCTGTGTAACATAACGTAAAATCTACAATGAAAGAAGATTTGTATAGTAATTATGAATAAAACTAGAACAATGTGCAAAACATTTGGTAGTGATCTAAAGAAGTCCCATCAGGTGAAGCATCAATAAAATATCATAGTGAATCCGAATCACCAACAAAAAAACAACAAAAGTCCAAGTGATGATTAGTGTTAATCCGTGACAGCAAGGGAGGGTCCACCACCAGAAATGGAAGGGGTTGCTCCTTACCAGATAGCCATGACCCCCCACCACAGAGGATCACAGCAAGCAGAAATCTTTATAAGCCAGAAATGGGAACTGCCAACGGTGTCCACCAGAGGTCATCTCATCATCAGCCACACCAACGAACCCATGGCAAGGATACCATAAAATATAGAAGGAGCTCACATAGTGTAAAACCGATAAGATTTATTTGAGTAAAATAGAGTACAAAATGCACACTTACAAAGCGTGATGAATAAAACAGCCTTAAGTCCTGCTCCGTGGCCACCAGAGCTCGGACAAACCCGTCCTGCTGGAATGCGACTTGCTTGGGGGTGACGTCAGCGCGTCGTCTGGCTCCGCCCTACGCGTTTCGTGACATCATCACGTCTTCCAGGGGCACTGGAAGACGTGATGATGTCACAAAACGCGTAGGGCGGAGCCAGACGACGCGCTGACGTCACCCCCAAGCGAGTCGCATTCCAGCAGGATGGGTTTGTCCGAGCTCCGGTGGCCACGGAGCAGGATTTAAGGCTGTTTTATTCATCACGCTTTGTAAGTGTGCATTTTGTACTCTATTTTACTCAAATAAATCTTATCGGTTTTACACTATGTGAGCTCCTTCTATATTTTATGGTATCCTTGCCATGGGTTCGTTGGTGTGGCTGATGATGAGATGACCTCTGGTGGACACCGTTGGCAGTTCCCATTTCTGGCTTATAAAGATTCCTGCTTGCTGTGATCCTCTGTGGTGGGGGGTCATGGCTATCTGGTAAGGAGCAACCCCTTCCATTTCTGGTGGTGGACCCTCCCTTGCTGTCACGGAT
This sequence comes from Lithobates septentrionalis, assembly GCA_037952835.1. Taxonomy (NCBI): domain Eukaryota; kingdom Metazoa; phylum Chordata; class Amphibia; order Anura; family Ranidae; genus Lithobates; species Lithobates septentrionalis. The sequence continues at coordinate 6,878,357 of JBBDGP010000264.1, read as the reverse complement.
TAACACTAATCATCACTTGGACTTTTGTTGTTTTTTTGTTGGTGATTCGGATTCACTATGATATTTTATTGATGCTTCACCTGATGGGACTTCTTTAGATCACTACCAAATGTTTTGCACATTGTTCTAGTTTTATTCATAATTACTATACAAATCTTCTTTCATTGTAGATTTTACGTTATGTTACACAGGTATTAGCGCAATCCCTTATTTTTTCTTATGTCTATCCACAATTGATGTTTTTTGTGGGGATTGCAGCTTTTCACATTAATTGATTATTTATTTGGTTTATAGCGCAGTTTCTCTCAATTTTCTATAGATATACAGCTGTCGCATTAACCAGTTCTTCCCCAGCCTGTCTGTACGGAAACAATGGCAGGAGGAGCTTCTAGCCCTCTGCTACTGGTCATACGTTCAAAAAAAAAATCAGTCTTTGAAATGCTGAGGAAATATAATTAATAACAACAACAACTGTTTTCAATTGTCTTACAATATATATTACAATTCAAATCTTTATGATTCTTTGCCAATATCAGGGTGGATTTATACCAGTTATAGGCTGTGTCATACTCCTCCAGCCTGTGTCTTACAATAACTGGGAGGTGAAACCTCTACCGATCTACATGTAATATCCAGCCCCCATTGTGGTTAGCTGGTTAATGGGCATGGAGGAAGAGGGAGGGAGTGGGCTGTCACTTACCAGAATGTATACGCAGGGCTGGATTAAGAACATCATGGGCCTGGTGCTGAGGATTTTAGTGGGGCTTTTTATAAAAATAAATAAGGGAGGGTGAGAAAGAGAGGGGGGATGAGAGAGAGAGAGGATGCGCATGAGCATGCATGGGAGTGACAGCAACACAGCCCGGCCAAGGCAAAGGAACAAAGGCACAGAGCCCGGAAGGAAGACCAGGTAAAGATGAAGGACCCGGATTAATCGCTGCGCTGGAGGGCTCAGTCTGACAGGTAAGTGTACCGTAATGTGCTAATATGCTGTGCATACTAGTACATTATGGCATTACCTACCTCAGGACCTCGAAAAAGTAGTAATGTTAGCGAAGTTTACTACCGCTTTAATATCACAGGATCCCAGGAGCCTCTCATGGGGCCCCCTACTGACCCGGTGGCCATTGGGCAGTGCCCAAGTGCATAGTTGCCAACATTTCAAAAATATTTTCAGGAACACTTTTTTTTTTACAAGTGGTATCTTTAGAGTAGTTGACATGACCCTATGTTCCATCACAGTAGTAATCACAAAATTAAATGAGTACTAATAATAGGCAGAACAAATATGAGGACTGAGAAGATTTCCTTTAGTTGAACTAACAAAAGTGTGCTCATTCTAGAGCTGGTAACATTGAGGATATTCAATATAATTTTAAGTAACTGTTTTTGTGGGTAAGAGGCATAGGGGAGGAGTATGGATGATATAAAAGTGGGAAGTATGTGCAGGCGAGGGAGAGGAATGTGGAGGGTATAACAGTGGGTACTATGTACAGGAGAGGCGTGTGGGGGGTATGACAGTGGGCAGTATGCACAGCAGAGGAGTGTGGAGGGTTGACAGTGGGCACTATGTACAGGAGAGAAGTGTGGAGGCTATGCCAGTGGGCAGTATGTACAGGAGAGGAGTGAGGAGGATATGACAGTGAGCACTATGTACAGGAGAGGAGTGTGGGGGGTATGACAGAGGGTAGTATGTACAGGAGAGGAGTGTGGAGGGTATGACAGTGGGCAGTATGTACAGGAGAGGAGTGTAGAGCATATGACAGTTGGTAGTATGTACAGGAGAGGAGCGTGGAGGGTATGACAGTGGGCAGTGTGTACAGGAGAGGAGTGTGACAGCAAGTCGCCTTCCATCCACCTTTGAACCAGCTGGGATGAGTCAGAGAAACCAGAAGTGACAGCGCGGGACCAGCCAATCTCACACCACAGCAGGAAACAGTGCTATAGACAGAGTGTTCAAGGCGCTCTGCGCCCTGAGGACTTTCTAAAGGAATCCAATAAAGCTTTTTTTTGCAATCACAAGATTGCAAACACGTCATGCTACCTATAGCAGCTGCGTCTCCGGCGCCCTGCACAACACTTAAAGGGGCATTTTTTTTAATTTTTTTTTTTCCAGTGATTGCAGATCGTCATGCTTCCCATACACCTGTGTGTCCGGCATCCCGCACACACCTAAAGGGCCATTATTTTTTATTTTTTTATTTATGATGAGTAGCTTTGCAGGGGGGGGGGGGGGTGGCTCCCCTGTGCCCCCTATGGGCAGGCCGCCACTGGTTAAATGACACTTTAAAGGAAGACTGATATGGTTTGTAAGTAGGAATGAACCAAACGTGCCTAGGTTTGGTTTGAGGGTGGTTCAGTGAGCTTTACTAAAGTTTGGGTACCAAACACAAACCCTATTGAAGTCACTGGGAGCTGGGGATTTTCAAACAAATACCATGACAATCTTAGCACTGCCCTGGAACATAGGAACCAAGGCAAAAAAACCATTCAGTTTGGCAGGTAGCGGCAATCTTAATCATGCCTGAAGGGAAACAATAAAAATGCAAAATTCCATGCCTGGAAATGTTCTTAACCTGCCTGTGAAGTGGCACATCTGTAAGGTGTTCACCACCTATTGCAGCAAAAACAACATTTACAAAGAAAAAAAAATGGCTAGTAAATTACAGCTTTGGCCACTTACTTCTATTTGTAAACAAAGCGGCTGGGGGTTCCCTTCACCTATACCAGACCCTTACCCTAGATGAAGATCTGGTATAGATATTAATGGGGATTCCTATATACACAAAAAAATGGCTTTGGGTTCCCACTAAAAATGCATACCAGACCCTTCTTCTTAAAGAAGGTCTGGTGGAGTAAACCACATGCAAAAAAAAAAGCGCATGAGGTACCCCTAAAATCCATACCAGCCCCTTATTCGGATATATAGCCTGACTGGTCAGGAAAGTTTGTGCCCCTTCCCCTCCTGAACCACACCAAGTCACATAGCCTCAGCATGGGGGGGGGGGGATACCCCCAACTTCAGCCCCGGAAGATTTTCCCTCTTAATGACCAGGCAATTTTTTTGCGATACGGCACTGTGTCGCTTTAATTGACAATTGTGCAATCGTACAACGCTATGCCCAAACAAAATTTAAGTCCTTTTTTTCCCACAAATAGAGCTTTCTTTTGGTGGTATTTGATCTCTGCGGTTTTTATTTTTTGCGTTATAAACAAAAAAAGAGCGACAATTTTGAAAAAAAAAACCCAATATTTTATACTTTTTGCTATAATAAATATCCCCAAAAAATTAAAAAAAAAAGAGATTTCTTCCTCAGTTTAGGCCAATATATATTCTTCTACATATTTTTGGTAAAAAAACAAAACAAAAAAAACAATAAGCGTATATTGATTGGTTTGTACAAAAGTTATAGCACCTACAAAATAGGGAATATATTTATGGCATTTTTATTATTATTTTTTTTTTTTACTAGTAATGGTGGCGATCTGCAATTTTTAGCGGGACCGCGACATTGCTGCGGACAGATCGGACACTTTTGACACATTTTTGGGACCATTGACATTTATAGAGCGATCAGTGCTATAAAAATGCACTGATTACTGTATAAATGTCACTGGTAGGAAAGGGGTTAACACCAGGGGGCGATCAAGGGGTTAAATGTGTTCCCTCATTTGTGTTTCTGTGGGGGGATGGGACTGATTAGAGGAGGAGACAGATCGCTGTTCCTAATTTGTAGGAACAGACGATCTGTCTCTCCTCTCCTGTCAGAATGGGGATTTGTGTTCTGAATCTCGTGCCCGTGATCAAGGGTGGCCGACGGACATCGCGCCCGCTGGCTACTCGCATCGGGTCCCCCGCCGTGCAGCGGGCGCATGCACGCACACCTGCTAAAGCTCACAAGCTCAATATTAGAATGCAATACCAAGCTGCGGTTTCCAAAACAAGCAAAGTCCTTTCTTGTATTAACCACTTGAGCCCCGGACCATTATGCTGCCTAAGGACCAGAGGTCTTTTTCCAATTTGGCACTGCGTCGCTTTAACTGCTAATTGCGCGGTCATGCAATGCTGTACCCAAACGAAATTTGCGTCCTTTTCTTCCCACAAATAGAGCTTTCTTTTGATGGTATTTGATCACCTCTGCGGTTTTTATTTTTTGCGCTATAAACGGAAAAAGACCGAAAATTTTGAAAAAAAATGATATTTTCTACTTTTTGTTATAAAAAAAATCCAATAAACTAAATTTTAGTCATACATTTAGGCCAAAATGTATTCGGCCACATGTCTTTGGTAAAAAAAATGTCAATAAGCGTATATTTATTGGTTTGCGCAAAAGTTATAGCGTCTACAAACTAGGGTACATTTTTTGGAATTTACACAGCTTTTAGTTTATGACTGCCTATGTCATTTCTTGAGGTGCTAAAATGGCAGGGCAGTACAAAACCCCCCCAAATGACCCCATTTTGGAAAGTAGACACCCCAAGGAAATTGCTGAGAGGCATGTTGAACCCATTGAATATTTATTTTTTTTGTCCCAAGTGATTGAAAAATGACAAAAAAAAAAAAAAAAAAAAATATTTACAAAAAGTCGTCACTAAATGATATATTGCTCACACAGGCCATGGGCCTATGTGGAATTGCACCCCAAAATACATTCTGCTGCTTCTCCTGAGTATGGGGATACCACATGTGTGGGACTTTTTGGGAGCCTAGCCGCGTACGGGGCCCCGAAAACCAATCACCGCCTTCAGGATTTCTAAGGGTGTAAATTTTTGCTTTCACTCTTCACTGCCTATCACAGTTTCGGAGGCCATGGAATGCCAAGATGGCACAAAACCCCCCAAAATGACCCCATTTTGGAAAGTAGACACCCCAAGCTATTTGCTGAGAGGCATATTGAGTCCATGGAATATTTTATATTTTGACACAAGTTGCGGGAAAGTGACACTTTTTTTTTTTTTTTTTTTTTTTTTCATAAAGTTGTCACTAAATGATATATTGCTCACACAGGCCATGGGCATATGTGGAATTGCACCCCAAAATACATTTAGCTGCTTCTCCTGAGTATGGGGATACCACATGTGTGGGACTTTTTGGGAGCCTAGCCGCGTACTGGACCCCGAAAACCAATCACTGCCTTCAGGATTTCTAAGGGTAAAAATTTTTGATTTCACTCTTTACTGCCTATCACAGTTTCGGAGGCCATGGAATGCCCAGGTGGCACAAAACCCCCCCAAATGACCCCATTTTGGAAAGTAGACACCCCAAGCTATTTGCTGAGAGGCATGGTGAGTATTTTGCAGCTCTCATTTGTTTTTGAAAATGAAGAAAGACAAGAAAAAACATTTTTTTTTTTTCTTTTTTCAATTTTCAAAACTTTGTGACAAAAAGTGAGGTCTGCAAAATACTCACTATACCTCTCAGCAAATAGCTTGGGGTGTCTACTTTCCAAAATGGGGTCATTTGGGGGGGTTTTGTGCCACCTGGGCATTCCATGGCCTCCGAAACTGTGATAGGCAGTGAAGAGTGAAATCAAAAATTCACGCCCTTAGAAAGCCTGAAGGCGGTGCTTGGTTTTCGGGGTCCCGTACGCGGCTAGGCTCCCAAAAAGTCTCACACATGTGGTATCCCCGTACTCAGGAGAAGCAGCAGAATGTATTTTGGGGTGTAATTTCACATATTTCCATGGCATGTTTGAGCAATATATCATTTAGTGACAACTTTGTGCAAAAAAAAAAAAAAAAAAAAAAAAATTGTCTCTTTCCCGCAACTTGTGTCGCAATATAAAATATTCCATGGACTCGACATGCCTCTCAGCAAATAGCTTGGGGTGTCTACTTTCCAAAATGGGGTCATTTGGGGGGGTTTTGAACTGTCCTGGCATTTTATGCACAACATTTAGAAGCTTATGTCACACATCACCCACTCTTCTAACCACTTGAAGACAAAGCCCTTTCTGACACTTATTGTTTACATGAAAAAGTTTTTTTTTTTTGCAAAAAAATTACTTTGAACCCCCAAACATTATATATTTTTTTAAAGCAAATGCCCTACAGATTAAAATGGTGGGTGTTTCATTTTTTTTTTTCACACAGTAATTGCGCAGCGATTTTTCAAACGCATTTTTTGGGGAAAAAACACACTTTTTTTAATTTTAATGCACTAAAACACACTATATTGCCCAAATGTTTGATGAAATAAAAAAGATGATCTTAGGCCGAGTACATGGATACCAAACATGACATGCTTTAAAATTGCGCACAAACGTGCAGTGGCAACAAAATAAATACATGTTTAAAAGCCTTCAAAAGCCTTTACAGGTTACCACTTTAGATTTACAGAGGAGGTCTACTGGAAAAATTACTGCACTCGATCTGGCCTTCGCGGTGATACCTCACATGCATGGTGCAATTGCTGTTTACATTTGACGACAGACCGCCGCTTGCGTTTGCCTTAGCGCGAGAGCAGGGGGCGACAGGGGTGTTTTTTTTTTTTTTTTTTTTTTCTTTATTATTTTTTTGCTTTTTTAATCTTACTTTTAAACTGTTCCTTTCATATTTTTTTTTTTAATCATTTTTATTGTTATCTCGGGGAATGTAAATATCCCCTATGATAGCAATAGGTAGTGACAGGTACTCTTTTTTGAAAAAATTGTGGTCTATTAGACCCTAGATCTCTCCTCTGCCCTCAAAGCATCTGACCACACCAAGATCGGTGTGATAAAATGCTTCCCCAATTTCCCAATGGCGCTATTTACATCCGGCGAAATCTAAGTCATGAAATACTCGTAGCTTCCGGTTTCTTAGGCCATAGAGATGTTTGGAGCCACTCTGGTCTCTGATCAGCTCTATGGTCAGCTGGCTGAATCACCGGCTGCATTCTCAGGTTCCCTGTTGAGACAGGAGAGCCAGAGAAAAACACGGAAGATGGTGGGGGGGGGGGGGCATTCCCTCCCACGGCTTGTAAAAGCAGTCTAGAGGCTAATTAGCCGCTAGGATTGCTTTTATATGAAAGCCGACCGCTGGCTGAAAAGAATGATACCAAGATGATACCTAAACCTGCAGGCATCATTCTGGTATAACCACTCAAAGTCGTGAATGGCGTACCTGAAGACAAAAAAATGGTTAACAATGGTTAACAATAAAGCACAGTAAAGTGTAAATAATTACACACCTGAAAAACAAACATGATAAAACATAATAACAATAACAATAACAATAACAATAAAACATTGCAGAATAGAATACAGTAAAAAAGAGCAGAACAATAGAGAGAGAGAATAGAGAGAGAGAGAACAATAAAACAACAACTATTTTTTTTTATTTCATATATTTTTTTTTTTTTTACACTTTTTTTGTAACTAACTTTTATAACGGTAACCGGTTCCAGGTTCGGGTCTCTCAAAATGCGATGGCATCTTGGGAGACCCTGTGAAAGTGCGCCTAGCCTGTGCAATGCTGTACCCTACGCTAATACTCAACTAGTGCATGGTAGCGTTCAAAACATTCACCAATGCAAAGACCAGGATTGTCAGGACAGGAGGGACAATAATAGCGGGCGTCACGCCTATATCCGCGCTTGCTGCAGACACGACATCTTTTTTGGGGGGTTCGTTGGGTAGGGGTACTTGGGAGGACATAAAAATGCCTCTCATGCAGCCGACTGCATTTGGTTGGGGATGTGAATGGGGGAAGTACGGGCGCTGCAGAAGCGGTGGGTTCCCAATTAGGATTGGCGAATGCAGCAGGAAGGGCACTATGGGCACGACGGGCCTGTGTTTGTCTTTTTGGTGGCAGCGGGACACTACTTGTGCTTGCCACCTCACCAGCTTGAACTGCACTTATGGGACTCGCCACGTCACCAAGTGTTACTGCAGTGCTGGTTTGACTACGACCGGGGTGTACTAGGCCGCTGGCGCTTGCCAGTTCACCAAAACGCTACCAAAAAACTGTTAGCGATCGCAGGGATCAGGCCTGACTCTGCGAACGCTGCAGTTATGCGTTTAGTGTTTTGTAAGTGACAGTGATCGATACTGCACTTGGGTGGGCTGGGCCGGGCCGGGCGGAGGGGCAAAACGCAGGTGCTAGCAGGTATCTGGGCTGATCCCGCTAACACTGCGTTTTTGGGAACCCTAAACTGCTGGTGACGCTAGTATAGATATGATCGGATCAGATATTGATGCGATCAGATACTATACCACTAAGGGAGGTGTACGGTGTGTGCGTGGGTGTTAGCGGTACTGGCACTAATCTGACGCTGCCTGGGGCTGGTGCTTGCCAGTTCACCAAAATACTACCAAAAAAACTGTTAGCGATCGCAGGGATCAGGCCTGACTCTGCGAACGCTGCAGTTATGCGTTTAGTGTTTTGTAAGTGACAGTGATCGATCGATACTGCACTTGGGTGGGCTGGGCTGGGCCGGGCCGGGCGGAGGGGCAAAACGCAGGTGCTAGCGGGTATCTGGGCTGATCCCGCTAACACTGCGTTTTTGGGAACCCTAAACTGCTGGGGACGCTAGTATAGATCTGATCGGATCAGATATTGATGCGTTCAGATACTATACCACTAAGGGAGGCGTATGCTGCGTGCGTGGGTGTTAGTGGTACTGGCGCTAACCTGACGCCTGGGGCTGGTGCTTGCCAGTTCACCAAAATGCTACCAAAAAAACTGTTAGCGATCGCAGGGATCAGGCCTGACTCTGCGAACGCTGCAGTTATGCGTTTAGTGTTTTGTAAGTGACAGTGATCGATCGATACTGCACTTGGGTGGGCTGGGCCGGGCCGGGCGGAGGGGCAAAACGCAGGTGCTAGCGGGTATCTGGGCTGATCCCGCTAACACTGCGTTTTTGGGAACCCTAAACTGCTGGGGACGCTAGTATAGATCTGATCGGATCAGATATTGATGCGTTCAGATACTATACCACTAAGGGAGGTGTACGGTGCGTGCGTGGGTGTTCGCGGTACTGGCGCTAATCTGACGCTGCCTGGGGCGACGCATATCACCGCCGGGCGATCGGGGGGCTAAACCTTTATTCGGTAATAAACGGCGGGTGCCCTGACACTATAAAAAAATAAACAAACTAACCAGCGTCAACCGTAACGGTTATACGGTGATCAGTGGTGAAAGGGTTAACTAGGGGGCAATCAAGGGGTTAAAACATTTATTAGGTAGTATATGGGGGTCCCTGACAATATAAAACGCTGACGGCGAACCTAAATATTTACCTCACTAACTAGCGTCACCAGTGACACTAATACAGCGATCAGAAAAATGATCGCTTAGTGACACTGGTGACAGGGGGTGATCAAGGGGTTAAAACTTTATTAGGGGGGGGTTAGGGGGGTACCCTAGACCTAAAGGGGGGTAATACTAACTGCCCTAACACATTTACTGTCACAAACTGACAACTAGCAGTAATCAGAAAAAAAAAAAAAAAAAAAAAAAAAAAAACTGCTGGTGTCAGTTTGTGACAGGGGGGGGGGGGTGATTGGGGGGGGATCGGGGGGCGATCGGGGGGGGGATCGGGGTGATTTGTGTGCCTGGCATGTTCTACTGTGTGTGTGTGTGTTTGTACACTCACATACTTGTCGTCTCTCCTCGGGCCGGAACGGAAAATACCGACCCGAGGGGAGATGACATCACTTCCTTTGCTGCTGTTTAGCATACAGCAGCAAAGGAAGATTCTCATTGGCCGGCGGCGATCGCGAGGGGGGGGCCACGAACGGATGGTCTCCCCCTCATCACCGATCGCCGCTGGACAAACGACGACCGCCTCGGGCACCGGGGGGGGGTCCGATCGGACCCCCCACCCGCGGAAGGCAAATCACGTACCCTGTACGTGATTTTGCCTGTCCGTGCCACTTTGCCGACGTACATCGGCGTGAGGCGGTCGTCAAGTGGTTAAGAGAGGGATGGACTCCAGAGAGCGACATATCATTTTGCCCCTGTACAAATCATTAGTAAGACCTCACCTGGAATATGCAGTTCAGTTTTGGGCACCAGTTTACAAAAAGGATATGGGGGAACTGGAGAAAGTGCAGAGAAGGGCAACTAAACTAATAAGAGGCATGGAGGAGCTCAGCTATGAGGAAAGATTGAATTTGTTCTCTCTTGAGAAGAGGAGATTAAGGGGGGATATGATCAACATGTACAAATACATAAGTGTTCCATATAGTGATCTTGGTGTTGAGTTATTCACTTTAAGGTCATCACAGAGGACAAGGGGGCACTCTTTAGAGGAAAAAAGATTTCATCTCCAAATACGTAAAGGTGTTTTCACAGTAAGAGCTGTGAAAATGTGGAATAGACTCCCTCCAGAGGTGGGTCTCGCCCGCTCAGTGGATTGTTTTAAAAAAGGCCTGGATTCTTTCCTAAATGTACATACTATAACTGGGTACTGACATTTATAGGTAAAGTTGATCCAGGTAAAATCCGATTGCCTCTCGGGGGATCAGGAAGGATTTTTTTCCCCTGCTGTAGCAAATTGGAACATGCTTTGCTGAGGTTTTTCACGTCCCTCTGGATCAACTGTGGGTGAAGGATTGTGTATATGGAATTGTGTTTTTAATTATTATTTTTTTTAGAACTACATGGACTTTTTTTTCAACCTAACTAATTATTTAACTATGTATTGTGCAAAGGTCAGTGCTATGGGCTAAACGAAACACAAATTATTAAAACATATAGTGCTAGTGTACGATTATAAATACAAATTATTAATTAAATATCTGCAGCTGCTGAACACTCTCAGTGTATCACTTCACCATCTAAAATATTGATTATATAAATAGTGCAGCGCTACAAACTACATACATAAAAGAGTTCATATATATATATCAACTTCTATAGTTTCTTGATTGCTGTGCGCAAATATTCCACCACTGTGCTTTCACCACACTTCTCGGGTATTCTAAACTGTGCACACCTCCACCAGCTGTTATGCCTGATCACCTCAACACTGAGCCACAAAAGCTCTGAATAGAAGCTCCTTCCTTTCTCTCCACTCCAGTACCAGATCTCCTGCTCCAGCCTGTTGTATGGACAACTCACAAACGAGAAATTTCCCCTCGGGATATGGTTCGTGTTTATGCAAATACAAATGCAAGAAACACAGTGCTCTCCATTTAAATCATGTACTTAGGTTCCCCTTTAAAAATATTGCACTTACAAGGATTAAAATGATAAATTGCTTATCACAGTATTACAAGACGTCCACTCGCTCACCACCAGTGGCGGCCCATCCATAGGGGGCGCCTGGGCGCCGCCCCCCCCCCCCCCCCCCCCCTCCAGGAAGCAAAAAAAAAAAAGTAAAAAAAAAAATAACATTTTTTTTTACTACTGGCACTTTAAAAAAAAAGAAAAGAAAAAAAAAGGTCCTTAAGTGCACTGTGTTCGGACGCCGGATACAGTGCGACGCCGGACACAGTGCACTTATAGGAAGCGCCACCTCTATGCAATCATGAGATTGCAGACGTGGCGCTGCATTTGCGGGCGTTTAGCCCGCCTTGGGGTGTTTTCTGAAGCGCCAAGTAGCTTCCGCCCGGCCATAGTAATACATACTACAGGCGCCGGGCGGAAGCTACTTGGCACTTCAGATTTGATTGACATCTGCCCTGAGTCAGATGTCACTTCCTGTCTCTCTCTTTCATTGCGCCCAAGAGAGGAAACAGGAAACAAGAATGCTGCTGCCAGTGTGAGGAGGAGGACACCGCAGGAGACTGAAGGTAAGTACCGCTGTGTGGAGAATGGGGGGGGGACACATGCTGTGGGGGGCTCTGATGGGGGACACATGCTGTGGGGGGCTCTGATGGGGGACACATGCTGTGGGGGAGCTCTGATGGGGGACACATGCTGTGGGGGGCTCTGATGGGGGACACCTGCTGTGGGGGGCTCTGATGGGGGACACATGCTGTGGGGGGCTCTGATGGGGGACACATGCTGTGGGGGGGCTCTGATGTAGACACCTGCTGTGGGGGGCCCTGATGGGGGACACCTGCTGTGGGGGGCCCTGATGGGGGACACATGCTGTGGGGGGCTCTGATGGGGGACACCTGCTGTGGGGGGCCCTGATGGGGGACACCTGCTGTGGGGGGCCCTGATGGGGGACACATGCTGTGGGGGGCTCTGATGGGGGACACATGCTGTGGGGGGCTCTGATGGGGGACACCTGCTGTGGGGGGCTCTGATGGGGGACACCTGCTGTGGGGGCTCTGATGGGGGACACATGCTGTGGGGGGCTCTGATGGGGGACACCTGCTGTGGGGGGCTCTGATGGGGGACACATGCTGTGGGGGGCTCTGATGGGGGACACATGCTGTGGGATGCTCTGATGGGGGACACATGCTGTGGGATGCTCTGATGGGGGACACCTGCTGTGGGGGGGCTCTGATGGGGAAACCTGCTGTGGGGGGCTCTGATGGGGGACTCCTGTTTTGGGGGGACTCTGATGGGGACACCTGCTGTGGGGGGACTCTGATTGAGACACCCGCTTTGGGGGACACCTGCTCTTGGGGGCTTTGATGGGGACACCTGCTGTGGGGGGACTCTGATGGGGGACACCTGCTGTGGGGGGCTCTGATGGGGGTCACCTGCTGTGGGGGGCTCTGATGGGGGACACCTGCTGTGGGGGGCTCTGATGGGGGACACCTGCTGTGGGGGGACTTTGATGGGGGACACCTGCTGTGGGGGGACTTTGATGGGGGACACCTGCTGTGGGGGGACTTTGATGGGGGACACCTACTGTGGGGGGATTTGATAGGGGACACCTGCTGTGGGGGGCTCTGGTGGGGGGCTCTGATAGGGGGACTCTGATGGGAGACACCTGCTGTGGGGGGACTCTGATGGGGGACACCTGCTGTGGGGGGACTCTGATGGGGACACCTGCTGTGGGGGGGCTCTGATGGGGGACTCCTGTTTTGGGGGACTCTTATGGGGGACACCTGCTGTGGGGGGCTTTGATGGGGGACACCTGCTGTGGGGGGACTCTGATGGGGGACACCTGCTGTGGGGGGACTCTGATGGGGGACACCTGCTGTGGGGGGACTCTGATGGGGGACACCTGCTGTGGGGGGACTCTGATGGGGAACACCTGCTGTGGGGGGACTCTGATGGGGGGCACCTGCTGTGGGGGGACTCTGATGGGGGGCACCTGCTGTGGGGGGCTCTGATGGGGGACACCTGCTGTGGGGGGACTCTGATGGGGGACACCTGCTGTGGGGGGACTCTGATGGGGGACACCTGCTGTGGGGGGACTCTGATGGGGGACACCTGCTGTGGGGGGACTCTGATGGGGGGCACATGCTGTGGGGGGACTCTGATGGGGGGCACCTGCTGTGGGGGGCTCTGATGGGGGACACCTGCTGTGGGGGGCTTTGATAGGGGACACCTGCTGTGAGGGGCTCTGGTGGGGGGCTCTGATGGGGGACTCTGATGGGGGACACCTGCTGTGGGGGGACTTTGATGGGGACACCTGCTGTGGGGGGGACTCTGATGGGGACACCTGCTGTGGGGGGACTCTGATGGAGACACCCTGCTGTGGGGGACACCTGCTGTGGGGGGCTCTAAAGGGGACACCTGCTGTTGGGGGCTCTGATGGGGGACACCTGCTGTGGGGGACACATGCTGTGTGGGGACACTGATGGCAACTCTGATGTAAGGGGACAGAGGCTGTATTGGGGGGGGGCAGAGGCTGTATTTGGGGGGACAGAGGCTGCATTTTATGTGACAGAGGCTGCATTTGGGGGGGCAGAGGCTGCATTTGGGGGGGACAGAGGCTGCATTTGGGGGGACAGAGGCTGCATTTGGGGGGACAGAGGCTGCATTTTATGTGACAGAGGCTGCATTTGATGTGACAGAGGCTGCATTTGATGTGACAGAGGCTGTATTTGATGTGACACAGGCTGCATGTAAGGACGGACTGCTGGGGACACCTGATGGCATCTGGTTGTAGGCGACGTGGCTAGTGACACACTCGGGGCTCCCACTGATTCTGCATTATGGTGAGTTGAATGATTTCATTTTATATTACAATGTAGCAATAGAAACAATGCGCTTCAATCATCCTGACACCATAACAACCATGGTGCCGGGATGATTGAAGCGCTTACACCAGGTGTTTGGAGTATCTTTATCTGATGATTGTTAAACTTTGTAGAATACACATTTCTATTGTTGTGTAGGATCTAGGCCTGCTGTCCCTCTCTCCCTCTCCCTCCATCCCTCGTTCATCTCAGACACTAACCACACCACCTTAGAGCCACGCCCACTATTTCGCTGAAACCACGCCCATTTTTACCAAGTGGGAGGGGTCAAAAAGGAAGGGCGGGGTCTGGCGCCCCCCCATCCTAAAACTTCACCAGCCGCCACTGCTCACCACTCTGATGGCGTATGTCACGGGCTCGGCTCCTCCCTTCTACATGCGTATCGCCAACAATTGGCTTTCACCCTTATATACTCTTTTGTCTCCATGGTAACCTCCCAAGCTCTCCCCGGCAGTCAGAGTGAATCCAGGTCCGCGTACTTCCCGTGAACCACGGAAACTATATTCCTGCTAGTCCCCATTCCAAATGCTAAAAGAGCGCCGCTACCACCCCGATCATACAAAAATTTTAACCACCCTATCCTAAGAAGGATAACACTATAAGAGCCAGCCTGTATACACACTCTATAAAACTGCCGTATGGATCGCTCAGTTACAATCTATACATAAGAAACATTCTACATCAACTGAATCTAACATAGATAATATTAACCTTTCCTTTCCTGTCCAACTTTATTTTTAATTTTTATTTATTTTTTTATTTTTTTGTACCCCAGACAAGTCTGTCCTATTAATAATACCCAACAACTTTTCCTCTTATTTCTCTTGTGTGCTGCATATTTCATAATAAAATATAAAACATTTATATTATATTATTACTAGTGATATTTTAAAAACCTTTATTAAAATTAATGACCTTAAAATAATACCACCCTATAGACCAGGGATATAGCTATTAAGAAATTACTGTATGGAACTTTATTATTTATTTAGATTCCTTATTAATTCCCTTATTCATATCCAAGCGTTACCTCTTTTGATATATATACAAAAATATATAAAAAATATATAAAAATGTAGTCCCTATTATTATTCATTAAATAACTTTCTTTATATTTCAATACAATTCCTGTATACTATATGAGAAGAAACATAAAAATATATGTCTAAAAAACCCTAGTTAGACTTACCGGTAACGGTATTTCTACGAGTCTTTCAGGACAGCACCTGGAGAGAGCGCAGCTCCACTTTTCCCAGGAAACACTGCAGTCAGTTTTTTCTTTGAAGACCGGACACTTCCACCATGGCCTCAGTTGTTCACAGAATACCTCCAGCCATGCTGAAATTAGATAAGCAGAACATAGCAATAACACCACATGTTATACAAACAATTAGGGCGGGTCATCGGTGCTGTCCTGAAAGACTCGTAGAAATACCGTTACCGGTAAGTCTAACCAGGGTTTTTCTCCCCTCGTCTTTCAGGACAGCACCTGGAGATGATAAAAGAGTACTTACTCTAGAGTGGGACCACCGCCTGCAGGACCTTCCTGCCAAACGATTGTTCTGCTGCTGATAGCAAGTCTAACCTGTAGTGGCGGGTGAAGGTGGAGAAGCTTGTCCACGTGGCCGCTTTACAGATCCGGCCTGCAGAAGCCCCTGCTCTTTCCGCCCAGGACGTTTCTACTGCCCTTGTTGAATGGGCCATTACCCCTGTTGGAGGATCAGCCCCTGAAGCTTTATAGGCTTCACTGATCGCCATTCTTAGCCATCTGCCTATAGTGCTTTTGGAAGCACAATGACCCTTACGCGATCCAGAAAAAAGAATAAAAAGAGAATTTGCCTTCCTAAACTCTCTCATGATCTCTAAATAATGAAGTAAACATCTTCTCACATCCATGGTATGAAAAGCCTCTTCTTTAGAGTTGGATGGTGTAGGAAAAAAAGTAGGTAAAACTATCTCTTGTGCCCTATGAAAAAAGGTTGCGACTTTTGTCAAGAAACCCGGGTCAGTTTTCAGCACTACCCGGTCTGGAAATATAAAACAAAAAGGTTCTATTATAGACAGAGCTTGCAACTCACTTATTCTTCTGGCTGAGGTAATTGCTACCAAAAGAACTAGTTTGAGCGTCCATAATTTCAAAGTCGCTTCCTGTGGGGGCTCAAAAGGTGTTTTGATCAACCCTTGTAGCACCAGTGATAAATCCCATTTAGGAAAAGATTTGAAAGGCACCGGCCTAAGCCTGGCCAATGCTTTGAAGAATCTAACTATAAATGGTTCTTGAGATAACTTTCTCTCAAGAAACACAGACAAGGCAGCCACCTGGACTTTCAGGGTACTGGCTGCCAGCCCCATCTCCATACCCTCATTGAGAAACTCTAATATTGAGGGCAATTCCTGTGGTGAACATTTTTTAGTCATGCACCAGGAATTAAACCACTTCCATGTCTTAAAATAAATACCCCTGGTAACCTTTTTTCGGCTACTTAACAGGGTTGACACCAGCTTATCTGAGAAGCCCCTTCTTCTTAGAAGCTGCTCTTCAGTAACCACCCCGTCAACTTGAGCTGGTTGATATTTGGATGCTAAAGGGGTCCCTGGGTTAATAGATCCTTTCGAAGTGGAAGAAACCAATGTGGTTCCACTGCCATCCTCTGTATGGTTGCAAACCAGGGCCTCTTGGGCCAAAAAGGAGCCACTAGGATCATACTTGTGGTCTCTCGTTGTAGTTTTTTTAACACCAAAGGGATCATTTAAAAAGGGGGGAAAGGCGTAGCACAAGTGGAAGTTCCATGGTTGTGCCAGCGCATCCAATCCTTTCGCCTGATCTTGCCTGTTTAGTGAGTAATAGGCCTTCACCTTTGAATTCTTGTGGGATGTGAACCGGTCTATATGAGGAGTCCCACATTTCTCTGTTAATTTCTGGAATACCTCCTTGTTTAGACTCCACTCTGCCTCTAATATCCTCTCTCTGCTTAGAAAGTTGGCTACTAGATTCAGCTCTCCTTTTAAGTGTACAGCTGTTAGGGACCTTAAGTTGTTTTCCACCCAAGATAGCATCTGAACGGACAAGGCTAGCAAGACCTTGCTTCTCGTGCCACCCTGTCTTGTAACATATGCCACTGCTGTGGCATTGTCTGATAGCACTTGAACATGGTGACCCTGGACTATTTTCTCGAAAGCCCAAAGTCCTAAGAGAATAGCCCTTAGTTCCCTCCAATTGGTGATCTCCTGGCCTCCCTGTTCGTCCAATTCCCCTGAGCCATCTGTCCTTCCAGGTGGGCGCCCCAACCCCAGGAACTCGTATCCGTTGTTAATCTCCTCTCCTGGGGAAAACACCAGAGCAGGCCCTTGTCCAGATTGGAGTGACTCCTCCACCACCAGAGCTTCCTCTGAACTCGGGGGGATACTGTTATCATTTTTTCTAGGGACTCTCCATAGCACCAATTTTTCAAAATTGTCTGTTGAAGATCCCTTGCATGTAAACATGCCCACTGTACTGCTGGTATTGCTGCAGTAAGGAGCCCCAAGACGGACATCGCTGCCCTGATAGAAATTGGCAGGTTTGTCTCGGTCTTTTTTACCGCATTCTGAAGTTTTACTATCTTCTCCTCTGGGAGGAAGATTCTCTCCTGTATAGAATCGATAGTGTAACCTAGAAATGTTATTGCCTGTGATGGGATCATGTTCGATTTTTCCCTGTTTATTATCCAACCCAGGCTCTCCAGATGACTCCTTGTCCTTTGTAGATCCTTCTCTGATATGTGCCTTGTTTTGGCAAATAATAGAAGATCGTATAAATATGGGACAATCGAGATTCCCTCTA
Organism: Lithobates septentrionalis; assembly: GCA_037952835.1. Classification (NCBI taxonomy): domain Eukaryota; kingdom Metazoa; phylum Chordata; class Amphibia; order Anura; family Ranidae; genus Lithobates; species Lithobates septentrionalis. Next base: position 6,860,498 of record JBBDGP010000264.1, on the reverse strand, counting down.
TTCTGAGAGAGGCTAAGGCCTCTGCCAGAATCTTCGTGAATATCCTCGGAGAGGATGACAGCCCGAAGGGGAGAGCTCTGAATTGAAGATGTATGATAGACCTTTCCATCCTGATTGCAAATCTGAGGTGTTTTTTTGATGCTGGGGCTATAGGCACATGGAGATATGCATCTCTCAGGTCTATGGATACCATAAAACAGTTTGGGGTCAGGAGACCCTTTACCGAAAAGATCGTATCCATCTTGAACTTCTTGTACCTGACCGCTCTGTTGAGAATCTTCAGGTTCAGGATTAATCTGAACTTGCCTGAAGGCTTCTTTACCAGAAAGATGTGCGAATAGCACCCCTGTTCCACTTCTTTGGGGGGAACATTTATTATCACCTTTTGCTGAATTAACTCCTGAAGAATTGCCGACATTGCTGTAAGCTTTTCTGGGTCTCTTGGAGCCTGAGTTATATAAAACCGAACTGGAGGGGGTTGGGCAAATTCCAGTCCGTAACCTTCCCTTATAGTCTTGAGGATAAACGGACTGTCTGTTATCCTCTGCCACTGTGGGAAGAAGGTCTGTAACCTTGCTCCCACAGATGGAGGACAGTCACTGGCTCTTTGTATTCGGGGTAGGGGGGCGAAATAGCACTCCTGACTTGCCCCTGCCTCTCTGAGACCTCCAAGGTCTCTTATAGCCTGTCTCCTTTGTATCTGAGGTTTTCCGAAAAGGACGAAAATTTTTACTGCCCTGAGGGATCACCTTTTTCTTAATGGGGAAGGCCTTTTTCTTATCAGTCGTTCTTTCCAGTATGGCTTCTAGACCTGGGCCAAAAACCAAATCCCCTTCAAAGGGTAGACCACACAACTTGGTCTTTGAGGCTGTATCCCCGGTCCAAGTCTTGACCCATAGAGCTCTGCGCGTTGAATTGATAAGAGCAGAGGATCTGGCTGACATCCTAACTGATTCTGCTGAAGCATCTGCTATATATCCAACTGCTTTCAGAAGCACCGGTAATGTCTCCAAAAGATCCTTACGAGGTGTACCTGCCTCGATATGATCTTTTAGTTGTTTCAGCCAGTGCTCCAGGTTTCTGGCCACCACTGTTGAGGCCATAGCTGGCTTTAGATTTGCTAGGGTGGAATCCCAAGCTTTCTTCAGCAGGGAGTCAGCCCTTTTATCCATGGGATCCTTGAGGATACCCATGTTCTCGAACGCAAGGTCGGTGTTTCTCGACACTTGAGAGAAGGCCGCATCCAGTCTAGGCTTTTTGTTCCAGACCTGTGTGCTATCTTCCTCAAAGGGAAACCTGCGTTTGAGGGATCTAGAAAAGAAGAGGGCCCTCTCTGGGTCCTTCCATTCTCTTTTAATTGTTTCTGACAGAAACATATGCACCGGAAACACCCTGTATTTCACTTCACCCATGCCTTGAAACATTTTGTCGTGTAACAACAGCAGGGTTTTATCCTCTGTAATATTTAGAGTAGTGTGGATAGTTTTTAGCAGATCATCCACCTCCTCTAGAGACAATTTATATCGAGAAGAAGAAGAAGATTCTTTCTCTTCCTCTGCTTCTTCCTCAGATTCCGTAGCCACGCTACGATTTTCCTCCTCCGAGTCACTGTCACCTCTGTATGCAGAAACAGAGGACTGGGAAAGAGGTACTGAGCTGCTACCTGCAGCTGGACGTTTGTCAAGGTAAGACTTAAATGACTCGAAAGTATCAGCCAAATCCTTTCTAAAAGAGCTCAGTAAATCCTGCTGAACCACAGGTGCACTAGGAGTGGTTTCCTCTTTCACTAAGTCTGCAATACATCCTTTGCATAACACTTTTGCCCAGGACTCTTTAAGCACATTTTTACAAGATGGGCATTTTCTTTTAACAGAAAAAGAAGAATGTTTGGTCTTTTCTTTTGCCTTCTGAAATACATAAGCAGATAAACCTATAAACAAACAGCATGCTGAAAAAGAAATGGAGGAGCTAACACTTTAACCCCTCTCCTTCACTCAGCCAGTAAATCCCCCCACAGATTCACTTTACAATCTTAAAACACACTTACTTCCTGCTTCAATACACAGGAAGAGTGTTGCAGGCTCTTTAAAATTTAACAAAGAGGGAACTAAAACATGCCCATAGAGTAAGTTACAGAGACCTCTGTCCCCGCTTACCTGGGCCTGGCTGACTTGTGTGGCTCCTGCTCCTGCCACCACCTCCTCCATGCTTGTCAGGATTTGCAATGGCGTCTTGGTGCTTGTTTTTAAAGTTTCCCGGTCCACTCGCTGCTGCGAGGGCCGGAAATGACGTCAGCCAGAAGAGACCTGCCCTCCCCTCCTGCGTTCCAGCGGCCGGAACCGGAAGCCGCGTCGCGCCGCTAGAGGTCCCGCCCCCGGCCGTAGTGATGCGCTCGCCACCGGAACCCGGAAGGCTGAGCTTTGGGGATGAAGAGGAGATGCCACTCCTCCCTAGCTAGCCGCCGGTCTGAAGGAGCGGGGACCCCCAGCAGCCTGACCCTCGCCGCTTATGAAGAGGGGAGGACGCCGGAGCAACCCCCGCACGTAAAGGGAGGAAGCTGGGCTGGCCTGTGAAACAGAAAGAAAACCAAAATACCGGTATGCCCCAAACTCTCTCCACCTGGAAACAGCGCAGCACACCCCTGGCTCCCTGCAGCGCTTCCACCATGGCGGAGGAAACACTACAACTGAGGCCGTGGTGGAAGTGTCCGGTCTTTAAAGAAAAAACTGACTGCAGTGTTTCCTGGGAAAAGTGGGTGGAGCTGCACTCTCTCCAGGTGCTGTCCTGAAAGACGAGGGGAGAAAAATTCCTTTTTACCAAAAAATCATATATAAAAAACAATCCGCAGAATCATTATATTTTCTAAATTATTATGCTTTTCCAAAGAAGAGTTTATTTATCTCCATTAACTCATGATTAATTATAGAATCACCCCATCTAATTCACTTTCCTCCTTATTAATTCATTATAACCTCTTTAACCCATTTATGATCCCCAAAACTGCTTATGCTTTCATCCCTCTTAACTATTAAAAACACAGCAATTTAGATCAAAGTCTATGTTGAGTCCCCTGGGTGCCAGAACTTGGTTTCATACCCCTGGCTGACTTACGTTGACTAAGGGTTCTTATAAAATCCCCCCCCCCAGTGGTGGTTAACTTTTTCTACCCCCCAAAATTTCAGACCTTTACGATTCCTCCCATGCACCTCTCGAAAATGTTTAGATACACTATGTTCTTTTAATCTATTTCGAATATTAATAATATTTTCATGCATCCTCACCAGTAGTGGTCTGGAATAGAATAGAAGCCAGTGAGGAACGGTGTTAGGGTCCCCGTTCCCTTCTTGGGGGGTCTAATACCCCTGGGGCTATTAAATGCCTTAAACTCAGGGCTTTTTTATACACAAAGGACGGGTGAGGCAGAAGAACTGCCCCCAACACCCTACCCTTCATCAATATTCCCCAATGTTTCCTAATTATCTTTTCAATTTTATTTTTCTGTATATTATATCCTAATACTATCCTAAATTCCTCACCTCTATTATTCATACTCACCTTCTTCTCTTTTGCTTTTATTAAATCCTTCCTTTCCATATTCCTAACTGCTTCAAATTCTTTTTTAATAAATACCTCATTATACCCCTTTTGCACAAATTTCTCACTAAACTGCAATGCCTGTTGTACAAATTCTTCTTTCTTACTGCAATTTCTCCTAAGTCAGACAAATTGCCCCCTAGACATATTAAGCAACCATGGTTTATGATGACAACTGTCTATTGTAATATAACCATTTCTGTCTGTTGGTTTACAGTAATTTCTATTGTGGATTTTCCCTTCCTGTATGTACAGTGGAGACGGAAAGTATTCAGACCCCCTTAAATTTTTCACTCTTTTTTATATTGCAGCCATTTGCTAAAATCATTTATGTTCATTTTTTTCCCTCATTTATTTACACACAGCACCCCATATTGACAGAAAAACACAGAGTTGTTGACCTTTTTGCAGATTTATTAAAAAAGAAAAACTTAAATATCACTTGGTCCTAAGTATTCAGACCCTTTTCTGTGACACTCATATATTTAACTCAGGTGCTGTCCATTTCTTCTGATCATCCTCGAGATGGTTCTACACCTTCATTTGAGTCCAGCTGTGTTTGATTATACTGATTGAACTTGGTTAGGAAAGCCACACACCTGTCTATATAAGACCTTACAGCTCACAGTGCATGTCAGAGGAAATGAGAATCATGAGGTCAAAGGAACTGCCTGAAGAGCTCAGAGACAGAATTGTGGCAAGGCACAGATCTGGCCAAGGTTACAAAAAAATTCTGCTGCACTTAAGGTTCCTAAGAGCACAGTGGCCTCCATAATCCTTAAATGGAAGACGTTTGGGATGACCAGAACCCTTCCTAGAGCTGGCCGTCCGGCCAAGCTGAGCTATCTGGAGAGAAGAGCCTTGGTGAGAGAGGTAAAGAAGAACCCAAAGATCACTGTGGCTGAGCTCCAGAAATGCAGTCGGGAGATGGGAGAAAGTTGTAGAAAGTCAACCATCACTGCAGCCCTCCACCAGTCGTGGCTTTATGGCAGAGTGGCCCGATGGAAGCCTCTCCTCAGTGCAAGACACATGAAAGCCCGCATGGAGTTTGCTCAAAAACACCTGAAGGACTCCAAGATGGTGAGAAATAAGATTCTCTTGTCTGATGAGACCAAGATAGAACTTTTTGGCCTTAATTCTAAGCGGTATGTGTGGAGAAAACCAGGCACTGCTCATCGCCTGTCTAATACAGTCCCAACAGTGAAGCATGGTGGTGGCAGCATCATGCTGTGGGGGTGTTTTTCAGCTGCAGGGACAGGACGACTGGTTGCAATCAAGGGAAAGATGAAGGCGGCCAAGTACAGAGATATCCTGGGCAAAAACCTTCTCCAGAGTGCTCAGGACCTCAGACTGGGCCGAAGGTTTACCTTCCAACAAGACAATGACCCTAAGCACACAGCTAAAATAATGAAGGAGTGGCTTCACAACAACTTCGTGACTGTTCTTGAATGGCCCAGCCAGAGCCCTGACTCAAACCCAATTGAGCATCTCTGGAGAGACCTAAAAATGGCTGTCCACCAACGTTTACCATCCAACCTGACAGAACTGGAGAGGATCTGCAAGGAGGAATGGCAGAGGTGTGAAAAACTTGTTGCATCTTTCCCAAAAAGACTCATGGCTGTATTAGATCAAAAGGGTGCTTCTAATAAATACTGAGCAAAGGGTCTGAATACTTAGGACCATGTGATATTTCAGTTTTTCTTTTTTTAAAAATCTGCAAAAATGTCAACAATTCTGTGTTTTTCTGTCAATATGGGGTGCTGTGTGTACATTAATGAGGAAAAAAATTAACTTAAATGATTTTAGCAAATGGCTGCAATATAACAAAGAGTGAAAAATTTAAAGGGATCTGAATACTTTCCGTCCCCACTGTGCATTTCCACATCAAGAAAAAACATTTCTTCCTACCATTTTCTAGGATAGAACTATGTTTTTACTATTTAAATGTAATTTTTTCATGAAGGAGAGAAGACTAATTTCATCTCCCCTCCATATCATGAACAGGTCATCTATAAACCTATTATAGCACACTAATTGCATGGGTCTGTCTGCAAAAATCACTTGCGACTCCCAGTGAGCCAAAAATAAATTCGCCACACTGGGAGCAAAGCGAGCTCCCATGGCTACCCCCGTCTTTTGCAGGTAATAATTGCCGACATACCAAAATAATTATGGAGTAATCCAATCTCCAAACACCTTAGTAAATATTTCCGATGCTTTCTTCCTATGCTGGAGCCAATTAATGCCCATTTAACCGATTCTATAGCATCTGTGTCAAGTCCACTGTCACTAAAACGCAAGGAGTATCACCCACTATCACATTATCAAGAATTTGCAGCAAGTGTTTAGTATCTTTAACCACTTCAATACCAGACACTTATGCACCTTCCCGCCCAGACCAATTTTCAGCTTTCAGCGCTCTCACACTTTGAATGACAATTACTCAGTCATTCTACACTTTATACAAACAAAATGTTTATCATTTTCTTCTCACAAATAGAGCTTTCTTTTGGTGGTATTTAATCACCACTGGGTTTTTTATTTTTTGTGATATAAGCAAAAAAACAGCGAAAATTTTGAAAAAAAACATACTTTTTTTTAGTTTCTATTGTAAAATTTTGCAAATAAGTCATTTTTCTTCATAAATTTGTGCCAAAATTTATACTGCTACATATCTTTGGTAAAAATAACCCAAATCAGTGTATATTATTTGGTACTTGTGAAAGTTATAGAGTCTACAAACTATGGTGCCAATCACTGAAAATTGATCACACCTGATGTACTATCTCACCTGAAGGCCTATCTCATTTCTTGAGACACTAACAAGCCAGGAAAGTACAAATACCCCCCAAATGACCCCTTTTTGGAAAGTAGACAGTCCAATGTATTTACTAAGAGGCATGGTGAGTTTTTTGAAGTTGTAATTTTTTCCCACAATTCTTGGGAAAATTAAGATTTTTTTTTTTTACACAAACTGGTCATATTAACAGGTTATTTCTCTCACACAGTATATGCATAATTGCAATTACACCCAAAAATACATTCTGCTACTCCTCCTGAGTATAGCGATACCACATGTGTGAAACTTTTACACAGCCTGGCCACATACAAAGGGTCAACATTGAAGTAGCACTTTCATGCGTTTTACAAGCATAAATTGCACATATCCTGTCTCAACCACCTATTACATTTTTGAAGGCCCTGAAGCACCAGAACAATAGAATTATCCACAAAATGAACCCATTTTGGAAAGCACACACCCCAACGTATAATCTGTGAGGCATAATGAGTCTTTTGAACGGTTCATTTTTTTCCAGAAGGTTTTGAAAAAAGTGGAAAAAAAATGAAAATGCATTTTTTTTACACAAAGTTGTCCATTTATAAGATATTTCTAACACATAGCATGTACGTAGCAAAAATGACACCCCAAAATGCATTCCTCTACTCCTCTTGAGTATTGCGATACCACATGTGTGAGACTTTTACACAGCCTGGCCACATACAAAGGCCCAACATTGAAGTAGCACTTTCAGGCGTTCTACAGGCATAAATTGCACATATCCTTTCTCAACCACCTATTCCAGTTCTGAAGGCCCTGGAGCACCAGGACAATGGAATTATTCACAAAATGACCCCATTATGGAAAGCACACACCCCAACGTATAATCTATGAGGCATAATGAGTCTTTTGGACAGTTCATATTATTCCAGAAGGTTTTGGAAAATGTGGAAAAAAAATGAAAATGCATTTTTTTCTACACAAAGTTGTCCCTTTATAAGATATTTCTAACACATAGCATGTACGTAGCAAAAATGACACCCCAAAATGCATTCCTCTACTCCTCCTGATTATGGCGATACCACATGTATGAGACTTTTACACTGCCTGGCCACATACAAAGGCCCAACATTGAAGTAGCACTTTCAGGCATTCTACAAGCATAAATTGCACATCTCATTTCTCAACCACCTATTACATTTTTGAAGGCCCTGGAGCACCAGGACAATGGAATTGTCCACAAAATGACCCCATTTTGGAAAGAAAACACCCCAAGGTATAAGCTATGAGGCATAATGAGTCCTTTGAATGGTTCATTTTTTTTCCAGAAGTTTTTGGAAAATGTCGGAAAAAAATGAAAATGCATTTTTTTTACACAAAGTTGTCCCTTTATAAGATACTTATAATGCATAGCATGTACATAGCAAAAATGACACCCCAAATTACATTCTGCTACTCCTCCTGAGTATGGCGATACCACATGTTTGAGACTTTTACACAGCCTGGCCACATATAGAGGCCCAAAATCCAAGTAGCACCTCCAGGCATTCTAGCAGCATTAATTACACATATCATTTTCTGACTACCGATCACATTTTTGAAGGCCCTTCATATTTCTAACACATAGCAGGTACATACCAAATAACAAAAGATTACCTGTGGTTTTAGAAGTGCAGTGGTCCACAGAGGAGAGCATCGGTCCAGGCAGCAGGCAGGAATGAGGTCAGCGACAGCAAAAGCAATCATCCAGGCAGCAGGCAGGACTACTGTCCATAGTTCGTACAGGCAGAGATACTGTCATCACAGCCAGAGCACAGCCAGAGCACAGCCGAAGCACAGGTCCAGGTAGCAGGCAGAGGTGTCCCGGCAGAAATACTGTCCAAAGTCAGTAGAGGCCGAAGGCAGATATATGTTCAACACAGCCAAAGTATTAGTCCATCAGCAGGAAGAAACATGGTCCATAATGTCATGGGTCATTACTGGCAGCAATATGGTCAGCACAGCCAAAGTATTGGTCCAGGCAGCAGGAAGGACCATCAAGCTTAGGGCCAGGGAGACAGGGGTAGAGGCTTCTCCCACCCAAATCGCTTTGAAGCCTCCGGGCAACCAGACCCTGTTCTGGGAGCACAGAAAACGAAAAACTGGTTTTCTCTACTCAGAACACTATTCTGTAGCCCCTCACATATGTGAGACCCCTGTGTACTAAAGTAGATGGCCAAAAGATCAGTCCAAGTGGCAGGCAAAAACATGGTCGATTAACAGGCCAAGGTCGGTGCATGTGGAAGTCAGAAACGTGGTTTAAATCGGCAGACAGAGGCATCGTCGGTAAACAGGCTGAGGCCGGTGCATGTGGAAGTCAGAAACGTGGTTTAAATCGGCAGGCAGAGGCATCGTCGGTAAACAGGCTGAGGTTGGTGCACGTGGAAGTCAGAAACGTGGTTTAAATCGGCAAGCAAAGACATCGTCGGTAAACAGGCCAGGGTCAGTTGATTAACATGGTAGCAGGCAAATGGGGAAATGGCAGTCTGGTAATAATAAAGGGAACTAATCTTGGATGGATGTATGATAATTTTTGAAGCAATCTCCGATGCACAGGCCAGGTGTTGGGAGGGACATTGGGGATAATAATAGCTGGAATCTCTTCTTACTCCTCCTCTGCTGCATACACGGCATTTCTTTTGGCATCTTCTTCCAGATTCTGTGGGGGGAATGCTATAGGGAAAGTGTTGCTCGTGAAGTCGACTCACATTATCAGATCGAATGCTTCCTGGGGCGAGACCTTGTTGGTAAATGAGGGCAGTGACAATGTCTTCAATATACTTGAGGTAGGTGATTTGTTGGTTTTGAGTTGCTTTTTGGTAGCAGACAAACAAATTAAAAAGGGCCATGTGAAACAGGTAAAATGCAACTTTCTTGTACCAGTAATGGGACTTTCTGGTTGATAAATAGGGCTGTAGCATCTGATTGTTCAAATCCACCCCCCCATATACATATTGTAGTCGTGGACACATTTGGGCTTTACAATGGGGCCGTGTCTTCTTTGGATCTCCACCACGGTGTCATTGTGGATGGTAGAGAGGATGTGGACATCTTTCTTGTCCCTCCACTTCATGGCCAACACCTCCTCGTTCCTCATGAATGCCGATTCTCCGTTTTGCAATTTTTTTGCCAAAAGATTTTGTGGGAATCCCTTACGTTTTTTTTTGAAGGTACCACAGGCCGGGGTTTTTTTTACTGTAAAGATGACGAAAAAGGGTCAGGCTGGTATAATAGTTGTCGACATATAGATGGTATCCTTTTTCAAACAGGGGGTATGTCAGCTCCCAGACAATTTTCCCACTGGTTCCAATATATGTGGGGCAGTCACGGGGCTGGAGCTGAGAGTCTTTGCCTTCATGGATCCGGAATGTGAAGACGTATCCAGTGGCTCGATTACATAATTTATTTAATTTCAGCCCATACCTGGCTCTCTTGTTTGGTATATACTGCTTCAAGTGCAGTCGGCCAGTGAAATGTATGAGGGACTCGTCCACACAAATTTTTTGGTCTGGGATGAAAACTTCTCTAAATCGCTGGGAAAAGGAATTGATTAGGGGACGTATCTTGTACAATATGTCATGGTTGGGATGATCTCGGGGAGGGCACTGTGAATTGTCATTAAAGTGGAGAAAACGCATAATCATGTCGTATCTTGTCCTGGACATGACAGCGGAATATATGGGCATGTGTTGGATGGGGTTGGTGGACCAATATGCATGGACTTCGTTCTTTTTTGTAAGCCCCATATTGAAAGTAAGGCCCATAAACAATTTAAATTCATCCAGTGTGACACATCGCCACTGGAACATGCGGAAGAATTGGGGTTGGCAGCAATAAATTGGGATGCATACAAATTAGTTTGATCCACCATATTTTGCAGAAAATCTTGTGGAAAAAATAAAGAAAAATATTCGAATAGAGAAAAATTTGTAGTGTCGGGCTGCACACCTGGCTGTGCGGTGAAAGGGGGGATGATAGAGGATCCTGAGTTGGCAGGCAACCATAAGGGGTTTGCCAGGGCATCGGGAAGGTAGGACTGGGGCTGGGTTCTTCGGATTGGGCGTGTAATTCCAGTACTTGTACTGGGCTCCTCTTCCTGGGGTCTGGCGCTGCTGGTGGTGGGCAGATCTCCTGATCTTGGTCCTGATCTCGGTCCTCATCTCATTCTTTTGGGAGGGACGGTTTCTTCCGCGGACTCGGACTCTGATCCACTATCCTCCACTGGCTCGTATTCCAAACCAGAATCAGATGATGGGAGCTCCCCCCGCTGCTCTCATCATCCGACATGGCAAGAATCTCATATGCCTCCTCAGGTGTGTAAACCCTTTGGGACATTATGGCAATGCTTATTGGCGGGCCTGTGTAATGGTACTGCTGGTGGTAGTGGTACCGATTGAGGTATTAGTGGCGGGCCTGTGTAGTGGTACAGATGGCGGTTTGGGTGGTGATGGTACCAATGGCGGTACGGGTGGTGGTACCGATGGAGGTACGGGTGGTGGTGGCGGTACCGGTGGCGGTACAGGTGGTGGTGGTACCGATGGCGGTACAGGTGGTGGTACCAATGGCATTACGGGTGGTGGTGGCGGTACAGGTGGTGATGGCCGTACAGGTGGCGGTATGGGTGGTGGTGGTACCGATAGTGGTACTGACGGTGGTACGGGTGGTGGTGGTACCGATGGCGGCACTAGTGCCGATACTGTTAGCAGTCTGTGTGGCATTATAGATGGTGGGCCTGATGGCGGTACTAGTGGCGGTACTGGTGGTGGTACCGATGGCGGTACTGGTAGCCTGTGTGGCGGTACCGATGGCGGTGGGCCTGTGACAGATGGGCTGATTGACAGATGGGCTAATTGGCTGGGCTGTGTGACAGGTCCTCTTTATGGGGGGGGCCGTGTTGTGTACAGTACAATACAATAAAATGTCAGACAGACACTGATTTCACTCACTGATCCCTGCTCTCTCCTCACACGATCGGTGTGTGAGGAGAGAGCAGGGATCAGATAGTAACAGCTACTCAATGTTTACATTTGTGACCGACTGTGATTGGACACAGCCGGTCACATGGTAAACAGCCAATTTCATTGGCTGGTTACCCTGATCGGGGAAGTGCTGTGTCCAAGGGACACTCGCCTCCCTCGATCCCTGCTCTGCATGCCTTTGGCGGCGCGCACAGCGTGCGCCGCCGAGTTTGTTGTGACAGATGATCGGCTGTGACTTTGACACAGCCGATCACGTGGTAAACAGCCAAATTCATTGGCTGTTTACGTGTTCGGGGAAGCTCTGTGTCCGAGGGACACACGCCTTCCCAGATCGCCGCGCCGCGCGCCCCCGCGGGCGCGCGCCGGCATTTTGTCCTACTGGACATCATATGACGCCCAGTCAGGATATCGCAACCACTTCCTGGATGTCAATATGCTATTGACCGGGCAGGAAGTGGTTAAGAAACGCTGGGGTTACTATAACCAGAGGTTGTAAAAAAAACATCCAGATATTGTCCCAATCTGGAGGTTAAAGAATCTACCCCATTTACTATAAGTCTTCCTGGGGGATTCTGACTGTCCTTATGTATTTTTGGAAGGAAATTAAATTATAGGGGTACGGCAAGAGGTGGGGTTTAAATATTCAGCCTCTTTTTCATTTAAAATATTTTTCTTGTTAATTGCGATAATTTGTCTTTATTAATTGCGATAATTTGTCCTTAAATTGTCTAACTGGATTGGATAGAAGAAGTGTATAGGTACTAGTATCCCCCAATAGTCTATCCATCTCTTCTCTATAGTAGGCATGTGACATCAGCACAATCCCTCCCCCCTTATCTGCCGGCCTAACTACCAATTCTTTCTTCTCCACAAGGGACTTGATACCCTTATTAATAAATTCTGGGTCCCATCCTATTCTAATCTTTAAAATCTCTAAATCATTAACCACCATATTTTTTAAGAACTTCCATAAACTTATTATCTGATGCTGGAGGATTAAAAATTGACCTATTGGGCACAGTATTCAGGGTGACCCTATCTGTCCTTTTGGACAAAAAGTATTTCTTAATGTTAAGTTTTCTCATATATTGCTGGATATTTACATAAGTTTCAAACTTATTCCAGTTCTTAGTGGTGAAAAATTTTCCTTGTCAAAAGAAGTTTATTGAGTATACAATGTTATAAAGATACATAAAGTAAGTTTACAAGGATCTATAAAGTAAGCTCATTGTTTTACAGTAGGGTTTATATAGGTAAATATCATGGAATTTCAAATATTAAACATCGGGTTCACGTAAACCTAAATTAAAGATATATATCATTTCCTTAGTTACTTTTGTAGGTATTTAAATGATTTATACCTACTATACATATTGTTTACAAGTAGAGTGTATATAGGTCAAATAAATTCTGATAATGAGCTTTAATCGTAAGGTGGAGAAAAGGAAAGAGAAAGAAGAAAAAGGGTTGAAAGGTAGAGGTATGGTCCACAAGGTTGTCCCGCTCGTCAGTTTATTATTCTTTTTAGTTCTCTTTGAAGCCTTAGAATGGGTGTCTCTGTAAGTCATTTAATCTGTTACCATGGCAACAGGACAGAGTCATTGAAGTTTGACAGGAACTGTTGTTTTATCCAAGGATGCCAAAGTTTTTCAAATTTTGGAATTTGATTTTGATCGATGGCTACCGTCTTAGCATGGGACATTGTATTATTCATTCTGTGAATTGTTTCTGCTAGTACCAATGTAGGAGATTTCCATGCCTTGGCCACTGTTTGTTTTTCAGCCGTTATTAGTTGGATCATAAGTTTGAATTGAGAGAGTGTTAACCATTCCGGTTTTAGATTAAGTAGAGTTAAATATGGATCTGGTTACATAGTTACATAGTTAGTAAGGTTGAATAAAGACACCAGCCCATCCAGTTCAACCTGAGTGAGTGTGTGTTTACAACCCTGGCCCTTGTCCCTAACCCTGTACATCGCACACTCACATCAGTCCCAACCCTCAATCCAAGGTCCCCATTCATATACTAGGGCCAATTTTAGACAGAAGCCAATTAACCTACCAGCATGTCTTTGGAGTGTGGGAGGAAACTGGAGTACCCGGAGGAAACCCACGCAGGCACAGGGAGAACATGCAAACTCCAGGCAGGTAGTGTCATGGTTGGGATTCGAACCAGCAACCCTTTTTTACTGCTAGGTGAGAGTGCTAACCACTGCACCACTGTGCCACCACAGTGGTTGTATTATTTTTTTAAATATTTTAGATGCAATCACGAAGACTTCCTTCCAGAAGGTTTGGATTACTGGGCACGTCCACCATATGTGTAAATATGTGCCTATTTCTGGGCATCCTCGAAAACAAAGAGCTGAGGTATTAGGTGAATATTTTGCCACTCTAGCGGGTACAAGGTACCAGCGAGTTAGGACTTTATAATTTGTCTCCAGTGCTAAGATGTTGGGTGAAGATGACTTAGATGTGAGCCATATGTTAGACCAGTCCGTGTCTTCTAAAGTTCGTCCCAGGTCCTCCTCCCACCTCTGAACGTAAGAGGGTCTATTAAGATTTGCTACTCCATATAATTGATTATAAAGTGATGAAATTGTACCTTTAGCAAATGGATCTTTTGTACAGATTGATTCAAAAATGGATAATTGGGATAATGGTGTATCCCCCTTTAGGAATGGTGTATAGAAATTTTTGATTTGGAGATATCTAAATATCTCAGAGTTTGGTAGATCATATTTTTCTCTAAGCGATGGGAATGAAAGGAATGATTTAGATGCTATGAAGTCATTTAGTGTCTGAATGCCTGATGTTGTCCAAGCTTTAAAAGAATTTGGGTAGATCCATGCCGGATAAAAGGCCGGATTTCTGATAAAAGAAAGGAGAGGATTGTGTGGAGATTGTAACTAATATTTGGTTTTTAGTTTATCCCAGAGAGATAAGAAGTGTTTAGTTATGGGATTATGAATTTTAAAGCTGTCTTTAGGATCAAGCCATAATAAATTTGATATTAATAGAGGGTCATTTTCTGAAGCCTCTATAAATACCCATAATGGGATTTCCTGTTTTGCATGGTATTTGGACAGACTGGCCAAATGTGCTGCTCTGTAGTAGTTAGTAAAATTAGGGTATCCCAGGCCTCCTTTATTTTTGGGAAGATGTAGTGTGTGTATAGGTATACGTGGTTTAGAAGAGCCCCATATAAACGAAGTTGCTCTTTTTTGTACTATTCTCAAAAAATAGGAAGGAATTGGAATAGGGAGGACTCTGAATAGATAAAGCAATTTGGGTAGAATAGTCATTTTGATTGCATTAATCTTCCCTATCCAGGATAAAGGAAGTTGCGACCATTGTTTTATTAGATTTGTGATGTGTCTTAATACAGGAGGATAATTGGATGAGAATAAGTCAGAATGAGATGCTGTTAAATGAATTCCAAGATATGGGATTGATTTTTCTGCCCATGTGAATGGGAGTGCAGCCCTAGCCGGGATCAATTCCATGTTTGTGAGTGAAATATTAAGCACTAGGCATTTCTTAGGATTAATCATAAGGCCGGATAGGGCTGCAAATCCATCAAGAGCTGGTATTAAGTTAGGACCAGAGACCTGTGGTGATGATAGAAAAAGTAATATATCGTCTGCAAATATACATAGTTTGTGTGTAATACCTCCTACTTCAATGCCAGTTATAGTTTGGTTTGTTCTGATGTATTGGGCCATGGGTTCGAGTATAAGGGCAAATAATAAGGGAGATAATGGGCAACCCTGTCGGGTACCTCTTTCGATATTAAAGGCTTAAGATTTGTATCCAGCATATTTTATATAGGCTTCGGGTTTAATATATAATGCTTTGATCCATGTTAAAAAGTGGGGTCCAAAACCCCATTTTTGTAATGAATATTGCATATATTGCCAGGATACTGTGTCAAATGCCCTCTTAATATCGAGAGATAGAAAACATAAAGGGATTTTCCATTTTTTAGCAATATGTGCCAATAACACTGCCCTGCGTATATTATCGCCTGCCTGTCTATTTGGCATGAAGCCTACTTGATCTCTATGTATTAATTTTCCTATACTGCTATTGAGGCGTTTTGCTATTATTTTTGCTAATAATTTAATATTGAGGTTTAACAGAGAGATAGGCCGATAATTCACACAGGAAGTATCATCAGAAAGGGGTTTTGGGATCATACAAACAATTTCCATTAGTGTTTCTTGCCGAAAATAATTTCCATCTAGAAGTTTGTTAAAAGTTTCAGTGAGAATGGGAGAGAGTATTTCTGAGAATGTTTTATAGTATAAAGCCGAGTAGCCGTCTGGGCCTGGTCTTTTGTTAAGTTTTAGGTCTTTTATGGCGTTAGCAACTTCATCTATAGTTATAGGCTCATCCAAACTGCTTTTTTGATTCTGAGATAACTCAGGTAAGGTTATTTTTGAGAAGAAGGATTCAGCCTCTGTAGGATTAAATTCATTGTTTGTCTTGTATAAAGTTGCGAGATGTGAGTGAAATTTATGGACTATTTTAACTGGATTACAAGTGTAAACATTTTTTGATAATTTCAAACGTATTGGTTTGAAAGATTTGTTAGTTGAATTTAATGCCCGAGCCAAATATGTACCTGGTTTGTTTGTATTCATGTAGAAATTGTGTTTGGAGTGTTTGAGGGATTTATCAACTGACTCAGTGAGAAATAGATCGTATTCCAATCTAGATTTTTCCAGATGAGATTTTGTACTCTGAGATGGATTATCTTGAAATGATATGTAGGCTGCATTAAAATTGAGTTCTAGTTTTTTTGCTAGATTTTTGCGTTCCCGTTTAAATAGTGCCATTTGTCTTTGTATTGTACCACGCAAGACAGGCTTATGAGCTTCCCACAGTGTTATTGGGGAGATGTCTGTTGTATTATTAATTGATATGTATTCCTTTAAAGCTTGTTCAATGGCCATCTGATGTAGTGGGTGTTTGAGCATTATGTCCGGTAAGTACCACGTTGGGTCATGCACTTTTGGTATGGCTGAGGCTATAGTAGTGTACACTGCATTATGGTCAGACCACGGAATCGGAATTATATCTGATGCAATAATTTCTGGTATCATTCCTATTGTTAGAAAAATATGATCTATTCTGGTGAAGGTTTGATGAGGGTGCGAGAAATAAGTGAATTTCTTTTTCATTGGGTTACTTTCTCTCCACGAATCTACCAGATTGTATTTGGAAAGAAGTTGAGAAAAAGGTAATCTAGAGGTTATTTTGGATGGTGTAAAAGGTGATTTATCTAGAAATGGGAGGAGGACCTGGTTCGAATCCCCACACATTATCACTGTTCCTATTTTGTGTGTATTAATCACTTGTAATATATGTGAGAGGAATGGTGTAGGTTGTTTGTTAGGAGCGTAGTAGGAAATCACCATGATTGCTGTATCCATTATATAACCCATGAGTATCAGGTATCTACCTTCTGGGTCTTTAATTTCTGATGATAAGGTGAATGGTGTGGATCGGTGAAATGCAATTAGAGTTCCCCTTTGCTTGATACAGGCAGAAGCCGTGTAAATTTGTTGATAAAAAGGAGAAATATATTTTGGAGTAGAATCTTTGGTGAAGTGTGTTTCTTGGAGGCATACTATGTGAGCCTTCTTGTTATGGAAAGTACGGAAGGCTTTGGTCCTTTTTTGAGGGACATTTATTCCCTGAACATTCAGGGGAAGTATATTCAGTGGTGCCATGGCAATAGATCAAATAGTTTTGACTTACTTTTTGTTATGCAGAGCTGACTGCGCAGATCAACCTGTGTGGACTGAAGAGATGAATAGATAGAAAAGAAACCAGTGAATTCTGGAGTAAAGAGTAAACAAAAAACATATGAGGTTAGATGATACATTGTATAAATTATTTTTTGCAAGTAATCACAATTTACCCGTGAAAGAGAATAAATATCTCTCTCAGGGGAATAAGTGCCTTCGTCACACTCCCACATAATATGGTTGGGAGAATGAGGAGGGCTAATGGGGGTACACGGATCTTCCGCTTACAGGAGAGAAGTGCTATGTCAAAAGACATCAAAATTATGTTTCATTAATTGGAGTGCAGAATATAGTTTTTGTTGAAATTATTTATTCCAGGGTGGTTGTATATGGTTAGTCTTGCCCTAGGCTAAATAATTCAGTTAGAAAGGTACTGTTAATAACTTTGGTATTGATGAAGATAGTTTTAATTATTTTGGGATTTTAACCCTTTTAGAGTAAACAATTACATATTTTATTCATATGTAACTGTTTAGATATGTTAACTCATAAAATTGAGGTTGTATTGCTTCAGATTAGAATAAACAAAAACATAGTTCTAGGAACTAGTTAGGTAATAATATATTTGTTTTAAGAAAAGAAAGAAAAAGCTTCCATTACTTCTGGATTATTGAACATATTTGTCCTAAAAAGTAATAAATCTATTGTTATTACCTGATAATATATAACTGAACAAGAATTTCCTTATTTCACTTATATATTCTAAGGCTATATGAATCAGAAGTAATAAGAAATATAACTGGAATGTAACATGATCCCACACAGTGTGTGACTATCAGAATGCAGTTACATTCAGTTATAAATATAGGTTTTTTTTCATAGAGAACCATCTCTTAGTATAATAAATGAAGAGATATCAGGAATTAGGATGTCAGTCCATTGAATCTTCTTGGTCCATGGATGATGTGGCATAACAGCCTCTTTTGTGAGAATGATGATTCCCATTTTGTTCTGAAATTTTCTGGGTGCTGCCTGAAGGTGAAGATGATGCCATTCTTCTGCGTGCGGGAGTGTTGCTGCTTGTGGGTTCTGTCAGATTTAATTTTAAAAGGGTTTGTTGTAGTTCATCTGCTGATCTGCTTCTGTAAATTGTACCTTGGTAGTTAAATCTGACTGAAAAGGGGAAGCCCCATTGATACATAATGTTGTGGCGTTGCAGTTCCATTAGTTGGGGTTTCATGGATCGTCTTTTAGTAATAGTAAGTTGGGATAGGTCAGCAAAAATTAGATAATTGTGTCCTTGAAAATTAAGTTCCTTTTTTTCTCTTGCAGCAATTAGTATTTGTTCTTTCGTTCTGTAATAATGAAATTTTGTGATTATATCACGTGGGGGTCCATCTTTCTTTTTGGCTGTGAGGGCTCTGTGTACTCTGTCCAGTTCTAAACGTTCAATAGGGATATCTGGCTTTAGTTCTTGTAATAGAGCAGTAATAGTAGATTGCAGGTCTGTCACAGTTTCAGGTATTCCCCTTATGCGCAAGTTTGAACGTCTGGCTCTATTTTCGTAATCTTCAAGCTTAGTTTGAAGTATTAAATTCTCTTTTTTTAATTGTTCCAATTCTGTTATATTTTCTTGGGTTGTAATTTCAATTTCATCTATTTTTATTTCTAAGGCTGCGGTGCGGTTTCCCAGCTCTCTTATTTCTTTGGTTAGGCTTTTTGTTATTTGGTCTGAGGTTTGTTTTAAAGCCTTATGAAGCATCTTTTCAAATTGTAATAATATTACTGGGGATACTGAGGAGGCTTGTGGAGAAGTTTGTGAGGTGAGAGGATTTGTTCTGTATCTGACTCAAATGGAGAGTCTTGCTGTGACATTTTCTGTCTGTGAGAGCGCCCTGATGCTGTATCTTGTGAGGTGACTGGAGCTGCTTCAGCTGCAGTGAGTGCCTGTGAGCTCCTTGTGAGGTGATTTTTATTTCTGCCACGGTTTCCTCCCAGTACCATATTTCCTGCCCAAACTTTCACAGTTTGTTCCCTGGGGCAAAAAGGTTCAAATGGATACCTTTTGAGCCTGCAGGCTCCGCTTTGTCCTTCTCTTCTCTCCTCAGCGGTGTGGAGCTCTAACAATGCATGTCTGCTCCGCTAGGCTCCGCCTCCTGCCGTCCAGTGGTGAAAAATTTTAACCCTTTATCCAAAACCTTCAGTTCATTATCATCAAGGGGAACCCCACTTAGATTATAAATGCCTTTCCCTATGGGTGTTTTCTTTTTTTGGAGTTTCCTTCCTGCTCGTTTTCCCCTCTGTCTCTTCCTTCTACTCCAGATGTGCTTCCAATCTATAAATTGTGATTGCCTCATCTGTGATTGACCATTCTGAGTCTGTCCTTTAGGATCCTGTTTTTGGGTTCCCTGATATACAGGAGCCTTTTTCATCTCTCCTCGGGGCGTTTTTGAGTTTTTTATTTCTTCCTTTTTAGATGTGTGGAATTAGAGGAAGGAATTTCTTGTTCCCCTAATTTAATTTGCCACTTAAAAATTATACCATAATCTCTTGTGTCATGTATTTTTTCTTTGTTTTATCTTTTGACCTCTTTTTCCCATTTCTCAATATTTATTTTGCGTTCTCCTGAGAGTCTGATGAACCCTAATTCATCCTTCTGTCCAGTGGCGGCTGGTGAAGTTTTAGGATGGGGGGCGCCAGACCCTGCCCTTCCTTATTGATCCCTCCCACTTGGTGAAAATGGGTGTGGTTTCAGTGAAATAGTGGACGTGGCTCTAAGGTGGTGTGGTTAGCGTCTGAGATGAACGAGGGATGGAGGGAGAGTGAGGGAGAGAGGGAGGGACAGTAGGCTTAGATCCTACACAACAATAGAAATATGTGTATTCTAGAAAGTTTAACAATTAGCAGATAAAGATACTCCAAACATCTGTTGTTAGCACTTCAATCATCCTGGCACCATGGTTATTATGGTGTCAGGTTGATTGAAGCTCATTATTTCTATTATTACATTATAATATAAAATGAAATCATTCAACTCACCATAATGCAGAATCAGTGGGAGCCCTGAGTGTATTACCTGCCATGTTGCCTGCCACCAGATGCCATCAGGTGTCCCCAGTGGAGTCTGTCCTTACATCAGGTTCCCCCAGCGGAGACCGTCCTTACATCAGGTGCCCCCAGTGCAGTCCGTCCTTACATCAGGTGCCCTCAGTGGAGTCCCTCCTTACATAAGGTGCCCCCAGCAGAGTCCCTCCTTACATCAGGTGCCCCCAGCGGAGTCCCTCCTTACATCAGGTGCCCCCAGCGGAGTCCCTCCTTACATCAGGTGCCCCCAGCGGAGTCCCTCCTTACATCAGGTGCCCCCAGCGGAGTCCCTCCTTACATCAGGTGCCGCCAACGGAGTCCCTCCTTACATCAGGTCCCCCAGAGGAGTCCCTCCTTACATCTGTGTCCCCGTCAGCAGAGTCTCTCCTTACATCTGTGTCCCCGTCAGCGGAGTCTCTCCTTACATCTGTGTCCCCGTCAGCGGAGTCCCTCCTTACATCTGTGTCCCTATAAGTGGAGTCCCTCCTTACATCTGTTTCCCCGTCCGCAGAGTCTCTCCTTATGTCTGTGTCCCCGTCAGCGGAGCTCCCCCTTACATCTGTGTCCCCGTCAGCGGAGTCCCTCCTTACATCTGTGTCCCCGTCAGCAGAGTCTCTCCTTACATCTGTGTCCCCGTCAGAGGAGTCTCTCCTTACATCTGTGTCCCCATCAGAGGAGTCCCTCCTTACATCTGTGTCCCTATAAGTGGAGTCCCTCCTTACATCTGTTTCCCCGTCCGCAGAGTCTCTCCTTATGTCTGTGTCCCCATCAGCGGAGCTCCCCCTTACATCTGTGTCCCCGTCAGCGGAGTCCCTCCTTACATCTGTGTCCCCGTTAGTGGAGCCCCTCCTTACATCTCTGTCCCCTTCAGCGGAGCCTCTCCTTACATCTGTGTCCCCGCCAGCTGAGCAGCAGGGTCCTCCTCACATCTGTGTACCCGGCAGGACAGGCCTCTTCAAGTCGCATCTGTCTCTTCCCAGCTAGTTCCTGGCTTTCTCCTGTGTTCAGTGGAGAGGGGAGGCGAGGGGCCTCCCCTCTCCATTGAACACAAGGGGATTAGTCCTCATGGCGGCCATCTTTTTGTAGCCCGCTGGAAGTGACTTTGTTCTCACACTGAGAACAAAGCACCCAGCCGGGCGGATGCTGCTCGGCGTGATGGATTGAGCCACAAAGCAGCTCCAAACCTAATCAATGAAGCGCCGCCTCTGCAATCTCGTGATTGCATTGACGTGGCGCTTCCCATAGTGCACTGTGTCTGGCGCCCGAACACAGTGCACTTAAGGACTTTTTTTTATTATTTATTTTTTAAAGGGCCATGTTTATATTTTTTGTGACTGCCGGAGGGGGGGGGGCGGGATGGCTCCCGGGACCCCCCTATGGACGGGCCGCCACTGCTTCTGACTCTCTACCAGATCCCTCAATGTATGTATCTGAGCATCTAAATTTCTAATCTTAGTTTGTTTCCGCTTGTATAGAAATCTAAGGAGTTTCACCCCTTGGGTATTGAAAAACAAGAACCACTCTTTTGTGGACTTCTCATCCATCAGACCATCGTTGGGTGGAACATCCCATCTAAGTCTTCTTTGAGGACAATGTCCCCTTTTATGTATCTATGTATCTAAGTAACCATATCCCACCAGGCTCTAATTTTTTTCTCAAATAAATGATTGAGTTTCCTGAATGACTGTTTTAAATCTCCTAGCTGGTTGCTGTTAACATTATCCATGAACAAAATTATCTAAATGAATATCCCTGTGTTCTAATATATTAAATACATCCATAATGGTTGCTATAACATCTGGGTATAGCAACCCCAGCGTTAAAGATACTAAACACTTGCTGCAAATTCTTGATAATGTCATAGTGGATGATACTCCTTGCTTTTTGGTGACAGTGGAAGTGGGATCTATTTACACTTTTATAGAGCACACAGATACTATAGAATAAGGTGTTTGGATTACTCCATAATTATATAGCACTTGTTTGCTCCTAGTAACTGACATCCACCATGTCACCCGCTGCCAGACCTCCATCTATCACTTCTGAGACAATGAACAGTCATTTGCGTTGTTTTGTTTTTAGGTGGGTGCTCTGGTCTGGGTAGTGGAAGGTCGACTTACAAAGAGTCTGCTGCTGGAAACCGTGGTCCATACTGGGGGCTGTGGTTCTTTCATGGCCTCTAAATAGGTCCTGTAGAACGAGAGTCTCCTGTCTCCCACTCCTCTTCACTGGAGCTTTCCTCAGGGGAAAACCAGGCGAACAGTCTTTCAATGGACCCAACTTTTCCAGTACTCTGGGGGAACTCCAATCAATGACCCGGCCCTCGCTCACCTCATCCAGTTCACCTAAAGGCACTCCTTCCTCTAGCATGGGCTCCTTCTGGATAGACACAGCAAGGGACTTAGAGCAGGCAAGCTCTTCAGGGATAAGATCCAGTTCCTGCACACTAGCACCTGCAGTCACCGGGCCCCTGCCAGGCCAGGGGTCGTGGCAGCATCCTCTTTTCCCTGTATGTCCAGGAACTTTGCAGAAGAAACGCCTGGCAGCGACACCACTTCTTTGCCTCTGGCTGGTAATCCTTGGCCCTCTCCGGCCCTCCGAGTCTCCTGCGATTGTGGCACACAGAGTCCTGAAAGCAGGTTGGTAAGGTAATACCTGGATTTCTCAAAAAAGGAAAAGAATTGTGCTAGGTGCGTGTTGAAAAAAATGAAGAAAATGAAGAAAAACCGTGAAAGATATCCTGCAGCTAAGCACTATAAGCCCGATATAGGGCACAGAGGAATATGTATAGAAACAGGAGTGCAGCGCTGGATAATAATGTGTTTACAGAAGTGCAAGTGAACAATTTACAATGAACAAAACATATGTGATCATGAATCAAAATACAAAAAGACCATCCAGTGAAAAACAGGCCATATGTGATACCATTTAAAAATGTGCATAAAAATCAAAAATTAATAACAAAAAATTGCATAAATATAGAAAAAAAAGCATCCATGTATAAAAGGTGCCAAAATGAAAAGTTAATTTTTCTGTGAAGGACCCAAGGTCTGTATTCTCCACCACTTGTGTAGCCCGTCACCTTAAAGTGCAGAGGAGGCTTACCAGAAAGCCTGCGGCCGCCCTTCTCAGGGGGGTCAAAACAGGCTTAGTAGAACCAATGGAGATGCTGCTGGAAACCTCACGGACTTCCCTCATAGTTGATCAGCTGGTGTAGATGAAAAGTGCCCGCCTTAGCACACCCACAGAAGACAGGTGCCGTACATCAGTAAAATGGCCAAGGAAACAGAGACTGCACACCGATGGGTGACCACTCCATGGAAATGGTAAACAGCAATGGACATGGGTATGGCAAAGATCTTTGTATTTTGATTCATGATCACATATGTTTTGTTGATTGTAAATTGTTCAATACCTGGATTCCTGCTGCACAGGCCCCAGCCAGGCTAGTGGCTCCCCACAATGGCCGAACGGGCCCAGGCATTGACTCCCGCTGTTGGGATGTTGCACCTGGGACAAAGTAGACACAGCCGCTCCACTCCTCCAATCACCCCCAAGGCGAGTCCTCCACAATTCCAGCTGAATGCCAGTATCAACCTGCACCTGGTCCTGCATTTCAGGTGACCACTGCACAGCGGGCATCTTCTGACCGCCCTCCGCTATCTTCAGCAGCCTCATGTTGGGTGCAGTACACTGGTCTCCTTAAGGCCCCTTTCACACTGGGGCGGTAGGGGGCGTTGGCGGTAAAACAGCGCTATTTTTAGCGCTGTTTTACCGCGGTATTTGGCCGCTAGCGGTGCGGTTTTAAACTCCCCGCTGGCGGCCGAAAAAGGGTTAAAACCCCTCGTATAGCGCGGCTATAGCCGATGTATTACCGTGGTATAGCCGCGCTGTCCCATTGATTTCAGAATCAATACAATGAATACACCGCTCCTTCACCGCTCCAAAGATGCGGCTTGCAGGAGACTTTTTCTTCTCCTGCCAGCGCACCGCTTCAGTGTGAAAGCCCTCGGGCTTTCACACTGAACAAACAGCGGAGGCTGTTTAGGGGCGGTTTGCAGGCGGTATTTTTAGCGCAATAACACCTGCAAACCGCCCCAGTGTGAAAGGGGTCTTACTGTTCTCCGCTGGGGCGTAACTCCGCCTACACGCTCGTTGGTTCAGTGTGCGAGGAACTGTAAGTGGGCTTCAGGCAGTGTGCGCTGTAGTGATACCTGGTGGCAGGCGCTGATGAATTACAGGCACTGTCCAGGTATGTAGTTTTAAAAACTGCATCACAGAAGCTGTAAACTAAAGGCAGGCAAACTATACAGTGATCACCATTGGCACAGTAAAGTCTCTCCTGTAACATCCTACTGTATGGGACTGACCGGGGCAACAGCATATGTCCACAAACTCTTTTTACTGTGTTGAGCAGGATTATTAAAGTCACTTGAGATTTCTGCAATGCAGTGTGTAATGTTCGCACCATTCAGAGCGCTGGACATATTTGTAATCCAGAGCATGATCGCTCGCCGTGGTTGCCACGGGTGATAGCACATGGCTACAGTCACTGGTTGTAAGGCTTATTACTGATGTGAGTGTCCATTGAGGCAACTGGGTGCAGGGGCATGATGGCAGCGCTGATCCTGGACGGTTGCTATGGACAACGGCACTTGGTAACACGCTTGGATGTGGTTGCTATGGGCAACAACATGTGGCAAAAGTCATTTTTGAAGACAAACACACAGTCCTTTCCTTGTTATGCTCCACACTTGGCAAAACAGGCAAAGTCTCCCCTGGCTTTTAACGGATGCTAGGGGCGATGGCCAGCAGGTTAACCGTGAAGGCAGGTCTCGGTGGGACCTCCAAATGTAGTGCTTGGTTGCTACTAGTAACTAACATCCACCATGTCACCCCGCTGCCAGACCTCCATCTATCACTTCTGAGACAAATGCACAGTCATTTGTGTTGTTTTTGTTTTATTTATTGGGGATAAAACTTGGTTGAGGGAAAGGAAATATGGGATGACCATAGAACAATTGCTTTGCCATCATATTTAAGAATTAGAATAGGGTGACCAGACATCCCCGGTTTCTGGGGACAGTCCCCGGATGGAGGACACTGTCCCCGGACCAAGTCTGTCCCCAGTTTTGTCCCCGGATTGGATTTGAACAGGGGCTGGGGCAATTTCAAAGACAGCCCGTGCAGAATAAAAAGAAAAAATCTGAATTGCACCCCTCGCTCCTCTGCTGCTCCTACTAGCTTATGGGGGTTTCTTTTTTTCCTTTATCTGTGCTATTCTTCAGTTTCGGGCGCATGCCCATTCAGCTCCACTCGCGTGTTTTTCTGCCTTGGCTCAAGTCCTGGCCAGCCGCCTGCCTGCTTATCTCCTTGCCTTCCCTGGTGGAGTGATCTTCCTCTGCTCCCCACCCAGTAGTAGCCGGGGCCCGAAAAGTAAAGCCCCATACACACTATCAGATTTTCTGCTGATTTTTGTCTTCAGATTTACCAAAACAATGTAGTGCAAGGGCCTGCCTGATTGCATACCAATTGAAACTCCTAAGGTTTGACCTTATATGGTTTTGCTAAATCTGAAGGAAAAAATCAGCAGAAAATTTGATAGTGTGTATGGGGCTTTAGACTTGACAGGCTGTGAGGCGGGCAGTGGCGGCGGAGACAGACAAAGAGTCGTCGATTGCTGCCATTACCAGTAAAAAAAAAAAATATGTCCCCAGATTTCATTTTAAAAATCTGGTCACATTAAATTAGAACGAAAAGGGTGAGCCGTGAAGTATTGATGTACACATAATATCTACAGACTCTTCCCTTGCATAACACCATACAGACTATTTTAACATTAATAAATCACCGGGACCAGATGGCTTGCATCCGAGGGTACTTAGGGAACTCAGTCAGGTGATTGCCAGACCGTTGTTCCTAATTTTTACAGACAGTCTATTGACTGGAATGGTACCAGCTGATTGGAGAAAAGCCAATGTAGCACCAATATTTAAAAAGGGCCCAAAAAACATCCCTGGGAATTACAGACGAGTTAGCCTAACATCAATAGTATGTAAACTCTTGGAGGGGATGATAAGGGACTATATACAAGATTTTAGTAATAAGAATGATATCATTAGCAGTAATCAGCATGGATTCATGAAGAATCGTTCTTGCCAAACCAATCTATTAACCTTCTATGAGGAGGTGAGTTGCCATCTACATAAAGGAAGGCCCGTAGACGTGGTGTATCTGGATTTTGCAAAAGCATTTGGCACAGTTCCCCATAAACGTTTACTGTACAAAATAAGGTGCGTTGGCATGGACCATAGGGTGAGTACATGGATTGAAAACTGGCTACAAGGGCGTGTTCAGAGGGTGGTGATAAATGGGGAGTACTCAGAATGGTCAGGGGTGGGTAGTGGGGTCCCCCAGGGTTCTGTGCTGGGACCAATCCTATTTAATTTGTTCATAAACGACCTGGAGGATGGGATAAACAGTTCCATCTCTGTATTTGCAGACGATACTAAGCTAAGCAGGGCAATAACTTCTCCGCAGGATGTGGAAATCTTGCAAAAAGACCTGAACAAATTAATGGGGTGGGCGACTACATGGCAAATGAGGTTCAATGTAGAAAAATGTAAAATAATGCATTTGGGTGTCAAAAATATGAATGCAATCTATACACTGGGGGGAGAACCTCTGGGGGAATCTAGGATGGAAAAGGACTTGGGGGTCCTAGTGGATGATAAGCTCAGCAACGGCATGCAATGCCAAGCTGCTGCTAATAAAGCAAACAGAATATTGGCATGCATTAAAAGGGGGATCAACTGCAGAGATAAAACGATAATTCTCCCGCTCTACAAGACTCTGGTCCGCCCGCACCTGGAGTATGCTGTCCAGTTCTGGGCACCAGTCCTCAGGAGGGACGTACTGGAAATGGAGCGAGTACAAAGAAGGGCAACAAAGCTAATAAAGGGTCTGGAGGATCTTAGTTATGAGGAAAGGTTGCGAGCACTGAACTTATTCTCTCTGGAGAAGAGACGCTTGAGAGGGGATATGATTTCAATTTACAAATACTGTACTGGTGACCCCACAATAGGGATAAAACTTTTTCGCAGAAGAGAGTTTAATAAGACTCGTGGCCACTCATTACAATTAGAAGAAAAGAGGTTTAACCTTAAACTACGTAGAGGGTTCTTTACTGTAAGAGCGGCAAGGATGTGGAATTCCCTTCCACAGGCGGTGGTCTCAGCGGGGAGCATTGATAGCTTCAAGAAACTATTAGATAATCACCTGAATGACCGCAATATACAGGGATATGTAATGTAATACTGACACATAATCACACACATATGTTGGACTTGATGGACTTGTGTCTTTTTTCAACCTCACCTACTATGTAACTATGTAACTATGTATATTTCTCCTCCTCTGTGTAGCTCCTGCAGAACGTTGCTCCCAGGACTTCCACCCTCCTGCACAAACTTCCACTGTAGATCATTACTCTTCCTGTTACATCATCTCTTTTGACAAAAGAAACCACTCTGAACAGTCTCAGTTGCTGGCTAGAATTTGTTGCACTGTTACTAGGCCAGAGGTCTGCAGTACTTCTCCCCGGCGGCCTAGAAATTTAGTAGCATGTGCTGATTGGTGGACTACTGCTCCCAGATAGTCCGGCCTGCAAATCCTGTGCCCTCAGGCCACAGCGATTTGACACTCTCCCCACAGTCTCTCCTCTGGACTCGCACCCAGTTCCCCTGGCATGCCTCATCCAGAAATCCATTGGCCCACTCACCGACCTTTTCCTGCCCCAAGCCCATGATGGAAAACTTTAACTGGACATACGTCCAGCTTCTCCAGCCCCTCGGTTCCAGAACACTTCATCCATGACCGCGTAAAGATGAAGCTCCTTCCCAGCTCTCTAGGCTTCTCCGCTAGGCCTCGCACCCCCCCTGATGGGGATGGGGCCCCTGCTGCTGCCTAGTACTCCATTCTCCACGTCTCCCAGCCATAAACACCTCCCCAGCGGGCTGTTACCTCAGCTTATATGGGAGGCCTGCCCCCTGCCAATTCCAATTGGGGATTGGTCAGGGCTCCTCACATGAGCTGCCTGTCACTCCAGTCCTAGGCCCTGCCCCTCTTCCAGAACATTCTTCCTGGAAGCAGGGGATGCGCCTTAGTACTAAAGCACAGGTGGTCACACCCACTGCTGCACTAACCACTCCCTGCCCTCCAGATCAAAACAAGCAGGCCTAGCCTGAAGCATAGGCCTGCCCAAATTTACTTGAACTGACAGTCTCTCTTACAAAATCCTCACTCTAGCACCTACCTATGGTAGAGGGTGCTAGAACTATTTTTGGTATGATGGCAATTATTACCTGCAAAAGACGGGGGTAGCCATGGGAGCTCGCTTTGCCCCCAGTGTGGCGAATTTATTTTTGGCCCACTGGGAGTCTCAAGTGATTTTTGCAGACAGACCCATGCAATTAGTGTGCTATTATAGGTTTATAGATGACCTGTTCATGATATGGAGGGGGGATGAAATTAGTCTCCTCTCCTTCATGGAAAAATTACATTTAAATAGTAAAAACATAGTTCTATCCCAGAAACATTATAAGGAAGAAATTTTTTATATTAATGTGGAAAATGTACATACAGGAAGGGAAAATCCACACTAGAAATTACTGTAAACCAACAGACAGAAACGGTTATATTGCAATAGACAGTTGTCATCATAAACCATGGTTGCTTAATATACCTAGGGGGCAGGTTGTCCGACTTAGGAGAAATTGCAGTAAGAAAGAAGAATTTGTACAACAGGCATTGCAGTTTAGTGAGAAATTTGTGCAAAAGGGGTATGATGAGGTATTTAATAAAAGGAAATTTGAAGCAGTTAGGAATATGGAAAGGAAGGATTTAATAAAAGCAAAAGAGAAGAAGGGGAGTATGAATAATAGAGGTCAGGAATTTAGGATAGTTTTAGGGTATAATATACAGAAAAAATAAAATTGAAAAGATAATCAAGAAACATTGGGGAATATTGATGAAGGATAGGCAGGGCCGGATTTCCCACAAGGCCACCGAGGCCAGGCCTCGGGGCGGCAGTGGTGCAGGGGCGACTTCTTGGCTTTCGCGGCCAATCCACCCTTTTTTTACCATTTTTTTCATCACCACCGGCCGCCACTAGAGGTCCGCAGCTGGTGGAGACAATGTCTCCACCGGCCGCCATTTTACAGAAGACCAGAACGCCAGAACGCCTGCCCACCCTCCGCGGGGCGGAGGGTAGGCAGCCTCCCGGCCGGCTCAAATTCTATTGGCAGCCACCCAGCCGGCTCCGCCTATTGTTCCACGCTGCCTGTTAGAGAGTCTCCGCTGCTGGGGGAGGAGGGGCTTCTCCACTGGGGACACCGGATGTAAGGGGGGCTTCTCCACTGGCGACCCCTGATGTAAGGGGGGGCTTCTCCACTGGGGACACCGGATGTAAGGGGGGATTCTCCACTGAGGACACCTGATGTAAGGGGGTGGCTTCTCCACTGGGGACACCGGATGTAAGGGGGGGCTTCTCCACTGGGGACACCAGATGTAAGGGAGGCTTCTCCACTGGGGGCACCTGATGGGGGCTTCTCCACTGAGGACATTTGATGGGGGCTTCTCCACTGGGGACACCTGATGAAAGGGGGGCTTCTCGACTGGGGACATCTGATGGGGGCTTCTCCACTGGGGACACCTGATGTAAGGGGAGCTTCTCCACTGGGAACACCTGATGTAAGGGGGGCTTCTCCACTGGGGACACCTGATGTAAGGGGGGGCTTCTCCACTGGGGACGCCTGATGTAAGGGGGGATTCTCCACTGGGGATGCCTGATGTAAGGGGGGCTTCTCCACTGGGGACACCTGATGTAAGGGGGGCTTCTCCACTGGGGACACCTGATGTAAGGGGGGCTTCTCCACTGGGGACACCTGATGTAAGGGGGGCTTCTCCACTGGGGACACCTGATGTAAGGGGAGCTTCTCCACTGGGGACACCTGATGTAAGGGGGGCTTCTCCACTGGGGGACACCAGATGTAGGGGGGGCTGCGCTGCTGGGGACACCAGATGTAAGGGGGGCTCCGCTGCCAGGGACACAGATCTGTAAGGAGGGCCTCTGCTTCTGGGGCACCTGATGTAAGGACAGACTCTGCTGGGGGCACCTGATGGCATCTGGTGGCAGGCGACTTGACAGGTGACATGCTGAGGGGTCCCACTGATTCAGGATTATGGTGAGTTGAATGATTTCATTCTATATTACAATGTAATAATAGTAATAATGCGCTTCAATCAACCTGACACCATAACAACCATTGTGCTGGGAGGATTGAAGCGCTAACCCCAGGTGT
The DNA here is from genome assembly GCA_037952835.1 of Lithobates septentrionalis. Lineage (NCBI taxonomy): Eukaryota > Metazoa > Chordata > Amphibia > Anura > Ranidae > Lithobates > Lithobates septentrionalis. The sequence goes on along the minus strand of JBBDGP010000264.1, from coordinate 6,829,907 downwards.
TTGGAGTATCTTTATCTGCTGATTTGTTAAACTCTGGAATACACATATTTCTATTGTGGTGTAGGATCTGGGCCTGCTGTCCCTCCATCCCTCTTTTCTTCCTTCTCTCTCATTCCCTCCTTCTTTCCTTTTTTCTCTCTCCCTCCCTCCCTCCCTCTTTTCCCCACCTCTCATTCATCTCAGACTCTAACCACACCCCCATTAGAACCACGCCCATATAAGCCACGCCCACTATTTACGTAAACCATGCCCTGAATGGTGGTGTGTGTGTGTGGGGGGGGCGGCATTGAAGGACCCGGCCTTGGGGTGGCAAAGGGAGTAAATCCGGGCCTGAGGATAGGGTGTTGGATAGGGTGTTGGGGGCAGTTTTTCCCCCTCACCCATCCTTTGTGTATAAAAAAGCCTTGAGTTCAAGGCATTTAATAGCCCCAGGGGTATTAGACCGCCCTCCAAGAAGTGAACCGTTCCTCACTGGCTTCTATTCATGCAGAGGGGCCTGGCATGTAGAACCACAAAAGTGAGCAATGTAAAAAAGCGTAATTATTTGTAGCGACAGCTACAGGTAAAACTATAAAATTAAGGAATTTATCACGTGTACATCAGAGGGGGTTGTATATTTACTGGAATGTCCATGCCAGCTCCAGTATGTCGGTTGGACTTCCAGACCACTACTGGTGCGGGTGCGTGAACACATTAATAATATTCAAAATGAATTAAAAGAACTGTGTATTTAAACATTTTCGAGAGGTGCACGGGAGGAATCGTAAAGGTCATATATTTTTTATGTTCCTTCTCATATAGTATAAGGGAATTGTATTGAAATATAAAGAAAGTTATTTAATGAATAATAATAGGGACTTCTTTTTTATATATTTTTTGTATATATATATCAAAAGAGGTAACTCTTGGAGACAAATAAGGGAATTAATAAGGAATCTAAATAAATAATAAAGTTCCATACAGTACTATCTTAAAAGATATAATAGAACAACATTATCCTCGGTCTACAGGGTGGTATTATTTTAGTGTCATTAATTTTAATAAAGGTTTTTAAAATATCGATAGTAATAATAGAATATAAATGTTTTATATGAAATATGCAGCACATAAGAGAAATAATAAGAAAAGGTATTAGGTATAATAGATTTGTCTGGGGTACAAAAAAGAATAATAAACATAAATAAAAAAAAAAAAAAATAGAACAGGAAAGGAAGGGTTAATATTATCTTTGTTAGATTCAGCTGATATAGAATGTTTCTTATGTATAAATTGTAACTGAGCGATCCGTACGGCAGTTTTGTAGAGTGTGTATACAGGGTGCCTCTTATAGTGTTATCCTTTTTAGGACAGGGTGGTTAAAATTTCATATGATCGGGGTGGTGGTGGCGCTCTTTTAGCATTTGGAATAGGGACTAGCAGGAATATAGTTTCCATGGTCCACGGGAAGTAGGCGGACCTGGATTCACTCTGACTGCCGGGGAGAGCTTGGGAGGTTACCGTGGAGAGAAAAGAGTATATAAGGGTGAGGCGGCCTGCCCATCTATTTAGAAAGCCAATTGTTGGTGATACGATATAGAAGGAAGGAGCTGAGCTGACGTCACACCATCAGAGTGGTGAGCGAGTGGACGTCTTGTTATAATGTGATAAGCGATTTATCCGTTTAATCCTTGTAAGTGCAATATTTTTAAGGGGGAACCTAAATACACGATTTAAACGTAGAACACTATGTTTCTTGCATTTGTATTTGCATGAACACGGACCATATCCCCAGGGGAAATTTCTCATTTGTGAGTTGTCCATACAACAGGCTGGAGCAGGAGATCTGGTACTGGAGTGGAGAGAAAGGAGGGAGCTTCTATTCAGAGCTTTAGTGGCTCAGTGTTGAGGTGAGCAGGCATAACAGCTGATGGAGGTGTGCAAAGTTTAGAATACCCGAAAAGTGTGGTGAAAGCACAGCGGTGGAATATTTGTGCACAGCAATCAAGAAACTATAGAAGTTGATATACAGTGGGGACGGAAAGTATTCAGACCCCCTTAAATTTTTCACTCTTTGTTATATTGCAGCCATTTGCTAAAATAATTTAAGTTCATTGTTTTACTTATTAATGTACACACAGCACCCCATATTGACAGAATTGTTGACATTTTTGCAGATTTATTAAAAAAGAAAAACTGAAATATCACATAGAAGCACCCTTTTGAGCTAATACAGCCATGAGTCTTTTTGAGAAAGATGCAACAAGTTTTTCACACCTGGATTTGGGGATCCTCTGCCATTCCTCCTTGCAGATCCTCTCCAGTTATGTCAGGTTCGATGGTAAACGTTAGTGGACAGCCATTTTTAGGTCTCTCCAGAGATGCTCAATTGGGTTTAAAGTGGATGTAAACCCAATGTCATCCTTTCTAAACTACTGCCATAGGGGTTATCTATAAGGATATACATGCCTCCTGCATGTATCTTTACCTGTCAAATGTCTCCCCTCTGTCTGTTATGAGACCCGAAAAACTGCAGATTCTGTGGGTGGGTCTGTTGTCTGGAGCTCGGTGGGTGGAGTCGGGATGTCAGTAGACTCCCCGCCCACCTCTACACTCCCCTTGTCAATATGCATTTTCTCCTGTGTATTTCTTACACTGAACTTCTGCTATGATCTCTAACATCCAGTGAAAAGACAGGAAAGTAACCACATGACTTCAGCATGCCAAATCATGCTGAGGTGTGGAACAGCCAATCCTTGCAGAGCTGCTGAAGAAAGGAGTGGGGGTGAGAATTAAAAAATAATGCATGTCTTAGGCTAGTGCACGAGATATGTAAATCACCTGTCACTCACAGCAAGGGGGAGGATTTGACAAAGTTTTTCTCTGTTTGTCAAGTTTTATCTCACTGAACAATAAAAGAGGATTGCTCAGAGCTGGATTAACGCTTTGTGGCAAGACTGGGCTCAAATGATAGGAAATCATATACTCTACATTATGACATTAAAAAAAAAAAATGTTCGAGTTTACATCCAATTTAACTCTTTCATGACTAAGCCTATTTTTGAAATTTGGTGTTTACAAGTTAAAATCCGTATTTTTTGCTAGAAAATTACTTAGAACCTCCAAACATTATGTATATTTTTTTAGCAGAGAATCTAGAGAATAAAATGGAGATCGTTGCAATATTTTATATCTCAGGGTATTTGTGCAGCGGTGTTTTAAACGCAAATTTTTGGAAAAGGGACACTTTCATGAATTTTAAAAAATCCAAACAGTAAAGTTACCCCAATTTTTTTGTATAATGTGAAAGATGATGTTACGCCGAGTAAATAGATACCAAACATGTCACGCTTTATAATTGCACGCACTCGTGGAATGGCGACAAACTACGGTACCTAAGAATTTCCATATGCGACGATTTAAATTTTTTTTACGGTTACCAGGTTAGAGTTACAGAGGAGGTCTAGTGCTAGAATTATTGCTCTCACTCTGACGATCGCGGAAATACCTCACATGTGTGAATTGAACACCGTTTACATATGCGTGCGCGACTTCCGTATGCGTTTTCTTTGCTGTATGCTGTATGCTAATGTAAACATCCCTTGTGACAGTAATAGGTGGTGACAGGTACTCTTTATGGAGAGATCGGGGGTCTAAAAGACCCCCCATTCCTCCTTTACACTTCAAAGCATTCAGATCGCCGAAAACGGCGATTCTGAATACTGTGTACTTTTTAAAAACCGGCGCCATTGACAGCCGAGTAAACGGGAAGTGACGTCATGACGTCGCTTCCGCGTTTACAATTTGAAGGCTGGAACGAAGCTTCGTTCCAGCCCGCCCCCAGCCGCCGGAGGCATCGAATTGGTCACCGAGCCTCCGGATCGACCGGGAGGCCCGGTAAGAGCAGCGGGAGGCAGCGGGAGGGGGTGATGTCCCCTCCCGCTGCTCTGGTATAACAGCCGAGCGGCTTTTAGCCGCATCAGTTGTCATACACGGATAGCCAATCGCCGGCTCTAAACAACGGTACCGGGATGATGCCTGCAGCTGCAGGCATCATCCCGGTATAACCCCCGAAAGCTGAGTCGCATATCTGCGTACGGTCAGCGGGAAGGGGTTAAGTCAAGGCTCTGGCTGGGCCATTAAAGAAAAGTCACTGAGTTGTTGTGAAGCCACTGATTATTTTAGCTGTGTGCTTAGGGTCATTGTCTTGTTGGAAGGTAAACCTTCGGCCCAGTCTGAGGTCCTGAGCACTCTGGAGAAGGTTTTCGTCCAGGATATCTCTGTACTTGGCCGCATTCATCTTTCCCTCGATTGCAACCAGTCGTCCTGTCCCTGCAGCTGAAAAACACCCCCACAGCATGATGCTGCCACCACCATGCTTCACTGTTGGGACTGTATTGGACAGGTGATGAGCAGTGCCTGGTTTTCTCTACACATACCGCTTAGAATTAAGGCCAAAAAGTTCTATCTTGGTCTCATCAGACCAAAGAATCTTATTTCTCACCATTTTGGAGTCCTTCGGGTGTTTTTTTAGCAAACTCCATGCGGGCTTTCATGTGTCTTGCACTGCGGAGAGGCTTCCGCCGTGCCATTTTGCCATAAAGCCCTGACTGGTGGAGGGCTGCAGTGATGGTTGGCTTTCTACAACTTTCTCCCATCTCCCGACTGCATCTCTGGAGCTCAGCCACAGTGATCTTTGGTTTTTTCTTTACCTCTCTCACCAAGGCTCTTCTCCCCCGATAGCTCAGTTTGGCCGGATGGCCAGCTCTAGGAAGGGTTCTGGTCATCCCAAACGTCTTCCATTTAAGGATTATGGAGGGCACTGTGCTCTTAGGAACCTTAAGTGCAGCAAAATTTTTTTTGTAACCTTGGCCAGATCTGTGCATTGCCACAATTCTGTCTCTGAGCTCTTCAGGCAGTTCCTTTGACCTCATGATTCTCATTTGCTCTGACATGCACTGTGAGCTGTAAGGTCTTATATAGACAGGTGTGTGGCTTTCCTAATCAAGTCCAATCAGTATAATCAAACACAGCTGGACTCAAATGAAGGTGTAGGACCATCTCAGGCTGGGTTCACACTGGTCCGACAAACGCTCCGACATTGGGAGCTCATGTCGCATGACGTGTGAAATCCAATGTTTCCCTATGGGAGCCGTCCTAACTGGTCCGACACAAGTCGTTCCGACTTTAGAAATGCTCCCTGTACTACTTTGGTCCGACTTTGATCCTACTTCAGCCTATTGACTATCATTGAAGTCGGATCAAAGTCAGATCGCCGTCTCGCATGATCCGACTTCGGCACGCGACTTGTGCTCTGATGATCTTGAGGGGGAACTCCGCACCAAATTTTAAATAAAAAACCGGCATGGGTTCCCCCTCCAAGAGCATACCAGGCCCTTGGGTCTGGTATGGACCTTGAGGGGAACCCCCTACGCCGAAAAAACGGCGTGAGGGTCCCCCCCAATCCATACCAGACCCTTATCCGAGCACACAGCCCGGCCGGACAGGAATGGGGGTGGGGACGAGCGAGCGCCCCCCCTCCTGAGCCGTACCAGGTCGCATGCCCTCAACATGGGGGGGTTGGTGCCTTGGGGGAGGGGGCGCATTGCGGCCCCCCCACCCCAAAGCACCTTGTCCCCATGTTGATGAGGACAAGGGCCTCTTCCCGACAACCCTGGCCGTTGGTTGTTGGGGTCTGCGGGCGGGGGGCTTATCGGAATCCGGGAGCCCCCTTTAATAAGGGGGCCCGCAGATCCCGGCCCCCCACCCTATGTGAATGAGTATGGGGTACATCGTACCCCTACCCATTCACCTAGGGAAAGTGTCAATTAAAAAAAAAAACACTACACAGATTTTTAAAGTAATTTATTAGACAGCTCCGGGGGTCTTCTTCCGACTTCGGGGGTCTCTCCGGTTCTTCTCCACGCTCTCCGGATCTTCTGCCGGGCTCCTCCGCTCTCTTCTGCTCTTTTGCCGCTCTTTTGCTATAGCGGAGGAGCCAGGTCTTCAGTCTTCTGCCTTCTGCCCTCTTCTCTTCTTCTGATGTTGACACGACGCTCTCTCCGGCTAGAATGCTCTCTGTGCGCTCTGCTATGGCTTATATAGGCGGTGACCCCGCCCCCTTATGCCGTCACAATCCCTGGGCATGCTGGGATTGTGACGGCATAAGGGGGCGCGGTCCTCGGGTGATGACCACGCCCCCTAAAACATCACAGTCCCAGCATGCCCAGGGACTGTGACGGCATAAGGGGGCGGGGTCACCGCCTATATAAGCCATAGCAGAGCGCACAGAGAGCATTCTAGCCGGAGAGAGCGTCGTGTCAACATCAGAAGAAGAGAAGAGGGCAGAAGGCAGAAGACTGAAGACCTGGCTCCTCCGCTATAGCAAAAGAGCGGCAAAAGAGCAGAAGAGAGCGGAGGAGCCCGGCAGAAGATCCGGAGAGCGTGGAGAAGAACCGGAGAGACCCCCGAAGTCGGAAGAAGACCCCCGGAGCTGTCTAATAAATTACTTTAAAAATCTGTGTAGTGTTTTTTTTTTTAATTGACACTTTCCCTAGGTGAATGGGTAGGGGTACGATGTACCCCATACTCATTCACGTAGGGTGGGGGGCCGGGATCTGGGGGCCCCCTTATTAAAGGGGGCTCCCGGATTCCGATAAGCCCCCCGCCCGCAGACCCCGACAACCAACGGCCAGGGTTGTCGGGAAGAAGCCCTTGTCCTCATCAACATGGGGACAAGGTGCTTTGGGGTGGGGGGGGGGCGCAGTGCGCCCCCTCCCCCAAGGCTCCAACCCCCCCATGTTGAGGGCATGCGACCTGGTACGGCTCAGGAGGGGGGGCGCTCGCTCGTCCCCACCCCCATTCCTGTCCGGCCGGCTGTGTGCTCGGATAAGGGTCTGGTATGGATTGGGGGGGACCCTCATGCCGTTTTTTCGGCGTAGGGGGTTCCCCTCAGGTCCATACCAGACCCAAGGGCCTGGTATGCTCTTGGGTGGGGAACCCATGCCGGTTTTTTATTTAAAATTTGGCGCGGAGTTCCCCCTAAAGATTCATACCAAACACAGTGCCGGGCATTGGCGGGGATCCAAGTCGGATCCCCGTTCATTGAAAGTCGGACACATGCCGGCTTCATGTCGCAGGGCAAAGTCGGATCCAAAGTAGGACGGCTGTCGTGTCGCACCAGTGTGAACCCAGCCTCAAGGATGATCAGAAGAAATGGACAGCACCTGATTTAAATGTATGAGTGTCACAGCAAAGGTTCTGAATACTTAGGACCATGTGATATTTCAGTTTTTCTTTTTTAATAAATCTGCAAAAATATCAACAATTCTGTGTTTTTCTGTCAATATGGGGTGCTATGTGTACATTAATGAGGAAAAAAATTAACTTAAATGATTTTATTTATATTTATATATAAACTGTTTTATATATGATTTTTGTGGACTTTATATGTTTATTTTCACTGTGTTTAGATTCATATAATCACAGAGTTTGTAGCGCTGCACTATTTATATAATCAATGTAACTACAGTATGTATAGCTGTTTAAAGGGTCAACGTACAGCCACGGCAAATTGGGGGAACGGTGGCACGCAGCATCTGGTGGCAAGTGACAAGATCAGGGTTCCCACTGATTCTGCATTATGGTAAGTTGGACTATTTAATTATATATTACAATGTAGTAATAGAAGTAAGTAGTAGAGCAGTGAATAGTTAGTGCTGGTAAAATTCAGGATGTGGTTGGCATTCTTGCAGTTTAGGCTTACTGAAACAACTGCAAACTCAAAAGTTTAGAATTACTGCTGATAAGCTGTTGAGCATTATCCTCAAGTGTTGTGCCTTTGACTCCTTGCCATAGAAACATTTGTAAAGGGGAAGAGTTAGTAAGATTACCACACCCATGTGGGGGCACCAGAAATATTTCTGCACCCAGGCGTCTGTGACCCTAGGCATAAACAAAAAGGGGGGCTTAATGAGCTACACCTCCGTACAAATGTGTGGGGGAAAAAATTACTTCCAGTTAAACCCACAGCTGGGACACCTGTCTACGTTCAATTAGGAACTATTGACTCCTCTAGACATATAATAAAAGGAGGAAAGACTCCTCAAGAGACTCATCAATAAGGAGTAAGCGGGTTTAGGAAAAAGTACAAATTGCTTTATTACATGAACATACATAAAACCACAATTACCTTCACCATTTCATAGTAAAAATTGACAACGTTGTCAGTAACAGACTTACAACCACCCTACTCAAGCTTTAATGCTCACACACACACTATCACACATCAGGTATCCAATAAAGGGAATATCGCTGATAAATTAAAAATTAACAGCCAGTCCCAGGTTCAGTTTGTCACTAGGACAGTGAACCTGTCAGTATAGTACTAACACAGTCCAGGATTTGGAGATGAAATTATTTAGCAACTTGGGGAAAGTGTGTGTGAAAAAGGAGGGACATTTGTTGATAACAGCAGTTTTTATGCATGCATCTACAATTTGCAATTTTAGATTTTGATTTTTTGCATTAAAAAAAAAGTTCTGCTTTAATACAAAACAGAGAGCTTTGAATTTGACCAACTACACATTATAGTAAAAAGTTAATCAACATGATTGTTCTACGGATCTTATTACCTTACATTTGATTAACCAGCTGTCAAAAAAGAGTTAAAAATTATAGACTTGCAGCTTGATATGGTCCTTGTCAGAATGAAGAACATTTACCGTATTGCACTTCATAAGCTGTGCCCACTCACGTATGGCTCTCTGTTTTACTGACAGTTCTCAACCACTAGCTCCTTTTTTGAAAAACTAAAACCTTTATTATACATTCTAATAAAGTATATTTATTAGGATGTTGGGAATTCAAAAAGGGAAAAAATTATAATGTTTATGTATTTATTCCTTTAGATAAATCACTATAAAATCAATCTGAAGAAGAACCTTGTACCCTGAAACACATGCCACACTAATCCTTAATGTGATACTACTGATAAAGTCTGGTGGGATACATTTTAGCTATTTTTGCTTCCTCAACTGAGGTGTCGATGGTTATATCCGGGAGTGCCAACATGGTTCAATATCTTAAAAACAGCATCCACACAGTAATGCACAATAATACTGCTTTTATTGATAGGGACTGGGAAATTAGTCAGGATTGAGGATAAAATGTCAGGAGCCGAATGCGCAGCAAATGGAATTATGAACAAAATAGAGATATTATTTTTGTTTTAATAAATAGAGATAGTTTGTCTGCTGATTGACTTCTTTGGGATACGTGTTCATTCTGTCTCTGTTTTAAAGGTATTAACTATCATTTTTTAAAACACTTAATTTTCTCCCTTTTCCATAACATTTTAAAACCCTTTCCCCTTCATTGTCTCTTTTGCTTCAATAATTAAGGGGAAGGATTAAGTGTTTACAGGTGTGTTAGTAAGAAACTGTTCCTCTCGCACTGAGCTGGTTCACACAAGATGCTTGTCATAGGTGTGCGCAGCCTATTACAATAGGGTGTGCACCCCAAAGCTCAAACACACATACATGTGTGTGCATGTGTATATATACTGACGGTGTCAGTAGGGCAAGGATTGGTGTCAGAAAGGCAGTGGCTGGTGTCAGTAGTTTTTACATTTATTGAATTTTTTATTATTGTTTACAGTTTTATTTCTTTTATTGTTGTTCTTTTATGAGCATTTTTTTTTACCATTTTTTTAGGAGCCCCATTAAGGGGCTTTGGTAAAATATCAGGGGTCTAAACAAGGGGAATCTGCTCCACACAGGGTGATTAGGGTGTGCCCAGGCACACCTGGCACACCTATGATGCTTGTGAATAAATTGGCTGAAACTAATTAGAGGTAAAAGGAAGAATTTTAAGGTTTTGTTTAGTGCATAGTGTGCAAAACAATTTCACACATGGAACAACAGTTTCAGGGTGAAAACATATTGTAAAAACAAAAATCAGGGAAAGGGAGAGAGAGCATCACTGTCCAAGTGTAGTGTTAGTGGGAGAATCAATAAACAAAAGTAGGTGATGGGTATTGCACTCACATATGGATGGATGGGCACAGCATAAAATATGTAATTTGTAAAAGCGTCAGCAGATGGAGGCTTTTTGAAATTCTCCAATGGTATGAATTGATAGAGTGAGAAAGAGAACTCAGCACTCTCAGTATAGTATTAGTAAAAAACTGTGGAAAAGATGTAAAAAATGCACTTGCATGTAGATTATGGAACAGGGCATTGCTCAAGGGATCCAGCAGGGGGCATCCTTCAAAGGGTCCCCAATAGAGATATATTGAAAGCAAAATAGGAATGTTAGAGATCCAAAGGCGTAAAATACAATACTTTGAGAAACTGAAAACTTTAAAAGAGGTCTTCTGCTCACTAAACAAGTACTTAATGGGGTAGATGTGGAGTGTTAAGGGGTTAGTCAAGATGATCATAGGTTATTGTAGTAACAGGTAGCTAGTAATTGGGGCTTTCAGAAAAGGAAAGCCAGGCCTGTGTTTCAGCACCCAAACAAATGTGTTTAGTTTCAGGGATTTCGTTGAGAACAAAGGTGCCCACAACATATACTGTACAACTTATGTAATTAAAATAACATTAATTTATTAATAAATACGTTAAAAGTCACATGTGCTCTCAGTACATCAACATCATGTGAGCAAGCTGAGATGTTCAGGGGAGCCAAAACCTCAATGCATTTTGTGGGAGTACTCTGCTTCTTCAGAAGGAAATAGGGAGACCAAACATTTTGAAATTGAATTATATAATATACTATTATATCAGGTGTGGCAATTTAATTCCCGGGAAGCTCACAGCATAGCACTATGATGCAGAGTGACACAGCCATTCGCACTGGACATGTTCTAACTTGCACTCACCTGGAGTAGCAGATTAACATCACATTGTGCGTGAAAATTGGCAAAAGTGTGAGTGAAATTTTAGCTCTGTTACAACAGTCTTATGGTGAACATTCCATGAAACAAATCAGGGTGCCTTTGGCCAAAGCAGGGTGCCTTTGGCCAATCATGGCTCAGGGGGACTAAGTCCATGCCCCACACTATATAAGGCTTCTTATACGGCCACCGTGTGTAGTGTTGTTGGCGTGGACAGAGAGATAGCTTGATTTAGATTAAGCAGGCAGGTTATTCAGTTAGTTGCAGTGTTTTTGATTATCTATCTATCTATCTATCTATCTATCTATCTATCTATCTATCTATCTATCTATCTATCTATCTATCTATCTATCTATAGATATATCTATCTATCTATATATATATATATATATATATATATATATATATATATACACAGTCAGTCGAGTATGTGTGTGTGTGTATATATATATGTATGTATATATATATATATATATATATATATATATATATATATATATATATATATATATATATATATATACGAGACTGTATATATAGGCTACACTGGATACACTCTGTATATCTGTATATATAGGCTACACTGGATATACTCTGCATCCAGTGTAGCCTGTATCTACAGTGCATTCCGTGGTGTACTGTTTTTAATACACTTCAGACGGTGTATTAATATATATATATACAATCTTGTTTCTAATACACTAATATTCTAATACACTTCAGGCGGTGTACATAGTTACATAGTACATAGTAGGTGAGGTTGAAAAAAGACACAAGTCCATCAAGTCCAACCTATGTGTGTGATTATATGTCACAGTAGTAAGAAGAGCCGGCAAAACTGTAATCCTTAAAGTTTAATTTATTGGTACATCAGAGTAACAATAAAACAATAAAGCTGACGCGTTTCGGCAATAGCCTTATTCATAGTCCAGCTCACGTCAGCTTTATTGTTTTATTGTCACTCTGATGTACCAATAAACGACACTTCAAGGATTACAGTTTTGCCGGCTCTTCTTACTACTGTTGCATTGGAGTGTGTTGGGACACATTGAGCTTCGGCACCTGTGAGTGGACCTGGTGTATGGATTGAGTTGTCCCTGCAGAGAGCGCTGCTACCTTTCTTCTTTTGCATGCGATTATATTTCAGCCTTACATTGTAAACCCCTGTATGCTGCGGTCATTCAGGTGCTTATCTAATAGTTTTTTGAAACTATCTATGCTCCCCATTGAGACCACTGCCTGTGGAAGGGAATTCCACATCCTTGCCGCTCTTACAGTAAAGAACCCTCTACGTAGTTTAAGGTTAAACCTCTTTTCTTAATGAGTGGCCATGTGTCTTGTAAAACTCCCTTCCGCAAAAAAGTTTTATCCCTATCGTGGAGTTACCAGTACGGTATCTGTAAATTGAAATCATATCCCCTCTCAAGCCTCTCTTCTCCAGAGAGAGTAAGTTCAGTGCTCGCAACCTTTCCTCATAAATAATATCCTCCAGACCCTTTATTAGCTTTGTTACCCTTCTTTGTACTCACTACATTTCCAGTACATCATTCCTGAGGACTGGTGCCCAGAACTGGACAGCATACTCTAGGTGCGGACGGACCAGAGTCTTGGAGATCTGGAGAATTATCATTTTATCTCTGGAGTTGATCTACTTTTTAATGCATGCCAATATTCTGTTTGCTTTGTTAGCAGCAGCTTGGCATTGCATGCCATTGCTGAGCCTATCATCTACTAGGACCCCGGGTCCTTATCCATCCTAGATTCCCCCAGAGGTTTTCCCCCAGTGTATAGATTGCATTCATATTTTTGCCACCCAAATGCATTATTTTACATTTCTCTACATTAAACCTCATTTGCCATGTAGTTGCCCAGCCCATTAATTTGTTCAGATCTTTTTGCAAGGTTTCCACATCCTGCGGAGAAGTTAATGCCCTGCTTAGCTTAGTATTGTCTACAAATACAGAGATTGAACTGTTTACCCCATCCTCCATGTCGTTTATGATCAAAATTAAACGGATTAGTCCCAGCTCAGAACCCTGGGGGACCCCACTACCCACCTCTGACCATTCCGAGTACTCCCCATTTATCACTACCCTCTGAACTCGCCCTTGTAGCCAATTTTTAATCCATGTACTCACCCTATGGTCCATGCCAACTGACATTATTTTGTACAGTAAACGTTTATGGGGAACTGTGTCAAATGCTTTTGAAAAATCCAGATACACTACATCTACAGGCCTTCCTTTATCTAGATGGCAACTCAGAAGGTTAATATATTGGTTTCAAAAATGGAATTGGAAGGCTTGGACTTTTTAGTCACGACCATAAAGAGTATATAGTATAAAAAACTATAAATTTATTGAACATAGAAAATACATATAAAAACACATATCATCAACAAAGCAAGTCAATATAACAAAGTTACACTAGTATATCCAGTACATAGCCATAGGAGATAGCGTAGATGGTTTATAGATGAAATACCACTCATTCCATAATTGGTTTGTTGAACTCCGGATAAAGGCTATGTAACTGATTAGGATGGTAATAGTGTCTTGTGCTCTACATGTTACGCGCTTAGCACTTCTTCAGGAGCATCAAACAGGCTTACTAAATAAAAGACAAAATATATAATGAAAACCATAATAATATGTATAAAACCTACAAAAAAAAACACTAAAAGATTGACATAGACACTGCGACTAGTGGATGCTAAGATGGAATTAGCAGACCGGTCGACATGAGGGACACGAGCAACATTCGTGAACTATGGGGACATGCGTAACAAAATACAGCAAATATTTATTTTGTATCTATCTGTTTGTAGCCCTCCAATGCCGCTTACTGCGATAGCCAGCTATAAATGAGGGTGGTGGCAAGTTTTTTGAGATCACCTTGGTGTGTGTATTGGTCCAGCAACGCACCAGCACCTTTGCAGCCATTGTGCTATTTGCTGGGTGTCTGGTGTGCCCTGTACCTTTAAGAAGGGATGGGCTGCCCTTCAGTCCACCTGCCCTCATTTATCCATCAGAATGCATGTGCCTCCACTGTGGGGACACTCATATTTTAATGTTAGGACCACAGATATCAGGGTGCCGTGACGAGGCTTTGTGGCTTACGCATGCGTTTGCAAATGCGTACGGACTAAACCCCTGTTTTTAACGCATACTGTTAGACAGGTTAATTTGGTTGTCTGCGAGCAGGTGGTAAGTAGGCTTGGAATTTTTTCCTGGGCATTCCCCAGGCCTTGTTTATATCTGTTTGTAGCCCTCCAATGCCGCTTACTGTGATAGCCAGCTATAAATGAGGGTGGTGGCAAGTTTTTTGAGATCACCTTGGTGTGTGTATTGGTCCAGCAACGCACCAGCACCTTTGCAGCCATTGTGCTATTTGCTGGGTGTCTGGTGTGCCCTGTACCTTTAAGAAGGGATGGGCTGCCCTTCAGTCCACCTGCCCTCTTTTATCCATCAGAATGCATGTGCCTCCACTGTGGGGACACTCATATTTTAGTGTTAGGACCACAGATATCAGGGTGCCGTGACGAGGCTCTGTGGCTTACGCATGCGTTTGCAAATGCGTGCGGACTAAACCCCTGTTTTTAACGCATACTGTTAGACAGGTTAATTTGGTTGTCTGCGAGCTGGTGGTAAGTAGGCTTGGATTTTTTTCCTGGGCATTACCCAGGCCTTGTTTATATCTGTTTGTAGCCCTCCAATGCCGCTTACTGCGATAGCCAGCTATAAATGAGTGTGGTGGCAAGTTTTTTGAGATCACCTTGGTGTGTGTATTGGTCCAGCAACGCACCAGCACCTTTGCAGCCATTGTGCTATTTGCTGGGTGTCTGGTGTGCCCTGTACCTTTTAAGAAGGGATGGGCTGCCCTTCAGTCCACCTGCCCTCATTTATCCATCAGAATGCATGTGCCTCCACTGTGGGGACACTCATATTTTAGTGTTAGGACCACAGATATCAGGGTGCCGTGACGAGGCTCTGTGGCTTACGCATGCGTTTGCAAATGCGTGCGGACTAAACCCCTGTTTTTAACGCATACTGTTAGACAGGTTAATTTGGTTGTCTGCGAGCTGGTGGTAAGTAGGCTTGGAATTTTTTCCTGGGCATTCCCCAGGCTTTGTTTATATCTGTTTGTAGCCCTCCAATGCCGCTTACTGCGATAGCCAGCTATAAATGAGGGTAGTGGCAAGTTTTTTGAGATCACCTTGGTGTGTGTATTGGTCCAGCAACGCACCAGCACCTTTGCAGCTATTGTGCTATTTGCTGGGTGTCTAGTGTGCCCTGTACCTTTAAGAAGGGATGGGCTGCCCTTCAGTCCACCTGCCCTCATTTATCCATCAGAATGCATGTGCCTCCACTGTGGGGACACTCATATTTTAGTGTTAGGACCACAGATATCAGGGTGCCGTGACGAGGCTCTGTGGCTTACGCATGCGTTTGCAAATGCGTGCGGACTAAACCCCAGTTTTTAACGCATACTGTTAGACAGGTTAATTTGGTTGTCTGCGAGCTGGTGGTAAGTAGGCTTGGAATTTTTTCCTGGGCATTCCCCAGGCCTTGTTTATAAATATTTATTTTGAAGCCTCATATTGGGGTATAAAATAATATAATGTATGGAGTGGGGAGCCAGAAGAGTATAACAATCCAAAGTCCCCTTATTAAAAGGAAAATAGGTCAATTATAATATAGTATAAATGAAATTAGAGAGTATTCAAATTGATGAAATTAGAGGGACCAGCAAACTGCGGAGGGTGATATGGGGGGGGGGGTGTACTTACATGTATTAGATAAGTGTTGGGAGAAGACAACACAAATGTGTAGAAGACACAAAAGAAGCCATGCGGCGGAGGTAGTGCAAAAATAGATAATTCAATGGTTATTTAATAGTCTTGATGACGTAAAATATGTCTATTGAAGAAATGAAAGTGCAATGATGTAATGAGATTATATATAAGGTTAAACAGATATACTGCAATTATAATTACAAGTGCAACTAGAAAATGCATTTCCTGGGGAAAATGCGTGGGAATGCTGAATTGCTAAAACTGCCCCCATCATAATGCCCTCAAACTGCCCCATCAGAATTGCCCCATCAAAATTGTCCCCATCAAAACTGCCCCATCATATTGCCACCATCAGAAATGCCCCATCATACTGCCCTCAAAACTGCCCCATCAGAATTGACCCATCAAAATTGTCCCCATCAAAACTGCCCCATCAAAACTGCCCCATCATATTGCCACCATCAGGACTGCCCCATCAAAACTGCCCCATCATACTGCCCTCAAAACTGCCCCATCAGAATTGCCCCATCAAAATTGTCCCCATTAAAACTGCCCCATCATATTGCCACCATCAAAACTGCCCCATCAGAATTGCCCCATCAAAACTGCCCCATCATATTGCCACCATCAAAACTGCCCCCATCATATTGCCATCAAAACTGCCCCATCAGAAATGCCCCATCAAAATTGTCCCCATTAAAACTGCCCCATCAGAATTGCCCCATCAAAACTGCCCCATCATATTGCCACCATCAAAACTGCCCCATCAGAATTACCCTATCAAAACTGCCCCATCATATTGCCACCATCAGAATTGCCCCATCAAAACTGCCCCATCATATTGCCACCATCAAAACTGCCCCATCAAAACTGCCCCATCATATTGCCACCATCAAAACTGCCCCATCATATTGCCACCCTTAAAACTGCTCCATTAAAATTGTCCCCATCACAACTGCCCCATCATATTGCCACCATAAAAACTGCCCCATCAGAATTGCCACCATCAAAACTGCCCCATCAGAATTGCCCCATCAAAACTGCCCCATCAGGGTCCAGAGACAGTGATAGCCAGCGCGGAAGATATTCCAGAGGGTAGTATTGGGGGCATTAGTGGTAGGTTAACCAAAGCACAAAAACACAAGGTGAGTATAGTAGCAAGTCCAAGTTGCAATCTTGAAATACGAGGACAATATGCGACCGGTCTAAACTATGTGGCATGTTCACCAATGCCAGGAGCCTGGCGGACAAGATGGGTGAACTAGAGATACTGTTGTACAAGGAGGATTTGGATTTTGTGGGAATTTCAGAGACCTGGTTCAACAGCTCTCATGATTGGCTGGCAAACATTCAAGGGTATACCCTATAATGCAAGGATAGAGAGGGTAAAAAAGGGGGAGGGGTATGCCTATATATCAAGAATAATGTACAAGTGAATGTGAGAGATGACATCACTGAGGGGGCTAGGGAGGAGGTGGAATCTTTATGGGTAGAGCTCCAAAGGGATGAAGCTAAGGGGAAAATAATACTGGGAGTATGCTATAGGCCCCCTAACCTGAGGGAGGAAGTGGAGACGGATCTCCTATCACAAATTGGATTAGCAGCAAGGATGGGAAGTGTTATCATAATGGGGGATTTTAATTATCCAGACATAGACTGGGCGGAGGGAACCGCGCATTCATTTAAGGCTCGCCAGTTCCTTAATGTCTTGCAGGACAATTTTATGGGTCAGATGGTAGACGCACCAACTAGAAATAAAACATTACTAGATCTACTGATTACCAACAATACAGACCTGATAACAGATGTGGAAATACGGGGCAATTTAGGTAACAGCGATCACAGGTCAATTAGTTTCAGTATAAATCACACAAATAGGAGACATGAAGGGAACACAAAGACACTGAATTTCAAAAGAGCCAACTTCCCTAAACTACAAACCTTGCTAAAAGGCATAAATTGGGATAAAATATTAGGAACAAAGAATACAGAGGAGAGATGGGTTTGCTTTAAGAGCATATTAAATAAGGGCATTAGCCAATGTATCCCATTGGGTAATAAATTTAAAAGAGCGAACAAACATCCTGGATGGCTTAACTCCAATGTAAAAATGCATATAAAAGCAAAGGAGAAGGCCTTCAAAAAATACAAGGTTGAGGGATCATCCACAGCATTCAGAATTTATAAAGAATGCAATAAGAAATGTAAGGGTGCAATTAGGATGGCTAAGATAGAACATGAAAGACACATAGCGGAGGAGAGCAAAAAAAATCCCAAGAAATTCTTTAAGTATGTAAACAGTAAAAAAGGGAGGACAGACCATATTGGCCCCATAAAGAATGAGGAAGGACATCTGGTTACAAAGGATGGGGAGATGGCAGAGGTATTGAATTTATTCTTCTCCTCAGTCTTCACGAGTGAATCGGGGGGCTTCAGTAACCAAAACTGCAGTGTTTATCCTCATGACACAACACAGGAAGCACCTACATGGTTAACAGAGGACGGAATTAAAATTAGACTTGAGAAACTTAACATTAATAAATCACCGGGACCAGATGGCTTGCATCCGAGGGTACTTAGGGAACTCAATCAGGTGATTGCCAGACCGTTGTTCCTAATTTTTACAGACAGTCTATTGACTGGAATGGTACCAGCTGATTGGAGAAAAGCCAATGTAGCACCAATATTTAAAAAGGGCCCAAAAAACATCCCTGGGAATTACAGACCAGTTAGCCTAACATCAATAGTATGTAAACTCTTGGAGGGGATGATAAGGGACTATATACAAGATTTTAGTAATAAGAATGATATCATTAGCAGTAATCAGCATGGATTCATGAAGAATCGTTCTTGCCAAACCAATCTATTAACCTTCTATGAGGAGGTGAGTTGCCATCTAGATAAAGGAAGGCCCGTAGACGTGGTGTATCTGGATTTTGCAAAAGCATTTGACACAGTTCCCCATAAACGTTTACTGTACAAAATAAGGTGCGTTGGCATGGACCATAGGGTGAGTACATGGATTGAAAACTGGCTACAAGGGCGTGTTCAGAGGGTGGTGATAAATGGGGAGTACTCAGAATGGTCAGGGGTGGGTAGTGGGGTCCCCCAGGGTTCTGTGCTGGGACCAATCCTATTTAATTTGTTCATAAACGACCTGGAGGATGGGATAAACAGTTCCATCTCTGTATTTGCAGACGATACTAAGCTAAGCAGGGCAATAACTTCTCCGCAGGATGTGGAAATCTTGCAAAAAGACCTGAACAAATTAATGGGGTGGGCGACTACATGGCAAATGAGGTTCAATGTAGAAAAATGTAAAATAATGCATTTGGGTGTCAAAAATATGAATGCAATCTATACACTGGGGGGAGAATCTCTGGGGGAATCTAGGATGGAAAAGGACTTGGGGGTCCTAGTGGATGATAGGCTCAGCAATGGCATGCAATGCCAAGCTGCTGCTAATAAAGCAAACAGAATATTGGCATGCATTAAAAGGGGGATCAACTGCAGAGATAAAACGATAATTCTCCCGCTCTGCAAGACTCTGGTCCACCCGCACCTGGAGTATGCTGTCCAGTTCTGGGCACCAGTCCTCAGGAGGGACGTACTGGAAATGGAGCGAGTACAAAGAAGGGCAACAAAGCTAATAAAGGGTCTGGAGGATCTTAGTTATGAGGAAAGGTTGCGAGCACTGAACTTATTCTCTCTGGAGAAGAGACGCTTGAGAGGGGATATGATTTCAATTTACAAATACTGTACTGGTGACCCCACAATGGGGATAAAACTTTTTCGCAGAAGAGAGTTTAATAAGATTCGTGGCCACTCATTACAATTAGAAGAAAAGAGGTTTAACCTTAAACTACGTAGAGGGTTCTTTACTGTAAGAGCGGCAAGGATGTGGAATTCCCTTCCACAGGCGGTGGTCTCAGCGGGGAGCATTGATAGCTTCAAGAAACTATTAGATAATCACCTGAATGACCGCAATATACAGGGATATGTAATGTAATACTGACACATAATCACACACATAGGTTGGACTTGATGGACTTGTGTCTTTTTTCAACCTCACCTACTATGTAATTGCCCTATCAAAACTGCCCCATCATATTGCCACCATCAAAACTGCCCCATCAGAATTGCCCTATCAAAACAGCCCCATCATATTGCCACCATCAAAACTGCCCCATCAGAATTGTCCCATCAAAACTGCCCCATCAGAATTGCCCCATCAAAACTGCCCCATCAGAATTGTCCCATCAAAACTGCCCCATCATATTCCTCTATTATAAATCAGTACATGGTGTGTCTGTCCCCTCCCCCGGGCTCTGTAATCAAACCTGAGATGCTCCAGCCACCTCCCCCCCTGTGTATAACAAAATCTTTGGTAACCATGGCAACAAAACAAACACAGTACACTCTGATTAATGGCTAAAATTTCCTGAAATGACCTCTAAACATAAAGCTTTTTCACAAAAACTGTAAAAGATATCAAACTGAAAAGATATAGCCAGATAGCTGAATATTTTGTGAACATTTTAAAGTTTGTTTGGTGTCTGTAAATGAAAGTATGAAGGAGCTGAAACTTTTGGGAGCGGAAGAAGATTTTAAGGATCTGAAGCATGCTCCCATTGACTTCAGTGTTAAAAAAAGTGTTAAAAAGCTTAATATTTTAAAAAGTATAAATGGTAGAAAAAAAGTTGAAAAAGAGCAC
The DNA here is from genome assembly GCA_037952835.1 of Lithobates septentrionalis. Classification (NCBI taxonomy): domain Eukaryota; kingdom Metazoa; phylum Chordata; class Amphibia; order Anura; family Ranidae; genus Lithobates; species Lithobates septentrionalis. Next base: position 6,809,525 of record JBBDGP010000264.1, on the reverse strand, counting down.
ACATCAGCTAAAAGAGACGAACATTTTAATAGTTGAATGGTTTTAATAGATGAAAGTATGCAGAAGTTATGCAGAACCAAAAAACGTACGGAATAAAATTAAAAACTAGAAAATGCATTTCCTGGGGAAAATGCGAGGGAATGCTGAATAGCTAAATTGCTAAAACGGCCGCCATCAAAACTGCCCCATCATACAGCCATCAAAACTGCCCCATCAGAATTGCTCCATCAAAATTGTCCCATCATATTGCCACCATCAGAATTGCCCCATCAAAACTGCCCCATCATATTGCCACCATCAAAACTGCCCCATCAGAATTGCCCCATCATATTACCACCATCAAAACTGCCCCATCATATTGCCACCATCAAAACGTCCCCATCATATTGCCATAAAAAGTGCCCCATTAGAATTGCCCCATCAAAATTGCCCCATCATATTGCCACCATCAAAATTGCCCCATCAGAATTGCCCCATCAAAACTGCCCCATCATATTGCCACCATCAAAACTGCCCCCATCAAAACTGCCCCATCAGAATTGCCCCATCATATTGCCCCATCAGAATTGTCCCATCAAAACTGCCCCATCATATTGCCACCATCAAAACTGCCCCATCAGAATTGCCCCATCAAAACTGCCCCATCAAAACTGCCTCATCAAAACTGCCCCATCATATTGCCACCATCAAAACTGCCCCATCAGAATTGCCCCATCAAAACTGCCCCATCATATTGCCACCATCAAAACTGCCCCATCAGAATTGCCCCATCAAAACTGCCCCATCATATTGCCACCATCAAAACTGCCCCATCAGAATTGCCCCATCAAAACTGCCCCCATCATATTGCCACCATCAAAACTGCCCCCATCAAAACTGCCCCATCATATTGCCACCATCAAAACTGCCCCATCAGAATTGCCCCATCAAAACTGCCCCATCATATTCCTCTATTATAAATCAGTGCATGGTGTGTCTGTCCCCCTCCCCCGGGCTCTGTAATCAGAGCTGAGATGCTCCAGCCACCTCCCCCCTGTGTATAACAGAAGCTTTGGTAACCATGGCAACAAAACAAACACAGTACACTCTGATTAATGGCTAAAATTTCCTGAAATGACCTCTAAACAAAAAGCTTTTTCTCAAAAACTGTAAAAGATATCAAACTGAAAAGATATAGCCAGATAGCTGAATATTTTGTGAACATTTTAACGTTTGTTTGGTGTCTCTAGGTGAAAGTATGAAGGAGCTGAAACTTTTGGCAGCGGAAGAAGAATTTAAGGATTTCAAGCATGCGCCCATTGACTTCAATGTTAAAAAAAGTGTTAAAAAGCTTAATATTTTAAAAAGTATAAATGGTAGAAAAAAAGTTGAAAAAGAGCACACATCAGCTAAAAGAGACGAACATTTTAATAGTTGAATGGTTTTAATAGCTGAAAGTATGCAGAAGTTAAGCATAACCAAATAACGTACGGAATAAAATTAAAACTAGAAAATGCATTTCCTGGGGAAAATGCGTGGGAACGCTGAATAGCTAAATTGCTAAAACGGCCGCCATCAAAACTGCCCCATCATACTGCCATCAAAACTGCCCCATCAGAATTGCCCCATCAAAATTGTCCCCATTAAAACTGCACCATCATATTGCCACCATCAAAACTGCCCCATCAGAATTGCCCCATCATATTACCACCATCAAAACTGCCCCATCATATTGCCACCATCAAAACTGCCACCATCATATTGCCATCAAAACTGCCCCATCAGAATTGTCCCCATCAAAACTGCCCCATCATATTGCCACCATCAAAACTGCCCCATCAGAATTGCCCCATCAAAACTGCCCCATCATATTGCCACCATCAAAACTGCCCCCATCAAAACTGCCCCATTAGAATTGCCCCATCAAAAATTTCCCCATCAAAACTGCCCCATCATATTGCCACCATCAAAACTGCCCCATCAGAATTACCCCATCAAAACTGCCCCATCATATTGCCACCATCAAAACTGCCCCCATCAAAACTGCCCCATCAGAATTGCCCCATCAAAACTGCCCCATCAGAATTGCCCTATCAAAACTGCCCCATCATATTGCCACCATCAAAACTGCCCCATCAGAATTGCCCCATCAAAACTGCCCCATCAGAATTGCCCCATCAAAACTGCCCCGTCATATTGCCACCATCAAAACTGCCACATCAGAATTGCCCCATCAAAACTGCCCCCATCATATTGCCACCATCAAAACTGCCCCCATCAAAACTGCCCCATCATATTGCCACCTTTAAAACTGCTCCATAAACATTGTCCCCATCAAAACTGCCCCATCATATTGCCACCATCAAAACTGCCCCATCAGAATTGCCCCATCAAAACTGCCCCATCATATTGCCACCATCAAAACTGCCCCATTAGAATTACCCCATCAAAACTGCCCCATCATATTCCTCTATTATAAATTAGTACATGGTGTGTCTGTCCCCTCCCCCGGGCTCTGTAATCAGAGCTGAGATGCTCCAGCCACCTCCCCCCTGTGTATAACAGAAGCTTTGGTAACCATGGCAACAAAACAAACACAGTACAATCTGATTAATGGCTAAAATTTCCTGAAATGACCTCTAAACAAAAAGCTTTTTCTCAAAAACTGTAAAAGATATCAAACTGAAAAGATATAGCCAGATAGCTGAATATTTTGTGAACATTTTAAAGTTTGTTTGGTGTCTCTAGGTGAAAGTATGAAGGAGCTGAAACTTTTGGGAGCGGAAGAAGAATTTAAAGATTTCAAGCATGCTCACATTAACTTCAATGTTAAAAAAAGTGTTAAAAAGCTTAATATTTTAAAAAGTATAAATGGTAGAAAAAAAAGTTGAAAAAGAGCACACATCAGCTAAAAGAGACGAACATTTTAATAGTTGAATGGTTTTAATAGCTGAAAGTATGCAGAAGTTACGCAGAGCCAAAAAACGTACGGAATAATAAGAAGAACTAGAAAATGCATTTCCTGGGGAAAATGCGTGGGCATGCTGAATAGCTAAATTGCTAAAATGGCCACCATCAAAACTGCCCCATCATACTGCCATCAAAACTGCCCCATCAGAATTGCCCCATCAAAATTGTCCCCATTAAAACTGCCCCATCATATTGCCACCATCAAAACTGCCCCATCAGAATTGCCCTATCAAAACTGCCCCATCATATTGCCACCATCAAAACTGCCCCATCAGAATTGCCCCGTCAAAACTGCCCCCATCATATTGCCACCATCAAAACTGCCCCCATCAAAACTGCCCCATCATATTGCCACCTTTAAAACTGCTCCATAAAAATTGTCCCCATCAAAACTGCCCCATCATATTGCCGCCATCAAAACTGCCCCATCAGAATTGCCCCATCAAAACTGCCCCATCATATTGCCACCATCAAAACTGCCCCATCAAAACTGCCCCATCATATTCCTCTATTATAAATCAGTACATGGTGTGTCTGTCCCCTCCCCCGGGCTCTGTAATCAGAGCTGAGATGCTCCAGCCACCTCCCCCCGTGTATAACAGAAGCTTTGGTAACCATGGCAACAAAACAAACACAGTACACTCTGATTAATGACTAAAATTTCCTGAAATGACCTCTAAACAAAAAGCTTTTTCTCAAAAACCGTAAAAGATATCAAACTGAAAAGATACAGCCAGATAGCTGAATATTTTGTGAACATTTTAACGTTTGTTTGGTGTCTCTAGGTGAAAGTATGAAGGAGCTGAAACTTTTGGGAGCGGAAGAAGAATTTAAGTATTTCAAGCATGCTCCCATTGACTTCAATGTTAAAAAAAGTGTTAAAAAGCTTAATATTTTAAAAAGTATAAATGGTAGAAAAAAAGTTGAAAAAGAGCACACCTCAGCTTAAAGAGACGAACATTTTAATAGTTGAATGGTTTTAATAGCTGAAAGTATGCAGAAGTTACGCAGAACCAAAAAACGTACGGAATAATAAGAAGAACTAGAAAATGCATTTCCTGGGGAAAATGCGTGGGAATGCTGAATAGCTAAATTGCTAAAATGGCCGCCATCAAAACTGCCCCATCATACTGCCCTCAAAACTGCCCCATCAGAATTGCCCCATCAAAATTGTCCCCATTAAAACTGCCCCATCATATTGCCACCATCAAAACTGCCCCATCAGAATTGCCCCATCAAAACTGCCCCATCATATTGCCACCATCAAAACTGCCCCATCATATTGCCACCTTTAAAACTGCTCCATTAAAATTGTCCCCATCAAAACTGCCCCATCATATTGCGACCATCAAAACTGCCCCATCAGAATTGCCAGATCAAAACTGCCCATCATATTGCCACCATCAAAACTGCCCCATCAGAATTGTCCCATCAAAACTGCCCCATCATATTGCCACCATCAAAACTGAGCCATCATAATTGCCACCAATAAAACTGCCCCATCATAATTGCCCCATCAAAACTGCCCCATCAGAATTGCCAGATCAAAACTGAAAGTATGAAGGAGCTGAAACTTTTGGGAGCGGAAGAAGAATTTAAGGATTTCAAGCATGCTCCCATTGACTTCAATGTTAAAAAAAGTGATAAAAAGCTTAATGTTTTAAAAAGTATAAATGGTAGAAAAAAAGTTGAAAAAGAGCACACATCAGCTGAAAGTATGCAGAAGTTACGCAGAGTTTTTTTTTTTTGTTTGTTTTTTTTTATGGTTGGACTGGATGGACTTGTGTCTTTTTTCAACCTGGCTAACTATGTAACTATGTAAGAGCCAAAAAACTTATGGAATAAAATTAAAATTAAAATTAAGAAGATTAAAAATAAATAAAATCGAATAACAATAGTGGGACTGCTAAAGCATTCCCACTAACTAGAAAATGCATTTCCTGGGGAAAATGCGTGGGAATGCTGAATAGCTAAATTGCTAAAATGGCCGCCATCAAAACTGCCCCATCATACTGCCATCAAAACTGCCCCATCAGAATTGCCCAATCAAAATTGTCCCCATTAAAACTGCCCCATCATATTGCCACCATCAAAACTGCCCCATCAGAATTGCCCCATCAAAACTGCCCCATCATATTGCCACCATCAAAACTGCCCCCATCAAAACTGCCCCATCATATTGCCACCATCAAAACTGCCAAATCAGAATTGTCCCATCAAAACTGCCCCATCATATTGCCAACATCAAAACTGACCCATCAGAATTGCCCCATCAAAACTGCCCCATCAGAATTGCCCCATCAAAACTGCCCCATCATATTGCCACCATCAAAACTGCCCCATCAGAATTGCCCCATCAAAACTGCCCCATCATATTGCCACCATCAAAACTGCCCCATCAGAATTGCCCCATCAAAACTGCCCCCATCATATTGCCACCATCAAAACTGCCCCCATCAAAACTGCCCCATCATATTGCCACCATCAAAACTGCCCCATCAGAATTGCCCCATCAAAACTGCCCCATCATATTCCTCTATTATAAATCAGTACATGGTGTGTCTGTCCCCCTCCCCCGGGCTCTGTAATCAGAGCTGAGATGCTCCAGCCACCTCCCCCCTGTGTATAACAGAAGCTTTGGTAACCATGGCAACAAAACAAACACAGTACACTCTGATTAATGGCTAAAATTTCCTGAAATGACCTCTAAACAAAAAGCTTTTTCTCAAAAACTGTAAAAGATATCAAACTGAAAAGCTATAGCCAGATAGCTGAATATTTTGTGAACATTTTAAAGTTTGTTTGGTGTCTCTAGGTGAAAGTATGAAGGAGCTGAAACTTTTGGGAGTGGAAGAAGAATTTAAGGATTTCAAGCATGCTCCCGTAGACTTCAATGTTAAAAAAAAGTGATAAAAAGCTTAATATTTTAAAAAGTATAAATGGTAGAAAAAAAGTTGAAAAAGAGCACACATCAGCTAAAAGAGACGAACATTTTGATAGTTGAATGGTTTTAATAGCTGAAAGTATGCAGAAGTTACGCGGAACCAAAAAACGTACGGAATAAGAAGAAAAAGAAGAATAAATAAAATCGAATAACAATAGTGGGACTGCTAAAGCATTGCCACTAATAAATAAAATCGAATAACAATAGTGGGACTGCTAAAGCAGTCCCACTAACTAGAAAATGCATTTCCTGGGGAAAATGCGTGGGAATGCTGAATAGCTGAATTGCTAAAACGGCCGCCATCAAAACTGCCCTATCATATTGCCTCATCAAAACTGCCCCATCATATTGCCATCAAAACTGCCCCCATCATTTTGCCATCAAAACTGCCCCATCAGAATTGCCCCATCAAAACTGCCCCATCATATTGACACCATGAAAACTGCCCCATCAAAATTGTCCCCATCATATTGCCTCATCAAAACTGCCCCATCATATTGCCTCATCAAAACTGCCCCATCATATTGCCACTATCAAAACTGCCCCCATCAAAATTGCCCCATCAAAACTGCCCCATCAGAATTGCCCTATCAAAACTTCCCCATCATATTGCCACCATCAAAACTGCCCCATCAGAATTGCCCCATCATATTGCCACCATCAAAACTGCCCCATCAGAATTGTCCCATCAAAACTGCCCCATCATATTGCCACCATCAAAACTGACCCATCATAATTGCCACCAATAAAACTTCCCCATCATAATTGCCCCATCAAAACTGCCCCATCAGAATTGCCCTATTAAAACTGCCCCATCATATTCCTCTATTATAAATCAGTACATTGTGTGTCTGTCCCCTCCCCCGGGCTCTGTATTCAGAGCTGAGATGCTCCAGTCACCTCCCCCCCTGTGTATAACAGAAGCTTTGGTAACCATGGCAACAAAACAAACACAGTACACTCTGATTAATGGCTAAAATTTCCTGAAATGACCTCTAAACAAAAAGCTTTTTCTCAAAAACTGTAAAAGATATCAAACTGAAAAGATATAGCCAGATAGCTGAATATTTTGTGAACATTTTAAAGTTTGTTTGGTGTCTCTAGATGAAAGTATGAAGGAGCTGAAACTTTTGGGAGCAGAAGAAGAAGATAAGGATTTCAAGCATGCTCCCATTGACTTCAATGTTAAAAAAAAGTGTTAAAAAGCTTAATATTTTAAAAAGTATAAATGGTAGAAAAAAAGTTGAAAAAGAGCACACCTCAGCTAAAAGAGGCGAACATTTTAATAGTTGAATGGTTTTAATAGCTGAAAGTATGCAGAAGTTACGCAGAACCAAAAAATGTACGGAACAATAAAAATAAATAAAATCGAATAACAATAGCGGGACTGCTAAAGCATTCCCACTAACTAGAAAATGCATTTCCTGGGGAAAATGCGTGGGAATGCTGAATAGCTAAATCGCTAAAACGGCCACCATCAAAACTGCCCCATCATACTGCCATCAAAACTGCCCCATCAGAATTGCCCCATAAAAATTGTCCTCATTAAAACTGCCCCATCATATTTCCACCATCAAAACTGCCCCATCAGAATTGCTCCATCAAAATTGTCCCATCATATTGCCACCATCAACACTGCCCCATCAGAATTGCCCCATCATATTACCACCATCAAAACTGTTCCATCATATTTCCACCATCAGAATTGCCCCATCAAAACTGCCCCATCATATTGCCACCATCAACACTGCCCCATCAGAATTGCCCCATCATATTACCACCATCAAAACTGTTCCATCATATTTCCACCATCAGAATTGCCCCATCAAAACTGCCCCATCATATTGCCACCATCAACACTGCCCCATCAGAATTGCCCCATCATATTACCACCATCAAAACTGTCCCATCATATTGCCACCATCAAAACTGCCCCCATCATATTGCCATCAAAACTGCCCCATTAGAATTGCCCTATCAAAATTATCCCCATCAAAACTGCCTCATCATATTGTCCCCATCAAAACTGCCTCATCATATTGCCACTATCAAAACTGCCCCATCAGAATTGCCCCATCAAAACTGCCCCATCATATTGCCACCATCAAAACTGCCCCATCAGAATTGCCCCATCAAAACTGCCCCATCAGAATTGCCCTATCAAAACTGCTCATCATATTGCCACCATCAAAACTGCCCCATCAGAATTGTCCCATCAAAACTGCCCCATCATATTGCCACCATCAAAACTGCCCCATCAGAATTGCCCTATCAAACCTGCCCCATCATATTGCCACCATCAAAACTGCCCCATCAGAATTGCCCCATCAAAACTGCCCCATCATATTGCCACCATCAAAACTGCCCCATCAGAATTGCCCTATCAAAACAGCCCCATCATATTGCCACCATCAAAACTGCCCCATCAGAATTGCCCCATCAAAACTGCCCCATCATATTGCCACCATCAAAACTGCCCCATCAGAATTGCCCCATCAAAACTGCCCCATCATATTGCCACCATCAAAACTGCCCCCATCATACTGCCATCAAAACTGCCCCATCAGAAATGCCCCATCAAAATTGTCCCCATCAAAACTGCCCCATCAGAATTGCCCCATCAAAACTGCCCCATCATATTGCCACCATCAAAACTGCCCCATCAGAATTACCCTATCAAAACTGCCCTATCATATTGCCACCATCAGAATTGCCCCATCAAAACTGCCCCATCATATTGCCACCATCAAAACTGCCACATCAAAACTGCCCCATCATATTGCACCATCAAAACTGCCCAATCATATTGCCACCATCAAAACTTCCCCATCATAATTGCCCCATCAAAACTGCCCCATCAGAATTGCCCTATCAAAACTGCCCCATCATATTCCTCTATTATAAATCAGTACATCGTGTGTCTGTCCCCTCCCCCGGGCTCTGTATTCAGAGCTGAGATGCTCCAGTCACCTCCCCCCCTGTGTATAACAGAAGCTTTGGTAACCATGGCAACAAAACAAACACAGTACACTCTGATTAATGGCCAAAATTTCCTGAAATGACCTCTAAACAAAAAGCTTTTTCTCAAAAACTGTAAAAGATATCAAACTGAAAAGATATAGCCAGATAGCTGAATATTTTGTGAACATTTTAAAGTTTGTTTGGTGTCTCTAGATGAAAGTATGAAGGAGCTGAAACTTTTGGGAGCGGAAGAAGAATTTAAGGATTTCAAGCATGCTCCCATAGACTTCAATGTTAAAAAAAGTGTTAAAAAGCTTAATATTTAAAAAATATAAATGGTAGAAAAAAAGTTGAAAAAGAGCACACCTCAGCTAAAAGAGGCAAACATTTTAATAGTTGAATGGTTTTAATAGCTGAAAGTATGCAGAAGTTACGCAGAACCAAAAAATGTACGGAATAATAAAAATAAATAAAATCGAATAACAATAGTGGGACTGCTAAAGCATTCCCACTAACTAGAAAATGCGTGGGAATGCTGAATAGCTAAATCGCTAAAACGGCCACCATCAAAACTGCCCCATCATACTGCCATCAAAACTGCCCCATCAGAATTGCCCCATAAAAATTGTCCTCATTAAAACTGCCCCATCATATTTCCACCATCAAAACTGCCCCATCAGAATTGCTCCATCAAAATTGTCCCATCATATTGCCACCATCAAAACTGCCCCATCAGAATTGTCCCATCAAAACTGCCCCATCAGAATTGCCCTATCAAAACTGCTCATCATATTGCCACCATCAAAACTGCCCCATCAGAATTGCCACATCAAAACTGCCCCATCATATTGCCACCATCAAAACTGCCCCCATCAAAACTGCCCCATTAGAATTGCCCCATCAAAAATTTCCCCATCAAAACTGCCCCATCATATTGCCACCATCAAAACTGCCCCATCAGAATTGCCCCATCAAAACTGCCCCATCATATTGCCACCATCAAAACTGCCCCCATCAAAACTGCCCCATCAGAATTGCCCCATCAAAACTGCCCCATCAGAATTGCCCTATCAAAACTGCCCCATCATATTGCCACCATCAAAACTGCCCCATCAGAATTGCCCCATCAAAACTGCCCCATCAGAATTGCCCCATCAAAACTGCCCCGTCATATTGCCACCATCAAAACTGCCACATCAGAATTGCCCCATCAAAACTGCCCCCATCATATTGCCACCATCAAAACTGCCCCCATCAAAACTGCCCCATCATATTGCCACCTTTAAAACTGCTCCATAAACATTGTCCCCATCAAAACTGCCCCATCATATTGCCACCATCAAAACTGTGCCATCAGAATTGCCCCATCAAAACTGCCCCATCATATTGCCACCATCAAAACTGCCCCATCAGAATTGCCCCATCAAAACTGCCCCATCATATTGCCACCATCAAAACTGCCCCATTAGAATTACCCCATCAAAACTGCCCCATCATATTCCTCTATTATAAATTAGTACATGGTGTGTCTGTCCCCTCCCCCGGGCTCTGTAATCAGAGCTGAGATGCTCCAGCCACCTCCCCCCTGTGTATAACAGAAGCTTTGGTAACCATGGCAACAAAACAAACACAGTACACTCTGATTAATGGCTAAAATTTCCTGAAATGACCTCTAAACAAAAAGCTTTTTCTCAAAAACTGTAAAAGATATCAAACTGAAAAGATATAGCCAGATAGCTGAATATTTTGTGAACATTTTAAAGTTTGTTTGGTGTCTCTAGGTGAAAGTATGAAGGAGCTGAAACTTTTGGGAGCGGAAGAAGAATTTAAAGATTTCAAGCATGCTCACATTAACTTCAATGTTAAAAAAAGTGTTAAAAAGCTTAATATTTTAAAAAGTATAAATGGTAGAAAAAAAAGTTGAAAAAGAGCACACATCAGCTAAAAGAGATGAACATTTTAATAGTTGAATGGTTTTAATAGCTGAAAGTATGCAGAAGTTACGCAGAGCCAAAAAACGTACGGAATAAAATTATTAAAATTATTAAAAACTAGAAAATGCATTTCCTGGGGAAAATGCGTGGGCATGCTGAATAGCTAAATTGCTAAAATGGCCACCATCAAAACTGCCCCATCATACTGCCATCAAAACTGCCCCATCAGAATTGCCCCATCAAAATTGTCCCCATTAAAACTGCCCCATCATATTGCCACCATCAAAACTGCCCCATCAGAATTGCCCTATCAAAACTGCCCCATCATATTGCCACCATCAAAACTGCCCCATCAGAATTGCCCCGTCAAAACTGCCCCCATCATATTGCCACCATCAAAACTGCCCCCATCAAAACTGCCCCATCATATTGCCACCTTTAAAACTGCTCCATAAAAATTGTCCCCATCAAAACTGCCCCATCATATTGCCGCCATCAAAACTGCCCCATCAGAATTGCCCCATCAAAACTGCCCCATCATATTGCCACCATCAAAACTGCCCCATCAAAACTGCCCCATCATATTCCTCTATTATAAATCAGTACATGGTGTGTCTGTCCCCTCCCCCGGGCTCTGTAATCAGAGCTGAGATGCTCCAGCCACCTCCCCCCCGTGTATAACAGAAGCTTTGGTAACCATGGCAACAAAACAAACACAGTACACTCTGATTAATGACTAAAATTTCCTGAAATGACCTCTAAACAAAAAGCTTTTTCTCAAAAACCGTAAAAGATATCAAACTGAAAAGATACAGCCAGATAGCTGAATATTTTGTGAACATTTTAACGTTTGTTTGGTGTCTCTAGGTGAAAGTATGAAGGAGCTGAAACTTTTGGGAGCGGAAGAAGAATTTAAGTATTTCAAGCATGCTCCCATTGACTTCAATGTTAAAAAAAGTGTTAAAAAGCTTAATATTTTAAAAAGTATAAATGGTAGAAAAAAAGTTGAAAAAGAGCACACCTCAGCTTAAAGAGACGAACATTTTAATAGTTGAATGGTTTTAATAGCTGAAAGTATGCAGAAGTTACGCAGAACCAAAAAACGTACGGAATAATAAGAAGAACTAGAAAATGCATTTCCTGGGGAAAATGCGTGGGAATGCTGAATAGCTAAATTGCTAAAATGGCCGCCATCAAAACTGCCCCATCATACTGCCCTCAAAACTGCCCCATCAGAATTGCCCCATCAAAATTGTCCCCATTAAAACTGCCCCATCATATTGCCACCATCAAAACTGCCCCATCAGAATTGCCCCATCAAAACTGCCCCATCATATTGCCACCATCAAAACTGCCCCATCATATTGCCACCTTTAAAACTGCTCCATTAAAATTGTCCCCATCAAAACTGCCCCATCATATTGCGACCATCAAAACTGCCCCATCAGAATTGCCAGATCAAAACTGCCCATCATATTGCCACCATCAAAACTGCCCCATCAGAATTGTCCCATCAAAACTGCCCCATCATATTGCCACCATCAAAACTGAGCCATCATAATTGCCACCAATAAAACTGCCCCATCATAATTGCCCCATCAAAACTGCCCCATCAGAATTGCCAGATCAAAACTGAAAGTATGAAGGAGCTGAAACTTTTGGGAGCGGAAGAAGAATTTAAGGATTTCAAGCATGCTCCCATTGACTTCAATGTTAAAAAAAGTGATAAAAAGCTTAATGTTTTAAAAAGTATAAATGGTAGAAAAAAAGTTGAAAAAGAGCACACATCAGCTAAAAGAGACGAACATTTTGATAGTTGAATGGTTTTAATAGCTGAAAGTATGCAGAAGTTACGCAGAGTTTTTTTTTTTGTTTTTTTTTTATTTATGGTTGGACTGGATGGACTTGTGTCTTTTTTCAACCTGGCTAACTATGTAACTATGTAAGAGCCAAAAAACTTATGGAATAAAATTAAAATTAAAATTAAGAAGATTAAAAATAAATAAAATCGAATAACAATAGTGGGACTGCTAAAGCATTCCCACTAACTAGAAAATGCATTTCCTGGGGAAAATGCGTGGGAATGCTGAATAGCTAAATTGCTAAAATGGCCGCCATCAAAACTGCCCCATCATACTGCCATCAAAACTGCCCCATCAGAATTGCCCAATCAAAATTGTCCCCATTAAAACTGCCCCATCATATTGCCACCATCAAAACTGCCCCATCAGAATTGCCCCATCAAAACTGCCCCATCATATTGCCACCATCAAAACTGCCCCCATCAAAACTGCCCCATCATATTGCCACCATCAAAACTGCCAAATCAGAATTGTCCCATCAAAACTGCCCCATCATATTGCCAACATCAAAACTGACCCATCAGAATTGCCCCATCAAAACTGCCCCATCAGAATTGCCCCATCAAAACTGCCCCATCATATTGCCACCATCAAAACTGCCCCATCAGAATTGCCCCATCAAAACTGCCCCATCATATTGCCACCATCAAAACTGCCCCATCAGAATTGCCCCATCAAAACTGCCCCCATCATATTGCCACCATCAAAACTGCCCCCATCAAAACTGCCCCATCATATTGCCACCATCAAAACTGCCCCATCAGAATTGCCCCATCAAAACTGCCCCATCATATTCCTCTATTATAAATCAGTACATGGTGTGTCTGTCCCCCTCCCCCGGGCTCTGTAATCAGAGCTGAGATGCTCCAGCCACCTCCCCCCTGTGTATAACAGAAGCTTTGGTAACCATGGCAACAAAACAAACACAGTACACTCTGATTAATGGCTAAAATTTCCTGAAATGACCTCTAAACAAAAAGCTTTTTCTCAAAAACTGTAAAAGATATCAAACTGAAAAGCTATAGCCAGATAGCTGAATATTTTGTGAACATTTTAAAGTTTGTTTGGTGTCTCTAGGTGAAAGTATGAAGGAGCTGAAACTTTTGGGAGTGGAAGAAGAATTTAAGGATTTCAAGCATGCTCCCGTAGACTTCAATGTTAAAAAAAAGTGATAAAAAGCTTAATATTTTAAAAAGTATAAATGGTAGAAAAAAAGTTGAAAAAGAGCACACATCAGCTAAAAGAGACGAACATTTTGATAGTTGAATGGTTTTAATAGCTGAAAGTATGCAGAAGTTACGCGGAACCAAAAAACGTACGGAATAAGAAGAAAAAGAAGAATAAATAAAATCGAATAACAATAGTGGGACTGCTAAAGCATTGCCACTAATAAATAAAATCGAATAACAATAGTGGGACTGCTAAAGCAGTCCCACTAACTAGAAAATGCATTTCCTGGGGAAAATGCGTGGGAATGCTGAATAGCTGAATTGCTAAAACGGCCGCCATCAAAACTGCCCTATCATATTGCCTCATCAAAACTGCCCCATCATATTGCCATCAAAACTGCCCCCATCATTTTGCCATCAAAACTGCCCCATCAGAATTGCCCCATCAAAACTGCCCCATCATATTGACACCATGAAAACTGCCCCATCAAAATTGTCCCCATCATATTGCCTCATCAAAACTGCCCCATCATATTGCCTCATCAAAACTGCCCCATCATATTGCCACTATCAAAACTGCCCCCATCAAAATTGCCCCATCAAAACTGCCCCATCAGAATTGCCCTATCAAAACTTCCCCATCATATTGCCACCATCAAAACTGCCCCATCAGAATTGCCCCATCATATTGCCACCATCAAAACTGCCCCATCAGAATTGTCCCATCAAAACTGCCCCATCATATTGCCACCATCAAAACTGACCCATCATAATTGCCACCAATAAAACTTCCCCATCATAATTGCCCCATCAAAACTGCCCCATCAGAATTGCCCTATTAAAACTGCCCCATCATATTCCTCTATTATAAATCAGTACATTGTGTGTCTGTCCCCTCCCCCGGGCTCTGTATTCAGAGCTGAGATGCTCCAGTCACCTCCCCCCCTGTGTATAACAGAAGCTTTGGTAACCATGGCAACAAAACAAACACAGTACACTCTGATTAATGGCTAAAATTTCCTGAAATGACCTCTAAACAAAAAGCTTTTTCTCAAAAACTGTAAAAGATATCAAACTGAAAAGATATAGCCAGATAGCTGAATATTTTGTGAACATTTTAAAGTTTGTTTGGTGTCTCTAGATGAAAGTATGAAGGAGCTGAAACTTTTGGGAGCAGAAGAAGAAGATAAGGATTTCAAGCATGCTCCCATTGACTTCAATGTTAAAAAAAAGTGTTAAAAAGCTTAATATTTTAAAAAGTATAAATGGTAGAAAAAAAGTTGAAAAAGAGCACACCTCAGCTAAAAGAGGCGAACATTTTAATAGTTGAATGGTTTTAATAGCTGAAAGTATGCAGAAGTTACGCAGAACCAAAAAATGTACGGAACAATAAAAATAAATAAAATCGAATAACAATAGCGGGACTGCTAAAGCATTCCCACTAACTAGAAAATGCATTTCCTGGGGAAAATGCGTGGGAATGCTGAATAGCTAAATCGCTAAAACGGCCACCATCAAAACTGCCCCATCATACTGCCATCAAAACTGCCCCATCAGAATTGCCCCATAAAAATTGTCCTCATTAAAACTGCCCCATCATATTTCCACCATCAAAACTGCCCCATCAGAATTGCTCCATCAAAATTGTCCCATCATATTGCCACCATCAACACTGCCCCATCAGAATTGCCCCATCATATTACCACCATCAAAACTGTTCCATCATATTTCCACCATCAGAATTGCCCCATCAAAACTGCCCCATCATATTGCCACCATCAACACTGCCCCATCAGAATTGCCCCATCATATTACCACCATCAAAACTGTTCCATCATATTTCCACCATCAGAATTGCCCCATCAAAACTGCCCCATCATATTGCCACCATCAACACTGCCCCATCAGAATTGCCCCATCATATTACCACCATCAAAACTGTCCCATCATATTGCCACCATCAAAACTGCCCCCATCATATTGCCATCAAAACTGCCCCATTAGAATTGCCCTATCAAAATTATCCCCATCAAAACTGCCTCATCATATTGTCCCCATCAAAACTGCCTCATCATATTGCCACCATCAAAACTGCCCCATCAGAATTGCCCCATCAAAACTGCCCCATCATATTGCCACCATCAAAACTGCCCCATCAGAATTGCCCCATCAAAACTGCCCCATCAGAATTGCCTTATCAAAACTGCTCATCATATTGCCACCATCAAAACTGCCCCATCAGAATTGTCCCATCAAAACTGCCCCATCATATTGCCACCATCAAAACTGCCCCATCAGAATTGCCCTATCAAACCTGCCCCATCATATTGCCACCATCAAAACTGCCCCATCAGAATTGCCCCATCAAAACTGCCCCATCATATTGCCACCATCAAAACTGCCCCATCAGAATTGCCCTATCAAAACAGCCCCATCATATTGCCACCATCAAAACTGCCCCATCAGAATTGTCCCATCAAAACTGCCCCATCATATTGCCACCATCAAAACTGCCCCCATCATACTGCCATCAAAACTGCCCCATCAGAAATGCCCCATCAAAATTGTCCCCATCAAAACTGCCCCATCAGAATTGCCCCATCAAAACTGCCCCATCATATTGCCACCATCAAAACTGCCCCATCAGAATTACCCTATCAAAACTGCCCTATCATATTGCCACCATCAGAATTGCCCCATCAAAACTGCCCCATCATATTGCCAACATCAAAACTGCCACATCAAAACTGCCCCATCATATTGCCCCATCAAAACTGCCCAATCATATTGCCACCATCAAAACTTCCCCATCATAATTGCCCCATCAAAACTGCCCCATCAGAATTGCCCTATCAAAACTGCCCCATCATATTCCTCTATTATAAATCAGTACATCGTGTGTCTGTCCCCTCCCTCGGGCTCTGTATTCAGAGCTGAGATGCTCCAGTCACCTCCCCCCCTGTGTATAACAGAAGCTTTGGTAACCATGGCAACAAAACAAACACAGTACACTCTGATTAATGGCCAAAATTTCCTGAAATGACCTCTAAACAAAAAGCTTTTTCTCAAAAACTGTAAAAGATATCAAACTGAAAAGATATAGCCAGATAGCTGAATATTTTGTGAACATTTTAAAGTTTGTTTGGTGTCTCTAGATGAAAGTATGAAGGAGCTGAAACTTTTGGGAGCGGAAGAAGAATTTAAGGATTTCAAGCATGCTCCCATAGACTTCAATGTTAAAAAAAGTGTTAAAAAGCTTAATATTTAAAAAATATAAATGGTAGAAAAAAAGTTGAAAAAGAGCACACCTCAGCTAAAAGAGGCAAACATTTTAATAATTGAATGGTTTTAATAGCTGAAAGTATGCAGAAGTTACGCAGAACCAAAAAATGTACGGAATAATAAAAATAAATAAAATCGAATAACAATAGTGGGACTGCTAAAGCATTCCCACTAACTAGAAAATGCGTGGGAATGCTGAATAGCTAAATCGCTAAAACGGCCACCATCAAAACTGCCCCATCATACTGCCATCAAAACTGCCCCATCAGAATTGCCCCATAAAAATTGTCCTCATTAAAACTGCCCCATCATATTTCCACCATCAAAACTGCCCCATCAGAATTGCTCCATCAAAATTGTCCCATCATATTGCCACCATCAACACTGCCCCATCAGAATTGCCCCATCATATTACCACCATCAAAACTGTTCCATCATATTGCCACCATCAGAATTGCCCCATCAAAACTGCCCCATCATATTGCCACCATCAACTCTGCCCCATCAGAATTGCCCAATCATATTACCACCATCAAAACTGTCCCATCATATTGCCACCATCAAAACTGCCCCCATCATATTGCCATCAAAACTGCCCCATTAGAATTGCCCTATCAAAATTGTCCCCATCAAAACTGCCTCATCATATTGCCACCATCAAAACTGCCCCATCAGAATTGCCCCATCAAAACTGCCCCATCATATTGCCACCATCAAAACTGTCCCATCAGAATTGTCCCATCAAAACTGCTCATCATATTGCCACCATCAAAACTGCCCCATCAGAATTGTCCCATCAAAACTGCCCCATCATATTGCCACCATCAAAACTGCCCCATCAGAATTGCCACATCAAAACTGCCCCATCATATTGCCACCATCAAAACTGCCCCCATCAAAACTGCCCCATTAGAATTGCCCCATCAAAAATTTCCCCATCAAAACTGCCCCATCATATTGCCACCATCAAAACTGCCCCATCAGAATTGCCCCATCAAAACTGCCCCATCATATTGCCACCATCAAAACTGCCCCCATCAAAACTGCCCCATCAGAATTGCCCCATCAAAACTGCCCCATCAGAATTGCCCTATCAAAACTGCCCCATCATATTGCCACCATCAAAACTGCCCCATCAGAATTGCCCCATCAAAACTGCCCCATCAGAATTGCCCCATCAAAACTGCCCCGTCATATTGCCACCATCAAAACTGCCACATCAGAATTGCCCCATCAAAACTGCCCCCATCATATTGCCACCATCAAAACTGCCCCCATCAAAACTGCCCCATCATATTGCCACCTTTAAAACTGCTCCATAAACATTGTCCCCATCAAAACTGCCCCATCATATTGCCACCATCAAAACTGTGCCATCAGAATTGCCCCATCAAAACTGCCCCATCATATTGCCACCATCAAAACTGCCCCATCAGAATTGCCCCATCAAAACTGCCCCATCATATTGCCACCATCAAAACTGCCCCATTAGAATTACCCCATCAAAACTGCCCCATCATATTCCTCTATTATAAATTAGTACATGGTGTGTCTGTCCCCTCCCCCGGGCTCTGTAATCAGAGCTCAGATGCTCCAGCCACTTCCCCCCCCTGTGTATAACAGAAGCTTTGGTAACCATGGCAACAAAACAAACACAGTACACTCTGATTAATGGCTAAAATTTCCTGAAATGACCTCTAAACAAAAAGCTTTTTCTCAAAAACTGTAAAAGATATCAAACTGAAAAGATATAGCCAGATAGCTGAATATTTTGTGAACATTTTAAAGTTTGTTTGGTGTCTCTAGATGAAAGTATGAAGGAGCTGAAACTTTTGGGAGCGGAAGAAGAATTTAAGGATTTCAAGCATGCTCCCATTGACTTCAATGTTAAAAAAAGTGTTAAAAAGCTTAATATTTTAAAAAGTATAAATGGTAGAAAAAAAGTTGAAAAAGAGCACACCTCAGCTAAAAGAGGGAAACATTTTAATAGTTGAATGGTTTTAATAGCTGAAAGTATGCAGAAGTTACGCAGAACCAAAAAATGTACAGAATAATAAAAATAAATAAAATCGAATAACAATAGTGGGACTGCTAAAGCATTCCCACTAACTAGAAAATGCATTTCCTGGGGAAAATGCGTGGGAATGCTGAATAGCTAAATCGCTAAAACGGCCACCATCAAAACTGCCCCATCATACTGCCATCAAAACTGCCCCATCAGAATTGCCCCATAAAAATTGTCCTCATTAAAACTGCCCCATCATATTTCCACCATCAAAACTGCCCCATCAGAATTGCTCCATCAAAATTGTCCCATCATATTGCCACCATCAACACTGCCCCATCAGAATTGCCCCATCATATTACCACCATCAAAACTGTTCCATCACATTGCCACCATCAGAATTGCCCCATCAAAACTGTCCCATCATATTGCCACCATAAAAACTGCCCCCATCATATTGCCATCAAAACTGCCCCATTAGAATTGCCCTATCAAAATTGTCCCCATCAAAACTGCCTCATCATATTGCCACCATCAAAACTGCCCCATCAGAATTGCCCCATCAAAACTGCCCCATCATATTGCCACCATCAAAACTGCCCCATCAGAATTGCCTCATCAAAACTGCCCCATCAGAATTGCCCTATCAAAACTGCTCATCATATTGCCACCATCAAAACTGCCCCATCAGAATTGCCCCATCAAAACTGCCCCATCAGAATTGCCCTATCAAAACTGCTCATCATATTGCCACCATCAAAACTGCCCCATCAGAATTGTCCCATCAAAACTGCCCCATCATATTGCCACCATCAAAACTGCCCCATCAGAATTGCCCTATCAAAACTGCCCCATCATATTGCCACCATCAAAACTGCCCCATCAGAATTGCCCCATCATATTGCCACCATCAAAACTGCCCCATCAGAATTGCCCTATCAAAACAGCCCCATCATATTGCCACCATCAAAACTGCCCCATCAGAATTGCCCCATCAAAACTGCCCCATCATATTGCCACCATCAAAACTGCCCCATCAGAATTGCCCCATCAAAACTGCCCCATCATATTGCCACCATCAAAACTGCCCCCATCATATTGCCATCAAAACTGCCCCATCAGAAATGCCCCATCAAAATTGTCCCCATCAAAACTGCCCCATCAGAATTGCACCATCAAAACTGCCCCATCATATTGCCACCATCAAAACTGCCCCATCAGAATTACCCTATCAAAACTGCCCTATCATATTGCCACCATCAGAATTGCCCCATCAAAACTGCCCCATCATATTGCCACCATCAAAACTGCCCCATCAAAACTGCCCCATCATATTGCCACCATCAAAACTGCCCCATCATATTGCCACCTTTAAAACTGCTCCATTAAAATTGTCCCCATCACAACTGCCCCATCATATTGCCACCATAAAAACTGCCCCATCAGAATTGCCACCATCAAAACTGCCCCATCAGAATTGCCCCATCAAAACTGCCCCATCAGAATTGCCCTATCAAAACTGCCCCATCATATTGCCACCATCAAAACTGCCCCATCAGAATTGCCCTATCAAAACAGCCCCATCATATTGCCACCATCAAAACTGCCCCATCAGAATTGTCCCATCAAAACTGCCCCATCAGAATTGCCCCATCAAAACTGCCCCATCAGAATTGTCCCATCAAAACTGCCCCATCATATTCCTCTATTATAAATCAGTACATGGTGTGTCTGTCCCCTCCCCCGGGCTCTGTAATCAAACCTGAGATGCTCCAGCCACCTCCCCCCCTGTGTATAACAGAAGCTTTGGTAACCATGGCAACAAAACAAACAGAGTACACTCTGATTAATGGCTAAAATTTCCTGAAATGACCTCTAAACATAAAGCTTTTTCACAAAAACTGTAAAAGATATCAAACTGAAAAGATATAGCCAGATAGCTGAATATTTTGTGAACATTTTAAAGTTTGTTTGGCGTCTGTAAGTGAAAGTATGAAGGAGTTGAAACTTTTGGGAGCGGAAGAAGATTTTAAGGATCTGAAGCATGCTCCCATTGACTTCAATGTTAAAAAAAGTGTTAAAAAGCTTAATATTTTAAAAAGTATAAATGGTAGAAAAAAAGTTGAAAAAGAGCACACATCAGCTAAAAGAGACGAACATTTTAATAGCTGAATGGTTTTAATAGCTGAAAGTATGCAGAAGTTATACAGAACCAAAAAACGTACGGAATAAAATTAAAAACTAGAAAATGCATTTCCTGGGGAAAATGCGTGGGAATGCTGAATAGCTAAATTGCTAAAACGGCCGCCATCAAAACTGCCCCATCATACAGCCATCAAAACTGCCCCATCAAAATTGTCCCCATTAAAACTGCCCCATCATATTGCCACCATCAAAACTGCCCCATCAGAATTGCTCCATCAAAATTGTCCCATCATAATCCCACCATCAGAATTGCCCCATCAAAACTGCCCCATCATATTGCCACCATCAAAACTGCCACATCAGAATTGCCCCATCATATTACCACCATCAAAACTGCCCCATCATATTGCCACCATCAAAACGTCCCCCATCATATTGCCATAAAAACTGCCCCATTAGAATTGCCCCATCAAAATTGTCCCCATCAAAACTGC
Source organism: Lithobates septentrionalis (assembly GCA_037952835.1). NCBI lineage: Eukaryota > Metazoa > Chordata > Amphibia > Anura > Ranidae > Lithobates > Lithobates septentrionalis. Next base: position 6,787,780 of record JBBDGP010000264.1, on the reverse strand, counting down.
CCCATCATATTGCCACCATCAAAACTGCCCCATCAGAATTGCCCCATCATAACTGCCCCATCATATTGCCACCATCAAAACTGCCCCCATCAAAACTGCCCCATCAGAATTGCCCCATCAAAACTGCCCCATCAAAATTGTCCCATCAAAACTGCCCCATCATATTGCCACCATCAAAACTGCCCCATCAGAATTGCCCCATCAAAATTGTCCCTATTAAAACTGCCCCATCATATTGCCACCATCAAAACTGCCCCATCAGAATTGTTCCATCAAAATTGTCCCATCATATTGCCACCATCAGAATTGCCCCATCAAAACTGCCCCATCATATTGCCACCATCAAAACTGCCCCATCAGAATTGTCCCATCATATTACCACCATCAAAACTGTCCCATCATATTGCCACCATCAAAACGTCCCCCATCATATTGCCATAAAAACTGCCCCATTAGAATTGCCCCATCAAAATTGTCCCCATCAAAACTGCCCCATCATATTGCCACCATCAAAACTGCCCCATCAGAATTGCCCCATCAGAACTGCCCCATCATATTGCCACCATCAAAACTGCCCCCATCAAAACTGCCCCATCAGAATTGCCCCATCAAAACTGCCCCATCAGAATTGCCCTATCAAAACTGCCCCATCAGAATTGTCCCATCAAAACTGCCCCATCATATTGCCACCATCAAAACTGCACCATCAGAATTGCCCCATCAAAACTGCCCCATCAAAACTGCCTCATCAAAACTGCCCCATCATATTGCCACCATCAAAACTTCCCCATCAGAATTGCCCCATCAAAACTGCCCCATCATATTGCCACCATCAAAACTGCCCCATCAGAATTGCCCCATCAAAACTGCCCCCATCATATTGCCACCATCAAAACTGCCCCCATCAAAACTGCCCCATCATATTGCCACCATCAAAACTGCCCCATCAGAATTGCCCCATCAAAACTGCCCCATCATATTCCTCTATTATAAATCAGTACATGGTGTGTCTGTCCCCTCCCCCGGGCTCTGTAATCAGAGCTGAGATGCTCCAGCCACCCCCCCCCACCTGTGTATAACAGAAGCTTTGGTAACCATGGCAACAAAACAAACACAGTACACTCTGATTAATGACTAAAATTTCCTGAAATGACCTCTAAACAAAAAGCTTTTTCTCAAAAACTGTAAAAGATATAAAACTGAAAAGCTATAGCCAGATAGCTGAATATTTTGTGAACATTTTAAAGTTTGTTTGGTGTCTGTAGGTGAAAGTATGAAGGAGCTGAAACTTTTGGGAGCGGAAGAAGAATTTAAGGATTTCAAGCATGCTCCCATAGACTTCAATGTTAAAAAAAAGTGATAAAAAGCTTAATATTTTAAAAAGTATAAATGGTAGAAAAAAAGTTGAAAAAGAGCACACATCAGCTAAAAGAGACGAACATTTTGATAGTTGAATGGTTTTAATAGCTGAAAGTATGCAGAAGTTACGCAGAACCAAAAAACGTACGGAATAAGAAGAAAAAGAAGAACTAGAAAATGCATTTCCTGGGGAAAATGCGTGGGAATGCTGAATTGCTTAAACGGCCCCCAGCAAAATTGCCCCCATCATATTGCCATCAAAACTGTCCCATCATATTGCCACCATCAAAACTGCCCCATCAGAATTGCCCCATCAAAACTGCACCATCATATTGCCACCATGAAAACTGCCCCATCAGAATTGCCCTATCAAAACAGCCCCATCATATTGCCACCATCAAAACTGCCCCATCATATTGCCACCATCAAAACTGCCCCATCAGAATAACCCCATCAAAACTGCCCCATCATATTCCTCTATTATAAATCAGTACATGGTGTGTCTGTCCCCTCCCCCGGGCTCTGTAATCAGAGCTGAGATGCTCCAGCCACCTCCCCCCCTGTGTATAACAGAAGCTTTGGTAACCATGGCAACAAAACAAACAGTACACTCTGATTAATGGCTAAAATTTCCTGAAATGACCTCTAAACAAATGGCCGTATTTTAAAAACTATACATCCTACAGCGAAGATCTTTATATTGTGAGAATCACAAGACCCAGACCTAGATTTTGATACATAGTATGTCTCTGAAATATTAAAATTGAAGGCACGGTCGCAGTTTAGAAATTGCCCTTCAAATTTGAAGGGGCTAGAGTGTAGTTTCAATGAATGTCAATGGACGGCGTGAGTTGCAAACAAATGGTCATATTGTGAAAACTATCAGGACTATGGCTTAGCCGTGGACATGTTTAGTGGCAGCAGGGATAGCTGAACGTTTTGATATAAGATTTATGTAGGTGGGCTTGAAAATGAGGGAGTGGCGGCAGTTTAGAAATCATGTTCTGATTTTTAAGCTTTTGTCCCCTCCCCTGGGCTCTAATCAGAGCTGAGATGCTCCAGCCACCTCCCCCCCTGTGTATAACAGAAGCTTTGGTAACCATGGCAACAAAACACACACAGTACACTCTGATTAATGGCTAAAATTTCTTGAAATGACCTCTAAACAAAAAGCTTTTTCTAAAAAACTGTAAAAGATATAAAACTGAAAAGCTATAGCCAGATAGCTGAATATTTTGTGAACATTTTAAAGTTTGTTTGGTGTCTCTAGGTGAAAGTATGAAGGAGCTGAAACTTTTGGGAGCGGAAGAAAAATTTAAGGATTTCAAGCATGCTCCCATTGACTTCAATGTTAAAAAAAGTGATAAAAAGCTTAATATTTTAAAAAGTATAAATGGTAGAAAAAAAGTTGAAAAAGAGCACACCTCAGCTAAAAGAGACGAACATTTTGATAGTTGAATGGTTTTAATAGCTGAAAGTATGCAGAAGTTACGCATTACCGAAAAACGTACGGAATAAGAAGAAAAACTAGAAAATGCATTTCCTGGGGAAAATGCGTGGGAATGCTGAATTGCTAAAACGGCCCCCAGCAAAATTGCCCCCATCATATTGCCATCAAAACTGTCCCATCATATTGCCACCATCAAAACTGCCCCATCAGAATTGCCACCATCAAAACTGCCCCATCATATTGCCACCATCAAAACTGCCCCATCAGAATTACCCCATCAAAACTGCCCCATCATATTCCTCTATTATAAATCAGTACATGGTGTGTCTGTCCCCTCCCCCCTGTGTATAACAGAAGCTTTGGTAATCATGGCAACAAAACAAACACTAACAGTACACTCTGATTAATGGCTAAAATTTCCTGAAATGACCTCTAAACAAATGGCCGTATTTTAAAAACTATACATCCTACAGCAAAGATCTTTATATTGTGAGAATCACAAGACTCAGACCTAGATTTTGATACATAGTATGTCTCTGAAATATTAAAATTGAAGGCACGGTCGCAGTTTAGAAATTGCCCTTCAAATTTGAAGGGGCTAGAGTGTAGTTTCAATGAATGTCAATGGACGGTGTGAGTTGCAAACAAATGGTCATATTGTGAAAACTATCAGGACTATGGCTTAGCCGTGGACATGTTTAGTGGCAGCAGGGATAGCTGAACGTTTTGATATAAGATTTATGTAGGTGGGCTTGAAAATGAGGGAGTGGCGGCAGTTTAGAAATCATGTTCTGATTTTTAAGCTTTTGTCCCCTCCCCTGGGCTCTAATCAGAGCTGAGATGCTCCAGCCACCTCCCCCCCTGTGTATAACAGAAGCTTTGGTAACCATGGCAACAAAACACACACAGTACACTCTGATTAATGGCTAAAATTTCTTGAAATGACCTCTAAACAAAAAGCTTTTTCTCAAAAACTGTAAAAGATATAAAACTGAAAAGCTATAGCCAGATAGCTGAATATTTTGTGAACATTTTAAAGTTTGTTTGGTGTCTCTAGGTGAAAGTATGAAGGAGCTGAAACTTTTGGGAGCGGAAGAAAAATTTAAGGATTTCAAGCATGCTCCCATTGACTTCAATGTTAAAAAAAGTGATAAAAAGCTTAATATTTTAAAAAGTATAAATGGTAGAAAAAAAGTTGAAAAAGAGCACACCTCAGCTAAAAGAGACGAACATTTTGATAGTTGAATGGTTTTAATAGCTGAAAGTATGCAGAAGTTACGCATTACCGAAAAACGTACGGAATAAGAAGAAAAACTAGAAAATGCATTTCCTGGGGAAAATGCGTGGGAATGCTGAATTGCTAAAACGGCCCCCAGCAAAATTGCCCCCATCATATTGCCATCAAAACTGTCCCATCATATTGCCACCATCAAAACTGCCCCATCAGAATTGCCACCATCAAAACTGCCCCATCATATTGCCACCATCAAAACTGCCCCATCAGAATTACCCCATCAAAACTGCCCCATCATATTCCTCTATTATAAATCAGTACATGGTGTGTCTGTCCCCTCCCCCCTGTGTATAACAGAAGCTTTGGTAATCATGGCAACAAAACAAACACTAACAGTACACTCTGATTAATGGCTAAAATTTCCTGAAATGACCTCTAAACAAATGGCCGTATTTTAAAAACTATACATCCTACAGCAAAGATCTTTATATTGTGAGAATCACAAGACTCAGACCTAGATTTTGATACATAGTATGTCTCTGAAATATTAAAATTGAAGGCACGGTCGCAGTTTAGAAATTGCCCTTCAAATTTGAAGGGGCTAGAGTGTAGTTTCAATGAATGTCAATGGACGGTGTGAGTTGCAAACAAATGGTCATATTGTGAAAACTATCAGGACTATGGCTTAGCCGTGGACATGTTTAGTGGCAGCAGGGATAGCTGAACGTTTTGATATAAGATTTATGTAGGTGGGCTTGAAAATGAGGGAGTGGAGGCAGTTTAGAAATCATGTTCTGATTTTTCAGCTTTTGTCCCCTCCCCTGGGCTCTAATCAGAGCTGAGATGCTCCAGCCACCTCCCCCCTGTGTATAACAGAAGCTTTGGTAACCATGGCAACAAAACACACACAGTACACTCTGATTAATGGCTAAAATTTCTTGAAATGACCTCTAAACAAAAAGCTTTTTCTCAAAAACTGTAAAAGATATCAAATTGAAAAGCTATAGCCAGATAGCTGAATATTTTGTGAACATTTTAAAGTTTGTTTGGTGTCTCTAGGTGAAAGTATGAAGGAGCTGAAACTTTTGGGAGCGGAAGAAAAATTTAAGGATTTCAAGCATGCTCCCATTGACTTCAATGTTAAAAAAAAGTGATAAAAAGCTTAATATTTTAAAAAGTATAAATGGTAGAAAAAAAGTTGAAAAAGAGCACACCTCAGCTAAAAGAGACGAACATTTTGATAGTTGAATGGTTTTAATAGCTGAAAGTATGCAGAAGTTACGCATTACCGAAAAACGTACGGAATAAGAAAAATAATAAAAAAACGAATAACAATAGTGGGACTGCTAAAGCATTCCCACTAATAAAAAAACGAATAACAATAGTGGGACTGCTAAAGCATTCCCACTAATAAATAAAATCGAATAACAATAGTGGGACTGCTAAAGCATTCCCACTAATAAATAAAATCGAATAATAATAGTGGGACTGCTAAAGCATTCCCACTAACTAGAAAATGCATTTCCTGGGGAAAATGCATGGGAATGCTGAATAGCTGAATTGCTAAAACGGCCGCCATCAAAACTGCCCTATCATATTGCCTCATCAAAACTGCCCCATCAGAATTGCCCCATCAAAACTGCCCCATCATATTGCCACCATCAAAACTGCCCCATCAGAATTACCCTATCAAAACTGCCCCATCATATTGACACCATGAAAACTGCCCCATTAAAATTGTCCACATCATATTGCCTCATCAAAACTGCCCCATCATATTGCCTCATCAAAACTGCCCCATCATATTGCCACCATCAAAACTGCCCCCATCAAAATTGCCCCATCAAAACTGCCCTATCAAAATTGCCCTATTAAAACTGCCCCATCATATTGCCACCATCAAAACTGCCCCATCAGAATTGCCCCATCATATTGCCACCATCAAAACTGCCCCATCAGAATTGTCCCATCAAAACTGTCCCATCATATTGCCACCATCAAAACTGACCCATCATAATTGCCACCAATAAAACTTCCCCATCATAATTGCCCCATCAAAACTGCCCCATCAGAATTGCCCTATCAAAACTGCCCCATCATATTCCTCTATTATAAATCAGTACATCATGTGTCTGTCCCCTCCCCCGGGCTCTGTATTCAGAGCTGAGATGCTCCAGTCACCTCCCCCCCTGTGTATAACAGAAGCTTTGGTAACCATGGCAACAAAACAAACACAGTACACTCTGATTAATGGCTAAAATTTCCTGAAATGACCTCTAAACAAAAAGCTTTTTCTCAAAAACTGTAAAAGATATCAAACTGAAAAGATATAGCCAGATAGCTGAATATTTTGTGAACATTTTAAAGTTTGTTTGGTGTCTCTAGGTGAAAGTATGAAGGAGCTGAAACTTTTGGGAGCGGAAGAAGAATTTAAGGATTTCAAGCATGCTCCCATTGACTTCAATGTTAAAAAAAGTGTTAAAAAGCTTAATATTTTAAAAAGTATAAATGGTAGAAAAAAAGTTGAAAAAGAGCACACCTTAGCCAAAAGAGGCGAACATTTTAATAGTTGAATGGTTTTAATAGCTGAAAGTATGCAGAAGTTACGCAGAGCCAAAAAACGTACGGAATAAAAATAAATAAGGTCAAATAACAATAGTGGGACTGCTAAAGCATTCCCACTAACTAGAAAATGCATTTCCTGGGGAAAATGCGTGGGATTGCTGAATAGCTAAATCGCTAAAATGGCCACAATCAAAACTGCCCCATCATACTGCCATCAAAGCTGCCCCATCAGAATTGCCCCATAAAAATTGTCCTCATGAAAACTGCCCCATCATATTTCCACCATCAAAACTGCCCCATCAGAATTGCTCCATCAAAATTGTCCCATCATATTGCCACCATCAACACTGCCCCATCAGAATTGCCCCATCATATTACCACCATCAAAACTGTCCCATCATATTGCCACCATCAAAACTGCCCCATCAAAACTGCCCCATCATATTGCCACCATCAACACTGCCCCATCAGAATTGCCCCATCATATTACCACCATCAAAACTGTCCCATCATATTGCCACCATCAAAACTGCCCCCATCATATTGCCATCAAAACTGCCCCATTAGAATTGCCCTATCAAAATTGTCCCCATCAAAACTGCCTCATCATATTGCCACCATCAAAACTGCCCCATCAGAATTGCCCCATCAAAACTGCCCCATCATATTGCCACCATCAAAACTGCCCCATCAGAATTGCCCCATCAAAACTGCCCCATCATATTGCCACCATCAAAACTGCCCCATCAGAATTGCCCTATCAAAACAGCCCCATCATATTGCCACCATCAAAACTGCCCCATCAGAATTGCCCCATCAAAACTGCCCCATCATATTGCCACCATCAAAACTGCCCCATCAGAATTGCCCCATCAAAACTGCCCCATCATATTGCCACCATCAAAACTGCCCCCATCATATTGCCATCAAAACTGCCCCATCAGAAATGCCCGATCAAAATTGTCCACATCAAAACTGCCCCATCAGAATTGCCCCATCAAAACTGCCCCATCATATTGCCACCATCAAAACTGCCCCATCAGAATTACCCTATCAAAACTGCCCTATCATATTGCCACCATCAGAATTGCCCCATAAAAACTGCCCCATCATATTGCCACCATCAAAACTGCCCCATCAAAACTGCCCCATCATATTGCCACCATCAAAACTGCCCCATCATATTGCCACCTTTAAAACTGCTCCATTAAAATTGTCCCCATCACAACTGCCCCATCATATTGCCACCATAAAAACTGCCCCATCAGAATTGCCACCATCAAAACTGCCCCATCAGAATTGCCCCATCAAAACTGCCCCATCAGAATTGCCCTATCAAAACTGCCCCATCATATTGCCACCATCAAAACTGCCCCATCAGAATTGCCCTATCAAAACAGCCCCATCATATTGCCACCATCAAAACTGCCCCATCAGAATTGTCCCATCAAAACTGCCCCATCAGAATTGCCCCATCAAAACTGCCCCATCAGAATTGTCCCATCAAAACTGCCCCATCATATTCCTCTATTATAAATCAGTACATGGTGTGTCTGTCCCCTCCCCCGGGCTCTGTAATCAAACCTGAGATGCTCCAGCCACCTCCCCCCCTGTGTATAACAGAAGCTTTGGTAACCATGGCAACAAAACAAACACAGTACACTCTGATTAATGGCTAAAATTTCCTGAAATGACCTCTAAACATAAAGCTTTTTCACAAAAACTGTAAAAGATATCAAACTGAAAATATATAGCCAGATAGCTGAATATTTTGTGAACATTTTAAAGTTTGTTTGGCATCTGTAAGTGAAAGTATGAAGGAGTTGAAACTTTTGGGAGCGGAAGAAGATTTTAAGGATCTGAAGCATGCTCCCATTGACTTCAATGTTAAAAAAAGTGTTAAAAAGCTTAATATTTTAAAAAGTATAAATGGTAGAAAAAAAGTTGAAAAAGAGCACACATCAGCTAAAAGAGACGAACATTTTAATAGTTGAATGGTTTTAATAGCTGAAAGTATGCAGAAGTTATGCAGAACCAAAAAACGTACGGAATAAAATTAAAAACTAGAAAATGCATTTCCTGGGGAAAATGCGTGGGAATGCTGAATAGCTAAATTGCTAAAACGGCCGCCATCAAAACTGCCCCATCAAACAGCCATCAAAACTGCCCCATCAAAATTGTCCCCATTAAAACTGCCCCATCATATTGCCACCATCAAAACTGCCCCATCAGAATTGCTCCATCAAAATTGTCCCATCATATTGCCACCATCAGAATTGCCCCATCAAAACTGCCCCATCATATTGCCACCATCAAAACTGCCCCATCAGAATTGCCCCATCATATTACCACCATCAAAACTGCCCCATCATATTGCCACCATCAAAACGTCCCCCATCATATTGCCATAAAAAAACTGCCCCATTAGAATTGCCCCATCAAAATTGTCCCCATCAAAACTGGCCCATCATATTGCCACCATCAAAACTGCCCCATCAGAATTGCCCCATCATAACTGCCCCATCATATTGCCACCATCAAAACTGCCCCCATCAAAACTGCCCCATCAGAATTACCCCATCAAAACTGCCCCATCAGAATTGCCCTATCAAAACTGCCCCATCAGAATTGTCCCATCAAAACTGCCCCATCATATTGCCACCATCAAAACTGCCCCATCAGAATTGCCCCATCAAAACTGCCCCATCAGAATTGCCCTATCAAAACTGCCCCATCATATTCCTCTATTATAAATCAGTACATGGTGTGTCTGTCCCCTCCCTCGGGCTCTGTAATCAGAGCTGAGATGCTCCAGCCACCTCCCCCCCCTGTGTATAACAGAAGCTTTGGTAACCATGGCAACAAAACAAACACAGTACACTCTGATTAATGGCTAAAATTTCCTGAAATGACCTCTAAACATAAAGCTTTTTCACAAAAACTGTAAAAGATATCAAACTGAAAAGATATAGCCAGATAGCTGAATATTTTGTGAACATTTTAAAGTTTGTTTGGTGTCTGTAAGTGAAAGTATGAAGGAGTTGAAACTTTTGGGAGCGGAAGAAGATTTTAAGGATCTGAAGCATGCTCCCATTGACTTCAATGTTAAAAAAAGTGTTAAAAAGCTTAATATTTTAAAAAGTATAAATGGTAGAAAAAAAGTTGAAAAAGAGCACACATCAGCTAAAAGAGACGAACATTTTAATAGTTGAATGGTTTTAATAGCTGAAAGTATGCAGAAGTTATGCAGAACCAAAAAACGTACGGAATAAAATTAACAACTAGAAAATGCATTTCCTGGAGAAAATGGGTGGGAATGCTGAATAGCTAAGTTGCTAAAACGGCCGCCATCAAAACTGCCCCATCATACAGCCATCAAAACTGCCCCATCAGAATTGCCCCATCAAAATTGTCCCCATTAAAACTGCCCCATCATATTGCCACCATCAAAACTGCCCCATCAGAATTGCTCCATCAAAATTGTCCCATCATATTGCCACCATCAGAATTGCCCCATCAAAACTGCCCCATCATATTGCCACCATCAAAACTGCCCCATCATATTGCCACCATCAAAACTGCCCCATCAGAATTGCCCCATCATATTACCACCATCAAAACTGCCCCATCATATTGCCACCATCAAAACGCCCCCCATCATATTGCCATAAAAACTGCCCCATTAGAATTGCCCCATTAAAATTGTCCCCATCAAAACTGCCCCATCATATTGCCACCATCAAAACTGCCCCATCAGAATTGCCCCATCATAACTGCCCCATCATATTGCCACCATCAAAACTGCCCCCATCAAAACTGTCCCATCAGAATTGCCCCATCAAAACTGCCCCATCAGAATTGCCCTATCAAAACTGCCCCATCAGAATTGTCCCATCAAAACTGCCCCATCATATTGCCACCATCAAAACTGCCCCATCAGAATTGCCCCATCAAAATTGTCCCTATTAAAACTGCCCCATCATATTGCCACCATCAAAACTGCCCCATCAGAATTGCTCCATCAAAATTGTCCCATCATATTGCCACCATCAGAATTGCCCCATCAAAACTGCCCCATCATATTGCCACCATCAAAACTGCCCCATCAGAATTGTCCCATCATATTACCACCATCAAAACTGTCCCATCATATTGCCACCATCAAAACGTCCCCCATCATATTGCCATAAAAACTGCCCCATTAGAATTGCCCCATCAAAACTGCCCCATCATATTGCCACCATCAAAACTGCCCCATCAGAATTGCCCCATCAAAACTGCCCCATCAGAATTGCCCTATCAAAACTGCCCCATCAGAATTGTCCCATCAAAACTGCCCCATCATATTGCCACCATCAAAACTGCCCCATCAGAATTGCCCGATCAAAACTGCCCCATCAAAACTGCCTCATCAAAACTGCCCCATCATATTGCCACCATCAAAACTGCCCCATCAGAATTGCCCCATCAAAACTGCCCCATCATATTGCCACCATCAAAACTGCCCCATCAGAATTGCCCCATCAAAACTGCCCCCATCATATTGCCACCATCAAAACTGCCCCCATCAAAACTGCCCCATCATATTGCCACCATCAAAACTGCCCCATCAGAATTGCCCCATCAAAACTGCCCCATCATATTCCTCTATTATAAATCAGTACATGGTGTGTCTGTCCCCTCCCCCGGGCTCTGTAATCAGAGCTGAGATGCTCCAGCCACCTCCCCCCCTGTGCATAACAGAAGCTTTGGTAACCATGGCAACAAAACAAACACAGTACACTGATTAATGGCTAAAATTTCCTGAAATGACCTCTAAACAAAAAGCTTTTTCTCAAAAACTGTAAAAGATATCAAACTGAAAAGATATAGCCAGATAGCTGAATATTTTGTGAACATTTTAAAGTTTGTTTGGTGTCTCTAGGTGAAAGTATGAAGGAGCTGAAACTTTTGGGAGCGGAAGAAGAATTTAAGGATTTCAAGCATGCTCCCATTGACTTCAATGTTAAAAAAAAGTGTTAAAATGCTTCATATTTTAAAAAGTATAAATGGTAGAAAAAAAGTTGAAAAAGAGCACACATCAGCTAAAAGAGACGAACATTTTAATAGTTGAATGGTTTTAATAGCTGAAAGTATGCAGAAGTTACGCATAACCAAAAAACGTACGGAATAAAATTAAAACTAGACTAGAAAATGCATTTCCTGGGGAAAATGCGTGGGAATGCTGAATTGCTAAAACGGCCCCCAGCAAAATTGCCCCCATCATATTGCCATCAAAACTGTCCCATCATATTGCCACCATCAAAACTGCCCCATCAGAATTGCCACCATCAAAACTGCACCATCATATTGCCACCATCAAAACTGCCCCATCAAAAAATATTTTTTTTTTTCAAAAATATTTTTTTTTTCAAAAATTTTTTTTTTTTCAAAAATTTTTTTTTTCAAAATTTTTTTTTTTTCAAAAATGATTTTTTTTTTTCAAAAATATTTTTTTTTTTTTTCAAAAATATTTTTTTTTTCAAAAATAATTTTTTTTTTCAAAAATATATTTTTTTTTCAAAAATAATTTTTTTTTTTTTCAAAAATAATTTTTTTTTCAAAAATATTTTTTTTTTTTTCAAAAATGATTTTTTTTTTTTTTCAAAAATAATTTTTTTTTTTCAAAAATAATTTTTTTTTTCAAAATTTTTTTTTTTTTAAAAATATATTTTTTTTTTCAAAAATATTTTTTTTTTTTTCAAAAATATATTTTTTTTTTCAAAAATAATTGCTGAATAGCTAAATTGCTAAAATGACCGCCATCAAAACTGCCCCATCAGAATTGCCACCATCAAAACTGCCCCATCATATTCCTCTATTATAATCAGTACATGGTGTGTCTGTCCCCTCCCCCCGGGCTCTGTAATTAAAGCTGAGATGCTCCAGCCACCTCCCCCCCCTCTGTGTATAACAGAAGCTTTGGTAACCATGGCAACAAAACACACACAGTACACTCTGATTAATGGCTAAAATTTCCTGAAATGACCTCTAAACAAAAAGCTTTTTCTCAAAAACTGTAAAAGATATCAAACTGAAAAGATATAGCCAGATAGCTGAATATTTTGTGAACATTTTAAAGTTTGTTTGGCGTCTGTAAGTGAAAGTATGAAGGAGTTGAAACTTTTGGGAGCGGAAGAAGATTTTAAGGATCTGAAGCATGCTCCCATTGACTTCAATGTTAAAAAAAGTATTAAAAAGCTTAATATTTTAAAAAGTATAAATGGTAGAAAAAAAGTTGAAAAAGAGCACACATCAGCTAAAAGAGACGAACATTTTAATAGTTGAATGGTTTTAATAGCTGAAAGTATGCAGAAGTTATGCAGAACCAAAAAACGTACGGAATAAAATTAACAACTAGAAAATGCATTTCCTGGGGAAAATGGGTGGGAATGCTGAATAGCTAAGTTGCTAAAACGGCCGCCATCAAAACTGCCCCATCATACAGCCATCAAAACTGCCCCATCAGAATTGCCCCATCAAAATTGTCCCCATTAAAACTGCCCCATCATATTGCCACCATCAAAACTGCCCCATCAGAATTGCTCCATCAAAATTGTCCCATCATATTGCCACCATCAGAATTGCCCCATCAAAACTGCCCCATCATATTGCCACCATCAAAACTGCCCCATCATATTGCCACCATCAAAACTGCCCCATCAGAATTGCCCCATCATATTACCACCATCAAAACTGCCCCATCATATTGCCACCATCAAAACGTCCCCCATCATATTGCCATAAAAACTGCCCCATTAGAATTGCCCCATTAAAATTGTCCCCATCAAAACTGCCCCATCATATTGCCACCATCAAAACTGCCCCATCAGAATTGCCCCATCATAACTGCCCCATCATATTGCCACCATCAAAACTGCCCCCATCAAAACTGTCCCATCAGAATTGCCCCATCAAAACTGCCCCATCAGAATTGCCCTATCAAAACTGCCCCATCAGAATTGTCCCATCAAAACTGCCCCATCATATTGCCACCATCAAAACTGCCCCATCAGAATTGCCCCATCAAAATTGTCCCTATTAAAACTGCCCCATCATATTGCCACCATCAAAACTGCCCCATCAGAATTGCTCCATCAAAATTGTCCCATCATATTGCCACCATCAGAATTGCCCCATCAAAACTGCCCCATCATATTGCCACCATCAAAACTGCCCCATCAGAATTGCCCCATCATATTACCACCATCAAAACTGTCCCATCATATTGCCACCATCAAAACGTCCCCCATCATATTGCCATAAAAACTGCCCCATTAGAATTGCCCCATCAAAACTGCCCCATCATATTGCCACCATCAAAACTGCCCCATCAGAATTGCCCCATCAAAACTGCCCCATCAGAATTGCCCTATCAAAACTGCCCCATCAGAATTGTCCCATCAAAACTGCCCCATCATATTGCCACCATCAAAACTGCCCCATCAGAATTGCCCGATCAAAACTGCCCCATCAAAACTGCCTCATCAAAACTGCCCCATCATATTGCCACCATCAAAACTGCCCCATCAGAATTGCCCCATCAAAACTGCCCCATCATATTGCCACCATCAAAACTGCCCCATCAGAATTGCCCCATCAAAACTGTCCCCATCATATTGCCACCATCAAAACTGCCCCCATCAAAACTGCCCCATCATATTGCCACCATCAAAACTGCCCCATCAGAATTGCCCCATCAAAACTGCCCCATCATATTCCTCTATTATAAATCAGTACATGGTGTGTCTGTCCCCTCCCCCGGGCTCTGTAATCAGAGCTGAGATGCTCCAGCCACCTCCCCCCCTGTGCATAACAGAAGCTTTGGTAACCATGGCAACAAAACAAACACAGTACACTGATTAATGGCTAAAATTTCCTGAAATGACCTCTAAACAAAAAGCTTTTTCTCAAAAACTGTAAAAGATATCAAACTGAAAAGATATAGCCAGATAGCTGAATATTTTGTGAACATTTTAAAGTTTGTTTGGTGTCTCTAGGTGAAAGTATGAAGGAGCTGAAACTTTTGGGAGCGGAAGAAGAATTTAAGGATTTCAAGCATGCTCCCATTGACTTCAATGTTAAAAAAAAGTGTTAAAATGCTTCATATTTTAAAAAGTATAAATGGTAGAAAAAAAGTTGAAAAAGAGCACACATCAGCTAAAAGAGACGAACATTTTAATAGTTGAATGGTTTTAATAGCTGAAAGTATGCAGAAGTTACGCATAACCAAAAAACGTACGGAATAAAATTAAAACTAGACTAGAAAATGCATTTCCTGGGGAAAATGCGTGGGAATGCTGAATTGCTAAAACGGCCCCCAGCAAAATTTCCCCCATCATATTGCCATCAAAACTGTCCCATCATATTGCCACCATCAAAACTGCCCCATCAGAATTGCCCCATCAAAACTGCACCATCATATTGCCACCATCAAAACTGCCCCATCAAAAAAATTTTTTTTTTTCAAAAATATTTTTATTTTTCAAAAATATTTTTTTTTTTCAAAAATAATTTTTTTTTCAAAAATTATTTTTTTTTTCAAAAATATTTTTTTTTTCAAAAAAAATTTTTTTTTTCAAAAATTTTTTTTTTCAAAAATTTTTTTTTTTCAAAAATGATTTTTTTTTTTTTTTAAAAATTTTTTTCAAAAATATTTTTTTTTTTCAAAAATAATTTTTTTTTTCAAAAATATTTTTTTTTTTTCAAAAATAATTTTTTTTTTTTTCAAAAATAATTTTTTTTTCAAAAATAATTGCTGAATAGCTAAATTGCTAAAATGACCGCCATCAAAACTGCCCCATCAGAATTGCCACCATCAAAACTGCCCCATCATATTCCTCTATTATAATCAGTACATGGTGTGTCTGTCCCCTCCCCCCGGGCTCTGTAATTAAAGCTGAGATGCTCCAGCCACCTCCCCCCCTCTGTGTATAACAGAAGCTTTGGTAACCATGGCAACAAAACACACACAGTACACTCTGATTAATGGCTAAAATTTCCTGAAATGACCTCTAAACAAAAAGCTTTTTCTCAAAAACTGTAAAAGATATAAAACTGAAAAGCTATAGCCAGATAGCTGAATATTTTGTGAACATTTTAAAGTTTGTTTGATGTCTCTAGGTGAAAGTATGAAGGAGCTGAAACTTTTGGGAGCGGAAGAAAAATTTAAGGATTTCAAGCATGCTCCCATTGACTTCAATGTTAAAAAAAAGTGATAAAAAGCTTAATATTTTAAAAAGTATAAATGGTAGAAAAAAAGTTGAAAAAGAGCACACCTCAGCTAAAAGAGACGAACATTTTGATAGTTGAATGGTTTTAATAGCTGAAAGTATGCAGAAGTTACGCATTACCGAAAAACGTACGGAATAAAATTAAAATTATTAAAAATAAATAAAATCGAATAACAATAGTGGGACTGCTAAAGCAGTCCCACTAATAAAATCGAATAACAATAGTGGGACTGCTAAAGCATTCCCACTAAAAATGCATTTCCTGGGGAAAATGCGTGGGAATGCTCAATAGCTAAATTGCTAAAACGGCCGCCATCAAAACTGCCCCATCATACTGCCATCAAAACTGCCCCATCCGAATTGCCCCATCAAAATTGTCCCCATTAAAACTGCCCCATCATATTGCCACTATCAAAACTGCCCCATCAGAATTGCCCCATCATATTACCACCATCAAAACTGCCCCATCATATTGCCACCATCAAAACTGCCACCATCATATTGCCATCAAAACTGCCCCATCAGAATTGTCCCCATCAAAACTGCCCCATCATATTGCCACCATCAAAACTGCCCCATCAGAACTACCCCATCAAAACTGCCCCATCATATTGCCACCATCAACACTGCCCCATCAAAACTGCCCCATTAGAATTGCCCCATCAAAAATTTCCCCATCAAAACTGCCCCATCATATTGCCACCATCAAAACTGCCCCATCAGAATTGCCCCATCAAAACTGCCCTATCATATTGCCACCATCAAAACTGCCCCCATCAAAACTGTCCCATCAGAATTGCCCCATCAAAACTGCCCCATCAGAATTGCCCTATCAAAACTGCCCCATCATATTGCCACCATCAAAACTGCCCCATCAGAATTGCCCCATCAAAACTGCCCCATCAGAATTGCCCCATCAAAACTGCCCCGTCATATTGCCACCATCAAAACTGCCCCATCAGAATTGCCCCATCAAAACTGCCCCCATCATATTGCCACCATCAAAACTGCCCCCATCAATACTGCCCCATCATATTGCCACCTTTAAAACTGCTCCATAAACATTGTCCCCATCAAAACTGCCCCATCATCTTGCCACCATCAAAACTGCCCCATCAGAATTGCCCCATCAAAACTGCCCCATCATATTGCCACCATCAAAACTGCCCCATCAGAATTACCCCATCAAAACTGCCCCATCATATTCCTCTATTATAAATTAGTACATGGTATGTCCGTCCCCTCCCCCGGGCTCTGTAATCAGAGCTGAGATGCTCCAGCCACCTCCCCCCCTGTGTATAACAGAAGCTTTGGTAACCATGGCAACAAAACAAACACAGTACACTCTGAGTAATGGCTAAAATTTCCTGAAATGACCTCTAAACAAAAACTTTTTCTCAAAAACTGTAAAAGATATCAAACTGAAAAGATATAGCCAGATAGCTGAATATTTTGTGAACATTTTAAAGTTTGTTTGGCGTCTGTTGGTGAAAGTATGAAGGAGCTGAAACTTTTGGGAGCAGAAGAAGATTTTAAGGATCTGAAGCATGCTTCCATTGACTTCAATGTTAAAAAAAAGTGTTAAAAAGCTTAATATTTTAAAAAGTATAAATGGTAGAAAAAAAGTTGAAAAAGAGCACACATCAGCTAAAAGAGATGAACATTTTAATAGTTGAATGGTTTTAATAGCTGAAAGTATGCAGAAGTTACGCAGAGCCAAAAAACGTACGGAATAAAAATAAATAAGGTCAAATAACAATAGTGGGACTGCTAAAGCAGTCCCACTAATAAAATCGAACAACAATAGTGGGACTGCTCAAGCATTCCCACTAATAAAATAGTGTATATAAAAACTCACCATAGTACAGGGTAAACTAGAAAATGCATTTCCTGGGGAAAATGCGTGGGAATGCTGAATTGCTAAAACGGCCCCCAGCAAAACTGCCCCCATCATATTGCCATCAAAACTGCCCCATCATATTGCCACCATCAAAACTGCCCCATCAGAATTGCCCCATCAAAATTACCCCATCATATTGCCACCATCAAAACTGCCCCATCAGAATTGCCCTATCAAAACAGCCCCATCATATTGCCACCATCAAAACTGCCCCATCAGAATTGTCCCATCAAAACTGCCCCATCAGAATTGTCCCATCAAAACTGCCCCATCAGAATTGTCCCATCAAAACTGCCCCATCATATTCCTCTATTATAAATCAGTACATGGTGTGTCTGTCCCCTCCCCCGGGCTCTGTAATCAGAGCTGAGATGCTCCAGCCACCTCCCCCCCTGTGTATAACAGAAGCTTTGGTAACCATGGCAACAAAACAAACACAGTACACTCTGATTAATGACTAAAATTTCCTGAAATTACCTCTAAACAAAAAGCTTTTGCACAAAAACTGTCAAAGATATCAAACTGTTTTAGCCAGATAGCTGAATATTTTGTGAACATTTTAAAGTTTGTTTGGCGTCTGTAGGTGAAAGTATGAAGGAGCTGAAACTTTTGGGAGCGGAAGAAGATTTTAAGGATCTGAAGCATGCTCCCATTGACTTCAATGTTAAAAAAAAGTGTTAAAAAGCTTAATATTTTAAAAAGTATAAATGGTAGAAAAAAAGTTGAAAAGAGCACACATCAGCTAAAAGAGACGAACATTTTAATAGTTGAATGGTTTTAATAGCTGAAAGTATGCAGAAGTTACGCAGAGCCAAAAAACGTACGGAATAAAAATAAATATAATCGAATAACAATAGTGGGACTGCTAAAGCAGTCCCACTTATTAAGGTGACTAAATGCCTCCAGAACAAGTTGGTTGGAGTATAAACCTTAACAATTAGGGCTAAAGCAGCACTGGGAATGTTCCTGGGTGGGGGCAACTTTCAACATGTAGAAAAAGCCTCATGAATGGGGATCAAAACCCTGAATAATTTGTAAGAGGAAGGCTTGAACCACAATAGCCCATACTATGCGGCCGCCCAGGGCAACATCCCTTTCCCTTTGGGATGTTGGCGCACGTTGGAACCGCCAGAGGGAATTTCTCCCCCTGCCGTATCCACAGTCGCACCTGCTGCTCCACTCTCCTCTCTCGTGTGTCGCAGCATACATCAACGCCGACATCAGGTTTGGGAGCATGCGCAGTCTGCGACTACGGGCCGGCTTGGATGACGTCAATTGGGTGACTACAAGCGGGGCATGTGTACAAAAGGACGCTGTTTAGCGTCCTTCACCTAATCCTCTGCTACAGCTGCTTCATACCCGAGCAGGTGTCCAGAACAGGACTTCTATCATAGTCGCTAATATCAGGTATGCTGCCTCAGTCTCTTTCTCTTTACCCTGCCCCCCCCCCCTCCTTTTTCATCCAGTATTACTGTTATGCCCCGTACACACGGTCGGATTTTCCGACGGAAAATGTGTGATAGGACCTTGTTGTCGGAAATTCCGACCGTGTGCAGGCTTAATCACACATTTTCCATCGGATTTTCCGACACACAAAGTTTGAGAGCAGGATATAAAATTTTCCGACAACAAAATCCGTTGTCGGAAATTCCGATCGTGTGTACACAAATCCGACGCACAAAGTGCCACGCATGCTCAGAATAAATAAAGAGATGAAAGCTATTGGCCACTGCCGCGTTTATAATCCCAACATACGTGTTTTACGTCACCGCGTTCAGAATGATCAGATTTTCCGACAACTTTGTGTGACCATGTGTATGCAAGACAAGTTTGAGCCAACATCCGTCGGAAAAAATCCTAGGATTTTGTTGTCGGAATGTCCAAACAAAGTCCGACCGTGTGTACGGGGCATTACACTGGTACTAACCCAGCTTATTTTATATTTTCTTTTTTCTGCTTGTACTCTATCAGGTGTCTGTTTCGCCTACATTATGTCCACTTTTTGACTACCAGCATCCCAGCTATTGTGGTTCAAATGAATGTGGTGGTGTCCCTCGCGCTATAAAGAGTAAAGGAATGTGTCTAGATCTTAATAGGATATTATAATGAGTGAATGAAAAAACAAATGAAACAGTATACAGTAATATTAAACGTGAATATCAAGTGATGATGTCTCTCAGGACTGCAGCGAAGTCAAAAGTGTTCACACTACACTCAACAAACGAAAACCGGTGGAAGGACTTCGCGCTTCAAATCTATCACATAAATAGGTGACAGTGTAACAACCTATAAAGGTGCAGCTATAGTGGCTGTAAACATAAACATCAATTGCGAGTAAACACAGCAGTGAATAAACACACATAAAAATCATCAAAGTAATCCAAATGTGCTAGTGACACACATGCTCTTCATCTGTGAAAAGTTCATAATGTTCTCTTCTTAAAAAAACAAAATTAATGTGTGGCTGTAGCTGGGATCCAATATGGGGGACAATAAAGATAATCTTTTAATGGGGGGTCCGGTGTGTCCGGGCTCTCTAACCTCTCACCTTAAAAAAAGCAAATAAAGGCATCAGATATCTGCTGCAGTAGGTCCTGTATGGTGCAGTACATATGGTAATCTGGGTGATGTGCCTCTAGTGATTGGACAATCTTCCTGGCGTACACATGCCTATATAAATAGAGAGGGGGAGAGAGAGAGGGGGGAAGGAAGGGTTGCCCACCTTGGGCTCCACCGGTCCGGTGGGATAGGGAATGAGGAAAAAGAGAGAAGCCTCCAATGGTGTAGTATATTGACCAAAGTGATGTTTATTAAAAAATAAGGGTGGTCTCTTACATTAAAACATTTTAAAATCAGCATAAAAGCATGAGAAAAAGCTGGAGCGGCGTCCGAGGCGCTTCCTTACTGACTTCCGGTTACGTCTTTGCTCTCTGCCACGCCCTACGCGTTACGTCACCGCTCGTGACTTCATCTGGGGAACCGGATTGGCCAGAGAGGGATGTCATTTATAGTGAGTTTCCGGAAGTGTCTAAGCGGCCATTTTTGTTGTGGTCGGATGTGTTCCTATTACCGCGGCCATCTTAAAGGTGGCAAATTGTGTAGAACGGGGGCCATGTTTTAGGAGGATCAAACCAGACAATGCTAACTATTGTATATATTAAAAAGCTGTGCTGTCGTATACTTGTATTGCATTTAATCAGTGCGATCAGCCCCGAGGGAGTAATCATAGCTTTGCAGAATGTTCTATTGGTATAGGCATCTCATACAGAGTGTTTCCAACATTATGTGTCGGCCATTTTCTTGTAGTTCCTAATAGTACGCCAACCTCTATTCAGGGTTAACATGGATGGCGGCCATTTTTTAGGATGGTAACAATATTTAGGATCCGCCATATTGCTGTACGCAATGATGTTCAATTGTAGGTGTATAATCTGTGGGGGAAATTGCAACGAAAGCACCCGTCGTAACCTGAGTTGTCAAGGAGATGTCTCTACACTCATATAACGATCATATATGCATTTAAAATTAGATAATATATATGCTATCATAAATCTTTATGCATCTTCATATAATTAAAATTAAAATTTAAACTAGAAGTCAGACATATCAAATGTTTACTAATGAACATAAATACCCCCTTTTTAGTACAAATACGTAAACAAGGAGATAAAAGCCATAATTCCTAAAAACTAAACAGGAAGTCAATGCAAATGGTAAACATATACACATTATTAAGATTAATAATAATTATCAAAATAATAATCATTACCAAATGCTCAATAATAACTGATATTAAAAATTGCTTAAAAAACAATTTAAATCAAACTCTACGTTCATTCCTCTAGGTGTAAGTGGTGGTCAATATACTACACCATTGGAGGCTTCTCTCTTTTTCCTCATTCCCTATCCCACCGGACCGGTGGAGCCCAAGGTGGGCAACCCCTCCTTCCCCCCTCTCTCTCTCTCCCTCTCTATTTATATAGGCATGTGTACGCCGGGAAGATTATCCAATCACTAGAGGCACATCACCCAGATTACCATATGTACTGTACCATACAGGACCTACTGCAGCAGATATCTGCTTTTTTTAAGGTGAGAGGTTAGAGAGCCCGGACACACCGGACCCCCCTTTAAAAGATTATCTTTATAGTCCCCCATATTGGATCCCAGCTACAGCCACACATTAATTTTGTTTTTTTAAGAAGAGAACATTATGAACTTTTCACCGATGAAGAGCATTTGTGTCACTAGCACATTTGGATTACTTTGATGATTTTTATGTGTGTTTATTCACTGCTGTGTTTACTCGCAATTGATGTTTATGTTTACAGCCACTATAGCTGCACCTTTATAGGTTGTTACACTGTCACCTATTTATGTGATGTGATTTTTTAGAGAGGGAGAGAAGAGACTACTCTCCACGAAGACAACCACAGAACCCTTACCACTCACCCAGAAGAAGACCACAGGAAGACAGAGCAAGAAACAGTCCAGAGCGAGGAGAGGACGGAGAGCGGGAAAGAGAATCCAAGCGCAAAAGAGAATAAAAGGCGGAAATGTGGTGAATCTGAGTGGACGCTCCATCTCATCTGAAGAAATCTCTGTCTTAGACACAGGTCTAAAACATGCACCAGTTAACAACTTAAACAAATTCAATACTTATATAGGAGCATTAAAGTATGTTAGAAAAGTCAATATAAAGAAATACTACCTATCCAACCCCCACAAAACAATCAATACGATGAGAAACACCCCCCTAACAATCAAACATAGTACACTACGGAACAACTCAATTTTTAATCCGCAGATTTCAGACAACCAACATATTGAAGTGTTCAAGAAACTAGTTCTGAAAGATTTAGAATCCTTGGAAGTTAAAAAAGTCTCAGATCCGATACACATTAAGAAAGGGATCAAATCCTTAAAAGAAAGAAAGGACATTGTAATTCGACCGGCTGATAAAGGAGGAGCAACAGTGATACAGTCAAAGGAACAGTACCTTAATGAATTAGAAAGACAACTACAAGATGAGAATACGTATATTAAATTATTGGGTAATCCGACAAGCAAAAAAGAATTAGAACATCTAATACAATTGGGAGAGAAAAAGGAAATACTTAATAAGAAAGAATCAAGGTATCTGATCCCGGAAACATGTAGGATACCAGTCATCTACACCCTCCCTAAAATACACAAATCTCTAGATAATCCACCGGGGAGACCGATTGTGAATGGCATAGACTCCCTTACGTCTAGAGTAGGACAATACCTGGACCAATTCATTCAACCAGCAGTGCAACAGACACCAGCCTATCTACAAGATACAAAGCATGTATTACAATTATTAAATACAACACCGGTTTTGGAAGGACGAACAATATTAGCCACGGCAAACGTAAGCTCGCTATACACTATAGTACAACATCATGATGCGTGTTCAGCAACTAAGTGGCTCCTTAGGAAGTATAGTGATCTAATTTGCAAACAGAGAAAATATCTCATTAAATGCCTAGATGTGTGCCTAAAATGCAACTACTTTTGGCACAATCATGCATATTATAAACAAGCAATAGGCATTGCAATGGGTGCTAAGTTCGCACCAAGCGTGGCCAATGCGTTTATGGCCCAGTGGGAAGAACAATCCGTATACAAGGATACCCCACCTGAACTCACCCTATACAGAAGATACATCGACGATGTTATTATAGTTTGGAACGGCAAAAGGGAAGCACTAGAACAGTTCCTAGAGAAACTCAATAGAAATGAAAAGAACATCCATCTATCGTGGAAGATTGATGAAAAAACAGTGGAATTCCTTGATTTGCAAATTAGTCTGCAAGAAGATAAATTGGTTACCAAAACCTTTTTCAAACAAGTAGATAATGCCGCGTACACACGGTCGGACTTTTCGTCTACAAAAGTCCAACGGACGCTGACGGACTAAAGCTGGCTGGTAATCTGATCGTGTGTGGGCTTCTCCGGACTTTCAACTGACTTTTTTAGCCTCAAATCCGACGTACTTTAGATTTGAAACATGCTTCAAATCTTTCCGACGGACTCGAGTCCGGTCGAAAAATCCGCTCGTCTGTATGCTAGTCCGACGGACAAAAACCCACGCTAGGGCAGCTATTGGCTACTGGCTATGAACTTCCTTATTTTAGTCCGGTGTATGTCATCACGTAAGAATTCGACGGACTTTTGTGTGATCGTGTGTAGGCAAGTCTGTTCGTTAGAAAGTCCGCCGCAAGTCCGTTGAAAGTCCGCCAAAAGTCCGTCGAAAGTCTGTCGGACAGGCTGTCGGACTTTTGTAGCTGAAAAGTCCGACCGTGTGTACGCGGCATAACAGTTATTTATCCTTAGACAGTTGCCATCATAAAACATGGCTATACAATATACCGAAAGGACAATTTGTCCGAATTAAAAGGAACTGTACTAACGAAAAGGACTATAAGGAACAAGCTGAACTAATTGGGTCTAGGTTCAGAGAGAAGGGATATGAACCCTTCTGGATTAACCAACAAATAGAAGAAGTGAACAACATGGATAGGACCAAAATGTTAGAAAAACATCCCAAAAGAATACTCCATCAAGAAGCACTGAGTCTCATCTTAGATTACAATACACAACATAAACAAGTATCATGAATCATCCAGCGACACTGGCATATTCTTAAAAATGACAAAGATTTGAGCAAAATATTACCTGAACAACCGAATATCATATTTAAGAAAGCACCAACTATTAGAAATATGGTAGTTAAATCAGTCATTGAACCCCCACAACAAGTGTCATACTCCTTCTCAGGCAAAGGTTTCTACCCGTGTAGAAACTGCTTTGCGTGTAGACACGCTCAGAAGTTTCAGGGTAAGAGAAAAGAATTTACTTGCACCACAACACAAGAGACACACAAGATAAAGGATTTTGTAAGCTGCCATACGGAAGGGGTGGTATTAATCTCCAGTGTAGTTGCCGACTACAATATGTGGGACGCACCAAGAGAGCCCTTAAAGTAAGGATTAAGGAGCACATTCAAAATATTAAGAAGGGTAACCCCAAGCATAATGTGTCTAAACATTTTGCGATAGCACATAATTGGGACCCCTCACAACTACAATTTTGGGGTATCGAGAAATATAAGGGTTCTTGGAGAGGGAGTCACAAAATCAGAAATTTAAGCCAAAGGGAGTCATTTTGGATACATACTCTACGTTCACTTACACCTAGAGGAATGAACGTAGAGTTTGATTTAAATTGTTTTTTAAGCAATTTTTAATATCAGTTATTGTTGAGCATTTGGTAATGATTATTATTTTGATAATTATTATTAATCTTAATAATGTGTATATGTTTACCATTTGCATTGACTTCCTGTTTAGTTTTTAGGAATTATGGCTTTTATCTCCTTGTTTACGTATTTGTACTAAAAAGGGGGTATTTATGTTCATTAGTAAACATTTGATATGTCTGACTTCTAGTTTAAATTTTAATTTTAATTATATGAAGATGCATAAAGATTTATGATAGCATATATATTATCTAATTTTAAATGCATATATGATCGTTATATGAGTGTAGAGACATCTCCTTGACAACTCAGGTTACGACGGATGCTTTCGTTGCAATTTCCCCCACAGATTATACACCTACAATTGAACATCATTGCGTACAGCAATATGGCGGATCTTAAATATTGTTACCATCCTAAAAAATGTCCGCCATCCATGTTAACCCTGAATAGAGGCAGCCATAGGTTGGCGTACTATTAGGAACTACAAGAAAATGGCCGACACATAATGTTGGAAACACTCTGTATGAGATGCCTATACCAATAGAACATTCTGCAAAGCTATGATTACTCCCTCGGGGCTGATCGCACTGATTAAATGCAATACAAGTATACGACAGCACAGCTTTTTAATATATGCAATAGTTAGCATTGTCTGGTTTGATCCTCCTAAAACATGGCCCCCGTTCTACAAAATTTGCCACCTTTAAGATGGCCGCGGTAATAGGAACACATCCGACCACAACAAAAATGGCCGCTAAGACACTTCCGGAAACTCACTATAAATGACATCCCTCTCTGGCCAATCCGGTTCCCCAGATGAAGTCACGAGCGGTGACGTAATGCGTAGGGCGTGGCAGAGAGCAAAGACGTAACCGGAAGTCAGTAAGGAGGCGCCTCGGATGCCGCTCCAGCTTTTTCTCATGCTTTTATGCTGATTTTAAAATGTTTTAATGTAAGAGACCACCCTTATTTTTTAATAAACATCACTTTGGTCAATATACTACACCATTGGAGGCTTCTCTCTTTTTCCTCATTCCCTATCCCACCGGACCGGTGGAGCCCAAGGTGGGCAACCCCTCCTTCCCCCCTCTCTCTCTCCCCCTCTCTGTTTATATAGGCATGTGTACGCCGGGAAGATCATCCAATCACTAGAGGCACATCACCCGGATTACCATATGTACTGCACCATACAGGACCTACTGCAGCAGATATCTGATGCCTTTATTTGCTTTTTTTAAGGTGAGAGGTTAGAGAGCCCGGACACACCGGACCCCCCATTAAAAGATTATCTTTATTGTCCCCCATATTGGATCCCAGCTACAGCCACACATTAATTTTGTTTTTTTAAGAAGAGAACATTATGAACTTTTCACCGATGAAGAGCATTTGTGTCACTAGCACATTTGGATTACTTTGATGATTTTTATGTGTGTTTATTCACTGCTGTGTTTACTCGCAATTGATGTTTATGTTTACAGCCACTATAGCTGCACCTTTATTGTGGTTCAAGCCTTCCTCTTACAAATTATTCAGGGTTTTGATTCCAATTTATGAGGCTTTTTCCTATGTTGAAAGTTGCCCCCACCCAGGAACTTTCCCAGTGCTGCTTTAGCCCTGCATGCTCGGGTTTATACTCCAACTTGTTTTGGAGGCGTTTAGTCACCTTAATTTACCCTGTACTATGGTGAGTTTTTATATATACTATTTTATTGCACTTGTAATTATAATTGCAGTATATCTGTTTAACCTTATGCATAATCTCATTACATCATTGCACTTTCTTTTTATTCAATAGACATATTTTACGTCATCAAGACTATTAACCAGTTGCCGACCGGCGCACGACGATGTACGTCGGCAGAGCGGCACGGGCAGGCAAAAGGGCTTACCTGTACGTCCTTGCCTGCCCGCGGGTGGGGGGTCCGATCGGACCCCCCCCGGTGCCTGCGGCGGTCGGCAAATCTCCCCCGGCGATCGGTGGTGAGGGGGAGGCCATCCATTCGTGGCCCCCCCCTCGCGATCGCTCCCAGCCAATGGGATCATTTCCCTGCCTCTGTATTGTACACAGAGGCAGAGGAAATTATGTCATCTCTCCTCGGCTCGGTATTTTCCGTTCCGGCGCCGAGGAGAGAAGACTGGAATGTGAGTGCACAACACACACACACACAGTAGAACATGCCAGGCACACAAAACACCCCAATCCCCCCCCGATCGCCCCCGATCCCCCCCCAATCACCCCCCCCTGTCACAAACTGACACCAAGCAGGTTTTTTTTTTTTTTTCTGATTACAGTATTGGTGTCAGTTTGTGACAGTTACAGTGTTAGAACAGTTACTGTTAGCCCCCTTTAGGTCTAGGATACCCCCCTAACCCCCCCTAATAAAGTTTTAACCCCTTGATCACCCCCCGTCGCCAGTGTCACTAAGCGATCATTTTTCTGATCGCTGTATTAGTGTCGCTGGTGACGCTAGTTAGGGAGGTAAATATTTAGGTTCGCCGTCAGCATTTTATAGCGACAGGGACCCCCATATACTATCTAATAAATGTTTTAACCCCTTGATTGCCCCCTAGTTAACCCTTTCACCACTGATCACCGTATAACCGTTGCGGGTGACGCTGGTTAGTTAGTTTATTTTTTATAGTGTCAGGGCACCCGCCGTTTATTACCGAATAAAGGTTTAGCCCCCTGATCGCCCGGCGGTGATATGCGTCGCCCCAGGCAGCGTCAGATTAGCGCCAGTACCGCTAACACCCACGCACGCAGCATACGCCTCCCTTAGTGGTATAGTATCTGAACTGATCAATATCTGATCCGATCAGATCTATACTAGCGTCCCCAGCAGTTTAGGGTTCCCAAAAAAGCAGTGTTAGCAGGATCAGCCCAGATACCTGCTAGAACCTGCATTTTGCCCCTCCACCCGGCCCAGCCCAGCCCACCCAAGTGCAGTATCGATCGATCACTGTCACTTACAAAACACTAAACTCATAGCTGCAGCGTTCGCAGAGTCAGGCCTGATCCCTGCGATCGCTAACAGTTTTTTTGGTAGCGTTTTGGTGAACTGGCAAGCACCAGCCCCAGGCAGCGTCAGATTAGCGCCAGTACCGCTAACACCCACGCACGCACCGTACGCCTCCCTTAGTGGTATAGTATCTGAACGGATCAATATCTAATCCGATCAGATCTATACTAGCGTCCCCAGCAGTTTAGGGTTCCCAAAAACGCAGTGTTAGCGGGATCAGCCCAGATACCTGCTAGCACCTGTGTTTTGCCCCTCCGCCCGGCCCAGCCCACCCAAGTGCAGTATTGATCGATCACTGTCACTTACAAAACACTAAATGCATAACTGCAGCGTTCGCAGAGTCAGGCCTGATCCCTGCGATCGCTAACAGTTTTTTTGGTAGCGTTTTGGTGAACTGGCAAGCGCCAGCGGCCTAGTACACCCCGGTCGTAGTCAAACCAGCACTGCAGTAACACTTGGTGACGTGGCGAGTCCCATAAGTGCAGTTCAAGCTGGTGAGGTGGCAAGCACAAGTAGTGTCCCGCTGCCACCAAAAAGACAAACACAGGCCCGTCGTGCCCATAGTGCCCTTCCTGCTGCATTCGCCAATCCTAATTGGGAACCCTCCACTTCTGCAGCGCCCGTACTTCCCCCATTCACATCCCCAACCAAATGCAGTCGGCTGCATGAGAGGCATTTTTATGTCCTCCCGAGTACCCCTACCCAACTAACCCCCCCAAAAAAGATGT
The DNA here is from genome assembly GCA_037952835.1 of Lithobates septentrionalis. NCBI lineage: Eukaryota > Metazoa > Chordata > Amphibia > Anura > Ranidae > Lithobates > Lithobates septentrionalis. The sequence continues at coordinate 6,758,964 of JBBDGP010000264.1, read as the reverse complement.
TGTATCTGCAGCAAGCGCGGATATAGGCGTGACACCCGCTATTATTGTCCCTCCTGTCAATCCTGGTCTTTGCATTGGTGAATGTTTTGAACGCTACCATACACTAGTTGAGTATTAGCGTAGGGTACAGCATTCCACAGACTAGGACACACTTTCACAGGGTCTCCCAAGATGCCATCGCATTTTGAGAGACCCGAACCTGGAACCGGTTACAGTTATAAAAGTTACAGTTACAAAAAAATGTAAAAAAAAAAAAACACAAACAAAAATATTAAATAAAAAATAATAGTTGTCGTTTTATTGTTCTCTCTCTCTCTCTCTATTCTCTCTATTGTTCTGCTCTTTTTTACTGTATTCTATTCTGCAATGTTTTATTGTTATTATGTTTTATCATGTTTGCTTTTCAGGTATGCAATTTTTTTATACTTTACCGTTTACTGTGCTTTATTGTTAACCATTTTTTTGTCTTCAGGTACGCCATTCACGACTTTGAGTGGTTATACCAGAATGATGCTTGCAGGTTTAGGTATCATCTTGGTATCATTCTTTTCAGCCAGCGGTCAGCTTTCATGTAAAAGCAATCCTAGTGGCTAATTAGCCTCTAGACTGCTTTTACAAGCAGTGGGAGAGAATGCCCCCCCCACCGTCTTCCGTGTTTTCCTCTGGCTCTCCTGTCTCAACAGGGAACCTGAAAATGCAGCCGGTGATTCAGCCAGCTGACCACAGAGCTGATCAGAGACCAGAGTGGCTCCAAACATCTCTAGGGCCTAAGAAACCGGAAGCTACGAGCATTTTATGACTTAGATTTCGCCGGATGTAAATAGCGCCATTGGGAAATTGGGGAAGCATTTTATCACACCGATCTTGGTGTGGTCAGATGCTTTGAGGGCAGAGGAGAAATCTAGGGTCTAATAGACCCCAATTTTTTCAAAAAAGAGTACCTGTCACTACCTATTGCTATCATAGGGGATATTTACATTCCCTGAGATAACAATAAAAATGATTTAAAAAAAATGAAAGGAACAGTTTAAAAATAAGATAAAAAAAGCAAAAAAATAATAAAGAAAAAAAAAGCAAAAAAAAAAAAAAAAAAAAGCACCCCTGTCCCCCCTGCTCTCGCGCTAAGGCGAACGCAAGCGTCGGTCTGGCGTCAAATGTAAACAGCAATTGCACCATGCATGTGAGGTATCACCGCGACGGTCAGATCGAGGGCAGTAATTTTAGCAGTAGACCTCCTCTGTAAATCTAAAGTGGTAACCTGTAAAGGCTTTTATAGGCTTTTAAAAATGTATTTATTTTGTTGCCACTGCACGTTTGTGCGCAATTGTAAAGCAAGGGCATTAGCCAATGTATCCCATCGGGTAATAAATTTAAAAGAGCGAACAAACATCCTGGATGGCTTAACTCCAATGTAAAAATGCATATAAAAGCAAAGGAGAAGGCCTTCAAAAAATACAAGGTTGAGGGATCATCCACAGCATTCAGAATTTATAAAGAATGCAATAAGAAATGTAAGGGTGCAATTAGGATGGCTAAGATAGAACATGAAAGACACATAGCGGAGGAGAGCAAAAAAAATCCCAAGAAATTCTTTAAGTATGTAAACAGTAAAAAAGGGAGGACAGACCATATTGGCCCCATAAAGAATGAGGAAGGACATCTGGTTACAAAGGATGGGGAGATGGCAGAGGTATTGAATTTATTCTTCTCCTCAGTCTTCACGAGTGAATCGGGGGGCTTCAGTAACCAAAACTGCAGTGTTTATCCTCATGACACAACACAGGAAGCACCTACATGGTTAACAGAGGACGGAATTAAAATTAGACTTGAGAAACTTAACATTAATAAATCACCGGGACCAGATGGCTTGCATCCGAGGGTACTTAGGGAACTCAGTCAGGTGATTGCCAGACCGTTGTTCCTAATTTTTACAGACAGTCTATTGACTGGAATGGTACCAGCTGATTGGAGAAAAGCCAATGTAGCACCAATATTTAAAAAGGGCCCAAAAAACATCCCTGGGAATTACAGACCAGTTAGCCTAACATCAATAGTATGTAAACTCTTGGAGGGGATGATAAGGGACTATATACAAGATTTTAGTAATAAGAATGATATCATTAGCAGTAATCAGCATGGATTCATGAAGAATCGTTGTTGCCAAACCAATCTATTAACCTTCTATGAGGAGGTGAGTTGCCATCTAGATAAAGGAAGGCCCGTAGACGTGGTGTATCTGGATTTTGCAAAAGCATTTGACACAGTTCCCCATAAACGTTTACTGTACAAAATAAGGTGCGTTGGCATGGACCATAGGGTGAGTACATGGATTGAAAACTGGCTACAAGGGCGTGTTCAGAGGGTGGTGATAAATGGGGAGTACTCAGAATGGTCAGGGGTGGGTAGTGGGGTCCCCCAGGGTTCTGTGCTGGGACCAATCCTATTTAATTTGTTCATAAATGACCTGGAGGATGGGATAAACAGTTCCATCTCTGTATTTGCAGACGATACTAAGCTAAGCAGGGCAATAACTTCTCCGCAGGATGTGGAAATCTTCCAAAAAGACCTGAACAAATTAATGGGGTGGGGGCGACTACATGGCAAATGAGGTTCAATGTAGAAAAATGTAAAATAATGCATTTGGGTGTCAAAAATATGAATGCAATCTATACACTGGGGGGAGAACCTCTGGGGGAATCTAGGATGGAAAAGGACTTGGGGGTCCTAGTGGATGATAGGCTCAGCAACGGCATGCAATGCCAAGCTGCTGCTAATAAAGCAAACAGAATATTGGCATGCATTAAAAGGGGGATCAACTGCAGAGATAAAACGATAATTCTCCCGCTCTACAAGACTCTGGTCCGCCCGCACCTGGAGTATGCTGTCCAGTTCTGGGCACCAGTCCTCAGGAGGGACGTACTGGAAATGGAGCGAGTACAAAGAAGGGCAACAAAGCTAATAAAGGGTCTGGAGGATCTTAGTTATGAGGAAAGGTTGCGAGCACTGAACTTATTCTCTCTGGAGAAGAGACGCTTGAGAGGGGACATGATTTCAATTTACAAATACTGTACTGGTGACCCCACAATAGGGATAAAACTTTTTCGCAGAAGAGAGTTTAATAAGACTCGTGGCCACTCATTACAATTAGAAGAAAAGAGGTTTAACCTTAAACTACGTAGAGGGTTCTTTACTGTAAGAGCGGCAAGGATGTGGAATTCCCTTCCACAGGCGGTGGTCTCAGCGGGGAGCATTGATAGCTTCAAGAAACTATTAGATAATCACCTGAATGACCACAATATACAGGGATATGTAATGTAATACTGACACATAATCACACACATAGGTTGGACTTGATGGACTTGTGTCTTTTTTCAACCTCACCTACTATGTAACTATATGTAACTATGTCATGTTTGGTATCCATGTACTCGGCCTAAGATCATCTTTTTTATTTCATCAAACATTTGGGCAATATAGTGTGTTTTAGTGCATTAAAATGTAAAAAAGTGTGTTTTTTCCCCAAAAAATGCGTTTGAAAAATCGCTGCGCAAATACTGTGTGAAAAAAAAAAATGAAACACCCACCATTTTAATCTGTAGGGCATTTGCTTTAAAAAATATATAATGTTTGGGGGTTCAAAGTAATTTTCTTGCAAAAAAAAATAATTTTTCATGTAATCAAAAAGTGTCAGAAGGGCTTTGTCTTCAAGTGGTTAGAAGAGTGGGTGATGTGTGACACAAGCTTCTAAATGTTGTGCATAAAATGCCAGGACAGTTCAAAACCCCCCCAAATGACCCCATTTTGGGAAGTAGACACCCCAAGCTATTTTCTGAGAGGCATGTCGAGTCCATGGAATATTTTATATTGTGACACAAGTTGCGGGAAATAGACAAATTTTTTTTTTTTTTTTTTAGTTGTCACTAAATGATATATTGCTCAAACATGCCATGGGAATATGTGGAATTGCACCCCAAAATACATTTAGCTGCTTCTCCTGAGTATGGGGATACCACATGTGTGGGACTTTTTGGGAGCCTAGCCGCGCACGGGACCCCGAAAACCAAGCACCGTCTTGAGGCTTTCTAAGGGCGTAAATTTTTGATTTCACTCTTCACTGCCTATCACAGTTTCGGAGGCCATGGAATGCCTCTCAGAAAATAGCTTGGGGTGTCTACTTTCCAAAATGTGGTCATTTGGGGGGGGGGTTTGTGCCACCTGGGCATTCCATGGCCTCCGAAACTGTGATAGGCAGTAAAGAGTGAAATCAAAAATGTACACCCTTAGAAATCCTGAAGGCGGTGATTGGTTTTCGGGGCCCCGTACGCGACTAGGCTCCTAAAAAGTCCAACACATGTGGTATCCCCATACTCAGGAGAAGCAGCTAAATGTATTTTGGGGTGCAATTCCACATATTCCCATGGCCTGTGTGAGCAATATATCATTTAGTGACAACTTTGTGGAAAAAAAAAATTGTCTATTTCCCGCAACTTGTGTCACAATATAAAATATTCCATGGACTCAACATGCCTCTCAGCAAATAGCTTGGGGTGTCTACTTTCCAAAATGGGGTCATTTGGGGGGGTTTTGTGCCATCTGGGCATTTTATGGCCTTCAAAACTGTGATAGGTAGTGAGGAGTAAAATCAAAAATGTACGCCCTTAGAAATCCTGAAGGCAGTGATTGGTTTTCGGGGCCCTGTACGCGGCTAGGCTCCCAAAAAGTCCCACACATGTGGTATCCCCATACTCAGGAGAAGCAGCTAAATGTATTTTGGGGTGCAATTCCACATATGCCCATGGCCTGTGTGAGCAATATATCATTTAGTGACAACTTTTTGTATTTTTTTTTTGTCATTATTCAATCACTTGGGACAAAAAAAATGAATATTCAATGGGCTCAACATGCCTCTCAGCAATTTCCTTGGGGTGTCTACTTTCAAAAATTGGGTCATTTGTGGGGGTTTTGTACTGCCCTGCCATTTTAGCACCTCAAGAAACGACATAGGCAGTCATAAATTAAAGGCTGTGTAAATTCCAGAAAATGTACCCTAGTTTGTAGGCGCTATAACTTTTGCGCAAACCAATAAATATACACTTATTGACATTTTTTTTACCAAAGACATGTGGCCGAATACATTTTGGCCTAAATGTATGACTAAAATTGAGTTTATTGGATTTTTTTTAGAACAAAAAGTAGAAAATATCATTTTTTTTCAAAATTTTCGGTCTTTTTCCGTGTATAGCGCAAAAAATAAAAACGGCAGAGGTGATCAAATACCATCAAAAGAAAGCTCTATTTGTGGGAAGAAAAGGACATTTGGGTACAGCATTGCATGACCGCGCAATTAGCAGTTAAAGCGACGCAGTGCCAAATTGTAAAAAGTGCTCTGGTCAGGAAGGTGGTAAATCCTTCCGGGGCTGAAGTGGTTAAATAACCATTGAATTATCTACTTTTACACTACCTCCGCTGCATGGCTTCTTTTGTGTCTTCTACACATTTGTGTTGTCTTCTCCTAACACTTATTGAATACATGTAAGTACACCCCCCCCATATCACCCTCCGCAGTTTGCCTGTCCCTCTAATTTAATCAATTTGAATATTCTCTAATTTAATTTATACTATATTATAATTTACCTATTTTCCTTTTAATAAGGGGACTTTGGATTGTTATACCCTTCTGGCTCCCCACTCCATACATTATATTATTTTATACCCCAATATGAGGCTTCAAAAAAAATATTTGCTGTATTTTGTTACACATGTCCCCATAGTTCACAAATGTTGCTCGTGTCCCTCATGTCGACCAGTCTGCTAATTCCATTTTAGCATCCTCTAGTCGCAGTGTCCATATCAATCTTTTAATGTTTTTTTTTGTAGGTTTTATACATATTATGTTGGTTTTCGAATATATTTTGTCTTTTATTCAGTAAGTCTGTTTGATTCTCCTGAAGAAGCGCTAAGCGAGTAACATGTAGAGCCCAAGACGCCATTACCATCCTAATTAGTTACAAAGCCTTTATCCGGAGTTCAACAAACCAATTATGGAATGAGTGGTATTTCATCTATAAACCATCTACGCTATCTCCTATGGCTATGTACTGAATATACTAGTGTAACTTTGTTATATTGACTTGCTTTGTTGATGATATGTGTTTTTATATGTATTTTGTATGTTCAATAAATTTATAGTTTTTTATACTATATACCCTTTGTGGTCATGCCTAAAAAGTCCAAGCCTTCCAATTCCATTTTTGCCTCTAATTTTACGACGTGGCACAGAGTACTTGTTCTAGTATCCACAGTACCACTCTGTGGCGATACCAAACCCTCCAATTAATAGATTGGTTTGGCAAGAACGATTCTTCATGAATCTATGCTGATTACTGCCAATGATACGTTCTCGTTACTAAAATCTTGTATATAGTCCTATATCATCCCCTCCAAGAGCTTGCATACTATTGTATTAATATATTTATACAGGCTTGTGTGTGTGTGTGTGTGTATATATATATATATATATATATATATATATATATACTCTGCATCCAGTGTAGCCTAAATCTACAGTGCATTCTGTGGTGTACTGTTTCTAATACACCTCATATGTGTGTGTATATATATATATAATAATTACACCACCTGAGGTGTATTAGAGACAGTATACCACAGAATGTAGATTTAGGCTACACTGGATGCAGAGTATATATATTATACTGATTGGACTTGATTAGGAAAGCCACACACCTGTCTATATAAGACCTTACAGCTCACAGTGCTTGTCAGAGCAAATGAGAATCATGAGGTCAAAGGAACTGCCTGAAGAGCTCAGAGACAGAATTGTGGCAGGGCACAGATCTGGCCAAGGTTGCAAAAAAATTTCTGCTGCACTTAAGGTTCCTAAGAGCACAGTGGCCTCCATAATACTTAAATGGAAGACGTTTGGGACGACCAGAACCCTTCCTAGAGCTGGCCGTCCAGCCAAACTGAGCTATCGGGGGAGAAGAGCCTTGGTGAGAGAGGTAAAGAAGAACCCAAAGATCACTGTGGCTGAGCTCCAGAGATGCAGTCGGGAGATGGGAGAAAGTTGTAGAAAGTCAACCATCACTGCAGCCCTCCACCAGTCGGGGCTTTATGGCAGAGTGGCCCGATGGAAGCCTCTCCTCAGTGCAAGACACACGAAAGCCTGCATGGAGTTTGCTAAAAAAACACCTGAAGGACTCCAAGATGGTGAGAAATAAGATTCTTTGGTCTGATGAGACCAAGATAGAACTTTTTGGCCTTAATTCTAAGCGGTATGTGTGGCGAAAACCAGGCACTGCTCATCACCTTTCCAATACAGTCCCAACAGTGAAGCATGGTGGTGGCAGCATCATGCTGTGGGGGTGTTTTTCAGCTGCAGGGACAGAACGACTGGTTGCAATCGAGGGAAAGATGAATGCGGTCAAGTACAGGGATATCCTGGACCAAAACCTTCTCCAGAGTGCTCAGGACCTCAAACTGGGCCGAAGGTTTACCTTCCAAGAAGACAATGACCCTAAGCACACAGCTAAAATAACGGAGTGGCTTCACAACAACTCCGTGACTGTTCTTGAATGGCCCAGCCAGAGCCCTGACTTAAACCCAATTGAGCATCTCTGGAGAGACCTAAAAATGGCTGTCCACCAACGTTTACCCTCCAACCTGACAGAACTGGAGAGGATCTGCAAGGAGGAATGGCAGAGGATCCCCAAATCCAGGTGTGAAAAACTTGTTGCATCTTTCCCAAAAAGACTCATGGCTGTATTAGATCAAAAGGGTGCTTCTACTAAATACTGAGCAAAGGGTCTGAATACTTAGAACCATGTGATATTTCAATTTTTCTTATTTTAATAAATCTGCAAAAATGTCAACAATTCTGTGTTTTTCTATCAATATGAGGTGCTGTGTGTACATTAATGAGGAAAAAAATGAACTAAAATGATTTTAGCAAATGGCTGCAATATAACAAAGAGTGAAAAATTTAAGGGGGTCTGAATACTTTCCGTCCCCACTGTACATATACTCTCTGCATCCAGTGTAGCCTATATCTACAGTGCATGCAGTGGTGTATTGTTTCTAATACACTTCAGGCGGTGTACACAGTATCTAATATAGTGTCTACTACACTTCTGGTGGTGTACACAGCATAAAATACAGTGCAGCTGTTGTACAGTTTCTAATACAGCGCAGGCGGTGTACACAGTATCTAATACAGTGTGTACAGTTTCTACTACACTTCTGGTGGTGTACACAGTATAAAATACAGTGCAGCCATTGCACAGTTTCTAATACAGTGCAGGCGGTGTACACAGTATCTAATACAGTGTGTACAGTTTCTACTACACTTCTGGTGGTGTATACAGTATACAATACAGTACAGCCATTGTACAGTCGCTAATACAGTGCAGGTGGTGTACACAGTATCTAATACAGTGTGTACAGTTTCTATACCAATAAAAATTTCCAAAAGATGTCGGGATGCTCGCTACAAATCTTCATGGACTGACCTCAGCTTGACTCTGGCAGTGCCTAGATTATTAGCCTTTGGGTTTGATATATATACATATATGGCGCTATGTGGGTACCTTAAATAAATAATATAATAGATGAGCATCTTAATGAGACACAATGTACAGGGATAGGGACAATTGTAGACACTCACTCAGTTTGAGCTGGATGGACTGGTGTCTTTATTCAACCTTACTATCTATGTAACTATGTATAATTAATTCATTTGGTGTACTCTGTATATTTTAAAGTGACTGTTTTTTGATAAAATTCATCTTTTGTACTTAATAAAAGTGGCACTTGGTTGCCTTTTATATACTTCATTACTCCCATTTCTGCCTTAAAAGTCCAAGGGGGCGGCTCCATTTGCACCAGCTGCATGTTCTCTCTTTCTATATTTAAAGGGTGTTGGCAGTCCTTCACATTCAATTCCCTTATAACCTTTTTCTACTACACTTCTGGTGGTGTACACAGTACACAATACAGTGCAGCCGTAGTACAGTTTCTACTACCTTTCTGGTGGTGTACACAGTATCTAATACATTGTTTACAGTTTCTACTAAACTTCTGATGGTGCACACAGTACACAATATAGTGGAGCTGTAGTACACTTTCTACTACTTTTCTGGTGGTGTACACAGTATCTAATACAGTGTGTACAGTTTCTACTACACTTCGGGCTGTGTACACAGTACAGTGCAGCTGTAGTACAGTTTCTAATACAGTGCAGGCAGTGTACACAGTATCTAATACAGTGTGTACAGTTTCTACTACACTTCAGGCGGTGTACACAGTATCTAATACAGTGTACCGTAATGTTGCAAAACAAAAAATACATCATGTCCGGAAGGCCACCAAGGAGAGGCAGACGCTCACAGGCCACTAAACGAGGGCAAGCAGCCTCTGTGTCTACAGTCAACAGTGGTGGTTGTGGACATGGTGCATCCTCTGCAGGTGGCCGTGGGGCACGCTTGTCCTTTTTTTCTGCTGCTGGCCGTGTTATTGAGCCAGAATATGCAGAAGAGTTGCCTTCCAATGCAGCTGCCAAAGCGGCTTATTCCACTGGCTCCTTGTCCACAGTCACTCCTTCCGTAGCCCCACCATCATGCATGGAGGAGTCCCCAGAATTATTCCACCATATTGTCAGGCACATGCTGCTGGAGGATGCGCAGCGATTTGAAGGTTCCCAGGTTGAGAAAGGGAGTAACGTGAGCCTAGATAGAGGGGGTGCCCAAGAAGGACAAGAAACTAGCAGTCATTTTCCCCCAGCTGCAGCATACTGCCAAGTTTGCTCCAGTGACGAGGGGGGAGGGGATGAAGAGGTCACTGACTGTACTTGGGTGCCTGAGAGAAGAGAGGAGGAGAAGGCACAACAACAATGCAGGATGTCCTCTAGGGGGCAGCTTAAGGGCAGCTACCCTATAGCATCACACCGCAGAGCTCCGCAGGTGCAGGATGCTGCTGACTTCCCACTGACTTTTAAAAGTTTCTTGCTGTGGGCCTTTTTCAACACGTGTGTAGCAGATCGCACCATTGCTTTTTGCAACCTATGCCTGAAGTGAATCATGCGTGACCAGAACAGCAGCCGCTTGGGCACCACATGCTTGACCAGACATATGACGACCTGCCACACAGTCTATTGGCAACAGCACTTGAAAGACCCACATCAAAGAAGAAGGCAAACTTCTCCTTGCTCCTCATCTGGGATCTCCAACCCTACTATACCTCCAGTCCTCTCAAAACCTGTACTGAGAGGAATTTAGGTATAGAATAGGTGTCCCAAGTACTTGCAGCCAATCTGCTGGCAGTACACCACCATTTGATTTTAGCAGGCACATTTCCCTACCCCAGTTGCTGAACCGTAAAAAGAAATTCGGTCCCAGCCATCCACATGCTCAGCGTCTCAATGCTAACTTGGCCAAATGGCTAGCACTGCAACTGCTGCCTTTTCAGCTGGTAGACTCTGCCCCCTTTCGTGAATTTGTGGAATGTGCTGTACCTCAGTGGCAGGTTCCAAAACGCCATTTATTTTCACCGAAAGCCATTCTGGCTCTCTACTGGCATGTGGAAGGCAATGTTTTGGCCTCGTTGGACAGGGCGGTCAGCAGTAAGGTTCATATTACTGCTGACTCATGGTCCAGCAGGCATGGTCAGGGACGTTACTTTTCCTTCATGGCGCACTGGGTAACTCTGCTGGCATCTGGGAAGGATACAGGACAGGGTTCAGTTTTGTTGGAGCTTGTTCTGCCACCATGCCTCCAAAATGCTAGTGGCGATTTTGCCACAGCTCTCTCCTCCACCCCCTCCTCTTCTTCTTTCTCTATGGCCTCTTCTGCAGATTTGTACTCTGAACCAGCAGTGCTCTATAAGCGTTCAAGGGGCTACGCAAGCAGTCAGGCTAAAAGATGCCATGCGATGCTTGAGTTGGTCTGCCCAGGGGACAGGAGCCACACTGGGGCAGAGAATCTGTCAGCTTTGCAGGGGCAGGCTCAGAGGTGGCTGACGCCATGCCAGCTTCAGCCAGGAATGGTTGTATGCGACAATAGCACCAACCTTCTCTCCGTCCTCCGACAGGGACACTTGACCCATATTCCATGTTTGGCACGTCCTGAATTTGGAGGTGCAAGGGTTCTTGAGCAGGTACCCAGGCTTACAGGATCTCCTGAGGCAGGCCAGGAAAGTCTGTGGTCGTTTCTGCCGGTCATACAATGCCAGTGCTTGGCTGGCTGACATTCAAAGGGAATGCAACCTGCCCACCAACTACCTCTTTTGTGACATGCCCACCAGGTGGAACTCAATGTTGGCAATGCTCAGTGGCTGCACACACAGCAGAGGGCCATCAATCAGTACCTGTGCGAGTATGGCACAAGGAGAGGGTCAGGGGAGCTTGGCTTCTTTTCACCACGCCAGTGGCTACTGATCAAGGATGCATGCACTGTCCTGTCACCATTTGAGGAGGCCACAAGGATGGTGAGCAGCAACAATGCAAGCATCAGTGACACTGTCCCTCTAGTCTTCCTGTTGGAGCACACACTTCGTGGAATTGTGGACAGGGCACTTGAGGCAGAACAGCGGCAGGAAGAGGAGGACTTCCTTACCTCTCAAGGCCCCCTTTATCCAGATAGCATTCCTGCGGGCCCGCCAAACACACAGGAAGAAGAGGAGGATTGTGTCAACATGGATGTAGAGGATAACACTCAGCAGCAGTCTTCAAGGGATGGTTTTCAGTCCCCAGAAACCCAAGGAGTTGTACGTGGCTGGGAGGAGGTAGTTACGGATAATGCGATCCATAGTGACCCAGAGGACTCAGAATCGAATGCCTCTGCAAACTTACGCTGCATGGCCTCCCTGATTCTGCAAAGCCTGCAAAAGGACCCTTCGATTTGTGGTATCAAGGAGAGGGATCATTACTGGCTGGCAACCCTTCTTGATCCACATTACAATGGTAAGGTTGCAGAACTCATCCTGCCTTCGCAGAGGGAGCAGAGGATGAAACCTTTTCAGGAGGCCTTGAAGAAGGGTTTGTCCAACGCATTTCCAGACTCTGGCAGGTTACAATTTCCTGGTGTTGGACAACGTGTTGCTGAGGCTTCGTTAAGTCAGAGGAAGAGCGGTGGAGAAGGTGGCCAGCTGACCGATGCCTTTGAAAAATTTTCAGTCCTCAGCACCAAGGTCTGATCGGTTCAAGCAACCATCCCCAGCTTCTGCATTACATGGTGCAGGAATATCTAGGGGAAAGAGCAGACTTGGAGACCTTTCCAACAGAGCATCCACTGAGTTACTGGGTCTTGAGGATAGACCACTGGCCAGAACTTGCTCAATATGCAATTGAGCTACATTCCTGTCCTGCATCCAGCGTGCTTTCTGAACGCACATTCAGTGCTGCTGGAGTGTTTGTAATGGATCAAAGAGTGCGCCTGTCCACAGACTCCGTTGATAGGCTCACATTCATAAAAATGAATCAGTCTTGGATCAGCAGCTATCAAGCATCTGATGCTGATGTAACTGATTGAATTTGCTATGGATGTGGGATCCCTTGAAGAATGCTTATGCTGACTATTCTATTCCTCATCAATCCTGATGATGCTAGCTTCCAACCATTCTTTTTGGTTTAGGGCACCACCACCACCACCCAAGGCCCAATTTTTCTGCCCCTGTTTAACAAGGGCATGTAATTACAATTTTTGATATAATATTTCACAGCAGGGCCCATTACTGCACCCAACAAGAGTATCTGTGAGGGGTTACAGTGTTGTGGCAGACTTCATCAAGGGTTCCCCACTCACATTTATTTAACAGAAAAAGCTTCCTTACAGAAAGATTCCCACACAGATGTCTCAGCATAAAAAATACAGCCTCCTGGCTATAAGGCAACCACAGCTCAAGCTACACTGGGTTTCAGCCTATTACAACATGGTCTCTCCAGTCAGAACACAATAGAGTTCACACACTGCTCCTGCATCAACTGTATTTGGTGTTGGCTGGTCTGTGTACTTGCTGCTCCCTGGCAATCTACTCAAGATGGTCGAGCCCTGATCTATACTCAATTCTCATATTATAAAGCCTGTGTACACCTGCACAATCAACAGGTGCTGGACAACATCAAAACATGGACCGAGGATTGGAGCCTTCATCCCACCCAATACTCTAGAAACCATCTGGGCTTCAGGATGTATACCAGGATTTACCAGTCCCAGAGGAAAATAGTACCCCAGTTTGCTCCTAATGAGACACACATGCTAGGGCCCCTCAACCTGCATGGATAAGAACTCTGGGTGACACCAAATCCTCTCTACGCCTTGACAATCTGCAGCCCTGCCACATACCCCTCCCCTCTGTTTTGACCTGAGGGGCAGAACACATAAGCCTATACTCTTTGATTTGGCACTTCTGTGCCAACTATCACCTACATGGACCCATTACTGTTTGGAAACATTAAAGAGTAACTCTATTTCTTGCCTTTAAAGGTGTAAAGAGTAAGGAAGGGTTAAAACCCCTATCAGTTTTTTTTGCCATCTGTGTCCCATTGAGGAGATTTCTCTACACTTCCTGCCCCATAACCAAAACCTGGAGTGAAAGAAAATCCTTTAAAATTAGGGAATCATGGTGTGTCACCAGGGTCACCAGAACAAGTGTCCCCTTTTAAAGATTTCCCCTCTATTAGTGTTCTGATGTCAACCCAAAATCCAAAATTTGGGATTTTCTTTTACTCTTATTAATAATAATAATAATAATAATAATAATAATAATAATAATAGTAAACAGAATAAATAAAGAGGGTGAATCTCCCTAACAGGGGCATAGACAGCAATAAGAACTATACAAACAAATGGCCACTGCCCCCACTTATACCTGCAAAGGCGTCAGTGCGTTGCCTGACCAATATATTAACAATACAAACAAATGGCTACTGCCCCCAACTATAACTGGCCTACATAGCAATGAGCACTGGGAGGGCAATGCAATCAAATAAAACCATAGAAATTTCCAAGCTCAACTTACCGACCAGCCTGTGACAAACCGAATTGACCTGTCTAACAGTATACATTAAAAACAGGGGTTTAGTCTGCACACATTTGCAAATACATGTGTGAGCTAAAGAGTCTTTACCGAGATTAGGGTTGCAGCATATCCTGGGAGCATGGCGCGTCCGCAATAGCTGCATTGCATGCCCCCGTGGGCGCGTAAGGGTGGTGACACTGGGGCAATGTCATGTGATCTTGTCCCAGGACGAGAGGGGATCACGCCGCCATCATTTTACTATACGGCGGGTGGGAGGAGGTTAAAGAGTCTCCACGGTGGAAGCACATGAATTTTGTTGAATAGGTAGAGAGCAGGTGAGCCGGAGGTAGCCCACCCCTCCTTAAAAGCACGGGGCACACTGAACACCCAGCACATAGCACCATGGCAGCAAAGGCGTCAGTGCGTTGCCTGATCAATATATTAAAAATACCAACAAATGGCCACTGCCCCCATCGATAACTGGCCTATGCAGCAAGGAGCACTGGAAGGGCAACTCATATCAAACAAATAATAAAACCCAAATTTGTTGCACTGGGAGCATATGGTATCTTAAATTAAAATTTGTATTAAACAGCAGCTATCACAATATGCATGGACAAAGCACAAACAGATATATGGAAATTGGTGAAGCACTTAAAGTCCAACATGAACCCCAAATATATTGCTGGCACAGGCCAAACTGGCATAAAACATGTGAATATAATCCACTCTAAAAAGTCTAAAATAAGCCAAAGGGTTGTGATGCTGATTGTGGACAATTGCATTGCCCACACAGAGGGTCAGAGGTCCTGCATTCTTATAGCACAATTGTGGGAGAATGAAAACTCTTCCTTCAAGCTAAACCAGACACTGATAGAAGCAGGGCTGTGTTTTGGCCTAGGCCGACAAGGCCTAGGCCTAGGGTGGCACTTTGCGGGGGGCGGCAAAAAGGGCCGCCCCCCACATGAGATAAAGCCCCCCCCACCCGTCTTGCTGATTCCCAGCTCCCGCTGCCGCCTCCCGCACACTTGCAGCCCACGGCGGCCGGCTTTCTGTAGCGGCGCCACTGTGTATGGGCGTGCTTGGCAGAGGATGGGGGTGTGTATCTCACGCCCCCCTACTCTCTGACAAGCACGCCCATACACCACGGCGCCGCTACAGAAAGCCGGCCACCGTGGGTTGCATGTGTGCGGGAGCCTGGAATCAGCAAGACGGGTGGGGGGGCTTTATCTCATTTGGGGGGGGGGCGGCGTGTGTCACTCACGCCCCCATAAGCAACAGGTGACAGGTGGAGCCTTAAGCTCCGCCTACCCTCCCCTGCACTGCATCTTCTCCTTGGCCCTGGGGCTGTGACGTCAGGAGGAGAGAGAGGAGCACGAGGGAAACCCCCAGGACAGCAGGTACAGTGATTTAATAAAGTATATCAGTGTTATGGGCACTGGCAGCATTTGATGGGCCCTGGCAGAATTTGATGGGCACTGGCAGCATTTGATGGGCACTGGCAGAATTTGATGGGCACAGTGGCTGCATTTGATGGGCACAGTGGCTGCGTTTGATGGGCACAGTGGCTGCATTTGAGGGCACAATGGCTACGTTTGATGGGCACAGTGGCTGCGTTTGATGGGCACGGTGGCTGCATTTGATGGGCACGGTGGCTGCGTTTGATGGCACAATGGCTACGTTTGATGGCACAATGGCTACGTTTGATGGCACAGTGGCTGCGTTTGATGGCACAATGGCTACGTTTGATGGCACAATGGCTACGTTTGATGGCACAGTGGCTGCGTTTGATGGGGCACAGTGGCTGCGTTTGATGGGGCACAGTGGCTGCGTTTGATGGGGCACAGTGGCTGCAATTGATGGGCACAGTGGCAGCATTTGATGGGCACAGTGGCTGTGTTTGAGGGCACAGTGGCAGCATTTTATGGGCACAGTGGCTGCGTTTGAGGGCACGGTGGCTGCGTTTGAGGGCACAGTGGCTGCGTTTGAGGGCACAATGGCTACGTTTGATGGCACAATGGCTACGTTTGATGGCACAGTGACCACGTTTGATGGGGCACAGTGGCTGCATTTGATGGGGCACAGTGGCTGCAATTGATGGGCACAGTGGCTGCAATTGATGGGCACAGTGGCTGCAATTGATGGGCACAGTGGCAGCGTTTGATGGGCACAGTGGCAGTGTTTGAGGGCACAGTGGCTGCGTTTGATGGGCACAGCAGCTAAAAAAACTGTAGCTGCTGACTTTTAATATTAGAACACTTACCTGTCCAGGGATCCAGCGATGTCGACACCTCAGCTGATTTTCGGATTGGCTCTCGGGTTTTGCCACCATCATTCATGGTAAGGGAAACCGACCGGTTCCCTACTGCACATGTGCGAAGCGCGTTGCACTTTCTGAATGGCCCAGTGGAGGAAGGAGGAGGAGGGGCAAACTTCAGAGGGGACAGCGCAGTCTCCCAGAAGTGGGGAAGGGTACCTGTCAGAAACAGGTACCCGTTCCCCCCTGAAAGGTGCCAAATGAGCCTAAAGAGGAAGGGGTGTTGTTTACAGATGATAGGGTGGGTCTTAAACAGGAAGGGGTGTGGCCTCAGCAGGATGGGGTGGGTCATATTTAAATTAGGGGGGTGCATGCGCTTAGTCAGGCCTAGGGCAGCACAAAACCTAAATACACCACTGGATAGAAGTCACAAGACTGCTATATACTACTGATGAGAAAAGACTGTGAAGGAATTGCAGAGTCATCCCGTGCCGTTTAGGAACTGCCATTGATTTATATTCATGCTTGTTATCATCTACCTAAGGGTAAGATGCAGTGTGTTTGGGTGACGGTGGTGGTCTCTTCACTTATCTGATACCTCAAGACACATCCCTTTGGCTTTTTTTGGAATTTTTAGAGTGGATTATATTTACATGTTTGTGCCAGTTTAGTCTGTGCCAGCAATATATTTGGGGTTCATGTTGGACTTTTTTAAGCGCTTCACCAATTTACGCATATCAAACAAAACCAGAGAAATTTCTAAGGGCTAACTTACCGACCAGCCTGTGACCAACCAAATTGACCCGTCTAACAGTATGCGTTAAAAGCAGGGGTTTAGTCTGCACACATTTGGAAATACATGCGTAAGCTACAGGCCCTGTCAAGGCACCCAATTTTCTGTAGTCCCTAATTGCCCGTACACACAATCCGAAAATTGGACGAAAAATACCGCTTTCGACGCGATAGTACGATAATGGGATCATTAGTACAGAGCTTTCGCGAGCCGATCATGACAGTTTACCCGATATTATTCGAAAATTTTCCTTGTACGATACTAGATTGTATGATTTTTGTTTAGTCAGTACAATTGTCATCTGAAAATACAATACAAACACACCACAAAACACATGACATCATATCCGATTTTTTTTTCTGTTGTACAAGAATTTTTGTGACTTTAGTAACCTATTCAATTTCTCCTTGTGACTAGTAAGTGAAAAAATGCAGACGATCTGTCGTCTGATTTTCGGATCGTGTGTACGGGGCATAACTCTAACTTTAAGGAGTCTCCACAGTGGAAGTACATGTAAAAAAAAAGCAATAAAAAACTACCAGGTTTTCTAATCCCTTTCCACTGTATCCCAAAAAAAGTTTTGCCTTTTAGTTATACTTTAAGATACACTATATTACCAAAAGTATTGGGATGCCTGCCCCACACATGAACTTTAATGGCATCCCAGTCTTAGCCCACAGGGTTCAATATTGAGTTGGCCGACCCTTTGCAGCTATAACAGCTTCAACTCTCCTGGTTAGGCTGTCCGCAAGGTTTAGGAGTGTGTCTAGGGGAATGTTTGACCATTCTTCCAGAAGCGTTGAGGTCAGGAATCTGTGCAGGCCAGTCAAGTTCTTCCACCCCAAACTCGCTCATTTATGTCTTTATGGACCTTGCTTTGTGCACTGGTGCTAAATCATGTTGAAACAGGAAGGGGTCATCCCAAACTGTTCCCACAATGTTGGGAGCATGAAATTGTCCAAAATATCTTGGAATGCTGACGCCTTAAGAGCTCCCTTGACTGAAACTAAGGGGCCAAGCCCAACCCCTGAAAAACAACCCCACACCATAATCCCCCCTCCACCAAATAATTTGGACCAATGCACAATGTGGTGGAGGAACTTGACTGGCCTGCACAGAGTCCCGACCTCAACCCTATAGAACACCTTTGGGATGAATTAGAGCAGAAAATGCGAGCCAGGCATATCAGTGCCTGACCTCACAAATGTGCTTCTGGAAGAATGGTCAAACATTCTCAAAGACACACTCCTCAACCTTGTGGACAGCCTTCCCAGAAGAGTTGAAGCTGTTATAGCTGCAAAGGGTGAACTCAATATTAAACCCTACGGACTAAGATTGGGATGCCATTAAAGTTAATGTGTGCGTAAAGGCAGGCATTCCAATACTTTAAGTCATATAGTGTATATGTGGAGCTGTAAGGCTGACATAGTTACATAGTTAGTTAGTAAGGTTGAATAAAGACACCAGTCCATTCAGTTCAACCTGAGTGAGTGTGGATGCGTGTCTACAATTATCCCTTTTTAAATTTTTTTTTATTTAAGGTACCCATATAGTGCCATCAACTTATGAAGCACTCTACACATACATTCACATACACTCACATTGGTTCCTACCCTCAAGGAGCCCACAATCCAAGGTCCCCAACTCACATTCATATACTAGGGCCAATTTTGGACAGAAGCCAATTAACCTACCTGCATGTCTTTGGAGTGTGGGAGGAAACCGGAGTACCCAGAGGAAACCCACGCAGGCACAGGGAGAACATGCAAACTCCAGGCAGGTAGTGTCATGGTTGAGATTCGAACCAGCGACCCTTTTTACTGCTGAGCAAGAGTGCTACCCACTACACCACTGTTCTGCCCATTATGACCTAAGGCCTGGTTCACACCTATGCATTTTTTAGTGTGTTTTTATTTTTGCAGAAACACACTACAGTTCATTTAACATGGTCTGCTATGGGTCACATTCACATCTGTGTATTTTATGGAAAGGGCCAGGGACTTTTTTCTGGTTTTTGGTTCCATAGACTTCAAGATGGATCAAAAACCTGTATTGAAAACACAAAATGCACCTGGAATATGCAAACTACAACCTACATAGTTGTGAACCAGGCCTATAGTAAATTAATGATTGTAATTTATTTATGTGTGTTGCATTTTCCTTTTTAGACCCTGGAGGGAGCTGAACCAGTGCACCCAGCTTTACAACCCATTAGTGACTGAAGCTAAGGCCAGCCATACACGGTGCAAATTTCTTCCTCCGAGGGTTGCAGGAAAGAAATTTGCATGATTACTCCATCAACACAGACACTGCTGACAGGAGAATCCCTCCTGCCGAGCAACTGTCTACTCCCCACAGGGGGGATGGGGGTTGGTGGGGGAAGCCGTCGCCAGGAGAAGACAGTGATTATCTCTAGCGGCTATAGCAGTCGCTAGCAATAATCGGAGGAGAATCAACTTGCTACATTCAGCCTGCCCATTAACGCTTTGAATCACGTCCTGAAGAGAAGAGAAGGGGCACTCTGATGGGCAAAACAAAATGTGCTCATCAGTGTGCCCCTTAACAAAATATGCCTATCAGCGATCCCCTTAAGAAAAAATGTGCCCCACATACCTTAAGGGCAGGAGTCGGCACAGGTGGCAAGCAGCAGGGGGCAGAAGCTGCAAGGTATCATACCTCACAAGGAGCGAGAGCCGGGAGCCGCCAGCAGCAGGGGGGTGGGGCACCCAAGTGAGTCACACCTCAACTCATGGCCTGGTCAGGAGTGAATGCCAAGAGTGACAGCCGCGCTCAGCAGCAGGGTGCACACGCAACATCACCGGTTGCTGGGACACCCGTGACCCCAGCAACCATTGACTGCTAAAATGGAGCACTCCACTGGTGGCCTGGCGGTCCGGGCAGGAGTGTCACTTGGTCTATGTTCAGATTTCCATTTAGTGATGGCTAATTTAGCAGAACACCCATATCCTTCTCGACTATTGATTCCCCTAGTTGTACTCCCTCCTAATATGTATGATGCATGCATGTTTTTAGCCTCCAAGTGCATAACTTTACTTTTATCAGAATTAAACCTCAATTGCCCAATTAAACAGTGCATTGAGATCTGATTGTAAATTGGAGACGTCCTGTAAGGACATTATTCAACTGCTTAGCTTGGTGTTATCTGCAAATAGTGAAATTATACTTTTAACCCCAAACTCTATATCATTTATAAATATATTTGTGATGGACTGCCTAACACCCCAACTGGGTATCTCCGCCAAACTACAGCTTCCTCTACTCTGGAACCAGAATATAGCAATTTCAGCCCAAACTTCGCTAATTACCAGACAGGACCAGTATTTTAGGTTTGTGCTGTAGATAGCAAATTTACACCAAACATTAGCGTTTATATACAAAAACCTTCCCCCTAGACAGGTATGGCACATACTACAAGCCCCACCAGAAAATTACATTACATTAACAAATAAACAATCAAACACTAGAAAACATTCCTTCCCGAAACCTAGCCGTGTGGACTATGGAGGTGATTAAACAAAGTGAGAGCTTATTGCCTAAACCTAATTACAGCAAACAATAATTAATGCCAGAAACCTGTAACAGAAAATAAAGTTTCTTAACAGATCGCTCCAGGATAATAGTTCCACTATGCAAAGTATGCTATGGGGTCCCAGAAACCGTCCCTCCAGCCCTAAGGGTAGCTGGTATAATTCATGGCCAGCCAGGTACCCAGGGAAGTGATTAAACCCTCTTGAGGAAAAGGTTCTCTGTAACCCCAAGGGGGGGGTCTCCTTAGTCCTGGATCCATAGTTGGTGGGAATCAGGTTGTCATCTTCAGGATCGCCTCACCAGGAGGTGAGCAAGCTGGGGTTCAGTAACAGATATAGCAGGTAGGGATCATGCAGAAGTGTAGTCAGTAGCCAAAGCCAAAGACTATACACAGCACTAACACAAAACGAAATTGCCCATGGGACTTTTAAAGAGTACACCTCCAAACGTGCCAGGTAAAATTTATAAATGATTTATTAACAAACATTAAAAAACAACATATAATACAGAAAAAAGAAAATATATTAAGCATCAACATATTAGTAAATTTTACATTCCTATAATAAACCTTTCCATGAGACCTGGATATGTCATGAAAATGACTGCCAACAGTCTGGGACAGCTGTGCTAAGTCTCGATGCGTTTCGCGAGAGGAGTCCCTAAATGGGCAAAAAGGACTTGAATGAGGGGGCTTCATTCAAACCGGGGGCCTTAGTAGCTCCTAGTGAGAATATCCACCTCATTTCTCTCTGGAGAATAACCCTATTCCAGTTTCCCTCACATGGATCCTGTAGAATGTGTTCAAGGCAAAATTTGGACTTTGGAAGAACCGTATGCATGGTCCTGGGCAGCATGCCTACCTATAGGGGAGTATAGATCAACTATTTAGATAGCATACGTATGGTCGTAAATATGTTTCCAAAATTCCTTAAAGGTCTTCCCTACGTAGAATGCACCGCATTCGCAGGTCATAAGGTATACAATTCCCTTAGTTTGGCAATTTACAAATTTTTTGGAGAAAAATCTATTCTCATTCGGTAAGATCAAGTTTTGGCCCGTGTTAATGTACTTGCAGTACGGGCATCCACCACATTGGAAAGTGCCCTTGAGTGAGTGAGTTTTGGAACTTGGTCTAGTCAGATGGCTATGCACCAACTTATCCTTGAGAGACGAGGCCCGTTGGTATACTACGAACGGTTGTGGAGGGACAAACCCAGAGATTACCAGATCACTCGTCAGTAAATACCAGTGTTTTTGCAATATGGCTTTAAAGTCCTCATGTTGAGAGCTATAGCGGGTGACAAAACGAACATTGCCATTCGTTTTTGCAACCTTTTTATGAAACAAAAATGAATCTCTAGTCTTACCTCTGGCTTGGTTATATGCTTTAGCTAAACATTTTTTACTGTATCCTCTCATTCTGAGTCGATCTCTCAACAAACCTGCCTCGATCTCAAAGGCTTCAGTAGTGCTGCAGTTACGTTTCAGCCGAAGGTACTGTCGTCTGTAGGGTATCAGATGCACTAGGGATGCAGGGTGAGCATTAGTAGCATGCAAAATGGTGTTGCCCGATGTATGCTTGTTTTATAACCCGCTGGATAAATATTCATTCTCATTTTTGTGAACCATTATGTCAAGAAAGGGAATTTTGTTACAATTGTAGGTCATAGTAAATTGCAAGTTCCAATCGTTGGAATTTAGCTTTGTAAGAAATTCAAACAATAATTCTGGGCTGCCGTTCCAGACAATGAAAAATGACCTTGATGTACCTGTGCAATGAAAGGACGTGGCACAGGTACATTGCAAGACCATCGTCCAAGAAAGAAACATCTATAATGATATATTTCCTCTCCTTTTCATTCACTTTCTCACACTCACAGCAACTGACACACAATAATCAAGTACCATCTTTTATTTCAACATTGACACTATGAGTGATTGCTTTCTCTGTTTATATATACACTGGACAATAGGTCACTTACATTTGCACTGTTTATTGTTGGTATAAGTTAAATCTATTTCCAACTCTATTGTATAATTACCATATCTCATCATCTTAGCATATGTGCACTTTTATTTTATACATCTTCTCATATTATCTCATCTCACACAATAACATGTTGTACATTTTAACTCTTATTTTGTCAACACACTTCATTCCAGTATATAATTATTTGTATTTTATCACGTTAGCACATAGGCACCCTCATCACACATTCACTTTCACTATTTTATTTCACCCGACATTATTTCTATCAGTCACATAATTTGGATTTATATTCACTGTCTGGTTAAGTTTTTATTTGGTCTATCTTATTGATTTTTTAGGTGTGGGTACTTCCCTTGGTGGGATCGACATCCTTCGACCAGGTTCCGGCTCCTGTTGCTTCTCACTGGTTTCCATCTCCCCACCCTCACACAGCTCCCGGGCATGTGGCTTTTTTTGCATTTATGCATCTACTTTTATGGATGTTTTGTTTTGAAGTTTCTCTTTTTTTTTTAATTTAGGGTGGTATACCCACTGAAATACATCAATCTCTCAACCACTCTATAACTAGTCTATACGCCGCCAGTAGGCCAGGATTTTTTCATCAATTTTAAGTGGAATATACTGGATTTTATATGTAAATGTTTGGTACCCCTTCCTCTTTTTTTTTTTTTGTACTGGTCTATTTATTCATTTGTGCTTTTGATCTCCGGGCATCTATCTGTACTTCTCCCAAAGAAGCGAGACTCCTCTCGCAAAACGCATTGAGACTTAGCACAGCTGTCCCAGACTGTTGGCAGTCATTTTCATGACATATCTAGGTCTCCTGGAAAGGTTTATTACATTAATGTAAAATTTACTAATATGTTGATGCTTAATATATTTTCTATTTTCTGTATTACATGTTGTTTTAAATGTTTCTTAATTTATTTATAAATGAGTTAATTTATAAATTTTACTTGGCACGTTTGGAAGTGTACTCTTTAAAAGTCCCATGGGCAATTTTGATTTCTGTTGTGTGCATACTATTGGGGACTGAGTATCACCTCTACCCATCTCATACCAGCTCTGTTCTTCTTTGTAATATACATTATGGTGGAAGACACCAAGCCCTTCCTTTTTTGAGCTGGTCTGTTATGGGATTTATACATATGTTTTGGATATAATAATATTTGTCTAACATTTATAGTTTGTATTCTTTGTGGAATTGATCTCTGGATATACCCACCGTCGCAGTTCCCTGCCCCCCTCTGTGCTTATTTGAAAATGGAACACTGTCAGGGTTCTACTTGGGAACAAAAGATGCATGGTTATAAGGCAAAATTTGGGGGTACCAATGGTGCATCTACGGATATAATAGCCTTCTTTTTCATGCTTAGAAAGTTGATGGAACGAAAATCCACCACTTTCTGGCATATCAAGTTTTTGGAGCATAATGTTGGGGAGAAATGTTGCCCTATGGGTCTACGAGTCCAGATATTCCCCAATCTGAGAACTATTGATAGTGACTTTAAGACCAAATGGGAAGACGCTCTTCTATCGTGTTCACGTGAAATGATGAGATTGCTCATCGGTGAATATAAAAAAACAATGATAACCATTGATAAAGATATACACAAGTTATTTGTACAACACCCCAACATTAGCAATCAACCATTGTTTAAGGAAAAGGATACTGAACTTACTCAGCACCTGGATAGGTTCAATATGAACATTATTGGCAAAAAGGACCAGATATTCTTTTTGGACAAGTGAGCCTTCTGTCAGGGCACGGTCTATCGCTGGCAATCCATGCCACCTAGACTGTACCCTTGCAGGGACCAACCTAGAGGGGATATATCGCACAGTGATGCTGCATCAGATACGGCTTCTTTCAGATCTACCTCCCCCTCAATTAGAAATACTGACACTTCATATAGGAGACAAGGATATAAACGTCCCAATATGGAGGAAAACATAGGCAGGAAAGATGACTCAAAAAGACGCCCTGGCCCAAGCACAGATCAAGGCGCTGGAGGACAGTCACCCATTACTAATTCTAGAGGAAACAGAATAACCAACAGAGTTGTGACGAATAGTATTTCCAGTTCCAGCTCTACTGGTTCCAAAATGACTCCAGAAGCAACGGACACCAACAATGTTTTAATCAGCAAAGACAATGTCGACCCCAACCCAATAAAAGCAATAGGGGTACTGGAACAGTATGCATACAGGTCCAGTGTGAATTAGATACCATCTTAGAGGACAAAGAGAATATGGGTATGGAATCCATTAATCTTTCATCATATAACCTTACACCTTTGGATGAACAACTTCTATCCAAAGGTCTGAGTTTCTGCCCTCCTACTGATATTGATCACTTTGAAGCTATCAAAGACACTAACTTGTTTATACACAATGTCCTCTTGAAAGTTATGTATTCTAAATCCAATACCACTTCTGATACCGTTTCATTAATTGATAAATATAGCAAAAAAGATTTTCATATGCCGAAGATACTTAATGAATAGGGATGGGCAAACGGTTCGGCCCGAGCATAAGTTTGAACCGAACTTTCGCTGTTCGGACGTTCAAACAGCTGAACAAACGGGTCGTTCGACCGTTTATTCGCCCCCCCCCCGAACTGACCAAAATGCATTGCGGCACTGTGCATTGCAAGCCCTGATTGGCTGAAGCAGTGAAAGCTTCAGCCAATCAGGGCACAGAGCTCAGTCAGATTGGACACTGTCATCATGACTTTATCCAATCATGGCTTATTCCCGCCCCACAGTATAAAAGTATTCTTTCAATGGCAGCCATTTTCAGTGTGATTTTGGTGTGGAGAGAGATAGAACAGGGCTCTGTTCAGTGCTATTAGTTAGTTAGTGTGCTATATTGTGCTATTTTGCTTCAATTGTCAGTGTAGAATATTAGTTTAGTGTCAGTCTAATGCCCCGTACACACGGTCGGACTTTGTTCAGACATTCCGACAACAAAATCCTAGGATTTTTTCCGATGGATGTTGGCTCATACTTGTCTTGCATACACACGGTCACACAAAGTTGTCAGAAAATACGATCATTCTGAATGCGGTGACGTAAAACACGTACATCGGGACTATAAACGGGGCAGTGGCCAATAGCTTTCATCTCTTTATTTATTCTGAACATGCGTGGCACTTTGTCCGTCGGATTTGTGTACACACGATTGGAATTTCCGACAACGGATTTTGTTGTCGGAAAATTTTATAGCCTGCTCTCAAACTTTGTGTGTCGGAAAATATGATGGAAAATGTGTGATGGAGCCTACACACGGTCGGAATTTCCAACAACAAGGTCCTATCACACATTTTCCGTCGTAAAATCTGACCGTGTGTATGGGGCATAAGGGTTAGTGTGAGTGTAGTGAGGAGGACCATCATTCAGCTTTGAATAGTGTGCAGCTAGCGTAGGGTCAGCTGAGATAGTTTACCTGTAGTGTAGTGAGACCGTGTCATTCATACATACATTAGTGTAGAGTAGGGACAGCTCATATAGTTTCAGTTTAGTGTAGTGAGACCATGTCAGTAATCTTGACCTTAGTGTATAGCTAAAGTAGGGACAGTTCAGATAGCGTCAGTGTAGTGATGGTTGAACACTGTTTATTTGATTGCGTTACTGCCAGTTTAACGCCAAATAGTTCTGTGTGCGTTACTGCCAGTTTAACGCCATATAGTTCTGTGTGCGTTACTGCCAGTTTAACACCGTATATTTCTGTGCGTCACTGTGCATTTGTCGCATTATATTGCAATATATTATAGTGTATCCGAGTGTGTCTGTGTAGTGTAAGTACTCAAATTAAAGTGCACCAAACACCTCTTTACATTGATTAAAGTGCATTTACGTACAGATTTCAACTTCTTCTTTACATTTGCTTATAATCACCGCCCCCTCCCTCCCAATAATGTCTGGGAGGACAACAAGGAGAGGCAGACGTTCCCTTGGCACTGTAAGGGGGCCAGCAACAAATGTGTCCACAAGCAAAGGTGGACGTGGTGGTTGTATTAGAATGTATAAACAACTGACTCCATCTTAGATTATCTTCCATTTTACATACAGTAGAAGTGAACTTTTTGTGTGTGTGTTTTGCCATAATCAGCTTAAACTAACAAGTTTGCATAGAACCACACCCTATGAGATACTGTGGTTAAGCCGAATCTGTGTCAGCAAGTCATCAGCTATTTCTTGTTATCTAGTCAAGCAGCCTAACTCTTGATAAGAAAGTACTGAGTGTAAGTTTGTAAAAAAACCCTTTTACTGGTATATAAACTACAGTTGTATTTAATAAAGTCAGATCTTATGAACACACATTCAAGCCTGTTTCCCCTGTCTCATTTGGTCTCTCACGGATCCGAGGGTCCCTGTGGTCTGCCTGCATAAACCAGGGTGGTCATCAAGGTGTATAATTCCTTTCAAATGGGGGCTTGTCCTGCATAAAGCAAACATCCTTGGTAAGTAAACGTTTGTCTTATTTGACAAATTATTTTTCTTGCCTTATAAAGCTTTAGTCCTATAAAATTTATATAGAAAGGAGACAGACCACGCCTTAAAGGTCTTTGGGAGACCTGAGTCCTAGAGAGAGGATTCATTAACGTTAGACAAAACAGTAATGTAACTCCTTTTGGGAAGGAGAGAGAGTTTATGAGGTAATCACCACCTTGACCCAAACCTCTGTTTGCTTTGTCTTTCTGTCACATAGAAGTATAAGAAGAAGAAGAAGCTGTAAGGTAAGACAGCCTCTTGTTCACTGTAATATGGGTCAAGAACATGGTAAAGAGGCCCCGCCTCCCAGTGGAAACTTGTAAGGATTATGTTGCTAGGGTTTGTGGTACTGATTATAAATTTATAAGTCTTTGGGTGTCGAAATTCAGCAGGGTGGACTGAAACTATGCATAGTAGTGATCCCTTCCCCTGAGATGGAGATAATGAATTTCATATGGATATGGTGAAAGGCTTATGTCTTAGTGGGATATGAAATCCATCACAGCTTTACGATTATTAAACATAAAGATGTATCACAGCACAGAGTGGTACTGTGGACACATGGCTAGTAGCTAAGTGCCACGTCCTAAACATAGTACATAGAGATCATGGGAGGGGACTTTGGACTTTTTAGGCACAATAATACAAAGTAATTTACAAAAAGGATTTTTTATTTATTGAAAAGACATATAAAATGCAATTATTAAAAAAACACAAAGCAATCTAGATACATAAATATTCAATGTTCAATAAAGTTGCCACTATACAAAGCCATACAAATATATACAAAACCCGGAAATCTGGACATCAATCCAAGGTAAGTAAAGATCCAAGGGTATGGCTGGACAGTGGACATACTATAAATATTTCAACTAGAGACTGTGCTCAACATGTTACGCGTGCCTTTACTCTTCTTCAGGAGCAAAGATTATTGTGGCTAGACAGAAATAGATAAAAATATATAATCAATATACAATATTCTAGTAAACAAAAAAGGTTTATCATCCGTCAAAATAGCTAAAGAAACCCACAAAGGCCAGACTGCATCAGCATAGAGTGAGCAAAACAGAGGGGAGCATAACAAACGGTCACCACGGGGGCGTACAAAACATTATCAAACAATATAAAATAATGGAAGAAGGTAGGTAGCCAAAATATATTGTGGCAGAACAAGGCTCAGTCCCTATGAAAATGGGGTTAAAAAGGACACAGAGTCTGCATATCGGCTGAGTTCAGAGCTACAGAGCGTAAATTTGAAGCAGAGAAAACTGCTCTGGCAGTTTTCTCTAGGTTTTGCTAGTTCCTTATGGGGCTCTCTAGTTTGGAGATCCTTCAGAGTCTTGGGTGGGATGGGATCTCCAACCCTGTGTCCGGGTCTTGTGGACAGCCAGCAGGGTGTGTGCCCAGGTGCACACAGCCCATATAACGAAGGGCTGGTGAGAGAAGAAGGAGGAGGAAGGTGGAGTTGGAGCAGTGGCTGCTAGTAAGTGTCCCTGTGTGAGAATAGATGTTGTGTGCATTGAAGGGCTTGAAGCTGTGTGCGTCCAAGGAGCCCAAAGCTGTGTGCATTGAAGGGCTTGAAGCTGTGTGCATCCAAGGAGCCCAAAGCTGTGTGCGTTGAAGGGCTTGAAGCTGTGTGCAGCCAAGGAGCCTAAGACTGTGTGCATCCAAGCAGCTCATTTGAGGGGCCTGTACCTATAGCAACAGTACTGCTGAAGAGTAGCCTGGGGGGCTAGCATTTTCATTTGGATTTTGTGTATTTAATTGAAGCTTGGACCCCTGCGTGGGATTCCTGGATGGACTTTTGTTTTGTTTTTCCCTTTAATAAACGTGGGCTACCAGGCCCTTAACTATAAATGCCTCTCTGATGTGGATTCACTGCACCAAAATGCATCTATCCACTTGAGCTGAACAATCCCCAATGCCACAAATGGTGCTCCAATGCGGGCATGTAGACGGTGGAATCTGGGTCCTTGCTCCATGGTGAGTCGCATCAGGAACTACTGCTAGCTGTGTGTGGCAGCCAGGCGAACAGCATTGCACAGAAGTTTGATGGACTGTGTTGCATGCAGGTTGTATACCTGTGAAAGGAGAATAACTTTTTTTTTCTCTCTGTTGTGAAGTGTGTTGCAAGTTGCTGTGTGTAAGACAGCAAGGATGGGGCGGTCAAAACAGAAAAAGGAAGCAATCCCTGCTGAAGCAAGGGAAAGGGTTCTATGGCTAGAGGCTATTTCACCACATGCCCCAGCCACGTCAAAGAATTTTTCCAAGTGTGAAATCTCTGTGACCTGGGGTAAATTAATCATGTCATCCCCAGTTAAAAGGGACGTGAAAGAGGTTGCTCCTGGCAACAGGAAGCCAGGTGGACAGCAGCGTGTGGAAAGGAGGAATATGGTCATCTGTGGAAGCAACGTCCAGGCCAACAGGGATGTTGGGGATCCAAGGAGTCTGTCTGCTGATGGTCATGACCAGTGGTATCCCGTGGCAACAGAGAGCCAGTCATCAAGGAGATTCCAAGAAAGTAAAGTTCAGCTACCAGTACCGTGCTTGGAATGTGGTCAAGTGGGGCATGGAATTTTTACTTGCCCAAGGTTCTGGAACAATGCTGAAGAGTCTGGAAAAGCTGCAGTGTCGTCTTGTGGCCACACAGAGGAAGTAGCTGGTATGGATTCAGCTGAGAGACAGAGCACTCAAGTGAACGGTATGATGCCAGCCGCTGAAAATGGTAAGACTGTTTCAGTTTGTGGGACTGAACCTAGTGAAATGGGAGTGTGTCCAGCGGGGAGATCCGCAGTACAAATGGACAAAGACTTGATGCAGTGTGCTACCCGGAGCAGTGGGGAGGCACATGGTGAATCCCAGCTGACAGCAAGGTTAAAGAATCAAATGGACATGGGGACTATGCATGTGCCTTCTATAATCCAGAAGAGTGCTGGAGAGGTTAAACGAGGGGTGACCAAAACTGTTCTTGTGCCATGTTCCCTAGTGACAGGTGCTGCAGAGTTGCCCAGGGAAATTTCTGAGGAGCTTGCAGTGACGGAGCAGAGAGTTTCCCAGGTCAGCTATGGAGCTGCCCAAGGAGGAAAGGGTTCCCCTTTAAAGATAGAGGCTGCTGTGAGGAGAGGCTCACAGGCTGTGGTGGGTAATAGACAATCCACAAAAGTAGCAGTTATGTCTACACGTAATGAAAATTCTGATCGTTATGCTGACAAATGTGTTACTGTTGGCAAATGTGTTGGTATTGGTGATAATGACATTGATAAATGTGTTCCCTTTAATGTCATGTCTGGGAGTAGGGATGAGCTTCGTGTTCGAGTCGAACCCATGTTCGACTCGAACACCGGCTGTTCGGTCGTTCGCCGAATTGCGAACGATATGGGCCGTTCGCGCCAAATTCGTGTGGCGCGTCACGGCCCATAATTCACTGCGGCATCGCAGTGCATTGCTGGCTGATGATTGGCCAAGCATGCACTATGACCCGCATGCATGGCCAATCACAGCGCCGTCTGAACAGAGAGCCGTAATTGGCCAAAGCCAAGGAGGCTTTGGCCAATTATGGCTCAGGGGATTTAGTACATGCCCCACACTATATAAGGCCGCCTGCACGGCGGCCCTGTGTAGTGTGTGTTCCGGCGTTCATTGGGAGAGAGAGAGAGACAGACAGTGACATTTGATTTGAGTTAGATAGATTAGACAGAACAGTCAGTCAGTTAGCTGCACTTACAGTGTGTTGTGTGTATATACATGCATCCCAGGTGTTGCATATATATATATATATATATATATATATATATATATATATATATATATATATATATATATACACTGTATTCAGTTTAGCTAGATCCGTTCCTGTTATCTTCCTACTGACAGGCAGGCTACCGTATTTACAGCTACCTGAAGAAAATGACTGGTGTTCTTTTGATCCTATTAGTACCACAGTCAGGCAGCTAGACTATTTACAGTTAGTGAAGTGCGTCCTGCTCACAGTGTTCAGCTAGATCCGTTCCTGTTATCTTCTTACTGACAGGCAGGCTTGTCTTGTTACAGTATATACAGCTACCTGAAGAAAATTGCTGGTGTTCTTTTGATCCTATTAATACCACAGTCAGGCAGCTAGACTATTTACAGTTAGTGCAGTGCGTCCTGCTCACAGTGTTCAGCTAGATCCGTTCCTGTTATCTTCTTACTGACAGGCAGGCTTGTCTTGTTACAGTATATACAGCTACCTGAAGAAAATTGCTGGTGTTCTTTTGATCCTATTAATACCACAGTCAGGCAGCTAGACTATTTACAGTTAGTGCAGTGCGTCCTGCTCACAGTGTTCAGCTAGATCCGTTCCTGTTATCTTCTTACTGACAGGCAGGCTTGTCTTGTTACAGTATATACAGCTAACTGAAGAAAATTACTGGTGTTCTTTTGATCCTATTAGTACCACAGTCAGGCAGCTAGACTATTTACAGTTAGTGCAGTGCGTCCTGCTCACAGTGTTCAGCTAAACCTACAAGTTAGTGGGGTGTGTCCTGCTCACAGTGTTCAGCTAAACCTACAAGTTAGTGGGGTGCATCCTGCTCACAGTGTTCAGCTAAACCTACAAGTTAGTGTGGTGCGTCCACCTCACAGTGTTCAGCTAAACGTACAAGTTAGTGGGGTGCGTCCTGCTCATAGTGTTCAGCTAAACCTACAAGTTAGTGTGGTGCATCCACCTCACAGTGTTCAGCTAAACCTACAAGTTCGTGGGGTGCGTCCTGCTCACAGTGTTCAGCTAGATCCGTTCCTGTTATCTTCTTACTGACAGGCAGGCTTGTCTTGTTACAGTATATACAGCTACCTGAAGAAAATTACTGGTGTTCTTTTGATCCTATTAGTACCACGGTAAGGCAGCTATACTATTTACAGTTAGTGCAGTGCGTCCTGCTCACAGTGTTCAGCTAAACCTACAAGTTAGTGGGGTGCGTCCTGCTCACAGTGTTCAGCTAAACCTACAAGTTAGTGTGGTGCGTCCACCTCACAGTGTTCAGCTAAACCTACAAGTTAGTGGGGTGCGTCCTGCTCACAGTGTTCAGCTAAACCTACAAGTTAGTGGGGTGCGTCCACCTCACAGTGTTCAGCTAGATCCGTTCCTGTTATCTTCTTACTGACAGGCAGGCTTGTCTTGTTACAGTATATACAGCTACCTGAATAAAATTACTGGTGTTCTTTTGATCCTATTAGTACCACAGTCAGGCAGCTAGACTATTTACAGTTAGTGCAGTGCGTCCTGCTCACAGTGTTCAGCTAAACCTACAAGTTAGTGGGGTGCGTCCTGCTCACAGTGTTCAGCTAAACCTACAAGTTAGTGGGGTGCGTCCACCTCACAGTGTTCAGCTAAACTTACAAGTTAGTGGGGTGCGTCCACCTCACAGTGTTCAGCTAAACCTACAAGTTAGTGGGGTGCATCCTGCTCACAGTGTTCAGCTAAACCTAGAAGTTAGTGGGGTGCGTCCACCTCACAGTGTTCAGCTAGATCCGTTCCTGTTATCTTCTTACTGACAGGCAGGCTTGTCTTGTTACAGTATTTACAGCTACCTGAAGAAAATTGCTGGTGTTCTTTTGATCCTATTAGTACCACAGTCAGGCAGCTAGACTATTTACAGTTAGTGCAGTGCGTCCTGCTCACAGTGTTCAGCTAAAACTACAAGTTAGTGGGGTGCGTCCACCTCACAGTGTTCAGCTAAAGCTACCTGTATAAGGTTGGTGGTGTTCTCATACTACAGGCAGGCAGTTGATTTTGCTAGCTGCAGTATCAGTACATATATATATATCCCAGCTAGGGATGAGCCGAACACCCCCCAGTGCTAATTTTAAAGGCTAATTTGCATGGTATTGTCCTAAAAAGGGTTTGGGGATGCGGGTCCTACCCCAGGGGACATGTATCAATGCAAAAAAAATGTTTAAAAATAGCCGTTTTTTCGGGAGCAGTGATTTTAATGATGCTTAAAGTAAAAAAAAAAAAGGTGAAAGATTCCTTTAAATATCGTACCTGGGGTGTGTCTATAGTATGCCTGTAAAGTGGCGCGTGTTTCCCGTGTTTAGAACAGTCCCTACACCAAATGTCATTTTTAAAGGAAAAAATCTCATTTAAAACTGCTTGCTAGTTTAATGTAATGTCGGGTCCTGGCAATATGGATGAAAATCAGTGAGACAAACGGCATGGTTACCCCCCAGTCCATTACCAGGCCCTTTGGGTCTTGTATGGATATTAAGGGGAACCCCGCACCCAAATTAAAATAAGGAAAGGTGTGGGGCCACCAGGCCCTATATACTCTGAACAGCAGTATACAGGCGGTGCAAACAAGACAGGGACTGTAGGTTTGATGTTAAGTAGAATCTGTTTGTAATTTTGAACGGGTACATTTTTAACGTGTTTAGCTCCGGCCAAAAAATCTTTTTTAAGTTTTTTGGAAAACATAGGGAAGGGTTATCACCCCTGTGACATTTGTTTTGCTGTCTTTCCTCCTCTTCAGAAGATTTCACCTCACTTTTTGTCCCAATGACAAATGTTTTTTGAAAATTTGGGTTTTTTTGTGGAACAAGGATTGGAAAGCATCAGTGGAAAGGAGAAATGTGTTTCCCATATTAACTCTTACAGGAGAGAATTTCCCTTCCTAGGGGTAGATTTCATCTCACATCCTGTTGTCTCCTTCCGTTAGCAAGTAGGAGTCGTTTGTAAGTTAGATGTTTGAAAGTAGGGGCCTGCCCTATATACTCAGCAGAAATTTGGGCCTTAGGTGTTGTTGTGGCCACAACACTGTAAGCCCTCACAGGGCCCTGCTGTGAAATATTAGATCAAGAATTGTAATTACATGCCCCTGTTGAACAGGGGCAGAAAAACTGTGCCTTTGGTGGTGGTGGTGGTGGTGCTGGTGCCACAACACTGTAAGTCCTCACTCGCTCTTGGTGGGTGCAGAAATGGGCCCTGCTGTGAAATATTAGATCAAGAATTGTAATTACATGCCCCTGTTGAACAAGGGCAGAAAAATTGGGCCTTTGGTGGTGGTGGTGGTGGTGCTGGTGCCACAACACTGTAAGTCCTCACTCGCTCTTGGTGGGTGCAGAAATGGGCCCTGCTGTGAAATATTAGATCAAGAATTGTAATTACATGCCCCTGTTGAACAGGGGCTGAAAAATTAGGCCTTAGGCACTGGTGCTGGTGCCACAACACTGCAACCCCTCACAGACACTCTAGTTGGAACGCAGGAACGAGCCCTGCTGCAAAGTATTGTATCAAAAATTGTAATTACACGCCCCTGTTAAACAGGGGCTGAAAAATTGTGCCTTAGGCACTGGTGGTGGCGCCCAGAACCAAAAATGTTCTTACAAGCTATCAGCGTGATCATTGAGGAGGAAGAGGATAATTACTCAGGGATAGTCACTCAGCATCAGCATAGGCAGTCTTTGAAGGGATCTGAGATTTCAAAAAAAATTATTCGGTTACATCAGCATCAGGTGCTTGGTAGCTGGTGGTGATCCAAGACTGATTCATTTTTACGAAGGTCAGTCGATCGACCGAGTCGGTGGACAGACACATCCTGTGATCGGTTACCACGCCTCCAGCAGCACTGAATAAGCATTCCGAAAGAACGCTGGATGCAGGACAGGCCAGTAGCTCAATTGCATACTGTGCAAGCTCTGGCCAGTGATCCATCCTCAAGACCCAGTAACCCAGAGGATTTTCGGTGGGAAAGGTGTCCAAGTCTGATCTTGCCTCTAGGTATTCCTGCACCATGTAAAACAGACGCTGGCGATGGTTGCTGGAACCGATCATACCTTGGGGCTGCGGACCAAAAAATTGTCTGAACGCATCGGTCAGACGGCCACCTTCTCCACCGCTCCTTCTTTGACTGACCGAAGCCTCAGCAACACGTTGTCCAGAAACAGGAGTTTGTAACCTCCCAGTCTCTGGGAAGGCATTACACAGACCTTTCTGCAAGGCCTCCCGAAGATGTTTCATCCTCTGCTCCCTCTGTGATGGCAAGATAAGGTCCGCAACCTTACCCTTGTAACGTGGATCAAGGAGGGTTGCCAGCCAGTATTGGTCCTTCTCCTTGATACCACGAATACGAGGATCCTTACGCAGGCTTTGCAGGATCAGGGAGGCCATGTAGCGTAGGTTTGCTGAGGCATTCGGTCCGGAGTCCTCTGGGTCACTAAGGACGACATGGTCCGCAGCCACCTCCTCCCAGCCACGTACAAGTCCATGTGTTTCTTGGGACTGATCCCTTAAAGACTACTGCTGATGCTGAGTGCCAGGCTCCACCTCCATACTGACACAATCTTCCTCCTCCTCCTCCTCCTCATCCTCTTCCTGTGTGATCGGCGGGCACGCAGGAACACTGTCTGGATAAAGGGGGCCTTGAGAGCTAAGGAAGTCCTCCTCTTCCTGCCTCTGTTCTGCCTCAAGTGCCCTGTCCATTATTCCACGCAGCGTGTGCTCCAACAGGTGGACAAGGGGGACAGTGTCACTGATGCATGCACTGTCACTGCTCACCATCCTCGTGGCCTCCTCAAATGGTGACAGGACAGTGCATGCATCCCTGATCATGGCCCACTGGCCTGGGAAAAAAAAAACAAGCTCCCCTGACCCTGTCCTGGTGCCATAGTCGCACAGGTACTCATTGATGGCCCTCTGCTGCATGTGCAGCCGCTGCAGCATGGCCAACGTTGAGTTCCACCTGGTGGGCATGTCACAGATTAGGCGGTTCTTGGGCAGGTTTTGGAGGTCCGTCAGCCGAGCACTGGCATTATATGACCGGCAGAAATGCACACAGACTTTCCTGGCCTGCCTCAGGACATCCTGTAAGCCCGGGTACCTGCCCAAGAACTGCTGCACCACCAAGTTAAGGACGTGAGCCAAACAGGGCACATGGGTCATTTGTCCCTGTCGGAGGGCAGAGAGGAGGTTGGTGCCATTGTCGCAAACCACCATTCCTGCCTTAAGTTGGCGTGGGGTCAACCACCTCTGAACCTGCCCCTGCAGAGCTGACAGAACCTCTGCCCCAGTGTGGCTCCTGTCCCCCAAGCACACCAGCTCAAGCACCGCATGGCATCTTTTGGCCTGCGTACTTGCGTAGCCCCTTGAACGGCTATGGAGCACCGCTGGTTCCGAGGACAAATCACAGGAAGAGGCCATGGAGGAAGAAGAAGAGGAGGGGATGGAGGAGAGAGGTGTGTCACAATCATTAGCATTTTGGAGGCGTGGTGGCGGAACAACCTCCAACACTACTGCACCTTGTCCTGCATCCTTCCCAGCTGCCAGCAGAGTCACCCAATGCGCCGTGAAACTTAGGTAACATCCCTGTCCATGCCTGCTGGACCATGAGTCAGCGGTAATATGCACCTTACCACTGACCGCCCTGTCCAGCGAGGCATGGACATTGCCTTCCACATGCCGGTAGAGAGCCGGAATCGCCTTCCGTGAGAAAAAGTGGCACAGAGGTGGCACTGGTGGGCTCAGGCGGCACTGGTGGGCTCAGGCGGCACTGGTGGGCACAGGTGGCACTGATGGGGCACTGGTGTGGCACTGGTGTGCACTGTAGTGGCACTGGTGTGCACTGTGGTTGCACTGGTGTGGCTCTGGTTGCACTGGTGTGGCTCTGGTGGCACAGAGGTGGCACTAGTGGGCTCAGGCGCCACTGGTGGGCTCAGGCGGCACTGGTGGGCTCAGGCGGCACTGATGTGGCACTGCAGTGGCGCTGATGAGCACAAGTGGCACTGATGGGCACAGGTGGCACTGATGGGCACAGGTGGCACTGGTGTGGTACAGGTGTGGCACTGGTGTGCACTGTATTATCACTGGTGTGGCACAGAGGTGGCACAGGTGGCACAGAGGTGGCACAGGTGGCACAGATGTGGCACAAATGACCCTGTTGGGCACAGATGACACTGTTGGGCACTGTTGTGGCACTGTTGGGCATTACTGTGGCACTGTTGGGCACTGCTAAAGGTGGAAAAATTCACTGATTGTCACCGTAAAGCTCTCCTCTCCTCTCGCGCTGCATCGGTGTGAGGAGAGGAGAGCTGTAACCTCCTGATCACCCCGCTTTCCCTTTTTGTTTACATTTGTGATCGCTCCGTCATTGGATGGAACGATCACATGGTAAAGAGCCGCTGTCATTGGCCCTTTACTGCGATCCGTGTTGCGCCGGGTCCCCTGGACCCTGCGAACACGGATGTTCCTGTGTGCGCGCCCGGGGGGGGCGTGCGGGAGTGGTTCTCCGGGATCACTTCATATGACGTGATCCCAGAGTTATCCAGCCGCCCTGCAGCTGTCATCCGGCTGTGGGCGGTTGGTAAGTGGTTAAAGAGAAACCACCACCTCCAGGCCATTCTCTCCCCACCTTTTTAGCCATTTCTGGCATGTACCAATGCCGTAAACCCTGTAAGACCTGTCAGTTTGTTAAACATGGTCAGAAGGAGTGTTCTGTGTGAAAGGAAAAACATACCCTATTAAGGGATTCCACACATGCTCCTCTGACCATGTGGTTTACTGTTTGACATGCCCTTATGGTCTTTTTTACGTGGGACGAACTATTAGGCCATTACGTAAGCGATTTGGCAAACATCGCCGATTCATTACTGATGGACTGGATAGTCATAGTGTCCCAAGACACTACCTCGAATACCAAATAAATCAACTGATAATCTGATTGTTTGGGTTATCGAGGCGATGCCTAGGGACCTCCCTCCAGCTGAGCGTTTTCGTAGACTTTGTCAAAGAGAAATGTATTGGATTTTCTCTTTGAATGTTTTGGCTCCTGGAGGGTTAAATGAGGATTTTGAAATCAGTGCTATACTTTAGAAGCCCACCTTATATATGAATTTCCATTTTACATTTATCTTCATTTGGCAATTATTATTATCTTTTCATAATTCTATGTGAGGCACATTCGCATATATATGTGTATGCGGGTGATGTGCATTGTGCCTTATTCCCCTGATATGTGTGCATACACAATTTGGCACTGTGGATATATATATAACTTACTTGCGATTGTGTGCATACACAATTTGGCACTATGGATACATATATAACTTACCTGCGATTTTTCGTGCACATACACCTATGGGTATGCACGTATGCTTATATATACCGGCATCCCCTTATTATACTGATATCTGACCATTTTTTCTATAACATTTTAATTTTAATTTATTTTTATTTTTATTATCATCCATTCTAGTGCCATGTAACCTTGCTGCAGTGGTTTACTTCATATTCATGTGCAGGTTCCGCTGACAGTCTGGCTTCACCTATTTTTGGATCATTGTCTTGTTATATTTATTTGTAGCTTCTTCCTTCGGTTTAATTGTTTTCACTCTCCCTGGGCTAAGGACTCATTTTATCTCATGTTGTTTTCTGTGTCTTATTCCCTGTTTGTTTGTATACCCTGTAAGAATGTTTGGACCAATTCCTCTCCCCATTCCCGCCCCTAGTCCCACCCACAGCCCGCCCACAGATTGTAAATAGTTATACCAGGGCAAGTGTGTAGTGATTGGCTTGATGAAGGAACCAATCAGAAGTTCCGGAACGCATCTCATTTTGATGACTACTTCCAGGTTCCGGCTTGCGGTCCACGCTGGTTGTCATCCCCCGTTGTTGATGTCACTTCCGGGATCCTCTGTTCCTCGCTGATCCTGATGGCTTGATTGTTCTATCAATGTCTCCAAACCCCTCAGACGTCCATCTGCGGGTCACCCTGGGATCTTCCGCTGCCACACATTGACATCATTGAGAGTTTACAACACATTGGGGACCTGCCCTATGCCGGATCACTCGCTTTATGTACATGCGATATACCTTCATTCATTGCAGATCCTGTAAGTGTATTTAACCCTTTTTGGGGACATTAAAAGTTTTAAATTCTGCACTTAGAGGCACCTTTCTGTTTTCGTCTGTCTTTTTGAGATCGCTCCTTTCTGCAAGTGCAGTCCTGAGTGCCGAAGAGACATATATACACACATTGGATCATCTTAATTGTTTTTTTATACTATATTTTTTACTATTTTTTAAGACTATTTTAGATAAAGACATTTTCTGCCTGGTCCATTAACTCAGAGCGCCCTTATATATACTTTCATGAGTACCTGAGTACCTGTCACAATCCATATGAGTACCCGAGTACCGGAGTACCTGTCACAGTCCATATAAGTACTGAGTATCTGAGTACCTGTCACCGCCCTTTAGAGTACCTGAATACCAGTCACCAGCCCATCAGAGTACCTGAGTACCTATCTGTAGCCCATCAGAGTACCCGAGTACCTGTCACCAGGCATCAGAGTACCCGAGTACCTGTCACCAGGCCATCAGAGTACACGAGTACCTGTCACCAGCCCATCAGAGTACTCGAGTACCTGTCACCAGCCCATCAGAGTAACTGAGTACCTGTCGCCAGCCCATCAGAGTACCCAAGTACCTGTCTGCAGCTCATCAAGTTACCCGAGTACCTGTCTCCAGCCCATCAGAGTACCCGAGTACCTATCTGCAGCTCATCAGAGTACCCAAGTACCTGTTTGCAGCCCATGCCTCATAGAATATACGTTGGGGTGTTTGCTTTCCAAAATGGGGTCATTTTGTGGGTAATTCCACTGGGCTGGTGCTCAAGGATCTTCAAAAGTGTGATAGGTAGGAATGAAATGATATGTGTAATTTTTGCTCCTAGAACGCCTGAAGGTACTACTTCAATGTTGGGCCTGTGTATGTGGCCATGCTGTGTAAAAGTCTCACACATGTGGTATCGCCATACTCGGGAAGAGTAGCAAAATGTATTTTGGGGTGTCATTTTTGCTATATACATGCTATGTGTTAGAAATATCTTATAAATTGACGTTGTGTAAAAAAAAAAGCGTTTTCATTTTTTTTCCACATTTTCCAAAAACTTCTGGAAAAAAATGAACAGTTCAAAAGACTCATTAGGCCTCATAGATTATACGTTGGGGTGTTTGATTTCCAAAATGGAGTCATTTTGTTTGCAATTCCATTGTCCTGGTGCTCCAGGGCCCTAAAAAATGTAATAGGTGGTTGAGAAATGAGATGTGTCATTTATGCTCGTAGAATGTCTGAAGGTGCTACTTGAATGTTGGTCCTTTGTATGTGGCCAGGCTGTGTAAAAGTCTCACACATGTGGTATCGCCATACTCGGGAAGAATAGCAGAATGTATTTTGGGGTGTAATTTGTTGTATGCATATGCTGTGTGTGAGAAATAACCTGATAATATGACAATTTTGTAAAAAAAAAAAAAAATCTTCATTTTGCAAAGAATTGTGGGAAAAAATTACAACTTAAAAAAACTCACCATGCTACTTACGTAATACCTTGGAATGTCTACTTTCTAAAAAGGGGTCATTTGGGGGGTATTTGTACTTTCCTGACTTGTTAGTGTCTCAAGAAATGAGATTCACCTGATGTACTGAAGGCCTGATCAGATGTGATCAATTTTCAGTGATTGGCACCATAGTTTGTAGACTCCATAACTTTCACAAGGATCAAATAATATACACTAATTTGGGTTATTTTTTACCACAGATATGTATCAGCATGAATTTTGGCCAAAATTTATGAAGAAAAATGACTAATTAGCAAAATTTTATGATAGAAACAAAGAAAAGGGCTTTTTTTTCACAAAATTGACGGCCTTTCTTTATTATAGCACAAAAAATAAAAAACCCACTAGTGATTAAATACCACCAAAATAAAGGTCTATTTGTGTGAAAAAGGACGCAAGTCTCATATGGGTACAGTGTTGCATGACTGAGTAATTGTCATCCAAACTGTGAGAGCGCTGAAAGCTGAAAATTGGTCTGGGCAGGAAGGGGGTGTAAGTGCACTGTATTGAGGCGGTTAAAGGGGAACTAAAACCTCCTATCTTTTGCAGCCAAGGAAGTTGCCTGTTTGATCTGAAGTTGCCATGTTGCTGCACATGTGATCATTTCAGATAACAGTCATTTGATGGCTTGACAGTTTGAGAGTTAAAGCAACTGTGACAGTTATCATTCTAGGGCATGCATTCAATGTGACTGTTTTGGGAAACAGCTTAATCGATTGGTTTACTTCCTCTTTAAGACAATTGCTTACTTGTTTAAGGTTATTTAAAGTATTTGTATATTTTCAATTGTGTTTTAAAAGTTGCATTCAAAGACTCTCTCACCACTGTATGACACTTTATTTTTTATTTTTTGCATTGGTACAAGTCCCCCATGGAAGTGCTCAGCTACCCATGCCATTTTCCCAGTTGTTTGCTTAGTATCCTAAAAAGGGCAGAATGTCTAACAAGATTCACCTCCTATTGACTTTAATAGGGTTCAATGCTAAGTTTGAGTTTTATGGACTTAAAGCTGGTTTCACTGAATCCCCTACAAACTGATCCTAGACAGATTCTCTCATTCCTAAAGACGAGTTTACTGGGTTTCCTATGTTAGCTAGTTTTGCCGAGCACTGAATTATGTTATTAAACTTGTTGCTTGTTTCATTGTGCACATCTTGGTGGATTTAAATTGATTAGGTGGGTGCCATTTTTGTTTTTAAAAAAAATGCAATAAACACACATGATGGGTCTTTATTCTATAAAAAAAAAGAAAACCTGCTTATAGTTTTTTTTTTATATACAAAAAGTGCCTTTTTGGACATTTGAATATGTTATGAATAGTAAATAGATGGGAAAACGACTTGCTAACAAACGAAGAAAACTGTTTTCTTACTGTAACATATAAAAACACTCAAGAAAGTTGGGTAGCAGATTTATTGTAGTGCTATTTAATAACTGGTATAATGCCTAGTGCCAAAGATAAGTAATTATTGCAAATGACATTAAAAAATATTACTTTTTGGCTGCCTTACAGATCTTATATTACTGGTACCTTGATGTACTGTATTATTAAACCTGATTGCAGAATGTAAGCTTGTTCCTTCTTCTAGCCACAGCTGTTTCCCTATTAAATACTCCCCCATCTGTCTCTCCTTTTATAAAGCTGGAGGCAGTATAGTATAAGTAGTGAAGCAATTCAGTGCTATTTTGGATAAACATAACTGAAATTTGAACATTTGCCATCTTTGATGTTTAAATGCTGTATAGAGAGCTGTCAAAAACAAGTGCATATTGGAATTGCAAGAATACAATTATGATTAGCTTTATATTCAACATTATTTCTACATTAAGTGATTGCAACTGAATTTTTGAGTAGCCAGTAGCAGATTTTTAATATTTCCTAAAAAAATCTGGTACCTGTTTAGTATGGTTATTATTTGCTGTTTAATTGCTATTGTGTGGTGTTCTTATTTGTTACTGTTTTTGGTACTGCAGTTATAGAAACCAAGGAACAGGCAGATGTCGATCAGCAGATACCAAAGAACCAGAAACTGTAACAGGTCAGTACACTCTGAAAAATAATTTGATTACAATCAGTTGTTTATTAGTACTTTAAAAGGAAATTTAACAGAAGGACAAAACAATTGCTTACTTGTTTTAGACAGCACACAAAATGTGAACAGCGTTTAAAATATAGCACCAAAACAATATAGATATAAAATAATATTAAAAATGTTGCAATGTATATATAGCACGGTAGAGGCATCTATCCTGACTTGTTTTCTTTGCTCGACTTTTATAATACACCCATAAATCTTTGCATTGTCATTTTGATGCCCTGTATCAATTCATACCTTTTTCTAATTAGTATGCGGTTGTAATGTTACTTTTAAATTCTATTTTTGTTAATATGCATGGTTTTAGCAATATGTCTTAAGCTGACCATACACTAATAGAGTTCTTTTATTGCTATTACTATATAGTGTAGATGTACCAAACTGCAGTGCTGGCTTTTGTATCCTGACAACCAGAAGCAGCTGGAATTTGCTAAATCTATGGCCAGCTTTAGAAAATTAAAATGCATAAACAGTTGCTCTTTCCTTGTGTTTTGTTGCTAATGTTTTTATCTTGAATCTACCCTACCTATTCTAACTTATATTAAAAGCCTATTCAAGTCCCATCTTAGCTATTTGAACCCTCAGTGCATTGCCATGTACCTGTCTGAGAGGGAAAAGCTATATATTCATTTGCAGTAAATTGCTTGTGTTTTTTAGCAATTAAGTTTGCTTGAAATTCAGAGTGGATGGAACTTCAAACTAAACTGCAATAATAATTACATAGTTAGTAAGGTTGAATAAAGACACCAGTCCATCCAGTTTAACCTGAGTGAGTGTGGGCGCGTGTCTACAACTGTCCCAATCCCTGTACATTGTGTCTCATTAAGATACTCATCTATTATATTATTATTTATTTAAGGTACCCATATAGCACCATCAATTTTTACGCAGCGCTCCACAAATACATCGCACACTCATATTGGTCCCTACCCTCAAGGAGCCCACAATCCAATGTCCCTAATGTTGGCTGACTAAGTATGGAAAGCATTTTAGGTTATGTAGGAAAATAGAACACAGTAACCATTTGACCTCTGGATTATTTACCCCACTTCATGACCAGGCCATTTTTACGACGTGGCACTGCATTATTTTAACTGAAAATTGCACGGTCATGCAATGCTGTACCGAAATAAAATTGATGTGTTTTTTTCCCCACAAATAGACCTTTCTTTTGGTGGTATTGACCACCATTGTGATTTTCTTATTTTTGCACTATAAACAAAAAAAAAGAGATCATGAAGTACTGGAGTATGTAGTAGAGGCATCAACTGGAATAATGTCAATCTCGGACCATGCCCCTGTAATGATAAAGATAAGATTCAATGAGAAAGAATACAGAAAAGGAGTGCGGAGATGAAATGAAGATCTTATAGAAGACGTAGAAGTAAGAAAAACAATAATAACGGAGATCGAACAATACTTATACTACAGTATAAATGATACACCAGATGTGACAAAGGCGACAATTTGGGAAGCTCATAAGGCCTATATCAGGGGAAAGTTGATTTCTTTAGGATCTGGAAAAAAAAAGAAAGAGAAATGACTATGAAAAAAGTAATAAAAGAATTATATGAGCTGGAACAAAAGCATAAAACACAACTAGGGCAATACATCAGAAGATCGTCATAAAAAGGGGTCAGCTAAGAGATCTGATGGAACAGGAAACTAGAAAAATATTTAAAAATGTAGCAAAAGAAAGATATAAGTGGGGAAATAAGCCCGGGAAATATTTAGCAAAAATATCTAAAGAGAAAAAGACTCAAAATTATATAGAAAAAATAAAGAATGGAAAAGGTGAAATGAAATACAAGACAACAGATATTGCAGATGCTTTCACTACATATTACAGCTCACTATATGCAATAAAAAATAAAGAGACACATCAGGAAGAAGAGATTAGGAAAGTCAAAATACAGGAGTATTTAGCAGAGGCCAATTTACCAAAAATATCACCAGAAAATGCTGAGTTGTTAGATGAACCAATCACTCAAGAAGAAGTCTATAAAGCTATAAAGGATTTACGATTAAATATTTTAAAAGATTTAACAAACAATTAGTCCCAGTATTTTGTGAATATTTCAATAAATTAGGGGAAAATTAAGAAATAAGAAGAGAATCCCTCTTAGCTAATATCTCAATAATATCCAAAGTAGGAAAAGATAAAACTCTGTGCTCCAATTATAGGCCTATAGCTTTGTTAAATGCAGATACAAAGCTATATGCAAAAATACTAGCAACTAGACTAAAAAATTA
The DNA here is from genome assembly GCA_037952835.1 of Lithobates septentrionalis. NCBI lineage: Eukaryota > Metazoa > Chordata > Amphibia > Anura > Ranidae > Lithobates > Lithobates septentrionalis. The sequence goes on along the minus strand of JBBDGP010000264.1, from coordinate 6,714,137 downwards.
CATGCCGGAGCTGATAAATGTAGATCAAGCAGGTTTTGTGCCCGGAAGGGAGGAAAGAGATAACAGCATAAGAACACTACTAATAATGAATAAATATAAGGTGAAGAAATCCCCAATGCTATTCATTTCGATAGATGCAGAAAAAGCATTCAACTGAGTAGATTGGGGATTCATGATGGAAGCACTTCGAAACACAGGCCTGGGACCAAAAATAATAAAATGGATCAACAATCTATATAGACAACCTATGGCTAGGATTAAGATTAATGGAACTATGTTGCCTACCTTTGAAATGTTCAATGGAACAAGACAAGGTTGCCCACTCTCGCCACTCCTGTATGTGATTGCATTAGAACCATTGTTAACAAAAATAAGGAACAATGTGGATATAGGAGGGGTCAGAGTGGGGGAGAAGAGCACAAAGCAGCAGCGTATGCAGACAACATACTCCTTTATATGACTAATCCTAGATTATCTCTTCCCAACCTAATAAAAGTACTGAAAGAATATGGCAACCTCACGAACTTTAAGATCAGCTCCATAAAAACAGTGATACTGGGCATAGGAGTAGATAAAAATGAAAGAGAACTATTACAACAAGAATTTCCTTTTACTTGGGAAAAAGAAGAACTAACATACCTAGGAATTAAAATAACACCTAACCTAGAGAAGCTATTTCAGGCCAATTATATTCCATTACTGAACGAAATAAAAACAGACTTAAAAAATATATCAAAGAGACTGGTCTCTTGGATCGGGAGGGTAAATATTCTAAAATGCTCCCAATAGAAATATCACAATGCTTTATTAAAGTAATAAAAACAATAATATCAAAATATATATGGCAGAATAAAAAAGCTAGTGTAAAAAACACCCTTCTAACTAGGAAAAAAATAAATGGAGGAATGGCAGTCCCAGACATAAAAAGATATTACAAAGTGATTGTATTGACAAGATTAATAGAATGGGAAAATATAATCACTAAAAAAAGATGGGTAAAAATAGAAGATAGGAAAATGGTAGAATCAACCTGCGCTAATGAGCAATGCGTGATAGAAAAGTATATATACAAAAAGTGCAGCTGCAAATAAAACTCCAAATATCTATGAAGTGATAAACATATAAATAAACTTAATTGCGCTAGCAAAAAAAAATTATTCTAGTAATGAAAAAAATTCAAGGTGCTTAGGAGACACAATGTGTGTATAAACAATGAGTGCATGAAATACTTATGCAAAGTGCAAAATTATGTTAAAAGTCAATAATCATAGGCCAAAAACCACTTATAATCCGTCCATAATAATATGAATCGCATTAAACCAAAAAGGTAAAAGTCCGCTTCATGTGTTTCATCACCACACACTAAGGATTGATGAGCCAAAATACTTCTGATCAGATGTGCATTGAAAGCGATGAGAGAAGTAATAGGTGTGCGCTTACCCCAAATGTTGGACCTCCACTGTGGCAAGGTCTTATGAGCTTGCAGATTTCACCCTCTGCAGGGACAAGGTGTTAATCTCCTGGTCTTGACAGCGTATACCACCGACTTCCGTATGGCCGGGATGGTCCAACTACTCCAACCTCAGAGGGGGGGGACTCAGGAATGGAAAAGTTCGTATACAGGAGAAAAAGGCATAAGGAGAAAAAACTCCAATAGTGTGATAGCGTTTAGGGTATTTATTGGTTAAAACAAACCACAAGTGAACATTAAAAATTCAGATTTAAAAGTATCATTAAAAAGCCGGCATAATCAAAGGCAGAACGCCCGTGCAGATAAACTATTCAGAACACGTGATGGCTAGCACTGCGAGGCCACGCCCTACATGTTTCGTCATACGTGACGTCTACGGGGGCACGGGCGACGCAATGAACCATCACCTTATGTATCAATAGACAAAATTGTAACCACGCCCTCATCTCCGCCCATGTCCGTCATTCGACAGGGCATGTGTGGAGATTCGACGGGGCCACCATTAAAGACCGCCCACAGGGCGGAACGTGCATGAGTAATGAGAAAACAAACCAGGAAGTGTAACCAAACCTCATTCTGGCGCCCGCCTGACACACTCGCAGGCATGCGCAAGGATAAACCAAGCCTCGATCTGGCTAACGGTGAAAAACACTCCTATAGAGGCAGACTAATTGGAAACCGGAAGAAGTCGAGCGTGTACCCCAGATGGATTCTAGAGGCAGACGCCCGTGATATACCTGGGACTTCCGGTCCTAAATGAATAAAAATATGTCTAAAAAACGTTAATGTTACACCTGAAGTTAAAAAAGCCACTCCAACAGTACATGAAATATACGTGGCAGCTATCCACAAAGTTTTTTAATCCCCTTAGTGTAATATCTAAATTTTTTTATATTTATTTAGATATTTATCCTAATATACTATGTGTTTAAAAGAGAACAATACCCAACAAATATTGTAAAGGGGTACGAATCTGTTGATTTAAATTATGTGTGAGCAAAGTTAAAAGTAAATAAAGATGGGACCACTATATATCTTGTCTTTTACCTGCACAAAAATGATTCAAATTTTTTTTTTAAACCTAATAGCCAGAGCAAGACTCAGCTCATCCCTTTACAATTTCAGAAGTTCAAAAACAAAAGAAGAAACAAAAGAACAAAACAATGAATCCTGAGAGTATATAATAAAGTAATTCCAATGTCTATGGACCTTTCCAAAAGGGGGGATTTCTACTTAGCTCATAGGGGTAACTACTATAACAAGGGGCCCATGTGACATTATATCACCCATTGTGTCATGCGTTATCAATAAACGCATTGATCTCAATGTCAACATTAAGCCCTCTTGGTTTGAGACACCCCATCTTGAATATCCACCCCATTTCAAGCTTGGATATAGCTCTTCTCTTAGGTCCTCCTCTCCAAGGAACACTCAACCTGTCAATACCCACAAATTGTGTACCTCTAGGGTCCTTATCATGTACATTCAGGTAGTGTTTGGATACTGGATGTCCTATAAATCCTCTCCTGATGTTGCTGATGTGCTCGTTTAACCTGACCTGAAGGGGGCGAACAGTACGTCCCACGTACTGAAACCCGCATGGACAGGTTAAAAGATACACTACGTGGGTAGTGGAACACGTAATAAATGATTTTATTGAAAAGGTTTGTGAGGTACTAGTCGCATGGAAATGTGTTATCTTCCGGTCTTTGATGGCATTAACCGTACAAACCGCACATTTCCTACATCTATAATACCCCACTAAATTTTGAAAAAACATTGGTTTCCTTATTGGAGGATCACATACGCTAGGAGCTACTGATGCTCTGATTGACGGTAATCCCTTAAAGACCACCTGGGGTCTCTCCGGAAGTAGGGGGCCCAGTATATTATCGTTTTTGACTATGTGCCAATATTTGTGTATCAGTTTTCTTATTATAAAATGTTGATGGGAATAATTAGTTACAAAAGGGCAAACAAAGTCCTTCTTTGGGGTGTTCCCTGTCTCTGTACGGTCTTTTAGTAGGGATTCCCTGTCTAGTCTCTCAACCTCCTCTACTCGCTCCTTTAGGAAAGACGCATCATAGCCCTTTTCAAGAAATCGCTCCGTAAGAACCTGGGACTGAATCCTAAAGTCATCAATAGAGGAACAATTACGTCTAATTCTTACATACTGGCTTTTCGGGACTGAGTCAAGCCAAGCTTTATGGTGACAACTATCTCGCGATATAAATGCATTGCGATCTGTAGACTTAAAATATGTGGAAGTCATTATCATATCTCCTTCCCCCCTTATCTCAAGATCCAAAAAATTAATCGAACTTTGACTGGATTCATAGTTAAAATGGATCCCTCTATCGTTCTCATTTAGACTTTCCATGAATTGACGCAGGGAATCATGGGTACCGTTCCATAGGAGGAGGACGTCATCGATGTATCTTGCCCACAAGACTAATTCTGGTCTACGTTGGGCATAGATGACGTCCTCCTCCCACTTACCCATGAATAAATTAGCCAAGCTGGGGGCAAATTTTGCCCCCATGGCTACTCCTTTTTTCTGCAAAAAGAAAAAATTCCTATGCCAGAAAAAATTGTGAGTTGTAGTATACTCCAACAGGTCCATAATAAACTTCTTTTGTTTTCTTGGCAGTGTCACGTCCTTGTACAGATAATATTTGACTGAGGATATACCCCAAGCATGGGGGATCACCGTGTACAAAGACGTGACATCCGCCGTGACAAGCCAATATCCACTTTTATACCCGCAATCCTTTAGTAGGTTAATCGCATGCCTACTGTCCTTGATATAGGTGGGCAGAGAACGAACCAAGGGTTGCAGGAAGTTGTCAATATATTTACCAGCCCTCGAGGTGATCGAATCAATACCGCTAATAATTGGGCGGCCGGGTGGATGGACAGGGTCCTTGTGGACCTTTGGGAGATAATATATAATAGGTATCCGTGAAGATACGGGAACCAAAAAGAGTTTTTCTTTTTTATTTATAACACCTAATCTAAAGCCATTCTCCACAATGTTCTCAAGTTCCCTCTTATATTTATTCCTAGGGTCTGACCTTAAGGGGATGTATGTAGTGGTATCTCCTACTATTCTGTCCAGCTCCTGGAGGTAGTCATTCTTACTCAGGACAACTATACCCCCCCTTGTCAGCTGGTCTCACCACTAGGTCCTTTCTTTTACAGAGTTGGTCTAAACCTGATTCCAAATTCTTACTCATTTTAGTATTTTTGCTTTTTATACCCTCCAAATCCTTTATAAGGAGATCCCTAAATACTTTAATAGAGGCTGGTAGACAGCCTGGCGGGTTGAATAATGAAGCATTCGCCAAGCCTGAATGTCTGACATTGGTGGGATTATTATTTAAAGTGTTAATGGGATTAGTCAACAGGTATCGCTTAATGTTCAGTCTCCTGGTATACTTATGTATATCCATATATGTCTGGAACTTATTAAGCGGTTTCGGGGGTGCAAATTTGAGTCCCTTGTCTAAAATGGCAGTTTCATCGGGGGTCAAGGGGATACCACTGAGGTTGAAGATGCCTTGTCCGGTTATACCCGTTTTCTTTTTGCTCCTAATCTTCCTCCCCCCTCTGATTTAGGTGCACACTGTGCAGAGGACACAGTCCACTAACTGTAAATACTGCAGCTGCCTGCCTGTGGTACTAATAGGATCAGAAGAACACCAGCAATTGTCTTCAGGTAGCTTTCGGAGCACACTGTGCAGAGGAGACAGTACACTAACTGTAAATACTTCAGCTGCCTGCCTATGGTATTAAGAGGATCAGAACACCAGCAATTGTCTTCAGGTAGATTTAGGTGCACACTGTACAGAGGACACAGTACACTAACTGTAAATACTGCAACTGCCTGCCTGTTGTACTAATAGGATCAGAAGAACACCAGCAATTTTCTTCAGGTAGCTTTAGGTGCACAGTGTGCTCAGGACACAATACACTTATGCCGCGTACACACGGTCGGACTTTCTAGAAAGCTAGGTCCGACGTACTTGCCGCCAGACTTCCGGCGGACTACCGCCGGACTTTCTGAACGGCCGGACTTGCCTACACACGGCCGGACTTTCCGGAATCCGGTCTTCCCGACGGACTTCCGCCGGACTTTCAGAACGAACGGACTTTCCCACACACGGACAAGTCCGTTCATTTTGAACGTGACTTTGGTACGACGGGACTAGAAAAGGAATTCAATCTCGCCGCTTTTTTTGGCGAGATTGAAACCTTGCGAGCCCCGTCGCAGGCCCTTAGGTCTGGTATGGATTATAAAGGGGAACCCCTACGCCGAAAAAACGGCGTGGGGTCCCCCTAAAATCCATACCAGACCCCGATCCGAGCACGCAGCCTGGCCGGTCAGGAAGGGGGGTGGGGACGAGCGAGCGCCCCCCCCTCCTGAACCGTACCAGGCCGCATGCCCTCAACATGGGGGGGTGGGTGCTTTGGGGGAGGGGGGCGCCCTGCGCCCCCCCCCCCAAAGCACCTTGTCCCCATGTTGATGAGGACAAGGGCCTCTTCCCGACAACCCTGGCCGTTGGTTGTCGGGGTCTGCGGGCGGGGGCTTATCGGAATCTGGGAGCCCCCTTTAATAAGGGGGCCCCCAGATCCCGGCCCCCCACCCTATGTAAATGAGTATGGGGTACATGGTACCCCTACCCATTTACCTAGGTAAAAAGTGTCAGTAATAAAACACAACACAGGTTTTTAAAATAATTTATTAAACAGCTCCGGGGGGGGGGTCTTCTTCCGTCTTCGGGGGTCCCTCCGGTTCATCTTCTCCCGGCGTCCGGTTGGTTCTTCTCCGCTCTCCGGCCTCTTCTCCCGGTGTCCCAGGTCTTCGGCCGGCCCCTCCGCTTTCTTCAGGTAGCTCTATTGCCAGCGGAGGTCCGGACTTCTGGGCTTCTTGGCTTCTTGTGTTCTCTTCTCTTCTCTTCCCCCAGATGTTGACACAACGCTCTCTCCGGCTGGACTGGTCTCTGAGGGCTGCGTTGTGACTTATATAGGCGGAGACCCCGCCCCCATATGATGTCACAGTCCCTGGGCATGCTGGGACTGTGACTTTTTAGGGGGCGTGGTCGACCACGCCCCCTAAAACGTCACAGTCCCAGCATGCCCAGGGACTGTGACATCATATGGGGGCGGGGTCTCCGCCTATATAAGTCACAACGCAGCCCTCAGAGACCAGTCCAGCCGGAGAGAGCGTCGTGTCAACATCTGGGGGAAGAGAAGAGAAGAGAACACAAGAAGCCAAGAAGCCAAGAAGCCCAGAAGTCCGGACCTCCGCTGGCAATAGAGCTACCTGAAGAAAGCGGAGGGGCCGGCCGAAGACCTGGGACACCGGGAGAAGAGGCCGGAGAGCGGAGAAGAACCAACCGGACGCCGGGAGAAGATGAACCGGAGGGACCCCCGAAGACGGAAGAAGACCCCCCCCCGGAGCTGTTTAATAAATTATTTTAAAAACCTGTGTTGTGTTTTATTACTGACACTTTTTACCTAGGTAAATGGGTAGGGGTACCATGTACCCCATACTCATTTACATAGGGTGGGGGGCCGGGATCTGGGGGCCCCCTTATTAAAGGGGGCTCCCAGATTCCGATAAGCCCCCGCCCGCAGACCCCGACAACCAACGGCCAGGGTTGTCGGGAAGAGGCCCTTGTCCTCATCAACATGGGGACAAGGTGCTTTGGGGGGGGGGCGCAGGGCGCCCCCCTCCCCCAAAGCACCCACCCCCCCATGTTGAGGGCATGCGGCCTGGTACGGTTCAGGAGGAGGGGGGGGGCGCTCGCTCGTCCCCACCCCCTTTCCTGACCGGCCAGGCTGCGTGCTCGGATCGGGGTCTGGTATGGATTTTAGGGGGACCCCACGCCGTTTTTTCGGCGTAGGGGTTCCCCTTTATAATCCATACCAGACCTAAGGGCCTGGTATGCCCCGCGCTCGCCGCAATAGGAAGATTTGTTTTTCCTATTGCAGCGAGCGCGAGATGCAGTAACCTGCTCCTCCGTCGTATCTGGTCCTTCGGACTAGCATACAGACGAACGGGCTTTCCGTCAGGAACTGAGTCCGGCGGAGGTACGACGTAAAGATTTGAAGCAGGCTTCAAATCTAAAGTACGTCGGATTTCCGCAAAAATCCGACCGAAACGGTCCGTCGGAAGTCCGATGGAGACCACACACGGTCGGACTTTCCGCCGGACTTTGTCCGGCGGCGTCCGTCGGACTTTTGCAGGTGAAAAGTCCGACCGTGTGTACGCGGCATTACTGTAAATACTGCAGCTGCCTGCCTGTGGTATTAATAGGATCAGAACACCAACAATTGTCTTCAGGTAGCTTTAGGTGCACACTGTGCAGAGGACACAGTACACTAACTGTAAATACTGCAGCTGCCTGCCTGTGGTACTAATAGGATCAGAAGAACACAAGCAATTGTCTTCAGGTAGCTTTAGGTGCACACTGTGCAGAGGACACAGTACACTAACTGTACATACTGCAGCTGCTTGCCTGTGGTATTGATACAATCAGAACACCAGCAATTGTCTTCAGGTAGCTTTAGGTACACCCTGTGCAGAGGACAGAGTAACTAACTGTAAATACTGCAGCTGCCTGCCTGTGGTATTAATAGGATCAGAACACCAACAATTGTCTTCAGGTAGCTTTAGGTGCACACTGTGCAGAGGACACAGTACACTAACTGTAAATACTGCAGCTGCCTGCCTGTGGTACTAATAGGATCAGAAGAACACGAGCAATTGTCTTCAGGTAGCTTTAGGTGCACACTGTGCAGAGGACACAGTACACTAACTGTACATACTGCAGCTGCCTGAATGTGGTATTAATACAATCAGAACACCAGCAATTGTTTTCAGGTAGCTTTAGGTGCACACTGTGCAGAGGACACAGTACACTAACTGTAAATACTGCAGCTGCCTGTCTGTGGTATTAATAGGATCAGAAGAACACCAGCAATTTTCTTCAAGTAGCTTTAGGTGCACACTGTGCAGAGAACACAGTACACTAACTGTAAATACTTCAGCTGCCAGCCTGTGGTATTAATAGGATCAGAACACCAGCAATTGTCTTCAGGTAGATGTAGGTGCACACTGTGCAGAGGACACAGTACACTAACTGTAAATACTGCAGCTGCCTGCCTGTGGTACTATTAGGATCAGAAGAACACCAGCAATTGTCTTCAGGTAGCTTTAGGTGCACACTGTGCAGAGGACACAGTACACTAACTGTAAATACTGCAGCTGCCTGCCTGTGGTGCTAATAGGATCAGAAGAACACCAGCAATTGTCTTCAGGCAGCTTTAGGTGCACACTGTGCAGAGGACACAGTACACTAACTATAAATACTGCAGCTGCCTGCCTGTGGTATTAATAGGATCAGAACACCAGCAATTGTCTTCAGGTAGCTTTATGTGCACACTGTGCAGAGGACACAGTACACTAACTGTAAATACTGCAGCTGCCTGCCTGTGCTAATTACAGGATCAGAAGAACACCTACAATTGTCTTCAGGTAGCTTTAGGTGCACACTGTGCAGAGGACACAGTACACTAACTGTAAATACTGCAGCTGCCTGCCTGTGGTATTAATAGGATCAGAACACCAGCAATTGTCTTCAGGTAGCTTTAGGTGCACCCTGTGCAGAGGACAGAGTAACTAACTGTAAATACTGCAGCTGCCTCCCTGTGGTACTAATAAGATCAGAAGAACACCAGCAATTGTTTTCAGGTAGCTTTAGGTGCACACTGTGCAGAGGACACAGTACACTAACCGTAAATACTGCAGCTGGCTGCCTGTGGTATTAATAGGATCAGAAGAACACCGGCAATTTTCTTCAGGTAGCTTTAGGTGCACACTGTGCAGAGGACACAGTACACTAACTGTAAATACTGCAGCTGCCTGCCTGTGGTGCTAATAGGATCAGAAGAACACCAGCAATTGTCTTCAGGCAGCTTTAGGTGCACACTGTGCGGAGGACACAGTACACTAACTATAAATACTGCAGCTGCCTGCCTGTGGTATTAATAGGATTAGAACACCAGCAATTGTCTTCAGGTAGCTTTAGGTGCACACTGTGCAGAGGACACGGTACACTAACTGTAAATACTGCAGCTGCCTGCCTCTGCTACTTACAGGATCAGAAGAACACTAACAATTATCTTCAGGTAGCTTTAGGTGCACACTGTGCAGAGGACACTGTACACTAACTGTAAATACTGCAGCTGCCTGCCTGTGGTACTAATAGGATCAGAAGAACACCAGCAATTGTCTTCTGGTAGCCTTAGGTGCACACTGTGCAAAGGACACAGAACACTAACTGTAAATACTGCAGCTGCCTGCCTGTGGTACTAATAGAATCAGAAGAACACCAGCAATTGTCTTCAGGTAGCTTTAGGTGCACACTGTGCAGAGGACACAGTACACTAACTGTACATACTGCAGCTGCCTGCCTGTGGTATTAATACAATCAGAACACCAGCAATTGTCTTCAGGTAGCTTTAGGTGCACCCTGTGCAGAGGACAGAGTAACTAACTGTAAATACTGCAGCTGCCTCCCTGTGGTACTAATAGGAAAAGAAGAACACCAGCAATTGTCTTCAGGTAGCTTTAGGTGCACCCTGTGCAGAGGACGGAGTAACTAACTGTAAATACTGCAGCTGTCTCCCTGTGGTACTAATAGGATCAGAAGATCACCAGCAATTGTTTTCAGGTAGCTTTAGGTGCACACCGTGCAGAGGACACAGTACACTAACTGTAAATACTGCAGCTGCCTGCCTGTGGTACTAATAGAATCAGAAGAACACCAGCAATTGTCTTCAGATAGCTTTAGGTGCACACTGTGCAGAGGACACAGTACACTAACTGTACATACTGCAGCTGCCTGCCTGTGGTATTAATACAATCAGAATACCAGCAATTGTCTTCAGGTAGCTTTAGGTGCACCCTGTGCAGAGGACAGAGTAACTAACTGTAAATACTGCAGCTGCCTCCCTGTGGTACTAATAGGATCAGAAGAACACCAGCAATTGTTTTCAGGTAGCTTTAGGTGCACACTGTGCAGAGGACACAGTACACTAACTGTAAATACTGCAGCTGCCTGCCTGTGGTATTAATAGGATCAGAACACCAACAATTGTCTTCAGGTAGATGTAGGTGCACACTGTGCAGAGGACACAGTACACTAACTGTAAATACTGCAGCTGCCTGCCTGTGGTACTATTAGGATCAGAAGAACACCAGCAATTGTCTTCAGGTAGCTTTAGGTGCACACTGTGCAGAGGACACAGTACACTAACTGTAAATACTGCAGCTGCCTGCCTGTGGTGCTAATAGGATCAGAAGAACACCAGCAATTGTCTTCAGGCAGCTTTAGGTGCACACTGTGCAGAGGACACAGTACACTAACTATAAATACTGCAGCTGCCTGCCTGTGGTATTAATAGGATCAGAACACCAGCAATTGTCTTCAGGTAGCTTTATGTGCACACTGTGCAGAGGACACAGTACACTAACTGTAAATACTGCAGCTGCCTGCCTGTGCTAATTACAGGATCAGAAGAACACCTACAATTGTCTTCAGGTAGCTTTAGGTGCACACTGTGCAGAGGACACAGTACACTAACTGTAAATACTGCAGCTGCCTGCCTGTGGTATTAATAGGATCAGAACACCAGCAATTGTCTTCAGGTAGCTTTAGGTGCACCCTGTGCAGAGGACAGAGTAACTAACTGTAAATACTGCAGCTGCCTCCCTGTGGTACTAATAAGATCAGAAGAACACCAGCAATTGTTTTCAGGTAGCTTTAGGTGCACACTGTGCAGAGGACACAGTACACTAACCGTAAATACTGCAGCTGGCTGCCTGTGGTATTAATAGGATCAGAAGAACACCGGCAATTTTCTTCAGGTAGCTTTAGGTGCACACTGTGCAGAGGACACAGTACACTAACTGTAAATACTGCAGCTGCCTGCCTGTGGTGCTAATAGGATCAGAAGAACACCAGCAATTGTCTTCAGGCAGCTTTAGGTGCACACTGTGCGGAGGACACAGTACACTAACTATAAATACTGCAGCTGCCTGCCTGTGGTATTAATAGGATTAGAACACCAGCAATTGTCTTCAGGTAGCTTTAGGTGCACACTGTGCAGAGGACACGGTACACTAACTGTAAATACTGCAGCTGCCTGCCTCTGCTACTTACAGGATCAGAAGAACACTAACAATTATCTTCAGGTAGCTTTAGGTGCACACTGTGCAGAGGACACTGTACACTAACTGTAAATACTGCAGCTGCCTGCCTGTGGTACTAATAGGATCAGAAGAACACCAGCAATTGTCTTCTGGTAGCCTTAGGTGCACACTGTGCAAAGGACACAGAACACTAACTGTAAATACTGCAGCTGCCTGCCTGTGGTACTAATAGAATCAGAAGAACACCAGCAATTGTCTTCAGGTAGCTTTAGGTGCACACTGTGCAGAGGACACAGTACACTAACTGTACATACTGCAGCTGCCTGCCTGTGGTATTAATACAATCAGAACACCAGCAATTGTCTTCAGGTAGCTTTAGGTGCACCCTGTGCAGAGGACAGAGTAACTAACTGTAAATACTGCAGCTGCCTCCCTGTGGTACTAATAGGAAAAGAAGAACACCAGCAATTGTCTTCAGGTAGCTTTAGGTGCACCCTGTGCAGAGGACAGAGTAACTAACTGTAAATACTGCAGCTGTCTCCCTGTGGTACTAATAGGATCAGAAGATCACCAGCAATTGTTTTCAGGTAGCTTTAGGTGCACACCGTGCAGAGGACACAGTACACTAACTGTAAATACTGCAGCTGCCTGCCTGTGGTACTAATAGAATCAGAAGAACACCAGCAATTGTCTTCAGATAGCTTTAGGTGCACACTGTGCAGAGGACACAGTACACTAACTGTACATACTGCAGCTGCCTGCCTGTGGTATTAATACAATCAGAATACCAGCAATTGTCTTCAGGTAGCTTTAGGTGCACCCTGTGCAGAGGACAGAGTAACTAACTGTAAATACTGCAGCTGCCTCCCTGTGGTACTAATAGGATCAGAAGAACACCAGCAATTGTTTTCAGGTAGCTTTAGGTGCACACTGTGCAGAGGACACAGTACACTAACTGTAAATACTGCAGCTGCCTGCCTGTGGTATTAATAGGATCAGAACACCAACAATTGTCTTCAGGTAGATGTAGGTGCACACTGTGCAGAGGACACAGTACACTAACTGTAAATACTGCAGCTGCCTGCCTGTGGTACTATTAGGATCAGAAGAACACCAGCAATTGTCTTCAGGTAGCTTTAGGTGCACACTGTGCAGAGGACACAGTACACTAACTGTAAATACTGCAGCTGCCTGCCTGTGGTGCTAATAGGATCAGAAGAACACCAGCAATTGTCTTCAGGCAGCTTTAGGTGCACACTGTGCAGAGGACACAGTACACTAACTATAAATACTGCAGCTGCCTGCCTGTGGTATTAATAGGATCAGAACACCAGCAATTGTCTTCAGGTAGCTTTATGTGCACACTGTGCAGAGGACACAGTACACTAACTGTAAATACTGCAGCTGCCTGCCTGTGCTAATTACAGGATCAGAAGAACACCTACAATTGTCTTCAGGTAGCTTTAGGTGCACACTGTGCAGAGGACACAGTACACTAACTGTAAATACTGCAGCTGCCTGCCTGTGGTATTAATAGGATCAGAACACCAGCAATTGTCTTCAGGTAGCTTTAGGTGCACCCTGTGCAGAGGACAGAGTAACTAACTGTAAATACTGCAGCTGCCTCCCTGTGGTACTAATAAGATCAGAAGAACACCAGCAATTGTTTTCAGGTAGCTTTAGGTGCACACTGTGCAGAGGACACAGTACACTAACCGTAAATACTGCAGCTGGCTGCCTGTGGTATTAATAGGATCAGAAGAACACCGGCAATTTTCTTCAGGTAGCTTTAGGTGCACACTGTGCAGAGGACACAGTACACTAACTGTAAATACTGCAGCTGCCTGCCTGTGGTGCTAATAGGATCAGAAGAACACCAGCAATTGTCTTCAGGCAGCTTTAGGTGCACACTGTGCGGAGGACACAGTACACTAACTATAAATACTGCAGCTGCCTGCCTGTGGTATTAATAGGATTAGAACACCAGCAATTGTCTTCAGGTAGCTTTAGGTGCACACTGTGCAGAGGACACGGTACACTAACTGTAAATACTGCAGCTGCCTGCCTCTGCTACTTACAGGATCAGAAGAACACTAACAATTATCTTCAGGTAGCTTTAGGTGCACACTGTGCAGAGGACACTGTACACTAACTGTAAATACTGCAGCTGCCTGCCTGTGGTACTAATAGGATCAGAAGAACACCAGCAATTGTCTTCTGGTAGCCTTAGGTGCACACTGTGCAAAGGACACAGAACACTAACTGTAAATACTGCAGCTGCCTGCCTGTGGTACTAATAGAATCAGAAGAACACCAGCAATTGTCTTCAGGTAGCTTTAGGTGCACACTGTGCAGAGGACACAGTACACTAACTGTACATACTGCAGCTGCCTGCCTGTGGTATTAATACAATCAGAACACCAGCAATTGTCTTCAGGTAGCTTTAGGTGCACCCTGTGCAGAGGACAGAGTAACTAACTGTAAATACTGCAGCTGCCTCCCTGTGGTACTAATAGGAAAAGAAGAACACCAGCAATTGTCTTCAGGTAGCTTTAGGTGCACCCTGTGCAGAGGACAGAGTAACTAACTGTAAATACTGCAGCTGTCTCCCTGTGGTACTAATAGGATCAGAAGATCACCAGCAATTGTTTTCAGGTAGCTTTAGGTGCACACCGTGCAGAGGACACAGTACACTAACTGTAAATACTGCAGCTGCCTGCCTGTGGTACTAATAGAATCAGAAGAACACCAGCAATTGTCTTCAGATAGCTTTAGGTGCACACTGTGCAGAGGACACAGTACACTAACTGTACATACTGCAGCTGCCTGCCTGTGGTATTAATACAATCAGAATACCAGCAATTGTCTTCAGGTAGCTTTAGGTGCACCCTGTGCAGAGGACAGAGTAACTAACTGTAAATACTGCAGCTGCCTCCCTGTGGTACTAATAGGATCAGAAGAACACCAGCAATTGTTTTCAGGTAGCTTTAGGTGCACACTGTGCAGAGGACACAGTACACTAACTGTAAATACTGCAGCTGCCTGCCTGTGGTATTAATAGGATCAGAACACCAACAATTGTCTTCAGGTAGCTTTAAGTGCACACTGTGCAGAGGACACAGTACACTAACTGTAAATACTGCAGCTGCCTGCCTGTGGTACTAATAGGATCAGAAGAACACCAGCAATTGTCTTCAGGTAGCTTTAGGTGCACCCTGTGCAGAGGACAGAGTAACTAACTGTAAATACTGCAGCTGTCTCCCTGTGGTACTAATAGGATCAGAAGATCACCAGCAATTGTTTTCAGGTAGCTTTAGGTGCACACCGTGCAGAG
Source organism: Lithobates septentrionalis (assembly GCA_037952835.1). Taxonomy (NCBI): domain Eukaryota; kingdom Metazoa; phylum Chordata; class Amphibia; order Anura; family Ranidae; genus Lithobates; species Lithobates septentrionalis. The sequence goes on along the minus strand of JBBDGP010000264.1, from coordinate 6,699,110 downwards.
GACACAGTACACTAACTGTAAATACTGCAGCTGGCTGCCTGTGGTACTAATAGGATCAGAAGAACACCGACAATTTTCTTCAGGTGGCTTTAGGTGCACACTGTGCAGAGGACACAGTACACTAACGGTAAATACTGCAGCTGCCTGCCTGTGGTATTAATAGGATCAGAACACCGGCAATTTCCTCAGGTACCTTTAGGTGCACACTGTGCAGAGGACACAGTACACTAACTGTAAATACTGCAGCTGCCTGCCTGTGGAACTAATAGGATCAGAAGAACAACAGCAATTGTCTTCGGGTAGTTTTAGGTGCACACTGTGCAGAGGACACAGTACACTAACTGTAAATACTGCAACTGCCTGCCTGTGGTACTAATAGGATCAGAAGAACACCAGCAATTGTCTTCAGGTAGCTTTAGGTGCACCCTGTGCAGAGGACAGAGTAACTAACTGTAAATACTGCAGCTGCCTCCCTGTGGTACTAATAGGATCAGAAGAACACCAGCAATTGTTTTCAGGTAGCTTTAGGTGCACACTGTGCAGAGGACACAGTACACTAACTGTAAATACTGCAGCTGGCTGCCTGTGGTACTAATAGGATCAGAAGAACACCGGCAATTTTCTTTAGGTAGCTTTAGATGCACACTGTGCAGAGGACACAGTACACTAACTGTAAATACTGCAGCTGCCTGCCTGTGGTATTAATAGGATCAGAACACCAGCAATTTCCTCAGGTAGCTTTAGGTGCACACAGTGCAGAGGACACAGTACACTAAATGCAAATACTGCAGCTGCCTGCCTATGGAACTAATAGGATAAGAAGAACACCAGCAATTGTCTTCAGGTAGTTTTAGGTGCACACTGTGCAGAGGACAAAGTGCACTAACTGTAAATACTGCAACTGCCTGCCTTTGGTACTAATAGGATCAGAAGAACACCAGCAATTTTCTTCAGGTAGCTTTAGGTGCACAGTGTGCACAGGACACAATACACTAACTGTAAATACTGCAGCTGTCTGCCTGTGGTATTAATAGGATCAGAACACCAACAATTGTCTTCAGGTAGCTTTAGGTGCACACTGTGCAGAGGACACAGTACACTAACTATAAATACTGCAGCTGCCTGCCTGTGGTACTAATAGGATCAGAAGAACATCAGCAATTTTCTTCAGGTAGCTTTAGGTGCACAGTGTGCACAGGACACAATACACTAACTATAAATACTGCAGCTGCCTGCCTGTGGTATTAATAGGATCAGAACACCAACAATTGTCTTCAGGTAGCTTTAATTGCACACTGTGCAGAGGACACAGTTCACTAACTGTAAATACTGCAGCTGCCTGCCTGTGGTACTAATAGGATCAGAAGAACACCAGCAATTGTCTTCAGGTAGCTTTGGGTGCACACTGCAGAGGACACAGTACACTAACTGTACGTACTGCAGCTGCCTGCCTGTGGTATTAATAGAATCAGAACACCAGCAATTGTCTTCAGGTAGCTTTAGGTGCACCCTGTGCAGAGGACAGAGTAACTAACTGTAAATACTGCAACTGTCTCCCTGTGGTACTAATAGGATCAGAAGATCACCAGCAATTGTTTTCAGGTAGCTTTAGGTGCACACCGTGCAGAGGACACAGTACACTAACTGTAAATACTGCAGCTGGCTGCCTGTGGTACTAATAGGATCAGAAGAACACCGACAATTTTCTTCAGGTAGCTTTAGGTGCACACTGTGCAGAGGACACAGTACACTAACTGTAAATACTGCAGCTGCCTGCCTGTGGTATTAATAGGATCAGAACACCGGCAATTTCCTCAGGTACCTTTAGGTGCACACTGTGCAGAGGACACAGTACACTAAATGTAAATACTGCAGCTGCCTGCCTATGGAACTAATAGGATAAGAAGAACACCAGCAATTGTCTTCTGGTAGCCTTAGGTGCACACTGTGCAGAGGACACAGTACACTAACTGTAAATACTGCAACTGCCTGCCTGTGCTACTAATAGGATCAGAAGAACACCAGCAATTTTCTTCAAGTAGCTTTAGGTGCACACTTTGCAGAGGACACAGTAAACTAACTATAAATACTGCAGCTGCCTGCCTGTGGTATTAATAGGATCAGGACACCAGCAATTGTCCTCAGGTAGCTTTAGGTGCACACTGTGCAGTGAACACATTACACTAACTGTAAATACTGCAGCTGCCTGCCTGTAGTACTAATAGAATCAGAAGAACACCAGCAATTGTCTTCGGGTAGCTTTAGGTGCACACTATGCAGAGGACACAGTACACTAACTGTAAATACTGCAGCTGCCTGCCTGTGGTATTAATAGTATGAGAACACCAGCAATTATCTTCAGGTAGCTTTAGGTGCACACTGTGCAGAGGACACATTACACTAACTGTAAATACTGCAGCTGCCTGCCTGTGGTACTAAAAGGGTCAGAAGAACACCAGCAATTTTCTTCAGGTAGCTTTAGGTGCACAGTGTGCACAGGACACAATACACTAACTGTAAATACTGCAGCTGCCTGCCTGTGGTATTAATAGGATCAGAACACCAACAATTGTCTTCAGGTAGCTTTAGGTGCACACTGTGCAGAGGACACAGTACACTAACTATAAATACTGCAGCTGCCTGCCTGTGGTAATAATACAATCAGAACACCAGCAATTGTCTTCAGGTAGCTTTAGGTGCACCCTGTGCAGAGGACAGAGTAACTAACTGTAAATACTGCAGCTGTCTCCCTGTGGTACTAATAGGATCAGAAGATCACCAGCAATTGTTTTCAGGTAGCTTTAGGTGCACACTGTGCAGAGGACACAGTACACTAACTGTAAATACTGCAGCTGGCTGCCTGTGGTACTAATAGAATCAGAAGAACACCGGCAATTTTCTTCAGGTAGCTTTAGGTGCACACTGTGCAGAGGACACAGTACACTAACTGTAAATACTGCAGCTGCCTGCCTGTGGTATTAATAGGATCAGAACACCGGCAATTTCCTCAGGTACCTTTAGGTACACACTGTGCAGAGGACACAGTACACTAAATGTAAATACTGCAGTTGCCTGCCTGTGGAACTAATAGGATCAGAAGAACACCAGCAATTGTCTTCAGGTAGTTTTAGGTGCACACTGTGCAGAGGACACAGTACACTAACTGTAAATACTGCAACTGCCTGCCTGTGGTACTAATAGGATCAGAAGAACACCAGCAATTTTCTTCAGGTAGCTTTAGGTGCACAGTGTGCACAGGACACAATACACTAACTGTAAATACTGCAGCTGCCTGCCTGTGGTATTAATAGGATCAGAACACCAACAATTGTCTTCAGGTAGCTTTAGGTGCACACTGTGCAGAGGGCACAGTACACTAACTGTAAATACTGCAGCTGCCTGCCTGTGGTACTAATAGAATCAGAAGAACACCAGCAATTGTCTTCAGGTAGGTTTAGGTGCACACTGTGCAGAGGACACAGTACACTAACTGTAAATACTTCAGCTGCCAGCCTGTGGTATTAATAGGATCAGAACACCAGCAATTGTCTTCAGGTAGATTTAGGTGCACACTGTGCAGAGGACACAGTACACTAACTGTAAATACTGCAGCTGCCTGCCTGTGGTACTAATAGGAAAAGAAGAACACCAGCAATTGTCTTCAGGTAGCTTTAGGTGCACACTGTGCAGAGGACACAGTACACTAACTGTAAATACTGCAGCTGCCTGCCTGTGGTATTAATAGGATCAGAAGAACACCAGCAACTTTCTTCAGGTAGCTTTAGGTGCACACTGTGCAGAGGACAAAGTTCACTAACTGTAAATACTGCAGCTGCCTACCTGTGGTATTAATAGAATCAGAACACCAGCAATTGTCTTCAGGTAGCTTTAGGTGCACACTGTGCAGAGGACACAGTACACTAACTGTAAATACTGCAGCTGCCTGCCCGTGGTGCTAATAGGATCAGAAGAACACCAGCAATTGTCTTCAGGCAGCTTTAGGTTCACATTGTGAAGAGGACACAGTACACTAACTGTAAATACTGCAGCTGCCTGCCTGTGGTACTAATAGGATCAGAAGAACACCAGCAATTGTCTTCAGGTAGATTTAGGTGCACACTGTGCAGAGGACACAGTACACTAACTGTAAATACTGCAGCTGCCTGCCTGTGGTATTAATAGGATCAGAAGAACACCAGCAACTTTCTTCAGGTAGCTTTAGGTGCACACTGTGCAGAGGACACAGTACACTAACTGTAAATACTGCAGCTGCCTGCCTGTGGTATTAATAGTATGAGAACACCTACAATTGTCTTCAGGTAGCTTTAGGTGCATATTGTGCAGAGGACACAGTACACTAACTGTAAATACTGCAGCTGCCTGCCTGTGGTACTAAAAGGGTCAGAAGAACACCAGAAATTTTCTTCAAGCAGCTTTATGGGCACACTGTGCAAAGGACAAAGTACACTAACTGTAAATACTGCAGCTGCCTGCCTGTGGTACTAATAGGATCAGAATAACACCAGCAATTGTCTTCAGGTAGCTTTAGGTGCACACTGTGCAGAGGACACAGTCCACTAACTGTAAATGCTGCAGCTGCCTGCCTGAGGTACTAATAGGATCAGAAGAACACGAGCAATTGTCTTCAGGTAGCTTTAGGTGCACACTGTGCAGAGGACACAGTACACTAACTGTAAATACTGCAGCTGCCTGCCTGTGGTGCTAATAGGATCAGAAGAACGCCAGCAATTGTCTTCAGGCAGCTTTAGGTGCACACTGTGCAGAGGACACAGTACACTAACTATAAATACTGCAGCTGCCTGCCTGTGGTATTAATAGGATCAGAACACCAGCAATTGTCTTAAGATAGCTTTAGGTGCACACTGTGCAGAGGACACAGTACACTAACTGTAAATACTGCAGCTGCCTGCCTGTGCTACTTACAGGATCAGAAGAACACCTACAATTGTCTTCAGGTAGCTTTAGGTGCACACTGTGCAGAGGACAAAGTACACTAACTGTAAATACTTCAGCTGCCTGCCTGTGGTATTAATAGTATGAGAACACCAGCAATTGTCTTCAGGTAGCTTTAGGTGCACACTGTGCAGAGGACACAGTCCACTAACTGTAAATACTGCAGCTGCCTGCCTGTGGTACTAAAAGGGTCAGAAGAACACCAGCAATTTTCTTCAGGCAGCTTTAGGTGCACACTGTGCAGAGGACAAAGTACACTAACATTAAATACTGCAGTTGCCTGCCTGTGGTACTAATAGGATCAGAAGAACACCAGCAAATGTCTTCAGGTAGCTTTAGGTGCACACTGTGAAGAGGACACAGTACACTAACTGTAAATACTGCAGCTGCCTGCCTGTGGTACTAATAGGATCAGAAGAACACCAGCAATTTTCTTCAGGTAGCTTTGGGTGCACACTGTGCAGAGGACACAGTACACTAACTATAAATACTGCAGCTGCCTGCCTGTGGTATTAATAGGATCAGAACACCAGCAATTGTCCTCAGGTAGCTTTAGGTGCACACTGTGCAGTGAACACATTACACTAACTGTAAATACTGCAGCTGCCTGCCTGTGCTACTTACAGGATCAGAAGAACACCTACAATTGTCTTCAGGTAGCTTTAGGTGCACACTGTGCAGAGGACACAGTGCACTAACTGTAAATACTGCAGCTGCCTGCCTGTGGTACTAATAGAATCAGAAGAACACCAGCAATTGTCTTCTGGTAGCCTTAGGTGCACACTGTGCAGAGGACACAGTACACTAACTGTAAATACTGCAGCTGCCTGCCTGTGGTACTAATAGAATCAGAAGAACACCAGCAATTGTTTTCGGGTAGCTTTAGGTGCACACTGTGCAGAGGACACAGTGCACTAACTGTAAATACTGCAGATGCCTGCCTGTGGTATTAATAGTATTAGAACACCAGAAATTGTCTTCAGGTAGCTTTAGGTGCACATTGTGCAAAAGACACAGTACACTAACTGTAAATACTGCAGCTGCCTGCCTTTGGTACTAATAGGATCCGAAGAACACCAGCAATTGTCTTCAGGTAGCTTTAGGTGCACACTGTGCAGAGGACACAGTACACTAACTGTAAATACTGCAGCTGCCTGCCTGTGGTGCTAATGGGATCAGAAGAGCACCAGCAATTGTCTTCAGGCAGCTTTAGGTGCACACTGTGCAGAGGACACAGTACACTAATTATAAATACTGCAGCTACCTGCCTGTGGTATTAATAGGATCAGAACACCAGCAATTGTCTTCAGGTATCTTTAGGTGCACACTGTGCAGAGGATAGAGTACACTAACTGTAAATACTGCAGCTACCTGCCTGTGGTACTAATAGGATCAGAAGAACACCAGCAATTTTCTTCAGGTAGCTTTAGGTGCACACTTTGCAGAGGACACAGTAAACTAACTATAAATACTGCAGCTGCCTGCCTGTGGTATTAATAGGATCAGGACACCAGCAATTGTCCTCAGGTAGCTTTAGGTGCACACTGTGCAGTGAACACATTACACTAACTGTAAATACTGCAGCTGCCTGCCTGTGGTACTAATAGAATCAGAAGAACACCAGCAATTGTCTTCGGGTAGCTTTAGGTGCACACTATGCAGAGAACACAGTACACTAACTGTAAATACTGCAGCTGCCTGCCTGTGGTATTAATAGTACGAGAACACCAGCAATTATCTTCAGGTAGCTTTAGGTGCACACTGTGCAGAGGACACATTACACTAACTGTAAATACTGCAGCTGCCTGCCTGTGTTACTAAAAGGGTCAGAAGAACACCTACAATTGTCTTCAGGTAGCTTTAGGTGCACACTGTGCAGAGGACACAGTACACTAACTGTAAACACTGCAGCTGCCTGCCTGTGGTACTAATAGGATCAGAAGAACACCAGCAATTGTCTTCAGGTAGCTTTGGGTGCACACTGTGCAGAGGACACAGTACACTAACTGTACATACTGCAGCTGCCTGCCTGTGGTATTAAAACAATCAGAACACCAGCAATTGTCTTCAGGTAGCTTTAGGTGCACCCTGTGCAGAGGACAGAGTAACTAACTGTAAATACTGCAGCTGCCTCCCTGTGGTACTAATAGGATCAGAAGAACACCAGCAATTGTTTTCAGGTAGCTTTAGGTGCACACTGTGCAGAGGACACAGTTCACTAACTGTAAATACTGCAGCTGGCTGCCTGTGGTACTAATAGGATCAGAAGAACACCGGCAATTTTCTTCAGGTAGCTTTAGGTTCACACTGTGCAGAGGACACAGTACACTAACTGTAAATACTGCAGCTGCCTGCCTGTGGTATTAATAGGATCAGAACACCAGCAATTTCCTCAGGTAGCTTTAGGTGCACACTGTGCAGAGGACACAGTACACTAAATGCAAATACTGCAGCTGCCTGCCTATGGAACTAATAGGATCAGAAGAACACCAGCAATTGTCTTCAGGTAGTTTTAGGTGCACACTGTGCAGAGGACACAGTACACTAACTGTAAATACTGCAACTGCCTGCCTGTGGTACTAATAGGATCAGAAGAACACCAGCAATTTTCTTCAGGTATCTTTAGGTGCACAGTGTGCACAGGACACAATACACTAACTGAAAATACTGCAGCTGCCTGCCTGTGGTATTAATAGGATCAGAACACCAACAATTGTCTTCAGGTAGCTTTAGGTGCACACTGTGCAGAGGACACAGTACACTAACTGTAAATACTGCAGCTGCCTGCCTGTGGTACTAATAGGATCAGAAGAACACCAGCAATTGTCTTCAGGTAGCTTTAGTTGCACACTGCAGAGGACACAGTACACTAACTGTACGTACTGCAGCTGCCTGCCTGTGGTATTAATACAATCAGAACACCAGCAATTGTCTTCAGGTAGCGTTAGGTGCACCCTGTGCAGAGGACAGAGTAACTAACTGTAAATACTGCAGCTGTCTCCCTGTGGTACTAATAGGATCAGAAGATCACCAGCAATTGTTTTCAGGTAGCTTTAGGTGCACACTGTGCAGAGGACACAGTACACTAACTGTAAATACTGCAGCTGGCTGCCTGTGGTACTAATAGGATCAGAACACCGGCAATTTCCTCAGGTACCTTTAGGTGCACACTGTGCAGAGGACACAGTACACTAACTGTAAATACTGCAACTGCCTGCCTGTGGTACTAATAGGATCAGAAGAACACCAGCAATTTTCTTCAGGTAGCTTTGGGTGCACAGTGTATACAGGACACAATACACTAACTGTAAATACTGCAGCTGCCTGCCTGTGGTATTAATAGGATAAGAAGAACACCAGCAACTTTCTTCAGGTAGCTTTAGGTGCACACTGTGCAGAGGACAAAGTTCACTAACTGTAAATACTGCAGCTGCCTACCTGTGGTATTAATAGAATCAGAACACCAGCAATTGTCTTCAGGTAGCTTTAGGTGCACACTGTGCAGAGGACACAGTACACTAACTGTAAATACTGCAGCTGCCTGCCTGCGGTGCTAATAGGATCAGAAGAACACCAGCAATTGTCTTCAGGCAGCTTTAGGTGCACATTGTGCAGAGGACACAGTACACTAACTATAAACACTGCAGCTGCCTGCCTGTGGTAATAATAGGATCAGAACACCAGCAATTGTCTTCAGGTAGCTTTAGGTGCACACTGTGCAGAGGACACAGTACACTAACTGTAAATACTGCAGCTGCCTGCCTGTGGTGCTAATAGGATCAGAAGAACACCAGCAATTGTCTTCAGGCAGCTTTAGGTGCACATTGTGCAGAGGACACAGTACACTAACTATAAATACTACAGCTGCCTGCCTGTGGTAATAATAGGATCAGAACACCAGCAATTGTCTTCAGGTAGCTTTAGGTGCACACTGTGCAGAGGACACAGTACACTAACTGTAAATACTGCAGCTGCCTGCCTGTGCTACTTACAGGATCAGAAGAACACCTACAATTGTCTTCAGGTAGCTTTAGGTGCACACTGTGCAGAGGACACTGTACACTAACCGTAAATACTGCAGCTGGCTGCCTGTGGTATTAATAGGATCAGAAGAACACCGGCAATTTTCTTCAGGTAGCTTTAGGTGCACACTGTGCAGAGGACACAGTACACTAACTGTAAATACTGCAGCTGCCTGCCTGTGGTGCTAATAGGATCAGAAGAACACCAGCAATTGTCTTCAGGCAGCTTTAGGTGCACACTGTGCGGAGGACACAGTACACTAACTATAAATACTGCAGCTGCCTGCCTGTGGTATTAATAGGATTAGAACACCAGCAATTGTCTTCAGGTAGCTTTAGGTGCACACTGTGCAGAGGACACGGTACACTAACTGTAAATACTGCAGCTGCCTGCCTCTGCTACTTACAGGATCAGAAGAACACTAACAATTATCTTCAGGTAGCTTTAGGTGCACACTGTGCAGAGGACACTGTACACTAACTGTAAATACTGCAGCTGCCTGCCTGTGGTACTAATAGGATCAGAAGAACACCAGCAATTGTCTTCTGGTAGCCTTAGGTGCACACTGTGCAAAGGACACAGAACACTAACTGTAAATACTGCAGCTGCCTGCCTGTGGTACTAATAGAATCAGAAGAACACCAGCAATTGTCTTCAGGTAGCTTTAGGTGCACACTGTGCAGAGGACACAGTACACTAACTGTACATACTGCAGCTGCCTGCCTGTGGTATTAATACAATCAGAACACCAGCAATTGTCTTCAGGTAGCTTTAGGTGCACCCTGTGCAGAGGACAGAGTAACTAACTGTAAATACTGCAGCTGCCTCCCTGTGGTACTAATAGGAAAAGAAGAACACCAGCAATTGTCTTCAGGTAGCTTTAGGTGCACCCTGTGCAGAGGACAGAGTAACTAACTGTAAATACTGCAGCTGTCTCCCTGTGGTACTAATAGGATCAGAAGATCACCAGCAATTGTTTTCAGGTAGCTTTAGGTGCACACCGTGCAGAGGACACAGTACACTAACTGTAAATACTGCAGCTGCCTGCCTGTGGTACTAATAGAATCAGAAGAACACCAGCAATTGTCTTCAGATAGCTTTAGGTGCACACTGTGCAGAGGACACAGTACACTAACTGTACATACTGCAGCTGCCTGCCTGTGGTATTAATACAATCAGAATACCAGCAATTGTCTTCAGGTAGCTTTAGGTGCACCCTGTGCAGAGGACAGAGTAACTAACTGTAAATACTGCAGCTGCCTCCCTGTGGTACTAATAGGATCAGAAGAACACCAGCAATTGTTTTCAGGTAGCTTTAGGTGCACACTGTGCAGAGGACACAGTACACTAACTGTAAATACTGCAGCTGCCTGCCTGTGGTATTAATAGGATCAGAACACCAACAATTGTCTTCAGGTAGCTTTAGGTGCACACTGTGCAGAGGACACAGTACACTAACTGTAAATACTGCAGCTGCCTGCCTGTGGTACTAATAGGATCAGAAGAACACCAGCAATTGTCTTCAGGTAGCTTTAGGTGCACCCTGTGCAGAGGACAGAGTAACTAACTGTAAATACTGCAGCTGTCTCCCTGTGGTACTAATAGGATCAGAAGATCACCAGCAATTGTTTTCAGGTAGCTTTAGGTGCACACCGTGCAGAGGACACAGTACACTAACTGTAAATACTGCAGCTGGCTGCCTGTGGTACTAATAGGATCAGAAGAACACCGACAATTTTCTTCAGGTGGCTTTAGGTGCACACTGTGCAGAGGACACAGTACACTAACGGTAAATACTGCAGCTGCCTGCCTGTGGTATTAATAGGATCAGAACACCGGCAATTTCCTCAGGTACCTTTAGGTGCACACTGTGCAGAGGACACAGTACACTAACTGTAAATACTGCAGCTGCCTGCCTGTGGAACTAATAGGATCAGAAGAACAACAGCAATTGTCTTCGGGTAGTTTTAGGTGCACACTGTGCAGAGGACACAGTACACTAACTGTAAATACTGCAACTGCCTGCCTGTGGTACTAATAGGATCAGAAGAACACCAGCAATTGTCTTCAGGTAGCTTTAGGTGCACCCTGTGCAGAGGACAGAGTAACTAACTGTAAATACTGCAGCTGCCTCCCTGTGGTACTAATAGGATCAGAAGAACACCAGCAATTGTTTTCAGGTAGCTTTAGGTGCACACTGTGCAGAGGACACAGTACACTAACTGTAAATACTGCAGCTGGCTGCCTGTGGTACTAATAGGATCAGAAGAACACCGGCAATTTTCTTTAGGTAGCTTTAGATGCACACTGTGCAGAGGACACAGTACACTAACTGTAAATACTGCAGCTGCCTGCCTGTGGTATTAATAGGATCAGAACACCAGCAATTTCCTCAGGTAGCTTTAGGTGCACACAGTGCAGAGGACACAGTACACTAAATGCAAATACTGCAGCTGCCTGCCTATGGAACTAATAGGATAAGAAGAACACCAGCAATTGTCTTCAGGTAGTTTTAGGTGCACACTGTGCAGAGGACAAAGTGCACTAACTGTAAATACTGCAACTGCCTGCCTTTGGTACTAATAGGATCAGAAGAACACCAGCAATTTTCTTCAGGTAGCTTTAGGTGCACAGTGTGCACAGGACACAATACACTAACTGTAAATACTGCAGCTGTCTGCCTGTGGTATTAATAGGATCAGAACACCAACAATTGTCTTCAGGTAGCTTTAGGTGCACACTGTGCAGAGGACACAGTACACTAACTATAAATACTGCAGCTGCCTGCCTGTGGTACTAATAGGATCAGAAGAACATCAGCAATTTTCTTCAGGTAGCTTTAGGTGCACAGTGTGCACAGGACACAATACACTAACTATAAATACTGCAGCTGCCTGCCTGTGGTATTAATAGGATCAGAACACCAACAATTGTCTTCAGGTAGCTTTAATTGCACACTGTGCAGAGGACACAGTTCACTAACTGTAAATACTGCAGCTGCCTGCCTGTGGTACTAATAGGATCAGAAGAACACCAGCAATTGTCTTCAGGTAGCTTTGGGTGCACACTGCAGAGGACACAGTACACTAACTGTACGTACTGCAGCTGCCTGCCTGTGGTATTAATAGAATCAGAACACCAGCAATTGTCTTCAGGTAGCTTTAGGTGCACCCTGTGCAGAGGACAGAGTAACTAACTGTAAATACTGCAACTGTCTCCCTGTGGTACTAATAGGATCAGAAGATCACCAGCAATTGTTTTCAGGTAGCTTTAGGTGCACACCGTGCAGAGGACACAGTACACTAACTGTAAATACTGCAGCTGGCTGCCTGTGGTACTAATAGGATCAGAAGAACACCGACAATTTTCTTCAGGTAGCTTTAGGTGCACACTGTGCAGAGGACACAGTACACTAACTGTAAATACTGCAGCTGCCTGCCTGTGGTATTAATAGGATCAGAACACCGGCAATTTCCTCAGGTACCTTTAGGTGCACACTGTGCAGAGGACACAGTACACTAAATGTAAATACTGCAGCTGCCTGCCTATGGAACTAATAGGATAAGAAGAACACCAGCAATTGTCTTCTGGTAGCCTTAGGTGCACACTGTGCAGAGGACACAGTACACTAACTGTAAATACTGCAACTGCCTGCCTGTGCTACTAATAGGATCAGAAGAACACCAGCAATTTTCTTCAAGTAGCTTTAGGTGCACACTTTGCAGAGGACACAGTAAACTAACTATAAATACTGCAGCTGCCTGCCTGTGGTATTAATAGGATCAGGACACCAGCAATTGTCCTCAGGTAGCTTTAGGTGCACACTGTGCAGTGAACACATTACACTAACTGTAAATACTGCAGCTGCCTGCCTGTAGTACTAATAGAATCAGAAGAACACCAGCAATTGTCTTCGGGTAGCTTTAGGTGCACACTATGCAGAGGACACAGTACACTAACTGTAAATACTGCAGCTGCCTGCCTGTGGTATTAATAGTATGAGAACACCAGCAATTATCTTCAGGTAGCTTTAGGTGCACACTGTGCAGAGGACACATTACACTAACTGTAAATACTGCAGCTGCCTGCCTGTGGTACTAAAAGGGTCAGAAGAACACCAGCAATTTTCTTCAGGTAGCTTTAGGTGCACAGTGTGCACAGGACACAATACACTAACTGTAAATACTGCAGCTGCCTGCCTGTGGTATTAATAGGATCAGAACACCAACAATTGTCTTCAGGTAGCTTTAGGTGCACACTGTGCAGAGGACACAGTACACTAACTATAAATACTGCAGCTGCCTGCCTGTGGTAATAATACAATCAGAACACCAGCAATTGTCTTCAGGTAGCTTTAGGTGCACCCTGTGCAGAGGACAGAGTAACTAACTGTAAATACTGCAGCTGTCTCCCTGTGGTACTAATAGGATCAGAAGATCACCAGCAATTGTTTTCAGGTAGCTTTAGGTGCACACTGTGCAGAGGACACAGTACACTAACTGTAAATACTGCAGCTGGCTGCCTGTGGTACTAATAGAATCAGAAGAACACCGGCAATTTTCTTCAGGTAGCTTTAGGTGCACACTGTGCAGAGGACACAGTACACTAACTGTAAATACTGCAGCTGCCTGCCTGTGGTATTAATAGGATCAGAACACCGGCAATTTCCTCAGGTACCTTTAGGTACACACTGTGCAGAGGACACAGTACACTAAATGTAAATACTGCAGTTGCCTGCCTGTGGAACTAATAGGATCAGAAGAACACCAGCAATTGTCTTCAGGTAGTTTTAGGTGCACACTGTGCAGAGGACACAGTACACTAACTGTAAATACTGCAACTGCCTGCCTGTGGTACTAATAGGATCAGAAGAACACCAGCAATTTTCTTCAGGTAGCTTTAGGTGCACAGTGTGCACAGGACACAATACACTAACTGTAAATACTGCAGCTGCCTGCCTGTGGTATTAATAGGATCAGAACACCAACAATTGTCTTCAGGTAGCTTTAGGTGCACACTGTGCAGAGGGCACAGTACACTAACTGTAAATACTGCAGCTGCCTGCCTGTGGTACTAATAGAATCAGAAGAACACCAGCAATTGTCTTCAGGTAGGTTTAGGTGCACACTGTGCAGAGGACACAGTACACTAACTGTAAATACTTCAGCTGCCAGCCTGTGGTATTAATAGGATCAGAACACCAGCAATTGTCTTCAGGTAGATTTAGGTGCACACTGTGCAGAGGACACAGTACACTAACTGTAAATACTGCAGCTGCCTGCCTGTGGTACTAATAGGAAAAGAAGAACACCAGCAATTGTCTTCAGGTAGCTTTAGGTGCACACTGTGCAGAGGACACAGTACACTAACTGTAAATACTGCAGCTGCCTGCCTGTGGTATTAATAGGATCAGAAGAACACCAGCAACTTTCTTCAGGTAGCTTTAGGTGCACACTGTGCAGAGGACAAAGTTCACTAACTGTAAATACTGCAGCTGCCTACCTGTGGTATTAATAGAATCAGAACACCAGCAATTGTCTTCAGGTAGCTTTAGGTGCACACTGTGCAGAGGACACAGTACACTAACTGTAAATACTGCAGCTGCCTGCCCGTGGTGCTAATAGGATCAGAAGAACACCAGCAATTGTCTTCAGGCAGCTTTAGGTTCACATTGTGAAGAGGACACAGTACACTAACTGTAAATACTGCAGCTGCCTGCCTGTGGTACTAATAGGATCAGAAGAACACCAGCAATTGTCTTCAGGTAGATTTAGGTGCACACTGTGCAGAGGACACAGTACACTAACTGTAAATACTGCAGCTGCCTGCCTGTGGTATTAATAGGATCAGAAGAACACCAGCAACTTTCTTCAGGTAGCTTTAGGTGCACACTGTGCAGAGGACACAGTACACTAACTGTAAATACTGCAGCTGCCTGCCTGTGGTATTAATAGTATGAGAACACCTACAATTGTCTTCAGGTAGCTTTAGGTGCATATTGTGCAGAGGACACAGTACACTAACTGTAAATACTGCAGCTGCCTGCCTGTGGTACTAAAAGGGTCAGAAGAACACCAGAAATTTTCTTCAAGCAGCTTTATGGGCACACTGTGCAAAGGACAAAGTACACTAACTGTAAATACTGCAGCTGCCTGCCTGTGGTACTAATAGGATCAGAATAACACCAGCAATTGTCTTCAGGTAGCTTTAGGTGCACACTGTGCAGAGGACACAGTCCACTAACTGTAAATGCTGCAGCTGCCTGCCTGAGGTACTAATAGGATCAGAAGAACACGAGCAATTGTCTTCAGGTAGCTTTAGGTGCACACTGTGCAGAGGACACAGTACACTAACTGTAAATACTGCAGCTGCCTGCCTGTGGTGCTAATAGGATCAGAAGAACGCCAGCAATTGTCTTCAGGCAGCTTTAGGTGCACACTGTGCAGAGGACACAGTACACTAACTATAAATACTGCAGCTGCCTGCCTGTGGTATTAATAGGATCAGAACACCAGCAATTGTCTTAAGATAGCTTTAGGTGCACACTGTGCAGAGGACACAGTACACTAACTGTAAATACTGCAGCTGCCTGCCTGTGCTACTTACAGGATCAGAAGAACACCTACAATTGTCTTCAGGTAGCTTTAGGTGCACACTGTGCAGAGGACAAAGTACACTAACTGTAAATACTTCAGCTGCCTGCCTGTGGTATTAATAGTATGAGAACACCAGCAATTGTCTTCAGGTAGCTTTAGGTGCACACTGTGCAGAGGACACAGTCCACTAACTGTAAATACTGCAGCTGCCTGCCTGTGGTACTAAAAGGGTCAGAAGAACACCAGCAATTTTCTTCAGGCAGCTTTAGGTGCACACTGTGCAGAGGACAAAGTACACTAACATTAAATACTGCAGTTGCCTGCCTGTGGTACTAATAGGATCAGAAGAACACCAGCAAATGTCTTCAGGTAGCTTTAGGTGCACACTGTGAAGAGGACACAGTACACTAACTGTAAATACTGCAGCTGCCTGCCTGTGGTACTAATAGGATCAGAAGAACACCAGCAATTTTCTTCAGGTAGCTTTGGGTGCACACTGTGCAGAGGACACAGTACACTAACTATAAATACTGCAGCTGCCTGCCTGTGGTATTAATAGGATCAGAACACCAGCAATTGTCCTCAGGTAGCTTTAGGTGCACACTGTGCAGTGAACACATTACACTAACTGTAAATACTGCAGCTGCCTGCCTGTGCTACTTACAGGATCAGAAGAACACCTACAATTGTCTTCAGGTAGCTTTAGGTGCACACTGTGCAGAGGACACAGTGCACTAACTGTAAATACTGCAGCTGCCTGCCTGTGGTACTAATAGAATCAGAAGAACACCAGCAATTGTCTTCTGGTAGCCTTAGGTGCACACTGTGCAGAGGACACAGTACACTAACTGTAAATACTGCAGCTGCCTGCCTGTGGTACTAATAGAATCAGAAGAACACCAGCAATTGTTTTCGGGTAGCTTTAGGTGCACACTGTGCAGAGGACACAGTGCACTAACTGTAAATACTGCAGATGCCTGCCTGTGGTATTAATAGTATTAGAACACCAGAAATTGTCTTCAGGTAGCTTTAGGTGCACATTGTGCAAAAGACACAGTACACTAACTGTAAATACTGCAGCTGCCTGCCTTTGGTACTAATAGGATCCGAAGAACACCAGCAATTGTCTTCAGGTAGCTTTAGGTGCACACTGTGCAGAGGACACAGTACACTAACTGTAAATACTGCAGCTGCCTGCCTGTGGTGCTAATGGGATCAGAAGAGCACCAGCAATTGTCTTCAGGCAGCTTTAGGTGCACACTGTGCAGAGGACACAGTACACTAATTATAAATACTGCAGCTACCTGCCTGTGGTATTAATAGGATCAGAACACCAGCAATTGTCTTCAGGTATCTTTAGGTGCACACTGTGCAGAGGATAGAGTACACTAACTGTAAATACTGCAGCTACCTGCCTGTGGTACTAATAGGATCATAAGAACACCAGCAATTTTCTTCAGGTAGCTTTAGGTGCACACTTTGCAGAGGACACAGTAAACTAACTATAAATACTGCAGCTGCCTGCCTGTGGTATTAATAGGATCAGGACACCAGCAATTGTCCTCAGGTAGCTTTAGGTGCACACTGTGCAGTGAACACATTACACTAACTGTAAATACTGCAGCTGCCTGCCTGTGGTACTAATAGAATCAGAAGAACACCAGCAATTGTCTTCGGGTAGCTTTAGGTGCACACTATGCAGAGAACACAGTACACTAACTGTAAATACTGCAGCTGCCTGCCTGTGGTATTAATAGTACGAGAACACCAGCAATTATCTTCAGGTAGCTTTAGGTGCACACTGTGCAGAGGACACATTACACTAACTGTAAATACTGCAGCTGCCTGCCTGTGTTACTAAAAGGGTCAGAAGAACACCTACAATTGTCTTCAGGTAGCTTTAGGTGCACACTGTGCAGAGGACACAGTACACTAACTGTAAACACTGCAGCTGCCTGCCTGTGGTACTAATAGGATCAGAAGAACACCAGCAATTGTCTTCAGGTAGCTTTGGGTGCACACTGTGCAGAGGACACAGTACACTAACTGTACATACTGCAGCTGCCTGCCTGTGGTATTAAAACAATCAGAACACCAGCAATTGTCTTCAGGTAGCTTTAGGTGCACCCTGTGCAGAGGACAGAGTAACTAACTGTAAATACTGCAGCTGCCTCCCTGTGGTACTAATAGGATCAGAAGAACACCAGCAATTGTTTTCAGGTAGCTTTAGGT
Source organism: Lithobates septentrionalis (assembly GCA_037952835.1). Taxonomy (NCBI): domain Eukaryota; kingdom Metazoa; phylum Chordata; class Amphibia; order Anura; family Ranidae; genus Lithobates; species Lithobates septentrionalis. The sequence goes on along the minus strand of JBBDGP010000264.1, from coordinate 6,681,285 downwards.
GCACACTGTGCAGAGGACACAGTTCACTAACTGTAAATACTGCAGCTGGCTGCCTGTGGTACTAATAGGATCAGAAGAACACCGGCAATTTTCTTCAGGTAGCTTTAGGTTCACACTGTGCAGAGGACACAGTACACTAACTGTAAATACTGCAGCTGCCTGCCTGTGGTATTAATAGGATCAGAACACCAGCAATTTCCTCAGGTAGCTTTAGGTGCACACTGTGCAGAGGACACAGTACACTAAATGCAAATACTGCAGCTGCCTGCCTATGGAACTAATAGGATCAGAAGAACACCAGCAATTGTCTTCAGGTAGTTTTAGGTGCACACTGTGCAGAGGACACAGTACACTAACTGTAAATACTGCAACTGCCTGCCTGTGGTACTAATAGGATCAGAAGAACACCAGCAATTTTCTTCAGGTATCTTTAGGTGCACAGTGTGCACAGGACACAATACACTAACTGAAAATACTGCAGCTGCCTGCCTGTGGTATTAATAGGATCAGAACACCAACAATTGTCTTCAGGTAGCTTTAGGTGCACACTGTGCAGAGGACACAGTACACTAACTGTAAATACTGCAGCTGCCTGCCTGTGGTACTAATAGGATCAGAAGAACACCAGCAATTGTCTTCAGGTAGCTTTAGTTGCACACTGCAGAGGACACAGTACACTAACTGTACGTACTGCAGCTGCCTGCCTGTGGTATTAATACAATCAGAACACCAGCAATTGTCTTCAGGTAGCGTTAGGTGCACCCTGTGCAGAGGACAGAGTAACTAACTGTAAATACTGCAGCTGTCTCCCTGTGGTACTAATAGGATCAGAAGATCACCAGCAATTGTTTTCAGGTAGCTTTAGGTGCACACTGTGCAGAGGACACAGTACACTAACTGTAAATACTGCAGCTGGCTGCCTGTGGTACTAATAGGATCAGAACACCGGCAATTTCCTCAGGTACCTTTAGGTGCACACTGTGCAGAGGACACAGTACACTAACTGTAAATACTGCAACTGCCTGCCTGTGGTACTAATAGGATCAGAAGAACACCAGCAATTTTCTTCAGGTAGCTTTGGGTGCACAGTGTATACAGGACACAATACACTAACTGTAAATACTGCAGCTGCCTGCCTGTGGTATTAATAGGATAAGAAGAACACCAGCAACTTTCTTCAGGTAGCTTTAGGTGCACACTGTGCAGAGGACAAAGTTCACTAACTGTAAATACTGCAGCTGCCTACCTGTGGTATTAATAGAATCAGAACACCAGCAATTGTCTTCAGGTAGCTTTAGGTGCACACTGTGCAGAGGACACAGTACACTAACTGTAAATACTGCAGCTGCCTGCCTGCGGTGCTAATAGGATCAGAAGAACACCAGCAATTGTCTTCAGGCAGCTTTAGGTGCACATTGTGCAGAGGACACAGTACACTAACTATAAACACTGCAGCTGCCTGCCTGTGGTAATAATAGGATCAGAACACCAGCAATTGTCTTCAGGTAGCTTTAGGTGCACACTGTGCAGAGGACACAGTACACTAACTGTAAATACTGCAGCTGCCTGCCTGTGGTGCTAATAGGATCAGAAGAACACCAGCAATTGTCTTCAGGCAGCTTTAGGTGCACATTGTGCAGAGGACACAGTACACTAACTATAAATACTACAGCTGCCTGCCTGTGGTAATAATAGGATCAGAACACCAGCAATTGTCTTCAGGTAGCTTTAGGTGCACACTGTGCAGAGGACACAGTACACTAACTGTAAATACTGCAGCTGCCTGCCTGTGCTACTTACAGGATCAGAAGAACACCTACAATTGTCTTCAGGTAGCTTTAGGTGCACACTGTGCAGAGGACACAGTACACTAACTGTAAATACTGCAGCTGCCTGCCTGTGGTACTAATAGGATCAGAAGAACACCAGCAATTGTCTTCAGGTAGCTTTAGGTGCACACTGTGCAGAGGACACAGTGCACTAACTGTAAATACTGCAGCTGCCTGCCTGTGGTATTAATAGGATCAGAAGAACACCAGCAACTTTCTTCAGGTAGCTTTAGGTGCACACTGTGCAGAGGACACAGTCCACTAACTGTAAATGCTGCAGCTGCCTGCCTGTGGTACTAATAGGATCAGAAGAACACGAGCAATTGTCTTCAAGTAGCTTTAGGTGCACACTGTGCAGAGGACACAGTACACTAACTGTAAATACTGCAGCTGCCTGCCTGTGGTGCTAATAGGATCAGAAGAACACCAGCAATTGTCTTCAGGCAGCTTTAGGTGCACACTGTGCAGAGGACACAGTACATTAACTATAAATACTGCAGCTGCCTGCCTGTGCTACTTACAGGATCAGAAGAACACCTACAATTGTCTTCAGGTAGCTTTAGGTGCACACTGTGCAGAGGACACAGTGCACTAACTGTAAATACTGCAGCTGCCTGCCTGTGGTACTAATAGAATCAGAAGAACACCAGCAATTGTCTTCTGGTAGCCTTAGGTGCACACTGTGCAGAGGACACAGTACACTAACTGTAAATACTGCAGCTGCCTGCCTGTGGTACTAATAGAATCAGAAGAACACCAGCAATTGTCTTCGGGTAGCTTTAGGTGCACACTGTGCAGAGGACACAGTGCACTAACTGTAAATACTGCAGATGCCTGCCTGTGGTATTAATAGTATGAGAACACCAGAATTTGTCTTCAGGTAGCTTTAGGTGCACATTGTACAAAAGACACAGTACACTAACTGTAAATACTGCAGCTGCCTGCCTTTGGTACTAATAGGATCCGAAGAACACCAGCAATTGTCTTCAGGTAGCTTTAGGTGCACACTGTGCAGAGGACACAGTACACTAACTGTAAATACTGCAGCTGCCTGCCTGTGGTGCTAATGGGATCAGAAGAGCACCAGCAATTGTCTTCAGGCAGCTTTAGGTGCACACTGTGCAGAGGACACAGTACACTAATTATAAATACTGCAGCTGCCTGCCTGTGGTATTAATAGGATCAGAACACCAGCAATTGTCTTCAGGTAGCTTTAGGTGCACACTGTGCAGAGTACACAGTACACTAACTGTAAATACTGCAGCTGCCTGCCTGTGCTACTTACAGGATCAGAAGAACACCTACAATTGTCTTCAGGTAGCTTTAGGTGCACACTGTGCAGAGGACACAGTGCACTAACTGTAAATACTGCAGCTGCCTGCCTGTGGTACTAATAGAATCAGAAAAACACCAGCAATTGTCTTCTGGTAGCCTTAGGTGCACACTGTGCAGAGGACACAGTACACTAACTGTAAATACTGCAGCTGCCTGCCTGTGGTACTAATAGAATCAGAAGAACACCAGCAATTGTCTTCGGGTAGCTTTAGGTGCACACTGTGCAGAGGACACAGTGCACTAACTGTAAATACTGCAGATGCCTGCCTGTGGTATTAATAGTATTAGAACACCAGAAATTGTCTTCAGGTAGCTTTAGGTGCACATTGTGCAAAAGACACAGTACACTAACTGTAAATACTGCAGCTGCCTGCCTTTGGTACTAATAGGATCCGAAGAACACCAGCAATTGTCTTCAGGTAGCTTTAGGTGCACACTGTGCAGAGGACACAGTACACTAACTGTAAATACTGCAGCTGCCTGCCTGTGGTGCTAATGGGATCAGAAGAGCACCAGCAATTGTCTTCAGGCAGCTTTAGGTGCACACTGTGCAGAGGACACAGTACACTAATTATAAATACTGCAGCTACCTGCCTGTGGTATTAATAGGATCAGAACACCAGCAATTGTCTTCAGGTATCTTTAGGTGCACACTGTGCAGAGGATAGAGTACACTAACTGTAAATACTGCAGCTACCTGCCTGTGGTACTAATAGGATCAGAAGAACACCAGCAATTTTCTTCAGGTAGCTTTAGGTGCACACTTTGCAGAGGACACAGTAAACTAACTATAAATACTGCAGCTGCCTGCCTGTGGTATTAATAGGATCAGGACACCAGCAATTGTCCTCAGGTAGCTTTAGGTGCACACTGTGCAGTGAACACATTACACTAACTGTAAATACTGCAGCTGCCTGCCTGTGGTACTAATAGAATCAGAAGAACACCAGCAATTGTCTTCGGGTAGCTTTAGGTGCACACTATGCAGAGAACACAGTACACTAACTGTAAATACTGCAGCTGCCTGCCTGTGGTATTAATAGTACGAGAACACCAGCAATTATCTTCAGGTAGCTTTAGGTGCACACTGTGCAGAGGACACATTACACTAACTGTAAATACTGCAGCTGCCTGCCTGTGTTACTAAAAGGGTCAGAAGAACACCTACAATTGTCTTCAGGTAGCTTTAGGTGCACACTGTGCAGAGGACACAGTACACTAACTGTAAACACTGCAGCTGCCTGCCTGTGGTACTAATAGGATCAGAAGAACACCAGCAATTGTCTTCAGGTAGCTTTGGGTGCACACTGTGCAGAGGACACAGTACACTAACTGTACATACTGCAGCTGCCTGCCTGTGGTATTAAAACAATCAGAACACCAGCAATTGTCTTCAGGTAGCTTTAGGTGCACCCTGTGCAGAGGACAGAGTAACTAACTGTAAATACTGCAGCTGCCTCCCTGTGGTACTAATAGGATCAGAAGAACACCAGCAATTGTTTTCAGGTAGCTTTAGGTGCACACTGTGCAGAGGACACAGTTCACTAACTGTAAATACTGCAGCTGGCTGCCTGTGGTACTAATAGGATCAGAAGAACACCGGCAATTTTCTTCAGGTAGCTTTAGGTTCACACTGTGCAGAGGACACAGTACACTAACTGTAAATACTGCAGCTGCCTGCCTGTGGTATTAATAGGATCAGAACACCAGCAATTTCCTCAGGTAGCTTTAGGTGCACACTGTGCAGAGGACACAGTACACTAAATGCAAATACTGCAGCTGCCTGCCTATGGAACTAATAGGATCAGAAGAACACCAGCAATTGTCTTCAGGTAGTTTTAGGTGCACACTGTGCAGAGGACACAGTACACTAACTGTAAATACTGCAACTGCCTGCCTGTGGTACTAATAGGATCAGAAGAACACCAGCAATTTTCTTCAGGTATCTTTAGGTGCACAGTGTGCACAGGACACAATACACTAACTGAAAATACTGCAGCTGCCTGCCTGTGGTATTAATAGGATCAGAACACCAACAATTGTCTTCAGGTAGCTTTAGGTGCACACTGTGCAGAGGACACAGTACACTAACTGTAAATACTGCAGCTGCCTGCCTGTGGTACTAATAGGATCAGAAGAACACCAGCAATTGTCTTCAGGTAGCTTTAGTTGCACACTGCAGAGGACACAGTACACTAACTGTACGTACTGCAGCTGCCTGCCTGTGGTATTAATACAATCAGAACACCAGCAATTGTCTTCAGGTAGCGTTAGGTGCACCCTGTGCAGAGGACAGAGTAACTAACTGTAAATACTGCAGCTGTCTCCCTGTGGTACTAATAGGATCAGAAGATCACCAGCAATTGTTTTCAGGTAGCTTTAGGTGCACACTGTGCAGAGGACACAGTACACTAACTGTAAATACTGCAGCTGGCTGCCTGTGGTACTAATAGGATCAGAACACCGGCAATTTCCTCAGGTACCTTTAGGTGCACACTGTGCAGAGGACACAGTACACTAACTGTAAATACTGCAACTGCCTGCCTGTGGTACTAATAGGATCAGAAGAACACCAGCAATTTTCTTCAGGTAGCTTTGGGTGCACAGTGTATACAGGACACAATACACTAACTGTAAATACTGCAGCTGCCTGCCTGTGGTATTAATAGGATAAGAAGAACACCAGCAACTTTCTTCAGGTAGCTTTAGGTGCACACTGTGCAGAGGACAAAGTTCACTAACTGTAAATACTGCAGCTGCCTACCTGTGGTATTAATAGAATCAGAACACCAGCAATTGTCTTCAGGTAGCTTTAGGTGCACACTGTGCAGAGGACACAGTACACTAACTGTAAATACTGCAGCTGCCTGCCTGCGGTGCTAATAGGATCAGAAGAACACCAGCAATTGTCTTCAGGCAGCTTTAGGTGCACATTGTGCAGAGGACACAGTACACTAACTATAAACACTGCAGCTGCCTGCCTGTGGTAATAATAGGATCAGAACACCAGCAATTGTCTTCAGGTAGCTTTAGGTGCACACTGTGCAGAGGACACAGTACACTAACTGTAAATACTGCAGCTGCCTGCCTGTGGTGCTAATAGGATCAGAAGAACACCAGCAATTGTCTTCAGGCAGCTTTAGGTGCACATTGTGCAGAGGACACAGTACACTAACTATAAATACTACAGCTGCCTGCCTGTGGTAATAATAGGATCAGAACACCAGCAATTGTCTTCAGGTAGCTTTAGGTGCACACTGTGCAGAGGACACAGTACACTAACTGTAAATACTGCAGCTGCCTGCCTGTGCTACTTACAGGATCAGAAGAACACCTACAATTGTCTTCAGGTAGCTTTAGGTGCACACTGTGCAGAGGACACAGTACACTAACTGTAAATACTGCAGCTGCCTGCCTGTGGTACTAATAGGATCAGAAGAACACCAGCAATTGTCTTCAGGTAGCTTTAGGTGCACACTGTGCAGAGGACACAGTGCACTAACTGTAAATACTGCAGCTGCCTGCCTGTGGTATTAATAGGATCAGAAGAACACCAGCAACTTTCTTCAGGTAGCTTTAGGTGCACACTGTGCAGAGGACACAGTCCACTAACTGTAAATGCTGCAGCTGCCTGCCTGTGGTACTAATAGGATCAGAAGAACACGAGCAATTGTCTTCAAGTAGCTTTAGGTGCACACTGTGCAGAGGACACAGTACACTAACTGTAAATACTGCAGCTGCCTGCCTGTGGTGCTAATAGGATCAGAAGAACACCAGCAATTGTCTTCAGGCAGCTTTAGGTGCACACTGTGCAGAGGACACAGTACATTAACTATAAATACTGCAGCTGCCTGCCTGTGCTACTTACAGGATCAGAAGAACACCTACAATTGTCTTCAGGTAGCTTTAGGTGCACACTGTGCAGAGGACACAGTGCACTAACTGTAAATACTGCAGCTGCCTGCCTGTGGTACTAATAGAATCAGAAGAACACCAGCAATTGTCTTCTGGTAGCCTTAGGTGCACACTGTGCAGAGGACACAGTACACTAACTGTAAATACTGCAGCTGCCTGCCTGTGGTACTAATAGAATCAGAAGAACACCAGCAATTGTCTTCGGGTAGCTTTAGGTGCACACTGTGCAGAGGACACAGTGCACTAACTGTAAATACTGCAGATGCCTGCCTGTGGTATTAATAGTATGAGAACACCAGAATTTGTCTTCAGGTAGCTTTAGGTGCACATTGTACAAAAGACACAGTACACTAACTGTAAATACTGCAGCTGCCTGCCTTTGGTACTAATAGGATCCGAAGAACACCAGCAATTGTCTTCAGGTAGCTTTAGGTGCACACTGTGCAGAGGACACAGTACACTAACTGTAAATACTGCAGCTGCCTGCCTGTGGTGCTAATGGGATCAGAAGAGCACCAGCAATTGTCTTCAGGCAGCTTTAGGTGCACACTGTGCAGAGGACACAGTACACTAATTATAAATACTGCAGCTGCCTGCCTGTGGTATTAATAGGATCAGAACACCAGCAATTGTCTTCAGGTAGCTTTAGGTGCACACTGTGCAGAGTACACAGTACACTAACTGTAAATACTGCAGCTGCCTGCCTGTGCTACTTACAGGATCAGAAGAACACCTACAATTGTCTTCAGGTAGCTTTAGGTGCACACTGTGCAGAGGACACAGTGCACTAACTGTAAATACTGCAGCTGCCTGCCTGTGGTACTAATAGAATCAGAAAAACACCAGCAATTGTCTTCTGGTAGCCTTAGGTGCACACTGTGCAGAGGACACAGTACACTAACTGTAAATACTGCAGCTGCCTGCCTGTGGTACTAATAGAATCAGAAGAACACCAGCAATTGTCTTCGGGTAGCTTTAGGTGCACACTGTGCAGAGGACACAGTGCACTAACTGTAAATAATGCAGATGCCTGCCTGTGGTATTAATAGTATGAGAACACCAGAAATTGTCTTCAGGTAGCTTTAGGTGCACACTGTGCAGAGGACACAGTACACTAACTGTAAATACTTCAGCTGCCTGCCTGTGGTATTAATAGGATCAGACCACCAGCAATTGTCGTCAGGTATCTTTAGGTGCACACTGTGCAGAGGACAGAGTACACTAACTGTAAATACTGCAGCTACCTGCCTGTGGTACTAATAGGATCAGAAGAACACCAGCAATTTTCTTCAGGTAGCTTTAGGTGCACACTTTGCAGAGGACACAGTAAACTAACTATAAATACTGCAGCTGCCTGCCTGTGGTATTAATAGGATCAGGACACCAGCAATTGTCCTCAGGTAGCTTTAGGTGCACACTGTGCAGTGAACACATTACACTAACTGTAAATACTGCAGCTGCCTGCCTGTGGTACTAATAGAATCAGAAGAACACCAGCAATTGTCTTCGGGTAGCTTTAGGTGCACACTATGCAGAGGACACAGTACACTAACTGTAAATACTGCAGCTGCCTGCCTGTGGTATTAATAGTACGAGAACACCAGCAATTATCTTCAGGTAGCTTTAGGTGCACACTGTGCAGAGGACACATTACACTAACTGTAAATACTGCAGCTGCCTGCCTGTGTTACTAAAAGGGTCAGAAGAACACCTACAATTGTCTTCAGGTAGCTTTAGGTGCACACTGTGCAGAGGACACAGTACACTAACTGTAAATACTGCAGCTGCCTGCCTGCGGTACTAATAGGATCAGAAGAACACCAGCAATTGTCTTCAGGTAGCTTTGGGTGCACACTGTGCAGAGGACACAGTACACTAACTTTACATACTGCAGCTGCCTGCCTGTGGTATTAATACAATCAGAACACCAGCAATTGTCTCCAGGTAGCTTTAGGTGCACCCTGTGCAGAGGACAGAGTAACTAACTGTAAATACTGCAGCTGCCTCCCTGTGGTACTAATAGGATCAGAAGAACACCAGCAATTGTTTTCAGGTAGCTTTAGGTGCACACTGTGCAGAGGACACAGTACACTAACTGTAAATACTGCAGCTGCCTGCCTGTGGTATTAATAGGATCAGAAGAACACCGGCAATTTTCTTCAGGTAGCTTTAGGTGCACACTGTGCAGAGGACACAGTACACTAACTGTAAATACTGCAGCTGCCTGCCTGTGGTATTAATAGGATCAGAACATCAGCAATTTCCTCAGGTAGCTTTAGGTGCACACTGTGCAGAGGACACAGTACACTAAATGCAAAAACTGCAGCTGCCTGCCTATGGAACTAATAGGATCAGAAGAACACCAGCAATTGTCTTCAGGTAGTTTTAGGTGCACACTGTGCAGAGGACACAGTACACTAACTGTAAATACTGCAACTGCCTGCCTGTGGTACTAATAGGATCAGAAGAACACCAGCAATTTTCTTCAGGTAGCTTTAGGTGCACAGTGTGCACAGGACACAATACACTAACTGAAAATACTGCAGCTGCCTGCCTGTGGTATTAATAGGATCAGAACACCAACAATTGTCTTCAGGTAGCTTTAGGTGCACACTGTGCAGAGGACACAGTACACTAACTGTAAATACTGCAGCTGCCTGCCTGTGGTACTAATAGGATCAGAAGAACACCAGCAATTGTCTTCAGGTAGCTTTAGGTGCACACTGCAGAGGACACAGTACACTAACTGTACGTACTGCAGCTGCCTGCCTGTGGTATTAATACAATCAGAACACCAGCAATTGTCTTCAGGTAGCTTTAGGTGCACCCTGTGCAGAGGACAGAGTAACTAACTGTAAATACTGCAGCTGTCTCCCTGTGGTACTAATAGGATCAGAAGATCACCAGCAATTGTTTTCAGGTAGCTTTAGGTGCACACTGTGCAGAGGACACAGTACACTAACTGTAAATACTGCAGCTGGCTGCCTGTGGTACTAATAGGATCAGAACACCGGCAATTTCCTCAGGTACCTTTAGGTGCACACTGTGCAGAGGACACAGTACACTAACTGTAAATACTGCAACTGCCTGCCTGTGGTACTAATAGGATCAGAAGAACACCAGCAATTTTCTTCAGGTAGCTTTAGGTGCACAGTGTGCACAGGACACAATACACTAACTGTAAATACTGCAGCTGCCTGCCTGTGGTATTAATAGGATCAGAACACCAACAATTGTCTTCAGGTAGCTTTAGGTGCACACTGTGCAGAGGACACAGTACACTAACTGTAAATACTGCAGCTGCCTGCCTGTGGTGCTAATAGGATCAGAAGAACACCAGCAATTGTCTTCAGGCAGCTTTAGGTGCACATTGTGCAGAGGACACAGTACACTAACTATAAATACTGCAGCTGCCTGCCTGTGGTATTAATAGGATCAGAACACCAGCAATTGTCCTCAGGTAGCTTTAGGTGCACACTGTGCAGTGAACACATTACACTAACTGTAAATACTGCAGCTGCCTGCCTGTGGTACTAATAGAATCAGAAGAACACCAGCAATTGTCTTCGGGTAGCTTTAGGTGCACACTATGCAGAGGACACAGTACACTAATTGTAAATACTGCAGCTGCCTGCCCTTGGTATTAATAGTATAAGAACATCAGCAATTGTCTTCAGGTAGCTTTAGGTGCACACTGTGCAGAGGACACAGTACACTAACTGTAAATACTGCAGCTGCCTGCCTGTGGTACTAAAAGGGTCAGAAGAACACCAGCAATTGTCTTCAGGCAGCTTTAGGTGCACACTGTGCAGAGGACAAAGTACACTAACTGTAAATACTGCAGCTGCCTGCCTTTGGTACTAATAGGATCCGAAGAACACCAGCAATTGTCTTCAGGTAGCTTTAGGTGCACACTGTGCAGAGGACACAATACACTAACTGTAAATACTGCAGCTGCCTGCCTGTGGTGCTAATGGGATCAGAAGAACACCAGCAATTGTCTTCAGGCAGCTTTAGGTGCACACTGTGCAGAGGACACAGTACACTAACTATAAATACTGCAGCTGCCTGCCTGTGGTATTAATAGGATCAGGACACCAGCAATTGTCCTCAGGTAGCTTTAGGTGCACACTGTGCAGTGAACACATTACACTAACTGTAAATACTGCAGCTGCCTGCCTGTAGTACTAATAGAATCAGAAGAACACCAGCAATTGTCTTTGGGTAGCTTTAGGTGCACACTATGCAGAGGACACAGTACACTAACTGTAAATACTGCAGCTGCCTGCCTGTGGTGCTAATGGGATCAGAAGAACACCAGCAATTGTCTTCAGGCAGCTTTAGGTGCACACTGTGCAGAGGACACAGTAAAATAACTATAAATACTGCAGCTGCCTGCCTGTGGTATTAATAGGATCAGGACACCAGCAATTGTCCTCAGGTAGCTTTAGGTGCACACTGTGCAGTGAACACATTACACTAACTGTAAATACTGCAGCTACCTGCCTGTGGTACTAATAGGATCAGAAGAACAACAGCAATTTTCTTCAGGTAGCTTTAGGTGCACACTTTGCAGAGGACACAGTAAACTAACTATAAATACTGCAGCTGCCTGCCTGTGGTATTAATAGGATCAGGACACCAGCAATTGTCCTCAGGTAGCTTTAGGTGCACACTGTGCAGTGAACACATTACACTAACTGTAAATACTGCAGCTGCCTGCCTGTAGTACTAATAGAATCAGAAGAACACCAGCAATTGTCTTCGGGTAGCTTTAGGTGCACACTATGCAGAGGACACAGTACACTAACTGTAAATACTGCAGCTGCCTGCCTGTGGTATTAATAGGATCAGAACACCAGCAATTGTCCTCAGGTAGCTTTAGGTGCACACTGTGCAGTGAGCACATTACACTAACTGTAAATACTGCAGCTGCCTGCCTGTGGTACTAATAGAATCAGAAGAACACCAGCAATTGTCTTCGGGTAGCTTTAGGTGCACACTATGCAGAGGACACAGTACTCTAACTGTAAATACTGCAGCTGCCTGCCCTTGGTATTAATAGTATAAGAACATCAGCAATTGTCTTCAGGTAGCTTTAGGTGCACACTGTGCAGAGGACACAGTACACTAACTGTAAATACTGCAGCTGCCTGCCTGTGGTACTAAAAGGGTCAAAAGAACACCAGCAATTGTCTTCAGGCAGCTTTAGGTGCACACTGTGCAGAGGACAAAGTACACTAACTGTAAATACTGCAGCTGCCTGCCTTTGGTACTAATAGGATCCGAAGAACACCAGCAATTGTCTTCAGGTAGCTTTAGGTGCACACTGTGCAGAGGACACAGTACACTAACTGTAAATACTTCAGCTGCCTGCCTGTGGCGCTAATGGGATCAGAAGAACACCAGCAATTGTCTTCAGGCAGCTTTAGGTGCACACTGTGCAGAGGACACAGTACACTAACTATAAATACTGCAGCTGCCTGCCTGTGGTATTAATAGGATCAGAACACCAGCAATTGTCTTCAGGTAGCTTTAGGTGCACACTGTGCAGAGTACACAGTACACTAACTGTAAATACTGCAGCTGCCTGCCTGTGCTACTTACAGGATCAGAAGAACAACCACAATTGTCTTCAGCTAGCTTCAGGTGCACACTGTGCAGAGGACACAGTGCACTAACTGTAAATACTGCAGCTGCCTGCCTGTGGTACTAATAGAATCAGAAGAACACCAGCAATTGTCTTCTGGTAGCCTTAGGTGCACACTGTGCAGAGGACACAGTACACTAACTGTAAATACTGCAGCTGCCTGCCTGTGGTACTAATAGAATCAGAAGAACACCAGCAATTGTCTTCGGGTAGCTTTAGGTGCACACTGTGCAGAGGACACAGTGCACTAACTGTAAATACTGCAGATGCCTGCCTGTGGTATTAATAGTATGAGAACACCAGAAATTGTCTTCAGGTAGCTTTAGGTGCACATTGGGCAGAGGACACCGTACACTAACTGTAAATACTGCATCTGCCTGCCTGTTGTATTAATAGGATCAGAACACCAGCAATTGTCTTCAGGTAGCTTTAGGTGCACACTGTGCAGAGGACACAGTACACTAACTGTAAATACTTCAGCTGCCTGCCTTTGGTATTAATAGGATCAGACCACCAGCAATTGTCTTCAGGTAGCTTTAGGTGCACACTGTGCAGAGGACAGAGTACACTAACTGTAAATACTGCAGCTACCTGCCTGTGGTACTAATAAGATCAGAAGAACACCAGCACATTTCTTCAGGTAGCTTTAGGTGCACACTTTGCAGAGGACACAGTAAACTAACTATAAATACTGCAGCTGCCTGCCTGTGGTATTAATAGGATCAGGACACCAGCAATTGTCCTCAGGTAGCTTTAGGTGCACACTGTGCAGTGAACACATTACACTAACTGTAAATACTGCAGCTGCCTGCCTGTAGTACTAATAGAATCAGAAGAACACCAGCAATTGTCTTCGGGTAGCTTTAGGTGCACACTATGCAGAGGACACAGTACACTAACTGTAAATACTGCAGCTGCCTGCCTGTGGTATTAATAGTATGAGAACACCAGCAATTATCTTCAGGTAGCTTTAGGTGCACACTGTGCAGAGGACACATTACACTAACTGTAAATACTGCAGCTGCCTGCCTGTGGTACTAAAAGGGTCAGAAGAACACCAGCAATTTTCTTCAGGTAGCTTTAGGTGCACACTGTGCAGAGGACACAGTGCACTAACTGTAAATACTGCAGCTGCCTGCCTGTGGTATTAATAGGATCAGAACACCAACAATTGTCTTCAGGTAGCTTTAGGTGCACACTGTGCAGAGGACACAGTACACTAACTGTAAAAACTGCAGCTGCCTGTCTGTGGTACTAATAGGATCAGAAGAACACCAGCAATTTTCTTCAGGTAGCTTTAGGTGCACACTGTGCAGAGGACACAGTACACTAACTATAAATACTGCAGCTGCATGCCTGTGGTATTAATAGGATCAGAACACTAGCAATTGTCCTCAGGTAGTTTTTTGTGCACACTGTGCAGTGAACACATTACACTAACTGTAAATACTGCAGCTGCCTGCCTGTGGTGCTAATAGGATCAGAAGAACACCAGCAATTGTCTTCAGGCAGTTTTAGGTGCACACTGTGCAGAGGACACAGTACACTAACTATAAATACTGCATCTGCCTGCCTGTGGTATTAATAGGATCAGAACACCAGCAATTGTCTTCAGGTAGCTTTAGGTGCGCACTGGGCAGAGGACACAGTACACTAACTGTAAATACTGCAGCTGCCTGCCTGTGCTACTTACGGGATCAGAAGAACACCTACAATTGTCTTCAGGTAGCTTTAGGTGCACACTGTTCAGAGGACACAGTGCACTATCTGTAAATACTGCAGCTGCCTGCCTGTGGTACTAATAGAATCAGAAGAACACCAGCAATTGTCTTCGGGTAGCTTTAGGTGCACACTGTGCAGAGGACACAGTACACTAACTGTAAATACTGCAGCTGCCTGCCTGTGGTATTAATAGTATGAGAACACCAGCAATTGTCTTCAGGTAGCTTTAGGTGCACACTGTGCAGAGGACACAGTACACTAACTGTAAATACTGCAGCTGCCTGCCTGTGGTACTAAAAGGGTAAGAAGAACACCAGCAATTTTCTTCAGGTAGCTTTAGGTGCACATTGTGCAAAGGACACAGTACACTCACTGTAAATACTGTAAAAACACCTGCCTGCCTGTCAGTATATTAGGAAGAGAATAACAGGAATGGATCTAGCTAAACTGAATACAGTGTGTATATATACACACAACACCTAGGATGCATATATATATATGTACACACAATACACTGTACTGTACGTGCAGCTAACCGACTCGCCTGCCTACTCTATCTAACTTAAATCAAATATCTCTCTCTCTACCTCTCTCTCAACGCCGGAACACACTACACAGGGCCGACGTGCAGGCGGCCTTATATAGTGTGGAGCGTGTACTAAACCCCCTTAGCCATAATTGGCCAAAGCCACCCAGGCTTTAGCCAATTACGGCTCTCCTTACAGACGGCGCTGTGATTGGCTAAGCATGCGGGTCATAGTGCTTGCTTGGCCAATCATCAGCCAGCAAAGCACTGCGTTGCCACAGTGAATTATGTGGCGTGACGCGCCACTCGAATTTGGCGCAAACGGCTTATAAGGTTCGCAATTCGATGAACAAACGAACAGGCGATGTTCGAGTCGAACATGGTTCGACTCGAACTCGAAGCTCATCCCTACACTTCACAATTTTAAAAAAAAATTGGATTCCACCGAAATCAAGAACATATAGTAGAGACACACATGAATTAACTAAAAATTTATTTAAAATGTGGGACACATTATATAGAAAAGAAAAATGGAAATATAATTCCCCTTTAATTTCATTAGCGGGCACACATTTTTTTTATTCCAGGAAATGGGACACGATTAGGGAAACAACTAGGCCATGCACGATTAAAAGATTTCAGCATGCAAGGTAAAATTAGGACAAAACAAGATTTAATTATGACACACGGGTGGCACTATGTTAATGACTGGGAATATTTGCAAAGAAAACATCTTGTAGATACAATCCTACTACCAATTAGGTCTGAGAAAATGTTAACTCCAATTGAAAAACTTTGTAATATAAAAACATATTTAAAAAATGGGATATCTCAAATGTATAGAATACTTATGCCCCGTACACAGGATCGGACATTGATCGGACATTCCGACAACAAAATCCATGGATATTTTCCGACGGATGTTGGCTCAAACTTGTCTTGCATACACACGGTCACACAAAGTTGTCGGAAAATCTGATCGTTCTAAACGCGGTGACGTAAAACACGTACGTCGGGACTATAAACGGGGCAGTAGCCAATAGCTTTCGTCTCTCAATTTATTCTGAGCATGCGTGGCACTTTGTGCGTCAGATTTGTGTACACACGATCGTTATTTCCGACAACGGATTTTGTTGTCGGAAAATTTTATAGCCTGCTCTCAAACTTTGTGTGTCGGAAATTCCAATGGAAAATGTGTGATGGAGCCCACACACGGTCGGAGTTTCCGACAACAAGGTCCTATCACACATTTTCCGTCTGAAAATCCGACCGTGTGTACAGAGCATAACAGAACTAGAACAAAAGGGGACTTTACCCTTTATTAGAAAATGAGAACAAGACATGAGTATGAAATTAGATGAGGCACAAATGATAAGAGCAGTACATAACTACGCATCTGACATGACTACTGTAGAGGCAAATTATAAATGTATGGTACGGTGGCAAATGACAGCAGAGAAAATCAACAAATTCCAACCAAACAAGTCCCAACAGTGCTGGAGGAATTGTGGTCAAATAGGAACAACTTTTCATATATGGTGGGAGTGCCCAAAAATAAAAGAGTATTGGCAAAAATTTTTAGAATATATTGACGTAATAACCGGGGAGAAGATTCCGCAAAACCCCTGGAACTGTCTGCTTCATGGGACAAACAAAACAACAAAGCAATGTAAGAAAACTCTGGTCCCTTTCCTTCTGAACGCAGCAAAGGGACTCATCCAAAAAAATGGTTGTACTCTGGGAGGCCAACCATGAGAGAATAGCTTCAAAGAGTAGAGCATACTGGCAATATGGAATACCTATGTAGCAGAGATGAGGGACGAGAAGAAAGCCATAATGTAACTTGGGAGAAATGGAATGTCTTTAAGACATCAGAGAAATATGTTCAGGGAATAATAGAAATAGACAGAAGATGGAGGCGCATGCGTGGCGCGATGCGGGACGGACGCAAGTAGCCAGAGCTCCGTCTGACCCGGGGCCAGAGCGCTCGTTCCATGGCGGAAACATCACCCATACCTGGGTAACATACCCGTGCATGCCAGCAAGAAGATCTGGGCAATTTCGCTGCCCCCAACTCAATCTTACCCACTTCCTCCTGGACGCTGCAGGCAGACAGAACAGAAAGATGTCCCAAGATGGCGCCGGCACCAGCTTACATGCGGCCTCAGGGAAACAACTGCAATCCAATCCATCCAATCCCTCTCTCAGCAATGGGAACTGTGAGTACACTTCTCCCCTATCTAAAGCAGATCTGGATGCTAGCCTCACCTCCATTTTTGATAAACTGGTTGACAAAATTGAAAGTGAAGTTCACAAATCTACCACTGCATTATCTCAAGAGATTGCCAGCATAGGTAGTTGCACTGATATTTTGGAAACCAAGCATGATGAACTCTCACTTGCTCATAATGACCTGAGAAAGGATTATGATACATTAGCTGACAGTTTTGCCTTCATGCAGGCGCAAGTTGAGGACTTAGACAACAGAAACAGACGCCATAATATCAGACTGCGAAGTGTCCCAGAGACAGTTACAGATCTTATGCCCACTGTTTCCAAGATATTCCACAATCTTTTACCAGATAAACCACTATCAGCCTTTACATGTGACAGAATTCACAGAGCCTTACGCCCCAAACCTCCACCTAATAAACCACCCAGAGATATCATCATGTGCATGAAAGATTTTCTGGTGAAAGAAGACATCATGCGTGCATCAAGAAACTCCCCAAATATTGCACTTGATGGCAAAAAGCTGCAAGTTTACCCTGATATTTCACCTGCCACCTTAGACAGAAGACGCAGGATGAAGGAGGTCACTAACATTCTACAAGCAGCAAGAATTAAATACAGATGGGGATTCCCATTTAAACTTACAATCCCACATAATGGCTCAACATACACAGTATACAACATTATTGAAGGGAAAGAACTGCTGGTTAAATTGGGTCTGCTCGAACCGGAACCCCCAAATCGATTTCCCTCTACCCCAAGACCCTCTCCCATCTGGTCTACTCCATCTTCAAGACGCAATACCATGGAGAAAAGAAGATGGCGCCAACCATTTCAAAATCAAGCCACCTAACATCTACTTGCACCTTTATCAACACTTACACTAAGAAAATTCGATCAAAGTTTTCCATAATCTTTGCCGTATCTTTCTACGGAACTCAAATCAGCATCATATCTACAGTTCTCCCACAGTATTCGAAGGAATTTTTGCTAGTCTAGCAACCTCTTCATGTTTCCACATTAGTCTGAACTATCACCAAAACTTTTCCTGCTCCTGATCCTCCGGAAGAAGAAGACAAGGGGAAAGGAAGAAAGAAGAAAAGAAGAGAAAAAATGTTTTTTTTTTTGTTTTGTTTTTTTATATATGTTTTTGTTTTTTTTTGTGTTTTGTCTCCCCCCCTCCTTTCTCTCCCACTCCCCTTCCCCCCCCCCCATTCATTTACCCTCCTCCTTCCTCTACTCCAATAACCATACTGTTGCCTATGTTGTTTGTTCCTAATAACAATATATATACAAGGATCAGATATACTACTCTTAGAAAACAAAGATATTTTCTCTACTTTAATGGAGATAGATGTGGTTGCTACTACAAATATTATTTTCATCTTAACACTTGTTTTTTGGGCCAGATTTGACCTTTCTTTTTCTTTAGGCCCCCCTGGTATATATTGTTCTCATTTCAACAATAATTTGTTTAAGTTGCCTGTTATGTCCGCCGTCGCTGGATTGTTCCCCCGCCTGCCCATGTGGTCGACCGCGCTATCCCACTTTTGGTGGATTTTGCATTCGACTGCATATGCAGGTTTAGGACATATTTGTCCTCTGATGCTATGTTTATATTTTAGTGACAAGAATTTCCTTGTCCCTTGGTTTATACTATGTTTTTTTTTCTTACATAAAAATTTTGCCTATATGGCCAATGCAAAAAATTCAGTAAATTCTGGAAGTTCATTTGAAATTTTTCAAATAGTCTATTCAAAACAATGTCAATGTTCTCAAGGTTATAACATTTTGATTGTTTGGTATGATGTACTAGTTATGACACCATTTCACCCCCCAAGGTATATCCTCCTCATACCCTTGAAACTAAAGAGATCCTTCCCTTTGCACACACAATTGAGCTCTCCATATACACCTCAATTTATTTTATTAAGACAGAGATTTTTACCCAAACATACCCCAACAAAATATGACCAATGGTTTTGAAAATCTTATCCCATAACACTCAGGGTTTTAACTCTCCGCATAAAAGAAAAAAAGCCTTTCAACATTACAAAAGATTAGGGGCTGATATTATTCTCTTGCAAGAAACACATTTTGCTGACTCCAACCACCCAAATTATTTTGCCAAAACTTATAATCAATTTTATTATACTACTTTTCAGAATAAAACACATGGAGTCGCTATCTTTATTCGCAATACTATTGTCCTAGACATACAAAACTTATACAAAGATCCAGACAGTAGATACATTATCATTAAAGGACTATTAAATAACAAAGCTATTACCATAGCCTCAATCTACGCACCTAATGAATCACAATCCACTTTTTTTTCCAACTTTTTTGAAACACTAAACAGATATAGCTCCCCCCACATCATCCTTGGTGGTGATTTTAATCATACATCACACCCGTCCTTGGACAGAAGTAAAGTATCCCCTTCTTCCAAAGCCTTCTCCAAATCCCTAAATAGATCTATAAACAAACTTCAACTCATTGACTCTTGGAGGGCCCATAATATTGGTATCAGATCATATACACATTACTCACATCCACATGATGTATATACTAGACTTGACTACATATTCTGTACCCCAATACTTCTTGCCAACTCCTCCAAGGCAAATATTCATCCCTGCCCTTGGTCAGATCACGATATCACTTCATTTGAAACTTCTCACATAGGCCTTTCACCCTCCCCTTACAATTGGAGATTAAATGACTCTATCTTAACTGACCCCATGACAACACAGTCGATCACGACACATATCGATAACTACTTTACCGAAAATGTAAACGATGAAACCCCTACAACTACACTTTGGGTCGCCCATAAAGCGGTATTACGTGGTCACTTAATTAGCCTTACTGCGAACAAAAATAAAGAAAGACTTATTAATATCAAAAGTTTAACAAGAGATTTAAATATCTTATATAATAAAATACAGCACAACCCATCACAAAATCTCACTAAACAGATTCAAGAAAAACGTAGAGCTTTAGATCTTATATTGTCAGCTAACACAGAAAAATCCCTTAGATTCTCGAAAGCCAAATTCCTTTTACAGAGTAATTCTCCATCAACTATGTTTGCCAAAAAACAAAACCAGGAACACAAACCCCCACATTCTTATAAACTTAGAGATCACTCCGGTAACATGATCACCCATCCTCATGGAGTTCTTAAAATATTCTCTACCTTTTATAAGGACTTACTTTCCAGCCCACAGCCACCTCTTGATTAGGGATGAGCTTCGTGTTCGAGTCGAACCCATGTTCGACTCGAACATCGGCTGTTCGGTCGTTCGCCGAATTGCGAACGATATGGGCCGTTCGCGCCAAATTCGTGTGGCGCGTCACGGCCCATAATTCACTGCGGCATCGCAGTGCATTGCTGGCTGATGATTGGCCAAGCATGCACTATGACCCGCATGCTTGGCCAATCACAGCGCCGTCAGTAGAGAGAGCTGTAATTGGCCAAAGCCAGGGTGGCTTTGGCCAATTATGGCTCAGGGGATTTAGTACACACCCCACACTATATAAGGCCGCCTGCACGGCGGCCCTGTGTAGTGTGTGTTCCGGTGTGCTGAGAGATAGAGAGAGAGAGAGACAGTGTCATTTGATTTGAGTTAGATAGATTAGGCAGAACAGTCAGTCAGTTAGCTGCACTTACAGTGTATTGTGTATATATATGCATCCCAGGTGTTGCATATATATATATACACTGTATTCAGTTTAGCTAGATCCGTTCCTGTTATCTTCTATCTAGACTATTTACATTTAGTGCAGTGTGTCCTGCTCACAGTGTTCAGCTAGATCCGTTCCTGCTATTTACATTCAGTGCAGTGCGTCCTGCTCACAGTGTTCAGCTAGATCCGTTCCTGGTATTTACATTTAGTGCAGTGCGTCCTGCTCACAGTGTTCAGCTAGATCCGTTCCTGCTATTTACATTTAGTGCAGTGCGTCCTGCTCACAGTGTTCAGCTACATCCGTTCCTGCTATTTACATTCAGTGCAGTGCGTCCTGCTCACAGTGTTCAGCTAGATCCGTTCCTGCTATTTACATTCAGTGCAGTGCGTCCTGCTCACAGTGTTCAGCTAGATCCGTTCCTGCTATTTACATTCAGTGCAGTGCGTCCTGCTCACAGTGTTCAGCTAGATCCGTTCCTGGTATTTACATTTAGTGCAGTGCGTCCTGCTCACAGTGTTCAGCTACATCCGTTCCTGCTATTTACATTCAGTGCAGTGCGTCCTGCTCACAGTGTTCAGCTAGATCCGTTCCTGCTATTTACATTCAGTGCAGTGCGTCCTGCTCACAGTGTTCAGCTAGATCCGTTCCTGCTATTTACATTCAGTGCAGTGCGTCCTGCTCACAGTGTTCAGCTAGATCCGTTCCTGGTATTTACATTTAGTGCGTCCTGCTCACAGTGTTCAGCTAGATCCGTTCCTGCTATTTACATTCAGTGCAGTGCGTCCTGCTCACAGTGTTCAGCTAGATCCGTTCCTGCTATATACATTTAGTGCAGTACGTCCTGCTCACAGTGTTCAGCTAGATCCGTTCCTGTTATCTTCCTACTGACAGGCAGGCTTGTCTGGTTACAGTATATAAAGCTACCTGAAGAAAATTACAGGTGTTCTTTTTGATCCTATTAGTACCACGGTCAGGCAGCTAGACTATTTACATTTAGTACAGTGTGTCCTGCTCACAGTGTTCAGCTAGATCCGTTCCTGTTATCTTCCTACTGACAGGCAGGCTTGTCTGGTTACAGTATATAAAGCTACCTTAAGAAAATTACAGGTGTTCTTTTTGATCCTATTAGTACCACGGTCAGGCAGCTAGACTATTTACATTTAGTACAGTGTGTCCTGCTCACAGTGTTCAGCTAGATCCGTTCCTGTTATCTTCCTACTGACAGGCAGGCTTGTCTGGTTACAGTATATAAAGCTACCTTAAGAAAATTACAGGTGTTCTTTTTGATCCTATTAGTACCACGGTCAGGCAGCTAGACTATTTACATTTAGTACAGTGTGTCCTGCTCACAGTGTTCAGCTAGATCCGTTCCTGTTATCTTCCTACTGACAGGCAGGCTTGTCTGGTTACAGTATATAAAGCTACCTTAAGAAAATTACAGGTGTTCTTTTTGATCCTATTAGTACCACGGTCAGGCAGCTAGACTATTTACATTTAGTACAGTGCGTCCTGCTCACAGTGTTCAGCTAGATCCGTTCCTGTTATCTTCCTACTGACAGGCAGGCTTGTCTGGTTACAGTATATAAAGCTACCTGAAGAAAATTACAGGTGTTCTTTTTGATCCTATTAGTACCACGGTCAGGCAGCTAGACTATTTACATTTAGTACAGTGTGTCCTGCTCACAGTGTTCAGCTAGATCCGTTCCTGTTATCTTCCTACTGACAGGCAGGCTTGTCTGGTTACAGTATATAAAGCTACCTGAAGAAAATTACAGGTGTTCTTTTTGATCCTATTAGTACCACGGTCAGGCAGCTAGACTATTTACATTTAGTACAGTGTGTCCTGCTCACAGTGTTCAGCTAGATCCGTTCCTGTTATCTTCCTACTGACAGGCAGGCTTGTCTGGTTACAGTATATAAAGCTACCTTAAGAAAATTACAGGTGTTCTTTTTGATCCTATTAGTACCACGGTCAGGCAGCTAGACTATTTACATTTAGTACAGTGCGTCCTGCTCACAGTGTTCAGCTAGATCCGTTCCTGCTATATACATTTAGTGCAGTACGTCCTGCTCACAGTGTTCAGCTAGATCCGTTCCTGTTATCTTCCTACTGACAGGCAGGCTTGTCTGGTTACAGTATATAAAGCTACCTGAAGAAAATTACAGGTGTTCTATCCCAGCTTAGTGCAGCTACAGGCCATTAGTATGTCTGGAAGGCCAAGAAGGAGAGGCAGACAGTCACAAGCCAATAAGAGAGGGCAAGCAGGCTCTGTGTCTAGTGCTGGTCGTGGAGATGGTGCATCCTCATCAGCACGTGGCCATGGGACACGCTTGGCCTTTTTTTCGGCAGCTGGCCGTGTTGAGCCGCAACATGCGGAAGACTTGGTCGAGTGGATGACCAAGCCGTCCTCATCCTCCTCATCCTCTCTCACCCATGCCCAGGGTGCTTTGTCTGGCAAAGCAGCGGCCTCTTCCCTCAGCTCAATGTCATCAGTGACTCCTTCCCTAGCTCCACCATGTCCTCATGAGGATTCCCTCGAACTGTTTGACCACAGTGTTGGGTACATGCTCCAGGAGGATGCCCAGCGTTTGGAAGGCTCTGATGATGATACTGAGCTCAATGAAGGCAGTAACATGAGCACGGACAGAGGGGGTGCCCAAGAAGGACAGCAATCTGGCAGTCATGCTCCCCCTGCTGCAGCATACTGCCAGGTTTGCTCCAGTGATGAGGAGGGAGGGGATGATGAGGTCACTGACTCAACGTGGGTGCCTGATAGGAGAGAGGAGGAGGAGGAGGAGGAGGAGGAGGAGGTGGCACATCACCAACTAGGCAGGATGCCCTCCAGGGGCCAGCCTAAGGGCAGCACATTGACTGCATCACACCCCAAAGCTCCACATGTGCAGGGCGCTGCAGTCTCTGCGCGTTATTCAAAAAGTTCTTTGGTGTGGGCCTTTTTTGAGACGAGTGCATCAGATCGCACCACTGCTATTTGCAACATATGTCTCAAGCGTATCTCGTGTGGCCAAAACATCTCCCGCTTGGGTACCACATGCTTGACCAGACATATGTTGACCTGCCATGCAGTTCGTTGGCAAGCGTATCTAAAAGACCCACACCAAAGAACAAAGACGATCTCTCCTTGCTCCTCATCAGCTGAGATTTCCAACCCCACTAGACCTTCAGTCCTCTCTGAGACCTGCAGTGAGAGGAATGAAGGTGTAGAATTAGGTGTGTCACAGCCAAGTACTTGTGGGCAATCTGCTTTTGGTACACCGACGTCAGATTGTACCAGGCAAATTTCCCTGCCCCAGCTGCTGCACCGCCGAAAGAAGTTTGCTCCCAGCCATCCACATGCCCAGCGGTTGAATGCTAGCTTGGCAAAATTGCTAGCACTTCAACTGCTGCCTTTTCAGTTGGTAGACTCTGCCCCCTTCCGTGAGTTTGTGGAATGTGCGGTTCCTCAGTGGCAGGTACCCAAACGCCACTTTTTCTCACGGAAGGCGATTCCGGCTCTCTACCGGCATGTGGAAGGCAATGTCCATGCCTCGCTGGACAGGGCGGTCAGCGGTAAGGTGCATATTACCGCTGACTCATGGTCCAGCAGGCATGGACAGGGACGTTACTTAAGTTTCACGGCGCATTGGGTGACTCTGCTGGCAGCTGGGAAGGATGCAGGACAAGGTGCAGTAGTGTTGGAGGTTGTTCCGCCACCACGCCTCCAAAATGCTGATTGTGACACACCTCTCTCCTCCACCCCCTCCTCTTCTTCTTCCTCCATGGCCTCTTCCTCGGAACCAGCGGTGCTCCGTAGGCGTTCAAGGGGCTACGCAAGTACGCAGGCCAAAAGATGCCATGCGGTGCTTGAGCTGGTGTGCTTGGGGGACAGGAGCCACACTGGGGCAGAGGTTCTGTCAGCTCTGCAGGGGCAGGTTCAGAGGTGGTTGACGCCACGCCAACTTAAGGCAGGAATGGTGGTTTGCGACAATGGCACCAACCTCCTCTCTGCCCTCCGACAGGGACAACTGACCCATGTGCCCTGTTTGGCTCACGTCCTTAACTTGGTGGTGCAGCGGTTCTTGGGCAGGTACCCGGGCTTACAGGATGTCCTGAGGCAGGCCAGGAAAGTCTCTGTGCATTTCCGCCGGTCATATAATGCCAGTGCTCGGCTGACGGACCTCCAAAAGGAGTTTAACCTGCCCAAGAACCGCCTAATCTGTGACATGCCCACCAGGTGGAACTCGACGTTGGCCATGCTGCAGCGGCTGCACACGCAGCAGAGGGCCATCAATGAGTACCTGTGCGACTATGGCACCAGGACAGGGTCAGGGGACCTTGGTTTTTTTTCCCCACGCCAGTGGGCCATGATCAGGGATGCATGCACTGTCCTGTCACCATTCGAGGAGGCCACGAGGATGGTGAGCACTGACAGTGCATGCATCAGTGACACTGTCCCCCTTGTCCACCTGTTGGAGCACACGCTGCGTGGAATAATGGACAGGGCACTTGAGGCAGAACAGAGGCAGGAAGAGGAGGACTTCCTTAGCTCTCAAGGCCCCCTTTATCCAGACAGTGTTCCTGCGTGCCCGCCGATCACACAGGAAGAGGACGAGGAGGAGGAGGAGGAGGATGAGGAAGATTGTGTCAGTATGGAGGTGGAGCCTGGCACTCAGCATCAGCAGTCTTTAAGGGATCAGTCCCAAGGAACACATGGACTTGTACGTGGCTGGGAGGAGGTGGCTGCGGACGTTGTTGTCCTTAGTGACCCAGAGGACTCCGGACCGAATGCCTCAGCAAACCTACGCTGCATGGCCTCCCTGATCCTGCAAAGCCTGCGTAAGGATCCTCGTATTCGTGGTATCAAGGAGAAGGACCAATACTGGCTGGCAACCCTCCTTGATCCACGTTACAAGGGTAAGGTTGCGGACCTTATCTTGCCATCGCAGAGGGAGCAGAGGATGAAACATCTTCGGGAGGCCTTGCAGAAAGGTCTGTGCAACGCGTTCCCAGAGACTGGGAGGTTACAAACTCCTGTTTCTGGACAACGTGTTGCTGAGGCTTCGGTCAGTCAAAGAAGGAGCGGTGGAGAAGGTGGCCGTCTGACCGATGCGTTCAGACAATTTTTTGGTCCGCAGCCCCAAGGTATGATCGGTTCCAGCAACCATCGCCAGCGTCTGTTTTACATGGTGCAGGAATACCTAGGGGCAAGATCAGACTTGGACACCTTTCCCGCCGAAAATCCTCTGGGTTACTGGGTCTTGAGGATGGATCACTGGCCAGAGCTTGCACAGTATGCAATTGAGCTACTGGCCTGTCCTGCATCCAGCGTTCTTTCGGAACGCACATTCAGTGCTGCTGGAGGCGTGGTAACCGATCACAGGGTGCGTCTGTCCACCGACTCGGTCGATCGGCTGACCTTCATAAAAATGAATCAGTCTTGGATCACCACCAGCTACCAAGCACCTGATGCAGATGTAACCGAATAATTTTTTTTGAAATCTCAGATCCCTTCAAAGACTGCCTATGCTGATGCTGAGTGACTATCCCTGAGTAATTATCCTCTTCCTCCTCAATCATCACGCTGATAGCTTGTAAGAACATTTTTGGTTCTGGGCGCCACCACCAGTGCCTAAGGCACAATTTTTCAGCCCCTGTTTAACAGGGGCGTGTAATTACAATTTTTGATGCAATACTTTGCAGCAGGGCTTGTTCCTGCGTTTCAACTAGAGTGTCTGTGAGGGGTTGCAGTGTTGTGGCACCAGCACCAGTGCCTAAGACCCAATTTTTCTGCCCCTGTCTAACAGGGGCGTGTAATTACAATTTTTGATGCAATACTTTGCAGCAGGGCTCGTTCCTGTGTTCCAACTAGAGTGTCTGTGAGGGGTTGCAGTGTTGTGGCACCAGCACCAGTGCCTAAGGCCCAATTTTTCTGCCCCTGTCTAACAGGGGCGTGTAATTACAATTTTTGATGCAATACTTTGCAGCAGGGCTCGTTCCTGCGTTCCAACTAGAGTGTCTGTGAGGGGTTGCAGTGTTGTGGCACCAGCACCAGTGCCTAAGGCCCAATTTTTCTGCCCCTGTCTAACAGGGGCGTGTAATTACAATTTTTGATGCAATACTTTGCAGCAGGGCTCGTTCCTGCGTTCCAACTAGAGTGTCTGTGAGGGGTTGCAGTGTTGTGGCACCAGCACCAGTGCCTAAGGCCTAATTTTTCAGCTCCTGTTCAACAGGGGCATGTAATTACAATTCTTGATCTAATATTTCACAGCAGGGCCCTGTGAGGGCTTACAGTGTTTTGGCCACAGCAACACCTAAGGCCCAAATTTCTGCTGAGTATATAGGGCAGGACCCTACCTTCAAACATCTAACTTACAAACGACTCCTACTTGCAAACGGTAGGAGACAACAGGAAGTGAGATGAAATCTACCCCTAAGGAAGGGAAATTCTCTCCTGTAAGAGTTAATATGGGAAAACAATTTCTCCTTTCCACTGATGCTTTCCAATCCTTGTTCCACAAAAAAACCCAAATTTTCAAAAAACATTTTTCATTGGGACAAAAAAGTGAGGTGAAATCTTCTGAAGAGGAGGAAAGACGCAAAACAAATGTCACAGGGGTGATAACCCTTCCCTATGTTTTCCAAAAAGCTTAGAAAAGATTTTTTGGCTGGAGCTAAACACATTAAAAATGTTCAAAATTACAAACAGATTCTACTTAACAACAAACCTACAGTCCCTGTCTTGTTTGCACCGCCTGTATACTGCTGTTCAGAGTATATAGGGCCTGGTGGCCCCACACCTTTCCTTATTTTAATTTGGGTGTGGGGTTCCCCTTAATATCCATACAAGACCCAAAGGGCCTGGTAATGGACTGGGGGGTACCCATGCCGTTTGTCTCACTGATTTTCATCCATATTGCCATGACCCGACATGACATTAAACCCGCAAGCAGTTTTAAATGAGATTTTTTCCTTTAAAAATGACATTTGGTGCAGGGACTGTTCTAAACATGGGAAACACGCGTCACTTTACAGGCATACTATAGACACCCCCCAGGTACGATATTTAAAGGAATATTTCACTTTTTTTTTTTTACTTTAAGCATCATTAAAATCACTGCTCCCGAAAAAACGGCCGTTTTTAAAAGTTTTTTTTGCATTGATACATGTCCCCTGGGGTAGGACCCGGGTCCCCAAACCCTTTTTAGGACAATACCATGCAAATTAGCCTTTAAAATGAGCACTTTTGATTTCGAACGTTCGAGTCCCATAGACGTCAATGGGGTTCTAACGTTCGTGCGAACTTGCGGTCCGTTCGCGGGTTCTGGTGCGAACCGAACCGGGGGGTGTTCGGCTCATCCCTACTCTTGATGATAATTCTAAATCCTGGCTAGATGATATCCCCCTACCCCATCTTAACCTACAACAAATAGAACACCTTAATACCCCCTGTACAGAAACAGAAATATTAAAAATAATTAAATCGCTCAAGACATCCACGGCACCTGGCCCCGATGGCTTCTCTTCCTCATATTATAAAAAATTTGCCCCACTTTTAATCCCTCACCTAAAAAATCTCTTCAATCATATTCTTAATGGTGGTCACTTCCCAGACGAAATGCTCCTTGCCAACCTCTCACTTATTCCTAAACCATTCAAAGACCACTCCCTTCCCCAAAATTACCGCCCTATATCGGTTCTTAATAGTGATTTAAAAATTTTCGGTAGACTTCTGTCGGATAGACTGGCTATAGTTATCACAAATTTAATCCACATTGATCAAACTGGCTTTATCCCGAATTGCCAGATTGTTGATAATATCAGACTAGTAACGAACATAATACAAGATGCAAACCTATATTCTAGACAATTATGCCTTCTCAGCTTAGATATCCACAAGGCTTTTGACAGTGTCAGCTGGTCCTATCTTAACTACTTATTACCTAAATATGGGATTTCAGACAAATTTCTACAGGGCTTCAATGCATTATACCATGCCCCCCACACTAGAATCAAAATTCCTGGTCATAACTCAGAATTCTTCCCCCTTAGCAGAGGAACCAGACAAGGCTGTCCCCTATCACCTCTATTGTTTGCCCTCGCTATTGAACCTTTAGCCCAAAAAATCAGAAACAACATGGATATAAAGGGATACACTAAGGGTAATAATTAATTCAAAATTAGCCTATATGCGGATGACGCTCTTATATTCCTCACAGAACCCCATACATCAATTCCCTCTCTCCTTAAAGAACTTAACTCCTTTCATTCCCTCTCAGGCCTTAAAATTAATACCAATAAATGCTCAGCCCTACCAATCAACTACAGCCAAAATACTCAAAATCTATTGTCTAACAATTTTCCATTCGTGTGGTGTACCAAATCATTTAGATATCTTGGTGTCAACATAACCCCTATACATAACCTTCTATATAAATCTAACTACACCCCATTATTCTCTTAAATCACCTCCCTCCTCACTTCCTGGTCCTCTTTCCACATATCCTTTCTCGGAAGGATATGTGCCGTTAAAATGACAATCCTCCCTAAACTTCTATATTACTTTCGAGCACTTCCTATTAATGTCCCAAAATCGAAATTATTATATATCCAAAGAATTATAAACAAGTTCATTTGGGCCGGAAAAAAACCTAGATGCAGTTATGCTCTTATGCACAGACCTCAAACATCAGGAGGCTCCGGCCTCCCCAATATCTGGCTATATTTTTTAGCAGCCATATTAACCCAACTTAATCAATGGTTCACCCCTTCCCAGGTAACCCCATGGAAAAAATTTGAATCCACCTCTATCCTCCCACTACATTTACAAGGAATACTATGGTCTAACATCACATCTTACAAAAGACTTCTTAAATACAACATCATAGTTGCTCAATCCTTCCAACTATGGAACAAATACAAAGACACTTTCAAACTCTCCTCTAAAACTCCTCCCTTAGCTTCTTTTTTGGGAGACCCCAGATTCCCCGACGCATATAGTAATAGGCCCTCCTTCTCCCTATGGATCAACAAGAACTTAACTACCCTCAGATCCCTTCAATTAAAATGGGAGTTTTCCCCATTTTTATCTTTACAATCCACCCATGGTCTACCTGCCTCTGAGCTTCATAACTACCATCTTATTAAATCCTTTTATGAAAAATTTTTTGCACTCACAACATCTCATATCAACACCACATTTGAACATGTCTGCATCTTTTTATCCAGTGATAGAGGTCTCATTTCAAGACTCTACCATTACCTCAATAATTTTGAAGCACCAGACAAATCAACACCGATGCTTAAATGGGAGTCGGACATGGCGACTTCATTCAGTACTGAGGAGTGGTCCTCCATGTCTGAAAATCTTCGTAAATGTAATAAAGCCATCTCTTTCAGAGAAACCTCACTTAAATTATTCTCTAGATGGTATCTAACCCCCTCTAAACTTCATACATATTACCCTTCTGTCTCCCCAAATTGTTTTAGGGGATGTTCAGAACCGGGTACCCTTTTGCACACTTTCTGGGAATGCAAATACATCAAACAAATTTGGCTCAAAGCCACTGACCTTATTGAATGCTCTTCCCAACAAAAAATTACACCCACCCCCCAAATATGTCTCTTATATGCAAAAATACCAAATATTCCCACACCATGCATGAGATTATTCCACTCATTGTGCAGTTCCATCCATTGGATGATTGCATACAACTGGAAGACTAACAATTTACCGTGGCAACAAGTCACCATGAGAATGGAATCAATTAAAATTTCTGAATGGATTTACCACACTCTCAATGATTCAACACACATTCATAAAAAGAAATGGTCTTACTGGAATACTACTATTTTAAAAAATAAATAATAAATCTAAAAAAGACTGACAATTCTGAAAAAAAAACAATATTTTTTACTTTCTGCTATAAAACATATCCAATAAAAAAAATTCTTCATAA
Source organism: Lithobates septentrionalis (assembly GCA_037952835.1). Lineage (NCBI taxonomy): Eukaryota > Metazoa > Chordata > Amphibia > Anura > Ranidae > Lithobates > Lithobates septentrionalis. Next base: position 6,650,429 of record JBBDGP010000264.1, on the reverse strand, counting down.
ATTTAGACCAATGTATTCTACTACAAATTTTTGTTAAAAAAAACAAAAACAATAAGCATATATTAATTGTTTTGCACAAAAGTTATAGCGTCTACAAACTATGGAATATACACTGGAATTTTTATTTATTTAATTTTATTTTTATTAGTAATGGCAGTGATCAGCGGTTTATAGAGGGACTGCAATATTGCGGCGGACATTCTGACACCAACTGACACATTTGACACTTTGTGGGAACCAGTGACAATAAAACAGTGAAAAGAGCTAAAAAATGCACTGTCCTTGTACTAATGACACTGGCTGGGAAGGGGTTAAACATCTAGAGTGATCAAAGGGTTAAATGTTTGCCTAGCCATTGTTTTTGTGTACTGTGTGTGTTGTTTTTACTAAGTGAAGTAATGGATTTTCTTTCCTGGCTTTAAATAACCAAAAAATGTATTAACCACGCTCCCAAAAAAGTGCAAGTGGATCAATAATTGATAACATCGACTGTGTGACAAGTGATAAAAAGTGCTCAAAAAATTAAAAAAAAAGTCAATACAGACAAAGGTATAAAAGTCCCATGAACATTTTGTAGTATCCAAACGCCTATATGATCATATTCACCCGTGACTTAAATGTGTCTCTTCTCCACCGACATTCACATGTGCATCCTATTCACCGGAACGTATTGACCCCCATTACAGGTAGTCAAAAACAGTGTGGTTGGATGTATCCACTTGAAGAGAAGTCAGCCCAGGGCAAGTTGTCACTGGTGTTGTTCCTAAATTCCTAGATGCTCATATGAAGAGGTAAAAGAAGAAGCCTCTCATTGTGCAGTACACCCTAAATTTTATTTAAAATGATTAAAAAGGCACACTTCAGCGTGTGCATGTGCTGAACTTGTAACAAACGGGGAACGCCGTATTTGCGCTCCACCTGCATTCCAAGAAAGCAGAAGTGACATGTTATGCTTGATCCCACCCAACGTGTTTCATCAGTGTGTGTCTGATGTCATCAGGGGTCACATACCCGAACACGTTACCTCCTAGGTACATATACACAACCGCTATCAAGATGATCCAACCCGATTCAATCCCATCTTATTTATTAAAACGTTACACAGAAAACTACCTTATATTGTATATTATTCTTAACAAGAAAAATGGAAACTATATTGACAATTGTATGTTTATATTACGTATTTACTGCGGACTTAATCATTTATAACCACATGGGACCTCTAGTCTACTAAAAACTACAGGTAAGTATTTTATTTAAACAAATGTCAGAGGTCCTCTAGTGTTGAAACCACGACATGATAACTAATATGTTTCCAAAGTTTAATAGTTTAATCCACAAATCACCAATGCCCAAGCCGTGGCTATGGACAAGCTACCTATGGCAGGACTGAATTCAATTGAAACACCTTTTACAGAACACCCAATTAATAATTAGAAATGAAACAATTTAAATCAATATCTATATTTATACCCATAGGAAATAATTTATTCATCTCAAAAATCCATTCTGTTTCGTTTTGAGAGATCTTTTGTGTCATATTGACCTCTCTCCAATGTTGTTCGATCCTATCAATGCCACAGAAGGTCATCAAACTAGGATTCCTATTGTGATAAATCCAAAAATGATTAGACAGACTGGGTTTGGGGAAACCTTTATTAATATTATTTGCATGTTCATTGATCCTAATCCCTAACTTCCTTGTGGTGCGGCCAATATACTGAAATCTACATGGACATGATATTAACAGGTTCCCGATTGGCTCACGCAGCTATACTGCGACAGAATGGCTCCCCTGGGTGAAACCCTGTATGGGTACGTCCTTCTGCTTTTCAGCCACCAGAGGGTGTGCTCGCTGCACGGCGGGGGACCCAATGCACGTGGCCGGCGGGCACGATCACCGCCCACCATGCGCGTTTGCGTTCATGAGCGCCAGCATGGGGATTTGTGTGTGTAAACACACAAATCCCTGTACTATCAGGGAAGAGGAAACATATTGTTTGTTTCTACTAAGTAGGAAAAAGGATATGTCTCCTCTCCTAGTCACTCCCATCCCCACACCGTTAGAACACACTGAGGGAATACACAGTTGAACGCCTTGATCACCCCCTAGTGTTAGCCCCTTCCCTGCCAGTGACATTTACACAGTAATCAGGGCATATTTATAGCACTGATCGCTGTATAATTGTCATTGATCCCAAAAAAGTGTCAAAAGTGTCTGATCTGTCCATCGCAATATCGCAGTACCTCTAAAAATAGCAGATCACCTCCATTACTAGTAAAAAAAAAAAAAAAATGACATAAAAATGACATAAATCTTTCCCATAGTTTGTAGATGCTATAACTTTTGCACAAACCAATCAATATACGCTTATTGCGATATTTTTTACCAAAAATATGTAGAAGAATATATATTGGCCTAAACTGATGAAGAAATTGTATTTTATTTTTTATTTTTGGGGATATTTATTATAGCAAAAAGTAAAAAATAGTTTTTTTTAAAAATTGTCGCTCTTTTTTTGTTTATAGCACAAAAAATAAAAAACGCAGAGGTGGACAAATACCACCAAAAGAAAGCTCTATTTGTGAGGGAAAAAAGGGGAGAACATTTTGTTTTGGTATTGTGTCGAGCAACCGCACAATTGTCAGTTAAAGTGATGCAGTGCCAAATTGTAAAAAGTGCTCTGGTCAAGAAGGAGGTTAAATCTGAAGTGGTTAAATAGGTTACATGGGTGGATTGGCATGTGATGATTTTCTTTATTTGATATTCTTTCCCTGTACTATTCGATTTGAACCATGTGACAATTCTATTCTTATTTTCCACAGCTGTACATCTTTTACAATGAAAAAAACCCATCTGATCCAGGAATGTTATCTTTTTCTTTGATGGGTGAGGGATATTTGCGGCTAACCTATTCCTTAAATTAGTGGCTTTAAGGTATACATTTTTTTGGGTAAGATACTATTGTCTTATCCTTTAGAAGGAATGGCCAATGTTTTTGTATTATGTGTTCTAATGACCTACAGTTGTGCTCATAAGTTTACATACCCTGGCAGAATTTATAATTTCTTGGCCATTTTTCAGAGAATTTGAATGATAACACAAAAACTTTTCTTTCACTCACGGTTAGTGTTTGGCTGAAGCCATTTATAATCAATCAACTGTGTTTACTCTTTTTAAATCATAATCACAACAGAAACTACCCAAATGACCCTGATGAAAAGTTTACATACCCCAATTCTTAATACCTTAATTCTTTAAGATCAATGACAGCTTGAAGTCTTTTGTGGTATTTGTGGATGAGGCTCTTTATCTTCTCAGATGGTAAAGCTGTCCATTCCTCTTGGGAAAAAGCTTCCAGTTCCTGTAAATTCTTGGTATATCTTGCATTAACTGTACGTTTGAGATATCCCCAGAGTGGCCCAATGATATTGAGGTCAGGAGACTGAGATGGCCACTCCAGAACCTTCACTTTATTCTGTTGTAGCCAATGACAGGTCCACTTGGCCTTGTGTTTTGGATTATTGTCATGTTGGAATGTCCAAGTACACCCCATGCACAGCTTCCTGGCTGATGAATGCAAATATTTCTCCAGTATTTTTTGATAACATACTGCATTCATCTTGTTTTCAATTTTGACCAAATTTTATGTGCCTTTGTAGCTCACATATCAACAAAACATCAGCGATTCACCTCCGTGTTTCACAGTAGGAATGATAGACCTTTCATTATAGGCCTTGTTGACTCCTCTCCAAATGTAGTTGTCACGGAACGTTCCTCACTCCGCTTGAGTGCTTCCGTCAGTATACCGCTTCCTAAGTTCTGGAACACGAGTCCAATGGATCTGGCTATAGGAACCCCCAAGAACTAGACAACACCAGTCTTGGAGTACATCAGAACTAACTCTTTATTTGAGATCTCACACACATTTATACAGCAGGCTGACCCAAAGCTAACCTAATTAACATGGGCTAATTTACTACAAAATTTACCCAGACCAGATGACAGACTTGTGGGCACCGAGCTTCACACAGTAGTATAAACACAATAGCTGGAGCTAATTACAATTAACAATACAAACAACAATCTATTTAACCTAATTAACATGAGCTCCAATAGGAGTCGTCCCGTCTCCTACATTGTATAGAGGACAATGTGATCAGCTCATTCAATTAACATAAACAAAGGTAGTTGGAGTTGATGACACCAGCATCTCCTCACAGGATGTGTCCCAACAGTATAATTCAGTCTTATCATTCTAATATGGCATATAAAGGGTTCCAGAGTCTGTGTGTTTTGGGGGGACATGGAGCTGAATCCAAAGTAACACCAACCCCTGGGTCCCCAGGCATACAGCTCACAGAGAGCACCATTCCCCCAAATGCTAGGGCCCATAATCGGTGGGCAAGATGCTTGCGTTCAGTCCCCTCCAATAGCCTCTGTCCCGGGTGAGTCTGTCACAGTAGTGTTTATGGTTGTGGCCAAAAAGCTCAATTTATGTCTCATCACTCCAAATTACTTTGTGCCAGAAGGTTTGAGGCTTGTCTCTGTGCTGTTTGGCGTATTGTAAGTGGGATACTTTGTGGCATTTACATAGCAATGGATTGCTTCTGGCAACTCAACCATGCAGCCCATCTTTCTTCAAGTGCCTTCTTATTGTACATCTTGAAACAACCACACCACATGTTTTCAGAGAGTCTGTATTTTACCTGAAGTTATTTGTGGGGTTTTCTTTGCATCCCGAACAATTTTCCTGGCAGTTGTGGCTGAAATTTTAGTTGGTCTACCTGACCGTGGTTTGGTTTCAACAGAACCCCTCATTTTCCAATTCTTGATTAGAGTTTGAACACTGTTGATTGGCATTCTCAATTCCTTGGATATCTTTTTATATCCCTTTCCTGTTCTATACAGTTCAACTACCTTTTCCTGCAGATCCTTTGACAATTAGTTAGCTTTTCCCATGACTCAGAATTCAGAAACATCAGTGCAGCACTGGATGAAAGATGCAAGGGTCTGTCAGAAGTCCAGAAACTCATTGACCTTTTATACACACACTAATTACAAGCAAACAGATCACAGGTGAGGATGGTTACCTTTAATATCCATTCAAATTTGTGTCAACTTGTGTGCATGTTACCAGGCCAAGATCACCCAGGTATGTAAACTTTTGATCAGAGTCATTTGGGTAGTTTCTGTTATGATTATGATTTAAAAAGTGTAAACACAGTTGATTGATAATACATGGCTTCAGCCAAACACTAATCATGAGTGAAAGAAATGTTTTTTGTGTTATCATTCATATTCTCTGAAAAATGGCCAAGAAATCAAAAATTCTATGTATTTCTAATTTCTAAATTCTAATATAAATTCTCATATGTAAACTTATAAGCACAACTGTATATTCTCAGTTTAAATAAGTTTTGAAGGCCAAATCCCCTTTGCCTGGTTTATCAACTAATAGCTGGTTTCTATTCATCTCCTTAACCCTTAACCTTGTTTTGGATGGATATTAAAAACTACATGTATTGTAACCCTTTTCTTTAAACCTAATAACTATTATGTTCGACTGTTCCACATTGTCTTCTACATTTTGGCAGTTGCGTCTAATGCGCATCAATTGCCCTTTAGGTATACCTCCTCACCATTTAGGCAACTGGCTGTGGGGATGTAGCTATTCCTGTCTCTTTAAAAAAACGTCTTGGTACTAATTTATCCATAATTAAAAAAAAAAAAAAAACAAATCTAAGAAATTTTGCGTGTATCTGTCCCAATTACCAGTAAACTTTAGACCATATTTATTATTATTAATATTCTCAAGGAATTTAGTCATTCTACCGAACTGTTCCATAAGATAATGAGGTTGTCAATGTATCTTTTATAGAAGATCCTCTCCGGTATATACCTTCCAAAGATTTCCCTTCCTCCCATTGGCTCAGCAACAAGTTAGCCACACTAGGTGTGTACTTGGCGCTATTGCAATGCCCCTTATTTGATTAAAAAAGGAGCCATTATGCCAAAAATAATTATTGGCCATAGCTAATTCCAAGGTGTCCACCAAAAATAGTTTTTGCCCTGTTTTGCTATCTAAGGCGTTTTTGGTGGTAGTTAATACATCCTGCTGTCCTAGAATAGTATAAATGAATCTACATGGATAGTTACTAGTAAGGTATTCTCCCCCCATAGGAGCTCCTTGTAGCAGATTGATTGTTTACTGTCCCTTAAATATGATGGGTCCTCCTGGACCAGTGGCTGTAAAAAACAATCCACATATTCTCCTATGCATGAGAACAATGAATTGATGCCACTAATTACTGGTCTTCCGGGGGGATTGGTTTTATTTTTATGAATCTTTGGCAATTGATATAATACTGGTAGCCTGGGTGCATCGGGAACGAGGTATCTGGCCTCCTTCTTGGTTATAATTCTTTCTTCATAGGCTTTTTTTTTTTTTACCAGTCGCTTTAATAGAAGCCTAAGTTTAATGGTTGGGTTACCCTTCAACTTTTTATAAGTGTTGGAATCACTTACCAATCTATCCAATTCCTTGACATAATCAGCCTTATTTAGGACCACAATGCCCCCACATCAGCCATCCTAATCAATATGGGGGTTATTTACTAAAGGCAAATCCACTTTGCACTGCAAGGGCACTTGAAAGTGCACTGAAAGTGCACTTTCAAGTGCAGTCACTGTAGATCTGAGGGGGATATGCAAGGAAAATAAAAAACAGCATTTTAGCTTGCACATTATTTCAGATCTACCCCTTAGATTTAGAGCGACTGCATTTCCAAGTGCACTTTCAGTGCACTTTCAAGTGCACTTGCAGTGCAAAGTGTATTTACCTTTCGTAAATAACCCCCTATGTTTTTTCTTTTTTCTATGACTTCTATACCTTTTACTATATTCCCTTTCCTTTTTATCCTTCTTGTTTCTAATCATTCTAATATCCTGTTCCACCATAGATTTGATTACTTCCAAATAGTGATGTGACTTTTTTGGGGGTTGAATGTGGATTGATTTCTCAAACCACTATCCTTATACCCTCTACTGGATGTATCCCCTTGAGTAGGTTTCTCTACAAAATTTTCCTAATATTTAATTTCCTTAAACATTTCTCTGTATCAATAAAAGCATTGAATTTGTTAAAACCTTTTTCCGAGGCAAATTTTATACCTAATTCAAGAACTTTCAATTAATTAATAGTAAATATAGCTCACTTAACATTAAAAAAAAATCCTTGTCCTACTGCTCTCTTTTCCTTGTTTGTTCTTTCTCCCCCCTCCATACCCTCTGGTGCATCTCTTGGTAGTTCATTTTGTTGCCATTGGGGTGCTCCCAAATGTTGCCACTGGGGACCAGCTTCTCGGTCCCACTGGGGCGGTCAAGGGGGCCTTTCTTATCCCTGCGGGACCCATCCTGGGTTCCAATGTTGACCTCCTCTTCCACCCCGGTGGCCTTGCTGGCCCCGGTTCTGATACTATGCACCCCTCCCTCTGGGGCCTGTGAATCCCCGGTCTCCTCCAGTGAAAACCCCCATAGTACTGACCATCCCTATATGGTTCATTTTGATTGACAAGGAGTTGGAATCTATTGTATGTAGGGACATTGTAATATGACCTGTCCTCTGGTTCATAGTATGAGTTGTTATATTGGTTCCTATGTACCTCGGGGGGGGGGGGGGGGGGCTGGTGCCCAAAGCTTTATGGTCCATTCCTTCCCTCCTAGTTGGGTCCATATTTTCCCTCCTACCATTCCTGGGCTGGGCTGGGGTATTCCCCATATTATTCTCAAAACACATTCATATTTTCTTTCCTGGCTTTGCAGGGAAAGGAAATCCATCACTTCCTCCTTGGCAGGATGAAGCTCTGCATTGTTTACATATGGAGAACTCCATCCAGCCTCTCTTTCACAATCTGTGGCTGCCAGTAGACATTCATTGACTGACAGCCGCTGATCAGCTTCTGCTGTGGGCCCCGGCAGCCTAACATTCCATCTCCATTCTTCCACCCGATCAACTCCCCAGCTGGGCTGACCCTGGGAATTTAAGGAGGCCTGCCCCCTGCCAATCCGGGTTGGGGATTGGTCAGGGTTCCCTAAAATACCCCAGGTGGCTCCCCCCCTCCAGCTCTCTTTCCATAACATTCTGGAAAGAAGTGGTAGGTCCTGGACAAGTCACTCCAATGTGAACGGGGGCTTAAGTGCATCAGACGTTAGTAAAGATAGTTAAGCGTTTTATCTGGTTTTTAAATCAGGTGCATTCGACCTGCAGTTGACCTCCCTCTGCCCTGTAGTTAACCTCCTAAGCTGCACCAAGAAGATGTATGCATAAAGAGATTCTTTCCATAACATTCTGGAAAGAAGTGGTAGGTCCTGGACAAGTAGCTCCAATGTGAACGGGGGGCTTAAGTGCATCAGACGTTAGTAAAGATAGTTATGCGTTTTATCTGGTTTTTAAATCAGGTGCATTTGACCTGCAGTTGACCTCCTTCTGCTCTGTAGTTTACCTCCTAAGCTGCACCAAGAAGATGTATGCATAAAGAGAAAATCATTTCTGAAGAAAACCCCATGTACACAAGCCCTCAGGCAGACAGAAGAAGTAAGATCAATGCTAGTTCAGCTTCCTTTGCTATTTGCTGCTTAGCATTACTAAGTGACTATGTAATAGCTGCATAGTGCTGTACAATTTAGTCAATCAAAAAAATATAAAAGATTCCTATAGTACCAGATACAGAACCAAAAGTTGGGAATGGCCTGCTCTCAAATGCTTACAATCCAGCAGAAATTTAGGATGATATAAAGAAAAAATTTAAATGTACAGCAACTATTACTAATTATGAAATATATGTTTATAATAATGTATTTGAACCCTTTTTTAGGTGTTACGGTGTCAGCAGCACCAACGTATTAACATACTACTGGTCTTTATAGCAGCCGAGAGTTTGTGTACATTTTTCTCCTGACTGCTGGCTTTAAGGTAGAAGTGATTTGGGTAGGTGTGTTTGTAATGTGTTGCCCCCAAAAGGCCTGACCCTCCTATGTATCCCTGGCCTACCTGCCCCTCCTGGGTGCCCAGAACATCCATGGTGGGTGTCAGGATGGAGAGTGACGTGAGACCAGTAAATAGTTTGTTTTGCCAAATTGCTAGACACTTTGCAGAAAAGCACAGATATAGAAAGGATTCCGTAAAATTTAGAGGTGGGGATTTTGATCTGCTAATGCTACAAGCCGAAGCTAAATGGATTTATAGATTAAGGGCGACTGCTTATCCAGGTCTGAATGACTCAATATGCTTCACACCTATCCTAAATCCAGAGTAACTGAATAGTATCACAGTTATAATATCTAACACACCTGACTACATGTACCGCTTTGCAATCTAATTTTGTCTTATCAATATTAATTATAGGCTTTGCTCAGCAGATGGTGGATCCTTACAGGACAACAGTAATTATTGTCATTAATTGGTTTAACTCTGATATTTTGCGTATACATGTACACATGTTTATTTATAAATGATTTTTTCTTTTGCTGTTTGTTTGTTTTTTTGCCTCCATTTGTTTGGCTAATGCCACCGGCCCATGTCCCTTACCTCTTTTTTTACACACTGCAGTCGTGCCATTGGACAACGGGTGGCATGTTTGGTGTACAGTGGTGGCCCTAGAGACACATTGCCTTGCATTTTGTTGTGCATTTAAAAACGTATTTTCCCCTTTTTCTCCCCCTTTGGGGGGGAGGTGGTTTTGTGGGTGTGCCCTGCCCGCTTTTGTGCGGTGTGAGTGGCCAGCCTTTACAGCATACAATATATGTGTGTATGTTAAATGTTTGTGGGACCTTACCTTTCTTTTGTTTGCTCTATATAGTGGTGGGCTGTCTCATGGGCTGGTAGGTGTGATCTCCATCTGGAGACTTATTTTTGTTGTAATACTTTCTTTTTGATGGTGCACCTAACAGTTATATATCTCCCCGCTAAAGGTACGTTTTATATTATATCTCTTTTTACTGCTATAACCCTTGCCCATATTGGGTTCTCCAATCTGCTGAACAGTGACATTTATGTCTATGTATGGCACAACTACTGGTTCACTTATTTGTATCTGTGCTTTTTTGAATTATTTTATGTAATATTATAATATTTTTTATTATATTTGTTTTTTTTTTTTTTTCCAAAGAAGTTTATTGAAAATTTTCATGTATACAGGGTATAATCAACATGTAGATTACATATTACATTACAATGTTCAGAAATGAAAACATACATATTAATGAGGCAGGGTATCCTGTACTCTTCAACAAAGGATGTGTGCGCAGCCTCTTGGGAGGAGGATACATTGAAAGGCGCAATTTTTACTAGTGTCAGTAAGTAGTTGTCCATGCCATGCAAACTGAACTCTGCACCTGATCACCCGGGAGCCATCCACCCCTTGTGAGGGAACTTGCTGCGGATGGAGGGACGATCAGGTACCTTTGAAGTCAGGTCGGGCATGGGACGATATGTGGAGATTGCTAAGTCAGATTCGTTGCAGATTAAAGAAAGAAAGGGGTGTGCAAACGGCGGGATGAGGTGAGGAGGGAGAGGGGGGTGTGATGGGGGAGGGGGGTGTTGGGAAGAGGGGGTGGGGAGGTGTTATAGGGACGTGATCAAAGCATGTTCTTACTTTGGACCCAGGGGGTGCATTAGCACATAGAGTGTTTGGACTGTGGTGAAAGTAGGGGGAGTGTGTAGTAGCCCTCCCGGGGCTAGTGGGTTTCACGTCTGGCGAGGACGACCCGGGGTGTCAAATAATTGGCGAATCGGTGATATGAGGTTGCGGGAGGATAGATCTTACGGATGAGGTGATGAGTTGGTGGGAGGTGTATTCTGGGGTGAGGATTGTTTATAGTGGAGCCAGCACGCCCAAGTGTTGTGGAATTTGGACGGGTTGTCTTGGGCCTGGCTAATAAGGTTTTCCATGTCTGCGATTTTATCAACTCGATTGATCCATTCTTGTATGGTAGGGGGGGTAGTGGTCCTCCAGAGGAGTGGGATACAAAGGTTGGCAGCGTTGATTAGATGTAGTGTGAGCGATTTTTTATAGGAGCCTAGTGGGGTCTTAGTGTGGTGAAGGAGGTATTGTGCGGGAGAAAAATCCGGCGTGTAGGTAGTGATATTGGAGATTAAGTGATGGATCTCCAGCCAAAAAGGTTGGATGATGGGGCAGTCCCACCAAATGTGGAGGAGGGTGCCGCGCGCTGAATTGCATCTCCAACAGGTGGAGGGTATCGTCGGGTGGAAGTGATGCACTTTGTCTGGGGTCCTATACCATTTAGAGAATAGCTTATATCTGTTTTCCTGTGTCGTGACGTTGATTGATCCTTTGTGCATGAGAGAGAAGATCTGGTTCCATTCAATGGGCGAGAGGTCTATAGAAAGGTCAGACTCCCATTGTCGAATCAGCCTGTCTTCCTTAATTGCATAGTTCGAGTGTAGAAGAGAGTAGATGGAGGATATTAGATGGCGCTGAGGTTCCGTACTAGAGCAGATGAGTTCAAAGGGAGAGAGATCTGTATGCCAGTAAGTAGTTTGTTTGTGGGAGGAGAAAAAATGTCGCAGTTGGAGATATTTGAAGAAAGGGATATCATAGTCAGGGAGGGAGAGTAAGAGATCATTGTAAGGTAGGAGGGAACCATTGTGAAAGAAACTATGTGCTCTGGCGTTGAGCGCACGTGTATTAAGAGTGGGATCCTTGAGTTGGAGCCCGGGTGGAAATTCCGGGTTGATGTCTAGGGGCGTCATGGGACCAGTGGAAGGGTTGATTGTGAGTGTTTTGCTGGCCATTTTAAATACGGTGAGAGTGGTTCCTATGAGGGGATGCGTTGTGTATTCTTTTGGGATAGACACAGTTCCTATCCATGGTGCGTTCTGAAGTGGTAAGTTGGCAAAGGAGTCTTCTAAAGCAACCCAATCCTTCGAGGGATGGTGAATATGCCAGTCTACTGCCCTGGTCAGATGACAGGCCCAGTAGTATTTTTGAATATTTGGGAGCCCCAGGCCTCCCAAAGGTTTAGGTAAGGTCAGCCTATCCCAGCAAAGACGTGAGGGTTTAGAAGCCCAGATGAAGAGTCTGCACATGTGTTGGTATGATTTGAAGAAAGAGGGCGGTAATTTTATGGGGACGGCCTGAAGGAGGTAGAGGAGTCTGGGGAGGACATTCATTTTGATAATTGCAATTCTACCCATCCAGGAAAAAGATCCCAAATGCCATTTCTGCAGATCACCTTGTAATGATGTGAGTGCTGTTGCGAAGTTGCTCGCGTATAGGTCCTTCAAATTTGCAGGGATCTTAATTCCCAGATAGGATATGGCTTGTTTTTCCCAACTAAAAGGAAAATTGAGTTTGCACTGGGATACCATAGTGTGGGGTAGGGTGATATTAAGGGCTTTGGATTTCTCAAAATTGATTTTTAGATTGGAAATAGCCTGAAAGTGGGAGAAGTCTGCCAGCAAGTTGGGGATGGTGGTGATGGGTTCGGTCAGGAACAGTAAGATATCATCGGCGTAGGCGGCCAGTTTGTATTGCTTGCGTTTAATATCTATGCTTTTAATGGAGGGATTCTCCCTGAGTCTACGGAGTAGAGGTTCCATGGTCAGAATAAAAACTAAAGGTGACAAGGGGCAGCCCTGTCGGGTTCCATTGGATACAGAGAAGGCGTCCGACAGGGTACCATTAACTCGGATTCTCGCCGTAGGGAGAGACTATAGGGCCATAATCATCTGTAGCATGCGGGGTGGAAGGCCTATCGCCCGTAACGTGGCTTCCATGTAATCCCAGGCCACCCTGTCAAACGCCTTCTCTGCATCAAGGCAGAGGAGGAATCCCGGGGTAGAGGTGGTGGAGAGCCAATGGTGAATGTTCAGTGCCTTTGTGGTGTTGTCCCGAGCCTCCCTGCCCGGGACAAAACCAGCCTGGTCTAGCGATATAAGGTTTGGGATAAGGGGTAGGATGCGATTCGCTAAGGTTTTGGCGTATAATTTAACATCTACATTGAGTAGTGATATTGGGCGATAGTTTGAAACCAACGTGGGATCTTTGCCAGGTTTGGGGATAAGGGTTACATGTGCTTCTAGGATATCCTTGTGGGATGGTGAGTTCGGAGTGAGATTATTGAGGGCTTTGGTGAGGTTGGGGATCAGTAAGGTCGGGAACGTTTTGTAGTAACTGACCGATAGTCCATCTGGGCCAGGGCTCTTGCCTGTTTTCATTTGTTTCAGTGCTAAAATGATTTCCTCCGTAGAAAGAGGTTGGTCTAGGTTTTGGGAGTCGTTTAAGGATAGGGGGGTGGGGCTGTATTGCGCTAAAAAGTCAGAAATAGCGGTCGTGCGGTCCGTGTGATTCGCCAGAAATTGTGTTTTTGGGAGGTTATAAAGGTTAGAAAAGTATCGAACGAATTGGTCCGAGATTTCTTTGTTAGAGACCGCTACATCACCTGCTGGGCGACGTATTTTATGGATCGTCTATGACGCCCTCTTTGATTGGAGAGCTCTCGCAAGGAGTTTGCCGGCTTTATTACTGAATTCATAATAAAGCTTTTGCGTTAGTGCAAATTTTCGTTTTAGAGTGCTGTTGAGCGTCTCCAGGAGTTCCCCTCTGGCTTCAGTGAGGGCAGCCAGAGCTGATGTCTCCAGTGATGCCTTGTGCGCCTGTTCTAGCGAACGAATGCGTGTGGTTAATTCATTGATACGTGCATTTCTATACTTGTTCCTTTGTGTAGCTATGGCTATCAATTCACCCCGTACAACGCATTTGTGTGCGGCCCAGATGACTGATGGTGTAGTGGTCTCAGAGGAGTTTTCAGTAAAGTAATTTGAGAGGCAGTCGGTCACTCGTTTTGTGTTGACTGGGTCAGTCAATAGGGAACTATCTAGTCTCCAAATAGGGTTCTTGGGGCGCGCTGCGGGTATAATGAGAGTCATTGAAATGGGGTTGTGGTCAGAGAGTATGGATGGATCAATAGAGGCTTTGGTTAGGTTAGTCAAATCATTCTGGGACAGAAAGAAATGGTCTAATCTACTGTACTTGCCGTGTGGAGCAGAAAAGAATGTAAAGTCCTTCGCTGTGGGGTTCAATGTGCGCCACGTGTCGTGGAGCAGTAAATTGTGTAGTTGTAGTTTAATAGCTTTGAGTGCCCTGTAAGTCAAGGATGAGGTACCGCTTGATGTGTCCATAGAAGGGTTGAGAGCGACATTGAAGTCGCCGCCAACAATCAGTGTGCCCGACTGGAAGCTAGTGAGGTGTTGGAGAGTGGAGCGGAAGAAGGATACTTGTTTGGTGTTTGGCGCATATATGTTGGCTATCGTGAGATGTTTACCATAGATGGAACCCTTGAGAAAGAGAAATCTGCCTTGAGGGTCTCTCTGTACTGCGGTAACTGAGAAAGGGCAATGTTTCGAGATCAGAATGGATACGCCTTTTGATTTTGCTACGTCGTTGGAGGAGTGGAATACTGTGGGGAAGTAGTGGTCCGTAAGTTTTGGGATTGCGTCAGTTCGGAAGTGGGTTTCCTGTATCAGTGCTATCTGGGTCTTTGATTGACGTAGGCAGTATAAGAGTTTGGACCTCTTTTCAGGGGTGTTAAGCCCCCTAATGTTGAGTGAGCAGAGTTTGATGGAGTTGGTTGAAGGTTGCACGTTTGAGTCGCGGGGATTGGTGGCGTTCGCGGGCATCGTGGGGTAGGTGGGTTGTAAGGATAGAGGGAAATTGGGAGAAGGGAATCACCGCCGGGCTGGGAAGGGGTCGTGACACGTCAGTCACTGGTGGGGAACCGAAGAGGTGTGGAGAGGGATGTCCACAACCTCAGTGAGTATGGGTATCGGTCGGGTACAATGCACGGCCAAAACGCGGGTACCCTATGAAGGTACCGCGCCCCGGTCAGCACCTGTTTTGGGGTTGGTCTAACACAAGACAGTGAGGAGAGTGCGCAATCAAATGTAGTCAAACTGGAGCTAAAACTATAAATGATATAAAAAATAAAAGAAAAGGTGGATATCGTCACCTGCCGCCACAGGATGGTAGATAGTATGGTAGAAGGTATGACTTTAAGCATATATGGTGGAGAACTAGCGATTGAAACCTATATGCAGTAGTTATACAGGGGGGGGTAAATGGTTGGACAGGTGGGTGTAATCCAATGAGATCAGCTGTCCCTCCCAGCCTGGGTGCGTAAAAAATTAAGGTGTAATACTGCAGCCCCCCCGGTAAGTTCGCGGGTGGCTGGTGCGTCTCACAGCCAGGCTTGGAGGGAGAGCCGGTCTTGCGGCATGAATAACGGGTAATACAATAATACATACGTGAGAACGCTGATGTGAGCTAGAGAAGGAGGCCCCATAGAAAACCAAAGGCGTCACATCAGTCTACATAAGTATAACTGCTAATATCAAGTGCCATGGAAGCTAAACTAGTTGCAGATTATGACAGCAAGGCTACCATGTACAGCTAAAGAAGTGTCCTCAGGCATTAATGCTCTCCTGTTGAGGCAAAGATGAAAGAGTACCCAGAGGGGAGGACGTAGCTTATGCAGGCTGTGGGTGTATCCCACTGCAAGTACCTCGTCCGTCGATCTGTGGAGCATGGCCGTCTGGGGTACGAGTGGGTCGACCTGTCAGAAGAGCTGCCTCTCTTGATTGTAGTCAGATGACCAGTCGCGGAGTGAGCGGTGCGGTCGTGGGTGGCAGTGTTCGTGTGCTTTTCCTTCGCTAAGTGTGATCCGGCGAAACTGCAGGGCTCGGCCATCAGCGTCGTAATGGAAGGAAGCGGATCACACAGTTGGTACGGACCGTAGCGTTAGATGGGAAGTCTCGCGGTGTTGAGCGGAGTCCGGCGTCGGATCAGGAAGAGCGTAACACCCAGCTTGACGTCATCTCCTCAAGGGGTGTGGTTTTGAGTCCTCTGGAATCCTGGTAAATGTAGTAGAGGGCTGGGTAGTTGTTGTTGGGCAGACATCGAGGACAGTGCTAGGAGTTTGGTCCAATGGGGAGAGCTGCCGTTTAAAGATTCACTTCGTGGTGACTCGGTAGTTCATGAGCTGGGTGTGAGAGGGTGCGGTCATACGGCCTGTGGTTAACTGAGAGAACTAGTGGCAGATTGACACTCTTTTGGCCGAAATGACCACTTAATGCTGTGCTGTAGGGCACCAGGGCAAATCGACTTGGTGCAAGACAAAGTGAAAAACAGAAATAAAAATAAAAATACTGGGTAACTGAGTCAAAAGGGAACAACAAGTTTAACAACCCAAAGTTGAGGGGTCTCTTATGGCGTGTCAATCAGAGGAGGCCAACGGGGCCAGCCGAGAGAGAAAGGGGGTACGTCATATGTCCTTTTCAGCGGCCCCGGCGGGCTCTCCTGGACTGAGGGGGTTCAGGTGAGGCTGGGGCCCTGTTGCGGTGATAGTCTGCCCTGTAGTTGTGGGCAGAAGGAGAGCGTCTCCTGCGAAAGCTGGAATTCTGAGTCTCCATGGGGGATTCCCGCTCCATAGCGTTATGGATGCTCCGATGACGGAAAGGAGCGTACCAGTTTGGCACTTGCGTCATTGGGATGCCAAGTTGGTCACAGAAGTGTGGCAGATCCTCTGGCACCTTTAAGAGGGCAGAGCGGCCCTGGGAGGAAGCAGACAGGCAGAATGGAAATTTCCATTTGTAAGGAATGTTCCTCTCCCTCAGGACGTCCAGTAATGGCTTGAGGTCTCGCCTGTGTTGTAGTGTGATGCCTGACAAATCCTGATAGATTTGAATAGGGGCGCTGCCGTGGAGGATTTGCTGCTGACCCCTTGCTTGCTTTAGAATTTCCTCTTTTATTTTGTAGTCCACCAGACAGCAAACAATATCGCGTGGGGGATCATTTTCCCTGCCTTTAGGGCGCAGTGCCCGGTGGATCCTATCCATTGGAATGGGGGTCTGGGGAGGCCTTTGAAGGAGGTTGTTGAAGACGGCCGTGACAGCAGGGGTGATTTGGTCACCTTCTATTGCTTCGGGCATACCGCGGATCCTGAGATTGTGGCGTCTGCCGCGGTTGTCCAGATCCTCGATGTGCCTTTGCATGTCCCGCAAGTGCAGCGTGTGGGAGTCAATGGAGGAGGCAGTGGAGCGAATGGCTGTGTCATGGCGTTCCGTTACTCTTTCCACTACGTTCACCCTGTCGGTCAGGTCCCGCATATCGAGCCGCAGCTCTGAGATGGCTGCGGCCAGGGTCTCCTTAATTTCGTCCGCAATGGATCGAAGATCGTGTAGGTAAATCGGTGTTTGTAGCCCAGGGTCAAGGGATATCCCTCCTCCGTGAGGGGGAGCAGGAGGAGAGGAAATCTGAGGCAGGATGAGTAGTGATGATGGTTGTGCCTGGGAGCGGGAAGGCCCGTTCTGTGAGGACGCCATATTGCTCCTGGTGTTCCGGAACATCTCCGGGATATTATGGCTCTGGGATCCCGGTGGAGCCCTGGGGGAGCGGGAACGAGAGGCGGAGGAGGATCGGGAGGCCGTCCCCATAGCGTGGCTCAATTGTTGGTGCAAATACCTTCGGTATTAGTCGGTTTATTCCCGTGGCGGCAGGAGCTCTGGAATCAAGCGTCTCTCCTCATGCCAGGTCAGGCCACGCCCCTTATTATATTTGTTATATACTAGACATATATTTGTATATATATATATATATATATATATATATATATATATATATATATATATTTCTATTTGCAGTTAAAGAGGAAATAAACCCTAAAGGGTTTTACTTCCTCTTTATTCCCCTGCAAAGTAAAAGCATAATGGGCTAGTATGCATCACATATTAGCCCATTACCTGAAAAACGAAGGCCGCGATGTCCCCAATGTTCCCGCTGGTGGCTGCGTCCATCTTCACCCCTCTTCCTTCCAGCACCTGTGGACTCCGTCTCTGTGACTGGTTGGAGTCGCATGACGTCACTCCAGCGCATGGGTGTGGGAGCCGACGGTCACAGTGTGGGCCCTATAGAAACGGCACGATCGGGCCCTTTCTTTAGTGCGCATGCGCCGATGATGTCAGTGCAAGCGTATATGGTAAATATCTCCTAAACCGTGCAGGTTTAGGAGATATTTCCAGTACCTACAGGTAAGCCTTATTGTAGGCTTACCTGTAGGTAAAAGTGGTGTGTAAGGGTTTACAACCACTTTAAAGGCTATATACTGTATACAGTATGTGTGTAGGGTCCTAAGGAAGCTGGGGTTCCCAGGAAACGCGTTGACCAATCCACCATTGAACACATATATGAACATTTATGTTCCTACCATATAGACCATGATATTTTGCACTGTATGTACCAAGTTTCATGATTTTATGCCGAGAGGCGTTTTTAAATGATATGTCTACTTAAAGGGTAAGTTCATCTTTACAGAAAAATCTGTAAGGTGAACTTACACAGGACCCCCTCCTCACCTCCCCATCCCACTGACCTGCAGCGCGGCAATATACTGAGCCCTGCTATAGCCACCTCACGGCTCTGGGGCTTAGAAATCTCCAGAGCTAAATCTCCTAAACGTGCCCTGTCAGGCGGGACGTTTAGGAGCATTCTAATTGGCGGCGCTGACCAATCAGAACCCACGTAGCCTGTCCTCTCAGTGTGCAAGAAGATGCGTGAATGCTGTGGGGATTTCTAAGCCCCAGAGCCGTGAGGCGGCTATAGCAGGGCTCAGAATGGGAGATCACCGCGCTGCAGGTCAACGAGACAGGGGAGGGGGAGGAGGGGGTCTTGTGTAAGCCTTGTTAACCAGGCCTATAGACACTACCTACAAAATGATCCCCCTGGACCAAAAAAAGAGACCTTTGACCAAACTGCTCGTTTTGTCACTAAATTCTACACTGATTTTGAAAAAATGGAAGCAATCTTTAGGAAACACTGGCCTATGAAAAAACACTATGCAAGACTTGCGCTTTCGTGAAACATGGAAAAAAACTATTTGCTACTAAGGGAAAGACACACACCATAGGAGACTTCTACAACTGTGCTTCAGACCACGTTGTATATTGCCTCACTTGCCCTTACCATCTATTGTACGTAGGACGCACTATACGTCCACTTCGCCAAAGATTTGGCGAATATTGTAGAAAGATAGAGGTTGGTAGGGACAAACATAGTGTCCCCCGCCACTTTGCAGAACACCATAATATGTCCACAGAAGGGTTGGGAGTTTGGATTATAGAACAAATGTTGTCACCGGGAGGAATTAATGAAGAGCTAGAAGTATCCCCCATACTATAACTTCAGATCTAACCAATATCCCCTTTCTTCTTTTTCCCAGGTGATGTGACATATAAAAGATAATGGCGG
Organism: Lithobates septentrionalis; assembly: GCA_037952835.1. Classification (NCBI taxonomy): domain Eukaryota; kingdom Metazoa; phylum Chordata; class Amphibia; order Anura; family Ranidae; genus Lithobates; species Lithobates septentrionalis. Next base: position 6,631,106 of record JBBDGP010000264.1, on the reverse strand, counting down.
TGGTGGGCAACTCTGCTATATGGTAAGTAACTACCACACTGAACCATATACCATATTCTATCATGATTGGGGCCCTCATCTCCTTCCCTCTTCCCCCTCTGTCTATGTGCATAACTATTCACCCCCTAGTCAATACTTTGTGGAGCCACCTTTTGCGCCTATCACAGATCCAAGTTGCTTTGGATAAGTCTCTATGAGCTTGCCACATCTTACCACTGGGGTTTTTGCCCATTCCTCCTTTCAAAACTGCTCCAGCTCCTTCAAGTTAGATGGTTTGTGCTTGTGAACAGTAACCTTTAAGTCTGACCACAGATTTTCTATTGGATTGAGGTATGGGCTTTGACTAGGCCATTCCACTTGGCCTTAAACCACTCAAGTGTTGCTTTAGCAGTGTGTTTGGGGTCATTGTCCTGCTGGAAGGTGAACCTCCGTCTTAGCCTCAAATCACACACAGAGTGGTACAGGTTTTGCTCAAGAATATCCCTGTATTTAGCACCATCCATATTTCCCTCAACTCTGACCAGTTTCCCAGTCCCAACTGCTGAACAACATCCCCACAGCATGATGCTGCCACCATCATGTTTCACCAGGTGTTCTTTGGGTGATGTGATTTGTTGGATTTGCGCCAGACATAGCTTTTTCTTTGATGGTCAAAAAGTTCAATATTAGTCTCATCAGACCAGAGCACCTTCCTCCATACATTTTGAGAGTCTCCTACATGCCTTTTCGCAAACTCAAAATGTGCCATTTTATTTTTGCTGAAAGTAATGGCTTTCTTCTGGCCACTCTGCCATACAGCCCAAATCTATGGAGCGTACGGCTTATTGTCGTCCTATGTACAGATACTCCAGTCTCTGCTGTGGAACTCTGCAGCTCCTCCAAGGTTACCTTAGGTCTCTGTGCTGCCTCTCTGATTAATGCCCACCTTGCCCGGTCCGTGAGTTTTGGTGTGTGGCCGTCTTTTGGCAGGTTTGCTGTTGTGACATGTTCTTTTCATTTGGTTAGATAGATTTGATGATGCTCCTAGGGATCATCAAAGATTTGGATTCTTTTTTCATTTCAATATATTTTATTTTCAAAACAAATGAAAGACATCAGGACACAAAGATATAATAAGGGTCTTTAGCCCTGAGTCGATCAACAAGGCCATATGTAGTACATATAAGTACAGAAGGGTCATACAATCATTTTACAGGCATGTCAAACAAATCCTGCAAAGTGAATCGATCAGAGTGACCGAATATCCAATGTGCTCTTAGTGTCCAGCAAATATTGACATCTGCTTGTGGAATGGTAAGGGGGTAGGGAGGGGAAGGCTCCGCCACCCCAATAGGGATCATACTGTGGCAGGTCCCCCACCCCCCAGCACCCCCCGCCTGAAGAGAATCTAAGAGTTGCTCATTCTTGTGAAAAACTCTAGTAAGGCCCCAAACATTTAACATGACCGTTGGCCTCTGTGCATAAGATATAATTCAAGTCTAGTACAAGAGAGGCTACAGAGTCCATACTAACAAAAAAAATAGGAACAGATATCTGGATTTTGGAACATTTGGGAGCTGCTATACATAGTAACTTATGACATGACTAGCACCTGTATGCTGTCTGACCTTGGCCTTGGTTAGGCCCATTTGAACTAAGGTCAAAGTCCAATGACTAGCAGAAAGATGAGAGAGAAAGGGAAAGAAGGTGAAAGAAAGAGATGAAATAGGATTAGGAGAAGGCGAATAGGAGTCGACTGGGCGGGAGTGAGCGAGTAGGTCTTACTCTCAAAGTCATTGTTAAAGGGTAACTCCCACAAAGGTTGCCATTGGTTCCCATGTGTGTTTGAACTTGTCCGAGCGATCCAGGATTACACTTGCCATCTTTTCCTGGTTCATAATCCAGGAGATCTTTCTTTTAGCTAGGAGTGTTGAGACAGATGGTTGTTTCCAAGCTTTGGCCAGTGTAAGCTTGGCTCCTAGGATGATAAAGTATATGAGACGTTGTGTATTCTTGGAAGCCTCCTTCACTGGGAAGTTAAGGAGCGCTATGAGGGGGGACATCTGAACAGAGATCGTGGTGATTTTGCTGATCCAGGAGAAGACCTTGTGCCAGAACTGACGTATTCTGGGGCATGACCACCAAATATGGAGCATATCACCCCTTAGATCGCATCTCCGAAAACAATGGGGTGATGCCGATGGAAACATTTTGGCCAGCTTCGAAGGGACTAGATACCATCTAGTAAGCACTTTTACACTAGCTTCCATGAGGCAGGAATTGAGGATGCCTTTGTAAGATTGGGAAAAATGTCTGTGCCAAGTGTCAAGTTTCCAGTGTTGGGACAGGTCTTCTTCCCAGGACAGCATGTAAAGTGTCTTGGATCATGCGGAGGACAGCGCTTTATAAATCACTGAGATTCCCCCCCTCTGCTCATTTGCTTGGCCCCACCATATTTCATATGCAGTTATTTGGGGACCATTTGGAAGCGTTTTGCACTTTTTGTGTAAGAAGTTTGAGATCTGAGAGAATCTGAAGAATTCAGATGCTGGCATTTCTAGGTTACTAACACAGAATGCTTTAGAGAGTGGGCCCAGCGGTCTAAGGAAGTGTCCTATTCTGTACAGCCCTTTGTCGAGCCACCACTGGAAGGCTTTTATGTTAAGATCCGGGGGAAATGCAGGATTTTGGAATAAGTGTTCCAGCGGTTCTGTGGGGGAGGTTAGTTGATTATTGCTTCTCAGGCCGTCCCATAGAGCGAATGAGTGTGAAAGTGTTTGGGATAAGATTGAAGATCTTAGTTTCTTAGGGCTCCAGAGGAAATAGTCCAGTGTGTTCAGGGGGACCGCCTGCCTCTCAATGTGTATCCAGTCGGGTTGTTCCCAGCGTGAATAAACCGCTGATATTTGCGCCAGTTGGGCTGCTTGGAAGTACCAAAGCAGATTGGGAAGGCCCAGACCCCCCTCCACCCTGGATCTGAACAGGATTGATTTAGAAAATCTGTGACACCCTTTGCCCCATATGAATTTGGTGATTTTGGCTTGGAAGCGCTTTAGGCGAACTTTGTCAACAGGGATCGGTAGGGCTCTAAAATAGTACAGGATACGGGGGAGTAAGGTCATCTTAATTGTATTAAGTCTGCCTAATCAGGACAGGGAGAGTCCAGACCACTGAGCTAGGTCTTCCTCCAGTTTTTGGTAAAGTGGTGGGTAGTTTGCTTGATGGAGGAGATCAATCCTGGAGGTCAGTTTGATCCCCAGGTACGAAATTGTTGAGTCATTCCAGGTGAACCTAAAGCTCTCCCTAAGCCTGGCCAAGAGAGGATCTGGGATGTTAACATTAAGTGCTTGGGATTTGTTATAATTGACCCTAAGGCCCGAAACCGCCCAAAATTCATCCAGAAGACAACAAATGTTGGGAAGGGAAGTTAGTGGGGATGAGATAAACAGTAAGATGTCATCCGCAAATAATGCTCATTTGTGGTAACGGGAGCCGTATTGAATGCCCTGGATGTTCAGGTTGTTTCTGATGGCTATTGCCAAAGATTCGATTGCTATGGCAAAAATCAACAGGGAGAGCGGGCAACCCTGTCTTGTGCCTCTAGATATGGGGAAAGATTCCGAGTAAAGTCCCTGCAGACGCACCTAAACCGAAGGGGATGAATAAAGGACATGCATGACATTAAGGAATGATTCCCCAAAACTCCATTGTTTTAAAGTATTGAAAATATATGGCCAATGAACAGAATCAAATACCTTTTGGAGGTCTAGGGAGAGCAGGCAACCCTGTCTGGGAGAGCCCTATCCCAATTAGAATTGAGGAGGGAAATTATATCAATCGCACGGCGAGTCTGATCAGGACCAGTGGTGGCCCATCCATAGGGGGCGCCTGGGCGCCACCCTCCCCTTCCAGGCAGGTCAAATGGTCAAAAAAAAAACATTTTTAAAGCTGGCCCTTTAAAAAAAAAATACAAAAAAAGGTCCTTAAGTGCACTGTGTTCGGACGCCGGATACAGTGCAACGCCGGACACAGTGCACTTATGGGAAGTGCCATGTCTTTGCAATCACGAGATTGCATACGTAGCGCTCCATTTGCGGGCGTTTAGCCCGCCTTGCGGCGCTTTCTGTAGCGCCAGGTAGCTTCCGCCCGGCCCTTACTACGGCCGGGCGGTTTGATTGACATCTGAGTATGATGTCACTTCCTGTTTCTCTCCAATTGCGCCCAGGAGAGAGAAGCAGGAAGTATGAGAACAATGGAGCTGTCTCCAGGAGACACCGCTGGAGAGGACAACACACAGCAAGGTAAGTAACTGGGGGAGGGGGGTTTGATGGTGACAAATGCTGCAATTTGGTGACACACAATGTAATTTGGTGACACGCGCTGTAATTTGGTGACACACGCTGTAATTTTGTGACACATGCTGTAATTTGGTGGCACATGCTGCTGCAATTTGGTGACACACGCTGCTGCAATTTGGTGACACATGCTGCAATTTGGTGACACATGCTGCAATTTGGTGACACACGCTGCAATTTGGTGACACACGCTGCTGCAATTTGGTGACACACGCTGCTGCAATTTGGTGACACACGCTACTGCAATTTGGTGACACATGCTGCAATTTGGTCACACACGCTGCTGGAATTTGGTGACACAAGCTGCAATTTGGTGACACATGCTGCTGCAATTTGGTGACACATGCTGCTGCAATTTGAGGACACATGCTGCTGCAATTTGGTGACACATGCTTCAATTTGGTGACACATGCTGCTGCAATTTGGTGACACATGCTGCTGCAATTTGGTGACACATGCTGCTGCAATTTGGTGACACACGCTGCTGCAATTTGGTGACACACGCTGCTGCAATTTGGTGACACAATCTGCAATTTGGTGACACATGCTGCAATTTGGTGACACAATCTGCAATTTGGTGACACATGCTGCAATTTGGTGACACATGCTGCTGCAATTTGGTGACACATGCTGCTGCAATTTGGTGACACATGCTGCAATTTGGTGACACATGTTGCTGCAATTTGGTGACACATGCTGCTGCAATTTGGTGACACATGCTGTAATTTGGTGACACACGATGTAATTTGGTGACACATGCTGTAATTTGGTGACACACGCTGTAATTTGGTGACACACGCTGCTGCAATTTGGTGACACATGCTGCAATTTGGTGACACATGTTGCAATTTGGTGACACACGCTGCTGCAATTTGGTGACACACGCTGCTGCAATTTGGTGACACACGCTACTGCAATTTGGTGACACATGCTGCAATTTGGTCACACACGCTGCTGGAATTTGGTGACACAAGCTGCAATTTGGTGACACATGCTGCTGCAATTTGGTGACACATGCTGCTGCAATTTGATGACACATGCTGCTGAAATTTGGTGACACATGCTGCAATTTGGTGACACATGCTGCTGCAATTTGGTGACACACGCTGCAATTTGGTGACACACGCTGCTGCAATTTGGTGACACACGCTGCTGCAATTTGGTGACACACGCTGCTGCAATTTGGTGACACAATCTGCAATTTGGTGACACATGCTGCAATTTGGTGACACATGCTGCTGCAATTTGGTGACACATGCTGCATTTTGGTGACACATGTTGCTGCAATTTGGTGACACATGCTGCAATTTGGTGACACATGCTGCTGCAATTTGGTGACACACGCTGCAATTTGGTGACACACGCTGTAATTTGGTGACACACGCTGTAATTTGGTGACACATGCTGTAATTTGGTGACACACGCTGTAATTTGGTGACACACGCTGCTATGCCCCTGTTGAAGACCCCTAGGTCGAAACGCGTTGGGTACATACACCACTCTCTTTGTTGCCCATTTGTTTTTATCCACTGTGATCACGCTTTTATTTGTGTATGGTCGTTTTTGTCAATAAAAACACCCTTTTTTATCTGCACCATGTGGAGGCACATTCTTTTTGTTTCCACATTTACCGCATGAGATCCAGTCCCTCCAACTGCTCCTTTCGGGGGACCGTTTGTGAAACTTCTGATGCACGCTGGGACGGTTCGGTGTGAGGACGGTTCGTTGTGAGGACCCATCCAGTTGCCGGCCGAGATCCATACAGACCACAATCCAAGAGATTGGCGATTCCTGAGCTCCCATTCCACGTCATTTGTGACAAACTGCGCATGCGATTCCCTGTCGCTGACATGGGAATCCACAGGATCTGGTAAGAGGCTTTTTTGCACTTTCTCTGAATGACCCATTGGGACCCAGTTTCTCGGTTGGGAAGTCGCTGTATGATGCCAGGTGTTTTCTGACAACAATCAGACCATCACCACCCCTTGGAGTACTTACACCTCCTGTGCGGTTGGACATTCACATCCATTTATAGACGTTTGTGTTTCAAGGCACCTGTGGTCAATTAGTGATTTTTTTACTGTTTCACCATTTTAAAGACCGATGTTCATTTGTACATGCGCTGCATTTTTCCATATGCCTATTTTGTTGTTTTTGTCAAACTGTATGCAGCAGCTTTTATTTATTTCACTGGTTAGCGCGGTGTTTTCTATTTACCTCTGACACACGCTGCTGCAATTTGGTGACACATGCTGCAATTTGGTGACACACGCTGCTGAAATTTGGTGACACAATCTGCAATTTGGTGACACATGCTGCAATTTGGTGACACATGCTGCTGCAATTTGGTGACACATGCTGCAATTTGGTGACACATGTTGCTGCAATTTGGTGACACATGCTGCTGAAATTTGGTGACACACGCTGCAATTTGGTGACACATGCTGTAATTTGGTGACACACGCTGTAATTTGGTGACACCCGCTGCTGCAATTTGGTGACACACGCTGCAATTTGGTGACACACGCTGCTGCAATTTGGTGACACTTGCTGCAATTTGGTGACACGCGCTGCAATTTGGTGACACACGCTGCTGCAATTTGGTGACACGCGCTGCAATTTGGTGACACACGCTGCTGCAATTTGGTGACACAAGCTGCAATTTGGTGACACATGCTGCTGCAATTTGGTGACACACGCTGCTGCAATTTGGTGACACATGCTGCAATTTGGTGACACATGCTGCTGCATTTTGGTGACACATGCTGCAATTTGGTGACACATGCTGCTGCAATTTGGTGACACACGCTGCAATTTTGTGACACATGCTGCTGCAATTTGGTGACACATGCTGCAATTTGGTGACACATGCTGCTGCAATTTGGTGACACATGCTGCAATTTGGTGACACATGCTGCTGCAATTTGGTGACACATGCTGCTGCAATTTGGTGGTGACACATGCTGCTGCATTTGGTTGGACACAGGCTGCATTTTATGTGACACAGGCTGCATGTAAGGAGGGACTCCACTGGGGGCACCTGATGTAAGGAGGGACACCGCTGGGGACACCTGATGGCATCTCGTGGCAGGCGACGTGGCTAGTGATATGCTCAGGGCTCCCACTGATTCTGCATTATGGTGAGTTAAATGATTTCATTTTATATTACAATGTAATAATAGAAATAATGCACTTCAAACCATGGTGCTGGGATGATTGAAGCGCTAACACAAGGTGTTTGGAGTATCTTTATCTGCTGATTGTTAAACTTTCTAGAATACACATATTTCTATTGTTGTGTAGGATCTGGGCCTGTTGTCCCTCCATCCCTCTCTCCCTCTCCCTCCATCCCTCGTTTATCTCAGACACTAACCCCACCACCTTAGAGCCACACCCACTATTTTGCTGAAACCACGCCCATTTTCACCAAGTGGGAGGGGTCAAAAAGGAAGGGCAGGGCCTGGTGCCCCCCATCCTAAAACTTCACCAGCCGCCACTGATCAGGACCCTGTCTCCCCGCGGTAAAACCCACTTGGTCTTTGTGAATGTATAAGCTAATGAAGGAAGCCAGGCGGTCTGCAAGCATTTTAGTCAGAATCTTTAAGTCACTATTAATGAGAGATATTGGTCTATAGTTGCTGACTGAGCTGGTATCTTTGTTTGGTTTGGGGAGGACTGTAATATGGGCCATATTAAGTGAAGTGTCCAGTTGGCCCCCCTGTCAGAGAGCGTTAAAAAAGTGAGACATATAGGGAGCGAGTGTGGTAGAAAATGATTTGTAATAGGGTACTGAGAAGACGTCTGGGCCGGGCGCCAAATGTGATTTTAAATTTTTTATGACCGCGCACACTCCCTCTGCTTAGATAGGGACATCTCATTTCTGACGGTGCCTGTCTTCTAATTTAGGGGTCTGGATGTTGTCAAGGAAAAGATCTACCGCCTTTTGAGAAGGGCCGCGTTCCCCGCTGTATAAGGATTTATAGAAATTTTGGAATTCCCCCATGATGCGTTGAGGGTTCTGGGACAGGGTGCCGCCTTGAATTTTAATTTTGGGGAGAGCCGGGGATCTGAATTTTGGTGAAAGCCTGCCTGCGAGCATAGAACTGATTTTGTCACCATGACAATAGAACCGGGCTCTATTCCACCGCATCCATTTTTCTGCCTTGGTGGTTAGGGCAAGGTTTAATGCCATCCGGGCAGCATCCAGTTTAGCAGTGGGAACTGTTCTTGGGCTGGCCTTGTGTTTTTTAGCTAAAGCTGTGTATTCCTGATCTAACTTTTCAATATCCGTTTTCTTAGTCTTGTTAATCTGGGTTTTTTGGGCTGGAGCACCCCTCCTCCGCCTCATTACCTCTTATTTAGTTGCCACCAGTGCATAGAATGTATCCCTTTCAGTTCTCCCACATAGAGGAGTTCAGCTCCCATGGTTAAGACAAAGGATCTTCCATTCTATTACTAGAGTAGGACCCACTAATTCGGGGTACTTTGTCGCAGTAAGTGGGCTTAGCACTATATGATCATATAGTGTGACCAAACCCCCGTATTTTTTGAATATGTTCAGGTGTTTTTAACTAGCCTTGCAGGAAATGTTATTCTTGAATGTTTGCACTGTAAAATATTTTGTACTGCTTGTAGGTCTTATAGCAGCACCATCTTGAATTTAAACGCATTGTAGGGTGTGCCCCCCAAATATGTTTTTGTATATTGGTAATCTTGGACGCTATTTGGATCAGAAGACCTCTAATTACAGCCTTGTGGGCTGCCCATAGGCATGAGGGACAAGTGTCAGGTGTGTGTCGTTAGTAAGGAAATAGTTTCGATCTCCGTTGCTCTGATCGGATCACTCAGAATGGACTCATTGAGTCTCCAACGCCTACAGGGTTTATGACCCACCGGGCGCTGAAGTGTCAGGATCACCATGGAGTGGTCCGACCAGACCACATCTTTGATGTAAGTCCTGTTCGTTAGTGGAATGGATGATGGAGTAATGAGGATATGATCTATCCTCGCGAAAGATCTGTGGGGGTTCGAAAAATGTGTGAAATCCTGCATAGTAGGGTTTACTTCTCTCCAAATATCCACCAGGCCATGCTGGAAGATCAACTTGGCTATTCAGAGGCTCTGTTTGGTGGGTCTAGTAAGGCATTTGCCAGGGGGGCGCGACTTGTCCAGACCCTGGTCAAAAGCGGTGTTGGAATCGCCCCCAAAAATCACTGTGCCCTCCAGCAATGGCGTTAGGGTATTAAACAAGTGTTGAAAGAAGGCTAGTAGCCTCTGTTGGGGACATAGAATGAAATGAATGAATATAATTGGTCATCCAGTTCGCCCACTATGAGTATATATCTTCCTTCTGGGTCCTTGAGTTCAGATTTTAGGGTAAATTTGCACCATTTAGAAATGAAAATGCCCACTCCCTTAGTTTTATCTTCAGCATTGGCCAGTGTGAACGAGGGGAATTTGGAGTGGAGAAAGGATGGGCAGAATCGTTTAGGAAAATGCGTTTCCTGCAGGAGGACTACGTCTATCTTTTGGGCATGAAGATATTGGAAAACTTTACATCGTTTAATTGGGGAATTCAATCCTTGAGCATTATGGGAGACTATCTTGAGGGGTATTTTTACTGGAGGGTCATTAGCCGTTGAGCAGAGGTGGGAAGTCGTTCTGGGTAATTAGTAGCACTTGATAATAAGTATCCACGGGGCCCAAGACAGATCACATGCCAGATGATGACCTTTGAGAGTACCTGAAAGTATTGGGGGTCGCCCCCCCAGTCGACTTCTGTAAAGAAAAGGTAGTTAATACATTGATTATAAGGGAGGAGAGAAAGGCTGAAAGGAGAGTCGGAGGACAAGAGAGTCTTCCGTAGAGTGGGAGGGACAGAATCCTCCTTCAGTAGGTATGATTTACACTAAAATCCCTCTAGAAATCAGGGATTAGTCTTGTCTAGAGAAGGGTAAAGTACCGGATCTACTAAACAAGAAGGGGTGCATGAACATCACCCCAGCAGAGAGGCCTCGTGTAAAAGACAGTGTAAAAAAAAAAAAAGGGCACTGTGCCCGGCAGTAACAAAGTCGCCTCCAATAAACCATGTTTAAAGGTTAAGGCAGATTTGGAGGCGAATATGCAGTATTCAATAGTAAACAATAACAAAAGATATATAACGATTAGGAAGATAAGTTTTAACCTGGTTCCTTAAGAACTAACAGGTCCTGAGGGTAAGGGGTGGATGGGTAGGGGGTGGGGAACGGTGACAGGTAAAGAGAGGAGAGCCAGGATTACCCAGCATCCTACCACCAGTATGCTCTAGTGGCAAAAACAATGCATTCTGAACCATGATAAAGTAAAATAATTGTAAAGGTTTTTTTTTTTTTAAATAACAAACATGTCATACTGCTCTGTGCAAGGGTTTTGCACAGAGCAGCCTCGATCCTCCTTTCCTGGGGTGCCCCGGCAGCGCTCTTGGCTCCTCCGCTTCATCAGGTGCCCCCACGGAGAGATGCTTTCCATGGGGGCACCCGTGTGAGGGTGCTCACGAGTCCTGCTGCTGTGTTCATTGACACAGACAGCAGGACTCGGCCCTGCCCCCGGCTTCCGTGTCATTGGATTTGATTGACAGCAGCTGGAGCCAATGGCTCCTGCTGCTATTAACCTATCAAATGAGGACCTGAGACATTGGCTGGAGCCGCTGGGCTCATGCTGGAACGATCGGATTTAGGTAAGAAAAAGGAGGAAGGGGGTCTAAGGGTCAGCTGAAGCACAGAAGGTTTTTTTACCTTTATGCATAGAATGCATTAAGGTGAAAAACCATGAGACTTTACAACTATTTCAAGTGCTCAGATACACAAGGATTTGCTTAGGATTCACGTGACCCGTTTTTAAAAAAATAGCCAGCCAATCTCTTGTAGGGTTTTGAGAACTCCCTCTGTATTCTTGTCCGGGATCCCTGCCTAGAGGAGGAGTGGATTGAGAACATAACTAGCAGACATGTGTGCCGCATAACGTCTTGACTCATGTAGAAACAGAGGTATGTCAGAGAGAGACATGCGCAATTCGTTTTGGTCCGAATACAGATTCGGACAAATTTTTGGTTATTCGAATGTCCCAGAATCTCCAAATAAAATAGCAATGAATAGCAACGAATTTAGTTGAAATCTGTTAAAATTAGTTTAGTTTATTCATTTTCTAATGAATTCCAACTTTTCAGAACAATTAAAATTTGGATCGGTTGAAAAACGATCGACCGATGATTCATCATCTGTCAGCGGGCTTCCCCACTGACAGATGACTATAAAGATAAAGAATGCCAGCAATTGCCCGGCAATATAAAAAAGTTTAAAAAATGGCGTAGGGTCCCCCAATCCATATCAGGCCCTGATGAAACGTGGTGGGTGTGGTCGAGCATGACACATCACTTCCGCCCATAGTGGAACACAGGTGGAGCGCACCATAGCATCCCCATGTCCACTTGTTCTTTTAAACTTTGTACACTTGTTAAAGTGTTTTTAGCGCTGAATTCTAATAAAACACCAACTTCACCATGGGAGACTGTTTCTTTTTCATGTATTGATCCTGTTGTCCTAGAGATTTGGTGGGTATTCTTTCCTGATGATAGATTGGAGGTTCCATTGTCGGGTACTTTGACAGATCATGGGAACATCTTGTACCCTAATGCTGTATATGACTTCTGTAATGGGGGTCATGCATATCTGGTGAGTAGACTGAGTGACCGGTGTTGGTGGAGGAAGATTTACATATTTACTTGTTTGTTGGAATCCACAAGATCACTGCACTATTGAAAATTATTTGATGCATTTTTGGACTTTATTTATACATTTTTTTCTTTGGACATTGCCCAATTTTTGCTCTCCACTGGAATATTGGGTGGTGATTTCTATGCTCATTCATTTGCACTTTATAACTATTCAGCACATTTGTATAGTATTTTGTTACCATCACCCACTGGGGACACCCAGTTACATAGTTACATAGTTACATAGTAGGTGAGGTTGAAAAAAGACACAAGTCCATCAAGTCCAACCTATGTGTGTGATTATGTGTCAGTATTACATTACATATCCCTGTATATTGTGGTCATTCAGGTGATTATCTAATAGTTTCTTGAAGCTATCAATGCTCCCCGCTGAGACCACCGCCTGTGGAAGGGAATTCCACATCCTTGCCGCTCTTACAGTAAAGAACCCTCTACGTAGTTTAAGGTTAAACCTCTTTTCTTCTAATTGTAATGAGTGGCCACGAGTCTTATTAAACTCTCTTCTGCGAAAAAGTTTTATCCCTATTGTGGGGTCACCAGTACAGTATTTGTAAATTGAAATCATATCCCCTCTCAAGCGTCTCTTCTCCAGAGAGAATAAGTTCAGTGCTCGCAACCTTTCCTCATAACTAAGATCCTCCAGACCCTTTATTAGCTTTGTTGCCCTTCTTTGTACTCGCTCCATTTCCAGTACGTCCCTCCTGAGGACTGGTGCCCAGAACTGGACAGCATACTCCAGGTGCGGGCGGACCAGAGTCTTGTAGAGCGGGAGAATTATCGTTTTATCTCTGCAGTTGATCCCCCTTTTAATGCATGCCAATATTCTGTTTGCTTTATTAGCAGCAGCTTGGCATTGCATGCCGTTGCTGAGCCTATCATCCACTAGGACCCCCAAGTCCTTTTCCATCCTAGATTCCCCCAGAGGTTCTCCCCCCAGTGTATAGATTGCATTCATATTTTTGACACCCAAATGCATTATTTTACATTTTTCTACATTGAACCTCATTTGCCATGTAGTCGCCCACCCCGTTAATTTGTTCAGGTCTTTTTGCAAGATTTCCACATCCTGCGGAGAAGTTATTGCCCTGCTTAGCTTAGTATCGTCTGCAAATACAGAGATGGAACTGTTTATCCCATCCTCCAGGTCATTTATGAACAAATTAAATAGGATTGGTCCCAGCACAGAACCCTGGGGGACCCCACTACCCACCCCTGACCATTCTGAGTACTCCCCATTTATCACCACCCTCTGAACACGCCCTTGTAGCCAGTTTTCAATCCATGTACTCACCCTATGGTCCATGCCAACGCACCTTATTTTGTACAGTAAACGTTTATGGGGAACTGTGTCAAATGCTTTTGCAAAATCCAGATACACCACGTCTACGGGCCTTCCTTTATCTAGATGGCAACTCCCCTCCTCATAGAAGGTCAATAGATTGGTTTGGCAAGAACGATTCTTCATGAATCCATGCTGATTACTGCTAATGATATCATTCTTATTACTAAAATCTTATATATAGTCCCTTATCATCCCCTCCAAGAGTTTACATACTATTGATGTTAGGCTAACTGGTCTGTAATTCCCAGGGATGTTTTTTGGGCCCTTTTTAAATATTGGTGCTACATTGGCTTTTCTCCAATCAGCTGGTACCATTCCAGTCAATAGACTGTCTGTAAAAATTAGGAACAACGGTCTGGCAATCAGCTGACTGAGTTCCCTAAGTACCCTCGGATGCAAGCCATCTGGTCCCGGTGATTTATTAATGTTAAGTTTCTCAAGTCTAATTTTAATTCCGTCCTCTGTTAACCATGTAGGTGCTTCCTGTGTTGTGTCATGAGGATAAACACTGCAGTTTTGGTTACTGAAGCCCCCCGATTCACTCGTGAAGACTGAGGAGAAGAATAAATTCAATACCTCTGCCATCTCCCCATCCTTTGTAACCAGATGTCCTTCCTCATTCTTTATGGGGCCAATATGGTCTGTCCTCCCTTTTTTACTGTTTACATACTTAAAGAATTTCTTGGGATTTTTTTTGCTCTCCTCCGCTATGTGTCTTTCATGTTCTATCTTAGCCATCCTAATTGCACCCTTACATTTCTTATTGCATTCTTTATAAATTCTGAATGCTGTGGATGATCCCTCAACCTTGTATTTTTTGAAGGCCTTCTCCTTTGCTTTTATATGCATTTTTACATTGGAGTTAAGCCATCCAGGATGTTTGTTCGCTCTTTTAAATTTATTACCCAATGGGATACATTGGCTAATGCCCTTATTTAATATGCTCTTAAAGCAAACCCATCTCTCCTCTGTATTCTTTGTTCCTAATATTTTATCCCAATTTATGCCTTTTAGCAAGGTTTGTAGTTTAGGGAAGTTGGCTCTTTTGAAATTCAGTGTCTTTGTGTTCCCTTCATGTCTCCTATTTGTGTGATTTATACTGAAACTAATTGACCTGTGATCGCTGTTACCTAAATTGCCCCGTATTTGCACATCTGTTATCAGGTCTGTATTGTTGGTAATCAGTAGATCTAGTAATGTTTTATTTCTAGTTGGTGCGTCTACCATCTGACCCATAAAATTGTCCTGCAAGACATTAAGGAACTGGCGAGCCTTAAATGAATGCGCGGTTCCCTCCGCCCAGTCTATGTCTGGATAATTAAAATCCCCCATTATGATAACACTTCCCATCCTTGCTGCTAATCCAATTTGTGATAGGAGATCTGTCTCCACTTCCTCCCTCAGGTTAGGGGGCCTATAGCATACTCCCAGTATTATTTTCCCCTTAGCTTCATCCCTTTGGAGCTCTACCCATAAAGATTCCACCTCCTCCCTAGCCCCCTCGGTGATGTCATCTCTCACATTCACTTGTACATTATTCTTGATATATAGGCATACCCCTCCCCCTTTTTTACCCTCTCTATCCTTGCGGTATAGGGTATACCCTTGAATGTTTGCCAGCCAATCATGAGAGCTGTTGAACCAGGTCTCTGAAATTCCCACAAAATCCAAATCCTCCTTGTACAACAGTATCTCTAGTTCACCCATCTTGTCCGCCAGGCTCCTGGCATTGGTGAACATGCCACATAGTTTAGACCGGTCGCATATTGTCCTCGTATTGGGTGTTTCAAGATTGCAACTTGGACTTGCTACTATACTCACCTTGTGGTTGCTCATATTATTGCACCATGCACTTTATTGTAGAATTTACCCTAAGGGCACGCGGTTCATCGCCAATTGTTCACTTCATAGGTATTAACCACTTCCCTACCCAGCCATAGTCATATGACGTCCTGGGATGGGATCTCCCATCCTGGGTGGACGTCATATGACGTCCTGGGATTCCCGGCCATCTAGGGGGCGCGCGCGCGCGCGCCGCTTTGCTCGGGACCCGCTGCGTCTGCCCGGCGGCCGCGATGTCCGCCGGGCACCCGCGATTGCCCGTTAACCGGGCCGGACCGTGGATCTGTGTGTGTAAACACACAGATCCACAGCCTGTCAGCTCTAAGGAGAGCGATCTGTGTTCCCAGAACGGAGGAACACTGATCGGTCTCCTCCCCTTGTGCGTCCCCTCCCCCTACAGTTAGAATCATTCCCTAGGAAACATATTATCCCCTCCCCGCCCCCTAGTGGTTAACCCCTTCACTGCCTGTCACATTTACACAGTAATCAATGCAATTTTATAGCATTGATCGCTGTATAAATGTGAATGGTCCCAAAAATGTGTCAAAAGTGTCCGATGTGTCCGCCATAATGTCGCAGACACGAAAAAAATTGCGATCACCGCTAAAAAAATAAATAAATATTTTTTTTTTAAAAATGACATAAATCTATCCCGTATTTTGTAGACGCTATAACTTTTGCGCAAACCAATCAATATACGCTTATTGCAATTTTTTTTACCAAAAATATGTAGAGGAATACGTATCGGCTGAAACTGAGGAAAAAATTTGTTTTTTTAAAAAAAAATTGGGATATTTATTATACCAAAAAGTAAAAAATATTGTGTTTTTTTCAAAATTGTCGCTCTTCTTTTGTTTATAGCACAAAAAATAAAAACCGCAGAGGCGATCAAATACCACCAAAAGAAAGCTCTATTTGTGAGGAAAAAAGGACGTCAATTTTTTTGGGGTACAACGTTGCACGACCGCGCAATTGACGTTTAAAGTGCGACAGCGCTGAAAACTAAAAATTGGCCTGCGAAGGAAGGGGGTGAAATTGCCCTGTATTGAACCGGTTAAACATACAACAAGCAGCCCCTAACTATATAATTTTTAATTTTTATTTATTTTTTCATACACCTTTTGCGCAGGTAGGGAATAAAATAGTCACTCCCCTATTCACACTAATGTACTGGTGACCTATCTAATTTCTTGAAGCCCTTAAAATGCCAGGACAGTACAAATTCCCCCTAAATTACGCCTTTTTGGAAAGTGGACAGTCTGAGGCAGGGGCGGACTGACAACTCATGGGACCTCCGGGCAATAGAAGATCATGGGGCCCCCTGTGTCCCGCCCACACTCAATGTAGATACTTGCCAGCACACCAAGGATCAGCACAAGGTGGCGTCCAAACGGTTTAGTTTATTGCATGATCACAACACAAAGAGGTGCAACGTTTCGGAGTCACGCAGGACCCCTTCGTCAGGCATGTGATAAATGTGAAAATAACAGTAGAGAGAATTTAAGTAACCATCAACAAATCAAAAATCAAGAAAAAAATCAAGAAAAAACAAAACTCCTCCCCCCGAGAGAGGTATGACGTCACAAATCCCACCAGAAAAGAAAAAATTTGCATAATAAAAGGATAGCATATTTAAAACAGATCCCCAAACATGTGTAAATTAGGGGTAAAAAAGATTAAAAGAAAAAAAGTTAGGGGTTAAAAAGCTACTGACATTACCTGCCCACACTCAAGCCACACCCACACAAAGCCTCACCTCCATATTGCCAAGACAAGACATTTTGGAGGCTCTTTATATAGTAATGTTCAGTGACAGGACACAGTCTCTGTATGTAGAAATATTTGGTGACAGGACATTTTGGAGGCTGTATGTAGTAATGACATAGTAGGAGTTCCTGTGTTATATAAAGTCTCCTCAGACAATTTTGTTGTCAGAAGATCCTGTGAGGGAGGACACACACACACCTCACAGGGAGGTGGACATTGTGAGGAGGGCACACCACAATTTATAAGCTCTGTCACCTCAGAGGAGCCTCCATTTCCTATATCACCTCAGAGGAGCCCCCATCTCCTCACACAGTCTCTGTCACTCATATCTCCTCACAGACAGTCTCTGTCACTCATATCTCTTCATAGACAACATCTGTCACCTCAGGCGCAACCTCCATCCTTTATTTTATCTGAGAGGGATCCTCCATCAAATTGCACACAGCCTTCTCTCCCCTGACAGGACTTTTTCCAGGAGGAGGGTTGCCGCTCTCCCATTAGCCAAGACTGCTGGAGCTGCTGCCTGGACCTCACTAATCAGGCAGAGCTGTCCGCAGAGGACAACAACAACCTGGCCAGCCTGACCTCCACTGCCAGACATTTTTGAGCCCCGAGGGATTAGCTGGTGGTGCTGGAGGGCCCGGACCAGCTGATCCAGATGATGAGGCAGGATTCCCTGGAGCCAGTCCTCAGGGACACCAACTACCTCCTCAACCAGGGACTGCAACAGAAATATCAACCATGTTCGCTGACAAACATGGAACATTTACTGACAGCTAATTTTTTACTCACAACCTGAAAAGTGACAGAACTCCTATTAGAAATGAAGACAATCGGTATTTAACCGCTTCAGCCCCAGAAGATTTTACCCCTTTCCTGACAAGAGCACTTTTTACAATTTGGCACTGTGTCGCTTTAACTGACAATTGCACGGTCATGCGACGCTGTACCCAAACAAAATTTGCGTCCCTTTTTCCCACAAATAGAGCTTTCTTTTGGTGGTATTTTTTGCGCTATAAACAAATAAGACCGGCAATTTTGAATTTTTTTTTTTACTTTCTTTTATAATAACTATCCCCAAAAAATATATAACAATAAACAAATTTGTTCCTCAGTTTAGGCCAATATGTATTCTTCTACATATTTTTGGTAAAAAAAATAGCAAAAGGTATAGTATATTGATTGGTTTGCACAAAAGTTATAGCGTCTACAAAATAGGGGATAGATATATGGCATTTTTATTATTAATTTTTTTTTATTAGTGATGGTGGTGATCTGCGATTTTTATCGAGACTGCAACATTGCGGTGGACAGATCAGACACTTTAACACTACTTTGGGACCATTTACATTTATACAGCGATCAGAGCTAAAAATACCCACCGATTACTGTATAAATGTCACTGGCAGGGAATGGGGTAAACACTAGGGGGTGATCAAGGTGTTAAGTGTGTTCCCTCAGCGTGTTCTAACTGTAGAGGGGGTGGGCTACCACTGACATGACAGAGATCGATGTTCCCGATGACAGGGAACAGACGATCTCTGTCATGTTACTAGGTAGAACAGGGAAATGCTTTGTTTACATAGGCAGTTCCCCCTTCTGCCTCTCCTCGCGGTGATCGTGGGCTGCCAGCGGACATCGAGTTTGCAGGACCCGCGTGCACACTCCCATGGCACACTCGAGCCCGAAATCCTGCTTTTTCGGACTGACCTACAGGTACGTCAGTTTGCGCAGGAGCGCCATTCTGCCGACGTACATCAGCGTGAGCCGATCGGCAATCAGTTAAACAGTATAAACACAATATGTGAGCACTGACAACACCCATAACAAGTATTTTGCCTGGTTTGCAATTAAAAAGGCAACACAGCATGACAAATTATCATCCCCCCTGGGATCAGCTTAAAAAAAGTTCTGCTATGCATACCGCAGCTAGCAATGGGCATGGCCATATTACGTCCAAGGCCCCTTTGCACAGCGGGGGAATGCTCTGCTGATCCCCACTGAACAGGTGTATGACAGATTCATTTCCACTTACTGAGCAGAGTGGAGACGGTCCCACTCTCTCTATTGAGAGATTGGGTGAAAATGGACCGCCTGTCCATTTTTATCCAATCATATCAGATCTGATTAACTAGAAGGATGGTGGCGGACCGCATAGCGGAGAATGTCAGCAGACATGTCATCGCTGACACCCGCCGCTCCATATGGGAGAGTGCAATATCACCCCATATGAAAGGGCCTAAGAGTGTCCCAAAAGAGAACTGCCTCTTGACCATCTACCTCTAACTGAACAGAGCAGCTGCTTGATTGTGTATACATTGCTGTGATGGTCAATTGATGAAAATTTGGGGGCCTCAACTGCAGCCACTGACACACCAAAAGGATGTGCATATTTAGTGCTAGACATAGCACAGGAGACGGTCAGGGACTGCCGACCTACCACAGGAGACGGTCAGAGACTGCCGACCTGCAACAGGAGACGGACAGAGACTGCCAATCTACCACAGTATCGCTTGGCTGATTGCTAAAACAATAAAAAAAAAGGTAGCATTTCAATCAGCAGTATACTGCTTTTAGAAAAGTGAAATGTCTCCAGAGGGGAAAGATTTCCACATAAGGATCCCAGGAAGAAATTAGACAGCTGAGCACACAAGTGTGCAGCCCCCAGTGATATAGGCACACAGACTGGATAGGAAGGTGCAGCAGAGGTGGGGGATGTGGGGCTTCTTTACACTCACCATGTGATATACTTTAAGGATGCCAGGCTGGTTGGCTATCTGTATTCATGTAAAGGACCCCCTCTCTCGCGTGAGCGGCTCACTCCACCTGAAAGAATACGGCTTCCTGTGTCTCATCCCAGGAACATGGGGACTGTTACAGCTGTCCTCTTATCAGCAAAGGGCAACAGACTGAAGATGAATGGTCATGAGGACAGTGTATTAGATTCCGGAGAGCAGCCAGTTATGTTCTGCACGCACCAGTGATCACACACAGCACACAGGTGGAAGGCCGCAGCAGGTGTCAGGAAGTGAGAGACTCCTAAAGTTAGACGAAAGCCAGCCTCTGTATTTTCCGGATAGTTTGACAACACTGCATGGGGCCACCTACTGGCCCCGGGCCCTCGGGCAGTGCCCGAGGGCCCGAATGGTCAGTCCGCCCCTGGCTTGAGGCATTTAGTAAAAGGCATTCCAAGATTTTTGAAGTTGCAATTTTTTTGTCACAATTTTTTGTAAAAGAAATGTAATAATTGTTTCTCACACTGTCCCCAGTGCAGTACAGCGTCATCATATGACTGGTTTGATGGTGATCATGGATACTAACAGTATTTAAAAAAAAAATTAAACATTTTGTATTCACTTTAACATTTTTTTTACTATTTTTTTTTTACAAATCCTACAACATACCTTATTACCTGTGACTTGTTTTGCCCCCATTTTAAAATTTATATGATGGGGACAGCTTTAGATTCTTTTTAAAATGTATAATGTACTGTACGTTCCGTACCTACGATTGTTTTTTGCTGTTTCCAATGCTCAGTTAAGGTTTATGCCAAAAACATACTACTACAATTTTTTTGGGAGGAAATCAATCATATTGGATCGCTGCTTCTGTATATAAGCCATTACATAAAAATAAAGTAAATGTTTATACATGCAATTTATGTGATGCCAGAATACGGTGTCACTAACTCTGTTCCTGAGAGTCATATTTACACATACAGCTTTAATTCTTTCGCTGCCATTGATATATAGTATATGTTGGCAGCAGCAGGGTGTTTTACACTCAGTCCCGTACACAGTGCGAGCGGCCGCTGTATACTGGCCCCAACAGTTCCTGTGGCTGCAGTTTGTTTCTCCCTTAATCAGACCCCTGGCCTTATGGTCCTGGACGGGCCCTCCACCAGCTTTGCTCCTGTGTTCTATTTTTTTTAAATCAGAAAGGTTTTTATTTTGCATAAGAAACAAAATTATACAGCATACAGGTTAGAATACTGAATGTATACACATCTTGGAGTTCTAACACATCCTGTTATGGATACAGTTATCAACATTTTAAGATTGTCAGAAGGAGGCTCTATTTGCATTCTAACAGGGGTAAAGACTAGTGCACTATTATCCTTTAACAATAAATCCAGCGTGTAATATGACTCGTAAAGTGTATGTATCTAGATGTCGAATAATAGAATCAGATTCCAACTACAGTAATGAACTCCAATATTGTACTATAGCCTTGGACTGTAAAAAGGGGAGACAAAATGATCTTCTAGCAGAAACAGTGGGATCAATCCTAGTACACTATAGCTCTATTATCCTTGCTTAGATTCATTATATTTAGTTCAATATAATATTCTCTGGTAAAGAAGAAGAAAAGAAAACATTAATAGAGAAAGAGAAGGAAAAAAAGTAGAGAGAAAAAGAGAAAAACCATAGCAAAACAAAGCAAAATCTTTCCATACATTGCAACATAACACACTCTGCCTTATACCTCACAGGTAACGTATTACCCTGTATATCCCTTTCCTTTACATATGTTCATTTTCCATATAATGGTCATGTCCTCATCAACCTAGAAGCAACCTATCCTTAATTAATTGGTGTGGGGCTAGACCAGGAACATCCAACCACGCCTGCCATATCGATAGGAACTTTTGTGGGACCTTTCTATGTTGGTAAGCAATCTTTTCTCTTATTAGAAGCCTATTGACACTGTCTATCCATTGCTTCTTGGTGGGTATTCGCGGAGTAATCCACCACTGAGCAATTAGTTTTCTTGCCATGTATAATAGACAAATGAGCGCTATACGAGTGGATGGGGGTATCGACTCATCATCTATTCCTCCCAGTATACATGTTACTGGTGTTCTCTCAAGAGGTATCATATATATTCCCGATATCGTGTCTAGTACATCTTTCCAGTACCTGAATAATTTGGGGCATTTCCAGACCATATGGAGCAAGTCCCCATGATCGCGTTCACATTTTGGGCACAGGGGAGAGTCTCTAATTCCCCACTTATATAGTTGAAGGGGGGTTCTGTATGCCCTATGTAGTAAATAGAGGTGTGAGATTTTCTGGGATTCAGATAATGAAACCAGAGGGGCATTCACCAGGCATATATCCCAACTATCTCCGTCTATTGCCCCTATGTCCTCCTCCCAACGCTGTCTACATGGTAATCTAGAGGAATCTTGTATTCGCGTAAGGAGAGTGTTATAGCAGCGAGATATCATCCCCTTTTTAGCTTCCTCCATAAAAACTTCCTGAATAATCGGATGTTCTGTATGGTGGATCCTAACAGTTCTGCTCTGGGTTTGTATGGCATGTCGCAGTTGAAGATGCTTATAGAAATTATTGTGCGGGATCTCAAACTCTATTTGAATCTGCTGGAATGATTTGAGGGTATTATCTTGGTATAGTTGTGAGATATATTTGATGCCTGCATCCTCCCAGTTCTTAAAACCTTTTAATTTTTGTATTTCTTTAAGTTGTCTGTTTTGCCAAAGAGGTGTGCAGGACAAAAAACCTGTAACGCCCAGTAATTTCTTAACAAAAGACCAGAGCATATTCAACAATTTAATCGTAGGGGCTTCCGGGTCCAAGTGTAAGAACCCCGCCTCCAAGCTTGCCAGGGCTGAATAATTATTTTCATCTAATGTTGTAAGCATATGAATCGGGTCTTTGGGATCCAATAAGCCCCATCCTCCTAGCTGTTGTAATTGGGATGCTAAATAGTACATTCTGGGATGAGGGACAGTAAGTCCCCCCCCCTCCTTCCCATATTGTAATGTCGATAATTTTATCCTTGCTATTTTTTTCCTCCAAATAAGCTCCCTAAATTGGTTTCCATCCTATCGAACCATCTTTTAGGTATCCATACTGGGGAGTTATTAAAAATATATAGCAGTTGCGGCGCCCAAACCATTTTAATAAGGTTAACTCTACCAGCTACAGACAAGGGTAGTTTACACCAAGCTCTGCACTTTTCTCGGAATTTAGTTAAGAGGGGTGCCAGGTTTTGATCAATATAGGTGGCCGGGTTCGATGTCACCTGAATCCCCAGGTAGCGAAATGAGCTCACCTGTTGTATCATTTCTGCACCCAGGGGCAGTGGAGTATTCAGGGGGTCAAGTGGCATCAACACCGACTTGTCCCAATTGATGGAAAAGCCTGATAATTCTCCAAAATCCTTAATGAGGGACATGACCGTTTGTAATATATCTTTTGTGTCTCCCAAATACAGCAAGGTATCGTCTGCATACATGGATACCACATCTTTATTCCTGCCTTTCTGAAAACCTACTATTCTTGTGTCCCCTCTAATTTTTGCCCCTAAGGGCTCTAAGGCCAGGGCAAACAGCAGGGGCGACAATGGGCACCCCTGTCTGGTGCCCCTAAATAAAGGGAAAGGTTCCGAAAGCTCTCCATTAATCCCCATCCTGGCAGTGGGTGCGGCATAGAGGAGCTTTATCCAGTTGATAAAGGTGTCCCCTAGTCCCATGTTCCGTAGTGTCTTCCACAGATAAGGCCATTCGACACTGTTGAAGGCCTTAGCTGCATCTAATGAGAAAATTGCCCTGTTGCCTGTATTGTCCACTGGGAGTTGTAGGTTCAGGAATAATCGTCTTATATTTTGGGCCGTGGATCTCATGGGGATGAACCCGGATTGGTCTCTATGTACTATTTTATTAATTACTTTGGCTAACCTGTTTGCTAGCATCCGAGCCAGCAACTTAATATCAGATGTGAGCAATGATATGGGCCTATAAGAGCCAGGGGAGTTTGCATCTTTACCCGGTTTTAATAGGACAACAATGATCGCCTCATTCATCGAGTTTGGTAAGGAGCCCTCTTCTAGTGCCTCATTGTAAACTTTCAGTAGTGTGGGAAGCATAGAGTCAGCATAGCGTTTATATATCTCTGACGGGAGACCATCTAAGCCTGGTGATTTGCTATTTTTAGTTTGGGATAAGGCAATGTCTAGTTCCTCTGCTGTTAAAGGGGCATTAAGCATGGTTCTATCTTCTATTGGGAGATTGGGGAGCTTGCAACTTCCTAAGAAATCTTCTATTGCACTGTCATTGGGTGCCACTTTGGAGGTATAGAGATCAGCATAAAAATCTCTAAAGACTTTTAGGATATCAGAAGTAGAGCATTTCAGAGTCCCCTGCTCATCGCATATAGCTGGAATAAGAGAGGATGACTGCTGAGATCTTGCCATTACTGCGAGCATATGTCCAGTTGTCTCCCCCTCCTCAAAGTGTGATTGTTGCAGGAAAAAGCGCTTATTTTCCGCCAACTGCAATGCTAGTTGGCCAGACATTGTCTGCGCACTTAACCATGCTCTTCTAGTATCTTCTGTGGGGTCATTAGTATAAGTGTTCTCAGTCTCGGTGACCATACTCCACACCAACAATTCCCAGGCCTTATGCCCCGTACACACGGTCGGATTTTCCGATGGACAATGTCCGATCGGAGCGTGTTGTCGGAAATTCCGACCGTGTGTGGGCTTCATCGGACATTTTCCATCGGATTTTCCGACACACAAAGTTGGAGAGCAGGAGATAAAATTTTCCGACAACAAAATCCGATCGCGTCAATTCCGACCGTGTGTCTGTTCCGACGCACAAAGTGCCACGCATGAAATTCCGACACGGGACAGCTCGTTCTGGTAAACTTAGCGTTCGCAATGGATACAGCACTTTCGTCACGCTGCAATGTTCAAAATGGTTTAATACAGCGCACTCTCTTCTTCTTTATAATGTGACAAGAATATAGTAGTTTTGCTGCTCATATTCACACACACTTCTCACAAACTTATTTTGTTACTATTTATCGGGATTCCCTCAATATATTTTGATTTCTCACATCTGACAACATATTTTTGTATATTTTTTTTTTTTGGCTTTAATGTAGAATCTTTTTTTGTGTTTCTCTTTTTTTTTTTTTTGGTGATTTTGATTTGTACTCCCGAAAATGTTTGTGTGTTTTTTGTGACATTTCCCACAACACCATTAATATGTTGTTCTCTTTAATCTGTAGGAGATTGTTTGGTGTTGTTGTCCCTTGTTAATTTCACATTGTACTTTAGAAAAGTACCTGAATACTCACCAACAAACTGTCTTTTTTGGATGAAAACACACACAGGAGAGTAGAATTTAGCAAAAAAAATTTTATTAAGGGGTCACAACTATAAAAAAACAAAGAGGGAGGCAACGCTGGAGAAACTGCAGAAATTGGCGAAGCCTTGGACCCCCAGGGCAGACATCAATTATTTAAAAGCAAAATTGGTGGCCTGAGGTGTCCATATCTTAGGGAGGGCAGTCTGGTCCAGAAGTCCCAGAGATCCGGAAAGCAGCAGATGACATCTATGTCCCCAGGCTGTGGTCATACGAGAGACTGCATCTTCTGTCAGACCAGACTGAACACAGGGCAATCACTCTTTGGTCTTCCTTCCACGCTTCCTTCCAGGCTTTGGCTGTGGTGGTGGAGTTGTGGCAGCAGGAGGAGGAGGAGGAGGAGGATGGTCCATCTCAATGACATCCGTCTTGGGTGTCAGTTCCCCACTCTCCCCCTTACGTAGCACTTTATAAAGCAGGTCCTCACAGAGCCTGCGTTGGCCCTCCTGCATGCCCTGCAATTTTGTGGCAGCCATGCAGGCAAAGGCCTCTTCAGGACTGGGGAAGGCTCTGAGGGACGCAGAAGCCTCCTGGATCAGCCTGTATGCTGAATCCTGCACAGGACTGGGAGTGGCCTTCCTGGCCCTTTTGTATGGCTGGCGGAGGGGAGGAACCTGAGACTCAGTCAGGCTGCGACTGGTCCCAGGCTTCTCTTGGCTGACACTTAGCCCCGCCTCCTCCTGGCTGCCACTAATCCCCGCCTCCTCCTGACTGCCACATTCCACAGCCTCCTCCTGGCTGAGGTCTTTCTGTGTATGAAAAAGGGACATAGTTTTAGTATTTTTTACATCAATCACACACAATTTTCACCTCCTCACTGCTGCAAATTGAATGTTAACAAATATAAGACTATCATTGTGAGCCCAGCAGTTTTCATTCTTGTCCCAATTTTGGGTGCCCACTACTGTCTATTGATATGTAAAATACTTTTTTTAATCAGCAATTAGTGATCAATAATAACATCTAATAAACATCATTTATTTATTGCCCAGAAATCTGTAGAAGAATGCTATACCTGACTCCAGCTGTGCTCCTCCACTTCTTCCTGGCAGGAAGGCCCAGGTTGGACATCAGAAGCCTCAGCTGGTATGGAAGGAAGCGTGGAAGGAAGAGTAGAGAGGGATTCCCTGACCTCAGTGTGGTCTGACAGAAATCGCAGTCTCTCAGCGTAGTACCACAGCCTGGGGATATAAACGTCATCTGCTGCAGCTCCGGACCTCTGGGAATCTGTGACCTTCTTGCGCTCCCTAAGATATGTGCTCCTCAGGCCACCAATTTTAGCTTTTAAATAAGGGATGTGGGGACATCTGTGGGGACTTGCTGTGGGGACCACCGGCTTCACCAACTCCAGCAGTTTCTCCAGCGCTGCCTGCCTCTTCTGTTTGTGGTTATAATGGGGGTGTCTGACCTGCCACAGACAGGGCAGCTCTCTGTACTTGTCAATAAACAGGGGCAGGAAATTGTGGTAGTTGAACCCATCCATTTTCTCTACAAGACACAACACAAGACAAACCCTAATGTCAGGCCAAACTCCCCTAATCTTGTTACAATATAGGCTTCCATTTCAAAGCAGTATAGGCCCAAGTTTAGATCTTACCTTCGTTAGCACGATCGGCGTCTCCGATGCTCCTTCCTCCGCTCACAGATCGTACGTAAGAAGCGCGCGTGTTACGCTTTATACACACTGCGCATGCGTATAACTCTGCCCGCCCCTGACGTTCTTTCTAGTCTATTCCCCGCCCCTTTTCGTTCGGCGCAGTGGGGGAAGAGCACATGGCGGATAGACAGCAGGTGCGTGCTAATTGTAGCAATGAGGAGGAGGAGGAGGAAAGGCTGGAGCCTGAAACGTCCCAATCCAGAAGGAGATTTAAGGACTCAAATATGTCCTTTGGGGAGATGTTGGAGATGGCGGACATCCTGAAGAAGGCCGACTATGACGGGAAGTATGGGTCTTACCCCAACCCCAATGTCCGAAAGGCCAAGATCATGGCGAAAGTGGTCAGGAGTCTGCACCGGAATTTCGGGGTACGACGATCGAAAGAACAGCTCAGGAAGCGGTGGTCGGACCTCAAATTACGAGAACATGTGCAGTACAGAAAGATCCGGAGAGTGCTGCAAAAAAGTAAGTAGTTGTGCTGTGTTCCTATTCTTTATGTTTATTACATTCGTGCTGCTCCACGTGCTTTTAGGAACTGTTGTACAGTTTAAAATGGCCACTTTCATGTTCATGGGCACATTATTCGTTCGGATCACACATTTTTCTTTCGGACTATAAAATACCATTGTTTAGGCCATATGCATTTGGCCACCATTTTGAGGCCCTATACTTGGCTTCAAAGAATTGGGTTGTGTAGATGGCTTTGTTACTAGAATGAAATGCAAACTAGATTCTGTGTAAGGGGAGGACACTCAGCAGCTGTTTTCACATCTGGACACTGGAGCACTAGTGTGGGACACAAGAACACCATTTTTATTAGGCGGGCCACACAGGTGCTCCAGTGTATATTATAGGGGGGGTCTCCATCTGTGAAGCTTGTACCAAACAGGTAAAGTATTGCAGCTTGACAAAGGACACTAATAAAATTACATGTTAGAACTCTGCTAAAATAAATAATTGTACCCCACTTCCAAGCAATGTTTCATCTTTATAGTTCTGCCATCAAATATCTGTGTGCTAATTATACCATTTTGGTTTTACATAGGGGAGAAAAGACTCGGAGGACACCCCTCATCCGAGGAGACCAGAGCCCCCCCCCCTCTGGAAGAAGGGGAAATCCCCCCAACACAATCTGAGCAGGAGGAAGAAGACGTGGTGGAACTAGTCACCACAACAGGTGAGTGTCTGCAACCACAGGCTTACATAAGAGATGGATGGCGGCATTTTTTTGAAACCAAATTTATTTTGGGTTTCCTCTCTTTTTAGGTGATCGTGAGGGTGTGGATGAAGATCCTTTCACATCCGAAAGTGCCCAGATCCTGATCGGGGAGATCATGGGGTGTAATTTACAATTGGAAATCATCAATCAAAACATCAATGATGTTATTCCAAAATATAAAAACATCATTGATGTTTTGGGGCGAGTTTAAAGCCCCTCCAAATCACTTACTTCTTTTGTGTGCTACAATGTGCAAAATGTTTTTGTGATTTTTCCCAAAGCCAAATTTGGAGGATGCACACAGTGTGTCAACATGTGCTATCTGCCATCACGGGAGATCAATGGACACGTTTTGGGGGTGCAACCCCTTCCTCAATAATAAAGTAGCGGTGAGGAAGGGCTTTCTCCCCCAAAACACGTCCCTTGATCCCCCGTGATGGCAGATAGCACATGTTGACATTGTGAAATTTGTGTGCATCTTCCAAATTTGGCTTTTCCTGGGGTGATTTCCCCCCCATCTGAACGCTATATCAAACACAGTTCCTAAATACTCATGTCTGATATAGCCTTCAGGTTCTACCAAATGTGAACTTTGTAAGATCAAGATTTGTGTCTTTCTTGTTGATTTTACACAGGCCTGTTTTCTATAAAATGGACATTTTGATTTTGGATAATGACACCACAAAAATTGGTATACAACAAACATGTCGGTTTGTCAGAAAAACCTTTGGTAAATGCACATGTGATTGTGCTGGTATTAAAAAGATTGTTCATCAAGAATGTGTGGATTATTGTCTCAACACTACAACACTTTTGGGGTGATGTAATTGTTGTTTTATGAGAAAATGGGGGTTATTTCCTAAGGGCAAATCCACTTTGCACTACAAGTGCAGTTTCAGTGCAGTTGCAAGTGCACTTGTAGTGAAAAGTGTCTTTGCATTTAGTAAATAACAGCCAACAGTGCTTTGTAAGGTTAGCCAATCACGCCATTTTATGGACTCCACACATTTCTGTCAGGGTCAGCTCAAACAAACACAAGCAGTAAATGTCCACAAAGAAGAGCCTGGGGGGAGATGCCTGTCGAGAACTTGAGGTCCTGCAGGCTTCTCCCTGTGGCCAAATACCGCAAGGTAGCGACCAACCTCTGCTCCGGAGTGATGGCTTGCCTCATGCAGGTATCCTGCCTGCTGATATAGGGGGTCAGCGAAGCCAACAAACGGGGAAATACGGGGTCCGTCATCCGGAGAAAGTTCCTGAAATGATCAGGATTATTCTCACGGATCTCACGGAGCAAAGGCATATGAGAGAACTGGTCACGCTGAAGCAACCAATTCTTGGTCCATGAACTCCTCCCCACCCTGTTCATGGACTGGACTTGTGTCAAGGTCAGGACCCCAACACCAAGCCCCCGCACAGCACGAACTCTAAGAGGAGTACGCATACGAAACATGGCTAGAAAACGGTCGGCTGCTCAGAACGAAGTAACAGAACGCACTGAATAACAGCAAGGCCTGTGAAGAGCGACCTGAAAACCAGTAACGAACGAACAAGAATACAATGACTACCTAAAGTCACGCGGAACTTGCTGCACGCACTGAAGAGCAGATACAAACCCACAAGCACAAACTGAACGGCAGAAAACGATCTGAAAGCCACGAGTCTGAAAAAGCGCGAATCGTCTCTCACCAAACTTTTACTAACACGAGATTAGCAAAAGGAGCCCAAAGGGTGCCGTGCTTGGTTCTGAACCGGCCTTTTCTAGTCTCGTCGTACGTGGTGTACGTGACCGCGTGGTTGGCGATCAGAAATTCCGACAACTATGTGCGGCCGTATGTAGGCAAAACAAGTTTGAGCCAACATCCGTCGGAAAAAAACCTAGGATTTTGTTGTCGGAATGTCCGAACAAAGTCCGACCGTGTGTACGCCCTATTAGTGTCAGTCTTAATCTGTGAGATTGTTTTAATAAGCTGTCCTCTCAAAAAGGCCTTCGCTGCATCCCAGACCACTCTTAATTTAGCAGTGCCAATATAATCCTGCAAAAACAGCCCAAGTGCTGTTCGTATAGGGTCTGGTTCAGTAAACAGCGAAAGCCAGAAGGGATTAAGCTTCCAGACTGGGCGCCTGATTCTTTTTGGCAAGGAAATGGTCACCCAGAAGGCACAGTGATCAGATATATTCCTATCTGCATATCCCGATCCCAAAACTAGCTGTAGCATCTTATCATTCCCCAAGCCCAAATCTATTCTAGATAGTCCTGCATGAGAGGCCGAGTAACAGGAGTATTTTTTTTCACCAGGATGTTTACACCTCCACACATCTATCAGTCCTATTTCTTCAAGCATTTTAGCGAAAGGAGTATTACCCCGTATCTGACATGTACTAGCAACGGGTACAGGTAACTTATCCTCAAGAGTATTTAAAAAGTTGTTATAGTCTCCCAATGCCAGCAAGGGTACTTCTGGGTATTGGACCATGAAACTTGCCAGGTGCCTAACAATCTCGGAGGTGTACGGTGGGGGAATGTAAATGCTAGCAAGAATACATCTTAGGTTTGAGATTGTGCATAAAATACATATCTGCCATCCGAGTCTATGCGTTTTTGGATACAGTTGAATTGAACATCCCTCCTGATCAAGATACTTGCTCCCCTAGAATAGGTGGAGTGGGTTGCATGAAACTGGGTCACATATAATCGTGGGCTGAAGCTGGGAGTAGGATCCGCAGAGAAATGAGTCTCCTGCAGGCAGACCACCCCCGCATTCAGCGACTTGAGATGCCTGAGGACCGCCATCCATTTTACTGGACTACCCAGCCCTCTGACATTCCAAGTCACAATGGTCAATTTAGCCATCCCCATCTTATTTTAGAAACATTAGTCAGTCCAGCATATCTCTTATTAGCCCCCACAAGTTGTATATCAGCAGGACACCAATAAAATAAAAGAAAAAACATATTATTCTTAATTTCCTCTTTCTGGATACATTTGGGTATCTGTAGACATGGAATCAGAGTGCAAAGCAAAGAAAAATACTCTAGCAGGTTAGGGTACAAGCACAGAGGAGAATCAATTTTTAGCTTAATGTATATTGCTCTGTATGGCATAACTCTAAAGGTTGGTAGTTCACACAACCACAGCAGCTGCAGTGTTAACTTTTCCCCACACAACAGGTGTGGGGGGGGGTAAGAGCCTTGAAAACTCCCGGTTAACCAACAGGTTAGTTCTTGCAGGGGTTTTACAATAACGGCAGGCACGTAATCCTTCTTTACTTATAGTCAAAAAGGGGGGAAAAAAAGGGGCAAAAAGAGAAAGAAGGGGGGTTGAAATAAACAGAACTCCTCATCCGCCTAGGCAACGGATATGGGTGCAGGAACTGTCCACCTCCATCAGCAAACTCAGGTCTTGAGGCCTACGCCTGGCTCAGGCACCTGCCCCAAAAAAGAAAAAAAAGAAGAAGCCGGATCCCATCAGGTCAACGCCAATGTAAGACACATTACTTAAGCGGGGACATCTCTTTGCGGTCTGGCAGCTTTAAGGGCTCTGTCTTCTCGATCTAGCCACTGAGCCGCCATGTCCGGCCGATCAAAAAAACGGGTTTCCCCGAGTGCGGCCACCCTTAGGCGGGCAGGATACAGCATTGCATAGGGTAAATTAAGATCTCTCAATCTTCGTTTAACATCCATGAACTTTGCTCGCTGCTTCTGGAGTTCAGCCGAGAAATCCGGGAATAGGGATATCTTGGAGTTCTCCACAACTAGTTTACCTCCCATGGTTCTGGCCTTGGCAAGGGTGGCATCTCTATCTTTGTAGTTGAGGAGTTTAAAGAGAAAGGCGCGAGGATGATTGCCAGGGGGTAGTGGGCGGGATGGAACTTCGTGCGCTCTTTCAACCGCAAATAGCGGAGAGAAAGCTTCCTTTCCAAATGTGTTGAGAAGCCATTGCTCAATGAAGGTGACCGGGTCTTTACCCTCTATTCTTTCCGGGAATCCCAGTGCGCGTACATTGTTGCGACGCATGCGATTTTCTAAATCATCCAAGCGAGCTGCGTGCTGGTCTGCGAGATGACAATTATACTTTAAGTCTCTCTGCATGGGTACAAGATCATCTTCAATCAAACTAACCCTGCTCTCTATTGCAGCTGTGCGCTCTCTCAGTTATGTCCTGTCTCACATAGGATATCTCAGCTTTAACTCCTTTAACTTCATCTGTCAAGTTTGATATGGATCTGTTACATATAGTCACTGCTGAGAGTATGTCTCTAAGAGTGGGTTCCGTATTATCCAAGGGCAGGATTGGTGTCTGGGTGCCCTGATATGAGTGTGATGCTGTACTTACTGCGGCCCAGTCAGCAGGAGATCCAGTGCCATCCTCCAGCGGAATAGTGTTGTTCAACTCCAGCTGGCCTCCTTCCTCTTCACTAAGGTCGGATGTGGGTGAGGGTGGCTCTTTGGAGGTTTTGTTACCAAACAGGAGTCTCTGAGCAGCCTCCTTGTATTTCTCCTTCTGTGATCTCTGTGGCAAAGCGCCATCTTGAGCCTGAGTCACGGGCGGGCCGGTGCCTTCCTTGCCCCGTTTTGGCATGGTAATCAGCCGCAGATGGAACGGCGAGATAGACCGGGTGAGTCACCCACAGTGTGCGGTTCCGATCGGGGGTGTTATCGGGTCGGATGGGTAATCCGCAGGATTAATTACAGGATTCTCGGCAGAGCAGAGGAGAAGTACGTCCTGCTACATGCGCTGCCTGGCCACGCCCCCGCTCCTGTGTTCTTTGTTCAACAGCTTTGTGCTGGGTCTCCTTAAGCACCTGTGTCATCCATGCGGCTCCAGCTTCCAGATGAATGAGTGACCCCGAGAGAAAGTCTGTTCTACATCAGCTGTTGAATACCAATGAGATCCCGTCTGAGATGACAACCATTGTTTCATCCTGATTTAATGCTGTTTAATCCACCAATGTCTGGTAAGGTTCGAATCTTAAAGAGTATGTTCCAGTAACCCATCGGTGACACATCCCTAGATTACAACCGAGAGTGTGGAAGACATTTTTTTCAGTCTGGTTAAACCTATAGGACAAATTGGATGATCTGTTTAGCAGATGGACATTAATTGATTGTCTTTGACCATCCATATAAAGGACATAGATAGTGCTGCTGACTCGCTGTTTAATGTGTGGTTTTTTAATAAAAATGAAATATTACTTTAAATATCGTGCCTGGGGGTCCCCTTAGTCTACCTATAAAGTAGAGCATCTTTCCCTTGCTTATAACAGTACCGCAGAAAAATGACATTTCTAAAGGAAAAAATGTCATTTAAAATTGCTCACGTCTGTAATATATTGTCGGATCCCAGCAATATACTGTACATCATTATTCATTGCAATTCATTGAAGAAAAACTTTAAAAAAAAAAAAATGGTGTGGGGGTCCCCCCCAAAATTCATACCAAGCCCTTCAGGTCTGGTATGGATTTTAAGGGGAACCCCATGCCAAACAAAAAGAAAATGGCGTGTGGGTCACCCCCAAAATCCAAACCAGACTGTTATCCGAGCATGCAACCTGGCAGGCCGCAGTAAAAGGGGGGCGAGAGAGCGCACCCCCTCCTGAACTGTACCAGGCCACATGCCCTCAACATGGGGAGGGTGCTTTGGTGTCCCGCCCCAAAGCACCTTGTTCCCATGTTGATGGGGACAAGGGCCTCATCCCCACAACCCTTGTCCGGTGGTTGTGGGGGTCTGCGGGCAGAGGGCTTAGCGGGATCTGGAAGCCCTCTTTAACCACTTGCCGACCGCCTAACGCAGATATACTGCGGCAGAATGGCACGGGCAGGCAGAATCACGTACCCATACGTGATCTGCCTCCCGCGGGTGGGGGGTCCGATCGGACCGCCCCCAGTGCCAGAGGCGGCCGGCATTCCTTCGCGGGCGATGAGAGGTGAGGGGGAGGCCATCCATTGTTGGCCACCCCCTCCCGATTGCTCCCGGCGAATGAAAACGCTTCCTTTCCCTCTGTAATGTAAACAGAGGGAAAGGAAGTGATGTCATCCCTCCTCGAGCCGGTCTTTTCGTCCCAGCGCCGAGGAGAGAAGACATCAAGTAAGTGCACCAACACTACACTTACAGTAGAACACACTAGGCACACTTTTCACCCCCCATCACCCCCCGATCACCCCCCGATCACCCCCCTGTACCCCCTGTCACTCTGACACCAATAGCAGTTTTTTTTTTGTTTGCATTGGTGTCAGTTTGTGACAGTTATAAGTGTTAGGGCAGTTAGGTTAGCCCCCTTTAGGTCTAGGGTACCCCCCTTTAGGTCCAGGGTACCCCCCTAACCCCCCCTAATAAAGGTTAACCCCTTGATTACCCCCCGTCACCAGTGTCGCTAAGCGATCGTTTTTCTGATCGCTGTATTAGTGACACAGGTGACGCTAGTTAGGGAGGTAAGTATACAGGTTCGCTGTCAGTGTTTTATAGCAACAGGGACCCCCATATACTACCTGCTAAAGGTTTTAACCCCCTGATTGCCACCTAGTTAACCCTTTCACCAGCCATCACCGTATAAGTGTTACGGGTGACGCTGGTTAGATAATTTGTTTTTTGTAGTTTATTATAGTTTATTATAGTTTATTACAGTTTTAGGGAACCCGCCGTTTATTACCTTATAAAGGTTTAACCCCCTAATTGCCCGGCGGTGATATAAGTTAAGTTTTTAGGATCAGATAAGGTCTGCGTCGCCCCAGGCAGCGTCAGGTTAGCGCCAGTACCGCTAAAACCCACGCACGCAGCATACACCTCCCTTAGTGCTATAGTATCTGAACGGATTAATATCTGATCCGATCAGATCTATACTCCCCAGCAGTTTAGGGTTCCCATAAACACAGTGTTAGCGGGATCAGCCCAGATACCTGCTAGCACCTGCGTTTTGCCCCTCGGCCCAGCCCAGCCCAGCCCACCCAAGTGCAGTATCGATCGATAACTGACACTTACAAAACACTAAGCACACATAACTGCAGCATTCGCAGAGTCAGGCCTGATCCCTGCAGTTTTTTGGTAGCGTTTTGAATCAGTTGCTAACAGTCAGGAGCTTTTTTGTCTGTGAGTCTCACTAGTGTACCCCTAAATTTAGAGCCCAAAATGGCAAATCGAAGGTACACTAGTGAAGAGGCCTACACGTTTCTGAGCATGACAGATAGTGAAGAGGAAGTCACTCATCTGTCAAGTTCAGGCTCAGAATACGAACCTGTAGAGGACAGCGGCTCCATGACAGATAGCTCTGACGACGGAGTTGTGGTCCCTGCTAGGGTCAGGCGTACCAGACCCCGAACTTCTTCTGTCCTTGAAGTGCAAGAACCGCAGGGCTCTCTTATGGAGCAGAGAAGTACTAGTGCCCCTACTCCTTCTGGTGAACTGGCAAGCACCAGCGGCCTAGTACACCCTGGTCGTACATCCAGCACTGCAGTAACACGTGGTGACGTGGCGAGTCCCATAAGTGCAGTTCAAGCTGGCGAGGTGGCAAGCACAAGTAGTGTCCCGCTGCCACCAAGAAGAAGACAAACACAGGCCCGTCGTGCCCATAGTGCCCTTCCTGCTGCATTCGCCAATCCGAATTGGGAACCCACCACTTCTGCAACACCCGTACTTCCCCCTTTCACTGGCCAACCCGGAATTCAGGTGGAAACAGTTGACTTTACGCCACTGGATTTTTATTCGCTGTTTTTCACCGAAGATCTCTATAGATCTATTGTGGACCAAAGCAATTTGTACGCTGGTCAACACATCGCCACTATTCCCCAGTCCTCCCTTGCCAGAGATTGGAGACCAATTACGGTCTCCGAATTTAAGACCTTTCTGGGCCTTTCCCTCAACATGGGCATAACTAAAAAGAGTGAGTTGCGGTCATATTGGTCCACTGACCCAATTCACCATATGCCTGTGTTCTCTGCCTCCATGACCAGGGCACGATACGAGCAGATTTTGCGGTTCATGCACTTCAAGGACAATGAACTCTGTCGTCCTCGTGGAGACCCTGGATACGATCGGCTCTACAAATTCGGCCCCTCGTAAACCACTTCAACCAGTGTTTTGCAGACTTGTTTACTCCCCATCAAGTTGTCTGCGTTGATGAGTCCCTGATTAAATTTTCTGGCCGCTTGTCATTCAAACAGTACCTTCCCAGCAAGCGTGCCAGATACGGGGTCAAGATGTATAAGCTCTGTGACAGGGCCACAGGCTATACATGTAGATTTATGGTTTACAAGGGCAAAGATAGTCACGTAGAGCCGATAAACTGCCCTGACTACATAGGAAGCGCTGGCAAGATAGTGTGGGACTTGGTGTCACCCTTATTCGGGAAGGGGTATCACTTGTACGTGGACAATTACTACACGAGCGTGCCACTTTTTAGTCACTTGTTTGATCATCAGATTGGAGCATGTGGCACCATGCAACCTAATCGCCGGGGCTTTCCCCAGCGGCTTGTAGAGTCCCGTCTTAGGCTGGGGGAGAGAGCCTGCTTGCAGTGTAATAATTTGCTCGCTATGAAGTGGAGGGACAATAAGAATGTTTTCGTTCTTACCTCCCTTCATGCAGACACGACGACCCAAATTACTACGGCGACTGGTGTTGTGGAGAAACCCCTCTGTGTCCACAAATACAACCTTAATATGGGAGGGGTGGACCTCAACGACCAGTTGTTGGCGCCGTACCTAATTGCCCGTAAGGCCAGACGCTGGTACAAAAAAGTGTCTGTTTATTTATTTCAATTGGCTTTGCTGAATGCTCATGTGCTATACAGAGCTTCAGGACGGACTGGATCCTTCCTTAAATTCCAGGAAGAGATCGTCAGAGCCCTTCTGTTTCCAGACGGTGCTCCACCTCACCTTCCGAATCCAAATGCAGTAAGCCGGCTGCATGGGAGGCATTTTCCTTATGTCCTCCAGAGTACCCCTACCCAACGAGCCCCCCAAAAAAGATGTTGTGTCTGCAGCAAGCGCGGATTTAGGCGTGACACCTGGTATTGTTGTCCCTCCTGTCCTGACAATCCTGGTTTATGCATTGGTGAATGTTTTGAACGCTACCATACACTAGTGGAGTATTAGCGTAGGGTACAGCACTGCACAGACTAGGACACACTTCCACAGGGTCTCCCAAGATGCCATCGCATTTTGAGAGACCCAAACCTGGTACCAGTTAAAAAAGTTAAAGTTACTAAAAAAAAGTGTTAAAAAAAAAATAAATAAAAAAATAAAAATACAAAAAAATATAAAATAAAAAAAACAAAAATAGTTGTTGTTTTATTGTTCTCTCTCTATTCTCTCTCTATTGTTCTGCTCTTTTTTATTGTATTCTATACTGAAATGTTTTATTGTTATGTTTTTATCATGTTTGCTTTATAGGTATGCAATTTTTTTATACTTTGTTTTTTTATTGTTAACCACTTTTTTGTTTTCAGGTACGCCATTCAGCTGCAGATCGGATTTATTTATCTTGACAGCAACAACGTTTGCTCCCACGATACATAAAGCCGTGACTCCAGCGCTGTCGGAGGTGATTTCACCACCACAGTTACATACTTCAGCATATACGCCGAAGTGTGGGGACAGCAGTGGGTGGAGGAGCAATTTGCTCCTGCCTTTTGTGGGGGGATGCCCCCATGCTTCGGCATATATATATTTTAGGTAGGCACAGGTTGCGTTAAATGTTTTATTTTTTACTATGTTTTTTTTTGTATTTGCTTTGCAGGTATGGTAAGTATTACTGTTATACTGTAATGTTACTTTGTTTTTTTGTTAATCATCATTTGCTTAGCAGGTACGCCATTCAGTTGCAGCGCGGATTTATTTATCTTGACAGCAACAGCATTTGCTCCCACGATATATAAAGCCGTGACTCCAGCGCTGTCAGAGGTGATTTCACCATCACAGTTACATACTTCAGCATATATGCCGAAGCGTGGGGGCAGCAGTGGGTGGAGGAGCAATTTGCTCCTGCCTTTTGCGGGAGGATACCCCCATGCTTCGGCATATATATATTTTAGGTAGGCACAGGTTGCGTTAAATGTTTTATTTTTTACTATTTTTTTTTTTATTTGCTTTGCAGGTATGGTAAGTATTACTGTTATACCCCCATGCTTCGGCATATATAAATGGTGCATGTATGCCCATCATTAGAAGTGGGTGAATGAAGGGAGGTATTCTAATGGTGGGCATACCCACCGATCAATATCTTTTTTTCGTTCAGCCCACAGGCTGCATGAAAAAAAAGTTTACAATATATGC
Source organism: Lithobates septentrionalis (assembly GCA_037952835.1). Lineage (NCBI taxonomy): Eukaryota > Metazoa > Chordata > Amphibia > Anura > Ranidae > Lithobates > Lithobates septentrionalis. Next base: position 6,592,732 of record JBBDGP010000264.1, on the reverse strand, counting down.
CCAACAAGGACCAGCAACGTACTGGTATGTTACTGGTCTTTGAGTGGTTATACCAGAATGATGCCTGCAGGTTTAGGTATCATCTTGGTATCATTCTTTTCAGCCAGCGGTCGGCTTTCATGTAAAAGCAATCCTAGCGGCTAATTAGCCTCTAGACTGCTTTTACAAGCAGTGGGAGGGAATGCCCCCCACCGTCTTCCATGTTTTTCTCTGGCTCTCCTGTCCCAACAGGGAACTTGAGAATGCAGCCGGTGATTCAGCCAGCTGACCATAGAGCTGATCAGAGACCAGAATGCCTCCAATCATCTCTATGGCCTAAGAAACCGGAAGCTACGAGCATTTCATGACTTAGATTTCACTAGATGTAAACAGCGCCATTGGGAAATTGGGAAAGCATTTTATCACACCGATCTTGGTGTGTTCAGATACTTTGAGGGCAGAGGAGAGATCTAGGGTCTAATATACCCCAATTTTTTCAAAAAAGAGTACTTGTCACTACCTATTGCTATCATAGGGGATATTTACATTCCCTGAGATAACAATAAAAATGATTTAAAAAAAATAAAAATGAAAGGAACAGTTTAAAAATAGGATAAAAAATCAAAGAATTAATAAGGAAAAAAAAAAAAAGCACCCCTGTCCCCCCCTGCTCTCGCGCAAAGGCAAACGCAAGCGTCGGTCTGGCGTCAAATGTACACAGCAATTGCACCATGCATGTGAGGTATCACCGCAAAGGTCAGATCGAGGGCAGTAATTTTAGCAGTAGACCTCCTCTGTAAATCTAAAGTGGTAACCTGTAAAGGCTTTTAAAGGCTTTTAAAAATGTATTTAGTTTGTCGCCACTGCACGTTTGTGCGCAATTTTAAAGCATGTCATGTTTGGTATCCATGTACTTGGCCTAAGATCATCTTTTTTATTTCATCAAACATTTGGGCAATATAGTGCGTTTTAGTGCATTAAAATTTTAAAAAGTGTGTTTTTTTCCCCAAAAAATGCGTTTGAAAAATCGCTGTGCAAATATTGTGTGAAAAAAAAAAATGAAACACCCACCATTTTAATCTGTAGGGCATTTGCTTTAAAAAAATATATAATGTTTGGGGGTTCAAAGTAATTTTCTTGCAAAAAAAAATAATTTTTTCATGTAAACAAAAAGTGTCAGAAAGGGCTTTGTCTTCAAGTGGTTAGAAGAGTGGGTGATGTGTGACATAAGCTTCTAAATGTTGTGCATAAAATGCCAGGACAGTTCAAAACCCCCCAAATGACCCCATTTTGGAAAGTAGACACCCCAAGCTATTTGCTGAGAGGCATGTCGAGTCCATGGAATATTTTAATTTGTGACACAAGTTGCGGGAAAAAGACAAATTTTTTTTTTTTTTTGCACAAAGTTTTCACTAAATGATATATTGCTCAAACATGTCATGGGAATATGTGAAATTACACCCCAAAATACATTCTGTTGCTTCTCCTGAGTGCGGGGATACCACATGTGTGAGACTTTTTGGGAGCCTAGCCGCGTACGGTTCCCCGAAAACCAAGCACCGCCTTCAGGCTTTCTAAGGGCGTAAATTTTTGATTTCACTCTTCACTGCCTATCACAGTTTCGGAGGCTATGGAATGCCCAGATGGCACAAACCCCCCCCCCCCAATGACCCCATTTTGGAAAATAGACACCCAAAGCTATTTGCTGAGAGGTATAGTGAGTATTTTGCAGACCTCACTTTTTGTCACAAACTTTTGAAAATTGAAAAAAGAAAAAAAAAATGTTTTTCTTGTCTTTCTTCATTTTCAAAAACAAATGAGAGCTGCAAAATACTCACCATGCCTCTCAGCAAATAGCTTGGGGTGTCTACTTTCCAAAATGGGGTAATTTTGGGGGGTTTTGTGCTATCTTGGCATTTTATGGCCTTCAAAACTGTGATGGGTAGGGAGGAGTGAAATCAAAAATTAACGCTCTTAGAAATCCTGAAGGCGGTAATTAGATTTCGGGGCCCCGTATGAAGCTAGGCTCCCAAAAAGTGCCACTCATGTGGTATCCCCGTACTCAGGAGAAGCAGCAGAATGTATTTTGGGGTGTAATTCCACATATGCCAATGGCATGTTTGAGCAATATATCATTTAGTGACAACTTTGTGCAAAAAAATAAAATAAAGAAAGAAATTGTCACTTTCCCGCAACTTGTGTCAAAATATAAAATATTCCATGGACTCAACATGCCTCTCAGCAAATAGCTTGGGGTGTCTACTTTCCTAAATGGGGTCATATGGGGGGGTTTTGTGCCATCTTGGCATTTTATGGCCTTCAAAACTGTGATAGGTAGTGAGGAGTGAAATCAAAAATTTATGCCCTTAGGGGGGCGTGGCTACCGCGCTAAGAGAACAGACGCATGACCTGTTAGCTCTGCACTGACGGCAGGATTTAAAACAATTCGAGGCGATCCAGACCGCTCCTTCTGGCACCAGCACCTACCTAAAGACCCGCAGCACCCTCCGAGATGACAAGGAAGAGACAGAACTCCTCACAGCCGAAGAAATTAAACGATTTCTTCCCCCCTAAGAACCACAGCGGGACCCAAGATGGCGCCGCCGGCTGCTCTCCGGTTACATCAATCGAATCTCACTCGGCCACACCAAGCCCGAGCTCCGGACGAAACCCACACTCCTGCTCCCCAGATGCCTCCACTCCGCTCTCAGGCAGCCCTGCCAAATCCGAAACCCCGCATGTCGAATGATTCGACCAACCACAAGGTCAGTACGGGACATAACTCTCTAGAAGACACGAGAGAGATGGCTGATTCCATTAACTCTTTCCCCACTGTAAACCAGCCCCTCTCAGACACAACCCTTAGAGACATGTTAGTCTCATTACGCAGCTCACTGCACGCAGACATGATGGAATGCATGCGGAACTTTAAAACAGAGGTGAAGGAACTGGGGGGCAGAGTGGACCACGTGGAGAAAAAAATGGGGGATTATGCTGCATCATACAATACCCTGGTAGATGCTCATAATGACCAATCAGATGAGGTAACGTGGCTTAAAGAAAAAGTCGCAGACCTCGAGGACAGATCACGCAGAAATAATCTGAAAATGCGCGGGGTCCCAGAAAGTGTTCTACCATCACAACTCCGCCAATATGTCCAGGAATTCATGTCAGCATACCTACCATCTACCCCTTCTTCAGAGTTAATCATTGACAGAATCCACAGACTTCCCAAACCTGCACACCTATCAGATAACATTCCTAGAGACGTTCTGATGCGGGTGCACTTTTTCCATGTTAAGGAGCAGTTCATGCTAGCCTTTAGGAAAAATCCACAACCTCCTGAGCAATACTCAAACATTCAAATGTTCGCAGACCTCTCACAGTTCACGATGCAAAAACGTAAATCACTGCTAACTGTGACTAAGGCACTGCGCAATCACAACATCACCTACAGATGGGGTTTCCCGACAAAACTCATCGTCACCCATGATGACAAGACCTCGGTGATCACCAATCTGGAAGACGGCCTATCAATGTTGCGCACTTGGGACATCCTACCAGAACAATCCTCTCCAGGGCCTTCTCCCTCCTCAAAACTAGATGACCAGACCGAATGGAAGGTTGTGTCATACAAAAAGCAACAGAAAAGTCGCAACAAATATTCGCCTCGAATGTCATAAGCTACCCACAACTATGAACCTCCTGCCACCTAATGGAGCTGACACTCCACGTAGTTTCCCCTCCTAAAAATGCGCAGTACAGCTGCCATCAGATTCTGGAAAGAATCTCACCTTTTTTACACACCAATTTTGTTTTTGTTTGTTGTTTTTCTCTGTTTTACCTCTTCCTTCTCTCCCCCCTTAACCCCTCAAATCGGTGACGGACTGAAAGCTCATATCACCGGAGGAACTCTTCTCATCCAGAAAGAAGACAAACCACAACTAAGACCACCAGCAAATACCCAGGAATACATAAGGTACCAATACACCATCATCTTACACATTACATATGGCGGTTAGAGTAACCTCTTTCAATGTCCACGGACTGAACCATCCTGCTAAACGAGCCTCAGTATGGAAGGAAGCCCTCAAACTAAAATCTGACATTCTGTGCATTCAGGAGACGCACTGGGTAACCTCAGCAATCCCCAAATTCTCTCACCATAAATTTCCACACATTTTTCAGGCATCAGCTTCTAAAAAACAAAAGGGTGTACTCATCGCCATCAGAGACTCTGTTTCTCTCTCAATCCAAGAGACCCATGTAGACCCTGAGGGTCGGTACCTAATCCTAATTGGAGAATTTAACAACCATTTATACATGCTAGTTAATCTTTATGCGCCTAACACGCGCCAACTAGGTTTTTTGAAAAAGATGTTTCGCAAGATCAACTCAATCAAAAAAGGAGCAGTTATAATGTGTGGAGATTATAATGTCACAGTGGATTACAAAATGGACACCACCTCCAAATCAAGTCGCCCTCTTCCCTCAATCCAAAACATACTACATAAAGAAGAGATGTACGATGCTTGGAGGTGTCAACACTCTAATGAACGGGACTACTCCTTTCACTCCTCTAGACATAACTCGTATTCACGCATAGACCTAATCCTGGTGGACAGAACTCTACTTCAGAAGGTGTCCTCCTCTGCCGTGCATGACATTACGTGGTCTGACCACGCCCCTGTGTCCCTCACGATAGAGGAGAGATACTCATCAGCACCATCCTACATTTGGAGGGCCAACCCCCAAATCTTCCAACAACCATCCCAGGTTGCTCTTGTAAACAAACATCTAAAAGATTATTTTGAAATCAATGCTAAATCGGTTAACAGTCCATTTACTATGTGGTGTGCCCATAAGGCATATATTAGAGGCATATTGTTACAGATCAGCTCGCGGATGAAGAGGCAGAGGTCATTGAAATTAGATTCCCTTCTCAAAGACATACAACTTCTGGAGGCCCAGAATAAAATCGTACCTGACCCAAGCATAGCAAACAAACTAAACCAACTGCGATCGGATCTCAGACTCATGTTACTAGAGCAATATGACAAACATATTAGGTACCTAAAACTTAATCACTACTCTTCAGGTAACAGAGCTGGCAAACATTTGGCCCAGAGACTGAGAGACCGTAGGACACAAATGAGGATCCCTCACCTAATTCGTAGCTCAGATAACAGTAAAATCTTCAACCCTACTGACATAGCAAATAATTTTGCTGAATATTACTCCTCTCTTTATAATTTAAAAGACGATACAAATACACAACAGCCCTCAGATGAAGCCATCCAATCATTTTTGGCAGATCTCACACTACCCTCCCTTTCAGCATCACAATTAGAACAACTTAATCTACCCATAACGGAGACTGAGATCCGTAAAGCAGTTAAATCGCTACCCACTGGTAAATCTCCAGGACCAGATGGACTACCAAACAGTTATTACAAAGTGTTTTGTGAAATTTTATCCCCCTCACTCAAAGAAATTTACCTGGAAGCAATGTCCTCTGCCTCATTCCCTGCCGAAATGCTCAAAGCGTATGTTGTCACCATTCCAAAACCTGGGAAAGACCCTATTACACCTGCTAACTTTAGACCTATTTCCCTACTAAATACAAATGTTAAACTGTACGCCAAGATCCTAGCACATAGACTTATAAATCTCCTACCACTTCTGATCAACCCAGATCAAACGGGCTTTACCAAAGGTAGACAAGCGTCTGACGCCACAAGGAGGATTATTGATTTGGTCCAACGAGCTGGGTCCTGTCGGGTGCCTTCTCTGCTGCTCTCTTTGGATGCGGAGAAGGCATTCGACAGGGTCCATTGGGGATATATGGCACAGACACTTAAGAAGTTTGGATTCGCAGGCCCCATCCTCTCGGCTATCTTGGCCCTGTACTCTTCACCATGTGCGCAGGTCTACACTTCAGGTACCCTTTCCCTTCCCTTCCCAATTACCAATGGCACTAGACAGGGATGCCCCCTGTCCCCTTCTATATTCAATCTCCTTATAGAACCACTAGCCGAAAAAATTAGAATACACCCAGATGCACCCGGATTCTCCCTGTTAGGTAAATCACACAATATTAACTTATTCGCAGATGACATCATCCTTCTTTTGACCTCACCCACCAAGTCCCTAAAATGTGCCCATGACATTTTGACGAATTTTAGCCAAGTGTCATACTACAAAGTGAATTTCTCAAAATCTCTAATCTTAGGTCTAAATATCCCTCCATCCCTCCAAGTAGATCTACAAAAACGATTTCCTTATACATGGAACTCATCCAGCATCCCTTATCTAGGACTACAAATAACAGCTGACCCCTCCAAACTAGCAGACGCCAATTATGACCCGCTGATTGAAAAAATAGCGAAAGAAATAAAAAGACTCAACAAAGTAGAATTATCATGGTCAGGAAGATTAGCATCCTTCAAAATGCTACTACTCCCCCAAATTCTATATATCTTCCGTACTCTACCAATTCAACTCAAGAACACCCATCTCCAATCACTAAACTATCTTCTCAGAAATTACATATGGGGACCCAAAAGACCCAGATGCTCTAGAAATGTTCTAATTAAACATAGGCTGGCGGGAGGCATGGGCCTGATAGACATCAAGGACTATCATCGAGCATCCTTGCTTACCCAACTCAGACAATGGTTGTCACCATCCCCAGATGTCCTCTGGCACAACATAGAACAAGCCCTCAGCCCAACCCAAGATCTCCGTCTACTATTACTACTTGACATATGGAAACCATATCCCTTAAGATCATTACCACTAACTATTCAGGCCTCTCTACTTGCGTGGAGAGAACTACACAAGTTTTCCCCACCCTCAACCAAAAGTATAAACATCCCAATTCCAATCACCATCTTGAACCACTCCATACCATACTCCAATTTTACAAATTGGTCTACAAGAGGTATATATCTAATTGCCGATCTATATAATAACAACACACTTAAACCATTCAATACACTAGTGGAGGAATACTCACTACCCTTAGCAGACCACTTTAAATATAGACAACTGACTCACTTTCTAAAATCTTTAAAATCAACCCACATACCTATACATGAACCAATATGGCAATTCTACACAAATACCCTTACTACACCTAAAGGTATTTCTTTATTTTATAATTTCCTCCAAAATAAATCTTCCTTTACAAAACTCCCACCATTCTTAAAGTGGGAGTTGGAACTAGGAGAATCCTACACTAACAATCAATGGGAAAACGCACTCAAAACCACATATAAAGCAACTAGATGTGTAAACCATTGGGAACTTTCCTTAAAAATAGCTCAAAGATGGTACCTTACGCCCTATAGATTGTCCAAATTCTCCTTCTCCAACTCACCATTGTGCTGGAGAACATGTGGAGAAGTGGGTAACATTTTGCATGTATTCTGGTCATGTAAACACCTCACAAGCTTTTGGAACAATATATTTAAGTATATATCTCGTATCACAGGAATACTAAAAACACCAAACCCAGGTTTGGCACTGTTAAACCTAGGCATTGAAAGCTTCCCTCCTTGCTTTCGTACAGTGGTTACACATATACTCCTAGCTGCTAGATCACTAATTACTAAAAATTGGAAAACAAATATTGTACCCAATGCTTCAGAAGCCCTTGTTATAACACGAACCAATTACATCTTTGAATCACTAATAGCAGCAAGAACCGAACAAAAACCTGTCTTTGACAAACATTGGAAAATATGGTCGGATTGGTTCAAAGTAAACTAGTGGTTCCTGAATTGGTATATATATACAATCCTTGATACTTCTTAGTTAAGCCTGCATAGTTAATGAAAAATATACATACCTACAACATTCCGTCACCTTTCCCTCTCCCTTCCCTTTACCCCTCCAACCCCCTTCCCCACCCTTTCTTCATTCCTCCTCCTCCCCCCCCCCCTTCCCATCCCCCCCCCTTTTCTATCCTTTGCTACACTTTCATTTTATTGTCTCATGAAAATACATTATGTTAAATAAACTAGTAATACATTATACATAATGAATAAGATAATAACATTGTAAAAATTACTTACCCTATACAATGTAAACTCTGAACCTATCTTTGATTAATGTATGTTTTCATGATGTGTTCGTCAATGAATAAGAAAAGGAAAATCTGTACTATGTTTTGTACTTGAAAATCTTTAATAAAAAATAATTTGAAAAAAAAAAAAAATTATGCCCTTAGAAATCCTAAAGGCGGTGCTTGGTTTCGGGGCCCCGTACGCGGCTAGGCTCCCAAAAAGTCCCACACATGTGGTATCCCCGTACTCAGGAGAAGCAGCTGAATGTATTTTGGGGTGCAATTCCACATATGCCCATGGCCTGTGTGAGAAATATATCATTTAGTGACAACTTTGTGCAAAAAAAAAAAAATTGTCACATTCCCGCAATTTGTGTCAAAAAATAAAATATTCCATGGACTCAACATGCCTCTCAGCAAATAGCTTGGGGGGTCTACTTTCCAAAATGGGGTCATTTGGGGGGGGGGGGGTTTGTGCCACCTTGGCATTTTATGGCCTTCAAAACTGTGATAGGTAGTGAGGAGTGAAATCAAAAATTTATGCCCTTTGAAATCCTGAAGGCGGTGCTTGGTTTTCGGGGCCCCGTACGCGGCTAGGCTCCCAAAAAGTCCCACACATGCGGTATCCCCGTACTCAGGAGAAGCAGCTGAATGTATTTTGGGGTGCAATTCCACATATGCCCATGGCCTGTGTGAGCAATATATCATTTAGTGACAACTTTTTGTAATTTTTTTTGTTGTCATTATTCAATCACTTGGGACAAAAAAATAAATATTCAATGTATTCAACATGCCTCTCAGCAATTTCCTTGGGGTGTCTACTTTCCAAAATGGGGTCATTTGGGGGGTTTTGTACTGCCCTGACATTTTAGCACCTCATGAAATGACATAGGCAGTCATAAACTAAAAGCTGTGTAAATTCCAGAAAATGTACCCTAGTTTGTAGACGCTATAACTTTTGCGCAAACCAATAAATATACGCTTATTGACATTTTTTTTACCAAAGACATGTGGCCGAATACATTTTGGCCTAAATGTATGACTAAAATTGAGTTTATTGGATTTTTTTTATAACAAAAAGTAGAAAATATCATTTTTTTTCAAAATTTTCGGTCTTTTTCCGTTTATAGCGCAAAAAAATAAAGGTGATCAAATACCATCAAAAGAAAGCTCTATTTGTGGGAAGAAAAGGACGCAAATTTCATTTGGGTACAGCATTGCATGACCGCGCAATTCGCAGTTAAAGCGACGCAGTGCCAAATTGTAAAAAGTGCTCTGGTCAGGAAGGTGGTAAATCCTTCCGGGGCTGAAGTGGTTAACATTCACCAAAAAAAAGTGTCAAGAAAGTAAAAACGACAGGAGGCAGTTTTTGACAATTCCTTTATTAAAAAAAAAAAAAAGTGTCCCCTCTTCAATTACGGCACCGATGGACCTGAGAAAAAAAACTAAAATACTCCACCTCCAAAAAAAGTGTCCTGCTATGTCCATTCATCTTCATTGCGCCGACGAACCCGGAAAATAGAAAAAAAAACTCTGCATCGATGGGAGGCGTCCCGCAGACTGCTGTCTTTTCACTATGACAGCTATTATTTAGGCAAGGGCGGGGCCACCTGCTGATGTAGCTGGATGACCCCGCCCCCCCTGACGGCACATGATGTGTGGGGGTCACTCGGTTACGTCATGGGGTGGCCCTGTCCTTGCCTATATAACAGCTGGCACAGCCAAGAGACAGCAGTCGGTGGGATGTCTCCCATCGATGCAGAGGTTTTTTTTTTTTTTTATATTTTTTGGGTCTGTCGGGGCCATGAAGATGGATAGACATCGCGGGACACTTTTTTTTCTTTTTTAATAAAGGACCTGTCAAAAACTGTATTGCAGTTTTTACTTTTTGACACTTTTTTTGGTGAATGGGTAGGGGTACAATGTCTGCCTCTCCTTGGTGGCCTTCCGGACATGTTGTTTGTTTTGTAACACCGCTCCACACCGTATTATATACTGTGTACAATAGGGATGAGCCGAACACCCCCCTGTTCGGTTCGCACCAGAACATGCGAACAGGAAAAAAGTTCGTTCAAACACGCGAACACCGTTAAAGTCTATGGGACACGAACATGAATAATCAAAAGTGCTAATTTTAAAGGCTTATATGCAAGTTATTGTCATAAAAAGTGTTTGGGGACCTGGGTCCTGCCCCAGGGGACATGGATCAATGCAAAAAAAAGTTTTAAAAACGGCCGTTTTTTCAGGAGCAGTGATTTTAATAATGCTTAAAGTCAAACAATAAAAGTGTAATATCCCTTTAAATTTCGTAGCTGGGGGGTGTCTATAGTATGCCTGTAAAGGGGCGCATGTTTCCTGTGTTTAGAACAGTCTGACAGCAAAATGACATTTTGAAGGAAAAAACACATTTAAAACTACCCGCGGCTATTGCATTGCCGACAATACACATAGAAGTTCATTGATAAAAACGGCATGGGAATTCCCCACAGGGCAACCCCGAACCAAAATTAAAAAAAACAAATGAAGTGGGGGTCCCCCTAAATTCCATACCAGGCACTTCAGGTCTGGTATGGATATTAAGGGGAACCCCGGCCAAAATTTAAAAACAAAATGACGTGGGGTTCCCCCTAAATTCCATACCAGACCCTTATCCGAGCACGCAACCTGGCAGGCCGCAGGAAAAGAGGGGGGGACGATAGTGTGGCCCCCCCTCCTGAACCGTACCAGGCCACATGCCCTCAACATTGGGAGGGTGCTTTGGGGTAGCCCCCCAAAACACCTTGTCCCCATGTTGATGAGGACAAGGGCCTCATCCCCACAACCCTGGCCGGTGGTTGTGGGGGTCTGCGGGTGGGGGGCTTACCGGAATCTGGAAGCCCTCTTTAACAAGGGGACCCCCAGATCCCGCCCCCCCCCTGTGTGAAATGGTAAGGGGGTACTTACCCCTACCATTTCACTAAAAAACTGTCAAAAATGTTAAAAATGACAAGAGACAGTTTTTGACAATTCCTTTATTTAAATGCTTCTTCTATCTTCCTTCATCTTCTTCTGGTTCTTCTGGCTCTTCTGGTTCTTCCTCCGGCGTTCTCGTCCAGCATCTCCTCTGCGGCGTCTTCTATCTTCTTTTTTAACATTTTTGACAGTTTTTTAGTGAAATGGTATATTTTGTGCGGCCACCATTATTTTCCAGCACTGCCTTAATCCTCTTGGGCTCGGAATTCACTAGAGCTTCACAGGTTGCCACTGGAGTCCTCTTATGCCCCGTACACACGGTCGGATTTTCCGACGGAAAATGTGTGATAGGACCTTGTTGTCGGAAATTCCGACCGTGTGTAGGCTCCATCACACATTTTCCATCGGATTTTCCGACACACAAAGTTTGAGAGCTTGCTATAAAATTTTCCGACAACAAAATCCGTTGTCGGAATTTCCGATCGTGTGTACACAAATCCGAAGCACAAAGTGCCATGCATGCTCAGAATAAATAAAGAGATGAAAGCTATTGGCTACTGCCCCGTTTATAGTCCCGACGTACGTGTTTTACGTCACCGCGTTCAGAATGATTGGATTTTTCGCCAACTTTGTGTGACCGTGTGTATGCAAGACAAGTTTGAGCCAACATCCGTCGGAAAAAATCCTAGGATTTTGTTGTCGGAATGTCCGATCAATGTCTGACCGTGTGTACGGGGCATTACACTCCTCCATGACGACATCACGGAAGTGGTGGATGTTAGAGACCTTGCGCTCCCCCACCTTCTATTTGAGGATGCTCAATAAGGTTTAGGTCTGAGACATGCTTGTCCAGTCCATCACCTTTACCCTCTGCTTCTTTAGCAAGGCAGTGGTCATCTTGGAGGTGTGTTTGGGATCGTTATCATGTTGGAATTCTTCCCTTGCGGCCCAGTCTCCAAAGGGAGGGGGATCATGCACTGCTTCAGTATGAGTAAAAATAAGGATGTAGGTGTGGCGCTGCTCTGCTGTGATGCGATTTGTTGTGGTTGCCTTATGCGATGACTTCAAAAAAATTTTTTATTGGCTACACATATTATTTGCAACATACAAACTAAAAGTCTTCATAAGTGAAATAGTACTTTAAAAATAACTTCTTTATGGGAAGCATAACTCAAACTTAATAACACTATTAAAAATCATAAATTTAAAGTGACACGTAATGTGGCCTTAAAGGCCAATTGCTACTTATTTTCCACTTAGTGCTTGTTTTTGTGTTAGACCCTCTGGTGTGTGTATTGTTGAATTCACAAATTAATATAAATTACTCCTCTAAAAATTATTTGTGGGTGAGAATGAGTGAAAAAGTGAGTAAAAAATAATTAAATAGGTGAAAATATGCAGAAATATGCAAAAATATGCAGAAAATATGCAGAAAGTAAACCACAAATAAATATTGCATAAACCAAAGTTCAAATTAAAAATATAACCTCTTAGTGGTTACACATATATCGGTAAATAATTGTGTCACATACCATTTAGTTAAAGTGCAAAAATGTGCAAAAAACATGCTATTTATACTAGATCATAAAGTGACTGGTGCTTAAACTGTAAACCCAGTGATTTGTGCTTCATAAGCCCAGTACTTGCTGTAAAGGTACATATTTATGGTGAGAAAGTCTTTTTAAATCCTTTTAAATGGTTCAGAAAGTCTTTTGAATTATGGTTTGGAAAGGGTTAAATTTTCATTGGAAGGTGGTGTTTGTAAAAACCATTCCTTATTCAAGTGCTGGTCTTGTGATGGCGCTCCTTAACCGAGGTCTTATTGTGCTTACACTCACCGAATAGGGACACCCCTGCAGGGGTATGAGCAGTCACAGTATTTGCCACTGTGTAGCAGCCCTGGATGTCTCCGGTCTGTACTGTGAGTGTTGCTATGCCGGCTTAGGAGATGTTTGCCATAAAAAAGAGGGAATGTCCATAGCGTGAACCCATTTAAAAACTTTTATTGTGCCATATATTAAGATTGTACTTACATTTTAAGAAATACTAGTAAGCATATGATAAACAATCCGCAGTAATCGACTTCTACTCGTCTCTCTGGAGGTGACGCAAGACGTGGATAAGTCCTGCCCTACTCGTTTCATCATAGGACGTCTGTTGGGGCATCCATCTTGCTACACCTCCTTGCTTTAAACAGTATACCGTGTGCTCCGTGCGCCTGCGCACTGTTGTTTCTCAGCGGCCATTTTGGGGTGGATATTACAGACTGGAGTCCGGGGATCTCGGCTGCGACGCCTAATTTTCAACTACGACCCATAAGTCTTCCAGGTATATTCAATACGAGCTGATATCCGGGATGGTGACAACGTGTGACATCGGCTTTAGCTCATATTTTAGGGATAATTATGGGTTTATTAATTATGTTGTTCCCTTTATGTAAATTGCCCTTATGCACGAGATATGCACAAGGTATATTATTTAGATGCAACATATTTACATAGTTTAAAATCTTTAAAATTACACAAATAAAAAATAAAATATAAAATGAAAACGAGAAATCCTTCATATGGTAATTAGCACCACGGAAATATTATGTACATACATAGATAAAATTTGAAAATATGTACTATACTGTGTATTTATTAAGTCATATCGAACAATGTGTTAAATTATTTATTATGTTAGAAAATTACAAATAAAACTAAAAAATAAAATAAAATTGAAAAAATTTAATTTGCGTAAACAGGAAAAACGAAAGAAGGGAAGAAATATTATATTAAAAAATATATATATTAAAAATGTTATATTAAAAAATATATATTAAAATATATATTAAAAAGGGGGTTTGTATTGGAAATAGAGGATATGTCAGAAAAAGAGAGGAGATATATGCACTTTTTTAATCTTGGATGTTTAATGGTCTAAGTTGCTGAAATGAATGAGTAAATGTATATATATATCGATCCCAGAACGTGATAGGTTTTTAATCTGAGGGATATGTTTACTTGAAGATGTTAAGACATGGGTAAATATTATAACTGAAATTGTTAAGAATATAAGGGGTAGTTGCTGAATCAGGGTATTTTGGTTCTTGTTATAAAAAAGATCTGAGAGATATTTTTCTTAATTATTTATGATCGTTTTACATCGAACATAGGTTAATTTATTCTTAGTTGTCCTAGAAGTTGGTGAGGAAACAGTTCAGATCCACATCGATATTCATTCCTGCTGGTTGGAGGGTCTCTAACAAGAAGATCGATTTTGTCTCATTTTGTGAGATTTTGGTTCTTTTGTTGTCTCCTCTCCAGTGTCCATTTATTTTGTCAATGCCATAGAAAGTTAGACATGTTGGATCCTTATTGTGGTAGTTCTTAAAATGTCTTGACACACTGTGCTTATTAAATCTGTTTTTTATGTTAGTTATATGTTCTCTAACCCTAACACACAATTGTCTAGTTGTTCTGCCCACATATTGTATGTGGCACGGGCAGGGGAGGGCTGGCAGCCTTAGGCCTGGGGGGGGGCAAGTCCAGTCAAGTGGCTCATTGAACCACCGAATCAGCTCACAATCCATCTACACCACATTCCCTGCACAGAGAGAGAGGGGGAGACTGCTCCATATTGCCCCAGAGTGAGAGAGAGAGACCATTTGACATTGCCTGCACAGAGAGAGAGAGACCGCTTGAAACTGCCTGCACAGAGAGAGAGAGAGAGAGACCACTTGACACTGCCTGCAGAGAGAGAGAGAGACCACTTGACACTGCCTGCACAGAGAGAGAGAGAGACCACTTGACACTGCCTGCACAGAGGGAGAGAGAGACCACTTGACACTGCCTGCACAGAGAGAGAGAGAGACCACTTGACAATGCCTGCACAGAGAGAGAGAGACCACTTGACAATGCCTGCACAGAGAGAGAGAGACCACTTGACACTGCCTGCAGAGAGAGAGAGACCGCTTGACACTGCCTGCAGAGAGAGAGACTGCTTGACACTGCCTGCACAGAGAGAGAGAGACCGCTTGACACTGCCTGCAGAGAGAGAGAGAGAGACCGCTTGACACTGCCTGCAGAGAGAGAGAGAGAGAGACCGCTTGACACTGCCTGCAGAGAGAGAGACTGCTTGACACTGCCTGCACAGAGAGAGAGAGACCACTTGACACTGCCTGCACAGAGAGAGAGACCACTTGACACTGCCTGCACAGAGAGAGAGGGAGACCGCTTGACACTGCCTGCACAGAGAGAGAGAGAGACCGCTTGACACTGCCTGCAGAGAGAGAGAGAGACTGCTTGACACTGCCTGCAGAGGGAGAGAGACCGCTTGACCCTGCCTGCACAGAGAGAGAGACCACTGTACACCGCAATGCTCCACATTGCCCGCAGTGCGAAGGGGTCACTCTCTGTGGGGGCAGTGCAAAGGAGTCACTCTCTGTGGGGGCAGTGCGAAGCGGTCACTCTCTGTGGGGGCAGTGCGAAGCGGTCACTCTTTGTGGGGGTGAAAGTTTCCCAGCCATAAGACTACAGTGATCACTGCTGGCAGCTATAGCAGCCAGCAGTGATCACCAAAAAAAAGGAAGACACGCTGGCTGTACTGAAGTCAGTTGATAGATTAAATCCTGTACAACCAGTCTGCACATAGATAGATCAAAATTCTGCTGGTTCAGCAGACTATTAAATCTGTCTATGGTGGCTTAGGTTCACCAGTCTCTGGGTTTAATAATATCCTCAAATATTCGGAAAGGGGGGCTCCACTTAGGTGTAGAAATTCACTTTGAACTCCACCTTATTTCCAGAACTCTCATTTTGTATTAGATGTGTAAACAATAAAGTGGGAGCACATCGAATACCTACAGAGAGTAATGGATATAAGGTGGAGTTCAAAGTGAACCGTGCCATTACCTGCAGGGACTGGCATTTAGGGGGTTAAAACAGGCACGAAGGAAATGTGATATCACCTCCTCTGTCACTTTTCAGAGGAGTGGCAGTGCCTGCTGCAAGTGAAGCCTTTGGGCTCACACTGGTGTACTGGTGGGTTTCTATAGCCACAGTCCCTCCCTTTATTTTGCACATTTTTGCTACATTTTCTGGAAGTGCACCAAAGATGCAGCATTCAGAACGTTTTGTGCACTTTCTGAACATGCAGTAAAAATGTGCAACCTCTATGGGACCATGGGCAACAAGCAGGAAGACTGCCAGTACACAGCACTGCAGACAACCCACAGCATGCCAGTGTGAGCCCACATCATAACACCTAGGAGGGCAAGGTAGTGCTAGGAAAAAAAAAAAACTCTTTAGCTTCAGAGAGGGGGAGGGAGGAGGAGTTCACTTACTTGGACAGTCCCAGCCTCCCAGGAGACTCACTGTATTTGAGCTGACTGCTCAGATTTAACTTTCCCGCTCACACATCCTCTTGACAGACAGCACACGGGCTGCCGGGAGTGTGGGCAGGGCTGCCTGGAGTGTGGGGGGGGCCTGCCCGGAGTGTGGGCGGGGAAAGAGAGAGCAGGTCCAGCCTCTGCCAGCCATTTGTGTGGAGGAGGGAGGGGCTGGGCGGGGCTGTGCTCTGTAACACAGACTGTCAGCCCTGAGAAATTGCTGGCTTACAGTACTGGATGGAGATTCCGCACTCGGCCAGCTCAAAAACTGCGCATGTGCGGTTCTGAGCTGGCGACACAGCGGCCTTTATAGAGAATATGAGAGCAGCCCAGGAGGCAATTGCATCTCTGCCCCCCGGCCCAGCCCGCCCCTGGGCACGGGCATTCCAAAACGTAAGTTACGTGAGTACTATTGCAGGTGATGAGTTCTTTTATGTCATATTCTCTCCCATTGGTAGCTGATTTAAATTTCAATATTTTTCTGTTTGTTTTGTGACTGACCTTGCACGGTAGGCAGTTTCCACATTTGAAAAAACCTTTCAGGTTTTTGATTATTTTGATCTTCTTTGGTGGGTCGAGGGCATTGTGTACCAGTTTGTTTCTGAGGGATGGGGCTTTCCTTTAAATAAAAATAGGTTTCTTTGGAAATTAATGTTTAGGATTCTGTCTTATTGAAGGATAGGCCAATGTTTTTTTTATTATAGACTCCATGTTCTTATACTGTCTATTATATCCTGTTAGGAAGGTCATATCCGTGTTCTTTTTCTGTTGTTTCTTATTATGGTTTGATCTTCCTTCTATTAATGTATTTCTATCCAATTTCTTTACTTTTTCTTTTGTGTTTTCCAGTTCTTTTCTGTTATATCCTTTCTCCACAAATCTGTTGATAAGGATGTTGGCTTGTTCCTCATAGTCACTCAGGCTGCTGCAGTTTCTGTGTATCCGCATTAGTTGTCCCTTAGGGATATTTCCAATCCACTGCGGGTGGTAGCAGCTGCTGTTTGGAATATATCCATTTCTGTCCGTGGCTTTGAAGAATGTCCTGGTGTTTAAATATCCCTCATTTTTGTATAGCTGTAAATCAAGATAATCTATGCTCTGTTTATTCCAGTTTCCAGAAAAGGTAATACCATAGATGTTGCAATTTATTTTGTCGAAGAACATTTGTAGTTCTTTTTCCGTTCCTCCCCATACGATGACAATGTCATCTATGTATCGACGGTACATCTTTAAATTTGGCCTAGGTGTACTATAAATTTGTTCTTCTTCCCATCGGTTGAGAAACAGATTGGCTACACTGGGGGCATACTTCGCCCCCATCGCCACTCCCTTTGTTTGGGTATAGTAGTTTCCTTTATGCCAGAAGTAGTTGTGGCACATGGCCAGTTCCAAGCCTTCCATAATGTATTTGATTTGCTCCCCTTTTAGGTCAGTTTGTTTATGTAATGCCCATTCAACGCTGCTAAGGCCGTCTTTTTGTACAATGTTCGTGTACAAGGAATTGACGTCTATAGTTACTAGGGTATCATTATCCTGCATTTTGAAGTTTTTTTAGCTCTGCGATTAGTTGTCTACTGTCCTTCAAGTAAGCTTTACCTGCTGCTACAAGTGGTTGCAGAAACCCATCTAAATATGCCCCCAGTATGGAAAACAATGCGTCAATGCCACTAATTATTGTCCTTCCTGTGGGGTTGGATTGACTCTTATGGTTTTTGGGGACATAATACATCACTGGGGTTTTCGCTGTTTCTGGGACTAAATACCTTGCTTCTTTTTTGGTCAAAATTCCTCTTTTCTCTCCCTTTTGGATATAAGTTTTCAGTTTCTTCTTGTACTCTTGTAGCAGCAGGGAAAGCTTACTTGAAGGACAGTAGACAACTAATCGCAGAGCTAAAAAACTTCAAAACGCAGGATAACGATATCCTAGTAACTATAGACGTCAGTTCCTTGTACACAAACATTGTACAAAAAGACGGCCTTAGCAGCATCGAATGGGCATTACATAAACAAACTGACCTAAAAGGGGAGCAAATCAAATACAATATGGAAGGCTTGGAACTGGCCATGTGCCACAACTACTTCTGGCATAAAGGAAACTACTATACCCAAACAAAGGGAGTGGCGATGGGGGCGAAGTATGCCCCCAGTGTACGCAATCTGTTTCTCAACCGATGGGAAGAAGAACAGATTTATAGTACACCTAGGCCAAATTTAAAGATGTACCGTCGATACATAGATGACATTGTCATCGTATGGGGAGGAACGGAAGAAGAACTACAAATGTTCTTCGACAAAATAAATTGCAACATATATGGTATTACCTTTTCTGGAAATTGGAATAAACAGAGCATAGATTATCTTGATTTACAGCTATACAAAAATGAGGGATATTTAAACACCAGGACATTCTTCAAAGCCACGGACAGAAATAGATATATTCCAACCAGCAGCTGCTACCACCCGCAGTGGATTGGAAATATCCCTAAGGGAAAACTAATGAGGATACACAGAAACTGCAGCAGCCTGAGTGACTATGAGGAACAAGCCAACATCATTATCAACAGATTTGTGGAGAAAGGATATAACAGAAAAGAACTGGAAAACACAAAAGAAAAAGTAAAGAAATTGGATAGAAATACATTAATGGAAGGAAGATCAAAACCATAATAAGAAACAACAGAAAAAGAACACGGATATGGCCTTCCTAACAGGATATAATAGACAGTATAAGAACATGGAGTCTATAATAAAAAAACATTGGCCTATCCTTCAATCAGACAGAATCCTAAACACTATATTGCCAAAGAAACCTATTTTTATTTACAGAAAAGCCCCATCCCTCAGAAACAAATTGGTACACAATGCCCTCGACCCACCAAAGAAGATCAAAATAATCAAAAAACTGAAAGGTTTTTTCAAATGTGGAAACTACCTACCGTGCAAGGTCAGTCACAAAACAAACAGAAAATTATCGAAATTTAAATCAGCTACCAATGGGAGAGAATATGACATAAAAGAACTCATCACCTGCAACAGTACTCACGTAACTTACGTTTTGGAATGCCCGTGCCACATACAATATGTGGGCAGAACAACTAGACAATTGTGTGTTAGGGTTAGAGAACATATAACTAACATAAAAAACGGATTTAATAAGCACAGTGTGTCAAGACATTTTAAGAACTACCACAATAAGGATCCAACATGTCTAACTTTCTATGGAATTGACAAAATAAATGGACATTGGAGAGGAGACAACAAAAGAACCAAAATCTCACTAAAAGAGACAAAATGGATCTTCTTGTTAGAGACCCTCCAACCAGCAGGAATGAATATCGATGTGGATCTGAACTGTTTCCTCACCAACTTCTAGGACTACTAAGAATAAATTAACCTATGTTCGATGTAAAACGATCGTAAATAATTAAGAAAAATATCTCTCAGATTTTTATAACAAGAACCAAAATACCCCGATGCAGCAACTACCCCTTATATTCTTAACAATTTCAGTTTTATTTACCCATGTCTTAACATCTTCAAGTAAACATATCCCTCAGATTAAAAACCTATCACGCTCTGGGATAGATATATATATATATATATATATATATATATATATATATATATATACATTTACTCATTCATTTCAGCAACTTAGACCGTTAAACATTCAAGATTAAAAAAGTGCATATATCTCCTCTCTTTTTCTGACATATCCTCTATTTCCAATACAACCCCCCTTTTTAATATATATTTTAATATATATTTTTTAATATAACATTTTTAATATGTATATTTTTTAATATAATATTTCTTCCCTTCTTTCGTTTTTCCTGTTTACACAAATTTAATTTTTTCAATT